>CM061356.1:19849628-21049628 GCA_030867105.1 Liasis olivaceus
TTGCACAGTTTGAAAAGGGGAATTAGAGAAATAGATGCAGGATCAAGCTTTTGGTGGCTAATAGCTTGAAGGCTGAATTGTACCTCCTCATGTCAGCTTCTGGAATAGAAGAGTGGGGCTACCCTGGGATTATGTTTTATTAATTCTAATTGCTTTTGTGGATTTTTAATTGCTTCTATGGACTCAGTTTATAAACCACTATGAATGTGTGTGGCAACAAGTTCTTTCCATTTTAATAAATCTATCTACAGTGTATAAATAGGATATAAGTATACACTATATAAATATAGTTATACGTGTGTGTGTATATACACATACATACACAGAGAGTATAGAAATAGAAATAGAAATGGAAAAGGATTGTTACCCACCTATTCTATCTTCCAAGATGTTTAAAGTAATCTGATATATTTGAAATACAGGGCAAAGTTTAAAGAAATATATTTTCCAGCTGAAAACACAGAACTCAAATGATTTGGAAAACCGAGCAACTAAAATGGGCCATTTTGCAGAACCGAGAAGATGAGAGAAACTAAAACCAACAGATTCACAAAGAAATGAGAAACGAGCAGAACTGAAATGGGCAGAGAAAAAATAGGGGAAATTGAATGGAAAGATTTGCAAAACGAGGAAGTGGAGAGAATGTGCAATGGAAAGATTTCTTAGAAGTAAAAAACAAGCAAATCCCCCCCCCCCCCGAAATTGGCAAGTCCAGAACAATGCAAAACAGAGAGAAAAATAAACTAACTGAGAATCAGTCAATTTGCAAAAAATGAAAATCAGGCATAAATTAAATTGACAATGACATTTGCACAGCAAAAAAACCCCGAAAACACCCAGTCACTAAAAATCACACCAGGGAGATTGGCAGATGGGAAAAACAGCAGGGATGGATCCGCAAAGAGAGAAATGGAGAAGTGCATCAAGAGGGCTGCTGAAATGAAGATGTTCGCCCTCCTGTGCCTTGGGGGGGGATGGAGGGGGGGATTCTGCCCCCACAGCGCAGCTTCTCTTTACTGGCAGTTAAAGTTGATGGTTTATGGTTGAGCTCCCTAAACTGGGAGAAGGAAAAGGCCGTGCTTGGCCTCCACCTCGCCCCTCGATGAGCGACTGGGTGCCGACGGAGCAGGACGGGGGCCCTTTTCCTAGGCAGAGGCACTTTTTACAAAAATAATTTTATTCAAGGTTTTTTTAAAGGAAGATAAAAACTAATACAAACGTAAAGTAAGAAAAAGAAAGAAGAAATCGAAGAGAAAGCTAAAAGTGTAAGAAAGGGAAAAAAGGGAAAAGAAAAATAGAAAAGAAAGAAAAAAGATACGGAGAAGTAGCTTCCAATCTTCTTTACAGCAGTTGCAAGTACAATTATAAATTTACCTATTTACTCTATGGTTACAGCTTAACTTTCTTCTTTCTGTAATCTATCCTGTCTAATCAAAACCATAAATCAAAAGTTTATTTTTTTCTGTTTCACACAAAAATCTGTAAGGGATCAGCAATAAACATAGATATAGTCTTTTCTCTGATTAAAGGAGTCAATTTAGCCATCTTTGCAAGTTCCATCATCTTCCAACCATTCCTCCATTGTGGGTAATGCCGGATCTTTCCATCTTTGTTCATACAGTAATCTTGCTGCCATTATAGTGTCCAAAAATAAAGTTCCATGACTTTTTTCCAACTGTTTGTCCATCAATCCCAAAAGAAAAACCTCTGCTCTGCTCTCAATTGTATATTAATCTTTAAAATCCTCTGAATCAGTGTGTATATTTGAATCCAGAATTTTCTAGCTTTTTGACACGTCCACCAAACATGATAAAATGTCCCTTCTTGTTGTTCCCATTTCCAACATAAATTTGAAGTGCCTTTATACATTCTAGACAATTTCTCTGATGACCACATACCAACGGTACATCATTTTATAAAAATTCTCTTTAAGATTATAACATAGCATAAATTTCAATCCTTTCAGCTACATATTTCCCCATTGTTCCATCTGTATATTATAACCAAAATTTTAGCCCACTGTATTGTACGTTCTTCACTTGTTCTTCTTCTGTTTCAAATTGCAATAAAAGTCAGGAGGAGGGACTCTTGGCCCCCTCAGTGTGCAAATTGCATTACGGTTCCTGCTCGAGCATCTTCAGCCAAAGGAGAGTTCCCCGCCTCTCCAAGTAGCCAGTCCCGTGGCGAAACTGTTCCTACCCTTATCCTAAGTCTCACTTGGAACCTGCCTTCCTGTAACTTCATTATTCCAGATTGGAAAAATAATTCCCCTTCTGCTATGTGACATCTTTTCAAGTAGTTAAAGAGTGCCATCAGTGCATCCTGATTATATTTATATCTCGGCTTTATTTCGTAACAGCTCAAGGCAATGTGCAAAATACACTGGTTATTTTCCCCACAACAACAACCCTGTGAGGTGGGTCGGGCTGAGAGAGAGGAGCTGGCCCAAAGTCGCCCAGCCAGCTTCTGGAGGACTAAACCTCACCGTCTCCCAGGTTCTAGTCCAGCACTTTCACCACAATACCAAACTGGCTCTCAGTATGATCATCGCTGTCCAAAATAGCTAGCGATGGAGCTTCCATAAACAGAAGCAATCTATCTTACAGGTGGCAAAGGCAACTCGAGAAAGCATTGGAGCCTCGTGGCTTGTTTGCAAGTTTTGCAAAACTGTATGGCTGTAAAAAATAATAGGGGCTAGGGACTCATTCTTCTCTGATGTCAAACGGAGCTATTAATATAAAGTCAAGAACAACTGTAAATGCCTGTTGGGCTAAACCATGATTCGCATCATCATTGGATAACCCCCACTGGGTAGCTCAGCCCAGCTTCCAAAGCCGTAACTTTTACAGCCACCAAGGCAGGATTCGCACCAGCTGCTGCGTTGATGTATAAGACTTCCCAATGCAACCCTGGGTAGCTGGCGAAGGTTAAAAAGCACAATATAAATGCAATCCATAAATATATTTCACCTCCCACTGAAGCACCGCACTGAAGACACCACGCACCAACCATTGTCTTGTTAAGAGGCCATAGTGCTTATTTTCTGAAATCATGTTCTAATGTTTAATCAATTCTGACATTTTGTTGTTCACATTTAGCCCACATTAATTGTCATGCTGGGTTTCTGAGATATCTGGTAGAGCAGTGATTCTCAACCTTGGCAACTTTAAGATGGGTGGACTTCAACTCCCAGAATTCCCCAGCCAGCAAGGCTGGCTGGGGAATTCTGGGAGTTGAAGTCCACCCATCTTAAAGTTGCCAAGGTTGAAAAATACTACTCTAAATAAAAAATTGCTGGAGATGCTCAGGCGATCCCTTGTTGCCCCTGGATTCTTTACATGGAGGAAGAGGAAAAATTCGTCCGATGAGAAAAATGGATCGCAACCTGGACAAACCTGGACAGACATCCCTCTTTTTCCGCCTTGGGAAGGTCTTCCGTTGCACCCACAGCTTTGACTCCCTTTTGGGATTCTTTTTCCCTTACAGCTTTCTGCCCAGCCCAGCTGAGAGCTTTCCCTTCTGCAGGGAGGCGTCAACCGGGGGATGCGGGATAACGTCTGCAAGCATGCCAGGAGGAGCTCTTGGGAAGCTCGCAGGGTTGAGCCGGGAGGAGGGCGACTTTGCCAGAGGTCATCGGCGGATGGAGCAACGTGCCCGGACGGCGAAGCGCGGGCGTGACATCCAGCATCGCTCCATCTTTATTATGAAAGCAGGAAATCTCTGCCCGTCTTAAAAAATAGAGATCAAGTTGCATTTTCTCCCCTCCCTGAGTTCCGACCGAAATCGCCCATCTACAACATGGCCTAAAATTATCTCTGCCGGAGGCGAAGTCTTAAACAGATGTGACTTTTTTTAAAGGGGGGGGATGACTCAATTCCTCCTAAAACCCAAGAAAAAAGAGAAGAGCACGTTGACCCCACCGATTGCAGGCTGTTCTCTGGATGGGGGTTTCTCCTCTTCTCCTCCCTGGCAGGTGCTTTTGAACCCTGGGCCCTTTTCTGAAACTCAGGGGAAAATCTCTGCTGGAGTTTCCGGAGCGCTAATCCAACTTGTCTCCTACCGGCAGTTCTATGTCATTTTTCTTGGCAGCAATATGGAAGGGGGGGATTGCCTTCCATGGGGATGCTGTTTCAGTGTTCCGGTCACTGGGATTCCTTAGTGGTCTCCACTCCATATCAAACCCTGCTTAGCTTTCCAGGCCAGCCAAGAGCTGCCCCAAAGCAAGGGCTTCCGGGGCAGGGGGGGATTGCAAGAAAATTCACACGCACATAAAATAGGAGCAGGGCTTCAACTGGGTGCTTGCAATCTTAATTTTTTGGGACCCCGCCCCCCCCCCCCGCAGATGCTCCTACCCCAGGGCGACCCTTTAGCATCTTACACTGCAAGCTGTCCCAGGACTCGGTTGCCACGGCTAGGACAACAGTGCCTCAGAGCGCCTGCAGAAGGCCTCCCTCTCCTCCCTAACGGGGTTCCCCAGGCACCCAGAGCCAAGGGCCAGGGATGGGAAAGGCAGCCGTGTTTCGGCTCAGGAGGGCAGCGTTCCCTAGTGGCTGCTGGCTGGGTGGCTCTGAGCCATGGCCCCTGCTGCAGGGAGGTTTATTGGGGTCGAAGCGGGTGA
This sequence comes from Liasis olivaceus, assembly GCA_030867105.1. Lineage (NCBI taxonomy): Eukaryota > Metazoa > Chordata > Lepidosauria > Squamata > Pythonidae > Liasis > Liasis olivaceus. Next base: position 19,854,247 of record CM061356.1, read on the forward strand.
CTCCGCAGGGACTGGCCTTGCCAGGCCGAGCGGGTGACTCACCGGCCCGGCCGGGGTGATTTCTGAGTTTCTTTGTCGCAGTTGCTGCAGCAACGCCAGCTCCTCGGAGGCCGGGGCGGAAGTCTTGGCGCAGATGTGCCAGCGGGCACCGGCTGGGATTGCCGCCCGGCTTGACTCATATTTCCCCTTTGGGCTTTCCCTAAAATGTTAGTTGTCTTTGCTGTTATGGCAACACAGCATGCGCGCCTGAGTCTTCCCTTAATCCAATTGGAAATCCATAATGAAATCTCACGTACAGCTTCTCTGTAATAGATATTTACAGCAGCTTTATTCCACCTTCAGAAGCAGCGGCAGGATGTAGCGCTGCCGCTCATCCGGAGCCCAGGAAGCAAAGGAGCATCCTTCCTTGTTGGCTTTATTTTTATTTATAGGTTATTCTATTCTATTTATTTTATTTTATTTCTCAGATATATATGGCCGCCCATCTCACTAGGACTGTCCTCGCTGTTTGAGATTTAGAGGTAGACTACTCCTGATAGGGAGGCTTCACTGTTGACAGACCTCTCTTTCCTCGTGGAAAGATCTGATCCAGTAAAGGGTGGTATCGATACTCGCGGCTACCATTATATTGTGTGGGAACAGAGTCCTCAAACGTAGTTGGTATAAAGTAACGATGGTCCTCATTTTGCAGATGCGAGCTAAGCTGCAGTATACTGGCAATTAAGAGCAGAATCCAACTAGCACGTTTGGGCCTGGGTTCACATAACCTGCTTAACTGGGTCAGTTCAAAAGCCAGCAGAGGCATTCACACAACCATACTGAGCCGGGTCAGTTTTGGGGTGGGGGAGCCTGTTTTGCAAATAGGGGTTTACGGTTCAGTGTATTCTGCAAAGCCAGAAAATGCATTAATTCGGGGCCTGAGCTGTGCTGGGCAAGCCCGGCCTTTGCTTTTGAGCTCCTGGGTTGATGCCAAGGAGTCATGGAGGGGGACCAATCACGCCAGCCCTAAAATTTGGGTTTCCTCCATTGTTTTCAATGGCCTGTTTGTATTTAGGGCTCTCATAGCTGGGCTGCCAAATTACAGAGGAGCCAAGGATGGCAGCAGCAGGTGAAGAGTTTGGGGTCGCTTTGGTGCCACTTACTGGCTTTCCGAATATCACAGCCCGGATCTGGTTCCTCTAATCCAGTGTTTCTCTACCTCGGGGACTTTAAGACGGGTGGACTTCAACTCCCAGAATTCCCCAGCCAGCATGGTTGAAGTCCACCCGTCTTAAAGTCCCCGAGGTTGAGAAACCCCGCTCTAGTCAAAGTGATATCAGGGTTTCCAGCTTAGCATCACTCAGTTGCAGGCAGTTGTAAGCCAGGTGCAGTGACCCCAAGAGAAGGGCACGGATGCTCTGGCACTCTTGTGGCATGTGCAGACCACAAGACCCTGCGTGCCAGGATCGAGAGCTTGGCACCCCCCTAGCATTACAGCACTGAAAGGTCACTGAGCAATGTCAAGCTGGAATTTCAGCTATTCTGGTGGGTTGTTTTACTAGAGATTGGCTGGGGTGAGGGACACGTGCCAGGGTCCAAAGAATGTGCTACCCCATTCAAAAGCTTTCTTGGCAAATGCAGATTATTTTCCTTGTGGCCTCCTGGTAATTGAAGGCTTGGAACTGTCCTTGAAATGGAGGGCGTTTGGGCCAGGTTCACACAACACGCTGAGCCAGGCTACTGAACAGTCTCATTTTCACTGCACGCACTCTACCTAAAAGCATAAATGAATGCATCGAATGGGCTGGGGTTGCAAACTGTGCTGTCATAAAAATAAATAAGACAATAACCAAACTCGACACAGCTTTTGTTTCAAATTTGATAACTTAAAGGGTTTGGACGTGCAGAGGAATTGAGGATGGGTAGAAATCAACAACACGCAATGTCATTTTGCAGCCAAGTATGAGTTCACGTCACAGATATCAAACTTGTCAGCAGTCAAAGTCTGTTTCCTTCCTTTTGCTTCATTTACAACCACTATTGAGATGGCAACTCAGTCATTAAGTGAAGTGGTCACTAAGTGAAAAATCATGTGACTATGACTGTGCTTACAATTTTACACAAGGCACGGACATGCAAAATCTATTCAGGTTAAGAGTGATCTACAAATGCTGTGATTTTCCTGGATGGTCACCTACCATGAGATGCTCTGGATAATGAGTATAATTATTGCTCTGTAATGAGCTATAATTATTTAAATAAGATAAAATAACTGGCACTCAATTTGATTGTCAACCACCTTGAGATACTGAATATCTAAATCTTAGATATGAGCAATATCTAAATCTTTTTGTAAAGCAATTCATTAATAACCAGGCTAACCATGGTCTGCTGAACAATGATTTGGTGAGTAAACTAGAATACTTTGGGTTCGCACCTTATGTTAAGCCATAATCTGTGTTTTAGAAACCACGGTAGCCTGGGTTAACATGGTTTGCAATGCTAAAAATTAAGAAACCACAGATGGTCTATGAATCCAGTCTTGTTTTAAAGAAGCAATGTTTTTAGTCTACAATTCCAGATAACGTGGGAATCCAGCAAATGGGTCTGTTCAGTCTCTGAGAGAAGCGTGTTCTGCAGATCTAGCCTTTCAGGACCTCCGATTTGTGATTTAATTTAACACAGCTCACTTTTAGGCCCCGTTGTAGGAGGAGAGCCGTGTTAGTCTATGATGGCAAAAAAATCAGGGGTCTGGTGGCACTTTTCCCAGATCACCCATTTTATTAAAAGGCAGAAGCTTTCGTGAGCTGTAGCTACACAAAAGCTTCTGCCTTTTAATAAAATGGGTGAGCCAGGAAAAAAAACCCCTGATTTTTATGCACAATGCACATTAATCCAGAATATCTGGGCTGGGGTGGAGGGAATATAATGTGCAGATCAAGTCCAGAGAAAGATCAATCACCTCCAGTTAAAGAAAGCATTTGGGGGCTGGCCTTCTCAAGCAGACCGGATTATGGGTGCTGAAGTCAAAGGCATGCACTGGAATATGGGTAGTGAAGTCAAAGACCCCCAGGATTCACCAGGAGACAATTGCTCTGCTTGGAAGGGCCCCCCTCCCCAATACGGACGAAGCTCCCTTCCTTCCTTGCCCCCTCCCCATCCACGCCGGGTTTTTCTACGTGAAGAAACGCAGAAGGCCCAGGGGTGAACCTCCTGTCATCCTGTCTGGAATGTGCCTGCAGTGACCAACAGCTGTCATCTGAGCACACGCATCGGTTTTCTCTGCTCGTTCAGCTGTTCTGCAGTCCCACCCATGTGCCTGGGCTTTGCGTGCTGGTCTGTGGGTTTGCAAAGGGGGGAGGGGATCCAGTGCAAACTAGCAAAGCTTTTGCCCATCAACACCTGCCGTGCCTTGACACACACATCGGTTGTGTGCGTGTGTTCCATTCAACCTCTCTCAGCCTTTCCTTGTGGAAAGCAGCAGTGAATTCATCTTTCAACCAGCAAGAAATTTCAGCCAGGGCCCGGATCCCAGCCAGAGAACCTGATTTCTTTTTTCCCCAGCCAGCTGTAAAATTTACATCAATATCCATCTTGATCAACATGAGAGAAAGACCCTCGCCCTTTTGCTCCTAGACTGGATCAAAGCCAAGGCATTTCATCTCGTCTGTTTTTTGCTGTGGGAGCAAACGCCGGGGTTAAACTGTGGCCTGCAGGGGAGGAACTGGATCAATCTTAGCCTATTAAGGGTAGGGCTGTTCGGCCCAAGCCAGCTTTCCAAAGAGATCCCATTTCAAGGCCAGTTAACCGCGTGATCCTGCGAGGGTTGGCCCCGAAGGTTTGGAATCTCCAAGATCCTCTGCCTCAGCACTGAAAGAAGATGCACCGAGAACACTCTGAGATTTTAGTCCAGGATTCCTGATAGGTATAATTCAAGGATCCCTGATGGGTTGGGCTTCCTAGAATAACACGGGACATTTTACGTCAGTTCCAGATCTTTGACCAACTAGTTCAACCTCTTTTCTCTGACTAGGAGAAAAGAGGTCTTTGCCTCCATATCTCAGGGCCGGTCTCTAAACTGCCCCAGGGCACACGGGAATGCCGTTCCAACACATCGTAGCCAACGTTTGTCCTGAACTCTTATGAATATTTCCAGGCTCCTTGGACGCTCGGGTTTCATTTTCAAACCCTAGGCTTCTAATCCTTTTGCTTAAGGAAAAGCTAGAAATAGAACACAACCTATATGAGACCCTTGAATTAAGCCGCTAATATTTATACCCCGGCTGTTCTGAAAATAGCCCAGGCCTTCAGGAATCCTGCACCCCAGATGTGGATCTCAGAGCACAGGCAAAGTCCCCTTCTGGAAAAACGTCTTTAAAAACACGGCAACACCCCCAAATATGCGCTGAGCGAAAGGGAGCCTTCCTTGTCTCGTATCAGGGTGGACCGTCTGCCGCAGCGCGTCCGCTGCTATCCCACCTCTCTGGGACAAGTGGCCAAGGCTGCTTTTCTGAAGCAAAGTTAGATTTCATACCCGAAAATAGAGCCAGGTTTATAAAAAGGCATCTTTCTTTTCCAGGGCAGAAACAATGTGTGAGTAATCCAGTGTCTTGCTATTTCTGGACAGGGTACAGAGACATGTTTTGGAAGCAACGTTCAGAGAAATGTTGGAAATGAACTCAGAGGTCATCAAGTCCAACCCCTGCTCAGCACAGGACTCATTGGGGCAACTGGGACCGACTGAACCTCTGTTTGAAAACCTCCAGCAAAGGGGAGCTTTTCATGTGACAGCCTGTTCGTATTCGTCCTCTTACTTATACCATTTTTTAAATATCCAGTTCACCTCTGATTGCATTTCGATAGTCCCCTCTTCTCCTGGCATCCCTTTTAATGGCGCTCCGTCCCAACTACATATTTACTTATAGAAACAATCCTTCCTTCCTTCCTTCCTTCCTTCCTTCCTTCCTTCCTTCCTTCCTTCCTTCCTTCCTTCCTTCCTTCCTTCCTTCCTTCCTCTTTTTCTTCCCTCCTTCCCTCCGCCAACCACCCCACTCTTAGTTCACTTAAAATAAACAGGACCACAATAAAGTTTTCCAAGTTTCAAGTTAAAATAAACAAGCTGACGCTTTTACTCCACCAAAATTCCTCCATTCTGGGCCCTTTGATAGCTTTTCAATTTCAACACTTTAATTCTTTTGATAACATTCCAAGAAATCAGCCAACTATTTATAAAGGATTGATAAAGCCCCTGATTCTGTCCAACTTTGTGCAAATACTTCATGCCTGAGCATACTCACTGGTGGCTCAATCTGGGAAGTGCCTTCTGCATATGCTCAGACACACTTTTTCCCCCTTGGCCCAACTATTTTCCATAATCCAGGGAGCATGGTGGATTTGAGAAGCTCTAGCCCAGTGTTTCCCAACCTTGGCAGCTTGAAGATGGGTGGACTTCAACTCCCAGAATTCCCCAGCCAGCATGGGTGGCTGGGGAATTCTGGGAGTTGAAGTCCACCCATCTTCAAGCTGCCAAGGTTGGGAAACACTGCTCTAGCAGATAAATCACTGGGAGGAAAAGATTGTAACTTTTCCCTCCTGTCCAGCTGCGGTGAGCACCCCTTCAGGGATTTGGAAAGGGCTGCGTTCTGGATCTTTGCAGCACACCAGCGAACATCACTGTGCAGAAATTGGCGGGACAATCCCCCTTGAAGATCCGTGCTTCAAGCGTGTTCTTTCTTTTACTCAGGGCAATTCACCAGCAAGAGAGGCAGGCACTTAGACTTTTGCAGAATTATGCTGGAGCCTGGAGAACTGCAGCGTCTCTAGTTCTGCCTTGGGTGCAATCATCTGCAGAGCCCTGTGCCAACCGGGTGCCCCATCCCACAAAGATTTGCAGCTTTCTACAATGCTGGCTGGATGAGAGATATATATAAGCAGTAGGATTCCAGCCTGTCTGAGAGGCATCAAGCTTGTTCTAGATCAGTGTTTCTCAACTGATCTAGAACAGTTCTTGGCAACTTTAAGATATGTGGACTTCAACTCCCAGAATTCCCCAGCTGGAATGGCTGGCTGGGGAATTCTGGGAGTTGAAGTCCACATATCTTAAAGTTGCTAAGGATGAGAAACACTGTGCTAGATGTACAGAGCAGAGCTGGGGAGAAATTTTGAACTTCTCCCCCCACCCCTTTCTGGTCCTGGAAATGTGGGGAGGTCTCCTAATCCCCCTGGGGGACGAGAAACTTTCTTATCACTTCTCAAACTCAGGAGCCTTCTGCAACAGCTGTAACAGCTGCACCGCTGCTGAAAAATGCCTACTCCCGGTGCCCCTCCAGGCAAAATGCCCCTCCTTCTAGACGGCAAGAAAGCAGATTCCTCTACTCACAGTTGTTGCCCATATAAGTGAGGCACACCACCCTCCCCCCTGAACATTTCTCCAAAATTCTCCTTGAAATGAATTTCAAAAACAAATTCTCGGTCATTCAACAGCGTGGAAACTTGAAAGAAAAAGCAAAGAAGGCTGCAGAGAAAATTCTTTACTTGCCATGCGTGCGAGGATCAGCACAAGGGCAGGATCTACTGTGGTTGGTGTGTTAGTGGGTGGTGCATTTAGTTAATTCAACGCATTATGCAAATCCCCCCCAATTCAGTAATCTGGTGAAACATGTTGTGTGAATGCAGCTATATCCTGCTGGTATAAAGGAGGACAGAGATGATCTTGGAGAAGGTCTGCAGCGACTGTTAGTCAGACGTGAGTTTGGCCTGGGAAAACAGGAACGCGTGAGAAAGAAACTCAGGATTGTCCCATCTTGACTCTCTTTGGTATAATTTGGAAGAAGGGAAGGGAAAACATTGTCAGGCTTTCAAGATCCTGTTATTATAGCCTATGGCAATAAAGTAGAATTCTAGTATTTCTGAGGGTGTTTGTCTCCTGACCTGGCCTACCTTGAAGGGCTGGCAGCTTGTCAACCATGCAAGCTGGTATTGCTATAACAAAGCATGGTGGTTTGGCTGGTGGCTGGCCTGGCATATCATTTGAGATTGTAAGCCATCATTTACAGCATCATGTGATATAAGAATCCAGCCAACTGGGATTTATATAATAATAATAATAATAATAATAATAATAATAATAATAATAGGACGCGGTGGCGCAGCGGCTTAATGATGCTGAAAGTTGCCGGCCAGAAATGGCTGACGCTTCGGCGGTTCGAGTCCAGCCTTCGCGTTAACAGGGTGAGCTCCTGTTTCCTCCCCAGCTCCTGTCAACCCAACAGGTCGAAAACTAGATAAATGGGTCCTCTCACTCCGGTGGGAGGAAAAATGCTGGCAGCGCCTTGCACAGAGAGACGGGACCAGTTGCCGGTAAGCGCGAAACCGCGCTCGCCCGAAAAGGGTGCGAAGCAATGGAAATCCCGCCTCCTGTGCTCGCCAGCTGGGCTCTGCTCTAGGAAGGAGGCTCTGGCAAACCACTTCCGAAAAACAGTTGCCTTGAAAACCGCAAGGATTCGTCCAGGCAGTCACTGCAGGGTCAGTAATGATTGAGTGCAGACAAAAATAATAATAATAATAATAATAATAATAATAATAACAACAACAACAACAACAATTGCAATACCTGGAGACAGCAGAAGAGAAGAGAAAGAACTGGAGAAAATCACAAAATATAAAGACCGGCAAATAGAATGACTGTGGCAAGAGAAAGCAAAGATAGTACCAAAGATAGTACTAGGCGCCTTGGGTGCAATCCCAAAACATCTGGAGCGCCACTTGAAGACCTTCGGCATTGCGAAAATCGCCATCGGTCCATTGCAAAAGGCAGCTTTACTTGGAACAGCTTCCATCCTGCGACGATGCCTTCGACACCATCAAAGAACAACATCTGCCTATCCCAGGTCCTTGGGAAGGACTCGATCGGTGGATTAAAAGGCCAAACCCAGTCTAAACAACTCGTTGACTGTGTGACCAACCCTAATAATAATAATAATAATAATGATGATTTATTGAGTCTGCAGCGTGAACCAAGTCCCGGTATTCATCAGCCAGCAATCAGCAGTCTGAGATTGCTTCAAGCTCTCACGCTTGAAACAGGCTTTGGACTTTTCAGTGGGACACACGGCTATATTAAACAGAAGACAACTTGATTTTAAGAAAACAATAAATATAATTGATTTTTAAAACTAGATTTTAAGCGTGTCCACTAAGGTGGGCACTTCTGTATCACCAACAAAGAGGTAGAGTTTTTACTAAGAAAAATCTTCAGTTGTAAGGCTGAAAAATGGGTCTGGGGGAGACTGAATGTAAGACTAGTTTGTCCATCTCTGAAACTGCGTTTCCTTCAGCCTCAGAACTGTCTCATCAATAGCTTTTCCCATAGAGAACTGTCTTCTGTCATGTGGGGTCTTCTGCCACCTTCAGGAGGGTACTCAGCATGAGCAGAGATCTTGGGCCAAAACCAGGGATCTCTGCTCAGTGCTGTGGTGAGCAGTGAGACCGAGAGAGAATATTGCACCAGCACGTAGGCGGCAGACTGAAGTTAATATTAAGACGTTAGCCCACATATACGGCATTTCTTAGGATTAACCTGGATTATGTAAAACCGTGCCGGAGCCGTGGTCTGGAAATCGTTATCTAGGTTAAACATACAGAGACTGATTTGGACTAAGCCTGCTCCAGAAAGCTTTCCTACAGCAGGGGGGAACCCTGCTTTTCTAAAGTCCACAGAAGAGAAGTTGCTGCAAATCCTGGTTAGGACGTGGATATGACATACGGAGGCCGTTGTCTATCTAACCAGCTTAGTTAGATCAGTTACAGCCCTGGTTGCACTGGCCTGAATTGAACAGTTTATTCATCCTGAACCCTTGGCTAGTTTGGGAATGGGTGTGTTTATTACACTTCGTGCAAATCCCAAAAGCGAGTTCATGCCCTAACCAAGTTAGCCAGGAGACAAGAGAGAAGAAACTCATTTATTGATAAAGAAATCGAGTCTTTACCTTTGAGATCAGGATTGAAAAATTAACCTGGATTATGGAAAACCATGCCGGAGCCTTGGAATAATTAATAATAATTGAGGTCAACAAGAGTTACCTTGTGGGAGATGGGCGGTCATATACATCGGATAAATAAATTAATAAATTAACCTGATTATGTTTTATTTTAATTGCTTGAATGATCTTTGTTATTAGGTGCACATAATTATTTATCATTATTATTGTGGTGATCATCAGTTTTTAACAAGGATCTTGACAATGTGATTTAATCAGAAATCAGGCTTCCTACACAGTATTCTAAAGCATAATTTATTTGGGGGGAGGGCGGGCTTAATCTGCTGGATGAACACAGCCAATTATGGTTTATTCAATAAACTGGGTTTAAGAAAACCATGGTTGAGCAGGACATGTGACTCTTGTGTTCTACTGTGGTTGGCAGCCATTCCTTATGGCAGCATTTCTCAACCTTGGCAGCTTGAAGCTGTGTGGACTTCAACTCCCAGAATTCCCTAGCCAGCTGGCTGGGGAATTCTGGGAGTTGAAGTCCACACAGTTTCAAGCTGCCAAGGTTGAGAAATGCTGCCTTGTGGCCATGAATGGAGAAAGATCTTTCCCAACACGATTGTAGTGTTTGGGTTTTTCAGCCTGTGAAGTTATTCTTTTGGGACTGAGCTGTGAATCTTTCAATCCTGCAATTGCAGGCAGAGTTAACGTTCTGCTTCTTGCCAATTAAAATTCTGAATTATCGATCACAATTGGGAAAATTTGCATCAAGATTCTAGCTGAACAGTATGACGGCTTTAATCAAATAACTTTTCTCCGTTGCAAACAAAAAAAATAAAATAAAATTGAAACTCCAACCAGCACAGTAAAGAAAATAAAAGACAGGATTGCATTTCCCTCCCTCGTTCATCCTCGCAAAATAGTGGGGAAATTCTACAGCCCCAGCTATCTGGGGAACGGATCTGCCTTACTTTGTCAGCTTAACGTTGGACAAATGCTCTGCAGATCTTGACTTGATCCAATCCAGGTTCGGCCTATTCCTTCGGCTGAGCCATGGCACAGCTGGTCTTGCATAACCGCCTAGGAAAACTCCGTAGGGGGAAAAAAACCAAAATAATAAGTGAAAGGACATCATTTTTGAGCCTTCCTTTAAAGTCTCTTTCTAAGAATCGTGTCTCTGCCTTTTTCTGTTTCTCTCCTTTTTTTCCTGCAGATGTTTTTCTGTGCGAGAGAAATTCAGCCTGACTGCAATCTGTTCTCTCTCGCTCTTTTTTTTTCGGCCTCCAATTCATCGCAACCGACCAGTTGTTTCTGTTTCTGCAGCTCCAGGAAGTTGGACTTCCTTCTTGCACCAACTGTTAGTTCCCCAGCCCTGCGCAGCTCCCTTCCAGCAGTTTTCTCCCCCAAAGCAGGCCAACAGCTCTCGATGATGTCAAATGCCACACTTCTTCAATAGCAAAGTCAATCGGGGCTGCCCGCAGCCGGCTGCAGACCTCGCGGGGTCCCCCCCCCGTGCACGCGGTCTCTGGAGGCACCCTTCTCCAGCCTTGCAGGGGGTCCCACCGAGCCCCTTCCCTCTTTCTTGTTCTATCTCCATGTTTGATTGACTTTGAAAAGTCATATCCTGCTTCTGGTCTTGCAAGAGTCGATTGCCTTTTAAAATTGAAGGGTCACGAGATCACAAGCACCTGGCAAGGAAGGTTGGGTTCCCACGGTGGGTCGAGCCCCACACCCAGGTTAACAAACCCAGCTGCTGGGGTCACACAACAAGTTGTGTCCAAACCAGTTAGCCACGTTATTGCATCATGAGATGGCCCGGCTTGCGACTGGAATCCCTCAACCTGTTAAGCCACAAACTAAAGGTAAAACCTCCTTCAAGTCAACTTTAGCTCTTAGTGGCACTACGCAAACATGTCTGAGTACTTTTCCTGGCTATCGAAGGGAAGTGCTTGGCTACTGTCTTTTTCCAAGACACTTTTTCATTCCCAAGTCTCACCGCCTGCCCTAGGATTTCGTTGTGGTCTCCCATCCAAGCCCTAAATAGATTTGACTCAGCATAGCTTCCAAGCCCAAACCAGACACGTATGGCCAAAGTATCTGCTGAAACTACCTCATTGTATCTTAAAGGAATGTAGCCCATTTTACGAATCCGGGCATAATCTAGATCAGCCACCCAAGCTGGCTGGGGAATTCTGGGAGTCGAAGTCCACACACCTTATAGCAGCTGAGGTTGAGAAACACCGGTCTGTGAGTTGTTTGAACCTTTTTTTCCAGCATGTGAAACTGAAGAGCTAACAGATCTTTTCCGAGACCCGCCTGGCAGTGAAATGTCCCTCTGTTTTCGGCTGGTGACGTTCTGAAATTATCCCGTTTCTTGCTGAGCATCGCTGACTTCTCCTACATCCACCGACCTAGTGAAATGCATTGTGTGAATCAAATCACAATGTCCGAGACGACTTTGAACGGGTTCAGAAGACCCCACGGGCTATTGGCGGTTACCGCTTTGGACATTCCTTGTCCATTCATCTCGCACCTCCACATTTGACCCTCGCGTAGAAGTGTCCTCGGCATCTGTTTGCCGTGGCGTTTCTTCTTCCAGCCCTTCCCTACTTTGATTTCTAAAAGAATAAAGATGCAGTCCATGAGAAACCAGAGCTAACAAATAAAGAATAAGAAAGGCACAATTGTTATCTGCAACTTGGGGGGGGGGGGATGGTGCGCAGTTGGACCGTCTCTTGAAAAAGAACAGCCATATTTGAATACAGTGATCATTCTCTGTAGATTTCCAACCAAATAAGCTCATTTTGCAAGCACATTATTTTTTTAATTTGACATCTTCTCTGCTTTCCAGCAGGAGGCTATGCTGATTTTAGCCACCGTTAGTAGAATTTATAAAAGTTGCTGGGGGGGGTGGGGGTCTGCAATGGGGTGGGGGTCCGTCAGATTAATCCAGCGGCCCCAAGTGTGCAGTTCAGGCCACCATCTTGACACACCCTCCCCTGGGTTCTCCTGCACAGTTGTAAAATCACAAGTTCTGCCACTTCTTTTAAAAGCACAAAATATACCTACAAAAAAATATTTGGAATTTTCTGGCTATGAGCAGTCTGGTATTTATTTAATATATCAAAATGCACCATTCCAGGTTAATGACCTACGCACAGATTTTTTTTTTTTTGAAAAATGAAGAAAAACTGCTTGGAATAATCCTGGGTATCATGGTAGAGTTTATATGGCTTACAGTAGTTTGAAAATAGCATTTCTCCCCTTTTTCTGCAGGGGTTATCAAGCTTCTGCCTGGAGAATCTGAAAGATGTTTTCACAGATATGAAAAGGGCATTTATACAGTACTAACTAGAGATCGTTAAGACTATGATGATTTAGATAAAGATGAGGGGGGAAAAGTTTACGTCAATATCAGCTACGGTGTTTGAAATGTTAATGAACACAAGGTCGCTTAAATAGTACATTTAATGCTGACTGTAGCCTTGATAGACAGTTGCAAAATGCATTAAATTCTCTGGCAACATAAGAAAGGCTTCTGTTTTAAGATTAATGCTTTACTTAATATAGTATTAAATATGAAAAATCTCTTCTAGGGTTTCTAAAGATTGACATCAAGGGCAAATGCCCCGCCTCCTTTCCCCAGGCTCCGCCCCAGAGCTATCAGGCTCCACCTGAGCCTTTTAGGATCACGACCAGGTGAACCAAACCCAAGGTTGGGACGGTTGGGCCCCTTTTGCCCTGTGCTTAATTTGATTTAAGTAATTAATTAACTAACGAAGCCAATGTATACAGCCGCCCATCGCGCCGAAGCGACTCTGGGTGGCGTAGAACAATTAGATCAAAAGGACAGATATAAAACAGCAGAAAAAAGATAAAATCACGTTAATAAATACGTACTGCAAAAACCAAAAATGGGGGAAGGGAGAATAAAAATGGCTCCCTCAGCAGTTTAATTTAATTTAATTTAATTTAATCTAATCTAATCAGCCCTCGCCGGACTCCCTATTTTGGGCAGGTCAGAAATCCTGGCCCCCTCCCGCCCGGTCCCTTTTCCAGCAGCTGGACTCTGCCCCCCAGGCCCCTTGCCCTAAGCCTGCCCCTGCTTTGGCCACGCTCCCTGGGCTCCGGCCTCCTTGTCTCGCTGATTAAGTTAAAAAACATCCAACCAGCTCAACGTCTGTGATGATTTCTCATTTAGGAAGGAAGATTGAGGCGGGTCATTAAGGAGCGATGCTGAACTTCCTGGGAGACCTGGAGCAGGGAAGAGCCTTGCAAACAAGCGTGCGCCAGATTACAAGCCTTCTTCCCTCCCGGCCCTTTTTAAATCCCATTTCCAATTCCTTAAATGTTTCCAGCGTGCGAGGCGTCCAACGCCTGGAGGCAGGAAAGGTGTGAGTCTTGCAAGGAGAACAAGCCCGGCTTTTAGGACAGTGCAAACCTGACTGAGGGCACCCGCCACGTGCAACGACCCGCCTTTGCTTTTCACCTTCGCTTGCTGCAGCAACCCAACCGCTGGGGGCTTCTTCAACAAACCATGGCTAAACCAACCGCGATTTCGTGGGATATGGGAACCTGGTCTCAGTCTTCCATTTATCCCCAGGAGGAATTGGACCGACCTAAGCCAGCTTCTCCATCCTGAAAAGGACTTGGATGGGAGACGACTAAAGACTCTAGCGCGGTGTTTCTCAGCCGTGGCCACTTTAAGAAGGGTGGACTTCAACTCCCAGGATTCCCCAGCCAAGGTTGAGAAACCCTACTCTACTCTACTCTACTCTAGAGAACCTGGAAGAAGGCTTGGGCAAGCCATGTTTGTTTTGTTGCTAGAGAAAAAACATGGATTTTCATCCCATTCACTCGAGGGAGCTCGATTGCTTTGATTTCATTTTATTATTGATTGCATTTATGTCCTGCTTTTTCTCTGTCAGCTAATAGATCAGGACCCAGGGCCAGCTCTTCAACTGGTGATTGGCCTGGATGGGAGACCACTAGGAAATCTCCAGACTGAAGATTCCTCAGCCATCAAAGTCCTTGTAGAGTCAAAACTCTTGTTCTGTGGTTGGAAGATCACAAGGCGTGTCCCGAGTCACCAGGGTTGAGCTCGACGTGAAAGAGACTTTAATTTAAAGTCATATGCCCTTTTTCACAAAAGGTTAGGTCAAATCCCTTGTTTTATCTGGGCTGCCGGATCTTTCTCCTCCTCCACTTGCATGAAATTCTTGCGCAAGGCAGGGAAACGGTCAGAACAAGGCCAACCATCTGGTCAGTATGGATAACGCCTTGTCCAAATCGACCTGACAACGTCTCCAAAATTTTTTCCCTTGGCGCATTCAACTTCTGTCGTTTCACCTTTTCCTCAAAGTGCCAGAGAGTCCCCTTTGGAGGTCTGGGGTGGGTGGGTGCCTTTGAGCGTTCAGAATGGCAGAAGGTCTGGCTCGGCAGAGGTCGGCACCTCTCGGCCCCCTCGGCAGCCTCCCTGCTGTCCCCTCTTCCCCCTCCGAAAACACCTTGCAAGAGGAAAAGCTCCCTTTTCTATCTTGGCTCTGCAGGGAGGGCCGGGGAGGCTGAGAAGCTGCTGAAAAGGTGGTGCGAAAGAAGGCTGCGAGTTTCACACACACACTCCTTGGCCAACTCATCAGTAAATAAGGGCAGGAATTCCCACCCCACCCAGGAGGACTTCCCCAGGCTCGAAAGGAATTTTGAAAGCGAGGCATCTTCCTATCAAATAAGAACTGGCACGGGGGGGGGGGGAGGAGGAAATACCCCAAAGACGCTTCCTGCACGACTCTCTTTGGTCATCAGTCCGCTGTCATGCAGACCTTCGTGGCTCTGCCGAGACCCGAGTTAGCCGCAGCAAGATGGAGAAAAGGCTCGTTGCAGCAGCCGTCAAACAAAACAGTCATCCTTGAATGACGGTCTCCACCCTCGGCGAAAAGAATCATGCGCTCTGACCACAGGAGCGCAGTTTTTCCTCTCTCTCGCTTATCTTGGCTCCAATCGTGTGTTTCCGGTCCCTCTCCCACTTTGTGGTTTGCTGTAAGCACCCTGCCTTCGGTGAAGGAACAGGCTGGTCTGCTGTGTTATTTATTCCCTTTCCTGCAACAGGTCGGCCGCGGAGCGTCCGAAGCAAGACCGCCTGGCCCAGATCGATCTCTACCCCAGCCTTTCCCAAGCTTTCGAAAGCAGGCAGAGGAGGAAGCGTGGCTTTGCGCAAGGAAGGCCTCTCGGCTTCTCCAGTTCAAGGATCCTAAGATCTCTGGGGCTGGAGCTGGGAGGGACGGCTGTAAATCAGGATAGACACGAGCAGGCAAGGTGGAGAAGCCATCTAACTTGGTTTAAGGTAACTTCCGTCTATAGCAGGAATGCAGTTGAATACACAAAGCACATGTTTTACAGGCGGAAAGCTGCAGGTTTTATCCCAAATACCTTTGGAGAATGGATCAAGGTTTTTCTCTGCTCGCGAACAACTGTGGCCAGGTTAAACCATGCCTGCTAGGTAGACTAAAAGTATGGCTTATTGTGGTTTATTTAACCATGGCTTACAAACCAAAGAGGACCAGTTCTTCTATCATACTATACCAAAACTGGACAAACTAGGTTTGATAAGGTAGCCTTCTTGGGAGAAATGCGGTGCCTCTTTTCCTTGGCTCTGTCCATCTCAGTATTTCTCAACCTTGGCCACTTTAAGATGTGTGGACTTCAACTCCCAGAATTCCCCAGCCAGCATGTCTGGCTGGGGAATTCTGGGAATTGAAGTCCACACATCTTAAAGTGGCCAAGGTTGAGAAACACTGGTCTCTCGCGTCCCATGGAAACTGGGAACAGAAAGGTTTAGGCTCCCAAGATGGATGATTTGTTCCTCACGTATAAACCCAGAAATAGCCAGGTATTCTTTGCATCTTGGTGCTTGGACTGCTCCGAGACCACATAACACCCTGGACAAGGCTGAGCTGGGATGTGATATAGTTCAAGTAGTTCAGTACAATGTAAGAACCCACCTTTGTCATAGTTAATTGTGTGAACTGTGGTGCAAACAAAGTCAACTTACATAAAAAATAGGCAGAGCTTCAACTGCACTGTCATGGACACCATTTTGACTTTTTTGACCATATCCTGCAGATACTGCTGCACCAAGCCCTGGAAGAGGAACACATGCAACCTGCTGACCAGGATTTCCCCCTCTCGTTGGGAGAACATTAAGCTGGAGCAGGTGGCCTGGGCTGAAATACAGGGGGGGGGTGTCCAACTGCCGAAATTCTGTGATCATCTCAACCCTTAGTAAGAAAGGATAAATAGCTTGTCAGGCAGAGCCACTAGTCCTCAGTGTGTCAGACCTACCTATCTTGCCTCTCTCTAAAAATCTGGGTTGACTGGAGAAAGAAACAGAAACGAAACTCCACAAGACGAGACGAGGACCGTCTCCGATCACTTGGAAAGCTGTTTTCCACTGAATTTCCTAGAAAGGCCGTTCCCAGCTCACTCGAAACGACTGTTGGCCAACTCAGTTGGCTCTTCCAGCTCAATGCTCTTTTTCACTCCCCCCCAGCCACAGCACGAACATGCCCCAGGAACCCGCTTCTCTCTGCCGCGTCCTCACGGCACGACCTATGTTCATCTCCTGCCCGTTGCAAGGCAGCTGGCGTTCGTCTTTGGCTGCTCCAGTTTTAAAGGAGTGTGCTTTGCTGGGGGTGCAGTCAAGGGTTGGGCTCTGCCCAGCTCCTTTTGCCCACCTGAGGCTGCCCTGGGCGTCACAGGAAAGACTGGGCACCTCGCTTTCATAGAGGCATCTGTCCACCTAACGCCTGACTGGTGGCGCTTTGCAGGCCTTTTGCAGCCTGCTTGTGACGCCGGGTTTAGCGCTCTTCTGGAAGAACACTAGTCCTGCACTACACCGAAGGTCAATTTACTGCAGGAGCGAAAGCCAGGTGTGTTTCCCTAGGTGCTGGGTGCATCACAGATTTTCTGCTGGTGAAAAAGGGTTTCCCGTAGCATATTCTTTACCGCCGATCTTGTTTTTATTCTTCCGGAGGGCTGGGGCAAAGGAGGACAGCCATTCTCCTGATCAGACAAGGCTCCCAGGGTCAGATTGATGTGGGTCTAGTTTCTGTGGCTATTTGTGCAACGCACCAGGGTTACTTGCGTCCCCTTGAGGGGTGGGGCAGACACTATTTTGCTCATTCCATTCCAGCTTCGATGCCAGTAGATGACGAAGGGTGATTGTTATTTAGGGTGGGCCAATAATAATTGCACGCTGCCCAATGTCGGTGGTGGCGCACGTCTTCTTCATGGCTGATCGCCGGCTTGTCCTGAGCGCTGCCAGTCACAAGGTCAGCACGGAATTCCCTGCTCAGCCACAGCCGCTGCCATTTCCTGGCAGCGCTGGCTGGACGTGGAACTTGCTTATCGGTTGGTCCCCATTGCGCGCCTGCCCCATGTCTGTGGAGTCCTTGGGGCTCTCTGAGCTCGGTGGCTTGCCTGCAGATGTTTTGTTCCCTGGCTAGAGAGCCTCTTCAGTGCCAGAAGGGAGACGCTACCTAGCCAGGTAACAAAACGTGTGCAAGAAAACCACCAAGCTCAGAGCGCCCCGAGGACTCCACCATCCAACCCTGAGCCACAGAGGTTCTCTTCTCCTCTCCGTGTCTGTTACCTGTCATTACCTGTCAGCACTACGCTCCTGTTCGGGTACAGCTGGAGAGATTAGAAGCCTGAAAGAATGTGTGAAAGGAAAACTCCTTTCTGTTTCACTCCACACCTCCTTCAGGGCTGATTGTCTTTTCGATGGGGAGCCAAACATCTGTCCAAACATCTCCAGCCTACTTTGGAGAGACTGGTTGGAGGTTCCCCCCCACAAACCGGTAACGCTTGAGGGCAATAGAAACAAAGGCAGGAGAATCCATTACGTAGTCCTTTTCTTTAACCATCGATTCTTCAAATATATTTATTATTTATCCAGGACTACCTTGATATTTTATTTTTCATTAATTTTCTCTTCTCTGTAAGCTGCCCAGAGTCGCTTTTTAACAAGAAGGACAGTGACAAATTTGGTATATAAATAGATAAGTATAAATAAACAAATTGATAAACTTGTACAAATGTCCTTCGTGGCGAGGCTATTTCAAAAAGGCTGAATCTTCAGGTCAGTCCGTCAGTTTTATTTTGATCTTGACCCAGCCTGTTAAGAGTTTCCTCAGAGCTGCTAGCCCAACAACCGAAGGAGAGATTTGGGCAAGGCAAGACCCAAATAAACCCCAAACTTTTCTAAAACTCCATCCACTTTTTTCTCTCTCCAATGCTGTCTGTAATGGTATGTGGGAATGACCTTGGGAGACAGGAGGAAGAGCCACAGCCTAGGCCAGTGTTTCTCAACCTTAGCAACTTTAAGATGAGTGGACTTCAACTCCCAGAATTCCCCAGCTATGCATGCTGGCTGGGGAATTCTGGGAGTTGAAGTCCACTCATCTTAAAGTTGCTAAGGTTGAGAAACACTGGCCTAGACAATCTTCACGCAAAAGGTTTCTCAGCCCACAGAAGGAAAAGGGGCGTGGGCAGCATCTCAGAAGGGACCCTCCCAAGTTTTCCAGAGAGTAAAAGGAGAGGAGGGAGAAATACTTTCAGTCTTGCAAGATTCTGTTCATCTCTTACAATAAAGATAGAGTTAGTACTCCTGGTTGTGCTTCTTGTCTGGACTACCTTGCAGGGCTAACACGGCCCCACTCACCCTTGTAAACTCTATAAACTCTATTTGTTTCCACCAAAAACAAACAAACAAACAACTAACCACTAGGAAGAGCGGCCTTTTCTGTACCCGCACCCAGTTACGGATCTGCTTTCTTAAGGAGGGAGTTGGCACCATCTTCACTCCATACAGATTTTCATTCATTCATTCATTCATTCATTCATTCATTCATTCATTCATTCTTTTTGATTACAAAAAGAAGAAAAAAAATGAGAAAAAAAGGGTTAATATATCATTATAACAATAAACAATTTAAATTCTATATATGCTTATCTAATACAAATATTATTTGAGTACTGTCGAAGGCTTTCACGGCCGGAATACGATGGCTGGTGTGGGTCTTCCGGGCTGTGTGGCCGTGTTCTGGAAGTTTTGGTTCTTAACGTTTCGCCAGCATTCACAAACACCAGCACCGTTTCAATAAAAAAGAGGAGAGTCTAAAAATCAGCAAAACCTGGCTACCAATCCTGAAAAATACAGCCTGCAAAAGGTCAACGAACTCAGCTCAACCACCAGGACGCGTGAACAATTCACACAATGAACATGCTAATCACCCTCAGCAGCCACTCGTGAACAACTCAATAGAAAAAACCCTGCCTAACCCCCAGGAAGATACACACATATTGTGACACCAAAACAAGCAGCCACTCGTTAACCCAACCCGCCCAACCCCCCTAACCCCCCCACCATCCAATCCCCCCCCTTCAGATCTCTATAAATACCCACAAAAGGGTCACATCATCCTGGGCACAGGGAACTGCTCCTGTCTGTGCCCCTGCCCTCTGAAGATGCCGGTCACAGATGCTGGCGAAACGTTAGGAAACAAAACTTCCAGAACACGGCCACACAGCCCAGAAGACCCGCACCAGCCATTATTCGAGTACATTTATATTTCTAATAGATTTATATAATTATCTCTTTTTTTCTTAACTCAGTGTATTTTTTATAAATGAGTCTTCTATTTCATGATTCTTGTCCATACAAATCTACGTCTACAGGCAATCCGCTCATAAGCGGCAAGTGCAATCAGGTCTTCGATCCACTGAATAAATGAGGCCATACGTGTATCTTTCCAAAGCTGCAGTATCAGCCTTTTGGCCATAGTAAGGGCACGGAGAATCCCTTTACGTACTCCACGACTATTTTCTTCATGGTGCCACGTCTCTCTCTTTGCTGACTGAATTTAACAGTTATCTTGGTGCTACTGTGGGCAGAGAGAGGCTTTTCCACCAAAACCTGTTCTGCAATCTTTTCGTTTCCTTTGCAAGCGTTGTCTTGCTGTTCTCCGGGGCTGATGATATATATGAAGTTTTCTTGGGTGTGGATGAGAGCAGGTTGTAATTACAAGGCAACTGGGTGATGCCCTTTCTCCCCCCCCCCCACTTCATTTTGAGGGCCTCCAAGCCCCAGACTGGGAAAAGTTGCATACTGAGTCTTAACCATAAAAACTAAGCAAAGTTTCTAGCTTTGCCAATCTGAATCCATCATGGGGGGGGGGTATGTTTTCAGAGGGGTCCCAGGAATCTTCTTTTTGCAGCAAGAGTTTCGCTGCCCTTGAAAGACACACCAATTTATTATTCCCAGAGACTTTGGCGGATTGGATGTAACGATAAATATGAAATCACACCCCCCGATTTGCAATCCCTGCCCAGCAATTGCAGGGCGACCTCTTTGTTAGGATGAATTTAACACAAAAGTGTGCCCACCTTAGTTCTTATTGCTCTTTTGAAGGCAGGCGGTATTTAAAAATTAGGCTCGGTATTTGAGATGTTCCTGATGGGGTGCAGTTTCCTTCTTGGGGGTCCCTTTTGCCTGAGGCAGAACCAAAACCCACCAACACTGGCAGGGCAAGCTATGTATATAAACAGGGAGAAAACCCCACACTCACCCACACTGATGATGTAACCTCGCTGGGTAATGAAGCGCCTGCAAGCAAACCGCCAAGCTCAGAGAGCACCCAGGACTCCACAATGCCATATATACCTGTGAACAAGCCGAGAATTTTGGGTTCCAAAACACCCCCCCCCCCAAAACTAGGTTCAGCTTATCCACAGATGGGCTTATCTGCAAATATAGGTGGTAAGTTCTTTGGGCTTCTGGATTCTCTCTCAGCAAGAATGGGTTTCCAGTCTCCACTTCTGGCTTTTAGTCCTTTAAGACCCATAGAGGCGACCTTGGCCCCACAAAGTGGGCCTGGCCTGTGGGGTGTCTTGTCCCAGCTCTGGTCTCCCTCTCTTCCCCATGGGGCTCTTAGCCTGACCGGCTGGGCATCGCAACTGTCCTTTCATCAGCACCTTGCAGAAAAATTCCGCTCTGTTTTTTCAACTGCTCACTCAAAGGGACAGAAAAATTTGGAGAATTGTCCTGGGTGGGGTGTCCTTATATTTATTTAAAGATGAAACAACTGGGGGGGGGGCATCGATGCCCTGTCTCTCTCTTTCTCTCTCTCTCTGCATCATCCTCCCTCCAGCCTCCCTTCCATCCAGTCTGAAAGGAAGACAT
The DNA here is from genome assembly GCA_030867105.1 of Liasis olivaceus. Taxonomy (NCBI): domain Eukaryota; kingdom Metazoa; phylum Chordata; class Lepidosauria; order Squamata; family Pythonidae; genus Liasis; species Liasis olivaceus. Next base: position 19,875,451 of record CM061356.1, read on the forward strand.
TAAGAAGGAACATTTTCCATCCAGCTCGCTCTGTTTCCTATGGAGTACTCCATATTTTCCTCCACCCGCCCTATCAGGGCATATCGCTTCCTTTGTGGGCTGTCGCCAGTTTGTCCTTAATTATTTCAAAACAAGAGTTTCGAGATCGGTGTCCCTCCTTTACTCAGAGGTGACATGTCTGCATATGTTTCAATGCTCCACCACTCCTCGAACCTTTCCAGATCTTGAACTGCAGCATATTACAGATTGCAACTGCATGCACACCTCATGCTAAAATAGCCTCGTTTAATCATGGTTTGCCAGCTAAACCACCATGTCTCAGGTTTGCTGAACAGGTTGAACTGCAACCTAGCATTCACATACAGGGGCTGAGTCACACGCGTCGCACGGCCAAACTGAACAGACCGATGGCCGAGCGTGAGATGAAAAGCAAATCTTTTCCTTTAGTTTTGCCCACTGGAGTGAAAGGGGCTGGGTGGGGTGAGTTCCACAACGGCTTTCTATCTAGTATGCAGCAGTGGGCGTGAGATTCGGCATTCCTGCCCTCAAAGGAATTTAAAAGACTCACGTTTCTAGTCCTCCAGGCTGCAGAGAAAGGCTTCAGATGGGACGGGTGTGATATTTCACACTAACCCTAATCTTAGTTCCAATCGGCATAAAAAGCATCGATTGGCTCTATTTGCCCGGAAACGTTGGGTCCAGCCCACCCCCCCTCCTGTCAGCCCCAGTAGGTAGACCACACCAAGAAATCAACTACTTTTACTGAAATTGGATATAATACCAAAATCTTCCAAGTCCGATTGTGCTGGACCTCCTGCTTATAGTTCAGTGAATTAGGGAGGGGTCTGCCTGAACCGCTTCCGAATATTATCTGTCTGTTGTGGGCTTAAAAGATGTTTTACCCCTGCCAAGGCTGAGAAGCGCTGGCTGCAGCCGTGCCACCCGGGAGAAAACAGGGAGGGAGAAAGAGAGGGGCTAGGCCTCCTTTTGCAAGTCAATTTTTTTTTCAGAGCTTCCTGCTGGTTTGATGAATTTGAGAGGGCTTTGCTGGCTGTATCACATGCTCCCTCCAAGGAAGAACTGAGTCACTTGGGCCGTCCCCATTTGTGATGGAGATCCATCACAAGCCACGTTTCTTCTTTACCAAAAACATCTCTCTCTCTCTCTCTCTTTCAGCCTCTTCCCCCTTTTTTTGTCCCAGTCATTATCCCCAAATAACCGCAAACCACCCTATTTCCGCTGCAGCATCCTCCTTTTTTTTTCAAGATCAAAACAATATTAATTAACAAGAGGGGGGGGGAAAGAGCGATTCTGTTCAAATCAAGCATCCCCCCCCAGCTTTTCTCTGAAAGGCTGGGTGGGTTCGCATTTGGCCAGCTCAGGGAAAGACCCAAAGCAACAGGCTGACCTGAGTGATGAGAATCCAGATAATTTGGTTATAGGGTTATCTGGATTTGTTCAATGTGTACTTGGCACCTCTTCCAGGAGAACAGGGTGGCATCCGCAGCGATGTCTGCTCCAACGTTTCCCCACAACAACAACGCTGTGGGGTAGGTTGGGTTGAGAAAGGACTGGCCCAAAGCTACTGAGTGACCCTGTAGAGCAGGGTTTCTCAGCCTTGGCCCCTTTGAGACGGGTGGACTTCAACTCCCAGAATCCCCCAGATTCTTGGATGTCCCCAAAGCAGAGGAGGAGCTGTGGGTGAGAGGGAAGCCTCGGCCCTTCTCCCAGCCTACGTCAGGCGGAACCTGGTAGCACCTTTTCCGGCTCATCCATTTTATTTTTTTTTTTTACTATAACTTTATTAGAACTTTTAAGAAAGGAGATAAAAAAGAATAGAAACTAATAGAGAGTAAGAAAAAGAGAAAAAGGAAAAGAAGATCAAAGAAAGCGCTAACGGCGCAAAAGCAAAGAAAGAAAAAAGATTCCGGGAAGTAGCTTCCGATTTTCTTTACAGAAGTTATAAGTACAATTATAAATTTACCTCCTGCTCTGTGGTTACAGCATAACTCCATTTTTTCTATGATCATTAAAAGGCACCTCTATGAAATTCTATGAAATTTATTATTGACTAAACTCATTATTAGGTATGATGTATTCCGTGTATATTTTATAACTCTAAATTAAATAAATACTAGATAAACGAAACGATCAAGAAATAAACCAAATAAATATATATTATTTATGAAATATTTGTTAGTTGTTACATTTATTATTAGGTATTATTTATTAAGCCTGTACTTAATAAAATTAATAAATACTAAATCAACTGAACTATCAATAAATAAACCAAATAAATACATGCATGTATTAGATACTTGTGGTTTATTCAATGTATGATTATGCATTAATTTGATTAGATTTTGTGAAGAGGCAGACGCTTTCATGAGCTGTAGGCAGCTCTCGGCAGCTGACGAAAGCTTCCGCCTTTTAGAAAAAATGGGTGAGTGGCAACGGTGCCACCAGACTCCTGACTTTTTTGCCCCAGACTGCCCTACAGCCTGCCCCAGACTGAGTTTTTGCAGGCCGGCATCAAGGGACGCTTCCGAGGCAGCAGCTCTTCCCCAAGAAGATAAGCAGATGCTATTTCTGAAGCAGAGCAAAGCTGGCAAAGGCGGCACTGGGCTGGCCCAACGTCCGTCCCGAGGACCATCCGCTTTGCAGATGCCCCCATCCGAGGCTGCCAACGCTGACGGGGCCGAGGGGTGCCGCGGCTCCTTCAGGCCTTGGGGCTTTATCCCACCGCAGCCATACAACTCTCAGTGGTGCGAAACCGCAAAAGTGTTGCTGAAAAGTCCTTGGAGACGTGGCTGCGCTCCCAGGCCTGTGGAGTCCCTGTTGTGCTTTTTTTCCAAGTTGTTGTTGTTGTTGTCTTGTCTGGGCAGTTATGGTTTGTTAGATTTTTAATTGTGGAAGGAGGAGGAAGAGGAGGAGGGGAAGAAGTAAAATAGTAGGAATGAAAACAATTCAATTAATTTACACTGAAACAGAGCAACTTATAAATATACAAAATTCAAGTGGTGTTTACAAACTACAGTAGTTAAAAATAAACTCTCCGGGCTTTGAGGGGTGTTTCATGGACAGAAGTCCCAAAAGTTTGACTTCACTTTGATTGCGCCCGGTTTTAATCGCTCCTCCTCCTCCTCCTTTAAAGACCTGTAGGGCCTCAAGCCATGCATTAACCCATGTTTTGGTTAACCCTGTTTATTGAACAAACCAGCATTGGCTTTTCCCCAGCACATGAAGCCATCAGCTGATGGCTGGGTTCACACCACACGCCAAGCCCATTATGGCGTAGTGGGGCAGGTAAACAAAGTCCAAAAGAACAGGGGGAAAAAAATCAGAGCATATTTTTTGGCAAATCTCAGCCTTGTGTTATTAAAGTGTAGGTTTTCCAGCCTGGAAAGATGTTGATCTGATCACCTTGCTGGGGGTGAATTTTATAACATGGGACTGGATTGTCCTAAACCATGGTTTATTTAACTATAACCAGCAGAGAGAAAGATGCAGCTTCTGACACGTTGGTGGGGAAGGAGACAAGCGGTGCAGGGATGGGGGGAGAGGAGATGTGTGGGAGGCAAGACGTTTCGGGGGGGGCGGGTTGGCCAGGAGACAAGCTGGGGCTGAGATGCTGGGGGGGGGCGCTCAGCCTATCATCAGCACCAGCTCCACCGAAAGCTGGATTTTATTTTTCTAAACATATGTTTGTCCTCTTGTTTGGGGGGTGTCCTAAGGTTTCCCTGCACTCGCTCTGGAGGCCTTCCCCTCCCTGCCTCCCTCCCTTTCTCTTGCAGACTTGGATAACGATGCTTCTAATTAAATATCTCGCAAGGCAGGTAGCAATTAGTCTTTGCTTTCTGGCGCCTCTCTCTCTTCCAAGGACGGGGACACGATTTGCCAATGTGAACTGGATCCTGCCAAAACAGGGCAGGGAAGGGCCTTAGCTGGGATGGATGTGGCTCTGGAAAGGGGTGGAGCTCTCCGCAGCTATGGGGTGGGGCAGCTTAGTGGAGCTCCTGATTCAGGAGCAGTATACCTCTGCCAGTCGTTCCCTGGGGCTGGCTTAGCCTCCTGCGTTCCCAAGCCGGCCGTCGGTTTTCCTCCTCTGTCATTGGCTTTGGCATCTTACGGAGATAGACTGCCTCTGCACGCGGGAGCTTCCTTTCATGGTCACGGCCGAGACTAAGTGACCGCTTCCTCTGGGTTTCCTCTGTGCATTTGCCTAATTCTTCCTCCCCTAACAATCCTGCACATCCTCGGTTTGCAATTCACTGGGTTCGCTCGGCATTTGGGGGATCCTGGCCCTGGCATAGCTGGATAGTCCGGGCTCAGAGAAAGCCTGGCTTATTTCTTTAAAAAAAAATAATCCAGCAGGGATCTCTGCATCCTGTGGCAGTGAGTTCCAAAAGACGGCGTGCTTCGGCCTGAAAAAGTCCCCGCTGGCCTTTCACCCACTCTGCTGCTGCTGCTTTCGATTCTCCCCGAAATTTCGGGGTAGGGCGAAGAAGAGAGGCTCGTTCAAACCCCTCCTGTGGTGGTGCGTAGGCTCATTGCAGGAGTTGGCTTCCCAAACCCAACATTATCTCGAGAGAAAGCTGGGTCTCCCTTTGCCGGGCGACCGTCTGCTTGGCCTGACTGAGAAGCAGCCGGTTCAAAAGCCCCCTCCTTCGGCATCCGGACTCTAATCGGGCTCGGGCGTTTGATTCCAGAGCCAAATTTCAGCTGTAATTAGAGACTAGGTTGGTGAAGCCAACTGCGCCCAGGCTGCGTGAAAGGACAAGGAATCTGAGGGTACAGGGAGAAAAAGGAACAGCCAAATTGAAGAATCCCCCTCCCTCTTTTGCAGTGCTCGGGGCTGAGTTCACACAACCCGCTGAACCCTAAACCCAGTGAACAAAATGCAATTGCTATAATTTCCAGCAGTATTTTTCAAACTTGCAACTTGAAGATGGGTGGACTTCAACTCCCAGAATTCCCCAGCCACCCATGCTGGCTGGGGAATTCTGGGAGTTGAAGTCCACCCATCTTCAAGTTGCCAAGTTTGAAAAACACTGATTCATAGCATGTTTCAGCCCCAACAGACCATTGTGCCTTTGCTTGCCAGCTGTTTCTTGGTCCTCAGCAAATGATGCAGAATCGTATTTGGTTTCTAAATATTCTACCACTGGATTTTCCTCACTGCTGCTCATTCTAACCTGGAAAGTCCAGAAGTCTTATTCTTATTCTTGTTTGGTCGCACAGTCAGCCAGATGTTTAGATTGGATTTGGCATTTTTCTCCTCCTCCTCCTCCTCCTCCTCCTCCTCCTCCTCCTCCTATTATTATTATTATTATTATTATTATTATTATTATTATTATTATTTCATCTTTAGGGACTCCAGAACTTGAAATGTGAGACTTGTGGGTTGCAAAGTGGGTGCTTTTCTCTCCGGGCACCCCTCCCTGCATCCAGGTGGCTAAAGCATTGGCATCTTGACATGCAGAGGGGTGGCAGGGGGTGGCATTGTCCAAGGAGGCTTTGGGAACCCTAGCAAGGACAAATCCAGCTGGAAAGCTCGGGGAAACGTCGAAGGAGAGAAAAGGAGGGGGAGACCCCTTCCCCGAAGTGTGTGTTGGGAACGTCTTTTCTGTGGAGTCCTCGGGGTTCTCTGAGCTCGGTTCTTTTCTTGAAAACGTTTCATTACCCGGCTGGGTCGCATCTTCAGTGCCTAGCCGGGTAATGAAACGTTTGCAAGAAAAGAACCGAGCTCAGAGAACCCCGAGGACTCCACAGTTCAACCCTGAGCTACACATATTCTTCCACCTCTATTGGAACTACTTTTCTCTTGCGGGGAAGTGGGGGGGGCAATCGAAAGCCAGGAATCGCCGTGTTGTGGGACGTTTAAAAGCTAAAAAAAGTTGCACGTGATGGGTATTTACAGGGGCAAATGGGCATCAGGTCTTTGGGGTGGAGAAAGGGCCCTGTTGTTGTGGCCTGCAGGAGGTGTGAAGCGCCGTCATTCTTGAGCAACCAGCAGGAAGCTCGTGGTTGATAAATCTGCTCCTCACAGCAGTATTTCCTACAGTTAAACCTTCCCTTTGGCCCTTTGGGGAAACACCTTCTCTTATCAAAAGCTCAGCTCACCAACTTCCAGGCCACACAACCCTCCTCTGAGTGCCGCAAGAACTTTCCTTTTCTTTTTTTGGGAGATCCACTGTTTCTTTTTTTTTACAGGCACGGCTCTGCTTTCCTTTTCAGCTTGAAACGACTTGCGGCTTGCATCTAGTGGCAATGAGTTCCCCAGTGGGGCCAACGCCACCGTTGGGCACTGCATAAATAACATCTCATGCCACATTGTGGCGGCTGAGCTGATCTTGGCTAAGCTGAGAAAGGAAAGCAGGTTCGGACCCATTTAGGGCTCGGATGGAAGACCACAAGGAAATCTCAGGACTGCTGCCTAGACTATTTCTAAAGAAGATAGTGGCAGATTCTTCGGTAACCCTATCAAGAAAGTTATCAGGTCGCTTCCATGAACTCATCAAAGATCAAAACCCACCCAGAGGTTTAGACAGCGTACATGGTGGTCCCCCTTCCGTTTTTCACTGCAACAACCCTGTGGGTCAGGTTGGGCTGAGGGGGAGGAGCTGATTCCAGGCAACTCTCTGGCTGAGGGCCCTTTTTTTTAAGGTTCTTGCAAACCCCAGAGCTGTTCCCTTTGATAAAATCTTTGGCATTGAGTGCCTCTGTTTGCTATTGGAAATGATGCGATCTCTTTCTCAGAGCAGACCTTCAAATCTGTCGATCTTGGACAAACGGTCCCACCCACGTTTGCTCATTAACTTATGGATCTCCTTGACACAAGATTCCAGGCCTCCGTATGAGAAGGCTGGGTGGTAGGAGGAAGGGGAGTGAGTTATAGAGCACGGCTCCCTCACGTCTTTCTTCAAAGCATTTCCACCTGAATGTGGCCTGTATTTTTATTTCCCCTTTGGAAAACAACCCCACCTGCCTGCAGATCATACATGGCAGAAGAAGTGGGATTGAGCAACAACAGACCCAAGGGGATGTGATAAAAATGAGCAAACAGCCTCCATATAGGTGGGGATGGTGGTTCCCAGAATTCCCCATTCAGCAGCCCCTGAGAATTCTGGGAATTGCAGTCCCAAAGCTTCTGGAGGGCACCAGGTAGGGGGACACAGGCTCGAACTATTCCATGGTGGTTCATACAACATGTCAGCGCAGATCCTGACACAACACACTTAACTCGGTTATTAAATTAATTCACGTTCCGGGTGTGCACAATACCTTGAACCATAAACTAACCAAGTCGTCTGGGTTTGCACGTACGCTAACTCCCCCCAAACCTAAATCCAAATTTAAACAAACCAGGTATCTGTGGAAATGCAGCTGTTCAGTCTTAGAGGGACCTGGCTAAGGGTGCTGTGTGAACAGCGCCAGGAGTCCTGCCTGTCCTGTTTTCACGTTAGTGGTGCTGCACGCTTGAGCTTTAGAAATGTTGACCTTGGCAGGGCCTGGATGGGGCGGGGGCACTCTCATGAATACAAACCAAAATGGGGTGGGGGCGACCTCAGTAATCTCTGGTTCCTGGAGAAGTGACACTTCTTCAGGGAACATTCCCACAAAGTTGGAATGAACGTTGGAATGAACATCTTGGTTTAGCACTCTTGGCCCTTCTCCCCAAGGGAGCCCCACATCCAAGGAGGGCTCTCAGTGGACAAAGGATGCCCCTTCTGGCCATGCCCCCTCAGGCATCCAAAACTCACCTGCAGCTACAGTGTGGGCTGGGGTCATCTTCGATCTTGCATTGGTTTCTTGGGGGGGTGGGGGGAAAGCAACTCCAGGACAGAGAGCTAAGTTGCTGATGAGGCCTGAGGAAGAGGAGGCATCAGTCGCTATTGACGATGACGGCGGAGTGGAGCCCCCAGCATCAGAAGCAGCCTACCTTTGAAAACCATTTGGTGGGCAGGGAAATTGCAGGGAAAGGCTGCTTAGTTCCATGTTCGTTTGTTTTTCAAAGGCCCTGCTCTTTTCTTGGGTTGCCAGTTAAGGATGAAAGTTCTTGAAGTTGCCTAAAGAAAAAAAGTACTTAACAGAGTTTCCTTTCCTTTGTCAATTTTCCTTTCCTTTCCTTTCCTTTCCTTTCCTTTCCTTTCCTTTCCTTTCCTTTCCTTTCCTTTCCTTTCCTTTCCTTCTCTACCATTAATTTTTCCTTCCTTATTCTTGCTTTCTCCTCTTTTCTCTGTCATTTACCTTTTTTCCTCCTTCCTTCCTTCCTTCCTCCCTCCCTTCCTCCCTCCCTTCCTCTGCTCTCTGCTCTCTGCTCGCCGCCTCCCTCCCCTCCCCTGCCCTGCCCTGCCCTGCCCTCCCCTCCCCGGCAGGGCCGAGCAGAGGAGTCACGCAGTCACACCCATCCCGGGCCGAGTTACAAGAGCTCCAGACGGGCGGGGAGCGCCCCACTCGCTTCGCTCCCGCGGCAGGGCTCGGACGGGCGCCTGCTCGCCAGGGCTCGCTCACCGCCTCCAGGAATCCAGGAACGGCGCGGGGTCTGGGGCGTTACACCGGGGCGTCGCCGGGAATGGCCGTGCTGGGCAGCTGAAAGCCACGGACCCACAGGTGAGGCTGGCGGCGCGTCTCCGGGCCGACCCCCCCGCCGGTGCAGCAGAAGAGCCGCGGGGCCCGGCACGAGCCCCCCGAACCCCCGCGTCTCTGCGAAGGGCGGCCGGGCGCCCCCTCGGGCACTCCGTGCCAAAGCGCCCGGGCGGTCGTTCCCGAAAAGAAGGCGCGCCCTGCAGAAAAGGGGCGCCCCCCCCCCGCCTTGCCACCGCCGGGCACCGCCCTGACGAGTCCGGACGGTTCGCCGAGCCGCCCCCGCGCTCCCCGCGCAGAGCCGGTGGGAAAGTTTGGCGCTCGGCGGGTGGCTGGGAGCCGGGCGGGGAGGCGGCCCGGGCAAGAGGCTTCGTCCCAGCTGGGGCTCCGGGTCTCCCCGCAGACTTCGGACGGATCGGGGGGGAACTGTTGCGCCCCTCCTTCCCCGTAGGCGTTGGACGTGCTCGTCCCCCCCCCCCCAGCTCGGGTGGGTGAGTCTGGAGCGGGAAAGGACCCCCCGCCCGTTCTTGGTTTGGAAAGCAGGTGGGGTGGCACGCCAAGCCCCCCCCCCCGTGCAAGGCGAGCGCACAGGTGGGAATTCCTTTTCTGGGAGCTTCGGGGGAGGGGGCGCCTGGCCGGGCCCCCCGAGCGAAGCGGGGCTGGAAGGGACGGGGTGTGCAGGGGCACGTAGGCCGTGAGCTGATGTGGCTGCTGCGGAGGCAAGGCGTTGGCTTAATCCGGAGTGACTCCGGTTCGGGAGGGGTGTTCCTCGTGCACCTCTTGGGATTGATTCCCAAGGAAATGGGGGAGCCCGGTGGGGCGCCCCGAAGCTTGCTCCCAGCGCGGACCCCTCTCGGTTCTCGGACTGGCTTTTCCGCGTGTGCATTTCAGGATGGGGTGTGGCTCCCGGTTAGCCTTCGCCCGAGAGGTGCGGATGGGGCGGTGGCAGGTTGGCAGCTGTGCGGAAAAGCCAGTGGCGGAGGAGGCCAGCTTTGTGCGGGGGGGGGGGGGCTGAGTGGGCTCGGACCCCCAGTTTATTTGCAAAGCCGCCTCTAGCCCCCCTCCGCCTGTTTATGCCGGAGTGACTCTCCTTGGAAGTTGCTTTGGAAGAGCCGCGTCGAGAGAGGGACGTTCCGGGCGGTCCCGTGGGAAGGCGAAGCGGCCCACCCCGGCCGCCCCCTCCGCTCCCCTCCGTCTCAGTCGGGTTCGGCCGGCGCCCGGAGCCGCTCCGCTTCGCTTTGCTCGCAGCTCTCCCCGCCTTTCCTTTTGCAACTGGCGTTGGTTTGGATCGCGGGCGGAGGAGCGGCTGGCGGGGAAGGCGCTCGGTCCCCGCTCGGGCTGGCCCCTCCGGGCGGGGAAGCGCTCCCCCTCCCCACCTCGCCCCCTCCCCGCCCTTGGGCCCCGGCCAGCCCTCTGGAATGCGCGGCTTGGAAAGACTGACTAAGGCCGAGCGGCAGCCTTCGAGGGAAGGGCTGAGCCCAGCTCCCAAAAGCGGGAGGGGGGCTCTGGATCTCGGGAAACCTGGCGGGGGGGGGCGGGAGCCGGAGTCGAGGGAATCCCTGAGAAAGGCGAGGGAGCCCGAGTGCGGGCGGCAGGTTCACAGGACTCCCGAAACCCGGCTCAGCCAAACCAGTGGTGCACAGCCGGATTTCAAGGAAGGAGGAAAGGTAGCCTGAGAAAGGCTGGGATTGCGCGACCGGTTGAACCCCTACCTGAGTTAATGGGACACAGTGGCTGTGTTTATTTTTACTTACTGATTTTTATTTAATGTAGAGGCCACCCGACTCCCAAATGAGAGAGAGATAAAATATATATAAAAAGCGACATCTAACTGGAAGAGCAAAGTACTCAAAAGAAGAGTAACAGAGCTCAAGATAAAACAGAAGAGGCACTGGCAGCGTTTCTCGACCTTGGCAACTTTAAAATGAGCGGACTTCAACGTGTTCTGGTTCGTGCATGGTTTGTGCGGCAGGCTAAAACCGGGGCTGCGTTCTCACAACATCCTGAGCCATGAACCCCTCAATCCCGCTTCAGCTTAGTGTGTCGTGCGAACCCAACCCATGGGAAGCTTTTATTTGCAGGGCTCAGATTGCCTAGCAAGGCTCGTGGTGGGGATCAAAGCGCTACATTCGGTGCAAAATGAGGTGGGGGAACTCACTGCCGTTCGATCGGGGCACTCTTCGGGAGAAGGGGTTGGGTGGCCCAGCTGCAGAGCGAGGCCCCTTGCAAGTCCAGGATGAGGGTCTTTGTGGGAATGGAGGCTGGCTTTGTGCAGTCTTCTGAAACCAAATTCACAAGACGCAATGGCTGGATTCACATGCCCTGTCCAAACTGACCTGTCCTATTCTGTCTCAACAGAATAGCTGGATTTCGACAACACGCTGAACTAGGAATAAGATACACACTTTAGCCTAGATCAGTGTTTCTCAACCTTGGCGACTTTAAGGCGTGTGGACTTCAACTCCCAGAATTCCCCAGCCAGCTATGCTGGCTGGGGAATTCTGGGAGTTGAAGTCCACACGCCTTAAAGTCGCCAAGGTTGAGAAACACTGGCCTAGCATTGCCATGTTTTTACTGGAATGTTACCGATTTGAGGCACGTTTTTCTCTTCTTCCAACCTGTGGGTCACCTGTTCAGCAACGGGATTGGCCCTGCTCTCCAAGGCTGTAAGATAGTTTTGCAATCCAGCGGCCTACCCTGCAGGGCAAGTGGCTTTTGCTTGCAAAGACTTCTTCTGAGAAGAGGGAGGGCGGGTGACTTGTTTGGAATGGGATTATATCTATGAGGGTGGGGCGTTCTGGTGCCCTCCTGACGATCAGGCAACAATCCCCCCATTTGTGCAGCAGCAGCAGCAGCAGCAGCAGCAGGGAATGGATTGGAAGCTTCTCCCAGTCTGGAGTCCTCAGCTCCTTGGCTGGCTGGGGATTAGGGGAGCTGGAGTCCAGATTGGTAGGAGGAGACTCGGATCCTTCCCTGCCCTACAAGATTGCTCTGGTCATCCAGAGGGCTTCCTGGCCCCGTCCCCGAATGGCGCACTTTGTTCTGCATTTCCTGTGTGGAGCTGGCACGGGAGGGAGGAATTCAATGTAATCCTCTTTCAGGTGGGACAGACTGGAAGATACTGGTCCTGTCATGTTCTGCCACTGGTTTCCACCCAGTTTCCTGCTGCCGGCCTGGAATCGCCTCGTCTCTCTTTGGGCCAAGGGCCCCAACTCCCTCGCTGCTTTCTGCTGATGGCCACAAAAGTTTATTTGGATGTTTTGAACGCCGCGCATGAATTCTCTGCCTGCTTGTCTTGCATTTAGCTCCTCCGTGGCGGGCCGCCCGGGCTGGCTGGCACAGGCGTTGCCAGGTTTTTGGCTTTCCACTCTGTCGGCATGGCGGCCTCTGAAATGGGGTTCAGACGGGCTGGGTGGGCAGACGCCTTCAGCCTGTTCCCGCACCCCATTCTTTTCAGTGGGTCCTGCTCTGTCCAAGAGAGAACGGAATGAAACGAGGCTTCGTCCTTTGTTTCAAAATGATGAAATTCTCGGTTGGCGCCAGAAGGCTGGACGCTGGGTTTTGACCCGAGCTGATGGCAGGAGACTTGCTTGAAACTGGCAAAGGAGAGGGCAGGAACCAGAGGATTTTCGGCTTCAGTGGGGCCTCTGATGTGTCGGTTCCAGCAGGCTGCTGCACGTGGCTTGGCATCTGAAGCGTGCGTCTCCGTCCATTGAGCCGCTGCAGGCAGAAGCCTAGCATGTGAGAGAAAACGTGAAGCAGGAGCCTTTCAGGCTGCTTTTCCACGCACGGTGATTTTGAAATGATTTTTGCTGCTAAATTCCAACCTGCAGCCTGCCTTGCTGAGGCTTTTGAAAGGGCTGGACCCGAAAAAGGGGGCCAGCAGGGCCAAAAGGTGTCCTTTGCACGGAGAAAGTCCTGGCTGCTTCCTTCATCCTCACTGGATTTCTTCCCCTTTCACTCTTGGGCCTTGTTCCTGCCCTTGGTTTTCTCTCTCCCCTCTTTGAAAATTTTCTTGCGTGTTTTTAGGGCCCTTTTTCTCCTCTATATTCATTTTTTTCCCCATGCATTTTTTCCCCACGTTTGTGCATGCCTTCTGCTTCCTGGGCTTTTTTCTGGATTTTTTTTCCTCCCTTCACTCTGGTCTGTTTGTTGGGGGGGGGGGGGGAGCTGTGTGCATCCCCCTCTTCCCAGCTTGCAAAATCTGCCGTGCTCTGCCGGGGCTCTGGGTTCCTTTATCTAACCAGGTCTCCGGTGCTGTCGTTCTTGCCCTGCTCTTCAAAGCAGGCTGCGTTAATCTGTCAGCTGTTGCTCCTTTTCTGCTGGGGGGTTTGCTGAGGGCACAGTCGGAAAAAGGAGACTCGGAGGTTACATTAGTTTGCGGTCAAACGAGGCCCCTTGTGCTGGCATCTTTTTGAAAACTGGGGGCAAAATGATTTGCTTTGCTGGTGCATCTTCTGTGATTGTGAAATCGGGTCTCTCCCTTCCAACTTGATAGTTTCCCGGTTGCCCCCTCTAAAAGGGTAGGGGGCTTCAGTGGTGAGAGCCCCAGATGTCTGAATTTGTGGTCTGGTGGCAAAGACACTGTTGGGACTTTGGGAGAAGAAGTTCTGGAGCGGGGCGGGGGCTTTGGTAGGCACGAGGTTGACCCACGTGAGGCCAAGAACAAACTCTGAAAACGTTGCAAAACTGCTGCTTGTCAAGAATTCTTGTCCAAGATTTTTGTGGATGTTGCTTTGGAGAAAAGCTGCCAGGTTTTTTTAAAATAATAAGAATAGTACTGTAGTGCAGGTAGTCCCCAACTTATGGCCACAATTGGGACTGGAATATCTGTCACTAAGCGATGTGGTCCTTAAGTGAGTCATGCCCGATTTTATAGCCTTTTTCACCGCAGTCGTTAAGTGAATCTGGCTTCCCCATTGATTTTGCTTGTTGGAAGCCTCCCGAAAAGGTTGCAAAGGGCAATGACGTGACCCCAGGACGCTGCAACCGTTGTAAACACATGCTGGTGGCCAAGTGCCCAAATTTTGATCGTGTGACCGCAGGGATGCTGTGACGGTCATAAGTGCCAAGACCGGTCATAAGTCACTTTTTTCAGTGCTGTCATAAGTTCGAACCATCACTAAACGAATGGTCATAAGGCAAGGATTACCTAAAGTAGTGGTGGTGGTTAGAAATCATTTCCATGTCCAATTCTGGGATCTGTGAAAGTTAATACTCAAACTTCCTTTTCTTTTTAAAATTTTTGGCATTATTCAGATTCTCCTAGCTTTGACTGAATGCCACCCAGACCCCCTAGACCAGTGTTTCTCAACTTCCGCAACTTTGAGATGCGTGAACTTGGGGAATTGCTGGCTGGGGAATTCTGGGAGTTGACTTCCACCCATCTTAAAGTTGCCAAGGGTGAGAAACATTGCCCCTAGACACAAAGAATCTTACTTAGCACCCTTTACTAGGCTCAAATAAAAGGATATGTTTGCATCGTTATGGCTGCAAGCGTGTCTTAGCAACCATAGGGACCAGAAACTTGATGAAAACAAAAATGCAAAGAAGAACTGAGGATTCTCTGGCTGCTGAATTCTGAACCTGCTGATCCACTTTGCACTTTTGAAAACGGCGTCTATTCCCTCACCAACCCTACTACAATTCTTTTTTTCTTATAAAGGAAGCAATCTTCTTTTGGTATTTCTGGGAACTTTACAAGTTTGCCGAAGGTGTGTAAAGAACTGTGCCCTGTATGATCCTCCTTCCTTCTTCTCTTCTCTTCTCTTCTCTTCTCTTCTCTTCTCTTCTCTTCTCTTCTCTTCTCTTCTCTTCTCTTCTCTTCTCTTCTCTTCTCTTCTCTTCTCTTTGTGTCCATATCGAGGGTGACAAAAGAAAACTTTGCTTGTTTCCTGAGTATATTGAGCTTTGAAACCATTAGCTTTTCTTTGCCTCTGTCATAGGTGAGGAAGGGCAAAGCCAAGGACAGCCTGCCTTTCCATAAGTGCACCCCTGGAATCTCCTCTGCCTGTAGAAAGCTAGCAGTTCAGGGAAGAATGTCCAGTTTTTCTCCCCAATATGCTATTTTTCTATTCTGTGCATAGTAAGTATTATTTTTATTGTATAAACTGGGATTGGTTTGAATTATTACCATTCATATTATACTGTACTACCGTTCTTCTCAACCATGCATGCTGCTTTGCAGGGAGTCTCTGCCTAAAGGAGCTTACAGTCCAAAATTCACCAAGTCAGATAAACATTTCTTTGAGGTGAGCTGATTCTTGGGACTTTATGGACACATCCTTCAGTTTTCTTGGTCATGTATGGAAGTGGTTTGTCACTGCTGCCTTCTTGGATACTTTTTCAGTTGCTCTGTCCTGAGATTTCTTAGTGGTCTCCTATCCAGGCCAACCCAGACAAGGTTGGCTAAGTCTAGGAGGCCATTAATGGTGGCAAAGAACATGGAGGGGTGAGTGAACAAAGGGAGAAACTGTATCAAACTCGGCTAATGAAGCTTATTAGGTGCAGATTCAGACAACGAGGGGCGTTTGTGCCAAAGGCAGTCAGTAAAACAAACTGCCACACGTCATCTGAAATGGTACAGCCCAGACATAGATTTAGCTTTCAAACGCATATTAGGGCCTGAGTATATTCTGTAAAAATATGCCAGTAAGAACAATATGATTCTGCTGCAAAGAAGAAAAGAAGAACTTTAGAGTTTAGAAATTTAGAAATAAATTTCTGTATTTATTTTAACTTGGCAAGTTCCTAGTCCTGATGGCTCCTACTATAGGTTTGGAACTATTTGGGGGAAATGCCTAGTGAAATCCCAGGCGTAAAAAAAACTCTTGACAAAGATAAGATTTCCTATCACCAGAGCATGCGCGGAGTGCGTAATTTCCTTGCCCTTCCCCATAACTAGCTTAACCAGTTCCTCCTGCCCGCCCCCCACCCAGTAGTGTGCAAAATTGTACGTGTTTCCGAAATCACCGTTTCTCAGGGGAGGGTATGGAGTGGAATGCAGAAAGCCGTGGGTGTCTGTATGTATTCGCCAGGATAGGAACCTCTATTCGAAACTTTAGGGGTTGCAACGTTCCTGCTTCAAACTCTTTGCTGGCTTTGCCCTACCTCCTCCCCCCCCAAAACCCTTCCCAAAAATACAGCCACGGTTATAACGAGAGTCCCCCAGAGCTCGCTCTGGCTGCAGGTTCAGATGTGACGCAGGGTTAAAAAATTAATGCTTGTTCTCCTGCAGTCGTTGGTCCTGTAAAATTTGGTCCTCTAAAATCCATACTTTCCTGGAAAACAGAGCACTTTGGAATGTGTGAACGCAAATCTCCTTGTTTGGACCTAAAACGGGCTCTTTATAGGCGCGTTCCTTGGAGAAGGTTATGAATCTTCCTCCGTTTTAGGTCAAAGGCAGAAATGGGAGCCATCTGTTCAGTTTCCCGGAAACCTCCGATCACGGTTAACGAACTAGCAGGCCGGTTTGTAGCCCTTATTAATTGCCAGTCAATCAATCAAGACAGACAGACAAACAGACAGGTGGAAGGAAAGTTGCAGATGACTCAAGATGGGTCTTTGGTGTTTTGATCAATTTCCATGCTCAGTTTGATCAAAGAGGGTGAAATAACCTTTGGGCTCAGATTGTATTCTTCTCTTGCATCTAGGTCAATGTTTCTCAACCTTGTCCACTTGAAGATGTGTGGACTTCAACTCCCAGAATTCCCCAGCTGGCTGGGAATTCTGGGAGTTGAAGTCCACACAACTGCAGGTG
Source organism: Liasis olivaceus (assembly GCA_030867105.1). NCBI lineage: Eukaryota > Metazoa > Chordata > Lepidosauria > Squamata > Pythonidae > Liasis > Liasis olivaceus. The sequence goes on from CM061356.1 coordinate 19,891,796, forward strand.
GACAAGGTTGAGAAACACTGATCTAGGCATTCAGTGTCCCCACCACCACCAGCACTAAACTTGTGTTGAGAAAACTTCCAATGGGTTTATGGGTACAAAGCAGAAATCCAGCGTCTGACCCTGGTTGTCTTGTTTCTTACGATACATCATCCAGAGGTGCAGTGGGGAGCCTCCTCTTCTGGCATTCCCGTGTCTCGCTCTGTCTTCTGGCTTTGCTTAAGAGACATAGGACGCCCCCCCTTTCTCAGTCCCCAGGCAGTGTAGAGTCCAGAGGTGGATGAACTTTGCCAAGTGTTTCAGATGAAAGGTCTCTGTTTGCCCACCTGGCTTAATGGCCATGGTATAGCGGGTAGGAAACGCACTCTGGGCACGTGGCAAGTTTGCTTAGAAGCTTTATCAGTTGGAGATATTGTAGGGTGAGAGGGTGGCATCTGATGTTCTTGGGGCATTGTTAGCTTGACGGCTGCAGCGCACGCCACGTGGGCTGCCCTTGACGGTTTAGCGGATGCGATTGGGACAATGGATGGCCACTTCACTTTTAAAATATTATTTTTTCCAGCGCCCTCCGTATAGGTGGGGCTCAATCAAACAGCGCTGAGATTTGAAAAGAACTCTGAAATGGCGCTAAGGAAACCCAAGCTTTTTCCTGATAGCCGAGGCAAAATGAGTAACCTTTTTGGAAACGTGAGATTTAATTTGGTAACTGAATTTACCACGTTCTGGGTTGCACAGTGCATTGAATTGTAAAGCAAGTGGGTTTGCACAACATGCTCAGCCACAGACAAGGAAGCCAGATGTGCTCTGGTCGTCCAAGATAGATTGCCTCTGATCCTGGAGGCGCCATTCTGCTATCGTATTTTTTTTCTGTAGTGTAGAAAAGTATGGAGAAATTTTGGGGAAAGAATTCCAGTAGCCATCAGGTGAAGCCCAGCTGATTTTCTGGAATTCCTGGAAGGAGGAAGGAGTGAAGAAGAAATTCAAGATTGCCCCACCTTGATTCCCTTTCATTAAAAAAAAAGTGTGTGGGGGAGAATCTCTGTCAGGCTTTCAAGATTCAGTTCTTATACCCTTCAACAATAAAGTAGAGTTCCAGTAGCTCTTGGGGGTGTCCGTTTCCTGACCTGGCCTACCGTGAAGGGCTGACATACAGGTGCCAGCCTGAAAACAAGGGCAATGCCAGACCGCTCTCTTGCATATTCCAAATTTGTCTGAGTGGGCCTGCTTCTCTTTTTGTAAGAAGAAGGTACTTTTAAGACCTCTGCCTCCCTTTTGGCTCTGTCCTTTTCAAAAAAACAAAACGCAACACCTTCAGGGACCTTCCAGGATGGGGGAACGACACCAGATTTGGCAAGATTTCATGGAGAAAGATTTTTGCCCAAATATGGAGGCCCAGGAGAAGGTGCCTCCAGCAGGATCCAGAGGAGAGGGGAGGATCTCGGGAAACTTCTGCGAAGATGGGAAGGCCGTGGGACGTGGGGCAAAGGCGTGCCGCGTTGGGGGCAGGACGGTGGGCAGAAGGGCCGTCGGGAGCGCTAGAGCCCCGGTTGCGCAGCCCTGGCGCTCCAGGTGGGCAATAGCTACCTGAGCTCGCAGCCGGATCTCCCTCACTCCCCGTCATGAGTGGGCGGGAAGGAAGAGCATCGATTTGAAATCTTGTTCCTGCTGCGCAGAAAATGCCACCCTTTCAGTCACTAACAAGCCGGGGCAGGTTTTTGCAACAAAGGCAGCGGGATAGGTCTGGTCAAGTTCTCAGGTAGCCGGCTTGTGCCCGAGGCTTGTGCAGACGGGGAGGGGGTGCCTGGGCGAGATCTTTGTCTCTCGAGCAAGCAGAGCCGGAGAGCGTGTGGGTGGGCGAACCGGTTGCAGGGTGCCTTGGCTTTGGCGTGGTGGAGCGCCTTCCTCCGAAAATTAGAGTGCCCCTCCAGTGTGGTGAGCAGCATGCAGGCAAAGCTGGGTGTGTATGTGCTCGTGCATGCGTGTATGTATGGGGGGGGACTGCAGAATTTTGGTGTGGTCCCGAATGGTCCTCTGTTGTCATGGGACAGGAAGGGCGGACTGGAAGCACCAGGCTGGGTTAAGATCAGGATTGTTTGTCACCTTCCAGTAGAAACGGGGCGAGATTCAGCCCTTGGGGACATGGCGTCTTCAGTGCCTGCAAAACGGGACTTTTGCGTGGCAGGGAAGGTGCCCTTCCTAAATCTGCCCTCCATGTGGGTTGGGTTGTGCGGGAGTCGAAATTCTGGAGAGCCCCCCGAGAGAGGGAAGCGTCTCCCTCGGCTTTGCGCTGCCTTCCGCGTGGCAGTCTCAGAAGGGATTCCAGAATTTCTGGCTGCAAATCCTCCCAAATAAACCTGTTGGGGCAGGAAAGAAATCTTGATTGTTCCCACACACGGCTTTTGCCACCATCCTGTGTCGAAACCCGCCGGCTCTGCCCGGAACTGTTCTGCCCGGGAGCTTTGGAAGTTGGGCTCACAAAGGAACGGCTTTGCGCAGTGGGGTGTCCCCAGAGCTTCGTTGGGGTTGCAACCCCTTAAGCCCCCCGCTTCTCTCCAGGGAGCAGGGAAGGCGTTGCGGCCCTCGGCGCTTCCGCTGCTGCTCTTTTAAGAGGGCTCGTGTTTCCTTTAGCTCCAGCAGCAGGCCTTTTGAGGATTACTTGAACATAATTGCACGGTAGACGGCCGGATATTTCGCTGCGAGTGGGGAGGGAGAGGTGAGAGGGCTTCTCCCCCAGAAGGTGCCCTGTGGCTAGAGATGAGTTGGCCTTTCCAGGAACATGGGTGGGCGGGCGTCTTCTTGGCCTGCCTGTTTTGGGGTCATCTCTGGCTTAAGGAGGCTTTTTTGGGGGGGGGGGGAAATGAAGTCTCCTAGACCAGCATCATGTTTTGCAAAGTCAGAAGTAGGAGAAGCAGACATGCAACTCGCGGCAAATCTCTAGTTGTCAGTTTCTCTTATTTTTTAATCTTTGCAAATCCACCAAATTCGGTTTGTGGAATTTGGTGGTGTTGTTTTAAAAAAATTTTGCATTAAAATGTAGACTTTATTTTGTCACGCTCTTCTCCAGGTCTGGGCTCTTCTGCACGCAGCTTTCTCAGACAGACGCATTCCTTGCAAACGTGTCCACGATAACGATTCTGAGCTCTTTTACCATGAAGGTTCTGGCAACAAGGCTTCATTATGTCAATGGCTCGGCCTCCATTGGCCAGGCAAGCAGGGGTGGGCGTGGCTGCGGCGCTGCAGCCAATCAGCTTTGGGGAGTGGTTTCCTGTGCTGCCGAGTCTGGCAGTGAGTTCTTTCGTAGAGTGCCTTGTGTTTTCAGCCACTCTGTACTTCTGGCTCTTTTCCTTGGAGGACTGATTGGGTAGATCTGGCTCCTACTGTATGATGGTTTGGGTTCTGGCGTTCGCATGTCTTCACTGGCTCACAATTGCTACAGCACTGTACAGTGTTGGCTTACAGCTGCCTCTCTTTCGCTGAAACCGGGCACGCCAACCGTGTTATGTCCGACGGGCAAACCTGGCTGTGATGCAAAGCCAGAATACGGTTTCTCGGTTCGGGCAGACCACGTTCTTTGCGCAGAGCAGTTGTGTGGTTTTAAAAATAAGGTTTCACGGTTTTGCATGTGGTGTGAGCCCCGCCTATATATTTTTGCTATTGGTGTGAGAAACCTATCTAAAATTCCTTTTGTTAATAACCCTTTCTTTTGTTCTTGACGTCCCTCCTTTATTTCTTTTGCACTCCTCCCCTGCATTCCACTTTTCTCCTTTTCTTGCTGGGTACCTTTTTTCTCCAAATTTGACATAATGGGCAATAACCAGAGTGGTCATTCTGCCCAACAAATGCAGAAATAACCTGCCTTTCCAGGCTGCTGATATCATCTGGTATTGCTGCGCTATGCCAGAACAACAGATCTCACTCATTTGCCTGCACCAATCAATTCCTGAACTGAAAAAGCGAAAGAGGAAACATGAAAGAGAGAAGGGGAAGACGTTGTCCTCTTCTTTTGGAGGCAACCTCTCAATGCACGCCGGGACGGGCATTTTTAAATCTCACTCGGGCGCCACACTTTAATGTGCTGTGTTGGAGGGTGAAAGCATCTCTCATCCGCAGTTTCCTGAAATTGAAGAGATCAGGTCTGATGAGGCCACCTACTCCAGCTTGTCCCATCTTAGCTGCCTTCCAGATAGATTTGATGACAACCCCATTGTTCCCAGCCGGAATCACATCAGAGTATGGGGGTTGCAGTCCAACACTGCTCCAGGTTATGGGTGGTGATTTCCGAACTTTTGAAGGCTGGACTGAGGCTGTGGGTGATTCGGTGTCTTTTCACTTTTGTCCTCCAAAACATATTCCAGAATCGATAGTTGTGGGAAAGCAGGGGTGATTTTCTTCCCATTTTACACCATGTTCTCTTTTGTGGTTTTAATTTTTTGCACACCTCTCAAGCAATGTGACATTTGTACCCGTGTCGTGCCTGGGAGAGAACGGGATGGCGGATTTTTGCTAGGGAAAACATTCAGCTCCACATTCCCAAGAATTGTACAAGAAAAACAATTCTGGTGGAAAATTCTGAAGAGAGCTGCAGTTCCCAAAAGCTTCTGCCTTTTAATAAAATTATTCGTCTGAAAAGGCATTACCAGATTCCTTCTGATTTTTTGCAAACCAACACAGTTTTCTTCTGAAGTTCTTGTAGAGTGAAACTTGGATTTCTCTGGTATCTGGACCTGAGATATGGACGAAATCCATTTAGGTTTGAATTCCCTCTGATCTATTTTGTATTTCCAAACTGAAACTTGGTTCTTGTGTGATATGTACAGTTCTCTGAGTAATTCTGAGCGCCATTTGACAATATGAATAAAAAAGAACAGAATGAGATGGAGACCTCTGTGCACAAATGCATGGATGCATGAAAATCACGTACAAAAAGGGGGTTATATTTTGGGGAAATGTTTGTGAAACTCTATGTTGGGCAGAATTGGAAACAAAAATATAAATGTTTGGATGTCTTTTGTACATGCAAACTATTTCTGTTTATCAAAAATGCTTAAGTTGTGGTCGAGTTAGTACAACTCATTGATGGACGGACGGATTGGATTCAGAGAGCCGCCCATCTCAATCTTGTGACTCTGGAGGGCTCACAATATAAAACACAAAACAAGAAATAAAATATTTCAGCAAAGCTGCCACCGCTAAAACTTTATAATCCAATCAAATCCCGCATGTCTAACAGCCATGCCACATCTTCCACATGGTTGATTTGCACATGACATTGAATCATAAACTAACCAAGGGGCTGGGTGATCAAGCCGCAGCAGCAAACCAGGTCAAAACTAACCAGCTTTGACTGTTTAATGAATGCAGCTCTAACCCTTGGGCTGACCCAGTTAAGCACATCGTCTAAAGGGGGCAAGGGGAGAATAAACTTAAATCTCTCTTAAACTCTTTCAGTCTCGCCTTTCTCCGGAGAACTTTTGCTCTTGCATTTATTTTAATAAGTCCAAAGCAGGATAAATTCTAAGGTAGCTTTCGCCAAACTTCCCGAGGATTTTTTTAGCTGGGGAGAACTTGAACCCAGATCAGCTTAATCTAGCTAGACGGTCTGGCAAGTTTCTCAAAGCGCCCAAGCAGTGATTGATGATTGGGCATCCAGTGACGTTCGCAATCAAGTGCGACGGTGAGGAACCCAAGATCGCGGGCGACCCGTCGCCAACAGATTTGGCACTGATCAGGCAAAGAGGCCGGCATGAATTGGTCCCATCCACCCCAGGCAGGAAGCCCTGTTTTTCTCAAGGGTGGGGCTGATGCAGGCGTCGGGCCGTTTCCTTGCAGCAGTAGGATGCGTGGGCCGCAAACGGTTGGCGATGTTGCCCACACAAGCTTTGGTGACCATGGAAGCCAGAAACTCATCTTTGACCCTCACAGATATGCAACCAAATTAGGGAAAATTGTGCTCTGCTGCCGTACCCCTTTCAAGTCTGAATAATGGCCCCATCAAGGTTGATGACTTCTGAGGAGGAAATCCTGCCTTCTATTCCCTGGTGCGGAATGGTGGGTTGGCATCCCGCCAAGGGTCTGTTTTAAATTCCCCCCAGAAAGGGTCTTCCCCCCACTTCTGCACCCACCAGCGTGCCCTCCCTCGATCTCTCTCCCTTTCAACAGGAGCTGCCCCAACCATCGGCCCAGGAGAAAGAGAGCTTCGGCGTGTGCCTTGAAGAAAACGCTTTGCCGAAAGTACAGGGTAGGCTTGTTTGCAAGGGGGTGAAAGGCACGCTTGGTTCCCCCCCCCCCCGAGCAGAAATGAATGTCAGTTGCAGAAATTGCCCCCTAATCTGGGCCAAGCACCGTCCCTTTTGGAGCAGAGGATCGGAGAGGGTTTCCGAAGCGGGGGCTCCCCGCATAGCTTGGCAAGGGTTGCTGCGTTGTGAGAATTCACCCAGTTCGATCACTGAGCGGACCTTGTGCAGATCAGGTTGCGAGGGTCCGACGTACCCCTTCCCCTCAGCCACGCCATCTGCAAAAAGGGAACAACAGCAACAACAGTATTAATAGCGGCTTTCCTTAGAAGACGGTTGTGAAGGTTTCAGCACTGTGGTTTCAGCCCTCGCGTTGTGGTTACATCTCTGAGTTTTGCAGAAAAATAGGTGCTGCCTTTGAAATCTGCTTGGGAGCCCCGCTTTCAGACCTGGGCTTTCAGATATCAGTGCCAGGTACAGCCAGCGCGTGAAGCCACAGTCGTACTCATTGTAAGCCGCGTGAGCTGGATCTGCCCCCGGGGCTAAGCCTTCAACCGAGGGCCAGGCGGACGCCAGTTGGATGTCTCCGATACGGGCAGGAGATCGCTGTGCTTTGCCCATGACCAGAAAACTTGCGTGCCCCGAACTAGGCGGACCGTTGGGTGAAGAGCCTGTCTTGTTTCATTTATTTGTGCCCTGCACTTGGTTCCTAGCCTGACTGGTTTCAGATAATCAGGTGATGGGGGAGACGCTCTCCTGCCAGTCAGAGGTGGCAATACCAGCTTGGATGAAGGGTCATGGTCCAGCCCACCTGGGCTGGAGAGGAATCTTCCCCAGCAGGTTTGACAGCCCAGAGCGGGAAGGTGGAGCTGGCTGGCCAGAAGCCTCCCCTCTGACCAGAATCCTTCAGGGATGAAGTTTCTCTGTGCACCCAAAAGTGGTGCCAAGACAGCCTGGCGTTCTAGTGCTGGGTGGACAAAAGCTGTGATGTTTATTTTTTATTTTATTTTATTTGTTTATTAAATTTATACGCTGCCCTTCTCGCTGAATAAGTGACTCTAGGAGGAGTTGAGATGTGCTTGTGTTCAGCATGCCAAGTCCATGGCTGGCACTGATGGCACCCGTGGAAAAGGCTTGACAATTTGGGAACAGGTTCCCACGTGAAATAAGTTCGTTGCGCTCGGCAGAGTTGCACCAATTTTAGCCCTGGCTGTCAACGACAAGAACGGTGGGGTCCTTGGCAAACAGCAATAAGCGACTTAATTTCGCTGTGTGTGTTTTTTTTAGAGTCAGATGGCATTGAGGGGTTGCATACAGGGTGCAGGTTGCTCACCCTTGGCTTGGCAGTGTGTTTCCTTTTACATTCCGTTTTGGGGGGGGCATCATGTTTTCCTAGGAAAGAGTTTGGTTTTGGGATGCCCTGAGTTTTATTTATGTCTGCAATGGAGAAATGGAGTTGTTTTGTTCTTTTGGAGAAAGCTGGCACACGGGGTCGAGGCAGGGTTGAAATGAAATGAATTGGTGAAAAACTTAGTCTGAGTGGGTGCTACTGAGGCATTGTTTTCCCCACACTGGAGCGGCGAAGCCTGTGATCCATCAAAAGATGTCTTACATTATACAGCATTCAGTCCTTAGCTGGCCTGGATTCTAAACTTTACTTTAAATCTGTGTTTTTCAACCTTGGCAACTTGAAGATGCTTGGACTTCAACTCCCAGAATTCCCCAGCCAGCCCTGCTGGCTGGGGAATTCTGGGAGTTGAAGTCCACCCATTTTAAAGTTGCCAAGGTTGAAAAACACTGATTTGGTGTATTGTGTAAATCTCGACAGGTGGGTTCATTCACCAAGCTAAGTGAAATCCAGCTGTCACATTATCACGAGTTGGGATCCTTCTCGTAAATTTTGCCAGCTTTGAACCGCTCCCCGAATTGCACCACTTGTTCTTCTTCTAGAAGCCCAACCTTTGCCGAAAATGCTGACATTCTCTTCGGCTCGCATCACGCTGCCTGCTGTTGAAACGAATGCAGCCGTGCTAAAAAGCGGGTGTAATCAGGGTGGGTCTTTTTTTCTGTGTTATCCTGCAGTGTGTCAAAACTTAGAAGATCCCAGGGACTGTAGAATAGGAGGTTGCAACGACCAGGCAAAATTGCTAGCAATTTAATGGGTTTCTTTTGGCAGAAAAGTGAGAAAAATCCAGGCTGTTCGGAGTCGTAAACTGGGATGTGCTCTTGCATCGCGATCAGTGTCCACCCCAAGTTCTGATTTCCCAACAAAAATCCTTCGGTTGATGTGCAGTTCACATTCACACAGATCAGTAAGCCAGGATTCTGGAAATTTTGCTCGAGAGGTGTGTTACTGGACGCAGCTGGCTCGCGAGGAAGGGTTTGCTGCTGGAGAACAGCAGCAAAGGTTTTCAGCCCAGAACGATGCTAGTCTGGAACTGCAAATGAGCCGAGAGCCACATTCCAGAGATGGGGCCGACGCTTTTCTGATTAAACGTATACTACATTAAATCAATTAAATGCAGCTTAGGTGTGAATCCTTTGTACCTTAAATTCCTTTTGCTTTGCCACCTTAAAGATTGGGGTGGGTTACCCTGCTGTAATGGTTTCAAGTTACCTTGTATGCTGCCTTGAGTCGTTTAACATACACATTCAGCACATTAAATTAAATTAAAATTTAAAATCCGAATGGAGTTGAATCAGCGTTTTGGCACGCTGCTTTCTTTACAAGCCAAGATCAAAAGCCAGGGTTTGGGAACCACAAGTCCCTATCCTGGCTTTGAGCAAAATGAGAAATAAATTATTTTTCGTTTGTTCAAGTAGTTACGTGTCTGGGTAGAATTCTGCAGCGCAGTGCTCTGTGATATATGCTGGCTTCCAATTCCCAGAATTGTTATCTGTACGAAGCTTTGATGTACCTGCTTGCCTGTAAAACCAGGAAGCCCCTGAATTGCAAAACTGTATTTTCATCACAGACGTTTGAGGAAGTTGTTCTCTTTTCATTGCTCCATAAAATGATGTGCCCCAGCTGTGCCCTGGGCAGAGGTGTCTGCAGGCTGGGGTCAAAAAAGTCAAGACGGCAGCTTGTTTTTTATGTGTGTAGCCAAGCTTTGGTTGCACTGTCCTAGCTGCCATCTTGACTTTTTTGACCTAGCCCGTGGATCCCCCTGCCTCTAGATTGGTACATCTCTTCCTTTGGTATTCTTGACAGTTTAGAGCAGTGTTTCTCAACCTTGGCCACTTTAAGATGGGTGGACTTCAACTCCCAGAATTCCCCAGCCAGCCTTGGGAATTCTGGGAGTTGAAGTTCACCCATCTTAAAGTGGCCAAGGTTGAGAAACACTGCTTTAAACAGACCAAGTCAAGGTAAGCCCTGAGCAAACCGCAACAGTTGCATTCACACAACATGCAGTGCCTAAGTAGACAAGCCACAGTATGACTTAAGAGGGTGTTTTGCAGAACATGACAAGACAATGGCTGGGCTCCTACAAGAAGCCGAAACCCAAATCTCCCAGCCTAGCTGAATTGGTTGTATGAACCCAGCCCACACAATTTTCACCTTATCCGCAAAATCCGTCTTGACGGGCAGGCTTCTTTCCACATTTCTCCGGTCACGACTGAACACGTTTCCCAAACGTGCACTGATGTTTGCGCAGAAGCCCTCGCCTGGTCGCCTGGGGTGAGCAGAAATTTTAATGCAAGCTATCCATCTGGGGAAGATTCTCCCCCACCTTCCGCGAAAAAACAACCCGCCTTTGCAAATGTCCCGCTTCAGCCATTTTCTCTGCATTTTCCACCCGTGGCTTTCCTTTGTCACTTGATGTTTTTGCACCGTGTCACTGGGTCGGCTGCTGATACGGAGAATTAACTGGAAGGGCAGCCTTTGTTCCGCTTTGCCTATCTCTGCTTTTGTGTTCTGTTCTTTCTGGAGCGCAGTTTCCCCCGTCTGTCATTGCAGAGTACACACGAACAATTACAGATGTACTGCCAGGATAAAGGGAGGATTACTTTTGCTTGTGATGGTGCCCACAGACCCATCCCTGATACCCGGACCTCTGCATCCATGTGCCTTCCCCGTCGCCTTTGCAAAGTGGGATCCCTTAATGGCTCCTGGGGCCAAACTTCCGTGCGAAGGGCCCTGCGCTGATGCACCATTTGAACACATGGGGATTACCGGCACGTTTGGAGTTTTCTTCTCTTGGAGTCTCCTTGGGAAACTCCCAGACGAGATCGCCTTTCCAGTCTGGAGACAGCGGTTGAAAAAGGGCCCCTTTTCCTGCGAGATAATATATATTTAGCCAGGATCATGAGCTCCCCTTAATAACTCAGTCTTCCGTGAATTTGTTCCACCTTGAAAGAGAGCTGGGTTGGGCTCTCCATCACCCTGTGGCAGTGAGTTCTGCAGATGAATGGTGTGCTGGGTGAAAAGGTGATGTTTCTGAGTGTTCCTGGAAAAACCTGGGCTCTAATATTACGAAAGGGGGAGAAATGTGCATCCTTTCTCCCGCTGTTGTAATATCCTTGCCAGCCCTGTTCTTTCTGCATTTTTTCTCCCCTAACCAAATGCACCCATTTCTCTTCATAAAGGGACTAGCGTCATCCTTCTGTTCTTTCTCTTCACGCAATATGTTTAACCGGATCATGGAAAGATCTGGGGGCTCATTTGCCAAAACCTGGTTAGCTTTAACCCTGGTTTCATTTCTCTGTCTCTCAGCATAGGGTGCAGGCCCAGCCCGTTAAGTAAGATTAGGACTGCCTATATTCTGCCTACCAGTGAAAGGGGGTTGTGTGAACACCACCAGCATGTCATTTTATAAATCCCTGTGTTCGTTCTCCATTGCCTCATTCCCAATAAACACATCTGAAATGTTTTAGCATATTTTTTTTGGAAGGAATTATTTTACTTCTCAGCCATGCCAGTTACTTAAATAGAAGAATTTTGGTGCTGGATTTTACATCTTAATCCCTTCCTGGTTATCACCAAGAGGGAGTTAAAGTGGGTATCATAAACAGGTCCAGGCTATGGAACAGTGTTTCTCAACCTTGGGCACTTTAAGATGGGTGGACTTCAACTCCCAGAATGCTGGCTGGGGAATTCTGGGAGTTGAAGTCCACCCATCTTAAAGTGCCCGAGGTTGAGAAACACTGGGTTAGACTTTGTGTGTGCGTGTGCATGTAAGAGGTTGTGCAAGCTTTTCTCATTGCATCTTGCACATACAGAAGAAGGTCCCTTTTTGCAAGGACCAGATAAGGCTCGTGCTACCCCAAAGCTCCCTCTTTTCATCTCATTGATCCTGCCTGGTCCCGTTGGCAATTTTGGGGAAACGTTTTGCTGTTTCTTCCTTCTCGGCCTCCCTTCCTGGTAATAGTTGAGCTCTCCCAGGAAGACCTTCATGGCTCCCAGTTTGCCAGGCAAAGCTGATGGTTCTAAAAATACAGGGCAGGCGAAAATAGAAGCAAGAGGCACAAAGCTCAGTGATTGAGATGGCTGTCTGGGGTGGTCAGTCTCCTCTTTCAGCGCTCGGGACAAACAGCTCTTTCCCAGGATCTCACTTTACTAAATGGGTTACCTTCTGCCAAGGCCATGCACCAGCTGGCGCTAAACCCAGGAGTCATAACTCATGGGGGTGGGACGGAATTATTATTGTTCCTATTACTATTATATATGACACCCAGAGGAAATTTTCCTGCATTTTTCCCGAGCGGAAAATGAGCATTCTTTCAAAAATGTTTTCCAAAGGGTGGAAGATTTTGGTGAAATCTTCCCAGGCGGTGCGCGACGCTCTCGGGCTCTCTCGGTGCCAAGCGTATGCGTGCAGATGTCATCTCTGTACCGGCGTAAGCATCTTCTCTCCGAAGATTCACGGCCTCCCCCGTTGCAGTTGCAAGGAAAGACCTGGGAAGAGTTTAAGATGGGGAGTTGGGGCTGTCGGATGCTGGAGAATTGTCCTGGCCTTGGGTGGGCATGAATGGGCGCTTTAAATCCAGGAAGGTTGCAGAAGGAGCTTGGCCGTGCGTTGATTGGACCCGAGTGCTTGTCTTCGCCCAAATGGCACCTCTTCCCTTGGAAGTGAAGCCATCGAGAAGGTATTTCTGAAGGTTTTATGTGCTTTCACGTTGGTGTCGACTCTTAGCGACCACGTTGATCCGTTTTCTCCAGGAGGATCTGTCCCCACCTGGTCCTTCAGCCCCCCCGAGGGTGCCCCCATTGCAACTGCCACTGAGTCCGTCCCCCTTGCTGCTGGCCCTCCTCTTCGTCTCTTTCCGTCCCGTCTTTCCCAACATCAGAGCCTTCTCCAGACAGCCGGGTCTTTTCATGATATATTTCCCAAAAGGGAGGCTTTTTCAGGTCGGAAATGCAGGCAGTCGGTGGGATGTGGAGGGGCGGAACAAGGTGTCTTACAGGAAAGGAGGAATCTGTGGCTAACACAAGTCGTCCTTCCTGCCAGGGTCTTCCTGCTGGGTCCGGCTGTTCCTATTGCCCTTATCCCCCTTGGATGCTCTGGCCAGGGATTATGGGAGTTGAAGTCCAACCTCTCTGGGGTCCCTCTTTGGGGAAGGCTCTGAGCTATTGAAGGGGGGGCAATTGTGACCTCCTTCCACCTTGGTTTCATTAAGCTACATGTGACCACCGGCTTCCAGGGAACTGCTTAAAAATGTGGTTAGCGATCTCGGTTAACGGGAAGAATTGCCACCTCCTTGAACGATAGCTAGGAGGAAACTTCTGTGGACAATCAAATTTGCAGGGAGCCCTTGCATCTTTTATCACAGTTCCTACGTGGCTGTCGCCGTGACACGCAGCCCACTTTGGTCCCGTCGGTTGACCACAGGTTCCCCTGTGCGTTGGAGTGGCAAAATTGGAATTTGAGCGGATAATCCCCAGAAGGCAATTTGTCTATGTATTTATTTATTTAATACATTTATACGGCCACCATCTCATAGGCATGACTCTGGGCGGCCCACAGTGAAAAACAGAAGAAAAACGTAGTTAAAACAACTAAAACAAGAAACAACAGAAATAACACAGCAGCCGAGAACACCCGCTTAACATAAATGTGACGAAGTCACTTGGAGGAAGGTGTAAGTTTTAGAGTGTTTTTGGATTCCTCGCCCAGAAAGTCCTTCAAGTGGGTCTCGGGAATATCCAAACTGCGGCATAAAAGAAGAGCTTGTAGGCTGAGCAAAATCCATTCGGAAAGTAATTTAGGATTCTGGATGGGCTGAAGGAAGGGGCTGACCGTTGCAGACCTGCGTGAGTCACTGCTCAAGCATTCCTGCCATCCAGTTTTCTTCTATCAGGGGAAGGGAGGAGGTGAGTGATGTTTCTGCATCGCCGAATGACTGATTTTTAGAGAATGCTCCTCTGTCGCAACTCTGCATGAGTCACTGCCTCAGCTGGCTCCTTCCCAATCCGGAAGCTGCACCTGGCGGTGTGATTTATGGGGAAATGTGAGAAGGGAGGAATTTCTCGTAAGGTAGCGCGTTGCTCCTTCTGGCACTTCCCCTCTTATTGGCCGAGCATTGGGTGGTACCCAGGCAAAATGAAGTGGGCAAATATTAAGGCTTACGCCAGTGTTTCTCAACCTTGGCAACTTTAAGACGGGTGGACTTCAACTCCCAGAATTCCCCAGCCAGCCCTGCCAAGTTGCCAAGGTTGAGAAACACTGGCTTAAGCCCTTAATGCGAAGATCCGTGGACAACCTATAGCCTGACCCTAAGCTACCTGGCAGGGTTGTTGTGAGGATAAACAAGAGCACGGGGGATCCTTAGGCTACATTAATCACCTAAGACAAGGGCACAATAGAAGTGTAACAGCTAAGTAAACATAACCATAATACACAGCAACAAAAACAGTAATAATTGCAGGTTCTATTTTCCGATGGTTCTTGTTTTTTTTTCCCCTCCTTTCTGCTTTGCGGTTGCGAAAACGTCAGTTCAGGCGCTCTCTGGTGTGTACATTGTGAGTCATCTCGGCAGGCATCCCGCCCAGGCCAGAGGCTTCTTCCAGGGGAACAAAGCAGGGTGTGGCGCCTTTGTCTCCATTTTTTCCCAAGAGTGTTACAACAGAACAGTTGCAGTCTTGGGGGTTCCTGTGCCTGTACCCTCAAATCAGAGATCATTTCAAGGTTTTGCGGGGCGAGGAAGTGACGGCATGTAATTGCTGTGCCATTGGTCTCTGCTGCACAAGGCATAAAAGTCACGACATAAAAGGAATCGGGAGGAGGAGGGAGGAGGAAAGGAAAAGGAGGCCAGGGTTCTTGTTTCAAAGGTTCTGCCACCACCAACTGAGACAAAAACAGCCTTTAACATTAGGAACATGTGCTTAAGTTACCCATCTGCACGGGTTCTTCTTCTGCCTTCCAAACATGTAGAAATTCTTTTTTTCATTCATTTCCTATGTTGTAAGAAACACATAGTTTTTGAGAGAGAAAAAAAATACTTTACCAGAAAGATCTACAAGCCTGGATCTACTGTGCGTTAATCTGCTCACGGACGGTCTCCTGGTGTGCAGCTTCTGTGTTCCTACATATGCCGAAGCGATTCTCGAGAATCCGCTTTCCTCGGAGATCTGCAGCTGAGCATATCTAGATATTTGAAAGCTGGTGCATAAGTTCTAAAAGTGCAGGAAAAGCCCTGTCTGCATCACCCAGGACTTTCTGCAAAATAAAAATCTGAAAGCAGCTTAAATAAATACTGTATCAGCAAAGGCTTCTTGGTTGTCGCTGGGAACTGTTCTCCCAGATGCTGCGCTGCAAACTTTCTGAAACACTTTCTTAAGCAATTAGGATATTTTGAACTTTCTGTGCAGCATAGCAGCCGGGCTAATCTGGAATCAGAAAGACAGATTCCAGCTTAGATAAACAGCCATAAATTGTGCCTGACTTGCAGGAATGTTGATTGTAAAATATTTCTGCAACTTGGGTAGTGCTAGTTACAGAGCTGCTGTTTCCCGGGAGGCATTTATTGGGAATTGGGAATCATATGTTTATTATTCCTCCCTGAATTTTAATAAAAAGCAAAGAGGAGGATGGGAAAGAGGATGTTTTCCAAAGGAAATGCTTTCTGTGAAAATTGGTGCTCATTTCTGGCCTAGAAAAAGACTTTCCATATTAACTTTGGTTGCAGCAGGAAGAACAGGAAGGTAGATGAGTTTTTGGAAGGGTCCCCCCCTTTTTTTCCTTTTAACTTTCTCTTTGCAGGACGCCGGAAGGATGAACAATCCGTGTCCTTTAAACGTTTCTGCAAAAGAGGCCCTGTGTTTGACCACGTGTGGTTCTCTCTTCCTCTGGCAAAAACAGGCTCCAGTTTGGGGAAAGGATACTGGAGTTGTGGAAATGTGTGTGTGCAATCTTAGGATGGAGCATAGTGGGAAAGGCCAAGGCGTGGAAAAACAGCCCACATCTGTAAAGCTTGGGAAGCATGTCTGGGACTCTTTAGATTTACACGGTTTCTCAAGCTTGGGAGCTTTCAGATGGGTGGACTTCAACTCCCAGAATTCCCCAGCCAGCCTTGAGAAACACTGCTTTAGAAGTTTCAGAATACAACTCCCACAATCCATTGCTGAGGGGAGTTAAAGAAGCCATCTGAAGGCAGCAGGTGGGTTACCCCCGAGTTACCAACTTGGCACCCTGCAGATATGTTGGGCTTCCAGTTTCTCAGGGCATTTTCTTCCTTGGCGAAAGAGGAATCTGTTTTCCTACTGTAACTCTGATGCCTGGCTGTTTATTCCAAATTTTTCTGGCCACCGGGGCAGGGGGTGGGTGGGGGGAGACCTGTACGAAACCCCCCGGAGAATTTCAGAAAAGCTCCGATTAGAATTTCAAAAGCGTTTGCGAAGTGGAATGAGAACGCGCCAAGGGACGGGAAGAACGAGAGTGGTTTTTCTGGAGGGCCCTCCTTGGACTACCACTACCATCCTCCCAAGGCAGCCTGGGAGGGGGATGATGGAAACTGGAGTCTGCCTCTGGCCCCATTTGAAGCTGTTTGTCCGGTTCTGGTCCCCAAAACCTAATAGAAGACAAACTCGAGCCAGTTTGGAGGGTGGCTGTCAAGATGGTGAAGGATCTGGAAAGTGAGCCAGTTAAAGATGGGTAAGTTTAGCCTTTCTTAAAGAGATGGGGGTACCAGACCATCTTACCTGACTCCTGAGAAATCTGTATGCGGGCCAAGAAGCAACAGTTAGAACCGGTCATGGAACAACCGATTGGTTCAAAATAGGGAAAGGAGTACGACAAGGCTGTATACTGTCACCCTGCTTATTTAACCTATATGCAGAGTACATCATGAGAAATGCCAGGCTGGAAGAATCACAAGCCGGAATTAAGATTGCAGGGAGAAACATCAATAACCTCAGATATGCAGACGATACCACCCTAATGGCAGAAAGTGAAGAAGAACTAAAGAGCCTCTTGATGAGGGTGAAAGAGGAGAGTGCGAAAGCTGGCTTGAAACTCAACATTAAAAAAACTAAGATCATGGCATCTGGACCCATCAATCCCTGGCAAATAGAAGGGGTAGAAATGGAAGCAGTAACAGACTTCATTTATTTGGGCTCCAAGATCACCGCAGACGGAGACTGCAGCCATGAAATTAAAAGACGCTTGCTCCTTGGGAGGAAAGCTATGGCAAACCTAGATAGCATATTAAAAAGCAGAGACGTCACCTTGCCGACAAAGATCCGCATAGTCAAAGCTATGGTTTTTCCAGTAGTAATGTATGGCTGTGAGAGCTGGACCATAAAGAAGGCTGAACGCCGAAGAATTGATGCCTTTGAACTGTGGTGCTGGAGAAGACTCTTAAGAGTCCCCTGGACTGCTAGGAGGTCAAACCAGTCAATCTTAAAGGAAATCAACTCTGATTGCTCATTGGAAGGATTGATAATGAAGCTCAGAGTCACCTAATGTGAAGAGAGGACTCTTTGGAAAAGACCCTGATGCTGGGAAAGATGGAAGGCAAAAGGAGAAGAGGACGGCAGAGGATGAGATGGTTAGATAGCATCACTGAAGCAATGAGCATGAAACTGAGCAAACTCAGAGAGGCAGTGAGGGACAGGAAGGCCTGACGCGATGTGGTTCGTGGGGTCACAAAGAGTCGGACACGACTTAATGACTGAACAACAACAACAAAGTTTAGCCTATAGAAAAGATCTGATAGTCTTCAGATTTCTGGTAGGGTGACACACGGGAGAGCAAGTGGATTTATTCTCCGTTGCTCCAGAGGGCAGGACCAGAACCAGTCAGCTAACATTGAACGGAGCGACGCTCAGGCTAGAAATCGGCAGGAACGTCGGCCAGCGGAACAGGCTGCCACAAGACGTCATGAGTTCTCCTTCCAAACCGAGTTCGGTGATCTTCTACCAGAGATGCTGTCATGCTCTGAGCAGAGTTGGACTAGATGCCCTCTGGGCATCTTTCTGACTCTGATTCTGTGACTCTAGAGCAGTGCTTCTCAACCTTGGCCACTTGAAGATGTCTGGACTTCAACTCCCAGACGCTGGCTGGGGAATTCTGGGAGTTGAAGTCCAGACATCTTCAAGTGGCCACGGTTGAGAAGCACTGCTCTAGTGTAATGCATCTGTTTGGATAAAACAACAGCACCATCCTGTGCAGCACTCCTGGTCTTCTCTTAGGCCATGGCAGATCGGTCTCCTGGGCTGAGGGTTATGTGCTACCAGCTGGAGGTGGGCAAGCGAGATGCCTCCGAGCATGGTAGCCCCACCACCCTTGGGGATACGGTGGAGGGGGGCGTCTTGGCCGGGCCGGCATCAGCGTGCCTATTTCCCGCCCTGGGTACACAAATCTAGTTCCTGCTATCTTAAGGGTTGGAACCGCTTTTTTTTTATCTCATCTTTTGATTTACCTTTTGGGGTGTGGGTGTGTTTGTGGTTCCACAGCACCACACCATCTCTCGATTTGCATATTACTTTGCCTTTTCCCTTGCTTGGCCTCCTTCCCAGGGTAATACTTTTCGTCCATTGGGGCAGATTTGACCCCTTTCCATCCTCCCGTCCGCCGCTTCGGCTTCCTTTTTCTTTCCTTACCCTTTTTCTTCCGAGATGATGAGGTTTCCTCCGCGGGCCATGTTGGCCCGGCTGGCCAGCAAAACTTTGGATCCTACGGGCAGAACCCCGAGGCTTCCTTGCAGGAGCTTGCAAAAGGGATCTTGCAAATCCCAGGGAAACGCACACCAGAAAAATATGTATTTTTTTCCTGGCAGTTGCAAGAAGACATACTATGGCTATTATGACATACTGTTACACAAGGAGAGTTTGGATTTCTCCACCCCTGAAGTTACATGTGAATTCAGATGGGAGAATGGGGCATCGCGTTTCTTTTGTACAGTACGGGACGCTCTTACTGACTTCATTTAGGTTCGGGGCTGTTTTAATTAGCCTTGCTTTTAAGGCCCCCAAAGCAAAGGTAAATTAAACCTTGAAGCCAGGTCAGCGAGAAGCATTGCAGCGCGTTGGCGTGGTGTGTGCAGCTTGAACCGCTTGAAACTCGGCTGTTTTGCAGCTTAGTGCGTGGAAAGCAGCTTGCTTATTTGTTGAGTGGTGCGGGCCTGAAGCTGGGCAAACACAACTGCGTTGGAAGGAAACCCCACAATCTACTTTTGAGGGTTGGAGACGTGTCCAAATGCCCCACCAAAAGCGGGGCGGGGGGGCAGACCACACATCGCCATCCCCACTCTAAGCGGTTGAGGAACAGATGTTAGGGCAGGAGAACAGATCTTAAAATATCTTTGGGGAATTGAAACTGACAGCTCCTTTTGTTTACTTGTCCCCTTAGAAGTAGGTCTCATAAACTCAGTGGAATTACTTCCCGCTAAGAGATTAGAATCCTAGAAGGCGAGGATAAGGAATCTTAAGAGATCATGTAGTCCAACCCCGGACTCATACAAGCATCTATTCCGACACTCTCCACGATCGGGGTCCGTCCGGCTTCTGTTTAAAGGCCTCTGGCGAAGGAGAGTCCCCAGCCGCCTGGTGTCGTCTGCTCCATTCTGGAAGAGCTCTGACCTTGAGGAAATTCTTCTTGATGTCCAGCTGAGTTTTCCTTCCTTTTCTTGTCTGTGTCCTGGAACTATTCAGAGCAGTTCTGCCCGTTTTTTAATCTGCTCTTCAGATACTTGAAAATAGCTTCCACGTCTCCTGCAGTTTCTAGGACAGCATTTCTCAACCTTGGCAACTTTAAGACGTGTGGACTTCAGCTCCCAGAATTCCCCAGCCAACCTTTTGGAATTCCCCAGCCAGCCAGTTCTGGGAGTTGAAGTCCACACGTCTTAAAGTTGCCAAGGTTGAGAAACATTGCTCTAGGGTAAACATACCCAGTGCTTTATATTTTCCCTCCAGGCCCTTTATTTATTTATTTTATTTATTTTATTAAATCAATTTATATAGCCGCTGACCTCACCCCAGGTGACTCTGGACGGTGTACAACAAAGCTAAAAGCAGTAAAAACAGCAATCCACTTGTCTGCTTTTCTCTGGACATGCTCCAGTTTGTCCATGACCTTCCTAGAATGAGGTGCCAAAAGCCAAACCCAACATTTTAGGAGTGGTCTGACCAAGCCAGAACATAGAGGAGTGACGGCTTCTGATCGTAAAACTAGACTTCTCTTGAAGGATTGCATTGGCTTTTTTTGCAGCTGCATCACGCCCTTGCCTTGTGCTCAGCTCGTGATCCACCCAGAAATCCAGATCCTGTTCACATGTGCTGCTGTTGCCCCTCCTCATCCTATATTTACACTTTTGATTTTTCAAATCTAGGACTTCCCATTTGTCCTTGCTGAGATTAATCTTGCTGGTTTCTGGCCACTGTTCCAATTTGTCCATATTTTCCTGAACCTTGATACTGTCCTCTAAGTTATCCCTTTGAATAGGTGACTCTCTGGGGTAGCCCACTGGGTTCAGATATGTGTATTGCATGCTAGGGTCAAGCTCCAAGGGAAGAGTTTGGGTCACAGGATGAAAACTGGTGGAAATGAAATGAAAACTGGTAGAAATCTGTAGGAGGAAGTCCAAGAGAGAGATCAATCAGTCAATCAGTCCTGGGCAACTAGTTTTGTGGGCCTCCTTTCTCTTAGAACAGAGGCCCCCAAAATGCAGTGTTTCTCAACCTTAGCAACCTTGTGATGGGTGGACTTCAACTCCCAGAATTCCCCAGCCAGCATGGGGAATTCTGGGAGTTGAAGTCCACCCATCACAAGGTTGCTAAGGTTGAGAAACACTGTCAAAATGTTTAATTTTTGATTACAGGCCTCAGTGTATGCTTAGGACTGCATTCACATAACACCTTTAACCTGGATTCTGAATTAACCCATTTTCTGAGTTCACACAATAAGGGACACTTTACAGATCGAAAGGGCTGACTTCCCACAATATGCTAAGACGTACATGACCAGAAGCCCTGATGCTCACTCAACACATTGTGTGAATGCAGCCTTTGGGTCTTTTCCCCGTGAACCTAGTTATACCACCAGCTGGCCAAGGAGAGTCCAAGGAGTGTTTGGGGAGAAGGCAGTGTTGGTGCCTGGATTTTCTCTGCATCTTGCACAGCATCTTATCTATCACAGATGCAGGAAGGTTTATCCTGTCCTGGGATAAGCAAGCCTGTTTGTAAAGAATCCCTGGGTCCTTCCATTTTTCAGGGATCGCTCCTCCGTCTCTGGTGGGAAAGAACAGCACCCTGGGCCTGCAATTGGGACATCTCTAGAAAAACCTCTTTTTTAGGGATGCCTTCGTTATCCAAGAGTTTCCCGGTTTGGAAGGCACGCAGGCCAAGTATATTAGCCCCAACCGCCCCTCAATGCCTTTGCAGAAGACAGGCTGGCCCTTCAGCCTTCAAATGCCAAAGGTGAAATATTTTAAATAGCAGCCTCGCCCCGCTGCTAATATTTTCCCCGAAACTCTGGCCTGACCCACTTCTTGGCTTGGGACTGCTGCAAATCACAATGGCTGCAAATTGCAACTCCTGAGGAATCATTTGATGATCTCTTGCTATCAAAGGACAGGGTGTAAAATGGAACAAGGGAAGTGAAGAAGCAGCGCGGATTTTTATGCAGCTTTTAAGGAGTCTTGCCCGGCTAAGTGGCACGCCACCAACTTTTGCTGATCTAGAAGAAAATTGTAAGGACGTGCCCAGGTCTTCATCGGGGGCAGAGCTCCATTGAAGGAGGCTTTATTTAAATCAGTGTTTTTCAAACTTGGCAACCTGAAGATGTGTGGCCTTCAACTCCTAGAATTCTAGGAGTTGAAGTCCACACGTCTTCAGGTTGCCAAGTTTGAAAAACACTGATTTAAAGCAAGAATCCTCTGCCTGCTGGACCTCAGACGTGTTGGAGAAGTCTGATTTAAACCTTCACCACCATTCAACCCCCAATTTCCACTGGTCTGTAACTTTCAGCAGTGATCGAAGATAATCGTGGGGACGTTCCAACCCAATCTGAATTATGGTGCAATTAAACAAACACATTAAATGACGCATTCAAGAAACTCCGCAACCACTAAGATGTGGCATCTATTCATTCCCAACGTGCAAATTGCCTTCCGCGCAGCCTGTCCGTATCAGTGAGCTTCTTAAATAGATTTCCAGGGTGTGTCCCTTCTGTTTAGCAAGCCACAGAACACAGCGGCTTAACTAGATTCCTGAAATAATTTTGCAAAATCATCAGCATTTACAAAGTTGACTAGAAAGGCATTTCTCCAGGAAATAATGTGGTTGGGGCAGGCCCAAATTTGACTTTTTAAAATTTTAGCCCAACTTCAAAAACTCAAATAGTTACGGGGGCGGGGGGTGGAGTTTGGTGGGAAAGAGTACAAATAATTACATGAACGTGACGATGCTGCACAGATGACATTGCTTTGGAATGAGACAAATGTGCTGGTGTTTTCTCCCAAAGGCTTTGAAAGTGGTGGGCACTAAGTTAGTTTCCGAATTCTCCAAAATATAGCAGTCGCCAGCAAATAAGAGTTAAGGGATTTACACAGTCTGAACTGTCCTAAGTAAAGCTCAAGGTTTATCTTTTGCAAGAAAGTTTTGAGGGTATTTTCATGCATACATTTATATCCTGAAAAAATCAGACTTTATTTCGTTGAGCATTATGGTTTTCACGCTATGTGTCCTGGATCAACATTTTAGAAACATTTTGAGCTAGCTGTACAGAAACATGAACAGAAACTAGTTGTAAAGACACACAGGTATAAAGAAACAGAAAAAGAAAGATTTTTGCAGAGGTTTTGAGGCAGAGAGGGATTGTTGAGTTAATGTTTTAAGTTAGTTTTTTATGCTGCTCTAGGATAATGACACATCTTTGACTTTATTTCACAAGTGATACAAAGCCTCCAGAACAAGAGAACAAATAATATAATTTCCCACGCTCTGTGAGAAAAATCCAGAGGAAAATTCTCCCTTTGCAGGATGTTAAGCATTGCCTTATCCATTGAGGGAGGCAAGGGGAAGTAGGGAAGGGAAGAATTGCCATGCTAGGAATTATCTGGGTTCAATTTATTTTCCCAAGCAAGTGTCTAGTCCAGTGTTTCTCAACCTTGGCAGCTTGAAGATGTGTGAACTTCAACTCCCAGAATTCCCCAGCCAGCATGTGCTGGCTGGGGAATTCTGGGAGTTGAAGTCCACGCATCTTCAAGCTGCCATGGTTGAGAAACACTGATCTAGCCCCTATTATCTGTGTCAATAGTATGGAAGGACCTGCAGTAACTTGCAGAATTACTTGTTCCTCCTTTCCAAAGTCTGTGCATGAACTGGGATGGGAGGATTCATGCCAAGATACATTTACAGACATGCTCGCCATCAAAAACAGATTTTGGGCACTAGCCTGAAAAAATACATGTCAGCATTTAGAAGGCTGATCATCGCACAACTTTGGATTGCTAAAATGTGATTTGTTCAAAGGTTGCCCTCTACTGTAGATGCTCACAAAGAGGTGAAATACGATTCTCAGATAAGATGGATGGTGGAAATAAAAGTCCTTTTTTCTTTTCCTCTGTTCCTTTTTAGAAAGGTTTCTATAAATGTATCATATTTTGAGTTGTTGCATAGACTCAATAAACGAAGCCTTAACATTGTTGCGCTTCTATTATTGCAGACTAGCCTGAAATCCGTGAAGGCATTTACTTAACCAGTTAAAAGTATAATCGATAGGTGTGTTTGGATTTTTTTTTAACTATCCCAAACATTTTGGGGGAAAAAAAGATGATGAAGAAGGAGAGAAGGTGTAGAACGACAGGAGACGTAAAGGTGGGGTTTGCGCAATACACTTAACTTGATTGCTGCTTAACCTACTTTCTCGGTTTGTTCAATGTATTGATCCGAATTAACCCGACAGGTTGGGTTGGTGCATCGTGTTAATCCCCCAAAGGAGTAGCCAGTCCAGACTAGCCAAGTTGTGCAAGCGACCTGGTTAAGAGTGGTGTGTGAATTCACCCAAGAAAGGAATGCCTTGTGTATGTGCAACATTCAGGGTGTTTATCGACAATCGGGATCCTGCTGATAATGCATTCCAGCCTTGGTCAAAGATGTGGGTGTTTGTGTGTGTACAGCTCTTTCAGCTGTTTGCAGGGCAAGGAATTTAACAGCAGATGAATACAGTTTCTCTGCTCTCTTTCTCTCTAAGAATTCTAGGCAATAAAGACACAGAAAGCGCCTTTGTTTCGAGCTCTGAAATCTCAAGAGGCTTGCGAGAAGACGGATTAAAGCCGCAAAGCAAGTCCCGGGCTGTTCTTGGCCACCTTTGCAGAACATAGGTGGGAAGTTCTGGTTCAAACCCTAGTTCTTGAAGCTTCTCCAGATCAAACTTGCCGAGTTGATGTCAGCTGGAACTTTTCAAAGCATTTCCTCCTCCTCTTTTGGTTGGGGCCGATCAGCTTTCAGGCATGGCCTGAGCCTGCGCATGATCGTGGCTGCTGGAAAATGGAAAACTTTCTTGAGGACTCGGGAAATTGGCACGGCGCGAGAGGTGGGGCAGGGCAGCTGGGGAAGGTGCCAGTCGAGGCGTGGAAAACACGGATGGTGAGCGCAGCGCTGCCCCCTGGCTGTATCCACGAAAACCTCCCAAAATGTCGTGCAGCGTGACTGGTTAGGTTCTGTTCTTCCGCCTTGTTTTAGAAAAGTAAGAAATCAACTTCTGCAGAGTTCCTGGGTCCGACTAGCCCAGCGTTCCCTGATTTGGAGCCCTTTCAGAGGTGTGGACTTCAACTCCCAGAATTCCTCGCCAGCACAGCCATTGCTGAGGATTGTGGTAGATGAAACTTGCCCATCTTGAGGACCCCCAGGTCGGAAAGGCTGATCTAAGCCAGTCGTTGTTGTGGGCTGCAAGATTTCAGATACCAAATGTTCCTCCCCTGTCTGGGAGGTGAAAGATTTGTACTTAAAAATATTGACCTGCAAAAGGGTGAAATCGCTCTTCCTCCTCTCTTGTTTGCCTCTCTGCTTAAGGCAATACAGGTCATCCTTGTTTAGTGACCACAATTGGGATCAGCCACTCAGTCGTTAAGCAAAGCAGTCACTAAGTGAAACCATGACTGTGCTTACTATCTGACTTCAGCTTCCCTTTGCTTTACAGGTAGTCCTCAACTTACAACCACAATTGGGACCAGAATTTCCATCACTAAGTGATGCAGTCGTAAAGTGAGATGTCACGTGACTGCATTGCTTAGCGACCACAATTCTGGCAGTCCTGGTTGCTGGCATTAATTGAGAATCACGGGTTGTTAAGTGAGTACCCACCCCAATCCAAGCCATTCTAGGCTTGGTCCTTCCCAGCCCCAAGCCTCAGTAAGGTAAAGGACTGCCTCCAACTCCCCACCTGCCTATCTACCCCCCATCTCTGCCCCTTTGGCTGCCCTGCATCCTGCCTTGTGGGGTGGCAAGCGGTCCCAGAGCTGCCTGGCTCTGGGGCTGCTTGCCACACTGCAGCTCAGGGGCCTTGGCACACTGCAGCTCTGGGGCTGCAAGAAGCCCCTGAACCGCAGTGCAGCGCAAAGCTGCAGCCGCCCCGGAAGCCACAGGTGCCCCCGCCTGCCGCAGCAAGCGCCAGAAACTGCAGTGCCCGGGAAGAGGCCGAAGCAGGAGCCCCTCGCTGCCTTTGCTGTCTCCTTTTCGGATCCAGCTTTGTCGGCAAACGTTTCCTGCATGTGGCTCCCCAGCCCAGCCCAGCCCAGCCCATCAAATAAGAAGGCCAGCCAGTGGGGAAGGCCAGAAGCGGTTTTGCCCAATTGGAAAGTCTTCGGAAAGCTGCGCTGCCTTCGGGAAGCTGTGAGGGAGCCACACGTAGGAAATGTTCACCAGAGGCGCTTCTGCTTCAGCCGCGGCGGCTGAGCACAAAAGCAAAAGATCGATGCAGGGAACTGGGAGAGAAGGCAGCTGGACCAACGAATGCTTGCTGGCACTTCCTGGGCACTGCAGCTGAGGCTTCCGGGGGGCTGCAGCTTTGCACTGTGCTGCAGCTCAGGGGCTTCTTGCAGCCCTAGAGCCACAGCGTGCCAAGAAGCCCCGAGCTGCAGTGTAGCAAGCAGCCCCAGAACAGCGCTGTTCTGGGGCCACTTGCTGCCCCACAAGGCAGGGTGGTGGGCGGCCAAAAAGGTAGAGATGGGGGGAGACAGGCAGGTGGGGGAGTTGGCACGGCCCTGCGGTCATAAGTGTGGGTGATTTTGATCATGCGATCGAGGCAGTGCTGCAATGGCTGTAACTTCGGGAACCAGTCATAAATCATTTTTTTCAGCACCGTCGGAACTTCAAACAGTCACTAAATGAATGGTCATAATTTGAGGGCTACCTGTACAGACCTGCAAAGGTTGTAAATGCAAGGAATGGTCACAAAGTTATTTTTTCATCACTGTCATAACTGTAAACAGTTACTAAACGAGGCAATCGCTAAACTAGGACTATCTGTATGGAGATTGGAGGTTAGGAAGCCAACTATGGTGGTAGATAAACAATGGTTATGGCTGAGCATTTTGATGTTTGTCCAGCCAATTGTGGCTTATTGAAACCAACTACAGTGACTCAAACCAACCACAGCTTTGGACAATGTGTGAATTGCTGCCATTAATTCCTTACCCATTACAGTTGCTTGTTCTGACAGCCTGTTCTTCTGAAGTGCAGACGCAGGACAGACACAGGCTTTACATTCCTGCTGGCATTTGTACCATACTTTGAATGCTCGTCCTCTGGGAACAGTGACTTGCTCAACCAATTTAGAAAATCGCCCAGCGCCCGAGGGGAGTTGGCCTGGTGGGGCTGGGTTACCCTCTAGTTGCTTTTCAATGTAAATTTTCTAGTGCCTTGCAAGCCACATTACCTGTTCACACAACATGCTTTAACCGTGTCATTTGAGTGCCAGTGGCCCCATTCGCACAGTAGGGTGAATTTGGTGAATTTTAAACTGGGGTTAGTTTATTTTTAGGAGGCAGCATGTTGCATAAACCCACCCCTTTGGGTTAATTGAGGTTTCAATGTATTGGGAGAAGCTAAAAAATGGGATCACCAACTATTGAAGTGCAGGTAGTCCTCACTTAACAACCATTTCTTTAGCAATCATTTGAAGTTACAATGGTGCTGAACAAAGGGACTTACAACTGGTCCTTGCACTTACAACCATCGCAGCGCCCCCGTGGTTATGTGACTGCGATCCGGGCCCTCGGCAACCAGCTTGCACTTATGACGGTTGCAGTGTCCCAGAGTCACATGATCACCGTTTGCGACCTTTTCAGCTGGCTTCTGGCAAGCAAAATCAATGGGGAGTTGTATGATTTGCTTAATGACGGTGTGATTTGCTTAACAGCCGCAGTGACTTGCTTAATGACCGCTGCAAAAAAGGTTGTAAAATTGGGTGCGACTCACTTAACAACCACCCCGCTTAACAACCAATTTTCCAATCCCTATTGTGGTTGTTAAGTGAGGACTACCTGTAAGCAAGTGGAAGCTGTTATGTAAACCTTGCGTTATAGTAGGTAACAGCAATGAAAACAGTAAAAATATCGTGGTTTGACCCCAGATTACACTGGTGGGAATGAGCAAATATTATTGTTTGATGGGAACCTTCCTTCTTCTGCAAGGAAAGGATTTAGAGAGTTTGATTTAGGCACAGTTTACTGCAGATTGGTGAGAGTCGTCAGGGAAGTAAGCTGAGCCCATTCACACCACACAGTAAACTTAGTTCCCGAATTACTCCATTTTCTGGCTTTGTGCAATACATTGAACCATGAACTAGGCAAACCGATGGAGTCCACACTGCAACAAAAATAAGCCCAGTTTGACACAAACCAAGCTTTTTAATTACTAATTCAGTATCAATTTTTGTACTAATTCAGTGTGTGAGATTTTGAGGGTCTTGAGTGAACAGAACTACCTCTGTGGCGCTTAGATGGGGGAAAAAGGAAACCGCTTTGGCCTTCATTTATAATATTCGAAAGGGCATTCTAATAAAATTAGCTGAAGCTACCGTGTAGGCAAAACCCGCTCCTTTTCCGCAGAGCATACGTCGGTCTGAGGTGGTGAATTGAGGCAAACAGTGAGCTCGTGTTCGCTATGACAACTGAATTCAGGGTCAGAGTCTTTGTCAGATATTAATGATGGCTTGTTATGAGATGGCGTTCTTTGGGATAGATTTGTTATGGCAAGTTAATGCTGATGACGTATAAGCATTAGTAACTACAGATGTACTTCCTTGGGGATACGTCTAAGAGTATTTGTCCACTGGTAGTTAAAAGTGTCTTTTCATTCAGCCAGCTGGTGTTAGTGGGGAACGGGCAAGCTTTCAAACCGCACAGCACGCTTTGTCGAGCCGATTGCAAAAGCTGCCGCTTAAAAAAAGTTCTGTTTCTTCCTATCTTGAAAAGATCAGGCTGTCGGTCGAGATAGCATCAGGCACTGCTGGTTCCCTTAAAGCTTACTTTTGCAGCCTAGAAAATGAAAGTTGGGGGGGGGAGTCAACGCTGGCATGTCAGGCTGCCAAGTCCTGTGCTTGGTAAAATTCTGGCAATTTGGGTTCCAGAAAAATTGTGAGTTACTTTATTCACCAGAAGTTTTAATTTCTTTTCTAGGTTGAGAAGTTGGAACAAACATTACCAAGGGATTGGAAAGTGAGAAGTACTGAATTCCTGGGGCGGATCCTACCTGGAAAAGTCCTAGAAAGGTCAGAGACTGCACAACAACTCGTCTTTCCACCTACTTTTTAGAAACAACAGTAACTGAATTGTCATCATCTTCCATAGCTTTCTCCAACCTTCCGAATGGGTCAGACTGCAATGCCCATCCTTCCAACGGTCATGTTGGATGGGGATAATGGGAACTGTAGGCCAACACATTAGGAAGGCTGTAAGTTTGGGGCATATATTGGGAATGCAAGGAGGGGCTCTGATGAAGCAGGATCCTCAGGATCAGAGGCCGCTTCCTTGCCAGAGGCACAAAGGATTTGATCTCCCGTTCAGAAGAGGGATCCGGTACGAAGCGATCTGTAAAATAACTACGGTAGTAGTCTCCGAAGTGAGATGCGTGCCCAAGATGATCTGTTGGGGCATGGGAAGAAAATAATCAGAGTGCTTTTACACGTGTATACTTTTATCTAAAATAATACAAAATCAAGCCATACTAATATTTTATGTACAGATGTGTATACAGGTTAGACCTCGCTTAATTATTGTTTGTCTAGCGACTATTCAAAGTTATGATGATGCTAAAAGAGACTTACGACCAGTGTCCAAAGTTATGACTGTCGCAGTGCCCCCATAGTCACATGATTGCAATTCGGGAACTTGGCAACCAGTTCCCGCTTACAATGATTGCAGCGTCCTGGGGTCACGTGATTGCCATTGGGACCTTCCCAGCCAGCTTCCGGCAAGCAAAATCAATGTGGAACTGCATGATGCGCTTAATGACCATACGATTTGCTTAGCAACCACATGATGCGCTTTAACGATCGCTGCAAAAAAGGTTGTGAAATCGGGGGCAGTCACATGATGCCCTGCTTAACAACCAATTTTCAGGTCCCTATTGTGGTCATTAGGCGAGGACTACCTGTAATGTATCTAATAATAAGTTGAAAGTCAGCTTAGTGTAGTGGTTAAAGGCATCGGGCTAGAAACCAGGAGGCCATGAGTTTGAGTCCTGTCATAGGCACAGAATCCAGCTGGGTGACCTTGGGCCAGTCCCCCTCTCTCAACCCTAGGAAGGAGGAGGCAAAGGCAGACCCCTTCTGAAAAATCTGGCCGAGAAAACTGCAGGGACATTTCCAGGCAGTCACCAGGAGTTAACACTGACTCGAAGGTGTAGATATGTGTAGATGATACCTTTGTGCCTCCAGGTCAGTCTTGGGTCCTGGCAACTGCCTGGACAAGTCCCTGCGGGTTTTTTCGGCCGTGGTTTGCCATTGTCCTCTTCCTAGGGCTGAGAGAGAGGGCCTGGCCGCAGGTTGGCAGCAAAGGCGCAGAAGCAGGGATCCGTGCTTACCAAATTCTTCCTGGGGAAGCAGCAGCGAGAAGTGTCCCCCCCTTCTGTTTGTCTGTGTCACTTTTGGCAGCCTCTTGTCAATTTCGTCATGTAGATCAGAAAGATCCTGAGAATTTTATTTTATTGATTTTATTGATTTATATTTCACATTTGTCACCACCCATCTCACTGCAGAGTGACTCTGGGCAGTTTACAGTAAAAGGGAAGGGAAGCTGGTAACAGGGCAGATTTGAGATCCATTTTCCCCCAAGCTGTGATTGGACCTGTCACAAAAGCAGTCAGGGAAAAAACGGGATTTGGAAAGAAAATATCATCAAAAGGACAGACTACAGGTAGCCCTCGCTTAATGACCACAATAGGAACTGGATATTTGTTGTTAAGCAGGGCAGTTGTTAAGCAAATCGTGCCCAATTTTATGACCTTTTTTCCAGCACTCATTAAGTGAATCACCATGGCCATAAAGTGAGTCACATGGTCATTAAGCGAATCACATGGTTCCCCATTGATTTTGCTTGCCAGAAACCGGCTGGGAAGGTCACAAATGGTGATCATGTGACCCCGGGATGCTGCAACCATCATAAGTGCAAGCTGGTTGCCAAGCTCCCGGATCGTGATCATGAGACCGCAGGGCTGCTGTGACAGTTGTAAGTGTGAGGACTGGTTGTAAGTCCCTTTGTTCAGCACTGTTGCAACTTCAAATGGTCACTAAATGAATGGTTGTTAAGTGAGGACTACCTGTAGAGTATTTGTTAGGTATTCTGTAATACATCACCCTGCAAAATCTAACTCCTACCTAAATGAATCCATTTTCAGTGCATTCCATCTGTGTGTGTTGTGGATGGCTTTGCTGGTCAATTCAAATCTTGAATGCATTTCTCTAAATGCCAGCACCTGGCTCACTGTGGTTGATCTGGAAAAGCTCAACATCTTGTTTGCACTTGGATAAGAGAGGAATCCCAGGGCTACGGGTTAGACCGGGGAGTCAAAACAACCTCTCAAAAGAGTCATGAAGTGAATAGGAGTCAAACCTGACTCAGAGGGATTTGATTCAAAGAGCTGAGTAAATATTGTAGCTTTTGTTTCTGCAAAAATGCAGAGCAGTGCAAAGCCCAGTGTTCCAAGCCCAGTGTTTCTCCACCTTGGTGACTCTAAGATGTGTGGACTTCAACTCCCAGAATTCCCTAGCCAGCAAGCTGGCTAGGGAACTCTGGGAGTTGAAGTCCACACATCTTAGAGTTGCTAAGGTAGAGAAACACTGTCCTAGCCATTGAGTGGAATAAGGAGGTGGTACAGCAAAGTGGAAAAAAACCCCCACTGGATGTAGACTGCAGAAGTTCAGGTTCAGGTTTCACTAGCAGAGTTTGCCCAACATGCTAATCTCAGTTAAAATGGATCTAAAAGTTTTGTGGTTGTGCTTTCTGGCTCAGCATATTGTAGGACCCCCACCCCGCTTCTCTTCTCATGCAGCGTTTCCCAGGTCATCAGGTTAATCCACAGTATGGTTTCTCTTGTGGCGTATTTTATGGTGGGAAAATAGGGAGCTGTATTTTGTTAACCTGGGTTTAATGTGTCATGTGAATTGAGTTGTGAGGTCACTTAGGCCCAGTTGCCATCATTCCAGCCCACCTGATTAGGATATAGGAGTAAGAAAGACGCAGCAGGAACTGGCATCCTCATGAGATCCTTGGTGGAAAAATAGGACCAAAATATATATATATATATATATTCGATGTATAATCCATTACAGTTCTAGCATAAGATCAGTTTTCCGTGCTGTGCAATTTGGATACATCCAGAGTAGGACTTTCCCCTATTTTTACTTTTAAGCCTGGGATTTTCACAGTTTCTTGTTTCTGTGCCTAAGATGGAGGAGGAAGAGAATACCCGGGAGATCTTGCTCCCAGATTGGCAGGGCAGCGGCTCTCGTGGCATTACGATCAATGAGACAGACGGAGGTGCTTTCGTGAAGCAGATTCAACAGGACTCACCGGCTGCCAAGACAGGAATTGTGAAGGAAGGTTAGTGAAACAGTCTGGGGACCGTTGCGAACAAAGTATCTTCATTAAGCCCTCGTGTAGAAGGTTGGACGCTCTCAGGTAGCAACAGATCAATCAAGGTCCTGTCATTCTGGCAGATGGGCTAGATTAGGACCTCCATCATCCCCAGCCAAGCATGATTAGAGGGCCCCTGGTGATGGAAAGGTGGGCTGAATGGAAGCATCCCACAGGTCTGTTCTGACATTCCTCCCTCACGTTCGGCTCCCCCGAGCGCAAAAGGTGTCCGCAAGATCTAATGCTCTTCTCTCGGCGACAGAAGGAGCAGTGCTGTGCTGTATGTTCCCTCCGTTTTGTGCCCGTGCGTGAGCTGACGCACCTACAAGCGGGGTGGCGCTTGTGTTGCGACACTGCCTTCATCCTCCGCATCCTTCCTCCGTCCCACCCACGGATGCCTCCGTGAGCATCTTGCTCATCGAAGGGCCTCATGTGCGTTTCTCATGCTCTTTTTCCAGGAGACCAGATTGTGAGCGCCACCATCTACTTTGACAACGTGCACTCAGGGGAGGTCACGGAGCTCCTTAAAAACGTGGGCCATCACACGGTGGGCTTGCGGCTGCAGAGGAAGGGAGCCCGCTCTCCGTTGCCAGGGCAGACTGGCTCCTACGACGTGTTTGCTCCAGGGAGTCCAGAAGTTGTTTTGGTGAGTAAGTGGCAGAAGAAGAAGAAGAATGGAAGAATTGGGCGGGGGGGACATTTAAGGAACTGAATAAGCTCAGTTTCAACCCTGTTGGCCTCTGGTGCCTTACTTGTTCCAGGACAAGCGTTCTCAAGTTTGCAATTGCACCAAGGGTTAATTAGCAAGAGCATTAGATACCCAGTTTGGTCCAGTTCCTGCAAATAGTTGTGGAAAAAGTTGGTTTAATGCAATTTAACAGCCAGGGAAGGGAAAGCAAATTGGGAAAGACAGGCTGAAGATGGACCAGTTCCACGAAGGGGGGCTCGTTTCAAGCCCCAGTGACTGCAATGGTTTGGTGAGCCTCAATTCAGAGCCCCCCAGTGACTCTGAGGGGAGAGAGGGGCTCTGCTTGGCACTAGGTAGGAGCCAGGAGCACAGGTCGCCCATGTAAAATATATATATTTTTTGCCCATGCAATTTCTTCTTTTTTTTAAGTCTGTAAAAGTATGGAGAAACTCAGAGAACAAAGAAGAGCATTTTTTTCCCCTATTTATTTATCTGTTTTGGCTGGGGATAGTATGATTGGAAGTGACAAACATAGATTTGTAGATCTTTTGCATAAATAATAACCAGATTCAGATTACACAGAAACTCGGGAAAAAAAAGAGGAGCATTTTTCTCCTGCTTATTAATCCCATTTAGCCGGTGATAGTGTGATTGGTAGTGGCAAATATCAAATTGTAGGTGGCTGGCACCGATATTAATCCGAATGAGTGTAAGTCAGTTGCAGAGGCTAAGAAGATTAGGAGCATCCAGCTGTGTGCAGGTGTGACGCCAGAAGCTGGAGTTTGCACAAGGCAAGTCTCAAATGGGGCTGAATGGCTTGTGCCCCACGGCCTGAGCAGATTCCAAGTTCGGTGCGCCGTCCTTCCCCTCGGCTCTCCCCCATCATCAGGGCGACCCAGCTGCCAATCAAACAGCAGCTGCCAATCAAACAGCCGCGTTGGGCGGCGGAGAGGAGGAGGGAGGGCAAGATGGCTGCCTGGGAGCTCTGCAGCCGCAGCCCTCGTGAAGAAGAGGCTCAATAAACGGAGCCAAAACCCAGACATCAAGATAAAGAGAAAAATTGAAGGATGGGCAGCCCTGCGGAAAAGAGGCAACCTGGAAAGGAGGCAGCAGCTGAAACAAACGGGGCAGAGAGGCATTTTTGCTCCCCTCAGACCGTTCTCAGATTTCTCAGATCAGAAAAGTTTCCCTCAGCTGGAGCCGAGAGTTAGAAGTCAGGTGGAGTATAAATTATTAAATTTAATTACATTATTAAAGTATAATTATTAAATTTATATTCCACCTGACTTCCAGGGAGGAGGAGGAGGAGGAGGAGAATACATCTGCCTGTTGCAGGCCCTTGGGAAGGACTCGATTGGTGGACAAAAATACCAAATCCAGTCTAAACGTGTGGCTGACTGTGCAACAACCATAATAATTTCTTTGCCACCTGACTCCCAGTGACTCTGGGAGAAGAGCCCAAAAGCTGAGCTGGGAAGAAAGAAGCAGAAGAAGGTGAAGAAAAAGACAAGACTTCAGAAATAGAAAACAGAAACTGAAAAAAAAAATAGAATGTAGAAAAGGAGTACAGGTAGTCCTTGACTTATGCCAATTTATTTAATGACCATTTGAAGTTACAATGGTGCTGAAAAAAGTGACTTATGACCAGTCCTCGCACTTACAACCATCTCAGTGTCCCTGAGGTTATGTGATCAAAATTCAGGCACTTGGCAACTGGCATGTATTTATGATGGTTGCAACATCCTTGTGTCACCAGGGAGCTTCCGACAAGCAAAGTCAATGAGGGAAGCCAGATTCACTTAATGATCACGTGATTAATTTAACGACCGCGGCAAAAAAGGTCATAAAATTGGGTGCAACTAACTTAACGACCACATCGCTTAGTGATGGAAGTTCCAGTCCCAATTGTCGTAACTCAAGGACTACCTGTACAGCTTTATAGAGAGCAACAATAGGGAAAAGTAGGGTTTAAGACAAAAGAAATAGAGGTCAATGATAAGCAAATATTGTAGTACAGAATAGAAAAATAGGGAGATGCAGTGAAATTGGACTTTAAAGAATATAGTGTAGAAAAAGACCCTAAAAAGAGTTAAAATGGAATATAGTTTTAGTAGTAAGATAGCAGTTTCTGAAAGAGTTGAAGGCATTTATAATTTACAGTTCCTTTTTTTGGTAAGCTTTCCTTGTTTTATGTAAAGTAAGTCTACCCCAGCCATGGACAGGAGGTGCAGAAAACCAGCCAACCATCCACGTTTCCAGTGCTTTGTGTCTTTATGAGTCTGGGCCAGTTTGACTACTTTCAGAGTAGAACCTGTGACAGCCTAGTGTATTGTGGGATCCCAGGTGTTGTCTTTGACTGTTGGGAGAACCGGCGCATCCCATTAAGCCTGACCTCAGAACTAATTTGTATGTGGCTAACCTGGATTCAGGTTGCGCATGTCTGTTTGAACCTAGCTACGATGTATTTGCAGATTTGGCACAAGGTAAGATCCGAATGTTAGTGGAGAGAAATACTTCTTTATGGGCGGAGGTGAGAAGTGGGCAGTGTTTTCATATGTTGGGGGAGGGGGCTGCAGTCTCCAATAAGATGAAAAGATCTCAAGTGCTCATCAAAATAGGCCATTGCTCCCTTGTTTGGAGGGCCATTGTGCTGCCAAGCCTCTGCAAAGCTAAAATTTTCCACCCGAACTGCCCAGAAAAACAAGAACCAATATTGGCAGAGATACCTGCTCAGGGGGTGCTCCGATATTGTAAAGTGTAGAACTCCAGTTGAGGTAAGCAACCATATTTGAGATGAAATGATGAGACTTGTCCCTGGAAGACAGTTTGGGGTGTTGCTTTGACAAAGACGGATATCGGTGATTCCCTTGTGGAAGAGCAGCAAATTGAGAGAAGGTTGATGAAACAATTCCTTTCCCTTTCAGAGTGGAGATGATGAAGAGTACCAGCGGATTTACACGACAAAGATTAAGCCTCGCCTTAAGTCAGAAGATGGCATGGAAGTTGAGCACAGAGGAACTCAAAGTAGGACCATCACAGTCACCAAGAGAGTCACAGCTTACACTGTCGATGTCACTGGCCATGAAGGCGCCAAAGAGATTGACATCACCAGTCCTGAGTTTAAGATCAAAATTCCTAAACATGAACTTACCCAGATTTCTAAAGCTGGAATTGAAACAGAGCCTGGGAAAACCGTCATCAAGATTCCACATGTGGATTGGCCTGGGAGACCCAGCTATGGAAAAATCTCCCACGAAGGAGGGAAATCTTACGATGTTACATATTCTGGACCAACTATTGACTTGCCTTCCCGAAAATTGGAGGCAGGTGTTCCTGATTCCCCTGTGGGGCAGCCAAAGGTGGGGAAAACTGATATCCGAGTCCCTAATGTCATGGGTGTAGATGTGAGAGCCCAGACAGACTTCACAAGGCCTGAAATCAATGGGAAAACGGGGGAACGACTGCAGTTTGATATCAAGGGTCCTAAAGTGCAAGGGGATTTGGGAGGGTTGCAGGATGCTAGCGTAAAGGTCATTGAAGGCAAGATTACAAGTCCAGGTGTCAGTGATGCAAGCCAAGGAAAACTTGCATTCCCTTCAGTGAGAATGCCCAAATTTGGTATATCATCTCCAGTTGCTGACATTGAGGTTCCTCAGCTTGATGCAACAGCTCCATCAGTGACAATCACAGGCCCAGAAGGATTCCAAAAAAGTCCCAAGCATGCAGTAGCAAGTATAGGAATGCCAGAACCAAAGTTGGATACGGGTATAAAAGGACTGGATTTGAAAGGTGGGGTGAAAGTTACTTCTTCATCCTTGGAAGGGCCCAAAGTGGATATCAGAGGGCCTAAGGTAGATCCTGGGGCTCCAGACATTGGATTTGAAGAGAGTGAAGCAAAATTTAAAATACCCCACATGGATCTTCCTAAATTTTCTGTTTCAGGCCCTGCAGCAGATATCAATATTCCAAAAGGGGGGATTGAGATTTCTGGACAGACACCTAAAATCTCGATGTCAGATATTGACTTGAACCTCAAAAGTCCCAAAGGGAAAGCAGCTACACATATTTCAGGGCCAAAGATTGAAGGGGACTTGAAAGGGCCTAGTATGGGTATTGAGGGCACCAATGTTGACCTTGGTGGACCATTAAAAGGTCCAAACATCTCAATGCCCTCCTTGAAAACATCGCCAATCAAAGTTGCTGTGCCAGATGTTGACTTGAGCCTGAAAGGACCATCATTAAAAGGTGACGTGGATGTTTCTGTGCCCAAAATAGAAGGTGGCTTGAAGGGCCCACAGGTTGACCTCAAGGGCCCCAAAGTGGACATTGCTGCTCCTGGCATTGGTCTCAAAGGTCCTTCAGGTCAACTGAAAGGACCTCATATCAAGACTCCACAAATCTCCATTCCAGACATTGACCTAAATTTGAAAGGCCCCAAAGTCAAGGGGGACGTGGGTGTTTCCATACCAAGAGTGGAAGGAGAACTGAAGGGCCCAGCTGTGGATGTCAGAGGTCCGAAAGTAAGCATTGGAGCCCCAGATGTTGACCTTCATGGGCCTGAGCTCAAAATGCCCAAACTGAAAATGCCTAAATTTGGCGTACCCGACTTGAAAGCTGAAGTTCCTGATGTGGACATCAGTCTTCCACAGGGCAGCCTTGATATCTCGGGTCCTAAAGTAGATATTAGAGCCCCAGGACTGGACATTGAAGGACCAGAAGGCAAAATTAAAGGTCCCAAAGTCAAGATGCTAGAATTAAATGTAGAGGCACCAACGATTTCAGTTCCAGATGTCGACTTGAGCCTGAAAGGGCCATCATTAAAAGGTGACGTGGAAGTTTCTGTGCCCAAAATAGAAGGTGGCCTCAAGGGCCCCAAAGTGGACATTGCTGCTCCTGGCATTGGTCTCAAAGGTCCTTCAGGTCAACTGAAAGGACCTCATATCAAGACTCCACAAATCTCCATTCCAGACATTGACCTAAATTTGAAAGGCCCCAAAGTCAAGGGGGACATGGGTGTTTCCATACCAAGAGTGGAAGGAGAATTGAAGGGTCCAGCTGTGGATATAAAGGGCCCTAAAGTAGGCATTGGAGCCCCAGATGTTGACCTTCATGGGCCTGAGCTCAAAATGCCCAAACTGAAAATGCCTAAATTTGGCGTACCCAGCTTGAAAGCTGAAGTTCCTGATGTGGACATCAGTCTTCCACAGGGCAGCCTTGACATCTCGGGTCCTAAAGTAGATTTTAGAGCCCCAGGACTGGACATTGAAGGACCAGAAGGCAAAATTAAAGGTCCCAAAGTCAAGATGCCAGAACTAAATGTGGAGGCACCAAAGATTTCAGTTCCAGATGTCGACTTGAGCCTGAAAGGGCCATCATTAAAAGGTGACGTGGATGTTTCTGTGCCCAAAATAGAAGGTGGCCTGAAGGGCCCACAGGTTGACCTCAGGGGCCCCAAAGTGGACATTGCTGCTCCTGGCATTGGTCTCAAAGGTCCTTCAGGTCAACTGAAAGGACCTCATATCAAGACTCCACAAATCTCCATTCCAGACATTGACCTAAATTTGAAAGGCCCCAAAGTCAAGGGGGACATGGGTGTTTCCATACCAAGGGTAGAAGGAGAACTGAAGGGTCCAGCTGTGGATATCAGGGGTCCTAAAGTAAACATTGGAGCCCCAGATGTTGACCTTCATGGGCCTGAGCTCAAAATGCCCAAACTGAAAATGCCAAAATTTGGCGTACCCAGCTTGAAAGCTGAAGTTCCTGATGTGGACATCAGTCTTCCACAGGGCAGCCTTGATATCTCGGGTCCTAAAGTAGATATTAGAGCCCCAGGACTGGACATTGAAGGACCAGAAGGCAAAATTAAAGGTCCCACAGTCAAGATGCCAGAATTAAATGTAGAGGCACCAAAGATTTCAGTTCCAGATGTCGACTTGAGCCTGAAAGGGCCATCATTAAAAGGTGACGTGGATGTTTCTGTGCCCAAAATAGAAGGTGGCCTGAAGGGTCCACAGGTTGACCTCAAGGGCCCCAAATTGAACATTGCTGCTCCTGGCATTGGTCTCAAAGGTCCTTCAGGTCAACTGAAAGGACCTCATATCATGACTCCACAAATCTCCATTCCAGACATTGACCTAAATTTGAAAGGCCCCAAAGTCAAGGGGGACATGGGTGTTTCCATACCAAGAGTGGAAGGAGAAGTGAAGGGCCCGTCTGTGGATATCAGAGGTCCGAAAGCAGGCATTGGAGCCCCAGATGTTGACCTTCATGGGCCTGAGCTCAAAATGCCCAAAATGAAATTGCCTAAATTTGGCGTACCCAGCTTGAAAGCTGAAGTTCCTGATGTGGACCTCAGTCTTCCACAGGGTAGCCTTGACATCTCGGGTCCTAAGGTGGATATTGGAGCCCCAGGATTGGACATTGAAGGACCAGAAGGCAAAATTAAAGGTCCCAAAGTCAAGATGCCAGAACTAAATGTGAAGGCACCAAAGATTTCAGTTCCAGATGTCGACTTGAGCCTGAAAGGGCCATCATTAAAGAGTGATGTGGATGTTTCTGTGCCCAAAATAGAAGGTGGCTTGAAGGGCCCACAGGTTGACCTCAAGGGCCCCAAAGTGGACATTGCTGCTCCTGGCATTGGTCTCAAAGGTCCTTCAGGTCAACTGAAAGGACCTCATATCAAGACTCCACAAATCTCCATTCCAGACATTGACCTAAATTTGAAAGGCTCCAAAGTCAAGGGGGACATGGGTGTTTCCATACCAAGGGTGGAAGGAGAATTGAAGGGTCCAGCTCTGGATATAAAGGGCCCTAAAGTAGGCATTGGAGCCCCAGATGTTGACCTTCATGGGCCTGAGCTCAAAATGCCCAAACTGAAAATGCCTAAATTTGGCGTACCCGGCTTGAAAGCTGAAGTTCCTGATGTGGACATCAGTCTTCCACAGGGCAGCCTTGACATCTCGGGTCCTAAAGTAGATATTGGAACCCCAGGATTGGACATTGAAGGACCAGAAGGCAAAATTAAAGGTCCCAAAGTCAAGATGCCACAACTAAATGTGGAGGCACCAAAGATTTCAGTTCCAGATGTCGACTTGAGCCTGAAAGGGCCATCATTAAAAGGTGACGTGGATGTTTCTGTGCCCAAAATAGAAGGTGGCTTGAAGGGCCCACAGGTTGACCTCAAGGGCCCCAAAGTGGACATTGCTGCTCCTGGCATTGGTCTCAAAGGTCCTTCAGGTCAACTGAAAGGACCTCATATCAAGACTCCACAAATCTCCATTCCAGACATTGACCTAAATTTGAAAGGCCCCAAAGTCAAGGGGGACGTGGGTGTTTCCATACCAAGAGTGGAAGGAGAACTGAAGGGCCCAGATGTGGATGTCAGAGGTCCGAAAGTAAGCATTGGAGCCCCAGATGTTGACCTTCATGGGCCTGAGCTCAAAATGCCCAAACTGAAAATGCCTAAATTTGGCGTACCCAGCTTGAAAGCTGAAGTTCCTGATGTGGACATCAGTCTTCCACAGGGCAGCCTTGACATCTCGGGTCCTAAAGTTAGAGCCCCAGGACTGGACATTGAAGGACCAGAAGGCAAAATTAAAGGTCCCAAAGTCAAGATGCCAGAAATGCATATCAAAACTCCTAAAATTGCAATGCCTGATTTGAATCTAAAGGGCCCCAAACTCACAGGAGACATGGATGTTTCTATTCCAAAAGTAGAAGGTGACTTGAAAGGTCCAGAAATTGATATCAAAGGTCCAAAGCTGGATATTGAAGCTCCAGATGTTGACTTTCATGGACCAGAAGGGAAACTGAAGATGCCAAAATTCAAAATACCCAAGTTTGGGATGCCCAGCTTCAAAGGAGAAGGTCCTGATGTGGATTTAAACCTCCCCAAAGCAGAACTTGATGTTTCCATTCCAACAGTTGATGTAGAAGCACCAGGTTTGGACATTGAAGGCCCAGAAGGAAAACTGAAAGGACCCAAATTTAAGATGCCTGAGTTTAATATTCATGCACCAAAGATATCAATGCCAGATGTTGATTTGAATCTGAAAGGGCCAAAATGGAAAGGGGATGCAGATATTTCTGGGCCAAAAATAGAAGGTGAACTTAAGGGACCCCACTTTGATATTGAGGGTTCTAAACTGGATGTTGATGTCCCTGATGTAGAGCTGGAAGGGCCTGAAGGAAAAATTAAAGGGCCCAAATTCAAGATGCCAAAACTGAATATTAAAGCTCCCAAAATTTCCATGCCAGATGTAGATCTTGATCTCAAGGTCCCCAAAGTGAAGGGTGAAATGGATGTAACTGTTCCAAAACTAGAAGGTGATCTGAAAGGACCTGATCTTGATATCAAGGGACCAAAATTGGATATAGATCTCCCAGATGTTGAACTTGAAGGCCCAGACACCAAGCTGAAGATGCCCAAAATGAAGCTACCAAAATTTGGAATGCCTGGGTTGAAAGGAGAAGGTCCTGATGTTGATGTGAGCCTCCCCAAAGGAGACTTTGGTGTCTCAGGGCCAAAAGTAGATATTGATATGCCAAGTGTGGACCTTGAAGGGCCAGAAGGAAAATTGAAAGGTCCAAAGTTTAAAATGCCTGAAATGCATTTCAAAACACCTAAAATCTCCATGCCAGATGTTGACTTAAATTTGAAAGGTCCAAAAGTGAAAGGTGATGTGGATGTTTCTATTCCAACATTAGAAAGAGAATTGAAGGGACCCAGCATTGATATCAAGGGGCCCACAGTAGAGCTGAGTGGCCCAGATGCTGATCTCCAGGGTGAGGGGAAATTAAAAATGCCAAAATTGAAGATGCCGATTTTTACTGTTTCAAGCCCAAAACTAGAAGGTCCTGATGCAGAACTAAGCTTGCCAAAGGGAGAAATTGACATTTCAGGTCCAAAGATTGATGTGGGAGCTCCAGAACTTGATATTGAAGGCCCTGAAGGAAAGCTGAAGGGTTCAAAATTTAAGATGCCTAAACTAAATATCAAAGCACCGAAGATCTCCATGCCTGATGTAGACCTGAACATCAAAGGCCCTGGAGCAAGAGGACAGATGGATGTAACTGTACCAAATATTGGAAGCAATCTTGA
Organism: Liasis olivaceus; assembly: GCA_030867105.1. Lineage (NCBI taxonomy): Eukaryota > Metazoa > Chordata > Lepidosauria > Squamata > Pythonidae > Liasis > Liasis olivaceus. Next base: position 19,933,329 of record CM061356.1, read on the forward strand.
GGGACCTCACATTGATACCAAATCCCCTAAATTGGATGTGGAAGCACCAGACATTCACTTAGAATGCCCAGAAGGGAAATTGAAAGGACCTAAGTTCAAGATGCCCGAAATGCATGTCAGAGCTCCAAAGATCTCAATGCCAGATGTGGATTTGAACCTTAAGGGGCCAAAACTGAAGGGAGATGTAGATGTTTCTGTTCCAAAACTTGAAGGTGACCTGAAAGGCCCAGATGTGGATATCAGGGGACCCAAAATGGACATTGATGCACCTAATGTTGAACTTCATGGACCGGAAGGAAAGCTGAAGATGCCAAAATTCAAAATGCCCAAGTTTGGAATGCCCAGCTTCAAAGGGGAAGGTCCAGATGTGGATGTAAGCCTCCCCAAAGGAGATCTTGATGTTTCTGTTCCAAAAGTTGATCTAGAAGCACCGAGTTTGGACATTGAAGGTCCAGAAGGGAAACTGAAAGGGCCCAAATTTAAGATGCCAGAAATGCATATCAAAGCTCCAAAGATCTCAATGCCAGATGTGGATTTGAACCTCAAAGGTCCAAAGTTGAAGGGAGATGTTGATGTTTCTGTTCCAAAGCTGGAAGGTAATTTGAAAGGCCCAGAAATTGACATCAAAGGTCCAAAGCTGGATATTGATGCTCCAGATGCTGACCTACAAGGACCAGAAGGAAAACTTAAAATGCCCAAGTTCAAGATGCCCAAGTTTGGAATGCCCGGCTTCAAAGGGGAAGGCCCAGATGTGGATGTAAGCCTCCCCAAAGCAGACCTTGATGTTTCTCTTCCCAAAGTAGACATTGAAGCACCAAGCCTGGACATTGAAGGCCCAGAAGGAAAAGTGAAAGGTCCCAAGTTTAAGATGCCCGAAATGCATATCAAGGCTCCAAAGATCTCAATGCCCGATATTGATCTGAATCTCAGAGGTCCAAAACTGAAGGGAGATGTTGATGTTTCTGTTCCAAAGTTGGAAGGTGACCTGAAAGGCCCAGATGTAGATATAAAGGGTCCTAGGTTGGATATTGCTGCACCAGATGTTGACATTGAAGGCCCTGAAGGGAAGTGGAAAACTCCAAAGTTCAAGATGCCTGAAATGCACATAAAGGCTCCCAAAATATCCATGCCAGACATAGACCTAAACCTAAAGGGTTCCAAAGTCAAAGGTGACGTTGATGTTTCAGTTCCTAAACTGGAAGGTAATTTGAAAGGCCCAGAAATTGACATCAAGGGTCCAAAGATGGATATTGATCCTCCAGATGTTGACCTACATGGACCAGAAGGGAAGCTTAAAATGCCCAAGTTCAAGATGCCCAAGTTTGGAATGCCCGGCTTCAAAGGGGAAGGCCCCGATGTGGATGTAAGTCTCCCCAAAGCAGACCTTGATGTTTCTCTTCCCAAAGTAGACATTGAAGCACCAAGCCTGGACATTGAAGGCCCAGAAGGAAAAGTGAAAGGTCCCAAGTTTAAGATGCCTGAAATGCACTTCAAGACTCCAAAGATCTCAATGCCTGACATTGATCTGAACCTCAAGGGGCCAAAACTGAAGGGAGATGTTGATGTTTCTGTTCCAAAGCTGGAAGGTGACCTGAAAGGTCCAGAGGTGGATATCAGAGGTCCGAAACTGGACATTGATGCACCTAATGTTGAACTTCATGGACCGGAAGGAAAGCTGAAGATGCCAAAATTCAAAATGCCCAAGTTTGGAATGCCCAGCTTCAAAGGGGAAGGTCCAGATGTGGATGTAAGCCTCCCCAAAGGAGATCTTGATGTTTCTGTTCCAAAAGTTGATCTAGAAGCACCGGGTTTGGACCTTGAAGGTCCAGAAGGGAAACTGAAAGGGCCCAAATTTAAGATGCCAGAAATGCATATCAAAGCTCCAAAGATCTCAATGCCAGATGTGGATTTGAACCTCAAAGGTCCAAAGTTGAAGGGAGATGTTGATGTTTCTGTTCCAAAGCTGGAAGGTGACCTGAAAGGCCCAGATGTGGATATCAAGGGTCCCAGATTGGATATTGATGCACCAGATGTTGACATTGAAGGCCCAGATGGAAAGTGGAAAGGCCCCAAGTTTAAGATGCCTGAAATGCATTTTAAAGCTCCTAAAATTTCCATGCCAGATTTTGACTTGAATTTGAAAGGTCCCAAAGTGAAAGGAGATGTGGATGTCTCTGTGCCAACGTTGGAGGGTGATCTGAAAGGCCCTGATGTTGATATCAAAGGGCCAAAACTAGACGTTGATGTTCCTGATGTTGAACTTCAGGGTCCTGAGGGAAAGTGGAAAAGTCCCAAATTTAAGATGCCTGAAATGCATATTAAAGCTCCCAAAATTTCCATGCCTGACATAGATTTGAACCTAAGGGGTCCTAGAATGAAAGGTGATTTGGAAGGTGACTTGAAGGGCCCAGAAGTGGACATTAAAGGACCTAAGCTAGATGTCGATGTTCCTGATGTAGATCTTGAAGGACCTGAAGGGAAGCTAAAGGGGCCCAAATTTAAAATGCCTGAAATGCATATCAAAGCTCCTAAGATATCCATGCCAGATTTTGACCTGGGCTTTAAGGGACCTAAAATGAAGGGTGATGTAGATGTTTCTGTGCCAAAGTTGGAAGGTGATTTGAAAGGTCCTGACGTGGATATCAAAGGGCCCAAAATTGGTGTTGATCTTCCTGAAGTCGACATTGAAGGACCTGAAGGAAAACTTAAAGGTCCTAAATTTAAGATGCCTGAAATGCATTTTAATGTTCCTAAAATCTCTATGCCTGATATAGATTTGAACTGGAGGGGGCCTAAAGTAAAAGGCGAAGCTGATGTATCCTTACCAAACATGGAGGGAGATCTGAGAGGCCCAAGTGTGGACATCAAAGGTCCCAAACTAGGTATTGATGTCCCTGATGCTGAAATAGAAGGACCGGATGCGAAATGGAAAGGCCCCAAATTTAAGATGCCTGAAATGAACATCAAAGCTCCTAAAATTTCCATGCCGGATTTTGACTTGAATTTGAAAGGTCCCAAAGTGAAAGGAGATGTGGATGTTTCTGTGCCAAAACTAGAGGGGGATGTGAAAGGGCCAGAGCTCGACATTAAAGGGCCCCAATTAGATATTGATGCCCCTGATATCAGTGTAGAAGTACCAGAGGGAAAGATAAAAGGTCCAAAATTTAAGATGCCTGAAATGCACTTCAAGACTCCAAAGATCTCCATGCCTGATGTTGATCTGAACCTCAAAGGCCCAAAGTTGAAGGGAGATGTTGATGTTTCTGTTCCAAAGCTGGAAGGTGACCTGAAAGGCCCAGATGTGGATATCAAGGGCCCCAGCTTAGATGTTGATGCAGATGTTGACATTGAAGGCCCAGATGGAAAGTGGAAAGGCCCCAAGTTTAAGATGCCTGAAATGCATTTTAAAACTCCAAAAATCTCCATGCCAGATTTTGACTTGAATTTGAAAGGTCCCAAAGTGAAAGGAGATGTGGATGTCTCAGTACCAAACTTGGAGGGTGATCTGAAGGGCCCTGACATTGATATCAAAGGGCCAAAACTAGATGTTGATGTTCCTGATGTTGAACTTCATGGTCCTGAGGGAAAGTGGAAGAGCCCCAAATTTAAGATGCCTGAAATGAACATCAAAGCTCCAAAAATCTCCATGCCAGATTTTGACTTGAATTTGAAAGGTCCCAAAGTGAAAGGAGATGTGGATGTTTCATTGCCAAATATTGAAGCACCTGATGTTGACATTCAAGGCCCAAACGTGGATATTGACATACCTGATGTTGACTTGCATGGTCCAGAGGGTAAAATCAAGCTGCCCAAATTTAAAATGCCCAAGTTTGGAATGCCTGGCTTGAAGGGTGAAGGCCCTAAAGTGGATGTTCATCTCCCAAAAGGAGATGCTGACATATCTTCTCCAAAGTTGGACATTGAAGGACCTGAATTAGACATTGAAGGTCCACATGGCAAAGTTAAAGGTCCCAGGGTTAAGATGCCAGAAATGCATATCAAGTCACCCAAAATCTCCATGCCAGATGTTGACTTAAATTTGAAAGGCTTAAAACTAAAGGGAGATGCTGATATTTCACTACCAAAGGTTGAAGGTGAATTGAAAGGACCTGAAGTTGACATCAAAGGACCTGCATTAGATGTTGACACACCTGATATTGACTTGCATGGTCCAGAAGGCAAACTGAAAATGCCTAAATTTAAAATGCCCAAGTTTGGAATGCCTGGATTTAAAGGAGAAGGCCCTTCAGTGGATGTGACCATACCCAAGGGAGAGGTAGATATCTCTGGCCCTAAGCTAGATATTGAAACACCTGATCTGGAAATCGAAGCCCCAGAAGGAAAATTGAAAGGTCCCAAAATGAAGATGCCAGAAATGCATTTTAATGTTCCCAAAATTTCAATGCCAGATATTGATTTGAATTTGAAAGGTCCAAAACTCAAAGGAGATATAGAAGGTGACATTAAGGGACCTGACATTGCATTGAAAGGACCTGATGTTGAACTGGAGACACCAAAAATAGATATTGAAGCAAAACCAAAGAAATCAAGATTTAAACTTCCCAAGTTCAATTTTTCTGGCCCCAAACTTCATACCCCTGAAGTTGATGTGAAGGTTAAGAAACCAGATGTTGATATCTCAGGGCCAAAGATGGGTGTTCACGGTCCGGATGTTGACATCCAAGGAAAAGCAAAAGGGCCTAAATTTAAAATGCCGTCACTGAACATTTCCTCCCCTAAGGTTTCTATGCCTGATGTGGAATTAAATTTGAAAGGGCCTAAATTAAAAAGTGACCTAAATGTTTCTGCACCAAGCCTGGAAGGAGATTTGAAAGGCCCTGAAGTTGACATCAAAGGCCCCAAGTTGGATGTTGGTGCACCAGAAATTGATCTTCATGGACCTGAAGGCAAACTCAAGATGCCTAAGTTTAAAATGCCCAAATTCGGAATACCAGGCATCAAAGCAGAAGTTCCTGATGTGGATGTAACCCTTCCCAAAGCTGATATTGAGTTGTCGGGCCCCAGAGTGGACATTGAAACTCCTGACCTAGAAGGGCCAGAAGGGAAGCTGAAAGGTCCTAGGATTAAGATGCCAGAAATGCAAATCAAAACTCCGAAAATCTCAATGCCAGACATAGACTTGAATTTGAAAGGCCCAAAATTGAAGGGAGAAGTCGATGTCTCTATGCCAACATTGGAGGGTGATCTGAAGGGCCCTGATGTTGATATCAAAGGGCCAAATCTAGACATTGATGTTCCTGATGTTGATCTTGAAGGCCCAGAAGGAAAACTGAAAGGACCCAAGATTAAGATGCCTGACATCCATTTTAAAGCACCTAAAATCTCTATGCCAGATTTTGACTTGAATTTGAAAGGTCCAAAAGTCAAAGGAGATATTGATGTGGAAACTCCCACACTGAAGGGTCCAGAAGTGGACATCAGAGCCCCCAAATTGGATGTTGATGTCCCTGATCTTGACATAGAAGGGCCTGATGGGAAACTGAAAGGGCCCAAATTTAAGATGCCTGAAATGCACTTTAAGACTCCCAAAATTTCCATACCAGATTTTGACTTAAATCTGAAAGGACCCAAATTGAAAGGAGATGCAGATGTGTCTTTACCAAGATTGGAAGGTGATATAAAGGGCCCGGAAGTTGATATCAAAGCACCTAAGATGGATATAGATGTTCCTGATGTTGAACTTGAAGGCCCAGAAGGAAAAGTGAAAGGTCCCAAGTTTAAGATGCCCGAAATGCACTTCAAGACTCCAAAGATCTCAATGCCTGACATTGATCTGAACCTCAAAGGTCCAAAACTGAAGGGAGATGTTGATGTTTCTGTTCCAAAGCTAGAAGGTGACCTGAAAGGCCCAGATGTGGATATCAAGGGTCCCAGATTGGATATTGATGCACCAGATGTTGACATTGAAGGCCCAGATGGAAAGTGGAAAGGCCCCAAGTTTAAGATGCCTGAAATGCATTTTAAAGCTCCTAAAATTTCCATGCCAGATTTTGACTTGAACTTGAAAGGTCCCAAAGTGAAAGGAGATGTGGATGTCTCTGTGCCAACGTTGGAGGGTGATCTGAAAGGCCCTGATGTTGATATCAGAGGGCCAAAACTAGACGTTGATATTCCTGATGTTGAACTTGAAGGCCCAGAAGGGAAGTTGAAAGGCCCCAAATTTAAGATGCCAGAGATGCATTTTAAGGCCCCTAAAATCTCAATGCCAGATGTGGACTTAAATCTTAAAGCTCCCAAACTGAAAGGAGACCTGCAAATCTCAGCTCCAGAGGGTGATTTGAAAGGCCCAGATATTGACATCAAAGGTCCAAAGATGGATATTGATGCCCCAGATGTTGACCTACATGGACCAGAAGGAAAGCTTAAAATGCCCAAGTTCAAGATGCCCAAGTTTGGAATGCCCAGCTTCAAAGGGGAAAGCCCAGATGTGGATGTAAGTCTCCCCAAAGCAGACCTTGATATTTCTCTTCCCAAAGTAGACATTGAAGCACCATGTTTGGATATTGAAGGCCCAGAAGGAAAAGTGAAAGGTCCCAAGTTTAAGATGCCCGAAATGCACATCAAGACTCCAAAGATCTCAATGCCTGACATTGATCTGAACCTCAAGGGGCCAAAACTGAAGGGAGATGTTGATGTTTCTGTTCCAAAGCTGGAAGGTGACCTGAAAGGTCCAGAGGTGGATATCAAAGGTCCGAAACTGGACATTGATGCACCTAATGTTGAACTTCATGGACCGGAAGGAAAGCTGAAGATGCCAAAATTCAAAATGCCCAAGTTTGGAATGCCCAGCTTCAAAGGGGAAGGTCCAGATGTGGATGTAAGCCTCCCCAAAGGAGATCTTGATGTTTCTGTTCCAAAAGTTGATCTAGAAGCACCGGGTTTGGACCTTGAAGGTCCAGAAGGGAAACTGAAAGGGCCCAAATTTAAGATGCCAGAAATGCATATCAAAGCTCCAAAGATCTCAATGCCAGATGTGGATTTGAACCTCAAAGGTCCAAAGTTGAAGGGAGATGTTGATGTTTCTGTTCCAAAGCTGGAAGGTGACCTGAAAGGCCCAGATGTGGATATCAAGGGTCCCAGATTGGATATTGATGCACCAGATGTTGACATTGAAGGCCCAGATGGAAAGTGGAAAGGCCCCAAGTTTAAGATGCCTGAAATGCATTTTAAAGCTCCTAAAATTTCCATGCCAGATTTTGACTTGAATTTGAAAGGTCCCAAAGTGAAAGGAGATGTGGATGTCTCTGTGCCAACGTTGGAGGGTGATCTGAAAGGCCCTGATGTTGATATCAAAGGGCCAAAACTAGATGTTGATGTTCCTGATGTTGAACTTGAGGTTCCAGAAGGAAAGTTGAAAGGGCCGAAATTTAAGATGCCAGAGATGCATATTAAGGCCCCTAAAATCTCCCTGCCTGATATGAACCTGAACTTGAAAGGTCCCAAGATGAAAGGTGATGTGGATGTATCTGTTCCAAAGATTGAAGGTGATCTGAAAGGTCCAGAAGTAGATGTTAACATTCCTCAGATAGATGCTCCTGGCATTGATATTGAAGGGAAAATGAAAGACCCTAAATTTCGGATGCCCGAATTTAACATCAAGGCCCCCAAAATCACCATGCCAGATGTGGATTTCAACCTCAGAGGCCCTAAACTGAAAGGAGACCTAGACCTGGACGTATCTGCTCCCAAAATAGATAGTGATTTGAAGGGGCAGGATATTAATATCAAGGGCCCTAAACTGGATGTCTCAGTACCTGATGTTGAATTGGAATGTCCTGAGGGAAAGCTTAAAGGTCCTAAGATCAAGATGCCTGAAATGCATTTTAAAGCTCCCAAAATTTCCATGCCAGATTTTGACTTGAAAGGTCCCAAAGTGAAAGGAGATGTGGATGTTTCTGTGCCTAAGTTGGAAGCTGATCTGAAGGGTCCTGACATTGACATCAAAGGGCCGAAACTAGACATTGATGCTCCTGTTGTTGAACTTGAAGGTCCTGAGGGAAATTGGAAAGGTCCCAAATTTAAAATGCCTGAAATGCATATTAAAGCCCCCAAAATTTCCATGCCTGACATAGAGTTTGGTCGGAAAGGTGACCTAAATGTCACTGGACCAAAACTTGAAGGAGACTTGAAAGGTCCTAAAGTTGACATTGCTGCTCCTGCTGTTGATATTGAAGGTCCAGATGGAAAAGTAAAGTTACCCAAGATGAAGCTACCCAAATTTGGTATCCCTGAGTTCAAAGGAGAAGGACCTCAGTTGGATGTAAGTCTGCCTAAAGGAGAGTTGAAAATGTCAGGTCCTGATATGAACATTGAAGCTCCGGGTTTGGACATCAAAGGACCAGAAGGACAATTAAAGGGCCCTATGGTGAAGATGCCTGAAATGCATTTCAAAACACCTAAGATCTCTATGCCAGAAATTGACTTAAATCTGAAAGGTCACAAGGTGAAGGGTGATGTTGATGTCTCCATTCCAAAGATGGAAGGTGACTTAAAAACTCCAGGAATGGCGATCCAGGGACCAGGAATTGAAGCTAAAGGTCCAGAGATTGACTTGGAATGTCCTGATGTGAATATTGAAGGGCCAGAGGGCAATGTTAAACTCCCCAAATTTAAGATGCCGAAATTTGGGTTTGGAGCAAAGAGCCCCAAGGCTGATGTGAAGTCTCCCACTTTGGATGTGTCTCTTCCAGAAGGTGAACTGAACGTTGAGTCACCTGACGTCACCATTTCTGCCAAAGGGAAGAAAAGCAAATTCAAAATGCCCAAAATCCACATGAGTGGACCTAAAGTCAAAGGCAAGAAGGCTGGTTTTGATGTGAGTGGAGAAATGGATGCCAGTATGAAATCACCAGATTTAGAAGGAAGCCTCTCTGTCCCAGAAGCGTCACTCAGAGGAGATGCTAACATCAAATCACCCAAGGGAAAGAAACCAGTGTTTGGAAAACTCTCATTCCCTGACGTTGAGTTCGATATAAAATCACCCATGTTCAAGGCTGATGCTTCTTTGCCTAAGGTAGAAGGAGATGTCAAGATGCCTGGGATAGACATGACGTCGCCCGGTCTGAAATCACCAAGTCTTGATGTTTCCATTCCCAGTGGAAGCGCAAGCCTTCCTGATGTCAAAATTGGAGGTGCTGATATTGGTCTTAAGGACCCAGAGTTCAAGTTGTCAGGTGAAGGCATTGACCTGGTTGGCCCCAAATTGGAAGGGGATCTGAAAACCCCCAGCATTGATGCAAAGCTTACCGTTCCCGACATCAGCCTGAAAGGTCCATCAGTCAGTGTACCCTCTGTGGATATTTCTGCACCTTCCATCTCTGCTCCCAATCTTGATGTTGACTTGAAAGGACCAAAACTGAAAGGTGATGTTGATCTCCCAAGTGCCGAAATCCAAGGCCCAGAAGGGAAGCTAAAGTTCCCCAAGTTCAGCTTGCCAAAAATTGGGAAGCCAGGTGTGAACCTGGAGGGGCCAGGTGTAGACATTCAAGGACAGCTGCCCTCTGCACGCCTTGATGTCTCTTCCCCACGTATTGGAGGAGAGGCAAGCATTCCTGAAATTGATCTGAACCTGAAAGGACCAAACCTTGGAAAAGATGTTGGTCTTTCTGGTGAGATTAAAGCTCCCAAAATTGATGTTGGCATGCCGGACGTTGGTGTTAGTGGATTTGATGGGAAGTTTCAAATGCAAAAGCCACCAGGTCTGGGTGTCAGTGTAATTGCTCCAGACGTTGATGTGAAAGGCCCGACAGTTAAAATGACTTCGGAGGGAGGCATTTCTATACCTGATGTTGACATGAATCTGAAAGGACCAAAGATCAAAGGAGACCTCGGCATTTCTAGTAGCATGACAGCCCCGAAGGTGGAAGGCTCCGGAGGTGGAATTAAGCTTCCCTGTATGAAAATTCCTCAGTTTGGCATCTCTGGGGCACATGGTGAAGGAGTGAACGTTTCAGGACCACAGATCAAAGGACCTGAAGTAGACTTTGATTTGAATGTGAAAGGACCAAGTTTGAAGGGTGACGCTCAGATTTCTACAGACCTGAAAAGTCAACACATCGGAATGGAAATGCCAGGCGTGAAGATTTCTGGCATGGACACTGGAACTCCTGATATCTGCTTGAGAGGACCTTCCCTCAATGTGTCAGGTCCCAAAGTTTCTGGGCCAGACTTTGATGTCAGCTTGAAAGGGCCCAAGGTCAAAGGCGGGATGGGTAGTGATTTCAAAATGCCTGAGCTCAGTGCTGGCGTCAAAGGGACAGGAGGCCTTCACTTTTCTGGACCAAAGATAGGGGGTGACCTCAGTGGTCCCAAATTAGATATCAAAGGTCCTTCTGTTGGGGTGGATGTTCCACAAGGCCATTTAGAAAGTCCATCTGGGAAGGTGTCATTCCCTAAAATGAAAATACCAAAATTTGTGGTTGCGGGGCAGGAACTAACAGGAAGGGAAGTGGGGGTGGATGTTGAGTTTCCCCAGCCGCCACCAGCGAGTCTCCACGTTGGGGCAGGGACTGTTGAACTGGAAGAGCCTGACCTGAAGTTGAAGAAGTCCAAAATCAAAATGCCCAAGTTTGCATTCTCAAAACCGAAAGCCAAAGGCAGCGTTGGCTCCCCCGATGTTTCCGTATCTGTGGCAGGGGGTGAAGGAGGGCTGAAAGCAAGTTTAGGTTCCTTGGAAGGGGACGTCGAAGTAGGCGAAGCAGCCGCCTCACCCAAAGGGAAATTCTCCTTCTTTAAGACCAAAAAGTCTCGGCACCGGTCCTCCTCTTTCAGCGACGAGCACTCCTCGCACTCCACCCCGACCGGCACGCTGGAGCACGGGGACAAGGGCAAGCACGCCAAACTCAAATTTGGCACTTTTGGGGGAATCGGGTCGAAAAGTAAAGGGTCTTACGAGGTCACAGGAAGTGACGAGGAGGCAGGGAGGATGGAAGGGAGCGGAGCGTCCCTGGAGTCCAAAAAGTCTCGGCTGTCGTCGTCTTCGAGTAACGAAAGCGGGACAAAAACCGGCTTCCGGGTGCCGGTGGTCGAGTTGACGGTGGCGAAAAAGAAGGAGTAGCCCAGGAAATTCTCTGTACATAGTGCCTCTGTACATAATCGCCCTCTCTCCCGTTCTCCCTCCCTCTGTATATACATTTCCCGGCTTCCAACACTTTGCAATGAAACAGGCGATCTACGGTGAAGTAGTTGGCTTTGAGAGAAGAGCGACTGCTGTTTTTCTGTGAACAGGGAGGGCTCCACTGACAGATTCCTATCTTCCAGAGATCTACATCACCCAAAACTGATATAGCGACTTCCACGGGCATCTGCGGGTGACGGTGGGCACAGCATCCAATTTGCACCCACCGGGATGTCGGGACACACCCGTCATTGCGGGTGCCACCGGATGCCCCTGGCCGTTTGCTCGGGTCATGGATATCTCAGAATGCTTCCCACGGTGCATTGTGGTGGTAAGCGCCGAATTGTGCCAAGATATGTATTTATTTAAAAAAAAAAATGTTTTTAAAAGCAGCAAGGACCTTAAAAGTACCTTAAACCAAACAGCTGTTGGGTCAGTCAGCTGTATCAGTTTGAATTCAGTCAATATAATTCATGCAGAATTACTGATGAGCAAGGGGCAAATTATTGCAAACAGAGAAGTAATAAATTTTTAAAAGCCTGGATTTATGTGATATTTAAAGCTGTGCCATAAGGAAGATAGATGTACAGTTCCTTGGAAGTATTTTGGATGATTTACTCTTATGTTCAGGCATAGGATTTGTGCTTTGTATGCTAAGTGCTTTATGTTTACCTAAGCAAGCTTTGATTTGAGATATATTATATATATATTTCAATTCACTGAGCAGCTTCAGTGTTGATTCATGAAAATGTGTTAATTTTAACTACTAGGGGTTTTTTGCTTTTACCTGCAGGGGGCTAAAATGTTTATCATTTAAAATTATGGATATATTAAAAAGGAAACACTGCACAATATACAGATGCAAGTGAGATGTGTCACATTTGGGATTTCATTGCAACAAAAACAGGCAAGATTTTCATGGGTTTGCTAAAAGGTCAAAACCAATTGCGGTCAAATATCCACATGTAATTTATTTGTTAAATTTGTAAAAGATGCGTTATTATTACAGAAGAATTCAAGCTGTAATCCTTATGACATCATCTTAGTTGTTTCGGTATATTTCTTATTTTTGTAAAAGAAAGAAGTTCTCTTAGTTGAGGAGCAAATATTTTTGTCATTATTCCCTTCCAACAAATGCAAATTGTTATCTTTTGTCATTAACTGTATCTTGATTATAAAAGAAAACTCTTTTTCAGCACTTTAATGGCAAATTAATTGAGAATGTATGGAAACTGATCTTGTAAAATGCAAATAAACTGTTTATTAACCTTTTAACCTCTGGGCTTTTTCTGGTTCTTTTGTTGTCCAGCAGCAGCTATTACTACATATCCTTGAGATGTCCCCATTTGCAAGCCGAGCAGAGTTGGCCAATTTGCAAAGGCAAAAATAGATCGGCCAGGCAGAAACTGCTGTCCTGCCACCGACGCTGTCCTGATATTCAGATGGAAAGTCAGTTTGATTCAGGGAATTAGAGAGCCACCATTTCTGGCCAGGAAAAGCGAATACAGTACGTGTGCACGCACATAAATAGAATATAACACGGCACCCTGCGAAGCAGGCCGCCTTCCTCTAGCATCGAGTTAGCAGGAGCATCTTTTGAGCCCACATCATCCCCAGGAGGAGGGCAGGGGGACTGGACTCGCCCAGAGGGGCGCCTTGGGAAGCACAAGTCTCCGGTGATGGCCGTTTACTGGGTGCCCCCCCAGCTCTCCAAATTCCACCTGTGCTCCAGAACCCCCAAAGGGTGTAGGGTTTTCCTTCTGGTTGTTGCAGATGACTGCCGAAGGTGCAAAGCCATGTGTAAGTCCCCATCATAGCCGGAGTACCCCTCGAGGTCATCTAGACCATCCTGTGCAGGGATGCCATTGAAGGGATCCTGGACTCTGAAGACCTCTAGCCGAGGGCAGCTCGCTTAGTAAACGGTTGCGCTGCTTTTGCTATCCCGGACTTTTCTGCCATCCAAGCTGCTGGAACGTGCCTTGCAAGCGTGTTTGTGTGAATGCGCCCTGGCAAAGGCTCTCGTCTGGCCTGAGGTCTACTCGGCAAGAAACCCTCTTTGCATTCTGATAGAGTCGAGTCCTGGTCAATTCAACGGCAGCACTGCTGAGGTCGAGGCGAGTTTTCCCAGGACTGACCCAGTCCCCGCTTGAACGAGAACCCGAAGTCGGGGTGGCCACGCCCCATTCCCTCCTGTCATTCACGGCGAAGACCCGCCCCCTTCTGGGAAGAGCAGACCATTCGCCAAGCGGGGGGGAGCTACGTAGATTTATGAAATGTTAGAGAAGTGTTTCTCAAGCTTGGCGGCTTGAAGATGGGTGGACTTCAACTCCCGGAATTCCCCAGCCAGCCTTGCTGGCTGGGGAATTCCGGGAGTTGAAGTCCACCCATCTTCAAGCCGCCAAGCTTGAGAAACACTGCGTTAGAGGGACGCCTAGAGCGCAATTTTCCATTTTTTCGCTTTCGGGGCGAAAGGGGAGGAATTCTTATTCTTTGCAAGCTTATTTTTCAGCTGTTGCTAAACAGGAAATAGGAACAGGGGTTTTTCAGCCGCGTTTTGCAACGGAAGGGGGCGAAACACCCACGGCCGCTGCAGCCCCGTCGCGGACAACGGGAGGCCGCGGCGCTCCCCCGGCCAGTTCGCCTTTTCCCCTCTCGCAAGCGGCGGCCGAGGCTTGCCCGGCCCGGCCCTCCGCGGCCGCGAACCCCGTTGGCCCCGGCTAGCGCGCGGAAAGGCGCGGAGGGCCGGCCCGGCATCCGCATTCCCGCTGCAGGCGGAAGGGCCGAAGGCAAACGTGGCCAAACCGCGCGATCCTACGGCCCCCATCCGCGAGCGGGGTCGCGCAAGCGGGCTGGACCTCGCAGGCAGCGCCCGGCGCCGGCGCGTTCGGCGAAGCGGGCGAGGCCGCTCCGCTTTGCAGCCCGGCGCCCGCGGGCGCAGCCGCGAAGCCGCCGAGCCTCCCCGCGGGCGCCCCAGCGAGCCTGCGCGGCGTCGGGGCGGCGTCGGCGGCAGCATGGGCGACGGCGAGGTGGAGGGCCCGCCGCGGGCGGCCACCTGCCCGGGGATGTGCCCGGCGGCGGAGTACGCGCGGCGGAAGCGCCAGGGCCGGCTGCACCGGCTGGAGCTGGGCCCGCCGCCGGGCCGCCGCCCGGACCCGGCGCGGGCCGTGAAGGAGTACTCGCGGCCGGCGGCCGGGCAGGCACCGCCGCCGCCCGCCGACCTGCGCCCGCCCGCCGTGCTGCTGGCCACGGTGCGGCACCTGCTAGGCCAGGCGGGCGAGGAGGCGGGCGAGGTGGCGCCGGCCGAGCGCTGCGCCTTCGTGGCCGACCGCCTGCGCGCCGTGCGGCTCGACCTGGCGCTGCAGCGGCCGCCCGCCGCGCCCTGCGCCGCCCTGCTGGAGCGCGCCCTGGTCTTCCTGCTGCACGCCGGCGCGCGCCTCTGCGCCGAGCCGCCCGCGCGCTTCGACGCCCACCTGCACGGCGCGCAGCTGCGCGAGACCTTCGCCGCCCTGCGCCGCGCCTACCGCCGCCACGCCGCGCCCGCCCAGCCGCGCTTCCAGGCGCTCTTCCTCCTCGCGCACCTCGGTGAGCGCCGCGGCCGCGCGCGGCCCCCGCCCGCTCCGGCCCGCCGCTTCCCGGCCCGAGCGCCGCCTCCGGGGCTGCCGTCCCGTGTCCGAAGCGGGGTCGCTGGGCCGGTCCGCGGCGCCTCGGGGGGACCCGGGCGGGCGGGCGGGCTGGACGACGCCTCGGCTCCCTTCTCGGGCGCCGCCTCCCCCTGCGCTCCTGCTGCCCCCGCGGGTCCCCCGCCTCCGGCGAGCCCGGCCGGCCCCGGGAAACGGCCCGCGGGGGCGGCTGCGGCGCCTGCCCCTCCCCTACATGAGCTGCTCCGACAGCCGCGACCCTTGCGCGCCTCTCGCAGCCCGGCCGGGAGAGGCTCAGCCTTGGAACGGGAGCCTCGGGCCTGATCGGGGGGGTGGGGGGGGACGCAACCCCGCGGGCCCGCTTTTAAACGTGGCAGAGGGCGGCGGCGGCGGCGGCGGCCCCCTCGGGTGTGTGCACGTGGGTGCCTGGATAGGTAGATGGCAGATAGACTTGTGGGCAGTGCGTCCAAATCAGCGTGCGATGTTACCAAACAGCGCATGGGCTCTTCTGTTTCTCAGTCAGCACAAGCCGCCCCGAGGGGGTGGGTGAACATATCTGGTTCAAGCCCCTCTGGGCAACCCATGCTCCAGCTCCAGGGCACTACAGCTCCCATCGCCCTGCATGGGTGCTCTACTAGCATAGTATGGAGGGTGGTCTTGCCGCCCCCCCTTGTTTCTTCTTCCTTTTGCCTGATCTCCCGGTCCTCCCCCCACCAGGTTCCCCGGAGGTGCTCTGGCAGATCCTCCAGCTGGACGACGAGGTCCGAGCGTCTCCTGACCTCAGAGCTGCCCTGGCCATCAACCGGGCTTTCTTGGAAGGTAACTTTGCCCGCTTCTTCCGCTTGGCTCGGGAGCTCCCTTACCTGCCCAGCTGCGCCCTCCATCCCCACCTGGCCAGGGCCCGGCGGCTGGCCTTGCTCACGTTCAGCCACGGCTTCAGTGCGAGGAACTGCCGCTACCCTCTGGCCCGGCTGACCCACCTGCTGGCCACCGACAGCCCCGAAGAGGCTGCCGAATTGTGCCGGGCGCACGGCTTGACCGTCACCGAGGACAGCGTTGTCTTCCAGAAGAGCGCCTTCAAGAGCGCGGCTCCCCTGGAGAACAAGGTTTCCCGTCTCCTTGTGGATGGGAAATGGAAGGGGACCCTGCTGGAACTCTCGGAGAGTGTCTGCAGCTGAAGTGGCGCGTGGGTTTCACGCTGGGCGGGTGACCGCTACTCTCCTCTTTGCACACGTGAAATAACGATCCACCTTTAAATCCTGGCTGCAGATTCTGGGAATCTCTCCCAGTATGTAGAAAACTAGCTCATCAGGGGTGTTTCCAGCAAATCACGTGGTGCTTCTTTATAGCCTGAAGTAGTCCTCTCTGCTCTGCTACACGGGTAGCCCTGTCATTTGCTGCTTGGATTAGAGCAGTGTTTCTCAACCTTGGCCGCTTTCAGATGGGTGGACCTCAATTCCCAGAATTCCCCAGCCAGCTATGCTGGCTGGGGGATTCTGGGAGTTGAAGTCCACCCATCTGAAAGCGGCCAAGGTTGAGAAACATTGTATTAGAGACCTGTGACAGTGCCTTTGATCAGCTGTGAGTGCTGCTTACCTTACTGGAACAGTTGTGCATAAAGAAAAATGGTTGTGCATAGAGAGAGATTCCCACTGAAAGTAAACAAAGCATGATGTATTCTCTGGGCTGAACTTGGTGACTTTTCCAGATGTTGCTGCACTGCCCAGCAGCTCCAGCCAGCATGTTCAGTGGTGAACGCTGGAAGGTGTAGTGCGTCAACATCTGCAGGGCTGCACTCCGGATCCTGATGTTGATGCACTACAACTCCCAGCACCCTTCACCATTGGCCAGCTGTCGTTAGCAATATCTGGAAAACTGGGTTTTCTGAATCCTGAAAGAAATGAACAGGGGCAGCCTCTGTGTCTAGGGGTGTGTGTGAAGGGGCTTTCTCCTTGTTAAAAAACTTTGAAATTGTTGGTGGTAGTCAACGTTTCACACAAATGGTTGTTTGGGGGTGTTCAGCTGTGTATTGCTTTTCTCCTTCAGGAGAGAGTAGAGGGGTCTAGTTGCAAACCGAATAAAAACAGTGTGGTTAGTCGGTGGGATTCTCTGCCTCGAGCTTTTATGGAACAAAGACACTTTTGAGAAATATAAATTCAGTGTTCAGAGTCTCCTTTTCTCTTGTCTCCAAGGGAGATTTCCTTACCTAAAGGATATCCACGTGCACCCTTCCGCCTCTGTTTCTCATGTCCACTCAAGAGGGGTACGGCCTCTGGTGCAACGGTCCTCTGTCTGACACACTCCAGGTGTGTGGGGCCTGCAGTTGGCAACATTTCCAACAAGCCAACCTGAGGGCAACAGGCCAGGATGGTGAAGCGAGTCAATGTAGGGCAACGCCTGTGTTGACCTTCTCATACTCAAATTATTAGTGTCTGCTGTACCCATCTCCTGCCACTGGGAGTGGGGTGGAGGAGGTAGGCCCAGATTTGCAGACAACCCAAAATTCTGTGGAATAGCTGAGACCTCGCTGATCAATCATGATAAAATCCAAAATAATGCTGAGAGGTAAGAGAAATGCTCCTGAAAGTAAGAGAATGCAACTGAATACAGGGAAAGGCAACGTTCTTTGCTCAGCCAACTGAAATCAAATGCATTAAAAAAGTCCTGTCTTTTTTTTACACACACACACACACACACGTGTGAAAAGGATCTTGAAACTAGCAGCTTGCAGCAAAATGCAGTTGTAGGCTGTGTTACACATGCTGCTCCCAGGTTCGGCTTATGGTCACTCCCTCACACACTCACAGCCTGCTGAGGCACGCGGATCTTGTCAGCCCCCCTTGCTTTCTACCTGGGTTTTCCAGAGAGGTGCGGCTGGAGCAGACAGACACACAGCCCTGGTCAACGGCCGGGAAATAATTAGGGACGCACACAAATCGCTTCCAACCGAACACTGGGGCACAAGAGGTTCTTTGTGATACACGGAGACCCAGTGAATTTAAAGTAACAGCAAAACTTTACTGGTTGCAAGGTGCATTTGCTCTTTCTCACACACGCGCACATGCGCTCATCCACACTTACCCACCTCCTTCCCAACTAGGCTGCCAGGCACTAGCTAGAGGGACGGAAGCCACCAAGTCTGGATCCAAAGGTGACTCAGAGGACTCCCGAGTGGACGGGCTTTGGGACCCCTTTTATCCCCAAAAGTCCTTGCTGGGTTGATTTACAAGTGTTTAGGATTGGGGTGGGGGTTTCCATGTGCTCAGGCCCAACTTTCTTTTTCTGGTTCAGGTCCTTTGTTTGTTTCTTAACGACTTGCTTCCTTCTTATCTACCTGTCAAGTCCACAAAGTCCAAACCCCAATTCAGAAGAATTCTCATGAAACCAGGCCTGGTTCAGATAAATGCTTTATTTTGTGGTACATGTAGCTTGAAACAAAACATTGCTAAAACGAAAGCGTTGGAAAATTTCCCTCTATTTATCCCCCTCCCCTGTTGCCTTGGCACCACAATTCTTTATCACCTGGGGGTGACCTTCCTTCCTCCCACTCAACATAACTCCTTCCTGGCCATCCGGCCCCCACCTGCCTCCCTCGCCTGCAATCAGGCCGGCCTAAATTGCCCATATAAGGCTAAGTACCTCTCCGTCCCAAAGCACTATCCCAATTACAACCATTAACTACCATCCCCGCTCCCTAGTCACAAATAGCAGAATCCAATCAAGCACCCATTGACTGCTATGGCTTTTTAAATTGACATTTGGTTGATGCAGGTTCTGACACTATGTCCCTGAAGGGATCTCATAGATGTTTCCTGCCTTTTGTCCTCTCTGCTTACATGCCTGCTTCATCTTTAGGTTATGGCAGCTTCAGCCTAGTCTCACAGCTGCCTCAGCAGAAATATAAGTTCCCAATGGCGCATACCTGTACTTCCACTTTATTTTGGATCCGGTTCTGGATCCTGCATAGATAAATTGGATTCTGAGAAATTGAAGCAGGGTGAGTGAGGGTAATCGAGGGGCTAAAACTTAGCTTTGCACACTTTGAAAATTATTTGAAAAAAGCCCTCTGAACCTCATGTGGATGTGAGCCCCACATTTCTCTGCTGTTCATTAAAGCAGCTGCCTCTTATTAAGGCATCTTATCCAGCCAGCTTTAAAAGCAATGTGTCTTCTTCTAGGCCAGGCTGTTTGAATGAAGAACAAGGATGTGCTGTGCTCCCCAGGCCCCCAACACCAATTAATTGATCACTCAGCTCATAAACAGTCCCTGGCGTGATGTTTTGCAACCTTGCCGACTTGAAGATATGTGGACTTCAGCTCCCAGAATTCCCCAGCCAGCATGAGAACTACTGCTCTTACTGAAATTTAGCTTTTTCAGTTGTAAGAACTGCGGTACTCCGTTCCGTTCCGTTCCCACCGAAAGCAACCCTCACTGAAACCAAGGCAGGTTCAAAGGAAAGTTCATTTATTGGACAGTAGTGAACGGCTCTAAAGCATTGCTGGAACTGAGGCCCCAGAACTGAGTTTTCCCTCCCCGCATTTCCCTCCCCTTCAGCCTTGGACCCTCTCTCGGGCGTGCTGGTCCGGCCTTGGCCGTCCTGGGAGCGAGATAACCGCCGCCTGCGCCCAGCCCTTCGCATCCCCATCCTTCCCCCGCCCCCTTTGTACTGGCCGGAGCGAAGCGAGCGAGCCGGCAGTGCGAGTGACGCTCGCGGGGGCTCTGCCACGCCGCCCCCTGGGGAAAAAGGATCAGTTTCATGGGCGGAGACCGTCGGGTCTTCGCACCCCGAGTCGCCCGCCGGCTTTGGGGCGTGTTTGCCAGCAGGCGGCTGGAGCCCCCCGCCGGCTATTGCTCGTCCTCGGAGGAGTCGCTCTCCGGCGCCCGAAAGACTCGGGGCTGCCCCTCCGCCGCCGGAGCAGCTGCTCCTCTTCGCCCCGGCTTGGGACCCTTCGGTGGGTCCGTGCGGTCTGCGGGAGGTGGGTTTGAGGGCTATTCGCCGCGTGGTGCCCCTCTTCTCCGCAGGCGAAGCAACCGCGCCTCCCCCGGCCCTGGTTCTGGTTCTGGCCGCCGTCCTTCGGCCTCCAGCCGGGTCTGGCCGGGGGGGGGGGCGTTCGGGTGTTGGAAGAAAAGTTTATCTTACCAAGTTCGTTTCTGAGCCGGGAGTAAAGACACTGAATAATTGCATGAAGTTAGGAGGTTTATTCTTCACCCAAGAGCAGAGACAAGGACAGCATGCTGTTAGGTGGGCGGCCGCGCTGGGCCCCCTTCATACAGTACCTTACATACCTTTCGTTACATTCACATCCACGTTGAAATGCCATGATCTTTCTGGTCCAATCAAAGCCAGTTACCTTGATCCATACTCCTCCCCTTACCCAGGACCCCTTTCTCTGATGTGATTAAGGTTCTTCCTTTCTGTATGTAAACTAATTTCTGTCACCTTGAGTGTTAATAACCATATGTAAACTATCCTTTATCACTCTGATTGTCCACCAAGCGCTGTCCTGATTTACATCCCTGATTGTATTAAGAAGTGTTGAGGGTCACATCCTCAAGAATGCAACCTGTTGATAATCTAAAATGAGGCCAGTCACTGTAAGGTCAACCATACAATTGGCATATTGCTGGGCTTGCATTTACTTCAGGTTATACAAGCAGGTAAATGTATAAATGTATAAAATGTTTACAAAATGTCTAAATGATTAAAATGTGTACATGTTCCAATCTTCTAACAATCCCCCCTCTGTGCATGGGAAAAACATTCCCATAGCACATTCACTAATGAAAGCCTGATCTACGAATAGAAAAAAAATGAGAGTATAAACTACGAGTTCTCAGATACAAAATGACAATTAATACAAACAAAAGGGCAGTTAAAAAAAAAACAAAATGCAAACTGGGTGTAAGGTAAGACGCAAGATATTGGAAAGTGTGGGACTCCAGCCGGAGAAAACATCCCACCAATGGTGAGTAGTTAAAATATCTATTTCTTGCATGACACATATCAATTCAGCTCCTCTGTGATGTAGTTTCAATACAAGACCTTTATCGGAACATTTCAGAGCTTGTAGTTTCCGTTGCACAAAATCACTTTCCCAAGCGAGTTGAGCTAGGGAAGAAACCTCAAAGCCAAGGGGTAAGTCCAGGCAATTGTGGGTATGGAAATAGCCAGGAAATCCTGATAGAAGCTTCCAAATATGAGAATACCCCATACTACAAGCCGAGACATTCCTTCAAGCCCCAAAATGTCCGAGTCTGGATCCCGAATGAGTCAGATAGGTGGCACTGGTGGTGGAGGTGAAGGGCTGTGATCTCGAGGCTGTTTGCGTTGTCAAAAGGACCTGGTGTGGACCATCCCATTTCGGTTGTAGTGGTGTTTTCCTGGAAAAGGAACGAATCCACACCCAATCGCCTGGTTCAAAGGGATGAAGGGTTTCCTCCAATGGCAGAGTCTGGAGAAGGGCACTCTGTGTCCACAGAGACCGGAGAAACCTACACATAGAAACAAGATAAGAGAACAACGTAGAGTCCCCCCTCTCTAAATGGAGAGAGCGGGGGTCCAAACCCTTCGAGACATCTGGTGGTCTACCAAAAAGCAATTCAAAGGGAGACAATCCCACATGCTTGCGAGGCCGCATTCGCCAATGAAACAAAGCAATAGGCAATACCTGGGGCCACTTTAAATGTGTTTCCTGTCACAATTTACCTAACAATGATTTAAGTTCCCTATTAGCCCGCTCTGCCCCCACCCCGAAGACTGGGGATGATAAGGAACATGTCTCTCAAGAGATGTCTTGTGGTTTCGAGTGCAGTCGCATGCCGGCAGGGAAAAGGCTTCAACCCAGTGTGTAAGCTGATCTCTGCAAACAAGAACATAACTGGGTATAGTCTAGCTGTAAATTCTCAAAGGGTCTCTGAGCCCAAGGTCTGCCTCCTTTGTGTATTTTTTTTTTTTTCCTCTGGAGGCATTGTTGGCTTGACACGTGAGACATAGTCATTTGGGGGCTAAGGGTCTGCCCTCTGGCACCCTCCAAAATCCATCAGAGAAAGTTGCTTCATACTTTGCCTGCCACTGTTCCATCTCCCCCCTCTCAACAAAATCATCATATGGAATAGATGATTGAAGGTGAAACTCCGCCGCTGCAACGGAGAGGGGAAGAGGCTGCAGGGCGGCCCATTTAGCTGCAGCATCTGCGAAAACATTTCCCTTGGTAACCAGAGAGTCGTCTCGATGCGCTGGGCAGTGTACCACAGCGAGGGCTTCAGGGAGCATCACGGCGTCCAAGAGTGAAGCCACCAATGCAGCATGAGCGATGGGGGAGCCAGAAGAAGTAAGGAAGCCCCGTTGTTTCCACAGAGCTCCTGTGGCATGACATACTCCAAATGCGTATCTCGAATCTGTATAAACGGTGACACGAAGGGAGCGGGCAGCCCGGCAAGCCTCTGTAAGGGCAATAAGTTCTGCAGCCTGGGCACTATGGGAGGGAGAAAGTGGAGAGGCCCAGATAATGTCATACAATGAAACTACTGCAGCTCCAGATACACGGATACCCTCGTGGAGGAAGAAGGAACCGCTGGTAAAATATTCACAGTCAGGATTCGGGAGGGGCTGGTCAGTGAGGTCAGACCGGGGGTTTTCAGCATCCTGAATGACCTTAACAGTGTAGCGGGGTTCAGCGTAGAACACCTTTCAAAAGAAATATGGTTAGAAGTAAAAAGTTCAGCCTCATATTGAGCAAGGCGCTGATGAGTGAAAGCCTGCGTTTTGAGACTTCAGGAGGATAGCAATTCAACAGCTGCAGCCACAGCGCGAAGACAGGGAACCGCCCGTGGGCAATGCATGTATGTCAAGGGAACGTCCAAAATCAACCCTTTAGGAGTGCATTTAATAGTGGCTCCAAGCTTACAGAGTAAGTTGCGACCAAAAAGAGAGACAGGAGATTCAGAACAAATGGTAAAAGCATGTTCAACAGTAAGGGGACCCACTTCAACTTTTAGGGGATCAGTAACATTTACAGGGATAATCCTACCCCAACCCCAATAATGTGGTCAGAAACACCTGAAGAAACTGTAGAAGAAGAAGGGGGGTGGGTTAGTAGGGATGCTGTGACCCCGGCAGTGATACTGTTGGCCCCCCCCACAGTCAGAGACAGAAAGGGTTCCCCCCCCAGGTCCGGACTGAAGAGGTAAGGCGAGTGCACTCAAAGGTTTCGGTTCTTGGGCGTCCCCAAGATCCCATCATTGTGTAGTAAATCCGGGCTGAGCTGGAGGATCTGTGGAAGGAAGAATTGGTTATGAACGGGGCTGGGGGGCTTCAATGAGATTTTCCTTAGCCCTGCTATACTCAGTCCAATGGTCAACATGGAGGTGGTGCTAGAAGTCCTTTATTTCTGAGAAAAGATAAAGAAGAGGACAACCCCAGTATACATTCCAACACAGCCATACTTCCTAAGCATTAGATCATCCATTGCTTGTGCCCCCCACCTTTTGGCTTCAAGATCTTGGTTCTCTGTTTCTCCTCTCCACAGGAAGGTGGCTGGATTGAGGCAGGAATCAGTCATCCATTGCCTCATATTTCAGAATCCTTGAATCTGTTAAGCCACCTGCCTGCCCTTTGAGTTAGAATTGTTCTGACCTGGTGGGGGTGCTTACCACCAATGTTCCTCCAAAAGTTAACTTTCTGCTTTAGACAAATAGGCCCCCGGTTGTCAGTTACCTCCCAATTTTTGAGTTAAGACTCCTAAAGCTGTTCCTCTGTTCACCATGGCAAACAAATGGAAGGGCTTGTTTAGGGACGGTAAAGCCAACACAAGGGCAGTAATCAAACTTTGTTTTAAATTATACACCAATTCTTCCTCCTGAGGTCCCACCTTTAAATTTTTCAAGGGTTCTTGGTGGGACCTTAAGTTAAGAAACTCCTGACTCCCCCGTTCACCATCCCCAAATGCCATCAATGGAATGACTCTCTCTTCCCCCTGTAATTCAGGGCAATGCCACATAAAATGCCCCGGCTCCCCACAATGGAAACATTTTGCTGGGGGTCAAACGGGCCCTGTTCGATTTCCCCATCTCATGTCTCCTCCCTTACTTCACATTCCCATCTCTCTGCCTCTATTCTCCCAACTCTCTCAATATCTCTCAGTCGCTGTAAAAATGCTGAGGGTGCCTCTCCTTTTTCCTGCTATATCTCAAATACTTTATTAAAATTTTGAGACTTAGGCACAGCATTCCTTATGCCTTGAATCATCATATTTCTTAGATCTTTCATATTATTTCTCCCATTTGGATTGCTGTTATCCCAGTTAGGGTCCATACTTGGGAACTTCTGATCTCCTGTTACTATTCCCTCCCCTGGGGGATTTCTCCTATCCCATTCTACAATAGCTGCATATCTAATTAATCCCTTCTCTTCTCCTCTTAACAGAATACTCCTAACAGACATCAATTGGGACCAAGTATATAAATTTGGCCCAAAAAAACCCCGATCAAATCATTCTGCCAATCCTACTGGATCCTCTATAAGACTCTTCATTTCCTTTCTAAAATTCCTTACTTTTGCAGCACTTAAAGGGGCATTTACATATCCAATTAGCCCCTGTCCCATAGGTACTTCTCTTAAGGGACACATTTTTCTCAATGTTCTTAGTTCCAGACCCCAGGGGGAAAATAATTAAATCCGTCTGGCATTGTCTTAACTCTTGTTGCAATCACCTCCGGCCTCCCAGCAGTTGCTGGCTTGAGTTTTAAAGGCCGTCCGTTAGTCCTGATCGGGATAGACCAACACACTTCTTCCCCTAGCCAGATCCTTCAGACAATAGAGTAACGGGGTGGTGTAGACGATCCTCCCAGCAGTCGCTGGCAGCTTTTAAAGGATCTGCCCACACCCCTGGCCTCCCAGCAGTCGCTGGCTTGGGTTTTAAAGGCCACCTGTTAGACACAGTCTAGATGGATCAATACAGCTCTTCCTTTGGCTAGAGGGAGAGTCCCAATTTCTTCACATTTTTCAAATAATTTCAAGACCTCATCCCTGGTCAATAACATATTAAGGAGCTCCATCATATCTGCATATGAAGGGTTATGACTTCGAATAACTGCCTCTAAGCATAAGACAATTTCGTTTCAACTGGAGTTTAAGAAGCTTCAGTTTCTCACAGTGGAATGTACCCATGGGAGGCCAAATTGCATTACCGCTTGTGTCTAGATACTGTGTCCATTCCATACATAGTTTACGTGCACGTCTTTTCCTCATTCCCGGCTGGGTGGGCAAAATCCCCTTACCCCAAGCCTGTAACAACCTTCCCAAAAGGGAAAAATGGGGGTACTGTCGACTTAGTATTCCCCATACTCTCTCGTGTCCCTAAGCGTGGCACCGGTGCCCGTCGGATTTGGGGTGTGTCCAAACACCCAGAGACTCCCTATTGGAGTACCGACCCTCTGCGCGCTTCCAAACTCCTGATCACTTATCAATCTTTGGCAGTTTTACAATTTCTAGCACACAAGCGGTAATTGCCCAGTTATGGTATCCATCACTCATTCAAACATATCTGTAGCCTCAGCTACTTATGCAAGCACAACCTGCCCGGGCACGCGTATCGCCCTGGTCCCACTTGCTATCCGGGTTGCTCTGGTCATTGCCCAACAAGAGCTAGCAGAGGCCCGGGGGCGTCTTGAACCAGTTTGACACACAGCCTTGGTCTGCAGTCGGGTTTTATAAAAGGGATCAAACACACATTCCCAGGTTCGGTTTATGGTCGCTCACTCACACACTCACAGCCTGTTGAGGCACGCGGATCTTGTCAGCCCCCCTTGCTTTCTACCTGGGTTTTCCAGATAGGTGCGGCTGGAGCAGACAGACACACAGCCCTGGTCAACGGCCGGGAAATAATTAGGGACGCACACAAATCACTTTCAACCGAACACTGGGGCAAACAAGCAATTACACACAAACGCTGGGCTTATAAAGTGAAAAAGGAAAAGAATTTTTGATACTTACCCACTGTGATGTCATCCTAAGTTCATGCAATCGGTTGGCACAAAACCAAAGTTCCCTTTACTACCTTCAGGGCAATCCCGCAGGAAAACCACAAACCCTCCGGGCAAATGGCCCGGTGCCGGCAGGGCGTGTTATCCTCCCGGGACTCAACCCATTAGGTTAGCCCAGTCCCTTCGTGGTCGCCAATTGTTGGAAGAAAAGTTTATCTTACCAAGTTCGTTTCTGAGCCGGGAGTAAAGACACTGAATAATTGCATGAAGTTAGGAGGTTTATTCTTCACCCAAGAGCAGAGACAAGGACAGCATGCTGTTAGGTGGGCGGCCGCGCTGGGCCCCCTTCATACAGTACCTTACATACCTTTCGTTACATTCACATCCACGTTGAAATGCCATGATCTTTCTGGTCCAATCAAAGCCAGTTACCTTGATCCATACTCCTCCCCTTACCCAGGACCCCTTTCTCTGATGTGATTAAGGTTCTTCCTTTCTGTATGTAAACTAATTTCTGTCACCTTGAGTGTTAATAACCATATGTAAACTATCCTTTATCACTCTGATTGTCCACCAAGCGCTGTCCTGATTTACATCCCTGATTGTATTAAGAAGTGTTGAGGGTCACATCCTCAAGAATGCAACCTGTTGATAATCTAAAATGAGGCCAGTCACTGTAAGGTCAACCATACAATTGGCATATTGCTGGGCTTGCATTTACTTCAGGTTATACAAGCAGGTAAATGTATAAATGTATAAAATGTTTACAAAATGTCTAAATGATTAAAATGTGTACATGTTCCAATCTTCTAACACGGGTGCCCGCGTCTCTTCCCTCCGCAGCCATCCAGTCGGCCTCCGTTCTCCCGGCAAGGCTGATCCACTCGCTCAGGGTTTTGGGGAAGCCCCTGGCCAGCGAGCCCTCCAGAAGTCCAGCCGCAGCCCCTCCCGGAACCACTGGACCTTAAACTCCTCGGGCCAGTCTCGGAGCTTCCCGGCCAGCCGCCTGAAGTCCAGCGCGTAATCCGACACACACCGTCCGGCTCCCCTGTCTGATCTGCGCGATGCCCTCGCGGCGGCGAAGCGCTCCTCGAAGCGCTCGCGCAGAGCGCTCACGAAGCGGTCGAAATGCGCTCCGCCGCCTGGTCGTCGAGGGAGCAGCGCACCTAATCCGCCCTCTCCGCATCGCTCCATGCAGATCCGCACCTGCGCCAGAAAGCCCGCCAGCTGCCCCGGGCTGCCCCCGAACCTCGCCGTCAGCCCCCACCGCTGCAGCGGGTCTCTCTCCCCGCGCACTCCTGCCCGGGGGGACTGTCCCCTCCTCTTCCCCGGGCGCCGACTCCGCTCTCGCCTCCTCGCGGTCCCCAGAGGCCGTCTGGGGATCCCCGGGTCGACGGCCCCGGCCTTGCCGCCCTCTTCAGCGACTCCACTTCCTCCGCCAGGGAAGCAAGCTGGACCTCTAGCTTAGCCATACGGCCCTCCAGGGAGGCGTCCCGGCTCCCTCTTCTTCGGACTTCGAGCCACCCCGACGGCGCGAGCGACTCCAGCCTCCACCCGGACACCTTCCTCTGCCATCTCGAGCTCACGCGGCTCCTCCCGACGCCGGTCCAAGGGGTCTTCCTCGGGGAGCTTCCCTTCCCGGCAAAATCCGAAAGGGCAGTTCCAGCTGCATGCAAGAACCGCGCACTCGGTTCCCACCGAAAGCAACTCACTGAAACCGAGGCAGGCTCGACGGAAAGCTCATTTACCGGAAAGAAACGCGCAGCTCCCGAGCATCGCTGGAACTGAGTCCCGCGCGCGCCAAATCTTGGCTTTACCCGCTTCCCATTTCACCCGCCCCCCGCCAGCCTTGGGTCTCCCCTGCGCATGTCGAAGATTCCCGCCGGGTCTCACGCTGGCACGACCTTGGGCATTCCTGAGAGTCAGATAACGGCCCATCCCCAAATGCCAAGGAAGGGAGTCTCTGAGCATGTGCAGATGCCTTGTCCAGCAGCACGAATCAGGCGGGGCTCGCGGGACGCATTGAGCCTATCTGAACAGCAATTCCTTGATTTTACGTGTAAGCTACCGTGGGTGTCTTTTCCGAGCAAGTTGATCAACAAAGAGCTCTAATTCCTTATTTTGCATTAAATAAACATCGTAAAAAACTAATTTAGACAGGACTGGGATTTTTTTCCCCTCTCATTTTGTTGGGTCTGTCGCTTCCCTCCGGAAAGCGTTAAAAAAGGAAAGTTCTATTTAAAGCCGGAATCCCACAGTACGCATCTCTCTGCAGGTCGCAAATCTACGCTGCAGTCCTCCAGCTTGGCGATTCGTCGTATCTTCCCGGAAGGGGGCGGGACTCGACGGTGAGTGGCCATGGGGAGAAATGGGGTGCGGTCTGACTTGTGGTCGGACTCGACTTCAGGTTCCTTTTGGGGCGAGATGCGCGGTCGATGGAAAACCGTACTAAATCCCTAAACCTTGCACCCACTGAGCTGCCAAGGAAATTAATTTTGTGGGACGCTTTCATTTCTGAGTACACCGAAAACTTTGTCTCAAACACCCAGGCAGTATTGGCACAAACGCGCAATCAGACCAGGTCTTTAAAATAACGCTTCTTTTTTTATTATTTTTAATGTCTTTAAAATAATGCATCGGATCTGGGCTGCAAAAATCCAGGCGATTGCTATATGGCAGGAACGCTTCAGACTTTGGGGGCGTCTCTTTGCTGCCATCTCCCTGGTCGCGGCGCAGAGCCAGGAACCCGAGGGATTGCGATTGCGAGCCCGAAGTGTACCGAAGTTCTTTCCCCTTATGCCTCTTCGGCCGGGACCGCCCCCGCCATTCCTGATTGGCGGAGGCGGGGCCTGGGAGGCGGGGCCGCGGCGTCCC
Source organism: Liasis olivaceus (assembly GCA_030867105.1). Lineage (NCBI taxonomy): Eukaryota > Metazoa > Chordata > Lepidosauria > Squamata > Pythonidae > Liasis > Liasis olivaceus. The sequence continues at coordinate 19,961,962 of CM061356.1, forward strand.
GGCAGTGGGAGGAGCGCGGCCAGACCTTCCGCGCGGGCGATGGGGCTGCTCAGCATCCTGAAGAAGATGCGGCAGAAGGAGCGGGAGCTGCGGCTGCTCATGCTGTATCCTTCCGCGAGGAAAAGGGGAGGGGGCGGGGGGCGGGCTGGGAGAGGAGGGGACGCCGGGCTTTGCATCCCAGGGGAGAGGAGCTGCCTCGGGCTGCGCCCCCTCCCAGCGGTGGCTGGCCAAGGGCGGCCTTGCGCGTGGGCAGAGTGCTTTGGGCTGTCTCTGCAGACTGCGCCTCCCAGGCAGGCTCACCCCGGGCTCAGGGGCACAGAAACGCGTGGGAGACTAGCAGGCGTGGCCAGACGGTCACAGGCACGCACCTGTTCTTTCCTTTTCCTTTGCCAGGAGCTTGGCGCGTTCCTCTTTACGCTCCCCGCTTTTTCCACCGTTGCGTATTGCCCTTGACTCGGGCCACCGTCAGCGGCCTGGACAACGCCGGCAAAACCACCATCCTGAAGAAGTTCAACGGAGACGAGATCGACACCATCTCGCCCACGCTGGGCTTCAACATTAAGACCCTGGAGCATCGCGGGTGAGGCGCCCGCCCGCCCGTCCTCCTCCCTTCCCCTGGCCTTCGGCCTGCCTGCCATCGCCGCCCTGCTTCTCTCTCCCACAGGTTCAAGCTGAACATCTGGGACGTGGGGGGGCAGAAGTCCCTGCGCTCCTACTGGCGCAACTATTTCGAGAGCACGGACGGGCTCATCTGGGTGGTGGACAGCGCCGACCACCAGCGGCTGGACGACTGCAGACGGGAGCTGCAGACCCTCCTGGTGGAGGAGGTGGGCCGCCCTGGCTGGGGAGACGGGGAGGGCGGCTTCACAAGCGTCCCAGGATCTTTGGGGGTTCCACTCCCAGAATTCCTTGGCATGGGCAGGGAATTCTGGGAATCCTGTGGCCGATTCCCCACATGTGGCACCAGGGCAAACATCTGGAGGGCACCAGGAGGGCTCGACCCATTTAGTTTTTTGAGGTTAGCAAAATCTGGATAGGGGTCGCCACTTGGCTGGGCTCTCCTAGTCACATCATGGATATAATTGTGTAATTTTCTTGGCAATGTAGTCTCCACCCCTGGGATTTCCTTGTGGTCTCCCATCCAGGTACTAACCAACTCTGGCACTGCTGAGCTTCTGCTGAGACACCGTCGAGTAAAGCTAAATGGGAAATTGGCTCTGTTGTGGCTCAACCCAGCAAGGGCGGGGCTGGATTGGGAAGTGCTGTACCGCAGTGGTAGAGCCAGGCCCTTCTGGGTTTGCGCAATATGCCGCACCCCATCAGGGACAGAGGCTTTCACACAATAGACCAAGCCTGGTCCTTATTTTGTGGCTTAGCGTGTCATGTGAACCTAGCCTGTTTGGTAGCTTTCTGTTTCAGTACATTATGCAAATCCTGGGAAGAGACTAAATCAGTGTAACAACAATTAATTAACAACTAAGTCTGATGTTAATTAAGTAATAACATAGCCCGGCGTGTGCAAACATGCTCAGCTGGTCCCACTTCAATCTCAGAGCTCTTGGGTGAAGGCTGAGGAACATCCCGATACTGGGGAATTCATTGCCCCACGATGGGGGCTTTGGCCTCTGACTTGCACGACTCACTTGAAAGATGGGGTGATTCAGGGAGGTCGGGTCTGTCGAGACGCGAGGTACCTCCAGGTTGGGGACCGCAGGCCACCAAGTCCCAGTTGCACAGGAACAACGTTAGGAGAGGGACACGTCCCCATCTCCTGCTTCTGAGCATCTCGGAGGCATCTGGTTGGGAAGGGAGAATGGTTTGGGCTAGTCTTTCTCAACCTTGGCCACTTTAAGATGGGTGGACCAAGTCCCAGAATCCCCCAGCCAGCATGTTGTAAGATACGTGGACTTCAACTCCCAGAATTCCCCAGCCAGCATCAGAATTCTGGGAGTTGAAGTCCACCCATCTTAAAGTGACCAAGGTTGAGAAACACGGCTTCAGCCTGATCCATTCTTCTCACCCAGGATAAGAGTTGGCCAGGCTTCCCCAACCCCTTCTTGCTTCAGTGTCCCTGAAGATCGTTCGGTTGGGTGAGAAGATTTGGCGCATCTCATGGGTTTCTCTCTCCGCAGCGTCTGGCTGGGGCCACACTTCTCATCTTTGCCAACAAGCAGGACCTGCCAGGAGCACTAAGTCCCAGCGCCATCCAGGAGGTAAGGACCATGGCAATTCCCGGGAGGGCAACTACCACAGTTGGGGGCCTGGAGGGCATTCCTCGGACAGTGTTTCTCAACCTTGGCAACTTTAAGACATGTGGACTTCAACTCCCAGGATTCCCCAGCCAGGCTGGCTAGGGAATTCTGGGAGTTGAAGTCCACGCATCTTCAAGCTGCCATGGTTGAGAAACACTGGTCTAGTCCCTATTATCTGTGTCAATAGTATGGAAGGACCTGCAGATAGAAAGAAAATTTCTGTCAAATATAGTTATGTACATTCTTTTTAAATTTTTGATTTTGATCTAAAATCAAAACTTTAAATCTTGCTGTAGTATTTTTTTCATTTTTCTCCTATTCCCTAGAGTTATTTTTTTTGTTGTGTTCACCATATATATATATATATATTTATATAAACAATGTCTGTGTTTTGTATCTCTATATATTTATATAGAGATACCCACACCCATGCCCATTTAGAGTCGTTTCAACAAGATGGGTGGTGACAAATTTGATAAATAAATAAATAAATGAAAGATAGATAGATAAAAAGATGGAAAAACAGCTATCAGACTATTAGTTGAACCTGGAATCAGATTCTCAAATTTGCTACTCCGTCAACGCAAAGCTGATTCCCAGGCGGAGAATTGGGGAATGGCACAAAGTCTTTTGTCCAGCATCCATTAGGCCCGGGGTGGGTTATAAACAATGCCAGATCATCAGTAGCTCCTCCCATTTTAAATTCCGACGTGGCACCATCCCAGCCACTGAGACCCACTTTAGGCACCGTTGGTTAAGAAACCACAGCTTAGTGCAGCTGTTCCGTTGGCCCTGCTTCCCCCCCTGAAATGCCCTGTTTGCCCCCTCCAGAGGATATCAACCAACTCCAGGAGACAGTGAGCCTAGACAAGATCATCAACCCAGGGCAGGGAGGTCAAAAAGGTCAAGATGGTGGCCACGATTGTGCAGTCTAAGCCCTGTGTAACGCATGCAGCCACCATCTTGACTTTTTTTACCGCTTTGCAGGCCCTAGGCCAGGTTTCAATGCTTTGGATGGGTCCCCAGCCCCCTCAAGTCTTTGCCAGCCTTGCATGGAAGGGGGTTGCCCTGCTTTTTCCCTTTCCTTCCTCCCCAGGCCCTGGACCTTGACAGCATCCAGACCCACCATTGGTGCATCCGCGGCTGCAGCGCATACACCGGGGAGAATCTGCTGGTGGGCATTGACTGGCTTTTGGACGACATCTCAAGCCGGATATTCACTGCGGACTGAGAGGATCTACAGTGGTTTGTGAACCTTGGCCACTTTAAGATATGTGGACTTCAACTCCCAGAATTCCCCAGCCAGCAACGCTGGCTGGGGAATTCTGGGAGTTGAAGTCCACATATCTTAAAGTGGCCAAGGTTCACAAACACTGATCTAGAGACTGTATTTTGTCCGATGCTCAAAGGCCCATCTTTGACCCTGGACCCGGGGCCCAACGAAGCAACGTCCAGCGTGAAAATCAGTGTCCGCATCTCCATCCGGCATGGCCCCTGGCATTGGTCCTGCTGCAGGGGCCGGGGGGAAAGCCATGGGCCCCTTCCTCGCCTCGCTTCCCCACGTGGGATCGTATTCAAAGCAGACTAATAAAGCCGTGGCTGTGTTTTAAAAAGAGGGTGTCTCCGTGGCTCGTGGGTTTAGAGGCAGCTTGTATGTTTTCGGCTGGGCTAAGAAATGGGGTGCATCGTGTGCGGGACTCAGCGCTGCGCTGGGTTCCAGGCTTGCCCGTGGCAGACCGGGCCTGGGTTACTTAGCGGGGGGGTTGGGCTCCCACAACCAACCGGTCAGGGAAAGACCCAGCAACTGGATTCACGCCCCCTTGGAAGCTTGCTTGGCTTTTTAAGCCAGTTCTGCGGCTGCGCGTCTGATGCAAAGTTGGCCTGTTGGTTTATAGTTTCGGGTTCGGCCCATCGTGTGAACTCAGGCCACGGGTCGATTCAACAGGTGAAGCACCCTGGGGAATGCAGGAATTCCACCCCCCACCCCCCGTTTAAGAGAGAGAGGATGCATTTTTGGACCAACCCGGAACAAAATGGCTCGGAACGCCTTCTGAACTTAGAATGGAATTTGCGTCGCCCGTCTGACCAGCATTTTATTTTAGTATAACTGCCAGCATGCAGATTTTATTCCTTATTTTATTTATTGTGAAAACTATTTTCCATTTGATGGCACGACAGTCCCAGTCCCCAGACTTAAGAACACTGAAATGACCATAACTCTACTTTGGAGAGAGAAACAAATCTGCTTATTCAACCCCATATGCAGGAAAACTTATTTCCTGTTGCAAAAGTTCTTTCCCCCTCCCTAATAAAAGAGGTCCAGGTGCAGATTGGAATAAACCAGATTTTTCCAGCTCAGCAGCCTCTAGAGCAGTGTTTCTCAACCTTGGCCTCTTTAAGATGGGTGGACTTCAACTCCCAGAATTCCCCAGCCAGCTGTGCTGGCTGGGGAATTCTGGGAGTTGAAGTCCACCCATCTTAAAGTGGCCAAGGTTGAGAAACACTGCTCTGGATGCAGGTTGAGGCTCCAACTCCCAAGGTTTGGGATCCGGGGAGTGGCCCTTCCAAGGTCCCCGAAGGGCGCCAGGCTGGGGGAAGAAACCGGTCGTGGTTCTCCTTTGGCCAGTCGAGGACATCGCCCAGGATCCCTAAACGCCGACCTCGCCGGACTGCCCTTCGCAGACGCTCCCTCGCGCGGCCGCCTCCGGGCGGGGCGAGGGCCGGGCGCGCATGCGCCCTGCAGGAGAGCCCGGGCAGCCCGGCGGCGCGCGGACCCTCTCGCGGGCGGCCGCAGCCCTGGATTTAAAGGCGCCGCGACGCCCGAAGAGGCGGCGGGATGTCCCGCCGGGCGAAGGAGGAGTACCAGCGCTCCTACACGGTCGCCGAGCCCCGCGGCCACCCGAAGGGCTACACGGAGTACAAAGTCACCGCCAAAGTGAGGAAGGGGCTGCGGGGAGACTCCCCGGGCGGGTCGCCGCTCTCTCCCAAGACCGGTGCGGTGCAGCCCGTGGAGGAGGAAGAAGCAAAGCGCGAGCTTCAGGGGCATGTGCAGAGGGCTGGGCAGAGGGGCGTGAAGAAAGCCCACCTTTGCTTTGCAGAGCGGGGTGGAGGCTGCTCCCCAGCTTCCCTCCCCCGCCCGGCCCTTTGCAGTTGCCTGGCATTGTAATTCCCGTCCTCCTCCTCCTGCATCAGCAGAGCTGGGGCGATGCGGGTGCCAGGCGGGGAAGCGTTGCTGCCAGCTGACTGGAGGCGGGGCTGGGGGGGGCTCTGCCTCCTGGCTGCATTTCCTCGGGCAGAAAACATCTGGGCAAGAAGGCAGGCAGGAGGGAGGGAGCCAGCCTTGAGCTGGCATCTCGCGCTTTGCCCACCGCAGTGGAGCCCTACAGTGCCTCTGCAATTCTCGTGACTGCCCAGCGGTCGGGGAGGGCAGAACTGGCAAGGCGTCTGCCCGTGGGTCGAGGGCGACTGGGGGCTGGCTTTCAACGTCCTGCATCTCTTTCCTTCCAGTTCGTCTCAAGGGTGAATCCGGACGATGTCAAGGAGGTACGTCCTGACGGGTGGACCCAGCCTGCCAAGAAAGGGCACAGAAGCCCTTCGCACAACACACCATCCTGAGAGGGGGTGGCATGCTGGCTGGGGAATTCTGGGAGTTGAAGTCCACCTGTCTTAAAGTGGCCAAGGTTGAGAAACACTGCACTGCACTACGCTGGCTCTTCAGACATGCAGGGAGCCCCTGACTGGGGAGAGCCAGCATAGCCAAGACCCAGCTGGATCCGGGGAATGGGCTTTTTCTTCTCTGCATCTCCCCCTCCTTTGCATCCCACAGATTGTGGTCTGGAAGAGGTACAGTGACTTTAAGAAACTGCACGCAGACCTGGCTTACACCCATCGCAACCTCTTCCGTCGCATGGAAGACTTCCCCTCCTTCCCCAGAGCCCAGGTCTTCGGTGAGTTCTTGGGCTCAGCTCCTTCCTTCCACTCTTCCCCAACCTGCTGCCTTCCCAGTGGGCTGGGACTACAGTGCCCCCAGTCCCCAGCCATTGGGAATCCCACACATCTAGATGGGACTGCCTGTAATGTTCTGTGAGAATGACCTGGGGGGACGGGCAGAAGAGGTGCTGCCAAGGGAACGGTCCAATAAGAGAGGGCATAGCCCACAGCTGCATAGTGGGTGGAGGAAGAGGCCCAGAAGGGACCTCCCTCACTTCCCAGGCTGTAAAAGAATTGTACTCCCGGCGGGAGAATTGTGCCTTCAGAGTTGCAAGGTTCTGTCAATGTAGCTTTGCGATAAAGTAGGGTTAGCTCACCTGGTGGTATTCCCTGTCTGGCCTCCTGGGAAGGCTGGCACTGCCCCTCCCGTTGGCCAATTGGCTGGGAATTAGGGGAGCGGCAGTCCTGAGCTTCATTGCATCCTTTAACGTTGCCCCCGTTCCGCAGGCCGCTTTGACCCCGAGGTGATCGAAGAGAGGCGGAAGGCGGCGGAAGCCATGCTGCGCTTCACCGTGCACATCCCAGCCTTAAACAACAGCCCCCAGCTGAAAGAATTCTTCCGGGTACCATAATTTATTCATTCATTCATTTTAGATCCGTGGTAGCCCAATTAGCACGAGCCGTGTTTGTTGGGGAGGGAGGGCTGACCGTGCATTGAACCATCGTGGTTTGCTGGGGCCCCCGCTTTGAGCCCTGAGGGGCCACAGTGACAAAGTTGACCGTGATTCCTAATCTCCCTCTTCCCTCGCAAAAGCGGGGCTCCATTTCTGTTGCGATCCCTGCAATAAAGTTCGTTGGACTATTGGGTCCATGGGGTGGGTTATCGCAGCCTGCCAGACTAGCATCAAATGGCTTGTGGGTCAGGGTTATCCCTTGCCTGGGCATCTTACATTTCATTACATTAAACCACGATATGGTTTGACACGCCGTGCCCAACCCTGCCAACACAACCATTGTGTGTGACTGGGCCAAGTTTAGGGTTTAGCACATTGTCTTGCTCTTCTAGGGTGGAGAGGGGAGGAGTTGTCCTGGGCACTGCGACTCGCCTCCTCTGCCTCTCCCTCTGATCCCGGTGCCCGTGGGGGGCATCGAACAGGGCGAGGATGCCCTGGGGTTAGTCCAGGAAGATGGACTCCTGGACGCAAAGCCGCCGGCGGCCAGCAAAAGCGACGTCTCTGAGCCTCAGACAGAGAACAGAGGTATGCCCTTAAGGCTCCGGTTCCTAGAAGGACAGAGGTTGAAGCTAGCATTTCCATTAGGCCCACCTTGTGTAGAGGAAGGCATTCTGCACATGCTCAGGTGTGCTCTTACACAAGGTGTGCACGTGGGTCAAGGGGAGGCTGGAAAATGGAAAGAAGGAAAAAGAGAATCCCTGAAAATCCTACCCTCCATTTTTTCCTGATTGTTTGGGGGAAAGCATGGAAATATGGGGAAAAATCGAGCAGTTTCCCCAGGATTTTTCAGGTTTCTCTTTTGATTGTTGTATCTTTGATCCCAGCATTTGGAGTAAATGAGGCTGTCTCTACAGTATGCTTAACTCAGTTAATCACTAACCCAGTCCAATCTTAATATGGCCTGGCCACCCAGTCTCACATTAACAAGGTCAAAAGTCTTCATTTTGACAATAAAGTTCCACCTACTTTGCCCAGACAGTCCCACAAGCCCTTGTGTCATAGTGTTTCTCATCCTGGGCCACTTTAAGCTGCGTGGACTTCAACTCCCAGAATTCCCCATGCTGGCTGGGGAATTCTGGGAGTTGAAGTCCACGCAGCTTAAAGTGGCCCACGCGGAGGCGAAATGTCATGACGTAACTAGCTTCAGGAAGTGTGTCCTGTTGCTCTTTCTCTCCAACTCTTTTTCTTGGAGGACTAGAGATGCCAAATAGGTCAGTGAGCTGGACTGAATTGTCTGCAAAGCTTAACACCCTGTTGATTTAGTTAATCATGTTGTGAGAACATGGCTCACAGGTGGGATAAATATGTCATTATCCTTTTTTTCCAAATCTTACCCTACTCTCTAGAAGACCCACTTGCCAAATATGCAGGCGAGGTACGGATTTGCATCTCACACTAAGCCATAAGCTCCTTACTTGTGATTTTAATTGGGGGGTATTTATATTTTTATTGTTTTTATTGTCTTGGTTTTTAATTGTAAGCCACCCAGAGTCACCCTCTGGGGGAGATGGGCAGCATATAAATTTAATAATAAATAAATAAATAAAAATAAACTATGGTTTACAAACCACAATGGGTAGGTCCAGAGTTTGCCTAAACCATAATGTGGTTGGTTCAGTTTTGCTTTAGGGTGGGAGGTGATTCCAGCTGTTGTGGTTTGCAGAATGCCTTTTCCCCACATGCCGAGTTCTCTTCTGGGGCTTCTGGAGAACCCTGAACCTGGAAAGACGCTTGGGGTGTCCAGCGCGGAGTCTGTAACTGGTGCGATTAGCCTGGATGCCTCCAGCAATTTGGGAACACGCTGATCTTAGGGTGGCCGGTCCATAACCGAGGGGGCTTAGTGGAAGTGATGCTCCTGCTTCCATTTACTGATGCTTCTACCACAGAGGGGGCCTCTGAGCCCATGAAACTGGAGGACCTGGACGCCCTCTTTGCCTTTGAGGAGGAAGACAAGGAAGAAGCTAAGAGCGACTCGCCTTCCCACTGCCTCTTATCGGTCCAAGAATTAGCCCTCTTCGACCCCTGTTCCAAGGAAGGTAGGTAGGCGATGGAGGGCCACCAAGGGCACGCCTCCCATCCATGCGCAGGCCCGGGAAAGGGAGTGGAGGCCCGCCCCAGACCCCAGTAGGGGTTGGAAGGGTCTCCCCACACGGCTCCCGTCTCCTGGCACGCCTCCCCTAGCCAGTTGAGCCTCTGCCCATCCATTGTTTTCTCTGTGACCCAGCCTCTGCTGCCGCCGGTCTCTGCCACGGAGACGATCTGGCCTCTCTGGAAGCCTCGGGGACCAGGCCAGGGCCCTTTCTCAGTGCGGAAACGATGCAGAAACCCGAGGAAGGAGGCGCCTCGTTTGATGCCAGCAGGTATCTGCCCCTGGCGACGGAGCGGATCCGGCAGGCCGTGCGGTGTGAAGCCACCAAAGACTACCCGGGGGCCTTTCATGGCTACCGCAGCGGAGTTGACTTGCTCCTTCAAGGTCTGCAAGGTAACCTGAGTTGCAGGTGCGGGTCCCTGGGCCCCCATGGGGAGAGTTTGGTCCCTGGAGAGTTGCTGAGCGCGGGGGGCACCGAGGTCCAGTCAAGGCGCCTGCTGTTCCTAGGGAGACATCCGTGCCCGGACCAGGACGCTGATCTGCTGAGCAGAACCCGCCAACGTCAGCCTCGCAGTTCACCAGTGGCCCCTGAGAGCCCCCAGAAGGCCAGGTCCAGGGTTGAGAGACTGCGACCTTAATCCTCGGGGCAGGGGAACAGAACCCCAGCGCTCAGTACAGCGTTCACAGTGCTGTAGGGGCTTGAGATAATGTCCTCATTCACACGTCCGGTGAAGGGAAGGGGTGGGTTCCCCCCGCCCACTGAACCAGAAACAACCCCACCCCATTTACCCTAGTCTGATGTGTTGTGGGAACCTACTCACTAAGCCAGTGTTTCCAGCCTCAGCAGTGTTAAGATGTGGGAGTCCATAAAGCCTGCTGGCTGGGGAATTCTGGGAGTTGAAGTCCGCCCATCTTAAAATTGACAAGGTTGGGAAACACTGCCCTAAGCCATGAGCAAACCGCCTGTGTAAAACACGAGCACAACTAACATGATGGGTTAGTTGTGCAAACGCAAGGACTATGGTTTATTTCACTTCATGCAGTGTTGTCCAAACTTGGCTGGGGAATTCTGGGAGTTGAAGTCCACTCATCTTAAAGTGGCCAAGTTTGGACAACACTGACTTAATGTGTTGCATAATCCCAGATGTTGGGTGTCATTGGAGCTGAAAGTGGCATTATAAACCTCCCCCACCTCTCATTTCACCTAAAGAACAAACTTTCTCGTTTGAACCGAGAGAAGACTTCATTCAACAATCAGCCTTCCCTGAACATTTCTGATGGGCGAAGTCTGCATGTCCCAGAATTCTTAGCCAACTTGGGAATTCTGGGAATTGCAGTCACAAGGTATTCCATAGGCACCAGTTGGGGAAGACACAAACTCAGCAAAAGCTGGTTTTGCAACTGAAATCAGTTGTGCAGAACACTGATTGGGCACTGCTGGTGACATCATTAAATCCAAGCATGTTTTAATTCTTGCTTAAAAATGGATTCTCTGTGCGTGTGTTAGTAAAACAGAGAGGAAATATATGCCAAGTTTTTTGCAGAAGCTCTACCCCTAAGTGCAGAGGAAGTGTTATGCCGGAGAAGACTTAAATCAGCACTCAGAGTAATATCCAGAGGCACAGAGAACCGTTGCTAATCCTACTTCAGGGGATAAATCTACACCTTAGGCCTTGTCTGTGGCCTTCCTGATTATACCTCCTCCCTCCCATATCATAAGCTAATGCTGTCTGCTTGGGAACAAGATGGCTGCAGTCACCCAATTCCATTAACCTGCTTTCCAAAGTCTTGGGCCTGGGTTCACACAACACACTGATCCCTAAACGAAACAGGCTGGGTCTGTGCAATATGCTACGCCCGAGGGAAAAAATGAACCAAGGTTCACACTTCACCAAGCTTAGCATGTCGCACAAACGTAGCTGCTTCGACTTCTACGAATCCAGGTTTAAGTGTGTTGTGTGAATGCGGCCATTGATTCTATGACGGGGGAAGGCGGTTCCCGGAGGCTGTAATCCCAGCCCCCCAGTTGCCTATTGCTCTGCTAGATGCTTTGAGCTGATGTTTAACTGGTTTTTTTCCGGCCGGATTCCAGGATCCAAGTAAGAGGCAAGAAGGGTGGGATCAAACCTGTCTTCCTGTTTGCAGGGGATCCAGACCCTGCCCGCAGGGAGGCGGTGAAGAAGAAGACGGCGGAGTATCTCCAGAGAGCTGAAGAAATCTTTCAGCAGCATTTGAAACATCTGGAGCTGTGAGGGAGGCCCCAGGCCCACCATCAGCCGCCTGCCTTTCCTGCCGCCGGCAGACCAGGGATCCACCCTGGTCACTTTCTGATGCCATTTTTGTAGGGTGCTGGGATTCCAGCGTAAAACCAGTTTGTACATTTTCTTTCAAATGACTCCGGCTTTCTTTGTTCCTTCGGGCGCTTTCCACTCATCCACCATCAGTCGTGGATTTGGAAAGGTTAAGTCTGGGCAAAAATGACCTTGGGCATTTCTCTTCCCTTCTTGGAGGGCTGAGAAAGCAGAGCCAGGTTGATTGAGGAGCCTGGGTTCACAGAGGGCACTGACCCAGGAGTTGCCTCAACCTGTTGAACTTCCTTATTCAATTCCCCCCCTTGGCGAGTTTGCCCAAACCACTGGCTGCCCAACTTTAACCAAACAGGCTGGGTTGATAGAACCAGGTGAGGAGGCTGTGCGAATGCAGACACTAACATCTGGGGAAGGGCCTTTCTGTTTTGCAATTCAAATTCCTTCCTTTTGAGCTGGCTTGCACCCGGCTTGGCAGCTGGCACTTTTCTCCACATGGAGCAATTGTCCAGCACATTGCTGCGGATGCCAGGGGCAACAAAACGCCGGGGAAGAATATTTGGAGATCAGTTTGCAGAGTGATTTCCCAGAATGGAAGGCCGAGAATAAAGAAATCTGAAATGTTTTGTATGGGGGGAAAGGATTTCAAGCCTTTACATTTACCTTCCCAATCCTGTTGCTCCCCAAGACCCCCCACTCCCAGAATTCCAAGCTGTTTAATCTCTTTGAAGATTAAACTGTGCCAGGTTCTCACCCTGCCTGGGGAAAAAATTGGAATTCAAGATGATAATCCTTGAATTTCAAGTCAAAGATCGGCCATCATGAGCAAGTCTGGTATTCAGTTCCTGTTGGGCACAAATTTCTCTTAACGTTTGAACAATTACTCTGTGAAATACAATTATAGGTTCATACATTACACGGATAAAGTCAGCATTTGATCTTGGCTTCATTTGCATAACATGCTAAGCTGGGTTAATTTTAAGTTTAGGGTTGTTTTTTTTACAGCTTAACAGGTTGTGCAAATCCAGCTGGTCCTGTTCATTTATGATTCAGTGTGTTGTATAAACCCAGGTGTGTCTGTCACTAGGTTTTATGCTAAGGATGAAGTAGTTCAGTTTTCTATATAGGGTTTCTAGGGTGCCTTTCACACCCTTTGATTTAATGCAGTGTTTCTCAAACTGGGCCATTTTAAGGTCTGTGGACTTCAACTCCCACACAGGCTGGGTTTGCAGAACTCCGCAAGAAACAAACAGAAGCCATAGATTGATGTAACCAAGTTTAGTGTGTCAGGTAAATGCAATCCTTTTTACCAGATTTGGTTATGGATGCTGTGCGAGCATCCTGTTTTTCATGGCAAAACCCTCTAGCAGGTGGCAGAATTTCTACCTTCCATTCAATCCTCTTTTTGGGAGGGGACAAGCAGGTCACCCCGGAGGCTTCAGAATGATGGAAAGATGCATAAAATAAAGTAAGAACATCGGGAGCAGCTGTGCCGCCAGCTGCAAAGTCAGCTGAAAAACACCACCCAGACAGATGTAGAAGAATGAGGCAGAAAAACAGAAGCCTCTTTCACAAGGGAAGAAAAAGAGCAACTGCATTGGAGACTTTGGCACAGCGTCAGTCTTGAAGTCCTTCTGCCACGTTCAAAGGAGCACCCTGAGTAGGCAGGAAAAAAGAGATTGCTTACCTCTTGGGCTTACCTGCCCCAGAAGCACTGGGCTCCAGTCTGCCTTGCAGGGTAGGCTCAGACGCTTGTAACTGGCTGGTGGGGAAGGGACCAGATTTGGGGGAGGGAGGGAGGGAGGGAAAGGGAGGAGAATCTAAAACCAACCAGCATTTCTTTTTTACTGCAGAGAAGCTAATCTTAGGACAGAGAAACCCAGCTGAACACATGCTAATACACAGTCCCCATTCCCACAACGTGCTGAATGGAGTCAATGGGTCATTGTGTTGTGAGAACACAGAAAGGGACAGCTGACCCTGTCTGTTCACTGCCCATCTAGATGGGAGGAACAGATTTTGGCTCAATCTTGGCAAGACTGAGTGGCTGGGGCTGTTTGCCCCCCATCAAGTCAGGGATGTTTTCACTGTTGGGCTTGGAGGGGGCTGCTTCACCCTTGCAGATTGGTGCGCAATGGGGGGGTCCTCCTGCTCAAAGAGCTGTCTCCAGGAGGGCCTTTGCACAGGTTCATCCAGTTGTGCCCTTTCCTCCACCGGGAGGCTCGCTCACCCCCTGGTCACCTTGCAGATGGACTACTGCAATGCGCTGTACGCGGGGCTGCCCTTGAAGATCACCCAGAAGCTACAGCTGGTTCAAAATGCAGCAATACGAGCAGTAACGGGCGCTTCCCGTTATGCCCACGTGTCATCACTGCTAAGTGAGCTGCACCGGCCGCGCATTAGGTTCTGGGTGCAGTTCAAGGTGCCGGTCGTCACCCATAAAGCCCTACAGAGCACGGGCCTGGTTACTTGAGGGGCCGCCTGACTCCAGTTGATTCTGCCCCCCGTTATGTTCAGGCAGTGTGGTGCACCCCGGGTCCCCTTGATTAAACACTGTCATCCTGTGGGACTGAGGAACATGCCTTCTCTGTCACAGCCCCTGCTATCTGGAATAGCACCCCCCCCCTGATACGTACGGCACCCATTTTCCAAGGTCCTGGAAGGCCCTGAAGATCTGGCTTTGTTCCCAGGCCTGGCGTTAATTCGTGTGTCAGTGGAGCCCCTGTCATGCGCTTTTGACTGTGGTGGCTGTTTACTTGTCCGGGCTGTTAAGTGTTTTAATTGTGCGTTTCATATGTTGTAAGCTGCCCAGAGTCTTTTGGAGTGAGGAGCTATAATAAATCAAACAATAATAAATAATATCCCATGGGGGGGGTTCACACGAGACCCTGAGCCATAAACTAACCCAACAGGCTGGAACTGCTTGACCCTCCAAAGCGCATGAAAAACAAACCAAGCTGGTCTGTGAATGCAGGTATGACATTTGGAACAGGCCTGGTTAAGGACATTGAGAACACAACTGATGTGTTAGGGTTACGACTCCCAGAATTCCCCAATGTGGGCATCCTAGCACATCTGGCAGCCCTGGGCTGGGAACGGGGCTACGCCCTCACTGCAAACTTGGGCACAATTCTCAAGTCCTTCCCAAAGTTGCTGCTTGATGGCCACTGAACATTTAATTTAACCGAGCCACTAGGGTTGCTAGACTTGGCTGTGGGTGGTGTGAATGCCACCTTGATCTGAGACGCTGCAGACACAGCCCCAAAACTACCCCTTTCTCTCTCCTCCAGCCTTCCTCATCATCCTCATCCAGGTGACAGAGACAGCTACAGACAGACAGCTTGTATCTGGAGGGGCTGAGGGTGGCAGGAAGTTGTATGTGGCCTGCCAGTTGCCCACCGTATTCCGAAGTCACCTTTAACATGGCTGCCCTCCCCAGCAACGGTCTCTGTTACTCCGCCTTATGCCAACCCACGTCACCTACCCACCAAAGCCGTCTTCTCTCCTGGCCCGCGTGGGGTCATGATCCAGCAGCTGATTGCAGAAAAGCACAGAGCCAGTTGTCCCAGCTCAATAATGGGGGGATGCCGGGGGGATGGGGGGTGGAATTTCTTCCAAGGAGCAGGAATTAAGGGGGGGGGGGAATCATACTGTAATATAAGCCAGCTTTCTGTCATCTGAAGGGACTCCAGAAGTTTGGGGCTTCAATTCCTAGAATTCCTAGCTAGCTGACAGTCAGCCTGGCTGGAATTCCAAGTTCCAATGTACAGTACAGACAGTCCTCTACTTATGAACAGGTTACGTTCCAAGAGGCTGTTTGTAAGTCCATTTTGTTTTAAGTCCAACCAAGGCACGCTTCATACATATGCCTGGAAGTTTACAGCACACCGCATATGTAGGCATGCACGCCATAAACTTCCAGGCGTAGTACACACGCGCGCCGTTAACTTCCGGGACTTTCCTTCTGGGACCTTCATCGTTGGAGGTTTGTTCATATCAGCGAAAGTTCGTAACTTGAAAGTTCATAAATAGAGGACTATCTGTATCTCAAATTTCTCAGAATTTGGGAAGCTGAGGGTTGATGCAGAGTGCAAAAACAGCAATGGCAGTAGTAGAGGAAGATGATACGTAACTCAGGGTTGAACCGTTGGGATCCTGGCGTTCTCAGAGCTCCGAGAACACCAAGAACCCAAGAGAAAATAGCAATTTTCAGAACGCCCCATGTGTTTCCCAGTGCCTATTCTAAGACTGTGACAGAAGGACAGGATGTTCTCTTTGGGTACTTGGAGAACCTTCTGAGTTCTTGTCAGCAGAACAAAAGGCGCTGCGTTGCTTCGGATCAGCTCTGCCTGCTTGGAGGATGGGGGGCATCCGAAATCCCCTGGCTTCTTCCAGAAACAGCTGTCCACAGAAAAAGAGAAATCAATGGAGGGGGGGAACAGGATTAAACAGCATCAGTGGCCTGACGTGGGTTAGTTTCAAAGGCAAAGCGACGGAATCCGGCATTCGCACAAGACCACGGCTTCGGATTGCGCAACGATTCGGCCAACTCTCACTGCTGGGAGGGGGGTTAGTGGCGAGAGCAGCCCCCTCGCGGGGAAGGAGGGGGCGCCGACGGCCCTCTTTCCGGAAAGCGAAGGGGGGAGGCGGTGGAGGCGGGAGTGCGCACGGTGCAGCACGCAGCAAATCCGGATCACCAGTTCCGTCCCATGCAGACAGAGGAGTGGGGAAGCAGGAGGCAGAGGAGGAGTTGGATCGAGGCGGGGAGGGGGCGTCTCAGGAGAACGCTAATTTTACGAGGCGGACGCGAGAGGTTCTGTAAAAGCCATTTAATCGTTAACATCTTAAAAACTGGGGAGAGGGGAGCGAACAATTTGCTGCAACGACAACCCATTTCGTTAACCAGTTGTACAAAATTAAAACTTGAACAAACGAAGGGGAAAAAAGTATGTCTATAAAACCAAGGAGCACCCAAGAATACAGCAAAGCAAAAAACGGAAGCCTGGTTAGGGAGCCCGTCGGCGTCTCGGCTGCGGGGACTGAAGCTTAGCACGCAAAACACAGAGCAAGCAAAGAGTGGAGCCGGCGGAGGGGGGCCAAAGTGTGCAAAGGCCTGCGGCATTCTGGGCCCGAGGGAAGAGTTCGGAAAAACCAGACACGAGCAAAACCGTCTTCGGCCCATCGCAGTTTCGCAAGGCGGGGTTGGCGTGGCAGTTCTTCGACCGGACCGGATCGAATCGTGGGGGGAGGAAAGAAGGAAGGAAGAGAAAGGGGGGCGGGAGGAAAGGAGGGGCAACACAAAATGCAGCATCACCAACCTTGGAAGTCGGGCTTGGGTGACCGGCCAGAAGGCTTCGCTCCGAGTCTGCCCAGGAAGAGCCTGCAAAGAAATCTACGTAGTTTAGGGGTGCGCAGTCACCGCCAGGCGCCCGCCTCGACACAGAAACAGCAGCCCTGCCAAGCAGGCTGTCTGGAGACAAGGAGGGGGCCAAGCTGGGGAAGGAGAAGAGTGGGGACCCGGGGCCTTCTAGATACGGACAGTTCCCCTCAGCCCCAACCAATGCAGCCGGGGGGGGGGGAAGGGGTGGGAATAGCACTTTGGCACCCTCTGGACAGATCCTGGTTCCTCACCTCCAGGGGGGCCGACAGACGAGCGGGCTGGGTACAACCACACTGCTTCACGGGGGCACGGGCGGACCTGCTTTCTAGACCTCGTCTGTCTGCCTTTTCTCGCCCGCGGGGGACCGAGCGAGCGAGCAGAGACGGGGCCCTTGCCCCTCCCCCCCACAGCTGAGCCTCCCCGGACACTTACTGCCGGACGGGGTGCAGCGCCCTCAGAATGTCTGGGCGTACTGGGCGGCGTAAGCGCTGGCGTACCTCTCGTAGTACTCCGCCACGTTGTAGGCGGTTCCGAGACTGTACTGAGAATACGTTGCGGCAGCTGCCGCTGCGGCATACCCAGGTTGGCTGTAGGCTTGGCTGTACGTCTGGTTTGCGGCGGCCGTTGCGGCGGCCGCGGCGGCTGCAGCTGCGGCCGCGGTGTAGGGGTCGGTGTACTGGGCCACTACGGCGGTGGGGGTGGATGTCCTCCGGCCCACAGGGCTCCTTTCTCTGTAGGCAGCCGGGGCGGGGGGCAGCGCTCGGTCATAAGCTGCTCGCGCGCGGTCGTAGAGCTCGTACGTGTACTGGTCGCAGTACTCCCGGTCGTACCACGCTCGAGGACAGTAGGGTGAATAGGTGGCTGGTGGAGGGGGCACGCGGCCCCTGGAGAAGTAGTAGCTGGGGGTCGGGGTGGGCGGGGTGGGCACGGAGGCCCCCTTCGTGGCCCGGAGGGAACTGTTACTCTTGGAAAGCGTCACAAAAATTTTCTGATCCTCCAGGGGGGTGTCATTGAGATTCAAGATGGCGTCCATGGCTTCCCGCTCCTTGGCCATGTGGACGAAGGCGAAGTTCTTGACAATGTCGCACTCCACCACTTTGCCGAACCGCTCGAAGAGCTGGCGGATCTGGGCGGTGGTGGCTTTGGCCGAGACGTTCCCCACGTAGATCTTGGTGGCGTTGCGGATCTTGGAGGTGGCGTACTCCACCGTCAAGTGGGCCCCGTAGAACTCGCTCTTGTGCAAGGTGCTGATGGCTTGGTGGGCCTCATCCTCCTTCTCCATGTGGACGAAGGCAAAATTCTTCAGAATGTCGCACTCATTCACCTGCCCGTACTGCTCGAACAGCTTCCGCAGCTCTTCGGCCGTGACCACGGGAGAAAGCCCCCCAACAAAGATCTTCACCATGGTGATGGGGGGGCACTGCTGCCAGGAATCCCTTGGAAGAAAGAAAGGGAGAGGAGGAAAAGAGTGAATCCAAAGAAGTTCAGACGTTACACTTAACCCTGGTCAGTCGAACAAGACTGCACGCACACGGTTGGTTTGTTTTAATCTCAGTTAGGGTGGGTGTGTTGGATTAGTCTGTTGTGCCAAGCTAGCCTCTTTGGCTTGTTCAGGGTTCAGGGCATTGTACAAACCTCGAAAATGGATTAATTCAGTCATCCTGTTAGGGTCGTTGTGTGCACTGAGTCATTCCTTTCCCAACCCAGTTTAGCGCAAGCTGGTAGACATAATTCTGGGCCATGCGGAATCACGGAATGGAAGGTTGGAACAGAACTTGGGGATGATCTATCGCACCCCCTGCCCTGCAGGGACCCAATGCACGTCCCCCCCTCACACACCATTTTACCATCCGTGAAGCCGCCCCACGTTTACACCAACCCCCACATTCTGGCCCTGAGCTGTCAAATTACAAATATAAGAAAATGTCCAAATGGCACCGATTGGACTTTCCAGTCCTCAGGAACCCAGGATTTGGACCCAATGCCTTCACTGCTTGGCACTGATTTTTCATGGCGGTCTGAAAATGCCAGGGATTGAACAAGGACCATCCCACATCCAAAGCGTGATCATTCTGTGCCATGGCTTGAAACGCAAAGAAAGGCGATTCCAATGGGATATGAGAAGCGATTTCTTGTGGGAAGAGCCGTTAAGCAGTGAATCATCGGCCTAGGACACGGGCGGATTCCCCTTCTAAAATTAGGGCTCGCTGCCCATCTTTAGCAGTTTCCTGCACTGCGCATGGGGTTGGACTAGATGGCCTTGGAGACCCTCTTTAATGCATCCATTCTGGGTCTCTCCTGTAGGAAGCTGTCAGCAGGAGGCCAGTTCACTGAGAATCAGAGCGGGCAGCCTTTGGGCTTCCAGATGTCGTTCAGCTACAACTCCCAGCATCCCTCACCGGCTGGGTCTTCTGGGTGGTTACAGATGGCCCCCTTTTCCTGGTTTTCAGGCCAACCAGCCTAGGGCAATCTGTTCCCTCCAGATGTGCAGCATTTCAACACTTTGCTTTTGGAGAATCTCTCACCAGCACAACGTCTCTTGGGCACGAGGGCAGAGAGGAGCCGCCTCCAGCTGTTGAGCGGAGTTCCTTCTGCCAGGCCAGGCCAGGCCTGCTGGGCTCCTCCAGATGTCTGATCATCAGAGCCTACCAACCCCAAGAAGCAGCAACCTCACCAAAGGCCGATGGAGGTCGTGGGCTGCACCATCTGGAGGGCACCCGCTTGCCTAGCCTGGCAAGGCAAGGCTGCGCAGCTGGCAGAGATCGAATTCTCTCGGTGCCCTAAACAACCCAAATGGGCTGCGTGCACAGAACATGCAGAAGCCCTATTATGGAGGGACACCATGACCCCTAACCCACGACCGATTCCATTTTAAGCAACTTTAACGGGTTGGGCTAGCCTGGCCCGAGAACCCCTCCCCGGATCTCCGCCTCTCCCCTTTCCTTCCCCGTCAGGCTCTCCGCTCTCCCTCGCCCGCTTCCTCTCCCGCATCCTCTGCCAACCTGGCGCTGGATGCCTGCACTCCCATCGTCCTCAACCCGGCTGGCTCAGGACGATGGGGACCCAGGCCGGCCCTGGCCGCCCCCCACTCCGCGAGGGCCACGCGGCTCGCCCTCTCCGCGGCGGCCCCTCAAACTTTGCGCCCGGCGCAGGCTCGGCAGCCGGGCGGGGGCAGCGAGGGGGCGATGCCGACGCCGGAGCCGGAGCCGGGAGCCGGAGCCGCAGCGCGGGGGCGGGAGGGCGAGCAGTCCGGGGAGGCAGGGCCAGACGCTGCCCCGCGCCGAATCCGGACGGCCCCAGACGGGCGAGGGCCGCGCCACGACGGGGGCGATCTGGGGGGAGGCCCTCCTGCCCACCGGCCCCGGCCCGCGCGCCATCCCTCCAGCGGCGCCCCCGACTCACCGGGCCGGATCCCCGCCTGCGCCTGCTGCGTGCGAAGCGACGACCCCCGCCGCGTCCTCCTCCTCCTCCTCCTCCTCCTCCTCCGCCCTCTCGCGCTCTCCCGCGCGCTCTCCCTCCTTTTTTGCTGCCTCAACCTCCCACCCGGGCTCGGGCGACGGTGAAGCTGCCTAGGACTGCGCCATGTTGGCCTTCTTCTGGCTCACGTGACTCGGGGGGCGAGGACACGTCCGTCCCCCAAGCGGCTCGTTGCGAGGCGGAGGCGGTCCCACGACCAGAAGTTGACGCGCGTTGCACGTGTGAACGGGTGCGCGCGGAAGAGCGCGGCGGATTCGGCCGTGCGGATATCCCCCGGGAGCGGCCCCTGCGCAGGGCTGAGGGCGGGCAGGGAAGCGGCGAATCTCGGCTCGGCCGCTGCGCCGGGGCGACGGAGGAGCGCGCGCCCACCCTGATCCCGAGCCTGCCCTCCCAGCCGGGCTGCCGGCAGGAAACGAAAACGCGGCGTGGGGGGTGCGCTCCACGACGCCTTCGCCGTTCGCCCAGCTAAGCCCTTTCTCTGGATTCACACGACACGTCGAACCAGAAATCGTCGCCCAACAAGCGGCGTCCGGAGCGCCGATGTGATTGGACAGACACAGCTGAGCCATGACCCTTCCGGGCTTCACATCTCATGCTTAAGCCAGGTTAATAACAGTGCAAAGGCTGTTTTCCAACGACAGATTTAACCTGGTTACTGAATTAACCCATTCCTTGGACTCGCTCCAGACGCTGAACCGTAAATTAATCTTACGGGCTGGGCTCGCCCAATAAACTAAGCCATGCAATAATAAAGGAAAAGCAAGCCAGCTTTCCTTCTGCAAATGGAACAAGTGACGTGGTTGTGGGAATACAGCCAAACACAGGCCAAGATGAAGGCTGGGCTGCCTTCTAGCTATCTAACCCCTAACTATCTAACCAGATTCTGCTCTAGCAAGCAGCAGGTTGTGTGAACTCAACTGCTATCCGCTTTGTTCAAGGTTCAGAAACCTCCTAGCCTAGACAGTGGCATTGCCTTGTATTTGGGACGACCCTGGAAGGCAGGAAAAGCAGCGGCTGTAAAACGGAGCTGCCAGAGCAGAAACTCAGCTGGATGGGAACATCCAGTCCGTTGGTTAAAGCCACTCTCCACTGGCTTGCAAAGATATTACAAGGAATTGCTGGTCGCAAGGAACGTCTTTGTTCAGCTCTCCAACCCCGTGTCCCCCAGATGAGTGGACTTTCGCCCCCAGGATTCCCCCAACAGCATGCCCATCGCTGAGAATTCTGGGAGCTGAAGTTTGCACATCTGGAAATTGCCCAGGTTGGGAGAAGCTCAGCTGCCCGAGTTCACACAACGCACGGCATCGCAGTCCCATCTGAGCTTAGCCGGCTGTGTGAATGGGAGAAGAGAGGACCGACTCTCCTAATAGCGCCCAGTAAAGCTTTTAAAATTGTATCTTCCTGGTGAGGCTTTCAGTGACTTCCGTTTGGGCTGTATCATCAATCGCTTTTTGTAACTTTGTAACATGTCTGAAGAATGTATTCCGACGCTGCTGCCTGCTTGCATTCCAGTCCTGACTGATCTTATACCTGTAACAACAACCCTGTGAGGTCTGGCTGAGGGAGAGGGAGAGGGAGTGACTGGTTCAGCGTTACCCAGAGAGCTCAGTGGTCAAGTGAGATTTGAACCCAGGTCTCCCTGATCAAAGTGCAACACCTTAAACCTGGGGTTTCTCATGGCTGGCTGGGGGATTCTGGGAGTTGAAGTCCACCCATCTTAAAGTGGCTGAGGTTGAGAAATCCTGCCTTAACCAGTTCATTGCATTGGATCTATTAGATTTCATAATCAAAGTGACAAAGTGACTATGAACACAAGGATAATCCATCTACCCACCCACTTCAATGCTTCTTCCCCAGGCTGGTTCCTTCCTGATGGGTTTCGGTTACCATAATCCCCAGCCAGCAAGGTCTTCGGCTGGGGATACAGTAGCCGACTTCCCATGGGTTTGGATGGCACGGGATTGCAAACGAAATGTTAACCCAGATCAATTTTTGACCTCCAGGCCTGACTCTCCCTCATTTCTGCCCTGCCCTGCCTCTTAAAAGGGGCTGCTTAAATTAAATTAGGCAATACGGTGCTTAATGCCGCGTTGCCGCAACTTCTGTGGACTTCCACTCCCAAAATTCCCAGCAATGGCTGTGCTGGGTGGAGAACTCCGGAAACCCACACTTCTGGAAGTTTGTCCCTGCTGGAAAACATTGCTTTGTCGTATTCATTACTTCATATTCTGCCTTTCCTCCAAGGGCCCCAGGATGGCACATACAGGTTGGATTCACACAACACACTGAATCCCAAACCTGGGATCATTAAACGCAGTGGCTGTGCTTCCAGAACATGCGATGCCCGAAGCAACCCTATTCTGCTTCCATATTACAACGTGCTGAGATAAGACCTGCCCCGGGTACTTTTCTTGTGCACCCCCTGAGACCTCCAGAAGTGTTTACCTCATTTTAACTGTGACCAACGGGAGAATATATGAAAATAATACAGGAAAAAAGTCTTCAGATCACTCACTCCTGACGTCTTCAGGGATATTCCATATAGTCTGCTTGGCAAAGGTATGGAAGTGTCTTGCTTTGGGCTTCTCCTGAGATGCTTAATTGATTTCTCGGTCTAGCCTCTAAACCAGTGTTTCTCAACCTTAGCAACTTTAAGATAAGCATGCTGGCTGGGGAATTCTGGGAGTTCAAGTCCACATATCTTAAAGTTGCTAAGGTTGAGAAACACTGCTCTAAATCCTGGTGGTCTCCCATCCTTGCACTGATCACTTTGGATGCTATAAATATAGACGTGTGTAAATGAAATGAGATGAACCGAGCAGTTGCCCTCGGCCATCTTCAGGGAAGGCAAAGCCAACAGGAGAACCCCAAGCCAAGAGGCTGGCAGGATTCCCCCCACCGAGTCACTCAGCCTGTTAAACAATGGAGCTGCTGCCCCATCTGTGACTTCACAGACCACCAGCCAGTTGGGCTCTAGCCACTCCAGCACTCCCTGGCTCCACCATGCGCGGCCCCCTCTGCCTTTTCTGTCTGTGCCAGGGGAGTTCTGCCGCACACCAAGGTGTGGTGGGTGGGCAGGATGTAGGAGCTCCCTTCCACCTGGTCTGGGAGTGGTTGGCGGTTTGCTCTGCCATGGTGGTGGCTCTGGTGCTGGCGCTTGCGATGAAGTGGCTCACCAGGAAACAAGATCCCCAAGACAGGAAAACGTGCCAGGTGATGGGCCCAGGACGCCACGTGCTGGGTGGGGAAGCGGTGCCCTGCAGTTGGCCATCGGGGGTGTGTGGGGGGAGAGAACAGGGAAGCTTCCAGGGCTGCAAAGCTCCTTGTTCGAAGCATTAAAAAGTCGGGCTTTGGATCCCTGCTTGGAAGCACCGACCCAGCGCTGTCTTCAACATCTTACAGCCACTCCGACTTTTCCTCTTGGCCCAGCTTTTAAGGGGCAGCACACTAAAGCCATGCTCCCATCAGAGATCGGCTCTGAAGCACTGCACGAAAAGTAGATATCGACAGACAAGCTTGGATGGATGGAGGACCTCCCTGATTTAAGGCGTCTTCTAATATTTTGGGAAGTGGTTTTAGCTCTGTGCCTGGACACTGATCCCCCAGAAGTCTCTACCTTCTCCCCAAATTCCTGATCTGGTTGCCTTTTTAATTCACTACAACCTCACTCTGTCGTCTGGGACTCGGCGAGATCGTACAATATGGAGGTTGAGCTCCATCACATGTAGAACGTAGCTCTTCCCAAATGAGATTCTTCCTTTTTCGAGAAAATAGATAAAAAGGATGGAAGCTGAAAGGCTAATAATAATTACAGCACGGCTTTAGTCTGCTTCCTGAATCAGAGGCAGCCGAGTTAAACTAGTCCTGTCTTTTAATCGGCAGTTTGCAATTTCTCTAAAGTTTCTTCCCCCTGCAACGGAAGGATCGCTTTCTCTGGCTTAGACGTAGGAGAGACGGGAACGATGAGTTCATGGAGAACGTCTTTCAAATGTCTCAAAGCCCCCCCGCATATGGAGATGGCTTCCTGGTCAGAGAGGGCTCTCTGCCCCCTCCCTGAGATCTTCCATTGGGATTGAACTGAAATATGGGAAGCCAAGGAGGGCTCAAAGCTTTGGGTTGTTGAAAGCAAGAAGAACATTCCCTCTTTCTCTCTTTATGACACTCATTTCTCTTAGCTATCTCTTCCTTTAGTGAATTCTAGAACAGTGTTTTTCAAACTTGGCCATTTTAAGCTGTGTGGACTTCAACTCCCAGAGTTCAACTCTGGGAGTTGAAGTCCACACAGCTTAAAGTGGCCAAGTTTGAAAAACACTGTTCTAGACCATTGCATCCTTGAAAGTTTCACCAATATCCTTATTTCCTTGGAACCAAATTTCAGAGCCACCTTTTTTCCGTCACCTTGAGTGAGGACGCTGGGGCCAAAGCGGTAGAGGAAAACAATTGCCATTTCGGTCCCTTTCTCGGAGGCTCCTGGCGTCCGTCGCACCGCCCAACCTCTGGCGCTCTGATACTTTTATGTTCCTCCCGCAGCAGGAAGAGGCCCCGGGAGATCCAGAAGAGATGAAGAGACGCCTCCTGCGGACCTTCTCGCACATGGAACAGGAGCTGGTCAAACTCATGACCCTCATCCGGAATCGCAAGGCCAGCCTCGTCACCCACCACCGGGGCTGCAAAGCCTCCGACTGCCAGCGAGTTCGAGAAAACAACAAGGCCTTTAATTTGGCTGTGTACGATATTATTGAGGACTGAGCCGCAGGAAAAGGATTAGAGACGGGAATAAAAGTATTACAGTGGACGGGCACTCCCCACGAGCAATGCGCAGTCCGTGTGCCATCAACCGAAGCCCACAAAATTGAGAACGGGCAGGGGGAGGTGGTTGAGGGTGGGGGGCGCTGTGCCGGGCAACAACCCTCAGGCCTGGGGGGCTGTGAAGCACACGCGGGGGGCCTGCCGGCGCTTGGATTCTAGGCTGGGATGTCTCTGCGCTGGCCTGGCACTCTTGTCAGTGGTTTTATGATGTTTCCTCTTGGCGATGGACTGAGAAGCTGGTTCCAGCAGGCTGCTGATAAGCCGTGATTTGTTTTAACCATGCTTTGAGCCAGCCGTCACTATTGGTCTACCTGCGATGCGAAGCCATGGTTTACGGGCCACAATGGCTGAGTCGGCGCTAAGCAAAACTTAAACCACACAGTGGCCAGGATCATCCAGCTTAGGAAACCTAGTTCATCTAGCGCAGGGACAGGCAAATGGGGGGGGGGGGGGGCAGATTGCAGCTTTGCACTTTTTTTGTTCTGCCAGTTGGGAGAAGCACCCCGAGGGCTGGGTGTTTGGCTTGGAGGTGGGGGCGGAGTTGAGCCATGTCCCTGGATACCGGACAGGGAGAAGAAGCTCTAGGGCGTAGGCAGAATTTTTCTGCAGGCTGGGAAATCCTGCCCCCCATTTTCAGCACCCTCCGGTCAGAGTGTTCCCAGGACCAAAGAACGGAGGGATCAAGCAGGCTGCCCATCACCAGCCTCGTGCCTGGGCAGCTCCCCGGCTTGGCCTCCTAGCTGGCCTTCCCTCATAGCCCCTGGGAGCTCCCCTCCCCAGGGGTTTGTGATGTCACGGCCGGTCCAGACCCAGCTCAGCTCGGGACAGCCAAGGGGGCCAAATGGCTCTGCAGAAGGGCCGCGCCCTCCTCCGGGTGCTCCTCTCCTGCCTGCTGGGCTGGGCAGGCCCCACCTGGGCCCTGAGAGATCCCGGCAAGGACCAGGGGGCGGCCCAGGGCGACCCCTACCTGCAGGTTCCCTCTGAGGTGCTGGGGCAGAGACTTCTGCTGTGGTTCCTGACTCTCGCAGGGTTTTACGGGCTGGTCTGGATCCTGAACGATTTTTCAGGGGAGCAGTGCCTCCCCCCCAGGCCGAAAGATGCAGCGGTGAGTTCCTGGCGGGTGGGAGGGCTGGAGGGAGGGAGGGATGGCCGCCCCACCAAGAGGGGACCTCACGCACAGCACTGGGCCACCTGGCCATTAGTTAACCCTCTGCTTAACAGGAGTCAGAGAGATAGGAGAAGGGGATGGACAGACGGATGGGTGGGTGGGCAGGCAGGCAGAGTTGATGCCCCAGGAGAGGACGACCTGGTTGGTTAGATTGTGTGAATAGGTTTGCCACGTGCAAATCTCCCTACTTCACAAACCTGTTCTCATGGGAGTGTTCTCCAATCTTCTTCTCTCAAACTGAATTGAAAACCGGTAGGGAAAAAAACCAGGAGAATGTCTCCCCCAGCACTAGACTCCCTTAAGAGTTGGGGATGAGTCTCTCTCCTTCACTGGATGGCACTGACCTGGGCAGACATCAGTCTTGGACACTTTAATCCACATTTCTGCCCAGGTGCTTGGACCCCACCCCTTCCAACTCCAGTTCACACAACACACAAAACCTGAATTAACAATTACAGTGTTATAAAACATGCAATGCCCAAAGATAATAATGGGGCTGCCCTTGAAAAGTATCTCCCACTGGGGGGAGATGGGGGGAGATAAATCTAATCAATCAATCAATCAATCAATCAATAAACCTGGAAGCTTCAGTTGGTTCAGAATGCAGCGGCCCGCATAGTTTTGTGCAAGTCTAGATTTGCACACATGTCACCTCTCTTGTGGGAGCAGCACCGGCTGCCACTTTGCTTCCTGGCCCAATTCGAGGGGCTGGTTGTCACCTTTAAAGCCCTTCTTGGCTTGGGGCCGGGCTATTTGAAGGACCGCCTTTTCCCAGTTTCATCTGCCCGACCCACCAGATCGGGGAGGCAGGGCATGTTACGGGTCCCCCCATTAAGGAGGTCCATCTAGTGCAGTGTTGTCCAAACTTGGCCACTTTAAGATGGGTGGCTGGCTGGGGAATTCTGGGAGTTGAAGTCCACCCATCTTAAAGTGGCCAAGTTTGGACAACACTGATCTAGTGGGACCAAGGAGAAGGGCCTTCTCTGTGGTGGCTCCCTCCCTGGGGAACACCATCCCCATAGAGATCAGACGCCCCCCCCGATGCTCTTCCGCATGGCCCCGAAGACGTGGTTTTGCCAGCGGGCCTGGGGATCCCAGGGCGACCCGGAGCCCCTCAAATGGCTAGTGCAAATGTGTCATTGTCGCCAGGGGGGTGGGGGTGGGTGTAGCGGGTTTCATATTGGGGGTTCTTATTCTCGTAAGCCGCGCGGAGTCACCGTGAGTGAGTTGGGCGGCCATATAAATTGCTCAAATAAATAAAATAAATCATAATTCCAGGGTGGTTGGGTCCCCACAACATGCAAAGTCAAGGAAGCTAATCCCCGAACCACAATCCACACATCGCCATCGTAATTGTGTGTTGTTTGAAGCCAGCCTGTGGTTCTGTGTGTATTTTTTTGTGCAGATCAGAAACTGGAGCAAGATCCCAGCCCAGGGACCTCGTCCTCCTCCGCGTCACTGCCGCGTGCAATCCAGTCTGAGGTCCCTCAGGCAAACGGAGCAGGATCTGGTCACTCTGTTGTACAAGCTTCGCAAGCACAAGGTCGCCCTGGCCACCAGATGGTTGCCCAGCAATCCGAGGTCTGGGCGGGGTATTCTTCCTAACGATCTGGTGATCTACACAATTCAGGATGAGACATAACTGATGCTCGGGAAAACAGATCCCCATTTCCCAAAGGATGCGACGTAAGGAGAATAAAGTTTTCTGAGAGCGACTTCTACACAAGAGTCTTTGGCATAGCATGGCACAGCATGGCTGGGTTCGCACAACACCGTCAACCTGGGTTAGCAAACATTATTACTCTACAGCAGTGTTTCTCAGCCTTAGCAACTTTAAGATGTGTGGACTACAACTCCCAGAATTCCCCAGCCAGCAATGAATTCTGGGAGTTGTAGTCCACACATCTTAAAGTTGCCAAGGTTGAGAAATATTGCTCTACAGTATTCATGCAATGTACTAGGCTCAAACCAATTCTTGTCAAATGGAACAACTGGATTCACACAGCCTCCGAAGACAAGGCCTGGCTCTCACAACTCACTAACCTAGTCTTATAAGTTGCGTGAACCCAGCCTACAGGAACGTTCACAGCCAGAGAACCGGTAGAGTTCTGCATTTTGCCCTTTGGTCTAACCCGGGCTGTATTTCCACAACACATGTAACCTGACGGTTGAATTAACTCTTCCGTTTGCTCCATCCAGGGAAGCACAAACTCTCCAAAGAGATTTGAGTTCACACAACGTGCCAAGACATACCCAAACAACACACCCAATTCTGTTTAAAACTGGCCACATTTATTTATGTATGCGTTCATTCATTTATTTATATATGAAATGTGTCACCGCCCATCTTGTTGAAACGACTCTGGGCGGTTTACAAAACAGTTAAAAATCAATTAAACTTAGCATATGCAATCATCTTAATAAATAGAAAATAAATAGATCCAAGGGTAGATATAAAATTGGCAGGCACTCAGGGAGCGAGTGTGTTATGTGAATGTAGCCACGAGAGCTTCAAATATCTGTTGCGTGAAAAGAACGTATCAATCCTATTACCCCTCCTTTTCGCATTCAGGCTGGGGAAAGCTAACCCTGGTTGATGTATGAGGCTTCAGTACCTTTAATTCTCAGCTCTCCTGTGTATTGGAAGAAGTAAGCAGCAAATTCATTAGGTAGAGTCGCCCTTTCTCTCTTGTCTAACCCAGTCTACCTAAGTGCCCCCAATGTCACTGTTCTGCCACTCTTTGGAGGACAATGAAGATTACCGTGATGCAAAAGAGATCAAGGAATAGGAAATAACTGGAGGAGGACCGTCAAGGCCACACTGATATCAGCGTCTTGTGTTTTGGAATTCAAGGCCACTGTTATAGTCTTAAGCCTAGTTCAGCAGGTCCACAAGAGCTGATCATGGTGGTAACCCATGCAGGCCACAGAAATGAAGCTGAATAAACTGGAAGCTTTCCAGACGGTGCTGCTGGGCGTCTGAACAGAATGACGATTTCGGTGGCCGATTAATTGTTCCTTTCAAGCCAACGTTTTTGAAGAAACTGAAGAAAGTAGCCCACGGCCTTTTAGAAGCAATCCTGCCGCAGCTTGATCGTCCTTATCTAAATCATACATAAATGGATGCAGCAGAGAGATTGGACAATTAGCACTACAGTCAAGAGCTTTGAAGAACCCTTTGAAGGGGAAAATTGCTCAGATCTGGCCGTTTATTAACATTTTGTTAAAAGGTCATCCTTTTGACTGTATCAATGTCCTTCTGGTTAGAAATATTACATATTTATGTTTCAAATATTTGCATTTCACCCTAAGATCACATGCGATGCTCCAAAGATTCGTTTTGTTTCTTGTGTCTTTCCTTTTGGTTCACTGTTAATTTTAGCTTATTTTCTTTCTTTATTCTGTGTGTGTCTGTGTATTCTTGTTCTAGGTTTTGTTTGCTCAACTGAAAAAGGAAAAAGAAAGCCGCCATTGGCAGCTGCGTTAGATTTGCAAAAAGCTTTCCAAGTCCTTCCTTAGGGGCTGTTTCCATCTTTCCATCTTGGGGGTCTCGCCCAGCTTTGTCTCTATAACTCCTTGCAAAAAGAGAGAGAGAGAAAGAAAAATCCATTTAAGAAATGCCCCACCTAGTTGGAACAAGCTTTAAATTTTTCTTCCCTGGAGTTCAACCCAGTCTCCATTTCTAAATTAGATCATTTTCTCCCCTTGCAAAGTACACAAACAGATAACAGGCGGGGGGGGGGGGGGGCAACTGAAACACAGTGTTTTACCTGTCTGCAGAGGTGTGGCAGAGACCTTGTTCTGACAGTTGCGGTGTCTCGGTGCTCTGCGCAATCTTGCGTCTCCCAAGGTTTCAGCTTGGATTTGAGTTTGGGGATTTTTTGTGGGGAGGAGAGACTCCAACAATTATTGTAGTTTGAGTTCTGCAGCCCGGGCTCCATCTGCCTGAAAAGGAACTCTCCTTTTTCTGGCTGGGATTGCAAACATGCTCAGCCCCAAAGGCTGGGTGACAAGTTCACGGATGCTTCATCTGTCAAGCGGCTTTGTCTGTCCCATCCGCTCTTTAAACGCAGTTTTCGGGTTGTAGCATCACACAAACCCACAGCTGGGCTGTCTCTTGGATCTGCAAAGTCTGCCCTTTGAAACCGAGGCTTGTGGAACGGGATGAACTCGCTTTCTGGGACCCCCAAAGAGCCGCAGCTTTGCGATTTCAATGACCGTATAAACCTAAGGCTAAGAAGAGAATTTTGTGGATTTTTTTCCAGACCGGGATCCACAGTACAGCAGTTTGGGGGGAAAAGCAATCACCGCTTCCTGTTTCCCTCCTCCAGTTTTTGTACCCGCAAAGAGGAAAAATTATAGGTTAGCATCTGTCGGAGGGGTTCTGCCAACACACTGAACCAGATTAGTGACAGACCTGGTTACTGCAGTTGCAGGGCGTTCTAAGCACAGACCGTTTTTCAGCAATTAGAAAAACTATTTGGCTGGTTCACTGCCTTTTATGAACCCAACATTTACTGACAGATCGTGCACCTTAATGCAGCCCCTGGGTTGGTTTTCTACAGCACCAAGGCCCCAACTTCTGCAGCTTTAGGATGAAAACTGGCCGGATTATTCTCTGCAGCTGCTTGCGATTCTGCTGCTTATGTGGCTGAGAGAATGACTGAGCACCCAGGGCCGGCCTTCCCGGGCAATGCGCGTGTGTGACACGCACCGTGTGCCACAGGGAGCAGATGCTGAGAAGGGGCAGGCAGAAAGATGCTGGAGGACCACGTTCCTAAGCAGTGTCTGCAGGGAGGGGGGTCAAAAAAGTCAAGATGGCGGGCTTTGATCGCATGGTTGCAGCCGTGCCGTCTTGACCTTCCTGTGGACAACCCCGGCAGATGATTTCATGCTCCTCTGTTTCTCTCTCTCGTTTATATGGATTCTGAAAGGGAGGGAGAGTGAATGAAAAAAACTTGGGATAAAAGCCAACCACTGTTTTATTGCCGTTTGGATCAGAGCCTTCACGTCTTTTAATGAAACTACTTCTTTATTTCATATGAATATTTCAGTGAAGTCTAGGGTCACCTTTTGAGGTGGTGCAGAGAAGAAGCACAACCAGGAGTACTAACACTGTCTTTATTGCAAGAGATGAACGGAATCTTGCAAGACTGAAAGCATTTCTCCCTCCTCTCCTTTTACTCTCTGGAAAACTCAGGAGGATCCCTTCTGAGATGCTTCCCACGCCCCTTTTCCTTCTGAGGGCTGAGACGTCTCTTACATGCTGGTTGTCCGGTCTGTGTCTCTTCCGTCTCCAGAGATAATTCTCACAGACCATCTCATCTAAGAACGTCAGAACTGGAGGAGATGACAGGTGGGAGGCCAAAAGGCTGACCCTCCGAAACTGTTTCTCAACCTTGGCAACTTTACGATGGGTGGGCTTCAATTCCCAGAATTCCCTAGCCAGCTGGCTGTGGAATTCTGGGAGTTGCAGTCCACCCATCGTAAAGTTGCCAAGGTTGAGAAACACTGCTCTAAAATCCACAGAGAAAAGTAAAGAAGACTTAGGAAAGCTCATTTGGAAAGTAAAACTAGAAAGTGCAAACATTTAGTTAATGCTAAATATTATGAAGAGCAAATTAATGTTGACCAGCATGCTTGGCGAATTCCCAGCGGACACACAGACATGAAGGAGGTAAATAGGTGTGTTTTTTTGGACCCAAGAAGAGATACGTTAGGAAGCAAGGATGGAGTTTGACCCTGGACTCTTGGCTATGTGGATTATGGGTTGATCATTTTATTGCTGTTTGGTTTTAACCTTCTATAGGCCACCCAGAGTCATCACAATGGCATAGGTGGCCATATAAATCCTTTAAATAAATCAATAAATAGATGGACAGGTTATAGGAGAAATAAAGCGGAAATGACTCTTGGGGAGAAAGCCAGTAATTCGTCAAAATCCTGAAGAATAAGGAGGACATTTCCACGTCACAAAGATTTCAAAAAAATTAAAGCGGGAGTCTTTAAGTAATAACTCATGTATTTTGAGGGTGTGGTGCTGGACCAGAAGAAGTGGCAGTGGCTGAAGGAAGCTTATGGGATGGAGACCACAGAGAAGGCTGAGGAGCCAGTTGATGGACAGAATGAAGACTGTCCTTGGAAGGGCTTCAAATTATTCCTGCAAACAGCTCGAGGTGGGTCACCAGAAGCTGGACCTGACCTGATGGCACCTAGACAAGTGTTTCTCAACCTCAGCCACTTTAAGATGGGTGGACTGTGCTGGCTGGGGAATTCTGGGAGTTGAAGTCCACCCATCTTAAAGTGGCTGAGGTTGAGAAACACTGACCTACAGTAAGGCTATGCTCTGGATTTCAGCCACGATGCTTTTCAGATCAAAGGATTCCAGGACACTAATATTTTAGGACTGGGATGGGCCATGATTTTGTGGGGGGGGGGTTGTGTCCAAATCTGTATGTCCTTTTCTCTCTCTGTAACTACCCCTGTTCCGTTTCAGGCGTCTTCCTTTCTCCCTCCCCAAGAGCAGTGAAGGGGAGACATATTGACCAGAACTGATCTCTTGCAGAAGAATGTTGAAATCAAAGGCGGCATTTGGTGGACATCCTGCTTTAGGAGAAAGTGTTAAACATCTCTCATTACGATGTTCGGTTTCCGAATTCTTTCCAAGAAAACTGTAAGGAATGAGACGTTTCCTGAGCCAACAGGCGAAGTAGATTCACATCCATCATTCAACGCTTTGCATTCCAAATTCCCCCGAGAAGCTCTCTTTGGCCATTTTAATCCAAATGCTTATGAAGTAGTACATCAAGCGAAAAGGTGGATTTCCACTGAGAAAAGTTCTGGAATTTTTTTGTCTGATTTTCATGGCAGGGTTACTGCCTGGTGAGCCCAAGCATTACAGTTACACACCCTAGTTTTTGGCTTTGCATCCTGTGTGAACCCAGCCAATGCTGGTTGATTCCACAAATCCAGGGTATTCATGGCAATGCCTTCTACACGAGATGGCACAGAGTCCACCTGGCAATCCATGTTTTTAGCTGGTTGTGTTCCTCACTATGCCCTCTCCCAGCAGCCATTTTGTGATAGTGCCCACAACATGTTTTCAACATTTCCTATGTGCCCCCCAGCCCTCCCCAGATTGAGCAGCCCTGCAATAAATCATTATTAAACCAGCCAAAGCTTAAGACAGTGCGGAAACTCAGTTACAGCATACTCTTTGGTCCCAGGATGAGGGATATGTATCTCATCTGGAAAAATTGGCCTGGAATTTAGGATTAAACATTTGGGTGCTACTCCTTGGTCCTAGAGGCAATGCATGACTTTGCTAAGCAGCCAACTTTCTTTCCAACCTGACCAGGCCAGGCTGAATCCTCTTTCTCAACTTTGCGTCGCTCAGCCAGAGGAGCCAAGTTCTTGCCTACGACGCCCTCCTTGCTAATAAAATATTGATGGTGAAAGCTCTCTGTCCATTACTACTTCTAGCAAGTTCCCGTGACGGAGCGGGCGGAGATGGCTTGTCCGAGGCTGAATTGCCGATCGCTGCCAAACGCCAGGGCAGCTGCCGAGTGGAAGAGATGGCTCAGGAAGCA
Organism: Liasis olivaceus; assembly: GCA_030867105.1. Lineage (NCBI taxonomy): Eukaryota > Metazoa > Chordata > Lepidosauria > Squamata > Pythonidae > Liasis > Liasis olivaceus. The sequence continues at coordinate 19,995,696 of CM061356.1, forward strand.
TTGCCAGAGCTTCATTAAACCCTCGGAGCACAAGAGGCTTTCTTGATCAGGGTGTGTCTGCTAAAAGCTCCCTGTTCTCTGCCAGAAGCTTTCAGGAGTGGCCAGAAACTCCCATCTTCAGCTTTGCGCACCAATCTGCCTGTGTGCACCGCCCTTGGCGTGCCCCAGCCTTTCTGCCACGCTAGACTTTTGCCTGGGGGGGAAAAATCATCCTTTACAAAATGGGAAGCCAAGCCCCGCTCTCTAGCATCGTCTTTCCTTACAGGAACACCTCATATTTTCAAATAAGGTAGCTTAGAAAACAAAAAGGATGAGCTGGAGTGCTCCAGAGCTCGGTTTGGAAGGATGCCACCTGCCCAGGTAAAGGGTAAAGGAAGCAGGGCCAGGTGGAAATAGCCTCGCGCAGGGGAGTCTTCAGGCCATGGTCAAAAAGTCTTCCATCATATGGCTTGTGACTCCTGTGGACACCTCTGGAAGTGTCAGGTTCAGCCCAAAGAGCTCCAGGAGACAATGCAAATACAGTCCTGTTGCGTTTATTAGCTTCAACCTCAGGACAGAAATCTCCCCAGACTGAACCTAAGTTCCCAAGCCAGCCAGCCACAACACCGTGAATTCCTTAGGGAGGTGCCAGCCTCATCCTCTTGAACTTCCCACACTCCTGTTCAGGGCTAAGGAAACGCTTATCTCCCTGAGCGTGGCCTTCATAACCCCATTCCATCACAGGAAGGCAGGGAGGTAGAGGGACAGGTATTTAACTCAGATTTTTTTTCCTGGGCTTATCAATACATTGAAGTGTCACCTAACCAAACAGGTGAGGGGGCCCAACAGATGCGCTCAAGGAAAAAAAAAGCCCTAAGGTTAAACTAACCAAGGTTATCATATTGTTCCATAAGCCTTTCACTGATCCAATGACATTTGCTACATAAAAATTGCTACAGGATGGACTGGAAGCTCTGAGTTCAAATCCAGTTTAGGGTCGAAGGCCAGGAGTCACCTGCAATTTATCAAAAGGACCTCCAGATCGTGGCAGGAGACTTCCCCCTCTGAGTTGAAGAGGAACAGGTCTCCATCTCTGCCTTGTGAGCCCCCCGAGGCATCTGGTCAGCTGCTGTAAGAATCAAAGTGCTGGATTAAAATGGGCGGTGGATGATCTTCTTATCAACCAAACCCTAGCCTACCTCACAGGGTTCTTAGGAAGAGAAGATGGCCTGAGAACCAGTTCACTGCCCCAACCATCTTATTCCTTCCAAAAAAGATAAACTGCATCTAGGAGAACAGGACTCAGAGACCGCAACATTGGTCAGCAATTCCGCACCCACCCACCCAAGAGAACCATGCACAGCCCAGAACTTGCAAAAAACGTGTTGGAAAGTGCAGGGAGAGAAAAGCAGGGTTTTCCAGGACGGATCTTACTGCTTCTGCCTTCAGGCAGTGCAGTTGGCAGATCAGCCCCTGTTCAACTTTTCCAGTTGGGTTGCACGCTGAAGCAGACAATGGGATGGCTTATCTCTGGCTCTCGGTGGTTTGGGGGATATAAAAGCGCCTTAGTCTCCCCTCAGTCAGCTGGAAAAAGCGAGTCTGGTCTGGCCCAGAGAACAAGGAAGGGAACACTCAAGACCAGCATGAAGGAGGAAGAGATCGCTAGGCTGGGCAGAAGAGGCAAGCCTCAGCCATGGCCGAAGAGCCAAGCTGGCGTATGTATTCTGCACAAGGCCTTTTAAAGATACTCAGCGGCCCCCTCTCCCTTTTTCCCGTCCATCCTACATCAATGTCTAGACCAGCATTTCTCAACCCTGGCCATTTTAAGATGTGTGGACTTCAACTCCCAGAATTCCCCAGCCAGCCTTGCTGGCTGGGGAATTCTGGGAGTTGAAGTCCACACATCTTAAAGTGGCTAAGGTTGAGAAACACTGGTCTAGACTCACACAACAGGCCCAAACCTAACAATTTATTGGATTAACTTGGATTCTGAGCTCATCCAACAGACCTACCACATGGTCTGAGTTCCTAGAAGTAGCTAAACCCTAACTCCAGATTAATAAAACACGATTGCTGCGTTCATCTATAACATTTGACGTCCAGCCCTGTTAACTATGGCCTGAGTTAAGCGGATTCATGCCAGGTTCACGCCAAGTGCAAAGCCGAGGTTGTGTTCCCACAACCCACCATAGCACAAACATCCCAGCAAGCCGCATTTTAGACCACTAAGAAAGATTTTCCTGATTTTTTTGTTTAACACGCAACAGTCCTTGATAAACTGGGGACTTAATCTCTATTGAGTGCTTGGTTGCTTATGAATATCTGAATGACGCCGCTTGGATCGTGATTAATTTTTCATTTACAATGATGGTTGCTCCTTTCTCAGAGAAGCATTAAGGTCGGCCTCTTTTCTAACATGGCGAATCGGTGCCAGAAATGTCTTAGTTTGCTTCCTCCTCTCCAAAATGTTTTCCTCTTCTACATTATATATTGTATTCTCCTTTGTAGATTATGGACTCGAGTCAACAAATTGCCTGCCTCTTAATGAAACAGCCTCCTCCAGGACCATCTAAAGCCATTTACCCCTTTACTGATATTATTTCTGAGGCATGCTGCCCCTTGCTATGGAGGCTCTACTGCCAAACTTCCACGGCTTTAGGGGAGTTCAGAGGCCTGCTCTTCATTTATGAAGCCCCGTGAGAAACTGCTGAAGGGAAAAGAGAAATGGATTACAGGAGACTGCTGTGATCTTTTTTTTTTAAAATCAACATGTTTGAAGCAGCCTGGAAGAAATGAGGCCCTGATATCCCAACGTGGAAATAGAAAAGCCACCCAGCGGAGGGGACTTTGTTCCCTTTCTGTATAAGTTCCACTGAGAGGGAGGCTTCGCTTTCGCCCGCACGGAATAGCCCTTAATCAAATAGATTATTTAAGTGGAAATTTTAGCACCTCCTAACTTCATAAATGGGTGTTCAACAAGCTATGAAAGATTTCCGCTGCTTCAGCTCCTGGGGAAAAAAAACCCCAAACCCACAAATGGCATTTTTATCAGCTGAATGGAGGCAAAGAAGTACACCAAAAACGTAAGCAGTCAAAATGCAGCTTTTTATATTATTTTCCTTAAAAATAAGCAAGAGGTTTTCAAGGAAGGAGATAAAATAAACTCTCTTTTGATTTAAGCTCAGCTCCTGGCAATTATGAGCACATCTATATACTTTTCTTGGCAGTAATACAGATGCTTAGCTACAGCTTTGTCCTGGAATGGTTTTTTTGACTTCCTAATCTAGTGTACAGCACGAAGATTTCCGAGTGGTCTCCTACCCACAGTATGAACCAGATCCGATCCCGCTCAGCTTCTCTGAGGCCAGCCAAGATGGAAGAGATGCTGCCACCGTGCTGCTAAGTAAATTCTCCATGCCCAAGTTTTTGTGCTCTCTGGGTGTCTTGTAGGACAATCGCCATATGCCGCATAAATTCCCTTTGGCTGCATTGGCTAGGACTTGTGGGATTTGTAGTCCAAATTGCTGGTTGGGTGCTGTGTCGCTCAGCCTTTTTCTTTGGACTTCCAGGACTTACCATTTTAGGACAGAAGATCCAAGTGCTGAAACTAACTTGTATACAGCAGGGTTCCTCAACCTTGGCGATTTGAAGATGGGTGGACTTCAAGTTGCCAGGGTTGAGGAACCCTGGTATACAACCATTGCTGGGTTGTGAGACTGTGCATGGGCACACACACACACAAACACATATGTCTGTATCTATGCATACTCAGAACTGCCCACAGCCCCCAAACCTGTTTTTGGAAGTTCCTGGAGCAATTTCCAACTTTGGTTCACCGGTGTGACTTCCCATCATGTCAAAAAGCAGAAAAATTGCTGGGTGTGCTGCAAAAGAAGCTTTAAAAAGAGAGTTTTAAACGTAAAGCAGAGAAAAGCGTCTGAAGGCCACCCCTCCCGTGGTCCAGGAAAGCAGCAAACGTAGGCCCCGTCCACGTGGCACCACGGCCCACCCTCCGGCATGCTTGGTCTTTCCAGAAAAGTGAAGGGCTGTCGAGCATCTCTGGGAGGGAGGGTATGGATGGGGCAGCCTGTCCTAGAATGACCCTCGTCCCCAAATGGATCGAGGAACATTAGAAAGGACGATTGTGCTTTGGCCTCTTCGATGCGCTTCAGAGCCCAAACGATGCCAGGGCCTTTGAGATCAGCAAGAAGACCTCGTGGCCAGAAGATGAGATTTGTACGTGTGAATCACGTAAAAACTGCAGGTGGTTTGGCATAAAAGAGGAATATTAGAGATAAGGGGTGTGTGAGGGATGCAGAGAATTGGAGGCTTGACTGAGAGACAACCTTCGCTTCATTAGCATAGCAAAACCCACACCCCAAAGGTGGGAATTTTAGAAAACATAGAACATGCTAAGCTTATGATGGGATGCTAATATGTAACATGGAATCAGGTGCATCTGCGCAACATGGTAACCCGGTACGCCTATGTTCTTATCTCGATGTAACCAGTTATGTTTATTCCCTTTTTTTTCAACAAGTATCAAAAGAGATGTAAAAGTTTGCTGGGGGCTCCTCTCCCTTTAGTGAGATGGAGTCCTTTTTCTTGAGGCGCTTCAACGAAAGGAGGAACAGCCAGTTCTCGTCCTTGGGGTCTTTTGGGCAGAACCCGGGGGAAAGGGGTTCTGCGCTTGGCGGCAAACATCTTGGCTAAGAAATGGGCATCCGCTTGGCAGTCTCGTGGCACCAAACGGCTGCGTTCCTTTCTTGGTTCCCGAACCATCTCCAGGTGGGGGTTCCTGGCAAAACTCAAGCGAAACAGGGACTCTGCTCTCTTCCAGTGTCCCAGGTGGGGAGGACATAGAGCTGGGCAAGCGTTAGACCCCTTGGCAATTCACAGAGTGGGAGGGGAACTCGGAGACCACCTAGTCCAGCCCCTGCCCAGTGCAGGATCTTCCGGAGCATTTCAGGCTCAGTTTCTGTTGAAAGACCTCCAGTGAAAGGGAGAAGACATTTATTTCACTGGTTCACACTGCTTACAGCAGTGTTTCTCAACCTTGGGAACTTTAAGATGTGTGGACTTCAACTCCCAGAATTCCCCCGCCAGCAAGGCTGGCTGGGGAATTCTGGGAGTTGAAGTCCACACATCTTAAAGTTCCCAAGATTGAGAAACACTGGCTTACAGTATTAGGAGAGGAGCCTGTTATTTCACATAATCTGGTTTTTTTGCTTGTGTTAATGCACATGAAGATAGCATTTCCCTTTTAAGTGTCCCACTATCGGATCGTGTTTTATTTATGATTGCTAGAACGCCCAGTTCCTTTCACCATAAACTTCTGCCAAACCGGGTCTCCCCCATCTTTTATACATGCCTTTCTTTTTTCCTCCCTATTAAATGCCCTCCAGTTAATCTGGGCTCTGTTCAGTCTGTCTGAATGTTCACTTTCTCTACAAAATTACTGCCCCCCCCCCCCACGCCTTCCATGTTGGTATCTCTTGCAGATTTCATAATCATCTCCTTAAGCCCTTCATCCAGATCATTAATAAATAAATTAACCAGGACAAATCTCTTTAGTGAGTTTAATGATTCGGTTCAAGCTTCCGAAGTGAGGTGAGGCATCAGATCGAAATGGATGCCTCCAAATCAATCTGCAAAAATTCAGACGTTTGGAGACTGGACAGATTTCCCCAACAAGTACACTTTTCCCAAGTTGCTTGGAAAGCAGTAACGTTCAATCCTTTTTTTTTTTCACATCGATTGAAAACTCCAGATCAAATCAATTCAATTTTACTAACAGATTCAGAATGCTGAAGTGGATCCGAGTGCTAGAAGGGCACTTCCAGTGTTGTTTTAGACCAGTCCCCCCCAAATTGGACCTTTCCAGATGCTTGTGACCCCAAGAAACAGCACCAACAATCCATGAAGTTTTCTTGGCAGCATTTTTCAGAAGTGATTTGCCATTACCTTCTCATCATTCAGGCTCTCTCTGACAATCAGAACCTTTCTGATTTCCCTTCTTTCTCTCTGATCCCATTTCCATACTTGAAAGCTAGAGCAACTGAGGTTGTAAAGTGATGGAGAAATGTGGGAAAGGCAGGGGAGGAAAAAAAACAAAAGTAACTTCTTCCTTTCAGTGAAGAATTAAGCTCCAAAGCGTTACCCAAAGGTGTTCTAAAAGCATCCTAAACCCGGCCCCTGAGAATGAGGTAGAAAAACAGAAGCCACTTGTGCAAGAGAACAGATCTTGGGGGAAATTGACAACCTCCAGCATACAGCAGTCTGTTTCTGACAGCTAAGAATAGGATGTTGAAAATGCTCTGTTAACCCACCATTAAAAGTAAAGTCTTGGAAAGTTCACCTCCATTCTACAGAATGGAGAATCTTCACTTTCTTAAAAGCATCTTCACTTTCTTAAAAGCCACTGAGCATGGAAGAGGAAAAGAAGAGAAAAGAAAAAGAAAAAAACGTTCTTGTTAAAGGAATATAACCTGTTTTTTTTTTTTAATAAAGCTGCCATAGCTCAAAAAAAAAAAAAAAACTTAAAAAAGAGATTGGAAGAGAAAAAATGTGCAAGAGAATTTCCCTGACTGACATGCATTTTTGGACATGTGGAGAAGACCGATGGCCTGATCTCTTCCTTTTCTTTGAACATATTGTAGTCAGATGGCTCTGGGGCAGTGTTTCTCAACCTTGGCAACCTGAAGATGTGTGGACTTCAGCTCCCAGAATTCCCCAGCCAGGAGTTGAAGGCCACACACCTTCAAGTTGCCAAGGTTGAGAAACACTGCTCTGGAGAATACGTACCCGAGGCTAAGCCCTTTGATTTCAAACCCGGGAGCCTGACTCCTGGCTGGCGGGCAGGTGTGAACGGGCCTCTCCCTTGGTTCAGAAGTGGGTGGAGAAAGGAGGAAGGAGGGAAGGGGAGGGCTGAGCCCAGGTGAGGATAGGCACCCGGTGAGGGGGGACTAGAAATACCTTGGACGGCTGAAGAGAACAGACCGGCAGCAGCCGACCAGGAGAACGCTGCAGACCTCTCCTGCTACTGGGTAAGTGCCGGGAAGAGGGTTGGGGTCCTGTGGCTGGAGATCTAGCTAAGATCGACTTTGGGCGGTCAACTGGAGAATGGGATTGCAAGGGAAGATGGAGCCGTCCAGCCAGAGGCTAATTAAGATGAACTGCAGAAAAATAACTGCATTTCCCCCCTCTCATTGAGAGAACTTGCTTTCAGAGCGTTGGAAAAGTTTGCATGGGGGTGCTTTTCCAGGTTCTTGTACTTGGGAAGAGGTGGCTAAGGGTTGTCTCTGTGTGTGCGCCTGTGGAAATGCCCGGTCTCTCATTGCACCGGCGTTGTTCTCCTTTCTGCAACCTCCCTGGCTTTTCATCCTTCGCAATAAAGACAGCAGGAGAGGGGCTTGGTTTGGTGGGGGCTAGCCGGGAAATTGCCGAGGGCTGAAAGAGCTGCAACAGGTCGGGTTGCAATAGCTCAGGGTCAGCTGAGAAACCTCACCTGGAGAAGTCCGTAATAAAGTCTCAAGCACCAGGAGATCCAGGGAATAAAACAGGCACATTTTTGCGGGTGGGGGGGAGTTGCAGGAATTGGGAGTTTTTCTCCTGGAGCAGCATCAGTTGAAGACTCCGGCAAGTGGCCCTCGGCCCTGGAGCCCCGGGGCAAAGCTCAAAGCTGCTGCCTGCTTTGATGGGGCAAAGAGAGAGGCGACTGATCAAGAGAGCAGCAAAAAAGAGAAAACGGAAAGTTGAGGATGAGACGAAGCCAGTAATAGCAAAACTGTCATTTCATTTCCCCTTTCCTCTTTCAAAAGTTGTAAAAAGAACCCAGATACGTCAAAACGTTCAACAACTTCCTGTTCTGTTGCTCTCCGCAGGATTTGTGGATTAGATTTTGATCTGGGCTGATCTGGTCCAGAGGAAAGAAATGTGGTTGGTATAATAACAGGGAGTACGCCATGGCAAAAACACCTCACCAACCTATATAGCTCCTTGCATATGAAATAACTGGAAAAAAGGCACCACAACCCCAGAATTCCCCCACCAGCATTCTTTAGGATGTGTGGACTACAACTCCCAGAATTCCCCAGCCAGCATGCTGCAAGGTAGGCTAGCCGGAGAGTGTGTGACCAAGGGCAATGACAAGCCACTTCTTTAGTGCCTCCCGAAAAACCACATGGGTGTGTGTTCCCAAAGTCCCCAAGAGTTGAGCTTCTTGTAGCAGATTTTACCTCCTACAGCCAAACTAACCCTGGGCAAGCTCAAACCCTAAGCAGATCTGTGTGTGGTAGTAATCGGATGAGAGACCACCAGGAGATACCAGGGCGCCGCAAGCATAGTTCCTGAAAGGAAGCAACAGCAAACCACTTTTGTACTCAAGCCAAAAAAGCTGAGCAATTTATGCCAGAGAGATTATGTTGCTGATGGATGGTTTCCTTTTGAAGATCTCCACGCTGATTAATCAGGGGGGAGGAGACACCTTTTCAGGTTGATTTTAAGTCAATGTTTACAATCTGTTCATCAGTCTATTTGCAACGCCTGGTTTGTTCACACATCTAAATCAGCACGAAGCAGGAAATAATAGCAAGTTGGGGGGAGTCTCCAACTTTTCAAAAGTGCAAAACCAATTCAGCTTTAAGATGGGTGGACTTCAACTCCCAGAATTCCCCAGCCAGCATGGCTGGCTGGGGAATTCTGGGAGTTGAAGTCCACCCATCTTAAAGCGGCTGAGGTTGAGAAACACTGATCCAGAGCGTGAACTGCTATGTAACACTTAATTGATTGGCTTTGCACTTACCAGCTATGACTTTGCCTCGCATTTTGCCAATGCTGAGCCTCTGTTTTTCAGAGACCCCAGAGAGATGCCAGCTTTCCTCTTCGCTGCCGTCTTCTCTTGCCTGTTGGCCGCAGAAGGCTGGGCTTACAAAGCTGCGAGACTTGGTTGCCACTTACACTGTAAGCTGCAGGGGGAACGGACAGGCAGACGGACTCTTGGAGCTGTTGGGGTCGGGGGGGCGGTAGGGAAGAACTTGAACTTCTTTGACATGGAGACCCTTCTGGTTTATGCATTGCATTAGACCATGGTTTGTTTAAACTTTGATTCCTGAGTAAATTACACTGGACAAGGTTCACATAGTACTATTAAGCCTAAATTGTGACTTATTTAGTACAAGGATTTGGTACCCAAAGACTTTAAATCGGTGTTTCTCAACCTTGGCAAGTTTAAGTTGGGTGGACTTCAACTCCCAGAATTCCCCAGCCAGGCTGGCTGGGGAATTCTGGGAGTTGAAGTCGACCCATCTTAAACTTGCCAAGGTTGCGAAACACTGATTTAAATCAAAGACAAGGAAGAGTGTTGCTGTAGAACAGTGATGGCGAACCTATGACACGCGTGTCAAAGGTGACACGCCACAACAGTTTGGGTGACACACCAGTGTTCACCAACACTCAACAACTATTCTCTCTGCCTGAGTTACCAAAGAAACTGAGTTTGTTTTACTCATATTTCATTTTTGTAATTATTTGACGTTTCTTAATATAATACATAGCACCACACGACTGGACTGTATTTTTTAAAATAAATGAATAAGTAAAGAATTGTTTCTCTTTTGTTCATGTGTGACATGCCAGCAGAGTCAAGTTAGGCATTTTCTGAATTTTTGACACACTGAACCCAAAAGGTTCACCACCACTGCTGTAGAATAATGTGTAAATCTAATAGTTACAAGGTGTCCTGAACATCGAAGTATGCAGCAAGCCAAGTTGTTCTCCAAGAATAATTGCATGGGGGATTAGAGGATGTCAGCAGGGGCATTCCTGAGCCCACCCTTTTGTGGTCTTGGAAACTGAAGGGAGACATGCCTGGTTAGGCCTCGGATGGGAGGCCACCAGGAAATCCCACAGGCACCAGCAAGGCTGAGAACATGAAAAAACGCCCATGTTGCCCAGGAAAACCGCACGGGTGCGTTCATGAAGTGACCTTAATTAGTCAGGATGGCACTTTCTGTATGCCGTGCTCCAAATCCGATCTGAACCAGATGGTTGCAGCTTAAAAGCTAACCACTCAAGGATACAATAGACCTGCTTTCCTCCAATGAGTACTTTTGGGATCTGCTTGACTACAGCTCCCATGCCCCCAGTCCACAGGATGGGAGTTGTAGTCTGCCCACTGGGGAAAAGGAACTGAACTCTTTCTCCTTCTCCTTCCTCTTCTCTCCAGCTTTCAACGTCACCATCCGGAGCGACCATCAGGGCACCTGCCGTGGTGCCCGCACAATCCAGGCCTGCGTGGGCTACTGTGAGTCGAGCGCCTTTCCCTCCAAGTATTCGGTCCTCCTGGCCAGCAGTTTCAGGCACAACATCACTTCGGTCTCCCAGTGTTGCACCATCAGCAAAATGCAAAAGGTGGGGGATGCAAACGGACCTTCCCCAACTTCTTCCTCACCAGAAACAGAATTAAATCAGATTCTGGAATTCTGGCTGCTTATCCATTCATTTATTTAGACACCCATAAGGCCGCCCGACTCTTAGTCAGTGTTTCTCAACCTCCTCAACTTTACGATGTGTGGACTTTATCACCCAGAATTCTGGGAGTTGAAGTCCACACATCTTCAAGCATGGCTGGCTGGGGAATTCTGGGAGTTGAAGTTCATGCAGTTTAAAGTTGCCAAGGTTAAGAAACACTGAATTAGACAGTTGTGGGCACCAGCTTGACTTTTCAGACCCCTGGCGTTGGACTCGATAGCCTCACTGGATCTTTCCTAGGATTGTGTGTTCTGTAATGACTGCTAGGTTAAGGCAGGAGGGTTAGAAATGGGACAGGTGTGTCTTCTGACATGTGAAAACTCCAGGTTGAAACTAGGTGGAAGAACCAAACGGTGAGAAAGACAGTTTTGTGCCTAAAACTTTAGAGAGGTGTTGGCTACCAGAGCATGCAAGTCTATGCTGAGTAAGACTGTTCACACAACATGCTTATCTTGGTTCCTGAATTAGCCTGTTTTCTGGCTCTGTCCATGGGTTGAATTGGCAGCTGGGGGGGTCACGCTATTTGCCAAGTCACAAAAAAACTAACTAAGCTTAGCAAGTGATCTGAATGCAGTCACAGCAGTTATAACTAGCCAAGTTAACACACATTGTGCAAAAGCAGCCAGATCATGGCCTGATCTACAATGGTCCGCTACGTTCCAGGAATGAGTAGACTGACATTCTTACAATGCACTAACCATGTTAATTGTGTGTTTTGGCACATTGGACTCCTCGTGCCCATAAATATTGAAACTTTAGGTTTGGGGGTTGAATTTTGACTATTTATTGTTTTAACCCAATTACAGAACTGGGGAGTTGTATGTCCTCAGAGCAGGTGGATTGGAGTGGACTATAAGCCTTGTAAGAAAGTAAGAAAATAAATGCATAAATCACCCCCCACTATCACCAACCCAAACCTGCCTAGCCCATTCCAGATTAGATCATCATCATCATTTTTCTTTCTTTTTGTTTGGATAGTTTTTAAACGGTGTTAAAAACCAAGGCACAGCTCACGTTACAACTTCAGTGCATTTCCTGCCTTAAAATAGCAAGAATTCTTGCTACCGAAATGTCAGAATTTGGAAGCATGGCCAGAGAGGGCTCTAGAGGTCACCAAAAATTAGATTTGAAGCCCCAGATAGCTGGCTTGCTTTACTTGTTGGAGACAGTGTGATTAGATGGCATTTCCATTCTGTCTTTTAAATCCTAGATTAAATTTTTTCTCCCTGGGCCTTTTAAATTTCAGCCATTCATTTAGATTTGATTGGGGCCTGCTGTTATTATGACTCCCACTACTGCTTTCGTTCCTTTGGTTTAAAGAGGGAGCTGTTGACTTTTAAAAAATGTTTTTTTAACGCTGGAGAGGAAGGCAGTGGATCTGCAGTGTAAGTCCTGGAAACTAAAAGAAAAAGCAGAAACTTAGGTGCTCTGATGGGGGTGTATAAAGCTGCAGCTTGGAGACACCAACTGAAGACTTTCACTGAATCCATAAAATTAGTAAATGCGCTGATGCTATTTACGATCTATATTTTACAGGTTTTGCAGTGCTGAACTGAAAAAAAGAGCACATCACTGCTATCAAACAGCTCTTTTTGCTTTCTCCTTTACAGGTGAAACTTCGGCTGCGTTGTGGTCTCAGCCCGCACAAAGCTGTGGACATTTTCACCGCCAAGACCTGCCAGTGTGACATGTGCCGGTTCTCCAGATACTGAAGCTCCCCAGAAAGCCAACTTGAAGACCCTCCGTTGATTTCTGCAGGCACCAGAAAAGTGGATCCTCTGGGGGCTGTACCTGCCGACATGCTCGGGCTCATCGGTTTGCTTTTTTTTAAAAAATATGCTTTTAATCCTATAAGAAATTACAAGGGAATTACAGGCAGTTCTTGACTTACAACCGTTTGTTTAGCGACCGTTTGTAGTTACAATGGCGCTGAAAAAAGCTACTTGCAACCAGTCCTGTCACTTATGACCATCACAGCGTCCCTGCAGCCACATGATCCAAACTCGGGTGCTTGGCAACCAGTGTGTATTTATGACGGTTGCAGCATCCTGGAGCTGTGCAATCCCCCTTTGCAACGTTCCTAGCTGGCTTCTGACAAGCAAAGTCAATGGGGGAAGCTGGATTTGCTTAACGACTGCAGCAAAAAAGGTCATAAAACTGGGCGCAACTCCCTTAACGACGCATTGCTTAGCGACAGAAGTTCCAGTCCCAATTGTGATCGTAAGTCAAGGACTACCTGTACTGGGTATGGGGGAAGCAATGCTGCATGTGGAATGCTTTGAGTGCTTTTGATAACTTGGCTGCTGAATACATTATGTTTTTTAAAATGGTTTCGTATGTTTTGTCTCTTGGTGTTCTGGTTGATGTTTTTTTAATGGTTGTGAGCTGCCCAGAGTCACATAGGTGAGATGTTGGCTATGAGGGAGGGAGGGAGGGAGGGAGCCTCCAGTGTCTTTTCTTTACTTTTCCAGAAAATAAATGGGCTCCCAAGCCATGATTATAAGCAATTAAAAATGAGGGTGCCCACCTCCTGGAACAAGAGGAATTGTAAGCTTGGGGTGCTTGCAAACCGAAAACAGGATCTTTCCGATCAACGGTTGTTACGACTGACTGGGGAGCCAACCTGCGACTGCACCCATGTGCTCTCTGAAGTCTGAACAGCCCTGCTGACCCCAAATCTTCGCTTGGCCTCCACGGTCTCTTTTTGAGAACTGGCCGTCTTGAAGGCATGTCGGATTAGCTGGAGGGGAACCTTCCATCGATTGCAGCAAAGACATTTCTCTTCCAGCTGCTGACGAACTCCATTGCAAGAAGAGCACTTCCAAACCCAGCCCCCCTCAAGCTACCTCAGACTAGAGCTCCCGTTGTCCCCATGCAGCACCCTTGGTTCTCACCTGGTACATTTACAGCAGTGTTTCTCAAACTTGGCCACTTTAAGATGCGTGGACTTCAACTCCCAGAATTCCCCAGCCAGCTTTGCTGGCTGGGGAATTCTGGGAGTTGAAGTCCACGCATCTTAAAGTGGCCAAGTTTGAGAAACAATGATCTAGAGGGAACTTGCTTGGAATTTACCAGAAAACTCACATTCTGATCATAAACAAAAACCAGACATTTCTGCCAAATTAAATCTGCCATTTATGAGAAACGCCTTCTGAAAGAAAGGTGCAGGGTGAACGTCCGTGTCGATCCCCAGAGACACGGCCAAGGATCTGTGTCACATCAAAGGAAGTTGCAGCACAAAACATTTACAATCTTCACCTTTCAAAGGGCATCTTATGGGATTGTTCGTGCAAGATCAAAGAAAGGGAATGTGAAGATCATCCAGTCCACCCCGACCACTGATATTGAGAAGTTGGAATTCTCCTTCCTCCTTGACTCCTACAATAAGACAGCCAAGCACTTTGATTCTGAGCATTCACACGTAATCGTCCCCCACCCCACCCAACACACACCTTCAGCTTTGCAACATACTGTCATCAAAAATGGATTTGGTTCTCACAACAACCCTGGATTCACAGACCACAACTGAACAAATGGCATTTGTATCTTCGCCTCCATTGCTATTTGTAACTTAGTCTGTTGGGTGAAGCAAACAATCAGGTTAAGCCACACTGGGGTTTGTCTTAGTACGTTGCCAGAACAGAGCCTGCGGTGTTAGTTAACCATGGTTTAGCATGTTGTGCAAACACACCACCTTAGTTTCCAGTTATACAAGCCCCGCAACACCAGAATCTTTGAGCATCTTTCTCTCTAGAAACTTCTTGCAACTTGGGAATAACGTGGATGCAGGTTTCTCAGTGGCAGCCTCTCTCCCTTTGCAAACTGGACTTTTATGCATCCCTTTTATACTATTATTATAAACCAACTTCGGAGGTTTTCCCAATGAATAGAAATCATTCAATAAAATAAAATAAATTTAACATTCATTTATTTTATTTTAAAGAGGAAGGAGAAAGAAGTAGCAAAAAAGAGCTAGGAAAAGGTGGGCTATCCAGTCCAAATGCTTCTATTGGCCATGAAGTTTTAAGCATGCAGCTGCTTAACTGAAGTAACAGCGTAATCTGGCTTTTAAAAAGTAGTGGTTCCCCATCTTCTTACAGTCCAGAGAGGTTAAGAACAGTCTCAATTCCAGATTATGGAGTAATCTTGATACTGTTCTGTAAATAAGCCAGTTTGGGGGTCATCCTGGCATAATTCTTCATTTTTCAGCTTCTGAAAAGATCATTTTCCAAGCCCCCCTCAGTAACAGTGTATTGGGGTCTTCATTCAAACTAGAAATGCATAAACATCCTCCATTAAAAAAAAAAATACAGGGATTAAGTTTAGCTTTGCCCAATAAATTAACGCAAAATGACTGAACAGAAAATTCAGAAATGGTAAGAGGCTTACAAAGTCATTCAATTTACCATTTTGAAAAAAGAGGGAACCTGTGCTCAGAAACTGGAGCGGGGCAATGCCTTTCTCAAACAAGGATTTGGGAATTCAAAGCTTGCAAAGACACAAGCCTTTTGTCTGCAATTCTCTAAAGCAGATCTATCTTCTCCTGGGATTGCGTTGCAGCTGTACGATGCTGGGGCTGCTTTCAAGAGGGGTTTTGTTGTCCCCTCCAAAGCACCTTTGGGGAACAGAATCCAATGCACTGAAAAGCCTCTAAGCAAGATTTTGAAGCCATCTGCTCTCACGCCAGAAAATTCAGGTCAATATCAGAGCCAATTTATCAGGGCTAATGTATTGGTGGGTTTCGTGCATTAGTGGGAGGGGTGAAGGCGGGGGGGATAGAAAGCCTTTGTTCCTTCACATCTGCAGCAGTGTTTTTCACACTTGGCCACTTTCAGGTGGGTGGGCTTCAACTCCCAGAATTCCCCAGCCAGCTTGCTCAAGATACATGCCACTGCCCACCTCCATACCACGGATCAGGCCCCACATCGCTTGTGACATGAAACTTTCTCTTTATTGAATACAGAGTCGTCCAACAAAAGGAACACAGGGGGAGGGGACAGGTTCGTGATAATGAAACTTTTCATAAATAGACTAGACCCCCCCCCCCACAAAATATCTCTTTTGCAGCACCCTCCCGTCTCTACCCTGCCAGCCCCAATTCCCATTCGGGCCCCCGGCGCCTTAGGGCCTTCTCCTGTGAAAGCTACACCAGTGTGGTATGACTAAGTAAGACTACAGAAGAAGGATCCGCTCCAAGCGTTCTGCTAAAAAATAACCTGTAATAAAAGCTTTATGGTATTTCCTTTCCCCCATCACCACCTAGGGTTTGTTTCTGGGTACCGAGACTGCGTTGAGGTCATCATGCCTAGAAAAGGGAGGGGGGGACTTTTACCTTGCATCCCTCATCCCCCCCTCTTAGACACTTACACACACACACACACACACACACACACACACACACACCCTTTGGTGGAGAGAAAAATATGTTGTCCATCTGGGGGTGGAAAAGTAGGATTCCAGGACTCAAACTCCCTGGGGTTTAGAATTAGGGTTTTTAAAAACGTTTCCCTGCCCTCTCCCCCCCATCCAGGTGCAGCAGGGAAAAAATTCCAGTTACAGTAGCTTTCCAAGTGTTCCGCATCTCCCAGAATCCTGAGCCAGATGAGGCCAACACATCTGTTCGCCAAAACCTCCAAGGATGTGCTCCACGCCAGGCGTTTCTACGGGCACCAAAGCCACCCAGCAGGGCCAACCAATCAGGGATGCTGCCACGGGGGATCTGCTGCATCGCTGTCATGAGGACGAGACCGTGGACGGCTGAGAGCTACTGTCCCTGCCCTAAACACACCCACACGCATGCATGCACACGCACACACACACCCACACACACACGTACAGAGAGCCTGCGCCTGCTCCTTTGAAATCACCCAGTGTCCCATCCGGCAAATACGCCCTCCTCACATTCAGGATCCCAGCGGGGGGGGGGAGAGGAGGAGGAGGAGGGTGTCCTTGCTTCGGCCGTGCTGAGAAGCTGACCTCCCGCAGTGCCAGGGTTTGGACGCTCTGCCCTCTGACTCTGGGCCAAATGTCTCCGTGTGGCTCTGAAACCCTCTGGGGAGCAGAAACGAGGAGGAGGAGGAGGAAGGGTGCAGTCTGAGACCCACGTTCCCCCCCGAGCTACAAGGAACGAAGCGAAGGCCCCCTGCGTCCGGCCCTTTCTCTCACACGCGCCCCCACAAACACACAGCCTGCTCCCAAGCCAGCCAGATGCAATGGCAAACCCACACTCACATCTGCTTGTGGGGGGGGGGTTCTTCACCAAGCAAGACAATGGCACACCCTGGAATGCATCTACTCAGCCTCCACCGGCAGGTCCCCCTCTCCTCCCCTGGCAGCACGTGCCCCCCAGGGAGAACCACCCTCCCGCCTGCTGCCCCACCCAAAACAGGATGCTGATCCTTTGGGGAGGGAGCAGAGACGGAAGGGAGCGTGGGGTGAGGAGGGAAGGAGGGCTCTGCAGACACGGGTCAGGGTCACTACTGATGGGGAGGGGGGTTTTTCCCTGTCCCTGAGGACAATGGGAGGGGGAGGAGCACTGTCCCCCTCCCCATCAGGGTATTGCACTCCACTTCTCCCCGCACCAAGACAGAAAATAGCTTTGGGTCCAACAGTGCCTCAGAAGGGGGTCATAACCCCCCCCAGAAAAGCCTATCCAGCAGTTCCCCCAAGCTGGTTAGTCTCTGCATCACCTACAGGATTCCAGCCCCCCATCTACATTTGAGGGGCTCCATCAAAGCACTAAAGGAGCTCTGCCAACTGCTTCCCCCCTTCCCCTGCCCCCAGCCCAGACACACAGCTCCGACCCTTTGCCTTCCAGCTGCCGGCACGGCTCTCGGGGGGAGCCGAGGACCCGAGCTCCAGCTTGGCACAGGATGGGGGGCAGCCAGCTGTCTCGGACGGGGTCTGCACCGGTGTGCTGTGCTCCCGCCGCCTGGTGGGGGGTCATTTCCAGGGGAGAAGGGGCTCCTAGCTGGCCAGGGTGTGTTGCAAATTCAAGCGGTTCATCTTGGCATCTTCCAAGCCTTGCAGTTTTTGCAGCTGAAGTTCATCCAGATGCCTCCAGAGCTCCTGCCGCTCCTGCTCCTTCTTCAGCTCCCTGCGGGAAGGGACAGGAGGCAGGTCAGGGCAAGGAAGGGGGCTCCCCACCCCCGGCCCAGCATCCCAACCAGGTGCCCCAGAAGAATTTGAAACTCCCACCCTGCCTGGCCCCAGGCCCAAAATCGGGTTTCAGGGAGCTTCAGAAGAGAGAGGAAGCTTAAATGAAACACCGATATGGATGGCTGACCCTGGAATGGATGACTTAAGCGTTCAGCTGAAAGCAAGCGCAGACCCTAAGATGGAGTTCACACAACTCACTAAATCTGACAGTTGTCATCCTGGCCTCACAATATTGCCCCAAACCTCCAGAAGTGGAGACACCACCATCTCCACAGGTAGACTGTTCCCCTGATCTTCAGACCTTACCCTCAAGAAGTTTTTCCTTATATTTCAACACAGTTTAGTTAACTGCAATGTAGACCAGTTACTTCTGGTCCTAGTTTCTGTGGCCATGGAAAACCGTTCCTGCCCACCTCTTTTCTGGCATCCTTTTATGTAGCCTTTTTATGCACTGGGCAAACTCAGAAAACGGATTAATTAAGGAACTCGTTGCATGAACCCAACTGATGTGCATGCAAGCGGGAGTCGCTCCCATATTTCAATTTTTAATTTATTTTATTCCTGAAAATTGCAGCGTGAAAGGTTTGCACAGTAACGCGGCTTCAACCGGTATTTCTCAACCTTGGCAACTTTAAGACAGGCGGACTTCAACTCCCAGAATTCCCCCATGCTGGCTGTGGAATTCTGGGAGTTGAAGTGCACCCGTCTTAAAGTTGCCAAGGTTGAGAAACACTGGCTTAGACTAAATTGAGGTTGGTTACATCGTGCTTCACCTTCTTCTGGAAACCAAGCCACTGTCTTGGCATATTTTTTTTAGTAATAATGTTATTAACTTTCTTAAAACTTAAATACCTGAAGGAGTTTTTAACTTCCTTTTTAATGTCCAAGCCAAGAAAATCCTCGGCTGCATTTGCACAGGTTTTATCGGGTCGAGTAAAAGCTTGCAGCTTTTACATTCATGCAATACAGAAAGATTGCTTAGCATTACACTTGGTTAAGGGTACTGGGGGGGGCATTTAGCTTGTTGCGCAACCCCAACCCTTTCGGTTAGTTCACAATTCAAATCAACAAAATGGAATAACTGAGAACAAGTTTGATGTGAAGTCACAGAGCCCCTGCGAAAACGCAGGATTTTGCTGATTCCTGAGATATGCTAAGGCAATGCTCAGGGTTCAGTTTGTTGCTTAAAAAGTAAATTGTGGCAATTTTTTACAAAGATGTAACTACTATACCCATACTGTAGAATAGTAGAAAAGATCACTGGTTTTTTTTCTTTTTCTCTTCACATTTATGCGAGTTTCTTTGATCTCGGTTTTTATATACAGTATTGTTTGAATTGTATTCACAACTTTGGGGTTGTGAATACAATTCAGCTGTATCGATTCAATTGTATACAATTCAACTGTATACAATACAAAACTGACTGCAGTTTTAAGGAAGTTAGTAACATTATTACCAAAAAATTATGCCAAGACAGTGGCTTGGTTTCCAGAAGAAGGTGAAGCACGATGTAACCAACCTCAATTTAACCTAAGCCAGTGTTTCTCAACCTTGGCAACTTTAAGACGGGTGCACTTCAACTCCCAGAATTCCACAGCCAGCATGGGGGAATTCTGGGAGTTGAAGTCCGCCCGTCTTAAAGTTGCCAAGGTTGAGAAATACTGGTTGAAGCCGCGTTACTGTGCAAACCTTTCACGCTGCAATTTTCAGGAATAAAATAAATGAAAAATTGAAATATGGGAGCGACTCCCCACTTGCATGCACATCAGTTGGGTTCATGCAACGAGTTCCTTAATTAATCCGTTTTCTGAGTTTGCCCAATGCATAAAAAGGCTACATAAAAGGATGCCAGAAAAAAGATGGGCAGGATCTGTTTTCTATGACCACAGAAACTAGGATCAGAAATAACTGGTCTAAATTGCAGTTGACCAGACTGAGTTTACATATAGGGAAACATTTCCTGAGGGTAAGATCTGAAGATCAGGGGAACAGTCTACCCATGGAGATTGCAGTTTCTCCATCTCTGGAGGTTTTGAAGAAGAGACCACCTCTCATGGATGGTTTAATTTGTTTTCCTACACATTACAAAGGGATGGTCCAGATCAGTATTTTTCAACCTTGGCCACTTGAAGATGTGTGGACTTCAATTCTCAGAATTCCTCAGCCAGCATCTTCAAGTGGACACTGTTGAGAAACATGGTCTAGAGAATCCTTGGGATCCCTTCCAACCCCACAGTTCTGCGATTCTCCACTGAACCATCAACTAACACAATGGGTTGGGTTTGTACAATATGCCAAGCCCACCCCCATTCACAAAACCAAAGCAAGATTAAACCAAGCTTAGCACGTTCCTGAACTGACCTGTCATGCGAATTTGGTCATACTGTTCCAGACATGCACATAGGGAGAGGTTTTATAGAAAGAGAAGAGATAAGAGGTCAAGGAACACCAGAGAGTCAGGGTGGGGTTTATTATCGGTGGGCAACTGAATCTGGGAAATGTGGGAAGCAGCCGTAGATTTCCTGCTGAGTTTTTCAACCTTTCAATTTTCAACCACGTCTTCTGAAGCTAGACAGAAGGGGGGACGGCCACTCTTCCTGTAGCAGAGAGCTCTGTTATTCTGTTCCGTCACCAAGAGTTGCCCACCACCATCTCGTCTCCCGCACCCAAACATTTCACCCATACATAAACTTACTGCTGCTTTTCCACCTTGTAGGAGGCCGTGAGCTCATCAAAGAGCTTCCCGTTCATCTCCATGAAGGTCTTGAGGACATTGTAGACCAGAGACACAATGGTCCTGGGAAGAGAAGGAGGATGGGTGGGGGGGGACAAGGGGAAGATGAACCTGTGACACAAGCTGGAAGGACTGACGTTCCTACAGCCCCACAGCTGTCACCTGCCAACTGACAGGGAGGGAAACCTATGCCAGGCTCCCCTCTGCTGGACTGGGAAGTGGACTTTCCCGGGTGTTTTTTTTTAACTTTTTGAAGGATGGGGTCTGAACAACTCCTCCTCCCTGGTGCCGCGCCTGCCAAACTCACGGGTTCCAGTGCTCCTTGGAGACACGGTACAGTGTGCCAAAGATGGTAGGTAGTACTGTGTGACAATTGTCCTCCACCAGGCTCAAGATGTATTCATTGTTCCAGAAATACAAGGCCCGTTCTGCCACCTGTTTTGGGGGAGAGGGCACAGAGAAAGGCCATCATGGTTTGAAAGCCTATCTGAAAGTCCGCAACGCAGCTGCCTTCCATAAGCTGGTTCTCCAGCTAGCCTTTGTTCAGCCCCCTTCCCCACCCAAGGCACCTGGAAGTGAGGGCTGGCGATGCATCGTGCCACCTGCTTGAACAGCGGCTCCTGGATCTTCACAAACTGTGAAGGTTCAATGACATCCAGGATCTCCTCAATTTCCCCTAAGAGCATCACCTGGTCCAGAAGGGAAGTGGGAGAAAGAGAAGAGGAAGTGAGGGAGGGGCCCTGTAGCTGCAGACAGGCCCAAGCATCTCCAGCACCCCTGTGTCGATGCTGACCCACTCCCCTTCTTGGCCCTTCTGTACCTCCTTCTGGGTGCAGGTCTTCGGCCAATATTTCAACAGGCCGCGTATCACCTGCGTAACAACAGAGAGAGAGCGTGAAGGGGAGGAAAAAGAAGAGGAAAAGCAACATTTTAATTTTGTTTGCCACCCAGAGTCACTTGTTGAGGTGGGCGGCTATACAAATTGGATCAATCAGTCAATCAAGAGAATGAAAGCAAGAGAGAGAGAAAAAAGAATAAGATGTGAAGGAAAGAGAAAGAACAAGCGTGAGAGAACAAGAGGGGGGGAAATTAAGAAGAGTCAGCAGCAAAACAAGGAGGAAGGAAATGAAAGAGAAACAATGAAACAGAGAAAGGATACAAGAGAAAGTGAGAATGAGAGACAGCAAAAGGAAGAGAAGGAAGATTCAAACAGAATTCAGTTCCCTAAACTCCTCTTCTGACCGGCTTCTGGTTCTTTCAGCAAAATCTTTCCTTTGGGGCATCAACGCTGCTGCACACAGAAATCCTGGGTTCAACTCTGCCCGATGCCAACCAAAAGAAATACGGAGACCGTAAAGTCCTGCCGCTGACTGAAGGAGGGGAGCTGCCAAGCTGCAGTCTCGCCTTGCCTACGCGCGGCCCCCTAACCCACTGCAGGCGTTACTCCTGCCCTGCTTCTTTTCTCCCAACCAGCCCCCTTCCCCGCGGCAAAGGCTGGACTCACATGCTCCGTCAGCGTGGCGTCTTTTTCCAAGAACTGAACCACGCAGTAGGCCAGCTGCAAGAGAGGAATCAGGGTGAGGCGAAACGGCCGCGGGCAGCCGAGGACCCTCACCCACCGCCTGCTCCTCTCCAAAGGGTGTAGCCCCCCGACCCTTCGTCTCCAGCCCCCCAGTGCCTTCCAAGCCAGGGACCACTCACCTGGGCGTGGAAAATGGAGAGTGATTTCACCGAGTGAAGTGGGATAAGGACACGGATCAGGAACTGCTTGTGTTCGGTCTTCAAGGGCAAGGCGAAGCCGTTGATTATACTGAGAGGAAAGGGAAGCCAACGTAGTGATTTCCGGGAGGGAGGACCATCCCCTGCAGGGATGTTGGACCAGCCAATTTCTCACATCAGCGGAGGGTGATCTAGTCCAGTGTTTCTCCACCTTAGCAACTTTAAGATGGGTGGACTTCAACTCCCAGAATTCCCCAGCCAGCAATTCTGGGAGTTAAAGCCCACCCATCTCAAAGTATGGCTGGCTGGGGAATTCTGGGAGTTGAAGTCCACCCATCTTAAAGTTGCTAAGGTGGAGAAACACTGATCTAGATGAACTTTAGGGGCAACTTCCCATTCTATGATTACTCACACACACACACACACACACACACACTTCCACTTCAAACATTTCTGGAGGAGAAACGTGAAACAGTTTTTTTTTAATGAAGCGTCACCCAGGCCTTCTTCTGCCAAGACAGTCTGCTATTTATCCCGGCACGATTTGGAAGAAGCCCAGCTCGGCAGTGAGAAATGGATGCCAAAGATAGGAAGGCTGTCCACAGCTGGCTTGGGGGGAAGGTTTATGGGAGCTGAGTCCATCACAAGCAGCACCAGATTTGGGAAGGATGTATGAAGGATGTTGGTGGAGGGGATCTCCCGGAAGGAAACACAACTGCCCTTGGCTCTGCACCCTTGCTTGGATTTTGTTAAACTGTTCTCGGCTAAGGAAGCATATGAAAAAGTGACCTTAAAAATAAAATATATCTAAAAATAAGCATCTTTGGAAGGCTTTCCAATGCCCATTTTTGGTGTTAAAAATAATTTAAAAAGAGGCAGAAACAGGGCATGTCAATTTATGAACTAACATGGTCAAAAGATCTAGGTACAGGTAGTCCTTGACTTACGACCACAATTGGGACTGGAACTTCCATCGCTAAGCAATGCATCGTTAAGTGAGTTGCACCCAATTTTACGACCTTTTGTGCCGTGGTTGTTAAGCAACTTCAGCTTCCCCCATTGATTTTGCTTGTCAGAAGCACCCTGGGAAGGTCGCAAAGGGCGATAATGTGACCCCAGGATGCTGCAACCGTCGTAAATGCATGCCTGTTGCCAAGCACCCGAATTTGGATCATGTGACCAAGGGGATGCTGCAAGTCATAAGTGCGAGGACCAGTTGTAAATCACTTTTTTCAGCACTGTCGTAACTTCAAACAGTTGCTAAATGAATGGTCGTAAGTGAAGGACTACCTGTATGTTCAGTCTACAGATAAGACAGACAAGGGGAAAGAGGAGAGCAGTCTCCAAATATCCAAAGGGTTGTCACAGAGGAGAGGAGGGAACTTCTCTGTTGCCCCTGTGGGCAGGATCAGGACCACTGGACTAAAACTCCTGCATGAGGAAATCCAAACTAGATATCAGAAGGAATTTTCTAACTGTATACGCCACAGCCTGTGGAACAGGCTGCCACATGAAGTGGCAAGTTCTCCTTTGCTCAAGGTCTTCAAACAGAGGCTGGAGGGCCATCTGTCAGAGACGCTCACGTGGATCCTGCCCTAAGCAGCGACTTGGGCTAGATGACCTCTGAGCTCCCTTCCAACCCAATGAGTCTGTGCTTTAAAGGACAGGGACTGGCCCTTCTTACACGCACTTACAGAGCGTTGGTTCCCACAGCACCGAAAGATTTACCTCCCAAGGATTTCTAACAATTCGGCCACTCCGTTGAAATGTTCTGTCTCGTAGATAAACCTGTCGGGTGGGAAGGAAATAAATAAATAACTACAAAGAAAGGAAGAAGCAGAGAGGGTTTTGTTCCCAACATTGTATTCCCCGCAGAGGGAGGGTGCAAACAGTTCTGACCCCCCTTGCCCCTTTGCCACCTTTCCCCACCATCCGCCCCTCCTTGAAAGACTACCACGATGCCAAACTAGCCAAGAATGGAAGAAGAACAACAGGACCCCAGACCAGAAAAGTCTTTCCTACTAAACAGCGTCCCCACCACAGAAGGGGAGCAGGAAAGGACCAAGATGGGATCTTGAACTCATGCAAAGTGAGTTCACGCTACAAAGACCCAGACCCTTGTACCACATCTAAGCACCTTCTGGGTGGGCATAGCATGCCACAGGTCTGCAGCCCACCGGGTCAATTGTTCAGGATATTGGTGCAAAGCTAGCCATTCAAGGTTTCTTCTAAACACAGGAAATGGTAGGCAAATATTTTAAATCAATGTTTTTCAAACTTGGCCACTTTAAGATGCATGGACTTCAACTCCCAGCATGCTGGCTGGGGAATTCTGGGAGTTGAAGTCCACACCTCTTAAAGTTGCCAAGGTTGAGAAACCCTGCTTTAGCAGCACCGGTTGGAGTGGAATTCATCAGCGGCTTTGTGCAAGATTAGGAAATGGCTGTGAACAACCCAACACTCCTTCTTGACTTCTTAGGATGAGGAAATCAGGGCAGGGAGGCAAAGAGAAGGCGGAAGAGGTCCTCACCGCAAAAATATGTTATTGCATTGCTTGCGAATATATGCACGAAGGCCCAGGAATTTGCCATAAACCCGGTGGAGGATGGTCTTGAGGTATTCACGTTCCCGGGGGTCTTCGCTGTCAAACAGTTCTAGCAGCTAGCAGCGGGCGAAAGAGGAAGGGAAAAAGATGTTTGCAAAGGATCTGGAAGGCCCGTTTCCAGTTTCATGACCTTAGCTGCATTTAGATCCAACCTCATGGGCAAGGCCAGGACTATTTTTTTTTTCTGGCCTGGCTCCATTTCTCACTTTTGGGGAAGCTGCGTCCAGCATATAATTCAAAGGCCAAATCTGCCTCTCTGCCTAAAAAGTTGCGTACCCCTGACCTCCCTTGATATGATGGTCTACCGACACTCTACTTGGGTATTTGGATCCACAGAATAAAGCAAGGGGGTTTATGCCCTGGTGGTCTCCCATTCTGAGCACCTCTGAAACAGTACCCTGGAACCCATTCTTCTTCATTTAATATTTATTTCTTACATTTCCACCCCAGGGCGCTCGTAGCAGCATATGTGGGGTCAGTCCTCGTGTGTGTGTGTGCGTCTGGTCCAAAGTCACCCGTGAACTCTGTGGTCAAATGGAGATTTGAATCTGGTTCTGTCCAGCCTAACACTTCAATCACTGTGAGCAAAGCAGTTCTTTTCTGCTCGTCAAGGTGACAACTCCACACACACAGAACGCTGAGAGCGTAAGGTGGGCACTCTCACAAAATGGCTTCTCTTGTTCTGGACAGGGATGCCCTTCCCAACCATGGTTATTTTCTACGAAAACACCTGAGGCCCACCTGAAATCTAGAAGATATTGGCAGGCAGAACATTTCATGATCAAAGTATTCCAACCTTGAATTTGACTGTTCAGCGTCCCGGGATCAAGTACTGGCCGTACTGGGAGTGGTCTCAATACAGAAGGCCTATTTGCAATTAAAACTTTTTAACTGCAAAATGTTAGCAAGCATTCCCAGAAATAGAGGTAAGGCTGAAGTTGGCTCTTTTTTTCTTTTTCTTTTTCATTTGTCTTTGCAGCAGGCAGAGAAAACAATATTTTAATGCAAATCATCTAAAATAATTAGGCAGCAGAGAGGCTGGGTACTACACTGCCCATCTTGGGTCTAAAGAGCCCAAGCTGCATGGAATATTGGGGAACTTCCACAGAGCAAAGAGGAGAACTGCCCCCATGATCCCCAGCCAGAAAACCCGTCCCTTACCCCTCACTTCCTTCACTTACCATCAATACGAATTTCTGGTCTATGTAGCGCTTGGCAACCGAGGGTTGGAAGTCTGGACTTTCAAGGAATCGGAGGAAAAATTCATATACAAGCTGGAAAGAGACAGAGACAGCTGGAATCCATCAAACCCAACTCAACTTTCTGCATCCACCAGTAGGCAAAGCTTCAAAGCCTTGGAAAGGTGGAGTGTGCTATGCCCAAACAGAGCCGGCCCTTTCTCCCAGCCAGAGATACGTCCAAGCACACGTGCCGTTACTCAAGGGGACATCTTCACCTGCTGGCCTTCAGAAAGACTCTAACCTGGAGATGTGGCCAAGAAGGTTCCAGGTTGGGCTCATCTTCTTCAGGATCAAACTCAGGGTTCTCACTGGGTGGAAGAATTCGGAAAATATTGACTGATATCTGCAGGGAGAAGGGAGAGATCAGCCAAAGCCCAGAGCATCCCTTCGAAGGTGTTTTGAGCCAAACAAAACAGACTCCGTCCAAGCTTCAGCTCCGTAGCTAAGTCCCAAGAAGAGAGGTTTGTCCATGTTCCCCATCCTGCCTTCGGCAAAAGCCAGACCAATTCCCCAGAGTAGCCCCCCAAGAGCGGAAGACCTCCTAGCTGTTCTTCGGCAGGAGACAAGCCAGCAAGAGTCGCATTCTCTCAGCATGCAAAGCCCCAACCCAGGTTAGCAAAACACAACTGCTGTCTTTATCAACAAAATGCCCAAATCAAGTGACCGTATTTTGGCCGAGCTGATGGCCCAGTTCACACAGCACGCCAAGATCATGACTTGGCTTCCTCCCGCACTCGGAACCACAAACTGCCAGGGCCCATTTTAGCCTGGTCTAGTGTGTTGACTGATCCCAACCAGATCTTCCCCCAAACCCTGGCGGCATCTTCCGGCACGTGGGGATACGGCGGCCTGAACTCTCTGCAGCGCAAGTGACTTTTTTGGCTAGGAGTGAATACTGAGCCGATGAACAGCCGAAGGGGTGGCGCTGGGGCTGGTCAACAAGCGGAGGGATGAGGCATCCACACGATGGGATCTTCTCCCAAGGATGGATGACGGCAGCTGAAACAGTCCTACCAAGCAAATGCCTTCTGTGCTGGCTTAGATGCAGGAACCTCCTTTCAAACCAAAGTACGTGGCCTGGTGAGTTCAGTTGGGGCAGCTCTGCCACCATCCTGGCTTGTTGGCTTGGCTTGTGCTGCCAATTTTTTTTTTTTTTTTTTTTTTGCTATTTGGCACTGGGGGCGGGCACATGCAGAACAATGCAGCAGCGAGGCATGGGACAACAGAGAGGTCAGAAATTGCAGCCACCAAGACACGATATTTTACCACGTTACAGGAGGCAGAATATTTATGCTTTTGTTAACCTTCTTTTTTTTTTTTTTTGGTGCCTCCAAGTCAGGGTTGACTCCTGGTGACTACCTGGAGTAGTCCCTGCAGTTTTCTTGGCAAGGTTTTTCAGAAGTGGCTTGCCATTGCCTCCTTCCTAGGGCTGAGAGAGAGTGACTGGCCCAGGGTCACCCAGCTGGCTTTGTGCCCAAAGCGGGACTAGAACTCAGCGTCTCCTGGTTTCTCGCCTGGTGCCTTAACTGCCACACCAAACTGACTCTCTTAATCCTCAACAGGGTCATCTTAATTTAATTTTTAAATTATTATTAACTATAAATATTACATTTTAATTCGTTTATTTAATCAATCAATAAACATTGACTATTTGTTGAATTTTTGCATTTGTATGAATGCAGCCCACTAAATAACATATTTTATGTAATGCGGCCCCCGCACTCATTTGAGTTTGAGACCCCTGTTCTAAACTGTTGGAAGACCTGAAAGATTAGACTGGATCTCCAAATAATTTAACTGACAGAGACTCCCTGAGAACACGATATAAGAGGTAGTTCACTGTTTTCGCCTTATCTTTCTTTTGGCAGCAGGTGTCTGTGTGTGTGTGTGTGTGTGTGTGTGTGTGTGTGTGTGTGAGAGAGAGAGAGAGAGAGAGAGAGAGAGAGAGAGAGAGATCTTCATTTCAGGATTACCTTCCTTTCGATAAGTGCAATGCAATAATTTTATCTTTTCACTGCATGTTTGACTGTGGCTCTTCCCTCTTACTTTCAGAAGAAGAGCAATGGATCGATATAAAAACCAGGAAGGGAAGAATAGTAATACAATTTCAAGTTCCTAGCCCCTACCCCCCCCCCCCAGTTTTTTTGGGCCAGTCTTTTACCATCTTGATGATCTCGGGATACAGCGGCTCAATTAGGATGCCACGGTTTGTGGCCACGCACTCCACCAGTTCGTTCAGTGCCGCCCGCTTGATCTCCTTGCCCTTCAGGTCAGCAACACAGTCGAGGAAGTCAAAGACGATGGAACACTGCTGTAGCTTCTTGCAGAGGAGGTCGTGGAGGTCTGAAACTGGAGCATCTGCAGGGAGGAAGCAGAGGCCCCGTGAGAATTCATATGGGGTCTCATATGAGAAAGCAGAGGCCCCGAGAACTGAACCACATACTTGACTACCTCTTCCTCTTCATTGCAATCCAGCGTGGGGACATGACTGGAGCAACACGTGTGATAAATCTTTTCCCTCTCTTCCATTATTTTTGAAGGGAACGGCCACAGCTGTTTAGCAGACCAGTAGCTTTGTATACAAAAGATCCTGGATTCAACCCTCAGCAATGTCAGAAATGCAGCAGAAGATTCCTGCTCAAAGCTTTGGAGATGCAGATGAACGTGTGGATCCATGCGAAGGCGCCACAGCTCAGAACTGCATTGAGAAGGCTGCACATCTAACTCACACAGATGAGAAAGGCCCTCTCTATATCCCTGGAGAGGAGCTGCTATCAAGCAATATTAAGCAACAGAAATGAACAGAGTATTTTAATTACAGGTAGTCCCCAGCTTAACAACGAATTCCGTTCCCAAGGCCTGTCCTTAAGTCGAATTTGTCTGTAAGCTGGAACAGTATTATTGTATAATACTGTATAAGTAGTATTGTGTCTTTAACTCGAATTTTGCTACAATAGGCTCCTTTCTTAATGATGGGTCGTCCGTAAACCGGATGTTCTTAACTTGGGGACTCCCTGTACAGTGCTTTCATGCAACATAAAATGATAAGATTATAAAATGGTAATTACCTTTATTTGCTAGTACCCTCTCTGATACAAACACCATAATTAAAAGATGAGCGATCTACAACCAGCACATTTTTCAGAGTTGCCAAGATCTAAAGTCCACAGCAAACCACTTCCATGCTGCTGCCAAAACAACTCTATGGATCTGCCCAGAAAGTCTCCAGAAGTTCAGCTCAACTCAGACTTAACTTACCAATTTCTACAGTGAAAAATCTGCTAATGATCATTATCTCTTGGGCGGTTGGTAAAAAAATGATTAAAAAGGGTGTAGCCCATCTGAAAGAAATTGCCTGCCTCAATAGGTAAGTGTACATTGCAGATACAACTGACTAAGCATCTATAAATATATTATAAGCCTATATTGCAGACGTATGTTTACATTTACATTTGCAGGGCAATTAAGCTTCCCAAGAAGCTGAAACATGATCCTCTTGCACAGCTTCCAGGGAACTTGGTTGCTTGACCTTTCCTGCTTTCCCACGGCTTAGCTTCACCGCCGATCTTCCGTGGCCTCTGCAAAATTTTGCTCTATTTTCAGCGACTTTGTTCCTTTCTTAAAATAGGGCCAGGACACTTCAAATGTTTACAAATCTCCCCGTACAAACAGAAAACTGCCAACGGAGCTACCAGCAAAGCCTCGTGTGCCTGAAGTTAAAACACGCTGGATATGCTGTTTCCCTCTTCCCCCAATATTTCAGTTCACGTAGGGGGGAGAGGGATTTTTAAGATATGCAGGCATAAAATCCAAAACCTGGAAGGGGTCCTTGAGGCGATCAACCCCTTGCTCAGTACAGGAATCTACATCGAAACGACCCAGAGATGAGTGCCCAGCTTGTGCTTAAATATATCCAGCGAAGATTTTTTTAAATTGATTATGCGCCACTGAGTTGTTTTCAGGTCCAAAGAACCACCTAGATAGATTTTCTCCATGATGATCTGTCCCCAGTCTGGTCTTTCAGGTATCCAAGCAAACAGGAGCTGATATATCTGGGAACTTTTGCCCAACATTCAACTGGAATCTGTCTTCCTGCGAGTGGGAAGTTTATCCCTTGTTGTCCTGCGCTATGTCCTCTCTGCGACTTCCCTTCAGAAATCTGCAGACTGCTACCACAGCCTTCTTCTCGAAGTTAAACATTTCCAGCTGTCTCCATGTCTCTCCTCCTAGGTCCCTGATCACCTTCTCTGCCCGTTTTTGAACCTGCTTCGATTTGCATGAATTTACATTTACAAGAATCCTTCTTAAAACTTCTGCTTCAAAGACGGCACGGGATTTAGAGGAGGTGACCGACCGGCGCAGAAGACAGTGGAACTGAAAATAAGTTTGCCTTTTTAACAGTCATCTCCCATTGCTGATTCCCATTCCGCTTGTGACCAAAGGAGCTTTTTTTCACACACATTTGTCACCAAGCCAGATGACAGTTCCCCTTTCAACAGCATTATGTTGGTTTCTGTTTCCTAAGTGAAGAATGTTGCATTAAGCATGTCTTAAATTTCACTTGATTTGCAGCCCAATTCTCCAACACGGTGTTTCTCAACTTTGGCTGCTTGAAGATGGATGGACTTCAACTCCCAGAATTCCCCAGCCAGCATGGCTGGCTGGGGAATTCTGGGAATTGAAGTTCACCATCTTCAAGCGGCCAAGGTTGAGAAACACTGCTCTAACAGATAAAGAACATATACCTCGTGAAGCAAAATTTTTGAGAAGGCTGTTTACTAAATGCCCATAAAACAACAGAATACTCCTCCGTTAAGAAGAGCAGAAAACCTTCTGAGTCAAAGCTGCCCAGATAACTCCTATTTTGCAGGGCGGCACCCTGAGACACCCTGTCCAACACTTGCTTTGCCCCTCACAAAGTTTCTTCATCCAGAAAACCTCCTCTGAACTGACCTTCCTGTTGATTACACACGCACATCCACATAGCCTTCGCGGTAGTACTATGGAAGCAGCTTGCCCCATCTTCTTCTGAGATGTCTAGCCCACAAACCTGGCATTTCCTGGTGGCCTCCCATCCAAGCAGCCCCCAGGCCCAACCCTGCTTAGCTTCGAAGCTCAGATGTCCTCCCAAGGTCGCTACCAGCTGAGGCTCTCCAAATAATCAAGAAGGAAGGAAGAACATGGTGGAAACACGTCTTCGACATGAACTAAGTTCTAGCTTTCCTAGATAAACCTTTTTTTTCCTGAACAATAAGCAAGCAAGGCCATCTCTCGGTATGGATGGGGAATCTTTGAACATCTGGAGCCTACGGTCCCAGTGTCTCAGCTAACCTGCCAATGGCAAGGAAAGGCGAGGGAACAACTTCTGGAGATCCACAAGTTACTCATCTATTTTTATTTAATGCAAGCTGGTCCATCTGACCATGCTCACAACAGTGGAGGGCAAGTAGAGCTGATTTTAGAGGGCAGAAAACTGTAATTACATTCATTAATCACAGTGAAAAGGATTGCTCGCCATGCAGCACGTCATTCCCCCTGTGGTCCTCTTGAGTGGGATAATTCTGCCATTTTTAGAGAGCCCCACCAGGGTTTGCAGGGGGAGAGGACTGCAGGTTGCAGAATCTGGTCCCAGAGACTCCAGGTTGGCCATTCCAGAGACACCAAGGAATGGCCAACCTCAGTTCGTCACCAGAAAGCACGAAAGAGCAAGGAGTAAGGCAGTGTTTCTCAACCTTGGGAACTCGAAGATGTGTGGACTTCAACTTCAACAAACTGAAGTCCACACATCTTCGAGTTCCCAAGGTTGAGAAACACTGGAATAAGGGATGATGGAAGAGCAGAGCCTTGGCTCTGATTGAGGCACTGCGGGCACGTTGCCACCATCTCCTGCTTTCTCCACTCTCCGATGCCCCTTGGGGCACAAGGCAGCTCTGGGAGTTCCAGGAACTGTAACCATGGCAGCTGGGAGGCTGATGGCTTACATCAAGAAGAGGAGACTCCTGCATTGAG
The DNA here is from genome assembly GCA_030867105.1 of Liasis olivaceus. Taxonomy (NCBI): domain Eukaryota; kingdom Metazoa; phylum Chordata; class Lepidosauria; order Squamata; family Pythonidae; genus Liasis; species Liasis olivaceus. The sequence goes on from CM061356.1 coordinate 20,027,671, forward strand.
GAACTAGCAGGGACGTGGCAGCATCAAATGACCTCTCCAATAGGACCGGGTTCCCGTAGCAGGGGATCTCAGGAGAACGGTGGCCACATCTGGAGACAGGGCCAGGAGCACCCATCCTCCGAGACCCGGAGCTCATGTTCAGAAAAAGCTTGCCACTCTTCCCTCCGCTTCTCACGGAGAAGACCAGAAACTAAGGGGCCAGAACGTTTGCTCTGGATAATCATACGGGGTTTACGGACTTTCCCCAAACCATGGGCTCCAGATCGGTTTGATTTCAGGGTTATGGAGAGCTCACCCCTCTCCATCCCCAGGTTGGAGAAAGAGGCAGGAGCTGGTTGGATGGTAAAGAGACCCCTTTTTAAAAACAAACAAACAAAAAAATCGGCTTTTTCAGATTTGGGCTTGCTTTTCTTTGGAGAGGAGCTGATTTCCCTTTCTGTTTTCCTTCCTGTCCCCCAAAAGGGCAAAAAGTTTTTTAGGTTTCTCCTGTTTTTTAAAAAAAAAACAAAAGAGAAGTAATTTGTTGCAATGAAACGCCCATTTGCCATCACCTTTTGTTGTTCCAACTGGGGTGGGGCACAGCTCCATATATCTGTGTGTGTGCATGTGTTAAAATGTGTGTGTACTTTGTTTTTTATACGTAGCAAGTTTGGTTATTTATTTGTAATAGGTTTGGTTATTTATTTGCAATACGTCACATGTTTAATGGCCATTAGGTTGTTTAGCAATCATTAGGCTTTGCGTCTCCGCCAAGAGTTCATCAGTGAAATGATTTCCTTTCTATCATTTTTACTAGCAATCAATAAGAGCAACTCCCCCACCAATTCCAGCCAAATCCCCACAGCCCCCTCAGGAGCCTTCGAAAATAATCCCTTAAGTAAGATGCTGCACAGGATCCAAGACCCAGGCTGGCCCTTTCCTGCAAACACACCTGTAATCCGAGCTTTTCCAGGAGCCAAGCTAGACCTCTGACGCCCCACCTGCTCGAGATACCTCAAGACTGTGACAGAGGAAGCGGCATTAAACCAACCATATGAAAATAGCCAATATTGTCCACTCTTGAGTCACAAGAGCTGCGAGGATTATTACTCCTGTCACCTACTTACGGACTGATCCTTTTAAGCAGAAGCACCAAGGCCTCAGAATCGTTTCTGCACACTGATTTGCCACCCATCTCAAGAACACCGAAGTCTTTACCAACGTGGAACCATGGTCCATCTAACCTAGGTTGTCTCCTGCACTGGCAGCTGGTTTCCAGGGTCTCAAGTAGATTCGGGTCTTTCTCATCATCTCTTCCCAAACCATGTCAGAGACTGAGCTGGAACCTCCTGGCTGCATCCCCAGAACACGCTAAACCCAGGTTCGTACAATGTAATTGCTACGTTCACACAAACCATGCCTATCTAAGCCATTTATGGTTTAATGAGATGACCCATTTCATAACAATGGGCTAAGGCAAGGGTTAGGTTTCCTGCAATACACTGAACCACAAAGGGCCCAACCCCGTTTGAGCCTAGCCGAGTGTGTTGTGTGAACCCTGTAGGCAAAAAAAATGACCTATCCTTGAAAGTCTCCTGAAAATCAAGACCAGCAAGGGCAGACCCCAGCGGGCTGCCTTCCTCACTTCTTTCAAACAATTTTTACTCATCTGGCTGAGTCTGAACAACACTGAGGCCAGTTCACACAACACCCATAACCAGTGTTTCTCAACCGTGGCAACTTTAAGATGGGTGGACTTCAACTCCCATGCTGGCTGGGGAATTCTGGGAGTTGAAGTCCACCCATCTTAAAGTTGCCACGGTTGAGAAACACTGCCCTTAACTAAGGCATTTAAAATCTAGCAGTTTTAAATTAGCTTTTTGTCCTTGTGGGTTCCCTTGTAGTGCAAACTAGCTTGTGGGTTAGTTTACGCTCAACCTACTGGGGCAAGACCGAAGATGGATCCATTCAACTCCCCAATTGCAGGGACTCTGCAACCCCACCATCTCCAGCAACGTCCCAACAGTACAGGAAACATCAGGGGGCAGAAGAACACCCCCTCCCCACTTACAAAAGGAGAACATTCAAAACACAGAATGGAAATCTCCATACAAAAGTTCTTTAAGCGAGTGGCTCTGGGTTTGTTTATTGCTTTTTCAAGCCTGCAGTTCGGGCCCAGAAAGGGTGGATGAGAGGAAGCTATTAGCCACAGAGTTTTACTAAACGAACCCAAACTGGCCAGCTTTGCCCAGCACATAAGCCATCATTTGCAAGTACAGAACCCTCAGCTGGGTTCACAAACAAGCGACTACAGTTCATCTGAGGGAGTTACGCAGAGCCAACACAGGACCAGTGTTCCGCTTGGGTTTGGCCAGCCTTGGGCTGCATGGACCCAGCTTGGCAAGGCCACCTTTTTCAGGTCACCCTGCAAACAAACCAGCCCCCAGGGAGGCTTAATAATGGGTGTCTAACAAACCTTCCATTCCACAGCCCGCCTGGGGGCAAAGGGCCAGCCATCCTGCCACCTGAGCGCCCAGGCGCTCTCGCCAGGCCTACCTTTCAGCAGAGGAAGAGGCGTGAGCTCCTGCTGGTTGCTCTGGTACCGGAACTGGGAGGAACTGTGAGACCGTCTCTGGCGGGACCGGCGCAGCGACCGGCGGGAGAAACCGTCCACTTTGTCGGGCGGTGGCACAGGGGACAGCCCAGGGGAAGAGGGGCTGGTCGGTGTGACGGCAGGTGGGATCTTGGTCTCCATGTCGGCAACGGGGGCAGAGTCCGTCCTGCAGCCTAACCCTTGGAGATGCCAGGGAGAAGGCTTTTCTTAATCTTCCAGAGCGGCCCCGGGCATTCCCTCGGGCTGCAGCACGCACCCCATGACCAGGGCCGGTGGCACCGTCCAAGGCCGGCTGCCAAGGCGTACGTGAGCGTGGCCTCCTCGAGGGTCCCAGGGAGCCGAGGCGCTGCTGAAGTCCAGGAGCGGCCGGCTCACATCGGCGGGGCTGTGGGCCTGCTCGGCATCCGCATCAGGACGATGCCAGGTGGGCTGCAGGAAGACAAACCGAAGCCTTGCGACCCTTGGCGGGCGGGGAAGCGCGCAGAGCAGCGGGCCTCACGCCGCCGCCAGCCGAGCCAGCCCCGCGCAGCGCAGGCCGCTCGCCGCTCCTGCAGCCGCGAGACGGGCTGCTCCTGTCAGACCGCCGGCGACCTCCGCGGCAGAGGCCCGGCGCCCCAGAGCGGGCCAACAGGTCTGGGAGCGGCGTCCTCGCCGCGCCGCGCCGCGGTCGGCAAGGTCAAGGGGCCCCGCTGGCCTCGCGGGCGTCGGGCGCTCCTCCTCGCAGCCGCAGCGGGGAAGCGGCAGCCGCGGCAGGCGCCCGCTCTCGCTCACGCCGGCGGCGCAGGAGCCATCCCCGAGCGCGGAGGCAGGCGGGGCGCGGGGGCGCCTCTTGCCCGGCCCCTTCCCATGGGGCCCGGGCGCAGCTGGTGGGAGGAGAAGCCGGGGAGGCGACGCCCGTCCTTCCTAGCGCGCTCTAGCCGGCGGCAGGTGCGGGCAGGTGCATGGCTCGCCGCCGGGCCGGGCCGGGCCGGGCCCCCTCGCCTTCCCTCCGGCGCTGCAGCTGCACAGCCGCACCAGCTCAGCCGAGGCAACGAAGCCGCCGCCGCCGCCGCCGCTCCGAGCAGGACAGCTGCCGGGGGCGCGCGCCGCTCTGGCGCCGGTTCCCCCCGCTTCTCCTCCTCTCCGCGCGCGCGCGCCGCGTTAAGCCAACGCCAAGCAACCTGCCCGCGCCCACGTGACCCCGGCGGGGGCCCTCCCATTGGCCCCTTAAAAATAGAAGCTGCGTCAGGCGCTTGGAGAGGGTGATGTCATTGCCGCTGGCCCGGCCAGCCGCGCGGGGAGGTCGGAGCCGCCGCGCCGAAGGGGCGAAGCGGAGCAGCGGGGCGGCCCGGCGGGGCCCGGGGCGAGGAGGCGGGCAGCGGCCGGGGGGCTTCGGCCGTTCGGGTCTGCCCCCCGGGCGGCTTCCCAGCCTTGCGCCAGCTCCCTCGCGCGGCCCCTGCCCAAATGCGCTTTTGCGCGCGGCTCCCGATGGAGCGGAGCGCTCCGTTCGACCAGCCTTCCCGCCCGCCTGGCGGACCCTCCCCGGCCCGTTCCCAGGGGCTGCTCTCGGGGCACCCCGCCGCAGCGCCCATCCTCCCCAGCCGAGGGGGCCCCGTCACCCCAGCACGACCGCGGTGCCTCGGGCTGCGTCGGGGCGATGCTGAAGTCCCCGCATCGGGCTCGAGGGCCCCCCACTGGGAAGGCTGCTCTGGGGCTGACCTGGTCGAGGGTTGCTGCCTCTCCCCCGCCCCCTTCCCCTGGGGAGAGCGAAGCGCTCTTACCCGGACCGCTCTTTGCACGTGTGAAGCGCACGCCGGTTGCGAGCCAATTGCCGGCTGACAGTGAAGGTGACCTTCAGATCGGGTGCGTGGCGATGCGGGTGGCTCTCCGAAGTAAGGTGGTGGTTTAGCTACAACGGCCCTGTAAGGTAGACCACTCCGCTCCCTGTTTTACAGAAATCACGATATCAGGAGCCTGGTGGTACATCCATTTGAGGGAAGTTATTCCCAGGTAGGAGTCACAGCCTAAACTGACCTTGGCTGATCTAAGCAGGGTCAGATTTGGTTATTCCCGAATAGGAGACCACCTGGAATTCCCTGGGGCAGAGGCTAAAAGGGGAAGTCCAAACAGCCTTCGGGCGAAGCACTGCTTCCCTGTTGTTGCCCAGAAAAGTCCATGACGTCAAAGCTGATAGGGTTGGGGCGGATCCTGCCCATGTTCGATGAGACTTACTCCCAAGTATAAGATCGGAGCTAATTTTGCTCCAAGCTGGTATAAAGCAAGCCCAAATTGCATAGTCATGTCCCGGTTTGGCATACTGTAGTTGGAAAAGCATCAGAAGCAAACATTGTTGATGCCTAATACGGTTTTCGACTCTCTCTCATATCCTCCTATTTTAGGTCTGCAATTCCCAGCCAGAATCTCCCCTGGCTAGGAATCCTGGGAGTTGTAGTCCAGCTAATCTCTTAAGAAAGGCGGTCACGATCCTAGATTAATCTGTGGTATAATTGAAAAAGAAAGAGATAAACAAGAATCAAAGAGACTGCTGGAGGATGATTCTGCAAGAGAAGGTTACAGCATTTGAGGTCTTTTGCTATTTAGATGTATAACGATTATGCCTGTGAAAAAGTAATTGTCAATTAAAGCTCAATGCAGCGTACATAGTACCCCTATTTTCCCCCATAGCAACAACCCTGTGAGGTAGGATGGGCTGAAATAGAATGGCCAGACCAACATTATCTGTGAGTTCTTCCTGTAGCACCTAATTAAATTGCAAAATAACAGCCATAAATAGGGATGATTTTATGAAGAAATTTGTGGAAGATAAGGCTATCTGATCTGTAACTACTAAGGAATAATTTGCCTACCTACTTTTCCATGATAAGCCTACCTGTGCATACTGTAGTTCAGTGTTTCTCAACCTTAGCAACTTTAAGATATGTGGACCTCAACTCCGAGAATTCCCTAGCCGGCCGAGCTAGCTGGGGAATTCTGGGAGTTGAAGTCCACATATCTTAAGGTTGCCAAGGTTGAGAAACACTGTAGTTAACTGAACGGTGATGAACTCAATCCATTTTTTTGGATTTTCACAGTATTTTGTGAAATTGTAAATTAGTATTACAATACAGTATTTTGGGAAACTGTAAATTAACCACACAGGCTGGGTATGCACCACAAGAGCAACTGAAATATGACTGAGCAATCCCAGCTGCTATGATTTGTTTTGATGTAGTGTAAGCTACACATTTTTTGTTTATTCAGAAAAACATGGTAACGTAATATGAGCACAATCATATTCTTCATCTGCTGTGCAGTCTGTGGCTCTGTGAACTCTCAGAGTGTTTTCACACTTGCTTTTGGATGCATCGAAAGCGCTCGTGAGATGAATTAATCTATGAAAAATAAAAATAACCCTTTCCAAGTCGGTTGCTGGCAATACTTTGCTTTAGGATCATAGTCCCTTACTGTAGTTTGGCCAGAGGCGATTAAACTTTGCAATGCTGTGACTCCCCTAAAATGATAAATTAATTTGGGTGCCCCTCTGTGAATAAAACATTGATTTCATCGTGGTTCGGGTTGGGCACAAAAGCCCCGTACTTATTGAAGATATAGATCTTCCACCGTACTTGGTTGATATCGCCTTTTTTCATGCCATCTAGAACTTGAAAATAACAGCTAAAAATCCTGAAATTGAGGAAGGCGTACAGGTTGTCAGACCCTGGAAAGATTACGCGGCACGGCAGAAGTTACCAGCGGTTGGAAGCCACCTTGGAGGGACTTCTTATTGTGGGAACCAGGGTTTAACCATCTCTCAAAACTTGCTCTGGACACTTGAGCAAGCCCTCGTTTGGGTTTTGGCAACTCTTCTGCCTTGCCCCCTTCTCCTGTCATGCCCCACAGTTTGAGACCTCCTCACAATGGGAAAAAGTCATCCTGTGGCTGACAACAGCTACTCTGTACTTAAGTGTGTGAACATAACCCTGGGATTTATAACCCCGGGTTGTAGGTTTTGCATGGTGTGTGAGTCTAGGCAAACTCAGGAAACTTTGGGGGGGGGGAGCATTAATTCTATATTAGGCTGGGAGGGAGGGAGGTTAAAAAAAAGAAGAAACAAACCTCACAGTTTTAAGGAACGGGAGCAGCAGCGTTAGACGCAGATAGAGAAGACAAGATAAGTACAGTTTTTCTTGTACTTTTAAATGGCAACTGCCAGGATTTTGTGACAAAGATGCAATGGGTGACCTCTGTGGAAAAAAAAAAATCGGGATGTGCTTAGTTCTGTGTCCTTCCGTGGGTAAAAGACAGCAGTTCTCAGATGGGCAGAGTGTAGAAGTCAAGAGAAACTTTGGGGTTTGAGTGTGTTAGTTTGCTCACTGAACAGAGCTATTTGGGGAATTTGCACAATGCATTGAACTAGTGTTTCTCAACCTTGGGGACTTTCAAATGGGTGGACTTCAACTCCCAGAAGTCCACCCATCTGAAAGTCGCCAAGGTTGAGAAACACCGCATTGGACCCTAAACTCGCCAGACAGTTTCCCCCAAAACCACAAGCTATCGCCGTGTAAGCTCATCCAGTAGTTCCAGGCCGTAACGTCTGGATCCAGCTGTGGCAGTGGGTTGGCCGAAGGGAAGAACGCGGCAGGCCCTCGGCTGTTGTGACCGCTGACCCTTGAGCTGGCAGAAAGGAAGGCCAGCTTAACCCTGGGATAACAGGAAGCCCTTGTTCACCCCTGCCTTGCCTGGCATGTGCCACAATTTCATCACAGGCTGCCAGAGAGAAAACCAGCTGAAGCAGGAAAGGCTTTGCATTGGCACCCAAGGCCAGGCCGGTTTATTTTGCCATCCAGGGCAGAAAGGAAATGACCCCCCTCACCTCCCCCCCGTCTCCGTCAAAGTCCAGAGGACCCCATTCCAGCCAAGTTGTTTGGCCAACAAAGAATCTTTTCCTGTATTTATTTACTGCTCCCGTCAGCACCAAGGCTGAGCAGCCTGCATCCCTGACCTTCCTAAATCAGGTTTAAAAACAAAATTGCTATAAACCAAACTGAAAAGGAAACATAATTACAACAATAATAAAGACACCAACATTACGCCCTGGGAACATTGCTTGGAATATGCACTAAATGTTCCAATGCTGGAGGGACCATCTCCTGTCTGTCTGCTGTGATCCTGCGACAGGGTGAGCTGCTTAACCGGGATTCACCAAATAATCGGCAGTGGCCTGAGATTTAGCCCCAGAATGGAGTTTGGGATTGTATAGGCCATGAGTGAATCCATTTTCTTAGTCTGTGCAATGCACTGAATCACCAATCAGGCTAATAGAATCTAGCCCAAGATGCTAAATTCTGGGGAAACGAACCCAGGTTAAAACTAACCACGCTTAGCGTGTTCTGCAAATGCAGCCACTAGTCTTCCACTAATCTGGATAAGCGTATCACGCAGGCGGGGTTCTTTGATGCCCGTTCCTCCCTAAGCCCCAGGTTTACATTTCTGAAATGCATTTGGCGTGAAATTCCTACTCTGCTCTTCGGCTTAGAGAAGTCTTTGGCAAGAAAAGCAAACGCAGACAATAAAAACGTGATCGTAAAGTCCATGCGGTCAAAACCAACGTCGTTATTGGTTATTGAAAGAGTGCAGGATGAAAAGCTTGCCGAAGGAGATGGGGCTTTGCCCCTCGCTGGGGGAATGGGAGAAACGGCTTCACCCTGGAAAGAGTTCCGGGGAGCCACACGGGAGAAGGCTCTGCTGGGTGGACCAACACCCGAGTTTCTGGCACCTCTCTGCTGATCTAAGAAACCAGGTAGATTTGCGGTAGGCAAGATGGTCCTATGGGTAGTCAATTGTTAGGCCAGTGTTTTCCAAATTTGGTAACTAAGATGGGTGGACTTCAACTCCCAGAATTCCCCAGCCAGCCATGCTGGCTGGGGAATTCTGGGAGTTGAAGTCCACACCTCTTAAACTTGCCAAGTTTGAAAAACACTGGCCTAGGCCATTCAGGACTTTCAACCCCAACACTTTAAAATTTGCCTATTAGGCAATTGGCAAACGGAGCTGAATCTTCTAGAACAGGCCTTCTATGCTGTGTTTTCTTATCCTGGTTGCTGCATTTTACTCTAGTTGCAATTTCTGGATGGTTTTAACGAGTAGCCTCAGATTGCAGTTCACGTACTGAGCTCTGTCATCATTCAGTTGTGGGGCGTTACGTCGAGTGCAATTGACCTGGTTCATAATACGGACCAAGCCATTATCACGGCTTTGTAAGCAGTGGCTTGTTCACACCGGCGATGTCCAAACAGCTTGCTGCAGGCAAACCTTGACGATAAAATTGCCATTTCAGTTCTCTTTGCAGCTTGATAAAGCAGATCGCTCTTTAACACAAGCTCACGGACCTTCACAGGGGGAGGAGGAAAGACGCAGGCATCGTGATGTCATCGAGCGCACACGGCCATCCTGTGTATCTTCATGTTCAGTTTGAGGAGGGTGAAGCTGAGAATGAAAATCAGCTTTCCTAAAGAGTGAATGGGGATGGGGAGAAAGAGAAACTGGTTGCCACTCTATTTTTTTGCATTGCAGGAGAAACCTCCTCATTATACAAGCTGTCCGGCAAGTGGATCAGGCCTGGCGAATTCTTCTCTGGAGGGCTTCAAGCAGAGTCTGGAGGGTCGTCTGTCGGAGGCATTCTAGTGGATCCTGCAGCGAGCGGAGGGTTGGCCTACATGACCTCCAAGATCCCTTTCAACCTGGTGACTCTATGATACTGTGCATGCTTGTGCATCCAAACCAGCGGGGACTGCGTCAAAGGCTAGGAGAGCTGTAACACTCGGGCTCGGTGTGTCTCTGTCTGTGGACCAGAAGATTTCCAGGAATTTGAGATTCTGGATGGAAGGGCCAGAACGGAGGGCAGAGGGTGTGCGTGGTCCTCCATGTGCTCAGAGCTGGCAGGAAATAGGTGATCAGTTCATGAATGATTAACCATATACTGCAGCATCCCTGGATGTAAGACAGGATGGGCTGATGGAGGCTGTTGTGTCCTCAAACTCATTAACTAGAACCACGTGGGGAAGGATCCTCAATTCCAGTTAGGAGAAGCAAGAATTTCAAGGAAGGGAGAAATCGCTCCAAAGTCTATAGATAAATGATAAATGGGAGAAACGTTCCAAGAAGTAAATGACGCATTTTGATGCACCGGCTTCTTTCAAATCTTGTATTATTAATCTCAAATGCAGCTTGTTCAATAAAGTGTGGCTAAAAGAATATCCTGGCTTGGCAAGAGATGTGAACTGTCTTGGTGAGGGCAGAACATTCCTGTCACCGAAAACCCAATCAAACCAGTTGTGGCTTAGAACGATGTGTGCACCTGGCGAGTGCATGGAATGGCATGCGCCAACTGAGAGATCCAAACAAATTTCTCTCAAAATTAAAAAGAGGAAGCCATTTTTCCTGGATTGCTAAAACAGCATTCTTTGGAGGTTAATGATGGTCCAAGTCAATACTTTAATCCAGTGTTTTTCAACCTTGGCGACTTGAAGATGGGTGGACTTCAACTCCCAGAATTTGGCTGGGAGGGGATTTCTTGGAGTTGAAGTCCACCCATCTTCAAGTCGCCAAGGTTGAAAAACACTGCTTTAATCACTGCACTACGCTGCCTCTAATTTTGCAGACATCTGCTCAAATATTGGGGTCTACAATGTGAACGTTGGCCAATAAATAAATACAGTAAGAGCTGCACTGATCTCTTTCACCCATCCCACTGAAGTCACAGTTTATTTGACCCCCAGCCAGCCGTAGCATATCTGAATTGAATTGCCTTTCCTTTATGACAGAAAACCTCCCGTCTGATGGCCTGGTTTTCATAAATGGCTGGAACGCATTTCTGAAGACATATGTACGTCCGGCAGTCCATGGCAGATCTGTCCCTTTTATCAAGATCCACATCTCTTGGCAATTCTGCACGATGTGATATAATCTCACTGCCGGGGGCAATCCAGCGTTCAATATGTTGCTTTTGGGGGCTGCAAGTGCGTGGAGATGCAGCAAGCAAAGGGCCAGGGGAACCCTGTGCAAATATAGCGCAGGCAAAAAACAAAGAAACACCCCCCTTTCCTTGTTCATGGCTGCGTTCCCACCCGCTTCCCGTGCCAGGGGGCAGCCGGTCAGCCGCAGCTTCCTGATGGTCATTCATTAATCCAACATCCCCATTCCATTTCCTCTCCTTGGTTATAAAAGGGGTGCTTTCCTTGGGAGTCAGGGAAAAGAAAGAGCAAGCAGACATGGCCCCCACAAAGGGTCAACGCCGCCTGTCCCTGTGCCCGGGGCCTCCTGTGGCCACTATCCCTTTCGGGGACCTGCTGGAAGAAGTTGGCAGCATGGGGACCTTCCAGATTTTCTCGGTCCTTTTCCTCTCACTGCCCGTGTTGTTCCTCGCCAGCCACAACCTGGTGCAGAATTTCAGCGCTGCCTCTCCAGAGCATCGGTGCCGTGTGACGCACCCAGGAAACGTCTCCCGGCAAGAGCATCTGGTGCCTCTCGGCCAGGACCTGAAGCCTGACGGTTGCCAGCGCTTCGCCGGGTGGCTGGCGCCTGACTCCAACGACACCTCGGGCAGGGCTGCAGAGCTCGAGCCGTGCCTGGATGGGTGGCAGTACGACCACAGCACCTTCGCCTCCACCATCGTGACTGAGGTACGTTCTGGTTGCCTCCAACCCTCTCGGTCTCTCACACACCCTGCTTGCCCCAGTGGAGAAATGCTGGGCTGGGTGAACATTCCAGTTATCCGATTCTCCCTCCAAAGGGCGAAGGGCACATCGGTAGCATTTCCACCCTCTTTTACGTTATGCCCCTAACAGTCCTGTGAGGTTGTTTGGGAGAAAGAAGCTGGCACAGAAGCCCCACTGAGATTCAGGGGTCCTGGGAGTTTGAATCTGGGTCTGGCTCTGTTCATCGTGGACTTGGAATCACAGGGATGGTAGAAATTCTGGATCCTGTGAAAGCAGGGCAGGGTTGAGACCCTAACGGTGGGTACAGAGGGGCAGAAAGAGGGGGACGCAGAGAGATGGCAAAGCAGCCCATCCCCTTGACTCTCAGCAGCTTTGGAAGTAAGATGGGGGATCCATGGGGCACTCCCACAAGCCACGGGGAGAGAATTCTCATTTTCATGTATTGCTCTGAGATTCCTTCACACAACTGCTCTAGTTAGATTTTTGGCTAAGCTTACAACCACCGTGGCTGCATCAAGCCAATCATAGCTGAACCCCAAAAGCTAAGCAAACCGGGTTAGTACCTGGAGGGGGGACCACTGAGAAACCCTGCCAGTGAAGTTGAAAACTTCTGGAAGATAAAGGCAAACCACTTCCATATTGCTGCCAGTAAAACTACATGAAATCACCAGTTGAACTGAACTTGAGAGAGCTGTTATTTTTAGGTTCACGCAACATGCTAGATTAGGCTAACCTAGGTCAGGCGGTTCATAATGTTGAACTGTTGTGTGAACTGGCTAACCCCTTATTTATACATACATACATACATCACATTTATATAACCGCCCATCTCCCACAAAGCGACTCTGGGCGGCGTACAGCAATTAAAGTAAAATAACAAGTGAATAAAAACGGGCATTATAAAAAGTTATTATTAGAATAAAAACATTATAATTATAACCCCTTCTCTTACAGTTAGTTTGTTAAAGCTTGTTATGTATTCTTACCATGAAATGAATAAGGATGCCCCAAGGTATTCCGCAAGATAAATTGTAAAAGAGGAAAAGGTATAAACGCTTCTAAACAAGTAACAATTTTCTGTGGTGCACTAAAACTAGATTACACATTCACCTCAATCAGTGGCAGGATTACAAAAATACAGACTGGAATTGATTGATTCGTCTTCCCATAGTGTCTTTCAGTCTAACCTTACAGCCGGATGGTTCTGAGTAGGGGTGTCCTCAGGGTATGGTCAAAAAAGTCAAGATGGCGACCACGATGTTGCAATCAAAGCTCCTATTTAAAATAGGCAGGGCTTCAATTCCACCGTTGTGGCTGCCATTTTGCCTTTCCTAACCATACCCCAACGACACCCCTGGTGGTTTGTCTCCGTTACCATGTTATGTAGATAGCTTAACTGCAGTTTGCTAACCCGGGTTTAGCCTCTTGTGAGAATCCAGCCCTTATTTATCTCTGTTCCACTGCAGTCCTGCGTTTTCTCCGTGAAATTCAAGGATGGGTCAAGGCATATTTTTCACCACGCCCTCCCCATCCTTGTGGGGGTGGTACAATTAAGCTAGTTACTAAACTTTTAAGGCTGGCCCTGTGCTTTGAGTCACAAACTGAGCTAGGCGATCTTGACTGGACTACTGCAACACACTGTACGTGGGGCTGCCCTCGAAGACGCTCTGGAAGCTGCAGTTGGTCCAGAAGTGGGTAGTTATGGGTGCACTTCGGTACACCCGTGTAGCACCGACACCTTGCGAACTGCACTGGCTCCCTAGCAGCTTCTGGCTGGGGAATTCCTGGCTGGGGAATTCTGGGAGTTGAAGTCCACCCATCTTCAGGCTGCCAAGGTTGAGAAACACTGCCCTAAAGACATCTGCCCGTCCTACTTGCTGTAAGAGGGTAGGCATGTTTTGGGTCCCCTCCTTGAAACGGTGCCACCTATTAGGACTTAAAACGGTGTGCCTTTTCAATGGTGGTGCCCCCTTTGGAAAGGTCCCCCCGAAGTCTGATTGTCCTGACCCTGCAGGTGTTTAGAAAGGCCTTAAAAACATAGCTATTCCCCCCCCTCCCCAAGTTTGGGGGCCAGGGTGAGTGTGTTCCCATCCAGAGGAGGTAGGAAGGAGAGCCTGCTGCCCTATCATTATGATGACTGATTGCTGTTTTTAACTCGGTTGTTTCTTTACGCTGCCCAGGGTCGTGCGGTTCGAGTGGGGCGGCCGTGCAATTTCTTTAAATAAATACATGCATTTTCCCAACACGAATGTGGGTTAATAGCAGCCAAGCTTAGCTGGTCGCACTAGCAGGGCTTTCATTAAGCTGTTGTGGGAACGCAGCCAGTGGCTCGCAGCTGTTTCTCCTTCTTTGCCCTTGCAGTGGGACCTGGTCTGCAACCTGCAGCCTCTGAAGAGCCTGGCCCAATCCCTCTTCATGGCGGGGGTCCTGGTGGGGGCCTTCATCCTGGGAGATCTCTCAGACAGGTAAAAGCCTTCGAGTTTTCCTCCTCCTACGAGGCAGCCCTCCTCCCCAAGAGCTTATCTTCTTGGGTCTGCAGCTGGAAAAACCTTCTTTTACGCAGACTGCAACTGGACTGGGCAAGCCTGCGCGTTTCCCCACCAGCTGACCTTCCAATTTGCTTTCCCAACTGCTTGCAGAGGAGAGGAGAATTTGGGAGAGCTTCCCTAGGTGGAGTTGGAAGCTGGTGGGTTTGGGGAGGAGGGGGACTCCCTGCCTGCACAATCCTCTCCTGGGGGATTTTTCAGTAGCACCGCCAGAAGGACTCCGGCAGAGCCTGACAGTTCTTCCAAGGAAAGGAGAAACTCTGGAGAAGTCCTAACCCCATAAATTGGTGGGAGAATCCAGAACGGCTGTTTATGCCTGGCTCCGCTCCCAGCCCTGCTGGATCCTGCAGCCTCTGCATGAATTCAGAGTGATCAGTTCGCCACTCAACCCTTTCCCTGGCATGGCATCGGTTCTGGGGCGTGTTTTTCCCTTTTGCACACGCAGGGTTGGCTCCTTACGCCAAGCCCTGAGGGCAAAGGGAATGGGACACAGATGGCAGAATTCTGCAAGACAGGAAGCCTGGGGATAGAGTGCATTTGATGTAATCTGAACATTGCCATTCAGCGTATCCAGAAGGGGCCAGGTTGGCTAAAGAAAGACAAGGAGGGGGTTGATTTTTAAGAGATTTTTTACACTCTCCCTTCCAATTGCATGCAAGACTAATCCGGGCCCCCCAGATACTGGGATCGAACAGACATGTCCTAAGCCTGCTTGTAACCCTCTTGACCATGCAGATTCGGACGCCGGCTGATCCTTATTTGGTCGTTGCTGATGGTGGCTGCCATGGGAACGGGCGCAGCCTTCTCAAATAGCTTTCTGGCCTACTGCATCTTTCGCTTCCTGAGCGGCATAGGGATCTCCGGATTCCTGCTGAATTACATTTGTCTAAGTGAGTGCTGCATGGACAGGACGGAAGGGGGGCATGCAGGAAGATGGGGTGAAGGTTGGTTAAATCAGTGGTCCTCAGTACTTCAACTCCCAGAATTCCACAGCCAGTATGCTTTATGAGGACTTTAACTCCCAGAATTCCCCAGTCAGCATGCTGGCTGGGGAATTCTGGGAGGTGAAGTCCACACAGCTTAAAGTTGCTGAGCTTGAGAAACACTGGCCTAAATGATGGGCCGGCAACTGGCATCCCTAAGGCCACCTTAGTCCTTGGCCCCGTTTCAAAAACTCTCTGCAAGCTACCGGACATAGCCGCCAAGAGCGGGCACCTCCTTCTCCAGCAGCTGAGAGGGAAAGGTGAGAAACAGAAACCAAAAAACAGAAAACAGCAGAGAAGAAAGATAAGACAAAAAGGGTCCCCATGTCCAAAGGGTTAGAGAGGATCCCATATCCCAATCCGGGAGGCTAGAAGCATGCTAAAATTGTAACACGCTTTCACTGGCTTTATTATCAATTACGGTTGGTTTGGTAAAACACAGTTAAATACGACAGAACTCACAGCAAGGTGTAGATCCAGACGGAGGGTGGGTTGCCCGTGGGATCCAAAGCAGCTTTTTGCTTGGGCTCCCAAAAGCTGTACATACCCTTTGAACCAAGATTGGACTCACTTAGATTTGCAGTGAAGGGGCCAATTCCTCCTCTTGGTACCTTTTTCTCCAAATCACCTCCTCTCTCTGGTGATTACGACACCCTTCATCCACTGCTGGCTGCAGAGCGTCTGGGTTCACACAATGGGCTCCGTTAGACTCACAGGCAGCGAGGTAGTTTGTGGGTCAGCCAGTTGTGGGAACCCATCCCTGGCCTTAACCTGTGGCGGCCGCTGCTGTGCTCTGCTTCGCCCAGCAGTTATTTCATGACTGAATTCCGTTCGGGCACCGTCCGACTCCAACCGGCTCTGGGTGGCTCACAATTATAATACCATAAAATCCAACACCAACCCAACAAGGTGCGATCCGGGCTTAATACACCAACAAATCCACAAGTCGCTTTTCACCCCACTTCCTACTTTCTCCCGAGTTAGGAGGTGGTTCCTTGGGCTTGGACGATGAACTATGTACAAGAAGTTGGATGTACAGCTATGTACAGGATGCTGGAATCTGGATTCTTGCAATGGGGGGGGGTTGGACTGGTTGGCCTCGTGGGGACCATCCCACATTTCAGAAAGCAGTAAGTCATACATCGGTGGTCTCCCTTGCTGGGGGCTGGAATTCAGCTTGCCGTCTTCTTCCTCCCCCAGGTCTGGAATGGGTGCCCACTAAATACCGGGCCATGGTGGTGTCCATCCAGAGCTACTGCAGCACAGCTGGACAGGTGCTCCTGGGAGGCTTGGCGTACGCCATCCGCGACTGGCGCTGGCTGCAGCTGGCCATCTCGGCCCCGTTCTTCGCCTTCTTCGCCTATTCCTGGTGAGGCCCCAGTCCTGCCTTCAGGCCAGGATGTGAATTGAGCGGTGAGGACAGCGGGTCCCAGATGTTTCTGGAGCATCAGGTCCTATTTCCCCAGGGTGCTAAGTGGGTTGCGGGCCCTGCCTGAAGTCCCAGCCTGCTTGCTAGCTAAGTGGTATTAGTGCTACAGTAGTGTTTCTCACCCTTGGCCACTTGAAGATGTGTGGACTTCAACCCCCAGAATTCCCCAGCCAGCCAGAATTCTGGGAGTTGAAGTCCACGCATCTTCAATTGGCCAAGGGTGAGAAACACTGTGCTACAGGGGAGAAAGGCCAGAGAGCACTTAACTATATACACTTAGGATGAAGTGGCCTCCCCGGCCAGCTACGCTTCCCCGTGAGAAGAGCAGGGTAGGACCAGGATCACACCAGACCGCAGGAAACAATTTCAAGCCCCCTCTGGACCTTCTGCTCAGGTGGCTTCCAGAATCGGCCCGGTGGCTCCTCCTGAACAACGAGCGCGAAGCCGCCCTGCGCAACCTGAAACACGTGGCCAGGATCAACGGAAAAGCTGCTGCAGGGGAAGCAGTGGTCCTGGAGGTGAGGAGCAATGGGGTTTCCCCGGCGTTCGGGGCACGCCCCATAGCCTGCCCTCCAAGGGTTGGCCTGGCCCTTCCAATATGTGTCATGGGTGGGTTGCTCTATACACAAAGGCTGTTGCGTTCATCACTGCACAATCTCCTCCTCTCCCTGTGTAGATGCTGGAGACCCAGACAGGCGGTAGTTCTCCAGGACGGGGCAATCACTCTTGCTTGGACCTCTTCCGCACCCCCGGGCTGAGACGCATCAGCTGTTGTCTCATGCTGATCAGGTATGGGGAAGGTGTCCTGGGGCAAAAAGGAAGGATGAGGGTGGATGAAGGAGACCAGTCTTCTCCAAACAGGCGTCCTCTCAGGTTGAGAGGATCACAACTCCCATCTTCCCTAGCCAACCCCTCAGCCTGGCACCAGCATTGATCAGAGGGGGGGAAAAGAGGGATGGACATTTTGCTAAGAGAGTTCTTGAGTTGAGCTGTCGGACTCCCACCGGCCAGCTTCTAACCAAGCGTCTCTCCTTCTCAGTTTCTCCATGAACATGGCCTATTTCGGGCTCTCCATGGACCTCTCCATTTTTGGCCTGAACGTCTTCTTGGTGCAACTTTTCTTCGGAGCAATAGACCTGGTGGCCAAGATGGCGTGTGCCTTGCTGCTCAGCTATGTCGGCCGGCGCCTCATCCAGGCCATTTCTCTCATGCTTGCAGGGATGTTCCTGTTGTTCAGTCTCCCTGTCCCTTCCGGTAAGAAGAAATGACCGGAAGTAGTGGCCATCTTCAGTGCTCTACTAGCAGCTGTATTTTGCTCACCTTTAGCTATGTATGTGGGAAAAGGCAGGACCAAGAGGCTACTGAGTGTTGTCTAATGGTAGGACTGGCCCTGAGTCTGCTGCAGCAGAAGCTGTTACACCAGTGTTTCTCAACCTTGGCAGCTTGAAGATGTGTGGACTTCAACTCCCAGAATTCCCCAGCCAGCAAGGCTGGCTGGGGAATTCTGGGAGTTGAAGTCCACACATCTTCAGGCTGCCAAGGTTGAGAAACACTGGGCTAGATGACCTTCAAGGCTTTCCTTCATGTTACATGCATAACCTGGTTACTGAATTAACCCATGCTGGCTGGGGAATTCTGGGAGTCGAAGTCCACCTGTCTTAAAGTTGCCAAGCTTGAGAAACACTGGTTCGGTGCTTTGCCCCAATTTTCTTCTCCATTTTTTTCATACCTAACTTGATGAGCGAGAACTTGTTTTGTTGACAAGGAAATAAGATTTCAGATAAATGTTCCCAGATTAAAATCTGGTGCCCCTGCATTTCCCGTCTGGTTCACACAACACATTGAACATGCGGTCCATTTTAATCCTGATTAGCTTTCTCTTTGCAGCTTCCCGCCTCATGCAAAGCTAGCCCATTTGGTTAGGTGAGGGTCCAGTGCATGGTGCCAACACAAAATGGATTCACTCAATCATCAGGTTAAGGGTGTTGTGCGAATGCAGGCATTTAGAGACCAGGCGGTTGAGAGATGTCTTTAATTGTGCAGTCCTCTTTCTGGCCGCCTGTCCTTGGATTCCTATGCCTCCATTTAGTCTTACAGGAATTCCTCTGGGATAAATGTCAGACTGGGAGTTGCGGGCAATTTGTGGCCTGGAATTGTGAAATACTATTTCTCCATCTTACATATATATATATATAAATAAAAGTCCCCTCTCACCCCTATGGGTGGTACTATGGGTATATATATAGGGCAGTCTCTAAAGTTTTGAGAGAGAAGGGCCTTTCCTAGCTCTCCTGGGAGACCCCTAAGGCTGAACTGGCTGCCAAGGCCTCTGTCCTGAGAAAGGGTCCTTCCCTGAATAATCAAATAAGATTCTAGTCCTCATGGTTCCAATGCTAGGGATTATTTAAATAGGAACATAGCAAGCTGTCACATCTCACGCCAGAACAAGTAGCTTATTTTGCTCCGTCTCGGCGAGGTGGACAGGCAGCAAATTCTTATCCCAATCCTATCCCTAAAAACGTAAGGACATGTTGGAAGAAAACTAACCAGGTTCCGCTCTCCACCCGCCCCCATTTCTTGTAGATATGTTGATGGTACGCCTTGTCTTTGTGGTACTGGGTAAAGGATGCTTAGCAGCTTCTTCCATGTGCCTCTACCTCTACGGGGGGGAGCTCTTCCCAACAGTCATCAGGTAAGCAAATGGGTGGAATACTTTGGGGGGGGGGTCATTCTTGGAAGCCAAGCCAGCTTCCCCTTCCAGAGCCAGCCTCTCCCCCTTTCAAGATCAGCCAGCCAGGATTCTCCCATCATGGTCACGATCAAGCTGGCAGGGGATGATAGGAGTTGTAATTCAACCTCCCCTGGAGGGCATCTGCTTGGCATGTCCAGAAGAATCGGATTAGAATTGGGGTGACCTGAGTTGGAGTCCCATTCTACAACACTCTAGTGCAGCGTTTTTCAACCTCAACAACTTTAAGAGGTTTGGACTTCAACTCCCAGAATTCCCCAGCCAGCAACGCTGGCTGGGGAATTCTGGGAGTTGAAGTCTAAACCTCTTAAAATTATTGAGGTTGAAAAACGCTGCACTAGAGAAACGGGATGGGGTTTTTGTGGTTGTGTGTGTGGGGGAAACCCAGTCTTGCCTGGGTATGTGTGATCTGTAGCTTGTGTGAAGCTACAGCAGGTTTCTTATTGTTATGCAAAGCCATCCGGTGGATAACTGTGGGCTGGGTCCCTCAGCCTCGCCTACCCCACAGGGTCGTGGTGCAGGTGAAATAGGGGGAGGTGGGGAAGAAAACTCCCAGTGCCATCTGGAGCTTTTTACAGGAAAGAGAAGGTACAGTGGTAACGGATGCCCAGGCAAACGGGTGACGGCCTGGAGTCGGTGGGGCCACCTCCAGGCAAGAGAACGAGGCGGGAGCAGGGGCTTTAAGGACCTCCGTGTGTTTTCCTTCACAGGCAAACAGGCACCAGCTTCATCACAATGATGGCTCGCCTGGGCGGCATCGTAGCCCCAGTGGTGCTGATGGCTGGGGACTACCAGCCCTTCCTGCCCCTGGTGATATTTGGGGTCACACCCATCATTTCAGGCATTTCTGCTGTCTTCCTCCCTGAAATGTTTAACGTCCCGCTGCTGGACACAGTGGAAGAAGTGGAAGAAAGGTGGGTCTCCTTCTCCTTCTGCATCTCCTCCTTCACCTGCATCTCCTCCTTCTGTTTCTCCCTTGTTCTTCTTCTCCATCTCCATCTCCCCATCTCTCTCTCTCTCTCTCACTATCTCCATCTTCTCCTCCTTCATTTCTGTTTCCATTTCCATCTCCTCCTTCATCTTCTTCCCCCTTCCCCTTCTCCTTCTCCATCTCCTCCTTCATCTCCATCTCCTTCTTCCTCCTTCATCTCCATCTCCTCCTTCATCTCTACCTCCTTCTTCCTCCTTCATCTCCATCTCCTCCTTCATCTCCATCTCCATCTCCATCTCCTTCTTCCTCCTTCATCTCTTCAAAACAGCAGGCAGTGAGTATACCTAACCAGATTTATTCTATAAGCACTCTTTCAAAAATGACTGGAAGAGTATCAGATGTCTCTTTTCAATCCTTCCTGCTGTTTCATTGTCCCACACACTGCTTTTATTATTTCCCTACTTTTCTAAAATTGTTTTTTTTCATGGTGAATTGGCTGATCTCAAAAAAGTTACACAAGATCAGACCTAATTAGTCTAGAAAATCCCAGGGCTGGAGGCTAGACTGCGAAGTTAAGGAGGCAGTGGCAACCCCTTCCATTCTGCTGCCATGAATACGACATGGACGGGCCCATGAAATTGCCAGGAGCCCGTCTCAAATTGAGGGCTGGCTCATCTTTTCAGTCTGGGCAAAGAACTTTGGCTGTTGGGCCGATTGGAAGCAGAACTGTTAATATGCACAGTAAACACCCGTCTAGCCTGGTTTAGCCAACCCAAAACTTCCTCAGCCTGGCCTCACCAGGTGTGTTGGGACCACAGCCTCTTGAACCATGCTGGCTGGGGATGATGGGAGTTGCAGTCGCCACATAAGCAGAGCACGTCAGGCTGTGGAAGGCCGATGTCCAATATGGCCCCTCGTTTGTGGCTTTTTCGGCTGAACCAAACCAACTGCTTCAATGCCTTTTGTCATTTTGCCATTCCATGTTGCATACTGGTTCCTATCTCGACAGAAATTGATTTTCTGTCATCTTTCTTTTTTGCAAAGGAGGCTCTGCTCTGCTCGGGTGGGCTGTCCTTTTCCAAGAATGTTTCTTGCCTCCGCTTTATTCCTCCCGCTAATGAAATCTGTGGCTTTTAATGGCCTTTTAACATCTGCCTCCCCAGAGCTAGATGGAAATCTAAAGCCATCCTTGCGGAGTCGCCGGAGAAGAGCTCAGCTCACGTCATCCAGTCAACCCGCCTTTGAGGTTCAACAGATCAGGATCTGGGATCTGTCTCAAGGCACGGGCGTTGCAGGACCAGGATCCAGTCCTGCTCCAAGGACAGCGATCTGCAAGCGGGCCCTTCCAGTGGGTTAGCAGGTTGCCAAGATTGCTAAGCACCCATATTCTTGGAAGGAAAAGAAACAGAAATAATGTTGGCATTTGCAGCATAGAAGAACATTCAAGGTCCAAGATGTTCTTCTGGCATCTGGAAGCAAATGGACTTTCCTAGTGGTGCGTTTTCTCTCTTCTCAAGGAAGCCAACTTTGCTCCCGTTTCGGTGCCAGACAAATGACTTAGAGAAAAAAAATCACAGCCTTTGAATTCTTAAAACAATTATTTTAATGCTGTCAGATGTGTTCTAACATTGATGTTGGGGTGTGTGTGATTAATTGTGGGTCCTTAAGGCGGTGCCTGCAGACCATCTTCCTCATCCCTACCTTTGTCCGAGTTCCCCATCTCGGTTGCTCCAACATGGTTGCTCCAACATGGTCATCTTGAGCACCACAGGGATGCTCTGAGCCCTGGAGAGAGGTAATACTGGGAGATCTGGCTTTCAAGGAATAGCCGAGGCCCTGGAAGCTAAGCACTTTAGGAAAAATCTGGGATCCTGCAAACGCTGAAATGTGGAGCGAATGCTGGAAGATTTCCCGCAAGCTGTGAGACAACGTGGGCGAAGACCCAGAACGGCTCTTCCCGTCTTGCAGGGCAGAGGCCCCAAACTGCCCAGGGACCCGCCTGCCTGGCTAGTTTTGAATGCTATTTATTTGGTGTCTTTTCTAGTGGAATGTCAATCAATAAACAGAGGCTTCTGTTTTTTCTATTAAATGGGTATCTGGAATTTTTGGGAAAAATTGTACCCCATTTCGAAAGGGTTTTGGGAAATGAATTTGACCTTGACTGCACGGAAAGGAGATTCAGCCTGGCTGCAAATGGCATTGTGAAATTCTCCACCCACTGTATGGGCAGAGAACTTCTATCCTGTCTTGTAAAAACAAATACCAATTTTCAATTTTTCTTGGCCGTTTTAAACGTTTTAAACATCAAGTTCCATTCATTCTTATGTTCCCCCTGTGCACCTCTTCCCAAGTCAAATGCTAGCTTGCGAGGCTAGATTTGAGTTCCAGAGACATAGAGGCAGGGTACCCATCGTGCACAAGATGTCAGTGTGGTGGTTTCAAAGGACCACAATTCCCATATATGTTTATACCTTCCAACGAGGCTTGACTGGACCAGCTCACCTGGGCGCTTTTCTCACACCTCCTGGTGCGTCCCCATCAGAGTGCCTTCGCCTCATCCAGTTCACATGGAAACCACCTGTTTTTTGGCGGGGTTAGGAAAAACAATTCTTTGTGGAGCTCCCTTCAGACCCATCACTCTGGACCTTCCTTCCGACTTCCGTTCACTTCCCTATCCCACTCTGAGCGGGTCTCCCACGGTCTGTTGTTCATGCAAGCCCAGTTGAACCCAATGCCTGCTGTGATCCCATCACGCTGCCCTGATTGGCATTCCCATACTGAGCGTCAGTCACGGATCAATGTGGTTCATTTGTGGTCAGTCAAGAGGGAGGGTGACCTACAAGTCTCTACTTGTTGCATTAGTCTCAGCAGGGGCCACAAGAGAAATTAAACTGTGGAAGTCAGGGGAGCTGGAAAGGAAGACGTCTCATCACTCAGTAGCCCTGCCAGTTTTTCGGGAGACCAGAAAAATGCGGCTTTTCCAGACAGCTCCAGGGTTAGAACGGCAAGAAATGGACCCCTCTTCTGGTGGGTGATTTCTCCTGCTTGTAAAGCTGAGAGTTTCTTGAGTGCTGCGGTTCTTGCTTTTACCGTTTAATCCAATCCAATCTACATCTTTATTGCAATCATTGACCAGCATCGAACAATATAAAATGGTAAGATAAGCCCCACTAATATCTACATAAAAACTACACAAGAAAATATGTGACCTACATAATAGGACTTTAACCTTGTATAATACTACTTAATATCCAGAATGACTATATGATGGATTAAGAGTAATAAAATACATTTTTTTTCCTAGGCTAAGAGTTTGTGATAAAACATAACTATAAACTCTGAACAACTAAACAAGGGGAGATCATCAAGAATAATACCAAGGAATGGCTATGATCTTTATCTGATCTCATTAATAATTCAAATCAAATGCTATATACAATCACAGTCCAAAACCAGAAATTAAAGTGAAATGAATGTCAGTTGCTGGGGAAAAAGTTATCTGCCCCCTCGCTAGTCTGTAGCTTAATTCACTGCTCACGAATTTTGCATGCCAATAATGCAAATTTAGCTAGAGGGGGAGTTATTTTATTTTAGGGTCTTTGTCTAATAAAAGATACTGAACATAGAATGCATTGGGATATGCAGGGGACGTCCACTGGAGAGTTTCTAAAATGTCTCTAAAAGTTGCAATATAGCAAGATGGGCCAGATTCAGCGGCCCCTGAACTGCATGGATGAAGCAGCTGCTTTGCCTTGGAGTTCTTCCTAAATCAGAGTTTCTCAACCTTGGTGACTTTAAAACAGGTGGACTTCAACTCCCAGAATTCCCCAGGCAGCATGGCTGGCTAGGGAATTCTGGGAGTTGAACTCCACCTGTTTTAAAGTCGCCAAGGTTGAGAAACACTGATCTATAAGGTCAGAGTCTTTGGAGTTTGGAGCAGCCTAGAACCACAGAGCTGTGGAGTTGGAAATGATCATCTAGTCGAGCCCTCTGCAGTGTGCAGAAAGCCCAGTTAAACCATTCTCAGAAGTGGCTGTCCAGCCTTTTCCAGGGCATGCAAGCCCTTGTAAGTAACCAAGCTAATAAATCCATAAGGACAAACATGCTGTCCTCTGCCAATTTCTTCAGTCTGATCTGTCAGGATCTACGCAAGCTATTAATGTGGTTGATATACAAGTTAGTTACAATAGATTACTGTAGTTGGATATATATAGTGAAGGGTTAATAGAAAGAATGTTAGTTACAGGCCGCTTGAACCAGCCAGGCAGATACTGTGGGAGACAGGTCATCCCTCAAGTAACCAGGCCCCGTGCCATGGAGAGCTAAATAGGTGGCAGCCAGCACCCTGAATCACAGTCAGAAGCAAACCGGCAACCAGTGCAGCTGTCAGGATCTACGCAAGCTATTATTTTAGTTTTATTAACCAGCTATTAATTTCGTTTAGTATACATAGCGAAGGGCTAATAGAAAAGAATGTTAGTTGCAGGCCGCTTGCTTGACCTGCCGTAAAAGGGGGGAGAGAAGGGCAGGTGCCCTTATCTTTATCTCTGCACAGGCATCTCCAAGGCCAAGAGGTGTGAGAACCGGAGCAAGGCGCGGAGAATCTCAAGCGGGAAGAGAAAGAGGCAAAGGGGGGGAATTTGGGCTTAAAAGGGGGATAGTTTCGTCTGTAGAATTAGACTCAACCATCTAAGCTGCTGTGCGCTTCTCCTAATAAAGAAACCTTTGATGGAACTGTTTGGTCTCCAGCAGATTTACTGAACTTTGGGAATGAGTGTGCAGACTCTGACCTTTTGTTGAGTCTCAACCATTCTAGCGAGGGATTTACCCGGGGAGTAACTCCACCGTGGAGACCCCTCCAAAAGACCCCCCCGCGACGGCGGAGATGGAAGAAGGCGGCCCCGTACTCGGGGCGGGAGGAGGAGGAACGACTAACGGCACGTACGCCCGGTTCCCTGCACCGCGCGGACCGGAGCGCCGCTTGACCAAGTCGCGGCGCGTGGACGGGCCGGCCGGGGAACGTCGTTCCCGGACTCGGACCCCGAGCAGCGCCGGGCGACGACTACGGGAGAGTCGAGTCCACCCGCGTGGGGGCCCCGGAGGGGTGCCGAGGGTGCGGCACGCCGAGAGCAGCCGGCTGCGGAGGGAGCTGGTCGGGACGGGCGACCCCGTGAGGCGCCCAGGTATGTTCCCGGGCGCCGAGGGAGGGCGGCAGGGCGGGGAGGAGCAGCCGGAAGAGGCGCTGCCGCTCCCCCGACCTCTGTGAGGGCGGCCCCGGCCGCGGCCCAGCAGGAGGCGCTCCCGGGGCGCTGGGCCTGGACCGAGAAGCCCGGCGGGGACCCGAGCGGGCTGGCCAGCCTCATGCGCAGCCACCATCTGCATGGAGCGAGCCGGCCACTCTCCGCCTCCGACCGGGAGCGCGCGCTCTACGCCTGCCGGGCGCTCACCGGGAACGCGGGCAGTGGATGATCCGGCTGCGCGGCGCCCGGGCCCGCGTCGGTTCCTGACCGCCCTCCGGAGGAGGTTCGCGGACCCGGGAAGTCAGGCGGGCCCGTCGCAGCTGGCCGACATGCGGCGGGGCGCGCGGCGTCGCGGAGAAGCCACCCGGCCGGCCGGAGGCGTTAAGGCCGCCTGCTTCCAGCAGGGCCTGAGGCCCGACCTGCGGAGCCCGCGCACCGTGGACGGCCGGATCCGGCGAGCGGGCGACGCCGAAGCCGACCGGTGAGCGGCGGCGGCGGCGGCGCCGGGCTTCGAGCGGGGAGCCGGAGGCGTCGCGCAGGCGCCGCGGAAACAGCCAGCGAGAGGAGCAGCCGAGAAACCTCCCAGAGCGGCGACGCAACGAGCGTCTTCCCGTTGCGGGGAGGCGGGGCGCTTCGCCTCAGCCTCGCCAAAGCCGCGCCGGCGCGTGCGCAGGAGCAGCGGAAGGGCTCCGGAGCGGCCCGGAAGCCCGGCGTGAGTAGAGGGAAGGAGGGCGCCGCGGCCGGGGGGGCGCGCTCGGAGTTCCGGGGCCCCGTTCGCTGCGAGCAGGGACCGGCGGGGAAGGGACGAGGCAGCCCTAACAAGCAGCCCACATCGGCCCCCGACGAACCGACGACGAGGACGACGACTCTGAGGAGGGGGTGAGTGTGACCACCTTAAAGTGGCTCTCTCGGCGCCCGGGACGGAGCGCAGAGCTACGCTCACCGCGTTCATGGACACGGGCCGCCCGCGCTGCTTAATCAGCCCATCCCGGTCAGTGCTTCAGAGCTGAGGGGGAAGAGACCGAAGACCCCCGTTGTGTTTAGCCAGTTGGATGGATCTCAGGCGGGGGGGGCGTCTTGTACCGCACGGGGCGGTGTCAGCTGCAAGGGGGACTCACCGTGAGGCTTAAATGCCTGGTGGCTCCTCTGGGCAGTTTCGCCTTAGTTCTGGGAGCCAGCTGGGCGAGACGGGGGACCCCGGGTCTTTGGAAACAGGACGGATGCAGTTCGTGGATGGGGTCTCGGTGGGCTCTGCAGACCCCAAGGGGCCACCGGCAACGGCTGCAGCCGCAAGCAGTGGGCCGTGGCCCCCACCGGTGGCCCCAGAGTCCATTGAGAACATTCCTACACCTTGCAGGGATCCGAAAGCCGTATTCAGTAAAAAGGAAGCCGATACGATACGCTGCCCCCCCATAGGGGCGCTGACTGTGCTATTGAAATTGAACCGGGGGCTAAATTCCCCAAGAAAAAAACGTATTCTATGACCCAAAAGGAGCTAACAGCCCTAAGGGAGTTTATAGACACCGACCTGGCCGGAGGGTTTATACAGCCTGCTAAATCACACATGGCTGCCCCGGTGCTATTTCGGGAGAAGAAGGATGGGAGCTTGAGGCTCTGCACTGACTACGGGGGCCTCAACGCCATTTGTAAAGAAAACAAATATCCCCTTCCCTTGATGAAGGACTTATTAGCTCAATTGTCCAAAGGGAAAATATTCACCAAACTGGACTTAAGGGAGGCATATTTCCGAGCGGATGACAGCATTTTCCACCCCTTTTGGCTGTTATGAATACAAGGTCCTCCCATTCGGGCTTTCGGGGGCCCTAGGGGTCTTTATGCAACTGATTAACGAAGTCCTTCATGAGCATTTATATCGGGGGTCTTGGTTTATTTGGATGACATCCTCATTTATTCGGATAACTTGGAAGACCATGTAAAACTGGTCAGGGAAGTCTTGAAAAAACTATTAAAAGCTCAGTTATATGCCAAATTGCCAAAATGCGAATTTCATAAAAGCCAAATGGACTGTTTGGGGTACCGCGTATCACATGCAGGGATAGAAATGGATCCTTCCAAAGTGAAAGATGTGTTGGGATGGGATCCTCCTAAAACTAGGAGGCAATTACAAAGTTTCCTTGGATTTGCTAACTTCTATGGCCAGTTCATTCCAAATTTCGCGCAGGTGGCACTGCCCCTAACTGATCTATTGAAGACTCAAGGCAAAGGAACAAATAAAGCCCACGGGCCAGGGGCCCCATTAGCATGGACTGCAGAGTGCCAGAAAGCTTTTGAAGCTTTAAAAATCTTGTTTACTGCTGAGCCAATCCTCAAACACCCTGAGCCCAATAAACCATTTGTCATCCAGGCAGACGCCTCTGATGTGGCCATTGGAGCAGTCTTACTCCAGAAAGATGAAGGGGGAACACTTAAGCCTTGTGCTTACATCTCCCGGAAATTTACGGAAACAGAAAGGAGATGGCTTATTTGGGAAAAGGAGGCTTTTGCAGTTCGATGGGCTTTATTGACATGGCGACACCTTTTAGAAGGATCACCACACCCATTTGAAGTATGGACAGATCACAAGAATTTAGAAGCCCTTACAAAGCCAAGAAAGCTTTCCCCCAAACAAATTCGTTGGGCTCAGTTCTTCAACCATTTTAAATTTACACTGAAGTTCCTCCCAGGGGGAAAAAATTTTTTAGCTGACGCTCTATCCAGATTGCCTCAGCACAACAGCCAACAGGAACAGGTAATCGCCCCTGTTATTTCAAATCCTCAACCTGTGGCACTGGCAGTTACCAGAGCACAATCCAAAGGAAAAACCATTAAACAACCACCTAATAATGAACTGCTCCACAAATTAAACACAGCTTTAGATTCTGATGAATGGTTCCAGGAAAACAAAACCACCTTAACCCATGAACAACAGGCCTGGTGGATGGGTGATAAATTGTATGTACCAGCTTCTCTACGAACACTTATACTAAAAAAGGGCCATGATGACAAAACCTCTGGGCATTTTGGATTTGTAAAGACTCTACACTTATTACGTAGACAGTTTTGGTGGCCCACCATGAGAAAAGATGTTTCGGAGTATGTATCTACATACCCCACATGTGGTATGTCAAAAAAGAGGGGTGGAAAACCTTTAGGGTTGTTACAACGTGTCTCTTCTCCTCAACAACCCTGGAAAGAAATTTCTATGGACTTTATTGTTGATTTACCTGAAAGTAACCATAACACTGTCATTTGGGTGGTCGTTGACCTGTTCTCTAAACAGGCACATTTTATCCCATGTACTTCAATTCCTAACGCTAAAAGGCTGGCCAAGCTGTTTATTCAACATGTATACCGCCTCCATGGCGCCCCCAAGAGGGTAATCTCAGATCGCGGCCCTCAGTTTACTTCTAAGTTTTGGAAAGAATTTATTACATTAATTGGTTCTACCCAAGCCCTGAGTTCGAGTTTCCATCCTCAAACAGATGGATCATCGGAGAAACTTAACTCCTTATTAGAACAATATTTAAGATGCTTTACTAATCATCAACAAGATAATTGGTCAGAACTTTTACCGTTTGCTGAAGTTGCCTACAACAACACTGTGCATCAAAGGACCGGATTTACTCCTTATAAAATAGCAACTGGCCAAGAATTTTTGCCTTTTCCTGAGCTGCCTTTAAAACAATTTCCTGAACTGTCAGCTGATCAATGGATTAACAATATTACAAAACTATGGCCTCAAATTATTACAGCTTTACAAGCTGCCAGAGATCAACATAAAAAATTTGCTGATCGTAAACATTCAGGAACCCCCCCCGGAAGGTGGGAGACATGGTATGGTTATCTACAAAAAAACTAAAATCTTCCCAACCATGCCGTAAACTTTCCCCAAAGTATGTTGGACCTTTCCCCATTGAAAAGATTAGAAATCCCGTTGCCTTTAAATTGACTCTTCCAGAACATTACAGGAACATACATCCAGTGTTCCATGTGAATTTATTAAAAGCATATAAAGACTCAAGCACGTAGCATCCCACCTTAGAACCTCCAGAACCCATCATGATTGAAGGGCAAAAACATTTTGAAGTAAAGAACTTCCTGGACTCTAGAAAGCATAAAGGAACTTTACAATACCTAGTCCAATGGAAACATTTTCCAAAAACACACCACGAATGGGTTAATGCATCAAATGTCAAAGCTCCTATACTGCTCAGCCAATTTCATCCAAAGTCCCTGATAAACCTAAATAACCTGTTCTTTGATTGTTCATTTCATATGTATACTCCATTTTATATTTTTCAGATCCTATTCCGAATGTGAAACCAGTCCTTTTGTTGGAGGGCGGCATGTCAGGATCTACGCAAGCTATTAATGTGGTTGATATACAAGTTAGTTACAATAGATTACTGTAGTTGGATATATATAGTGAAGGGTTAATAGAAAGAATGTTAGTTACAGGCCGCTTGAACCAGCCAGGCAGATACTGTGGGAGACAGGTCATCCCTCAAGTAACCAGGCCCCGTGCCATGGAGAGCTAAATAGGTGGCAGCCAGCACCCTGAATCACAGTCAGAAGCAAACCGGCAACCAGTGCAGCTGTCAGGATCTACGCAAGCTATTATTTTAGTTTTATTAACCAGCTATTAATTTCGTTTAGTATACATAGCGAAGGGCTAATAGAAAAGAATGTTAGTTGCAGGCCGCTTGCTTGACCTGCCGTAAAAGAGGGGAGAGAAGGGCAGGTGCCCTTATCTTTATCTCTACACCGGCGTCTCCAAGGCCAAGAGGTGTGAGAACCGGAGCAAGGCTTGGAGAATCTCAAGCGGGAAGAGAAAGAGGCAAAGGGGGGGAATTTGGGCTTAAAAGGGGGATAGTTTCGTCTGTAGAATTAGACTCAACCATCTAAGCTGCTCTGCGCTTCTCCTAATAAAGAAACCTTTGATGGAACCGTTTGGTCTCCAGCAGATTTACTGAACTTTGGGAATGAGTGTGCAGGGTCTGACATGATCTTTCTTCTTTGAAATGAGACGTTTCAAACTTGCACTTTCTTTCCTCAAGCACCCAAGAGGATTGGTAGGGAAAATAAAATAAACATGAACAAGAAATCAATAAAAGGCCAGGAATTTTTTTTCTACCTGATGGCAATAAAACTTTTAAAATTGGGATTAGGGTTTATGGTTATGATTTTAACAAGTTGCCCAAAATGTAAATTTAATTTAAATGAATTTTTTTTTTAATTTAAATTTTAAAAAATATACCATAATTTATGGTAAAGATTTTAACAAGTTACCCAAAATACCCAGAAAAAAATAGGTGGGAGACACAGCCCCCCCAAAAAGCAACAGTAAACAATAACTAAATAAATAAAAAGAAACAGGGAAAAAGATTTACCAACAATTTAAGTATATCACATACACATCAAATATTACACAATACTTTAAAGTTTCTAACTTAAAATAAATGCTCCCACTCTGCGGTTGCAAAATGTCATGAAATCTGTGCCAAGGGGAAACATATTTTATCATTTATTTTATTAGTAGATAAAATGGCCTTTCCAAAAACAGATAGATTACACAACTCCTGAATCTGTAGGAGGCGACCCAAGTTAGTCAATGGTGGCGAAAAAATCAGGAGTCTTATGAAAAGGCAGAAGCTTTCGTGAACTGCAGCGAAATGAACAAATAACAAAATAAGTAAATAAGTAAATAATAAAATGCATTAGGTAGAAGAAGTGCAACCAATCTCCTCCTGACTTCTTTTACATCTCCTGCATCTAGTCTTTAATATCAGGACTAATATGACTTTTCTAATTGCTCAAAATAATTCTCTTAGCAATACCCCATTGCTAAGGTCGTCCTCATTTAGCAACCACAATTGGGACCTGCAGCTAGGTCATTAAGTGAGGCGGTCGCTAAGTGAAACTGCGACTGTGCTTATGATCAGCTTTCCTCTGCTTTACAGACCTGTGAAGGTCATCAATGCGAGGATTGGTCACCAAGTGACCTTTTCATCACCGCTGTAACTGCGAACGGTCACTAAACAAGGCAGTCGCTAAAGGAGGACTACCTGTATAGCCATTGTTCCTCTAAATGTAGTGATGGCACTTGGTCAGATGATTACCTGAAGCCGCACAGTCCAGTCCTATACATCAGTTAGCTCGCTGGCTAGGGAATTCTGGGAGTTGAAGTCCACACGTCTTAAAGTTGCCAAGGTTGAGAAACGCTGCTATACATGTTTAATCATAAGGATGCTCAGGGGCAGAGTTGAAGAGATGCTGTCTGCACTGCCCACTAGTGAGGGAAAGGTGGCACCCCAGGAAGAGCATCACAGCCAGGAAGATACACCTGGGCTGATCCATCAGCTAGCAAAGCCTGGGTGCCACACCCTCCCTGCAGAAACAGCGCTCTGCGATGCGCAGAAAAAAACAGGTAGAGCTTTCAGCGCACCATTGTGGCTGCCAACTTGACGTTTTTGACCATGCTTGGCAGACACGCCTGCTGACCAAAAGAAATGAAAGGCTTTGAGCAGATACGGATGGCCAGGGTGGTGGGTGGGCGGACGGGTGAATTCTTCCATTTGAGATGGATTCCTAGCGGATACATCTGAGACATTTTCTCGGCAGCAATAGGGACGTGGGTCTCCATGGCTTTTTTTTCCGCTTTCCAATCTAGCCTGAAATCCTTGACTTTCTGAATCTCTGAAGAGTAAACAGGGCTGGCTCCGCTTCGCTTTCCGAGATCAGCCAAGGTGGCTAGGTCCTGCTCCCTAGCAGGGCATGAATATTATATAACAATCGTCATCCTATTAGCAGAATAATATCCGGGTGTTTTCAGGTCCTTGAATGAAAGCAAGTTTTCATCTCAGAATCATTAACCCTGACAAGGCTCTCTATGAACCCTGCTTGGATCATCCCAGGAAATTTCTCAGTAAAAGTTGACAAGCGCTTAGCACCGAAGGCTTCTAGAATCCGGAAACAGCCAGAAAGGGACAAGATTCACAAACAGACGTAGCCTGATGGTTGGATAAACCCATTTTCTATATTTCGACCAAACACTGAACCTCAAACTAAGCAGATAGGCTGGTTTGTGCAAGCCCCTGAGCCACAAAAAATAACCCAGGTTAATCCTAAACCAAAACTGAGGTGTTTAACTGACCGGACTATGTGTGCTGTGTGAACACAGCCTCCACCTTGTCGAGATCCAAAAATGTGACTTTCCAGATCCTTTCTGCTTAATTTTCACTGCGCCACCAAATTCTTCACCTTTCCCTTTCCCAGGATGGACCTACTCTGGTTCGCCCTCTGGTACGGCATGGAAAAATAATCAGATGCCGTCTAGATGCTTTGGACTCTGGCTCCCATCGGCTCCAGCCTGTATGTCTAACAACAAGAGATGATGGACATTGTAGTACAACGGGAAGGCAGCACAGTTGGTGCCTTGACCTGTGGTCATGAGCAATTGCCTGGGTGCCGAATGAGTAATCTGGAATAGGCTACAGCTAGGAAGGCTTCCTCAGGCTGGTGTCCTCCAGATCTTTTGGACTACAATTCCCATCCATCTGAGCCTGGGAAAGGCTGGAATTGGAATGAAGAATCTCCAGCAGTGTTTCTCAACCTCGGCCACTTGAAGATGGGTGGACTTCAACTCCCAAAATTCCCTATGCTGGGGAATGGACATGCTGGCTGGGGAATTCTGGGAGTTGGTCCGCCCATCAAGGGGTGGAGGTTGAGAAACACAGTAGGGTGAAGTCAGCAGCTGCTGATCTGTGTTTGCTGCCCCCTGTGGCCAATCTCTGCATTGCAGAAGCAGATTCCTGCACGACTTTTCCGGGGCTTCAGCAGATTGTCCTGGGGAGCAGTTCCCATCATCCCTGGCCCCTGGAGAAGTTGGCAGGGGTGGTGGTGATGATGGGAACTGTCATCGTAATGCTCTGGAGCATGCTAGGTTGGAGAAGATTGCTGTAAACTGCCATAGTAGCTATTTTGCAAACCGCAAAAAGTAACTAATTATGCAAAGGCTATGTTATAATAAATATAATATTATATCAAAATAAGATATTAAAATATGACTTTCTATGTAAAGGACATGTATAATAATTATGCAAAGGTTTCGAAGCTGAAGAGCAGTATTTGTATCCAAAGCAACTTCCAACGGAGAAGAATGGTGAATTAATTTCTTCTTTGAATAGAATAGAATAGAAATCTTTATTGTCATTGTACTACTTGTACAACGAAATTAAATGCCACCCCAGTGCAGATTTAAAAATATAAAAACCATAGAACACATAACACACATAAAACACAACCTTCACATTCCATATTGCACAACCCCTGATGCTGCATTAATACTGCACTATACGATAGAATTCAGTATAGTTACAGCTCTAAGATAGAAGCTATTCTTCAGCCTATTCGTCCTTGTTTTCATCATCCTGTACCATCTGCCAGATGGTCATAGTTCAAAAAAAGAATGTCCCGGGTGGGATGGATCCTTAAGAATGTTTTGAGCCTTCTTAAGGCAGCGGGAGCTGCAAAGGTCTTCCAAAGAGGGGAGAGGGCAACCAGTGATCCTCTGGGCAGTGGTGGCAACCCTCTGGAGCGCTTTCCATTCTGCCACTGTGCAGTTAGCAAACTACACACAGGTGCAGTAGGTTAAAATGCTGTCAATGGTACAGCGGTAGAAGGTCACCAGCAGTTTTCCATTCAGCTGTTGTTTCCTGAGAAGTCTCAGGTAGTACAATCTCTGCTGGGCCCTCTTAACCAAGGCTGCAATACGAGCGCCCCAGGTCAAGTCCTCCTTTATGGTCACACCCAGAAACTTAAAACTGGCCACCCGCTCCACTCGGTCTCCATTGATAACCAGGGGCTGGACATCTAATCTATTCCTCCTATAGTCCACTATAAGCTCCTTGGTCTTATTGATATTAAGAGCCAAATTATTGTCTCCGCACCATGAAAGCAGCCGGTCCACCTCATCCCGGTAGACACTCATCTCCTTTGGAGATAAGCCCCACCACTGTTGTATCACCTGCGAATTTAATGATAATATTGCTAGAGTGAGTGGGGGTACAGTCATATGTATAAAGAGTGTAAAGTAAGGGACTCAACACACAGCCCTGTGGTGAGCCAGTGTTGAGAGTAAGAGCTGAGGAGATATAACTGCCTAATCTAACCCTCTGGGAGCGGCCAGACAGGAAGTCCAAAATCCAAGAACAGATTGAATATGGAAGCTCAAGATCCATAAGTTTAGATACCAGTCTATGTGGAAGGATTGTATTGAATGCAGAACTGAAGTCTACCAAAAGCATCCTCACACAGGGCCCCCACTGTTCCAGATGAGTCAGAGCAGTGTGGAGAGTGATGGCTATAGCGTCCTCTGTGGATCTATTAGTTCTGTATGCAAACTGATGTTCATCAAATGTATGCGGAAGGCAGGAAATGACATGCCTGCAGACCAATTTTTCAAAGCACTTCATGATGATAGGCGTGAGTGCCACTGGTCTGTAGTCGCTGAGGTTGTTAACAGGGAACTTCTTTGGCAGCGGAACAACGATGGAAGCCTTCAGACAGGATGGAATAGTGGACCGGGATAAAGACCGATGAAAGATCTTGGTGAAAACCCCAGCCAACTGATCAGCACAGTCTTTAAGCACCCGGCCAGAGATGCCATCAGGTCCGGCAGCCTTTCTAGGGTCCACAGCCCTCAAAATACTCCTCACCTCGTGCTCCTCCACGGTGAGGCAGGGGCTATATTGGACTAATGGCTGTACTCTAGCTGCCTCTGGTGGCTCCACTTCAAAACGGGCAAAAAAATGATTCAGCTTCTCTACCAATGAAGCATCCCCGTCAGCAGAAATGACATTATTCGGTCTATAGTTGCTAATTTGTTGAATCCCCTGCCATACCTGCCTCGTGCTGTTGCTATGAAAATGATCCTCAATCTTCCTCTTATAATCTGTCTTGGCCTGCCGAATGCCTCTCTTCAGACTGGCTCTAGCAGCACTGTATTTTGCCCCATCACCGGATCTGAAGGCATTGTTCCCGTCACACAGGAGACGCTGGACTCCCTTAGTCATCCAGGGCTTCTGATTGGGATAGATCCGGACGCATTTGTCCACGGTGAGAGTGTCTGTGCGGTGTTTAATGTAGCACAGGACAGCTGCAGTGTGGTCCCCCAGATCTGGATGGTAAAAGATATCCCAATCTGTCTTCTCCAAACAGTCCTGAAGTTGTTGAGAGGCATCTTCGGGCCAGGATTTCACGGTCTTTATTGTAGGCAGAGCCCGTCTCCTGAGAGGGGTGTACGCTGGTGCTAAAAGCAGTGACATATGGTCTGACTGCCCCAAGTGTGGTAATTGTATAACCCTGTAGCCATGTTTAATGCTGGTATATACTTTATCCATTTATACTTTGACCGGCAATCGCCGTCATTGTTACCAGCGTCCCTAATTATTGTTATTTTTGTAAATATTTCTTGCCTTATCGAGATGCCGTGTTTCATTTGAATGGGGCATTCCTCTATTGCAAGCTTCCCCAACAGAGTGCCCTCCAGTGTTGGCTCAAAACCCCTGTCATCCCAGATCTGAATGGCTGTTTCATTGATTTTACAGTCGTGGTGAGCCAGGCTGGATTTTAGCATCACGGTCAGGGCTTGGTCGTCTGTGTGAGAAACTTATACACAGGTCAGGAAGCCACAGTACGGGCAAAATGGGGTGAATCAGCCTGGCTCCAGGTTGGCAAAGGAGGGCAACCAGGCTGCATCTTCTCCCTTTATTTATTCAATCTATATGCTGAATATCAGCCTGAACAAGACTGAAGTACAGCCGGTGCCAAATACCAGCCCCGTAGAACAGTGTCCCTCAACCTTAGCAACTTGATGATGGGTGGACTTCAACTCCCAGAATTCCCCAGCCACCATAGTTGGCTGGGGAATTCTGGGAGTTGAAGTCCCCTCATCCTCAAATTGCTAAGGTAACACCCAGCTGACAAATGTCAACAGCTTCAAATACTTGGGAAGCACCATTTTGAGCGATGGGTCTTTGGACAAAGAAATTGACTCCAGGATCAGCCAGGCCAGCCAGGCCCTGGGGCAGCCACACACTAGAATGCTCAATCGACATGACATCTGTATCTCCACAAAGCTGAAAGTCTACAGAGCTGTGGTTATCCCTTCTCCCCTAGATGGATGAGAGTCCTGGACTCCATCCTGACAGCACATCAAACAGCTGCAGAAATTCCACATGTGCGCTCTCTGCTCCATCCTCGGCATTTGTTGGCAAGACCGTGTCTCCAACCTGGAGGTCTTGGACCATGCAGAGTTCATCAGCTTTGAGTCCTTGATTATCAGAGCCCAGATGTGGTGGGTGGACACGTCATCTGAATGGATGACCACCATATGCCTCGCCAGTTGCTCTATAGGAGGGTTTCTCAACCTTGGCCGCTTTAAGATGGGTGGACTTCAACTCCCAGAATTCCCCAGCCAGCAAGCTTCTTTTCAATTTCTTTGCCCAAAGACCCATTGCTCAAAATGGTGCTTCCCAAATATTTGAAGCTGTTGACATTTGTCAGCTGGGTGTTACCATATTCGCCTCCATTGTTACCTTAGCAATTTGATGATGGGTGGACTTCAACTCCCAGAATTCCCCAGCCAACCATGGTGGCTGGGGAATTCTGGGAGTTGAAGTCCACCCATCTTAAAGTGGCCAAGGTTGAGAAACACTGGTCTATAATGTACCGGAATCCAGGAAGAGACCTCGAGGTTGACCACGCAAGCGCTACAAAGACGCTGCGAAAGAAACCCTGCACCAGTGTGACATTCAGCCAAGGGAACTGGAAGCTGTGGCCACTGACACAACCCGCTGACAAGCCCCCACCGGCTTTGAAGACAGGCACTGCCAAAAACTGATAGCAATCCGTGGATTGTGTGTAGGTGTGAAGCCGGAATCTGGTTTTATTACTTTGGGGACTGGATGTTCTGCAACTGCAGCCCTGTCTTCCGCTAACCAGGGTTTAACATGTTGTGTGAACTCAGCTGCTGAGCAGCTGACATGAGCACCCGGCTACAGTGGATGTGCTGGGCTGGTCCTTGCTCTCCCTACCAACATTTCCCGTTTTTCCTTGTTTTTTGACAGTCAGGAGGGCCATTTGGGTAAATCATTGCAAGTTTTTTGCTGTATTCGGAACTGATCACTTTTATCCTGCCTTTTTGCAGCTCTTGGAAGCCTTTATGTTTCAAGGTCAGAATGATGACCGTCTTCAGGAAGGGAAGCTCGCAACCACTCAGGCTAAAGGCCAAAAGCCAAACTTTCCAAAGTGCACCATCGGTGCTCTGAACCTCGCTCTTCAGGAAAGCAAAAATGATATTTTCTTAGGGAGCCCGGAAGTACCTTCTCCTACAGGCGATGGGCTGCTCTTCTATGTTTTGCTTCTAGTGATAAGGAGAACTTCTTTCGCGCCCCGCCCCCCGGTGGTGTGTTTTCATGTCCTCGCCTTCAGGTCGCCGCCTCCTTCGTTGACGTCACCTGCGGGTTCCGCCGAGCGACCAATCAAGCGAAAGTTAAGGGGTGGCGCGGCCAATGAGCGACCCCGTCGGCCAACAGGTCGGGCCTAGAGAGCAAGAGAAGCCGGGCGCGGAGCCGGGGAGTCGAGTGATCGCGCCGGCCGGCCGAGGTGCCGCGGGCGGCGGCCGCCTCCTCCTCCGACAACGCCGCCGTCATCATGTCCCGGTGGTTCTTCCCGTGGTCGAGCTCGATCAAGAAGCGGGCCTGCCGCTACCTGCTGCAGCACTACCTGGGCCACTTCCTGGAGGAGCGGCTCGGCCTCGAGCAGCTCAGCCTCGACCTCTACGCGGGCGCCGGCCGCCTCACCCGCCTCCATCTCGACGTCTGGGTGAGCCTCTCCCCGGCGGTGGCTGGAAGGGAAGGGAAGGGAAGTGCAGAGAGCGGGCGGCTCGGCTGGCTTGGCTCACGCTCTCTCGCTGGCTTCCCGGGCAGGCAGAAAACCCACCGGTAGAGCTTCCTCTTTTCTGCTCGCGGCCTACCGAGCCCTCCGTCCCTTCCGCCCCGAGGTTTCCTGGGATTACAAACCCCGTAATCCCCCTTCCAGGAGAGGCAGCTGCCTAAGGGGCTGGGAGTGATGGGGAGTGTAGTGCCGACTCATCCAAGAGGCGGTTGTTTTGGGGATACACAGGAAGGGGTGCACGAATCCATGGCATATAGTGTTTCTCAACCTTGGCTGCTTGAAGATGGGTGGACTTCAACTCCCAGAATCCCCCAGCCAGCCTTGCTGGCTGGGGGATTCTGGGAGTTGAAGTCCACCCATCTTCAAGCAGCCAAGGTTGAGAAACACACTGCTCTATCGTATGCCTGTAGATACAGAGATATATTGAGGTTAAGGTGTGTGTAGAAGTCTGTGTGTGCATGTTTTGTACATGTGTGTAGTGGATTTATTGAGGCAGAGATGGACACGCACAGTACAATGAACACAAGTGATAGATTTGTTGGGTATCTATGTATGGAAAGCTATAAAATACTTACATATATGGGTGAGTACAGATGCGTATAGCTTTTTAGAGAGAGAGAACAGCTGTATAAACACCTGCACCTTCCCTGGGGTGTGTATTTGCACAACAGCCCTGTGAGGGAGAGCAAGAACTCACACACACACCCCGCTGGTGCTTCTCACAACAGTCCTGCCGGGTGGGTTTCCCTTGAAAAACCATAACGGCTTGTGCTAAAAGGTGGAGAGGAGTTGGATTTTAGTGTTCCTAAAATCTCTTCCCTACAGCCCTGTGAGGTGGGAGAGGCTGAGCCCAGGAGAGAGATGGTTTGGGCTGAGAGAGGGTGACAAGACCCCGGGGGGGGAACCCCTCTTCATTCTCACAACAGCCCTGTGAGGCAGGGGGGTCCGGTGGAGCTGGATCTGCGGCCCTCTTTGCAACGTGATGCACTCTGCTAGGAATGGGCTCTGAGTCTCAACATGCCGTTTTTCACGGAGTTTCTTCAAAGTTCAAGGTATTTCCTGTTTATGGCAGCTGCGAGAGAACGGCCGGGCTGGGTTTATTTGAGGGTAGTGGTGCGATCCGGGCTGCGTTCACCACGGGGCTTGCAAAGACACACACTGGTCTGTG
Source organism: Liasis olivaceus (assembly GCA_030867105.1). Taxonomy (NCBI): domain Eukaryota; kingdom Metazoa; phylum Chordata; class Lepidosauria; order Squamata; family Pythonidae; genus Liasis; species Liasis olivaceus. Next base: position 20,066,963 of record CM061356.1, read on the forward strand.
CAAGAATCCAGCGAAAGGAGTCCCCTGCCTCTTATTCTTGCAATTAAGATGTTTTTCCTAATGTTCAGTCAGAACTCAACATGAAAGGAAAGAAGAGAGGAGACATTTCAGTGAAAAGCAACGCTTGGCTCCAGCCTTTGACCAACCCCCCACCCCAGCGTCCTCCAAGTATTTGGACTTCACTTCCCAGAATCCTTAGCTCTTTGGCTAGCCACTGCTTCCTAGTTGGCTGTTTGCTAGCAATTCTGGGAAGACACCCTGCCCAACCTGGTGCTCTCCAGATATGTTGGACTTCAACTCCCAGAAGCCTTAGCCCATCTGGCTGGCTACTGCTTCCTAATGAGCTGCCTGCTAGGGATTCTGGGAGTTGAAGTCCAATATAACAGGAGGTTATCTGGTTGGGAAACGCTGTCTGCTTGCTCCACAGTCAGTCTATGTTCACCCAGTAAGCTTAAATCAGGGACTGAATGAAGCCATTTTCTGTATCTGGTCCATACGCTACACCCTAAACTACCATAGTGGGTTGGGTTTACTCTGTAAAGCTGCCTAAGACCTTACCAAGGTTGACCTCGACCAACCCCAGTGAGATGGCTTTGAGGTGTCTGAGTGTATTGGAGAGATGGGAACTTAGTCCAGCTTCTCCAACTAGTTACAAGCTGATCTAGCAAATCATGAACTAATTAGATGCTCCTTATCTGTTTGGTCCTTTGTCCACTTTCTGGAGAGTGAGTTTATTTATGGGTTAGATCCGTTCATCTCTTGGTTAGATTTCTACTCTCCGTTTTGTACAGGAGCTCAAAGTAGGGTACGTGCCAGCCCTGCTCTTTTTTTCCTCCATCACAACAGCCCTATGGGGTAGGTTGGGCCGATTGGCTTAAAGTTTCCCAATGAACTTTTTGTGGCTGAGGATGGACTAGCACCTGGGTCTCCCTGGTGCTTGTCCGGACCATATTACCTTGCACCTCACAGGCTGTTGGGTTGGACTAAGTGATTCCTAAAATACCTTCCAAGCATCTGGGGCAACAGGCTGAGAACTTGTTGGGAAGTTGTTGTGTGGAACAGCTCTCGTAGAACTGCAGGCTGGTAGAAAGGGCTGCTGGTGAATAGGGAGCAGAGGGTTGACCTGAAGGCCTCCATCTGGAGAAAAGGCTTTCCTCAACCCTAATTTGCATTATTTGGTCAATGAGTTGTGTGAACCCAATGGGCATTGTTTTGCTTGGGAATCTGTGGGTCCACCAGTCGTGGCATAAGGAAGTGGGTGGACCTGGTCTGTATGGCCATTGGCTCTGAAAAAGGGGTCAACTGAAAGAGAAAAATGGGTTCTCTTTCAAAGAGGCATTGAGCACGAGCTGCCACTGCCTTCACTCTGATGGGGCCTTCTGTGAAGTAGGGATGTTGTTAGAGCTTCATGGGAAGGAGAATCTCGTGGAAGAAGGAAGGAGAAGAAGGAACCCCAAGTGTTTCTGACGTGCCCTAAAAATAAGGGGAGTTGCTTGGGCAAGCTCCTTTCTTGCCAAGAGTGACTGGAGCATCTTGGCTTCCCGTCCAGATCATGACCCCCCTCCTTCTCCTCAAAGTTAGGGACTTCCAAAAAACAGTCAATTCTTCTTCTGCCCCGTAACAGCTGCTTCTGGACTGAGGCTCTTGTGTTTCGGGTGAGGGAGATGGCAGATGTTGGGATGCGGTGGTGCCAACTGTGGAACAATTAACCTGACGAAACGGGAAATTGTGATTTGGTGTGTCCAAGCTGGAAAGGGGAGGCGTTGACGTGCTCCAAGGTTCCTTGTCTTGCCTGGAGAAAGGCCTCCCAAGTATAATTATCTGTGCAAGTCATCCTCCTCGCCTATTTTTAGGTTTCCAGAAAGAAATTACAAGTGGCGGCCTGAGGATAGCTTGGGGTTAGCAGGACTGTGTCCTGGTGGCCTTCTGATTCATTTGAGAAGACGGGGTATTAATTAGTTCACGTTCCTGCTTCTCCCCAGGCCCACCTCCCTTCCCCTGGCTGCATTCAGGCACGGGGCTGGATTCACGGCCATGTTCGCTCCATACGTGAACTCCAGACTAGACTGGGTTACAGGTTGGCATGATGTGTGAAGCCTGCCAGATTCTAGCAGAGAAGCTGAGAGGGGTGCCTTGCTGCCCCATTTCCTGTGGACAGGGTGACCTGGCGCGATTCAGCTGTCCCTCCAGCCAGCCCTGGGCACAAGAAAAACAAGCATCTGATGGAGCAACACTCCCGGAAGTGTCAAGTAGCTGGAGAGGAATTTGGGATGTTTGTTTTTGTAGAACCGACTCATGCGCTCTCTTTCCACGTCACTGTTGTTGTCTCACTGCCTGGTTTTGGAGTGGCTGCAAAAACGGGATGTTGATGGCTTTGCCCTCAAGGAAAGCCAAATGTGTCTGTGCATGGAAGAGGTGATTGGCCACCGAAAGAAAACACCAACCTGGGGCAACAGCTGCAAATTTGGGCCTTTGCTTCTGGGCGTGTCTCAGTTTATATTTGTGGGCGCCCAGGATGATTGTGATCCTTTTTCTCTGAACCAAAGCCCTTCTCTTGCTATGCAGCAATAAGCTTAACTTGGTTACTCAGTTAACCCATTTTCTGGGAATCATAAACAAGGAGGTGGAGCTTGTACAACGTGCCGAGCCACGTGCAAAAATAGCACTGCTGAGCTTTGTATGTTGTGCAAATATTCACTGCCATGCCTTTAACAGAACTGGTGGAGCTTTTGTGCAAATCTAGACATAGTGTACTTTTTTGGTTTTAGCTTGATGAGTTATGGGATCTCAGCTGTGATAGTTCGTAACCAGAATTTATTGGTTGGTTTGCTGGACCAACCAAGCCAGTATTTTAACATTCCTTTAGGAAACAATAAAAGTCATTTGTGGTCTGCTGCCTGTTTACTATTAGAAGTTTCTTTGCTATAATTAAAAATCATCCCCTTGGTCAATTTTTCTTGGAATATAGACAGTGCTCAATATGGTTAAGTACTCCGCTTGCTTTCATGACCCTAGGGAGCACCATAAGGGAGCAAAGTCTTGCTTCCTATGGTGGAATATTTGAAATGTTCCCAAATTTGTTCAGTGGACTATTTTGGGTGAGGTTTATTTTATTTTGGGCTATCTGTGCTAGGCATGTAATGAAAAAGATGGGTGTTGTGTCAAGTTTCAAGGAAGATGCCACCAGCTCATCTTTGCCAAGTATCTAGCACAGTGTTTCTCAACCTTAGCAACTTTAAGATATGTGGACTTCAACTTCCAGAATTCCCCAGCCAGCTCCTTAAAGAAATCAGTGCGTGTCCCGCCTTACTGAAATAACTGGATGGTCCTCTTTCCTCCTCTGGTTTCTCTTGTGTCAGCATTTGGTTTATAAGATCTGCAGGGTGCAGATCATATCATGATGGTCACTGATGTTGCTGGGAGGGGGGGACAGGAAACGACAGCCCTCCATGTGACACATTTGAATTCCTCTCTCGTCCAAGTCTTCTGTACCTTAGTAGGATGCTTTGCTTGGATAAATTTGGGCCTGCTCTCTGCTGTTTGACCACCTCCCGCTGCCTTGTCTCCCCTTTGCAGTCTGTGAATGAGTTCCTGGAGTCCGTGGGGGCCCCGCTGGAAATCTTGGATGGCTTCATTGACAGCATTGCCGTCACCATCCCCTGGTCTGCCTTAGTCACTGAGAACTGCACTGTGGAAGTGAGCGGCCTGCAGGTCACGTGTCGGCCCAAATATCGTCGAGGTGGGAGCCAGAGCGGGGAACGGGGCCTCAGGGAGAGATGCAGAGCTGTGGGGGCCTGCTGGCAGGGAAGGGGGGTCGTGCTGCCCTAGCAGCTTCCTTGCCTGTGTGTCTGACCTTTCCTTCCCAACCCTTCTTCTCCCCCAGCGAACTCTGGTTCCGACGCCCAAAACTGGGCATCATGCATGACCACCAGCATGCAGCTGGCCCAGGAGTGCTTGAAGGAACAGGCCGAAGAGCCATCAGATGCCACCCAGCCCCTGGAGGGCCTGGAGATGTTTGCCCAGACCATTGAAACAGGTGGATGTGGGGCTAAAGGGGGGAGAGATGGGGGGGCTGAGAAAGGAGTGGAAGGAAGAGGAGACTGAAGCAATCAAGAGACAGAGAGTGGGTCAGTTGGCAGTTCAGCTCGTAGATGGCAGCTCTGCCCAGGTGGCAGGAAATGGGGAAGAAGCCTTTCAGACCATCCAAAGAGACTTCGCCTTGATTGACTCACTTAATTGACTCAAGTCATTCCTCTTATTGTTTCCAAGTTTCAGTATTTAACCCAGACGAGGATTAAAGAGACCTGGCGGAACTCTGTAGTTCTGGCTTGCCCAGCCACATGGGGCTTGACCAAAGGGGACACAGGCCTCGTTAGAAGCACTTTCAACCCACGCGCAAGCTCTGGCTGGGGGATGTTGGCCTGCTCTGATTTCCATCTCTGGTTTTGTAAGGGTGTAGAGGGGCGTCTCTTGGTTTGGTACCCTCTGCCTGGGGATTTCCAGGGTGCTGCTAAAGGTAGGGTTACCAGGTTAACAGGCAAAGGAGGACACCGACAGCTGGAATCGAGGACAAATTGGGGGTGGGGGGAAGTGGACACACTGTTTAACTTTCTTGGTCTCCACAACAAAAATTGCAGCAAAAAAGCTGCAAAGAGAAGGTACTTAGGCCAACATGTATATGAAATTACTTTTTCCAGCATCAGAAAGACTGGTTTTTCAGTAGCAATATTTTTCCAACAAATCTTTATTTCCAAGCATATAGACTAACAATAATATAGAATCAATGGCGACATGCTTTTCAGATTTCACCATAGAAATGTATGACAGGTCGTGTAATCTCCAGACGACAGTGATCACAGGTTTGAAAGAGCTGGGTTGAAGCCGATGGCTGGAATGAGGAAATAAATTAAATAGCATAAATCTAGGCTGTTGAGGCTGTCAACAGACAAGGCAAAGAGAAGCAGACAATCTACAAGGCTGGATTACACCAAAGCTTGGATAACTACTGTTGTGAAAACAGTCCAAACAAAAAAAGAGAGAGACACTCAAAAAGCCAGACAATATTTGATTTTAAGACTATTCTGCTTGACGGAGGACGTGTGGACAAAAAAGAGGGCGTGTCCTTCTTTTGCCTGATATCTGGCAACTCTTTTAGCCTAAAAGGCCCTTGAAAAGAATTCACATTTCCCCACACTGCCCTGATTATGCAGTTAGCCCCATTTTCTGATTGTCTGGTGGTGTGAACCAACAATTATCCACATAATCTGGGTTTGCACAACCTACCAGGCTGGGAGTGGTTGTCCAGTTGGTGGTTTGGTGTCCTGTGAATGCAGGCTGGGCGGGTTGCATACCCAGCTCATGCAGAGAGTGCTGTTCAGACCAGGTCCTATGGCCGGACGCTTCGGAGCGTTTGTAGACAGTGTTGTCAGTGTGCTAAGCTGAAAGCCATGGATTAGGACAGTGTTCCTCAACCTCAGCCACTTTCAGGTGTGTGGACTTCAACTCCCAGAATTCTGGGAGTTGGTCCACAAATCTTACAGCATGCTGGTTGGGGAATTCTGGGAGTTGAAGTCCACACATCTTCAAGGTTGAAAAACACCGGTTTATCCCCATTCCCAACCAGTGTAATAAAAGGGGGCCCTGTAAAATAAGAAGATCCTGAACAGTAGCATCCTGGACATGAACCAAGGGTTGGAGTGAGTTTGTAGTAACTCACATGCCTCCTTGAACATCCTGGTCTCCAGGATGGGAAGGTGGAGGTCAGTTTCCTTAATCTGTGCTTCAGATTCAGGAGTGCCTTGAAATGGCTACCAAACCAGGTTATGGCTTAGCATGATGTGCAAACTGTGCATTTGGTTTCCCAGCTTTCCATCTCCCTGTTAGATCTTTTTGGTCTTGGTCCAGAGTTGCTATTTCACAGCACCGGGAGCAAGTGCTGTGATGTGTGTCTGAGATGGAATCAGAGAATCAGAGAAGGCCTGGGGTGGAATCATAGGATCTCAGGGGTCGAAGGACAGCGCAGGAATTCAGTCTCAGTGGTGGCTCCCTCCCCAGAGTGGCAGCCCAGCTGTGGTGCAAGGGACATCCGTTATTAAGCACATAAGAGGCAAAGGGTGTCCTGGGCGTCGAAGGGTGAAGAGGGCTTGACTTTCCTAGCTCTGCAGCCCGGATCATCCTTGGCATCTTGTTTTTCTCCCAGTTCTGAGAAGGATCGAAGTGACCTTTCTGGACACGGTGATACGTGTAGAACACACGCCCAGAAGTGGGGAGGCAGCCGGTGTGGCCCTGGAAATCCACATCAAGAGGTCAGCTTTTTTCATTCCCCGAATTGGCTTGCTCTTTTAACTTTTGGGGGGCTCTTTTCTGGTGGGAAGCATCTCAAGAGTTGTTTTTTAACTACTTCAAGAAAGGCACTGAGCAAGAAGGGAGGGACACTTCTAGGAGCCAAGTTGACTGGGGGATTCTGGGTGTTGGAGCCTCAATGCGTCTGGAAGGCAGCACTGGGGGAAGAACATATCTTGGCTACCTGTGGAGGTCCAATAGGGAGGTTAACTGCAAAACCTGGTGCGGTCAAAGGGCACCCAGGGGCTGCTAAGCACTTCTTGTGCCCCTCCCTGGCTCAGTTGAGAATGATCTGGTTCATCTGTTGTCCTAAGCCATTGCTTGCTTAACCTGTGGCCTGTAGGATAAGCGACAACTGGCCAGTTTCAGGCAACGTGTTCAATCCCAAACCCTGTTTTTTTACACCCCAAGGTTGAGTTCACACAACAGGTTTAACCAGAGCAGTTCACAACCAAGTGGCTGCAGTTGCACGCCATGCAAAGCTTGGTTACTTTTCATTTGGGTTAGATTGAGGGGCAGGCAATGTTGGGAGAACCCAGCCCGCTGGGCCAGGTTTCAGTTTAATGTCCTGGGCGGACCCAGGAAATGAGTCAGTTCAGGAACTTGGGTAGTTGTGACGGGTGAATGCAGCCAATGCCTGCCCCAAACCAGGAATGATTTGGCTTAGTATGGTGGGAAATGGCTGGTGTCTTGTTCTGAGCATCCCCCTCCTCCCTTTACAGGTTGGACTACTGCGATGAAGTGGTGCGGGATCCTGGACAGGCGCTACCAGTCGACATCCACCAGCCTCCGCCCTTTGTACAAAAGTTCCTGCAGCTGAGCGGCGTCTTGCTTTACTATGAGGAATTTGGTGAGGGCAGTGCCCGGGGCCCGAAGGTATGGCCTTGTGGGAGATTCCCTTCCCGTCGTGGGGGTGGGAGGGGCAGCTAAGGGTCTGCTGGAACGCTTGTCTGTCCCTGTTGGGTGGCAGCTGCGGTGCTGCGAGTCCCCTGTGCCGTATTTAGGGAAGTCTGATCTCCGTTTTACCCAGGAGGCCGAGCTGTGCGATTCCCCCAGGGAAGAGGCCGGACCCAGCCCTCTGCTTCAGATCGGAAGCTGCTCCGGGTACACTGAGATGAGGATTAAGCTCAAGCAAAATGAAGCCTTCCCTGGAGCCAAGGTCATTTGGGCCTGCTCAATGATTGTTGGATACCTCGGGACAGCTTGGGAACGTGATGTGCAAAACTAGGGTGTTTGTTGACGGCGACTTCTGGTCTGCCTTTCTGCCAAGAAATAATGATTTCAAAAGTTCTCCCACTCCCTGTTTTATTTTACCAACCCTGTGAGGTAGGCTAAACATAGCGAGGGAGAGATTGGGCCCAAGTGGAGTCAGGATCTCCCCTGGGTGAGTGTGGACTTGGGCCCAGGTCTCCCTCGTATAAGTTGAACTGGCTTTCCCTAGGTTAGGCACCCTGATGCCACGTATTTTAGACTGGCTCACACATTGTAATGAGCCATAATTTGTTTAAACCTGGGTTGTTGAATAACCTGGGTTGTTGAATAAATAGTAGCTTGCACAAACAAGCCATCTCATAAGGATGGGGGTGGTTCAAAGGAATTTGGAGTTCACTTCGTGGAAGGTGTGAGAGAGCCATTAAAGGAGCGACATGGAAAAGAGATGACCCAGTCCAGAAATTAAAGGAAGTATGAGAAAGAAACTCAAAATAACACCCCCTTAATGTATAGTATAACAGGGGAGAGAGAGAAACTTTCAAGATTGATGTCAATCCTTCTAGGTAGGCCAGGTCAAGAAATAGACATAGGAATGCTTTTTTTTTTATCTTGAAAGTATGCAAATCTCTTGCTCTGTGGTTTTATCCTGAATCCATGCTTTGTTTAGCATCCTGTGTACAGAAAGAAGATGATGATTCTTTACGGGAGCTAGGCTGTGGGGTCAAGGGGGAGAGTGGCACTGAGAGCAGACCTCTGGGCAGAACACCTGGATTTGTCCCTTTCCTATATCGTGTTCTCTACCTGAATGGGCAGGGAGCATCTCTTTGAAGTGGAACGTGGTTCTCTCCCCCTGCAGCTGGAGTTGGATGGAAAGATCGGATCACTGCACCTCCTACTTGCCCCTCAGCAAATTTTGCACCTGGCGGACCTTCTATCATCCCTGAACCTCTCTGGTGAGCAATGTGGTCCCGCAGGAGGGCTGGAAAAGCCAAGGTGTAGATGGTTGAAGGCCTCTGGCTTTTGGGTTTTGTGGTAGTGCCCCCAGTCAGATTGGCTTTCTGGAGGACCCTCTCATGCCCCTAGGCCAGTGTTTCTCAATCTCAGAATCTTTAAGCTGTCTGGACTTCAACTCCCAGAATGCCCCAGCCAGCGATGCTTAAAGGTTCTGCGATTGAGAAACACTGCCCTAGGCCCTTCACTTGAGGAAGGATTCAGGGACGATGGAGCAGGAACAGAGAAGGCTGGGGGATCAGGGCCCTGGAAACTATGACGGGAAAGGAAGAAGCCGGGCATGAGAAGAGGAGACAAACACATGTAGGTTAGAGGAAGGCAGACTCTGGTTTAACATTAGGAGGAACTTCATAACAGTCAAAGCAGTTTGGCTTTAGTGTGTTGGGTGAATCCAACCTCTTTGGTGACTCCAGGGGTTTTGTGAACCTGGAAAATGTGATAATCGTGCCTCTGTGTCACTGCGTGGAGAAAGGACTGAATGGGATGCCTTGCGGGCTGTGTAGAGTTCTGTGGTTTGGCCCAGAGGACCTCTCCATATTCAGTTCAGTTCCTGTCTGGCCTCTTTTTTTCTGTGGAGTCCTCGGGGTTCTCTGAGCTTGGCTGTTTTCTTGCAGACATTTCGTTACCCGGCTGGGTCACATCTTCAGTGCTAGAAGGGAGTGGGGTTTGCTCCCTGCTTATTTACAGTAGCTTGCCCTGCCAGTGTTGGGGGGGTGTGCTTTTTTCCTTGGTAGTACCTAGATTAGGCTGTTGTTTACTGCTTGATTGTTTGTCTGGGGTTAAACCCTGCTTATCTGGGTGTTGACTGCTGGTGAGGAGGTGTTCTGGTCTGTTTCCTTTTTATTGTCTCTTTTGAATAGTTGTTTATCTCCATGTGCCTGTTGGTGGCCACCTTGTCTGAATACCAAGCGTCCAGGAATCCCCTCACATTTCTGGATTTAGCCTGGTCTAAGATGCTGACAGTTTCCCTATTGAAACTGTGGATAAGTCTGTCCATGTATTGTGAGATTAAGGAGTTTTCAGCGTGTCTTCTGACCGCTAGTTGGTGTTCATAGATGTTACCTAGTTGGGTAACAAAACGTCTGCAGGAAAAGAGCCACTGCCTGATTGTTTGTCTGGTGTTAATCCCTGCTTGTCTGGGTGTTGATTGCTGGGATGAGGGGTTCTGGTCTTTCTGTTTCCTTTTTACTGTCTCTGCAACGTCAACTTCCGAATGACTGATTCAAAGGTATTGCGATGCCAGATTTCTCCTCTTCTTGGAGGTTAACTTCCCTAACCCTTTCTCTTCTCTTCTCCTCTCCCCCCACCCCGCAAAGACTCTGGCGTTCTGCAGGAACAGCTGAGCAAAAACCGCCCTCTGGATTCCGAAGATCTGAAGCTGATTGAGCAAGACCTCAGCCAGCAGCTGCATTCAGGATTGGGATCAGCTGCTGCACATCTGGAGGGGTTGGTGGCTGCTGCTGCTGGAGTAGAGAATGGAGGTGATTCCTGGGAACAGAGGCTTTGAGCCCTAGGGAGACCCACCTCCCCTTTGCTGTCCCAGATATCCCCCAGGATCAGGAAGAAGCAAGGAGAACCCTCTGCGGTCCTATCCAAGTGATTTGGGATATTTTGGTTCTCAAGATCTGGTGGCCCCCTTCAGCACCTTCTCCCCCCTTCTTGGGTGGGAGGGTCCCGGCCATGCCCCTCCCCAGTGCTTTTCATAGGGAGGCTATGAATGTGGCCACCAGCGGGTTAAACTGTTGCAGGTCCATATGCAACAGTTAAGCTTTGCAGGACTGCCCACCTGTCCCCCCTTTTAGGTCTGAGCAGTGCTCCCCCAAGAGTGCTTGTACTTTGCCCTTCACAGCTGTGGCTGGGGAAAAGTCAGCCTTTAGAAGGGGGAACACAAAAGGTTTTAAATCCAAAACACCCTATTTTAAGCCCCAAACAACTGTTCCGCCTCCCAAGGAGACTCTGAGCTTGAAATGGATGTTTTTGAGCTTGAATTCTTCCAGGATTGGTTGGACCCCTTCTAGTACGGTTGGAACACCCTGTCTGGGAGTCGAAACGGGGCCGTTAAGCGCTCAAAGCGTTTTGCACAACCCTCGTCCCTCATCGGCACTTCCTGACTGAGGGATGAGAAAGGGTTTTGCATCCAAAGATTTATCACAGGGATGGGCAACCTGCAGTACTGGAGCCTGCAGAATATTTCCAGACTCTGGATTCCCCAAATAGGAAGCCAACAGAAAGTACAGCATAAATTGTAAAGTGGGCATGTTGAAGTTTAAAAATGAAGAACTGCTCCGTAATTCCCCCCCCAGAACTCAGCCTACCCACGTGTGAACTGTGCCCACCTGCTTTATCCCCCACTCCCTCCAATGTCCTATTTCAAGCCTTTAGGTTCCCTTCTTCGCTGTTCCCTTTGCAGTTCCTGTTTCTGCAGAATGGGCAAAGAATTCCCTACCCGTCCTTCATGGCAACCAAACTGAAATTATCCCACTCTGCTTTCTGTTCTGGATTCAGAGAGGGAGCTCTTTCCCCCCAACCTGTGGGGAAATAAGCCTTGGGTTCCTGCCACCCCTGATCAAAAACGACCCGAGTAGCCAATTATGGAGACCATCCTTTGAATTAAAAATCACATGGAGCCTTTCCTCATCTGGATGTTCTCTAAAAGGATGGACATCAATTCCCGGAATCCCTGCCCATCCTGGCTCTTACTAAGGATTCTGGGATTTGATGACACAGGTTAAAGAAATTACTGAAAGCTTTACTCAGTGCCCTGTTGGAAATAATTACCTGCATACACACCCAATAGCTAGTCCCTTTCAGGGTAAGTGCTAATAGTGCAAAAGCACAGGAAAGGCATAAGTGGTAATAAGCAAAAGATACCGAAGCAGGAGTTAAGATAAAATCTTAACAACTTTTTAAATATAAATAGCTATAACATTTTAAACAATAATTGAACCAAGAATGCTTTTTGTATAGATCAGAAGCCATTGAAGATTTTTCCACTGTAGCAAATCTTGAGTGCCAGTAGAAAACCAGGGGTTTATGGCATAGTGTCTTGGGCAAATCCCAACCAATTCTGGTTCCCTAATGAACTCCAGCGAAGCCAACCATGAGTTAGTGAAGTGTGTGAGTTCTACTACCTTTGATCTTGGAAATAGCTGATAACCATGAGGACTAGGAACTTGTGTTGACAGCTGTATACAGCCAGAAGTTGCCTTCCTGGTTCTTGGCTCTCACCATGTCTTGAGGAAGTGATTTTCTGAGTGGGCGGGACTGGGCTAGGCAGGGCAACAGACCTCTTTGGTACAATCACCACTTAGGTCTCTCTCTGCTGTTTGACAAATCCACAAGGAGTGAGGAACCTACACCCACCCCCTGATTTGGGAATTCAGAATCTAGAAATGTTCGGCACTCTCCACATGTCCAGTGTCCTCTTTGAAAGACAGGCTGAACAAGCAAATGTTAAAACCTTTTCCCTCTCCCCCCCCGCAACAATTTCTCTGCAGAAATGTTCTTCTCCATGGCCCCCATGATGAGCAGCGTAACATCTCTGCGTTCAGTCAGCGACCTCTCGGAGCTTGATCTTGATTCCTCCGTCCACAGCGACATTAGCACAGGTCCCTTGCAGCCTCCAGCCTTTACCCCGGGGGTAAGAGCCTTGTCCGGCTGCTTTCTTTGGTGCCGCAATCCTTAAACAACATCGTTTTTCTCAATTGTTTCTAAATGCACTGTGCACCTCAGTGTTGATTCCCCTTCTCCAAGGCGCCTCTGTGTATCTCCCATGCTTCTGGCTGGGGAGAATGGGAGCTGTAGACCAACCAGCCAGAAGGGCTCCAGTTTGTAAACGCTGGCACAGTTGGTGCTGTTGGTGGTGTTTTTTTTGAGAATTCCCACTTCTTTGGTTATAGATCCCAGTTTTAGCTCTCCTTAATATTTCGACTCTTCCTCCTTCTGTCTCTATAATCATATATCATATATCTTCTGGAATAATGCTGTTCCATCTGTTTCTTTCACTCCACAGCTGATCTTGGGAAGCCCCCGGCGTTACAGACGGTTGCCTTTTGCCTCAACCCTGCCAGGTCTCAATAAGATACCAAGTAAGGTGGTTTTCCTGGAATTTCACAGAGAGGCTGGGAAAAGATGGGGGGAAAGCAGGGGGTTTGTGCAATGATTTTTCTTTGTTTCATCCTTGCGGCCGGGCTGATGTTGCATGAAATATAGTGAAACATCCTTTTTTTTTTTAACTGATAGAGGGATGGTTTTAAAACAGTCTTCCTTAAGCAAGCAAGGGCTAGATGTTTGGGGCAACTTGTATCACTTAGCAAGATGGGATCAGATTAGGAAAAGTTGGTTTCAGAGAGAGATGGAAGATGGATTTGGCCAATTTACTTCTGAGAGCACAGCGTGGGCTGCAGAAGTCTGGTTTAAACTCCATCCTCCTCCATGTCTCTGTGGAGAAGGATACGGTGACCCATTTCTCTCTAGTTGGCTCCACCAAACTGCTAGACAAGGCTAAAATCGGGTTGGCATGTTTGTGGTTCGGAATCTTATGCCAACTCAGCCCTTCTCATAGCCTGTGGAGTGAATATCATGTCAAATAGTAATGTGGCTTGTGTGTGTGAGTATTGTGTGTTGGAAGAAGTCGCTGTGATTTGTTAACCCAGGTTTGGGGATAGTGTGTTGTGCGAAGGCAGCATTTGTGTCCTCCTGCATGGAGAGCAGTAGTTCCTCTGCCCAGCCTGGGGGAGATGTGCATCGGAAGAGCCCTGAGCCTGGTGGGAGATATGACGAGGCTCAGTGCCCCCATTTGGAGCCACAAAGAAGGGGTTTTGAAGATGGTCCAACTGCAGAAAACAACCTGGAGATTGGTCCCACCGCTCTCTGTAGCCCCTCCCAAACCAGATCCTTGCTTTTTTCTCCTGGGCAGGTCCTTTGGCTTGTAAGAACGTTTCTGTGGGCCATGTAAATGAAAAGGATGCTCTAAATCTCACAAATGTCCTTTTCTCTTACATAGAAAGAAGCCGACTCCCTCCCGTTTTCCGCACTGCCCACAAGTTTCTTCTCAGCTTCCTCGTTCTACACGAGGGCTGGCACTCTGCTCCAGGTCTCTTTTTTCTTTCTTTCTCTTTCAGGCAAGGCTGGCCACTTGCCACCCCCCTCCTTGGAGAGCCAGCGCCCTGAGATGCTGTTGCGGGTGACCGTCGGGGGGCTTACCTTGACCCTGCTCCATCAGCCTCCAGGGCTTTTTCCATCTGAGGTCCTCCCTCTCCTGGTGGCTCAGCGCTGCTTCTCCCAGCTGGGGGGCCTGAAGGACTCAGCTTTCGGGGGCCGGGACTTCCATCCCCTGCGCCAGTGCTTCGAGGGGGCCATTCCGCGCAGCCACGTCAGGTGGGTCTAGGGAACAGGGGCCATCCGCTGTTTCCCTCTGGCCAGCCAGGGCCAACTTTCTGCTTTCCTCTTGATGATTTCTGGCCATTAACAGCACTCTGGCCCCTGCCAGCCAGCTGCTGACCTGATTGGCGGGCACCCTAATCCCCCCTGCAAGTGGTAGTGGGAAGGCAGTGACCTGCAGGGGGCTGCTGTAAGGAAGGATGGGGAACATGTGTAAGGGCTTCCCCCTGGTCATTCTGGGAGCTGTAGTCCAGGCGAGTTGAAAGATACCAGATCGCAAAAGGTTGCCTTTCGAATAGAGGCTGTGATGTGATCGTCACTCTTGTTCTGAGCTGGAACTCAGCATGTTGAACAAACCAGGCCACCCCATTAAGTCAGAAAGGCTGTTGGTTATTTGTTTGGGCCCAGCATGTTATGTAAACCCAGCAGTTATTCATTTCACCTGGCTTTGGGGTTTAACATGGTGCAGATGCAGCCACTGAATCGTTAGATCAGTGTTTCTCAACCTTGGCAACTTTAAGATGTCTGGACTTCAACTCCCAGAATTCTCCAGCCAGGCTGGAGAATTCTGGGAGTTGAAGTCCAGACATCTTAAAGTTGCCAAGGTTGAGAAACACTGCATTAGATAAATAAATCCATGTGAGCAGGGAGGTTCTCTGCCTGAGGACAGGAATACGGAATTTGGAGACAGGAGCCCTCCAGTTCCGCACATTCTGTCCTTGATTACAAATAGTCCCCAGGTCCATTCCCAAGATTACAAGTAGTCCCACGAGGTCCATTCCCAAGGTCCGTCCTTAAATCGAGTTTGTCCGTAAGCTGGAACAGTATTATTGTATAATCCTGTATAAGTAGTATTGTGTCTTTAACTCGAACCATTGTGGATTTAACTCAAATTTTGCTGTAGTAAGGCTCCGTTCTTAACTACAGGTCGTCCTTCAACCGGGTGTTCTTAACCCGGGGACTACCTGTACCGCAGGCGTTATCCTCTCCCTAGAGAGAACAGGCAAGGTTTCTTTCTGCTCTTAGGTTTGCCCCATCTGCCTGGCTCTTTGTTGGAGGTGCTTGTTCTTCCTGTCTTCTAGGCTCACGGGGGCCGCGGTCCAACTCACCTGCGAACGCAAGACTTCTCGGCAGCTCCATGGACTCAACTGGGACGCCTCCTTCGGCCTTCTGGAGATCTTGGAATGCCTCTGGCCAGCAAGCGGCAGAGCAGGAAAACCTGAATACACTCAGGTGCGATGGGGGGAGTGTCTCTGGAGAGGGGGGCAGCATCCCCAAGACTGGCAGGGTTGGGGTGCTTTATGCCTGGAAGTGATGTAGGAAGATGTTTAATCAATAGAGTACAGGGCAGGCTGGACTTTTAGGGGTGGGGCTTTGATCCTGCCGTCCCAGCCCCATCTTGACTTTGTTGACCCCCCGATAAACCACCCCGAAGGAGGAAGGGCTGCGTGCTTTACCCGGGTGAGGAAAAAAGGCAGGTGAGGACGTTGGTGGCAGAGGCTGTACTAACTTTATTGCCAGTTGGAAGCCCCTTTTGGACTTTTTGCAGGAGACAGAAAAAAAATGAAATTATGATTTATGGATTTGATGACTAGTTAAAATAATAGGTTACACAAAACATATATGTTAAGATGTAGTTTTAGAGTAAGAAGTCACTATATGATTTATCTGTGTCTGCTGTATAGGAAGTCGGAAGTCATTCTCTTTGTAATTTTTCCTTTTTTCCCCTTTTAATTTTCATCACTTTTGTATTCCTTCTTTATCTCTATCTTTCTTGTTTTCTACTTGTCTCTTTGATGATTAGTTCTTGTTTGCTTTTTATAACTTAATAAACGTCTTATACGAGCAGAGGCCATCTTTCCAAAGCTGATTTTCCGTTCTTTCTGTTGCAGCTGCTGGTCTTTCCCACCCCAGGCACCGTTCCCTACAGCCAGTCGCCTCAGCCCTGCGCACGCATCCACGCCAAGCACTTGGAGAAGCTGCCCTCCTCCAGGGTTTGCATGCCAGTTGGGGTGGGGTGATTGGGGTGGGTGGGAGGGATTTGCTGTGCATGTCTGAAGCAGACCTACTCAAGCCCTGGAGGGTCTGCATCATGAAAGATGGTGGTGGTGCTCGAACAAAACAAGCAACACAGGGGTGTTGTCACCAAGCATGCAAGGAACAAGAAATAGAGGGGTTATGGCATTATCGAATGGCCTGCTCCTGAAAAAGTTTCAAGACAACATAGTAAACCAGTGTTTCTCAACCTTGGGAATTTCAAGCTGTGTGGACTTCAACTCCCAGAATCCCCCAGCCAGCCATGCTGGCTGGGGAATTCTGGGAGTTGAAGTCCACACAGCTTGAAGTTCCCAAGGTTGAGAAACACTGTAGTCAACTATAAATACCTTGTTAGCCAGGGGGAGCACGCAGTGGCAACCAATCCTATCTGTGCCTGTCAAAGTCCTGCCAAGGGTTTCCTAGGTTTATAAAACCATTGCATGACAAGTCTGTCGCCATCAGCACAGCCTTGAATCCCAGAAACACACCGATTTGATTTGCCCATACCATGGTGAGTCTAACTATGGTTTGGAGGAGCTAACTCATCCACCGGGGTTTACAAACTATAGGGGCTGGGTTGTGCACTGGCTGGGTTGTGCCACGCCAAAACCAACAAGCTTAGCTTAGCAGTCAACTCCCCTATTTATAAATCACAGGCCCATATTTATCCTGTAGGTGATTTAGCTGTAGTTGTTGTTGTTGTTCAGTCGTTCAGTCGTGTCCGACTCTTCGTGACCCCATGAACCATATTGCGCCAGGCCTTCCGATCCTTCACTGCCTCCCTGAGTTTGCTCAATTTCATGCTCATTGCTTCAGTGATGCTATCTAGCCATCTCATCCTCTGCCGTCCTCTTCTCCTTTTGCCTTCCATCTTTCCCAGCATCAGGGTCTTTTCCAAAGAGTCCTCTCTTCGCATTAGGTGACCAAAGTATCTGAGCTTGAGCTTCATTATCAATCCTTCCAATGAGCAATCAGAGTTGATTTCCTTTAAGATTGACTGGTTTGACCTCCTAGCAGTCCAGGGGACTCTCAAGAGTCTTCTCCAGCACCACAGTTCAAAGGCATCAATTCTTCGGTGTTCAGCCTTCTTTATGGTCCAGCTCTCACAGCCATACATTACTACTGGAAAAAGCATAGCTTTGACTATGCGGATCTTTGTCGGCAAGGTGACGTCTCTGCTTTTTAATATGCTATCTGATTTAGCTGTGGCACAAAGCAAATGTTTGGGCATTTAATTCGGTTCTGAAAACCTTGAGCTCTGATGTAGGAAGAGACTTGGGTGTGTGAAAGCTCATGTTCCAGCCCCCAGCTGTTTGGGTTAAGGGTTGTGGCAATGCAGACAGGGAGACTGAGTGGGTTTGGACAGGAAGTTAAACTGCTGTTGTGCTTTAAGGCTTCAGGTGTCTGGTCTGTAAACCTAGGTCAGGGTGAAAGAGTAGTTTTTCTTTTCCCTCTCCAACCCAGCCCACATCCTGATTTGCCGGTTCCTGGGGTAGATAAAATGCAAGGTAGGTTTTCCTTAAGGTTTAACTCCTTAATCTCACAATACATGGACAGACTTATCCACAATTTCAGTAGTGAAACTGTCAGCATCTTAGACCAGGCTAAATCCAAAAATGTGAGGGGATTCCAGGAAGCTTGGTATTCAGACAAGGTGGCTACCAACAGGCACGTAAACAACTATTCAAAAGAGACAATAAAAAGGAAACAGACCAGAACACCTCCTCACCAGCAGTCAACACCCAGATAAGCAGGGTTTAACCCCAGACAAACAATCAAGCAGTAAACAACAGCCTAATCTAGGTACTACCAAGGAAAAAAGCACACCCCCACCAACACTGGCAGGGCAAGCTACTGTAAATAAGCAGGGAGCAAACCCCACTCCCTTCTAGCACTGAAGATGTGACCCAGCCGGGTAACGAAATGTCTGCAAGAAAACAGCCAAGCTCAGAGAACCCCGAGGACTCCACAGTTCAACCCTGAGCTACAGAGATAGTCTTCGATTGGTTTCCTTAAGGTGGAACAGCAATCAGGAAATCATCTCGCACAGAAGGAAGCAGAAAGGTGCAAACCTCATGGCTCATGATGGTGGTTTTACATAACATGAAGTCATTTCATCACCATTGTCTCTTTTGATTTACAACCAGAGCAGCAGCCACAATCGCAGAGCCATTTTTTTGTGGCCCTGAGTCTCTCTCTCTCACACACACACAGAGAGGAAATCAATATTTTGCTTCTTGTTATTTTGAAGCAAGAAACACAAAAAATTGCTTTGTCACTCCACCCCCAATTTAGCAGAGCAGGAATCCAAGTCCCTTTTATTAAGTGCAGGAAGTATTAGAATCTGGCTTAACATCTGATCCTGCAGTCTTTTACTGATGCTTCATGACCTGGTTTCAGGTTAAAGTGTTGAAAATCCTTTGGCTCTCACAAGGATCTGGAAACAAGTCCTCAGAAATGGTTTTGTCACTTTGGCTTTCAGACCAAAGAGCTGATCCTGTACCATGAGTAAAACTGGAGCCCTGAGGAATTCATAGGCCCAAGATAGAGAGATCTCTGCCATCAAGGAGCTTACAATCCAAGGGAGGATGAATAGGAGCAGAAATCTAGACATGGGCGGAGGGCAGAGGTGTAGAAGGGGCTACCTGGAGTCTGCATCTGGCCCATTAGCATCTTTCTATGCCTTCCCCAGTGTGAGCGGGCCAAAACGTGCACCTTTTTTGCAGATTGAGGGATTTGGGGCTGACGTAAGGCACCAATTTTTCCTCTTTAAAACTGGCTCTCAAATGAGCCAGCCCCTTGGAAGTTTAGACCAGTGTTTCTCAGCCTGCTGGCTGGGGGATTCTGGGAGTTGAAGTCCATGCGTCTTCGGGTTGCCAGAGTTGAGAAGCACTGGTCTAGGCTGACATCTTGCCCCATCCTTGCAGAGCTGCCTTGCCAAAGTTGCCTCTGCCAAGCTGACGGTGGAGCTGGTGGTGGAGCTGGCCGAGTTCTGCTCCGAAGTGGACCTGGGCACGCTGGACCGCCTCTGCTCCCTGCTGCAGCCTGCCATGGGGCCACCCAGGCCGGGCGGCTATCCTCCAGAGGGACCCGTGGTAAGGGGGAGGGGAGGTGGCCAGCTCGAGATGGCAGCACCGTCTCCTTCCCCACTGAGGTTTTCTTCTCTTTCCTTGCCCCTTGCTGGTGCCAGCCAGGTTTCCCCCCGGCTGCCAGATGGCAGGCCAGCGTGCAGCTGGGGGCCCCCAAAGCCTCCCTGCATCTGCAGTTCCCCATCCCGGACCTCCGAGCCTGGCCCGAGAGGCGTCCCTGGGCCGAGAAGGCAGTGCGCAAGGAAAGCTTGCGGCTGGACCTGGCCAGCGTTGAGTTGCGCGTGGATTTGGAGCCAACGGGGCCCACCCAGTTGGAAGTCACTTTGGTCGACTTGCACGGTAAGAGACAAGATGGATTTTGTTTCTTCCCAAAGATCCTCCTTCCCCAGGAGGAAGTTACGAAAGGGCCAAGGACAGATCTGCTGGGACATCTTGGACTAGCCAAGCCGCGTAATCTTTAGCCTTGGTGGGGCAGAACACTGTAGACATTCTAAGACTGCTGGGGCTTAATCAACAGGCACCATAAATGTTGGTGTCTTTCACTCAGCATGCTTAACCCAGTCAGGGAAAAACCCAGTGGCCACTTTGACACAACACGACAAATCTGGCCAGTTTTAGATTTTTGTGGCTTAGTGTGTTGTACAGACCCAGCCTGCTTAGTTTGCTTGTGGTTCACCACATAGTGCTGTAGAGGGAAGAGGGAATAGCCTTGAAGGACAG
Source organism: Liasis olivaceus (assembly GCA_030867105.1). NCBI lineage: Eukaryota > Metazoa > Chordata > Lepidosauria > Squamata > Pythonidae > Liasis > Liasis olivaceus. Next base: position 20,086,756 of record CM061356.1, read on the forward strand.
GAGGAAGAGCTGCTACCAAGGCAATGGTCAGATAAGCGGGGCTTGAGCCCAGTCCAAGAAATTAGTTTGAGTGAATGTCTCAGATAGGCCCCCCCCCAATCCACATGAAGATAAAGAGAGGGAGGGGGAAGCGCATTCAGACGCACAAGATTCTGTTACTAGAGCTGTTACAGTCAAAGTAGTCCTGGCCTACATGGCACCCGTTTCTTAGTCTGGCCTACCTTGTGGGGCTAACAGGTGTGCATAATGAGTCCATTTAGAAAATGGGTCCATTTAGAAAGCAGGTAAAGCATGATGTGTGAACACAGGCTAATGTATTGGGCTCCTTGGGAAGAGAACACCAAGTTCATCCCCCCAAATCCTGAATTTGGTCCTCTCTAGTGCACTAACTCTTGCTAGAAGGTGAGTAGGCTTCACAACAGGCCCTCACAACTGTTGTGCCATCTTATTTTATTTGTTTATTTAAAAGATTTGTATGGATGCCCATCTTAAAACAGCTCTGGGCAGCTCACAACAACTGTAACAAATCCCAAACTATAAAAACCATAAAACACAACCGAAACCTGGCGCCTCACCCATCCCCTTGGGATGCCTCAGCAACCGTCCATAGGCTCCCACCACTCTACCCCAGCGCCGGAGTGAAGAGCCCAGCCTTGATGGCCTTCCAGAAGGCTAAAAGGGTGGGGTGGCAGCCTGCTGCGTCACCGGGGGAGGGTGTTCCATAAGGTTGGGGCAGCCACGGACAAGGTAGGCTTCTGAGGTCCTGCTAGATGGCGGCATTTCAGGGAAGGGACCTGGAGCGTGCCTACTCTATTGGCTCTGGTGCGACGGGCAGATACCCTCAGGGAGAGACAGCCCTGCAAATACCTTCCGTTGCATGGAGGGCTGGAGGAGGCTGCGAGGCCTCTGATGTGCAGGAAGCAGGCATGAACTGTCCCGTTATTCCACAGGCATCTACGAAGATGGTGAGAACCTGTCGGTGCCTTGCTTTCGGGTGGGCAAAGCCCCTGACTTGCTGGCCAGAGGCGTTGGGAAGAAATATCTCCTCCCGAAGTAAGTCTGTCATGAGCAGAGAAGATAGGTTTTTGCTGTTGCAAAGGGGGGGGGGCTCTTGCCCATGCCCCCACGGCTGAGATTACAGTAGGAGGAGGGATGGTGGTGGAGACCCAGGCGTCCCTGCCCAGCGCTCTCCTCTCCTTGGCAGACTCACCCTGACCTTCTGCCCTCCACCCACGGAGGGCCCCTGGGATTCGGCGCTGGCAAAAGCCGAAGAGATGGAGCTCTCGACGGTCGAAAGCCCCTGTGAGCTGAAGCAGCCAGAGCCTTCGCCCTTCTCCTCCAAGCGGACGATGTATGAGACAGAAGAGGTGTGAAGCTTTCCAGCCACCCCATCCATTGGGGTCAGGAGGCAGCGGGCCAAGGAGGTCTGCTTTGGCCCAGAGGTGCCCAGCCAGAGGATTGGGGGCTAGAGAAAAGCGTCTGAAAGCTGAGATGGCTGTGGCAACAGCTATTGAGCAGTGTTTCTCAACCTTGGAAGTTTAAGATGAGTGGACTTCAACTCCCAGCAAGGCTGCCTGGGGAATTCTGGGAGTTGAAGTCCACCCAACTTAAACTTGCCAAGGTTGAGAAACACTGCAATAGAGACTGGGCTCTAGCAAGAATTATTTTTAATTGCATTTCAATGGAAAGGAAATCCAAGTGAATTCTTGCTCTGGCCTCACCTACTCCTTGGGGAACAGGCCCACCCTCGGCCCCCAAAAAACTGTGTCCCCTTGATGGAGCCCTTTTTCCAGGCTGCTGGGGGTACCTTTCCTCCTTGTTTCTCATCCTCTCCTCTTCCTCTAAAGATGGTCATCCCCGGAGATCCTGAGGAGATGGCTGAGTTCCAGAGCCAGACGCTGGCGGCCTCCCGCTACACTCTGGAGCTGTCCTTCCCCACCATCCACATCTTCTTCCCGAGCAAGAAGTTCTACGAGAGCATCTACAACAGGTCAGAATGCCTGGCTTGGAGAAAGTTGGATGGGCGTGGGGGACACAGGATGATGCGACTGAAGAAGAACTGGGAGGTCTTTGAGAGGCTGCTGCGGGGTCTCAACACCCCGGCAGCTGAATCGCCTTGGACCAAACCGAAATACTAGTCCGTATCTCCAGTATTGCAGGCCCCAATTGGCTGCCCCGGTTCTCACTGAGAGAAAGCCCCTGATCCTTTTTAAGTGGAGATGCCACAGTTGACCTTGAGACTTCCTACAAGGCAAGTTGTGTCTTCTCTCACTGAGGCACTGGAGGTTTGCTCCCCATATATTTTGGAAAGCAGAACTTTGGGGCTTCTGCCTGCCCCATGTTGGGGTTCATAGGGCCATGGTGAACCTGCTGGATTTGGCTCTGACATTTGGCCGACATCAATCCAGAACTCTCTTGGGGGGTAACCTAGAATACCAAAGGTCAGTCTGGGTGGGGGATTCCTGGAGTTGCAGTCCTAAACCATCTGGAGGCTCTGGGACAGAATTTAGGATGTCACGTAGTTTCAAGAAGTTGGTGGAAGAGTTTAGGAGAGTGATTTATCGTTTTCCCTTGCATGCAGTTGGAACGTTTTGGACGTGGCAGGCGGGTGGTTTGCATTCATTGTTTCGTCCTTTCCACCCCCCAGGATCAATAATGACCTCCTGATGTGGGAGCCCTTCAGCCCACCCCCGAGCCCCTCTGTTCCTCCAGGGGGGGTTGGATCAACATCCCCCTTTGCCACTGACGGGCCCTCACCTGTCCATTGGCCAGAAAGCTTCCAGATCTGCAAATCAGCCTTTAAACTGGGTGAGAAATGGCATTTCTGGGGGGGTAGGGGAGAAGGAGATTTGATGGACTTGGGGGCCCTTCCAGAGCAGGAGGGAAGGTAGGGAAGGGCTGGTTGTGACCCAGTTGCTATTTGATTGACTGTGGTTGTCTGCCCACTTCTGGCTCGGAGGGGAGAAGGAAGAGCTGGGTGTAGAGAGTTGGCCGTCACTGGGTAGAAACATGTCATCCTCGATTGCCCGCTCTTGCAGATTCAGACTCGGAGGACGAGGACTCTCACTTCTACTCAGCGGATGAGACGGGCACGCAGCAGAAAAGGGGGGAGCAGAGATACCTATCGCCCCAGAGCTGCATCTCTGTTGTGCTTCGCGTGGGCAAGGGACGGATTACGGCTCTCTGTGACGCCAAAGTGAGAAACTGCAGCCATATACATTTTCTAAATAAAATGAAATAGCTATTTTTAAAAGAATGTCTAAAACTAGCCACTTTTTGAAAAATCAGATTGACCCATACAAAGAAACTCTGGCACATTTTCTTTCAGGAACTAGTTCCTCCCAGCTCCAAAGAGAAAGGAGAGGAGATATTTTCAATTTAATTTTTGCAGTGTGGCAGTGACATCCAGGAGGCAGAATTTTAAGCCCTTTTTGCATAGTGTGTCTGTTGGGGTGGGGGGAGCTTTTACAAAGAGTAGAACTTTAACACTCTGTGTTTTGATCCCCCTCGAGAAACAGATGGGAATTAATTACTTTCTCTAGGCCAGATTCATAATAACTTATTTTACAGTGCTTGACTAAGTAAGAACCTGGTTCCGTATTTGTGTAACTTGATCAATTTGCTAATGGCTGCCCTTGGTCGAGTAGTTTATGTCTTGCTGTGTGGTGCAAGCCTAGCTGGTGTGGTTTGTTTGTGGTCCGTGGTATTAGGGTTGCGCCCAGATGTTGACAGTGTGATCATGGCATATTCTGAGAGCTACTAGAAAGGAGTTTGGAGATGCCATGTGTTTTCAGATACTACTGAACATCTTTTTCAGCCCTGATCTGCCCAAGCTAACCCATGGAACGATTCTCCAGGGTTCCCCTTTTATTTACGTGTCCCTCAAGCAACCAGATGTGTTTAGAGCTCAGATGTTCTAGCTTCCTCCTGGTTCTCCGATCCCCTCAGTTGGTTACCTTGGCCCAACCCCAGCTCTCTCTCTGAGTCAGCTCTTCCCTTCGTCTCTGCAGGGCGAGGGAGGCAAGAAACTGGAAGCCACCCATGGGGAACTTGTCTTGGACGTGGAGAACGGTAGCCTCTTCAGCGTCTCGCACTACAAAGGCCGTGAGGACATCGGCTACTTCTGCATCGAGGCAGAGAAGGTGGCCCTTTATCATAAAGGTAGGGATCCAGCTGTGGTGCGAGTATGTGTGTGTTGGGGGGGGGGCTCTGTTGGATTGCCCTGTGGACCTGTGTTTCTCAACCTCAGCAACTTTAAGAGGTTGCTGACTGGGGAATTCTGGGATTTGAAGTCCACTCCTCCTCAAATTGCCAAGTTTGAACAGCACTGATCTAGAGCTCCTCCCATTCCTGTCTCACCCTCCTCCCTGTCTCACATACCAATGGGCCTCCTTCCAAAATATCCTATCGAGAGATCATCCAAAGATCTAATTTCTCTTTTTCCAAAGACGTTATGCAGCCAAGTCCTTCAGTTCTAATAAATCCCTCTCCCTATTCCTGCGAATCCCAGCAGAACAGTTCTGACTTCTCCATTCCCTGTTTACTCCATCGTCAGCTCTCCTGGGTAAACCAGGCAGGAAACACAACCAGATGAGTTACTTCTACTTTATTGTTAGGCTACGTGAACAGAATCTTGCAAGTCTGAAAGTGCAAATGTCCCACCATCCCTTTTACTGCCTGATCAGTTAGGGCAGGTCCTTTCTAAGTTTCTTTCTCTGCCCGTTACTCGGTTGTGCGCTCCTCCCCCTTTTGTCTGATCATTTCCTTGGTAGTGTCTCCCCATGCGTGGCATCTCATGCACCCTCCCCAACCCACACTGCACCTCGCGACCCTGCCCCACACCCCCACGCAACCCCTGGCTCCCTTCCCTACCTGGCAGCAGCCACTTATGCGCCTGCCGGCCCAGAACTTGCAACTTCCTGTCGGCTTCCCCACTGACTTTGCTTGTGGGAAGCCGGCAGGAAGTTGCCTCACCTAACAGCTGTGGGATTTGGTTAACAACAGCAACTGGGACTGCAGGGATTGCCATCGCTAAGCGATGTGGCCATGTGACATTCCGCTTTACAACCGCATCTCAATTGCTGTCATAAGTCGAGGACTACCTGTATTTTTCTGCTTTGGGAAGGCATCTGAACATTTTCATCTGACTATACCCTTGCTGCTTTTGCTTCTGCTGACTGTTGCGGGGGTGGAGAGAAAAGGGGCTTGCGAAGGGACGAGGACCAGAGCAGGTTACAGACCTCACAGCATTTTAACCTGTGATGCTTTCTCTCTTGTCCCCACAGCTGTCGTGGAGGACTATCTTACAGCTGAACATCTGGAAATTCCCAATTTCCTGCCCCCCGATGGGCTACACCCCACCATCTACGCCTCCCAGGAAGGCCCTATCAGCTGGCCTTTGGGGGCCAAGAAGGACGAGCCCTTCAAGATGCTCTCCGTGGCCATCCAGATCAATCTGGACTTGGAGAAGAACATAAAGGTGTCTTGGACAGTGGGGAGATGGTGCTCGGGGCTGTGGCTTATGGGAATGGTCTTTCCAATTGGCTCTGTGGTTTGTGAGAAGAACAGGATTGGCTAGGGGGTGGGTTGGGTGAGTACTGCCTGTGGCCCACTAGTCAACTAGGCACTTTTGGCTCATTCTGGCTCAAGGATTATACTGGGAACACGCAACACACTTAACTTGCTCACTGAATTGACTCATTTCCTGGGTCGGTATAATACTGTGTTTCTCAACCATGGCTGCTTGAAGATGTGTGGACTTCAACTCCCAGAATTCCCCAGCCAGCAATGCTGGCTGGGGAATTCTGGGAGTTGAAGTCCACACATCTTCAAGCGGCCAAGGTTGAGAAACCCTGGTATAATATCATGACCCATAAGTGGGGTTTGTATGCAAAACCACCAGGCTCTACTCAATGAAGACTAACCAAGATGGTACACTGTGAAAAAGTAGCTGCTAGGGTTTTGCGCTTGTGTGAACATAGCTGTGGAGGATCCATAACTGATTCATGGATTATTCAGGGTTCACCCAGCACATGTGATTATAAATTAACTACATGGGTTAGTTTTGGGCAACATCCTGGAAGCGAATCTGGCTAGCTTTCAGTTCAGGGATTGAGTCTGCATCAACTTGGTTACCAAATGAACTCATTTTCTGGGTTTGCACACTGTCGTAAACTAACCAGACAGGCTGAGTTCACATAATGCATAAGCCACAAAACACAAGCCAAGGTTAAAACTAACCAATGTAGAAATGTAGCTGTTAATCTGTCTCTGGCCTTAAAGTATTGTGCTGTGCATTTGTAGTTTCCTTTTAAGGAGAGGACCATTTGTCGAAAGCCCCCTTAGCACTATCTCCCATGATCCTTTTCTGCAAGCCCCAGGGCCATTTTAGCGCGTCTCAGTCCCAGAAAACTGAAACCAGCTTCTGTGGCCTCAGAAATGTCTCCTGGATCCCACCTCAGGAAGAGTTGGTTTCTGGGGTCGAGCTCTCTGGCTTTTTTAGAATTCCTTGGCTCCCTTGGGGTACCTGGACCAGCGAAGGATGGCTGTGGGAAAACGTAGGGGGAAAGGCTAAGCCAGTGACCCGGTTTTTGCTCCTTGGTTTCAGGAGTTCCTGGTGACGCTGCGCCTTGAAGGCGGCACCCTACGGCACCGCATGGCACTCGCACACCAGAGCTGGTACACGCAGGTGAGGCCGGATCCCCCAAAGAAGGTTTTGTGCGTTCTGGTTATAAGAGGAGAGGGGGCTGAGCTGGTGGGGCCTGAGCAGCATCTGGGAGAAGCCCCTTTTTCTATCCTTTCTTAGACCAGGCTGAGGTTAGCCCCGGGCGCTGGAGAGCCTGCGGGCCAGGCCAGGGCTCTGGGGCTCTCGGTTCACGTCTCACGGCAGCATCTCCTTCCGCCAGTTGATCGACTTCCTGGATGTTGTGGATGACCCCATCCTGGGCTTCGCGCCTCCCGCCATCATCACTGTTCTGCACACCCACCTCTTCAGCTGTGCTGTGGATTATAGGTATCGGCGTCACGAGCCCCGAGGAGATTGTCCCACTTGCCTGAGCTGGCCGTTGGCTGTTTTTGTCAGTCCTGCCTGGGGGATGAGGCTGGAGATTGGTGGTTGTGTTCCCACTGTGTGCTAAATCCAGGTTAAACGAAGGGCACAGAGCATGCTGTTCCCAAACAAGGAGACCAACTGCTGGTCTGGGTCCCATCAAGTGCCTACAGAAGAGCTGGGTTCTTATAACAAGCTGGGTCCCCAATGACTCAGATTTCAGTTGCGTCCCATGGCTTGTGGGAATCCAGCCGTTATGCACAGAATGTGTGCTCTGCCACTGAGCTGTGGGATCAACTTGCCCAGAATGGGGGGAGCCCAGCCAGGCTAAGGAGAGATGGCTTGGTTTATTCGGGTTCATTCCAGCCTCCTTCCACCAGCTGCTGGAGCTTTGGGGGGGCAGCACATACAGAGGTCTGGTCCAGGTGGGGCTGCTGTGCCGTGGGCCCCCCATCCCGCCAGGGGCTGACTCTGACTTCTATGCAGGCCTCTCTACTTGCCCATCCGGGTCCTCATCATGGCTGAGACCTTCACGCTCTCGAGTAACATCATCGTGGACACCTCTGTCTTCCTCCTCCGGTGTGTGCTGGGGCTGGGCCTTCCAAAGCTCTCTGGGGGGGCCACAGCAGGAGGTACCACGGAAGCCGTGGTTGGGAGAATGCCGCCGCTTCGCTTGGGAGGGGGGCTCCTGCAGAGAGGTAGGTTTTGTGGAAGCGGGCAGGGGGCCACCTGTGCCTTGCCCCTTCCGTGTAGAGAAGGATGCAGTCTGCATCCGCAGCAGGACAGGCGCGTTGAATCCAGCATGGTTGCGCTGGGCCTGCTGGCTTCCGCCTTTGACTTGCCTTTCCACCGAGAAGCCCCGCGCAGGAGCAGGGCTTCCCTCCCTCACCTGATTCCCACAAGGACCTGCAAGATGCGGTGGGCTGAGAGGTTTGGCCAGTCCAAGTCACGGTCCAAGGACATCTGTTCTCAGCCTGCCTCTCTCCCAGATGCCCAGATTTGTGGCATGTGCCAGCCAAGGGAGCTTCCACACAAATCTCCTTTCCCAGCCATGCCCTCTCCACAAGCCGGCCAGGCAGGAGACCCACCCCTTGTCTCCCCCCCGGAAAAGTTTCCCTTCAGCGTTCAGGGGTGTGAGCAGAGGGCAGTCCTTGTGTCCATTGGAAGGGGGAATCTAACCGGCCCGCTTGTTCCCCACCTAGGTTCATTTTGGATAATTCCACTCTGTTCCTCTCCAACAAATGCGAAGCAGAGACGGGTGACCTGAATAAAGGTACCCCATTATCTCCCCCTCCCCCTGCCTCCGATGGGGATTTCCTTTGGCAAATGTCTGGGCCTCTCAGGAGAAAGATGGGTTGCAACCAGCCTTAAACAGGAGAGATGGTTCAGCCAGGGACCGCACTTTTAATATTATTTTTACTGTTGTTATGCTTCTATCACAGCCCCCAAAGGCCACAATGCTGTGATTTCCACCTATTGGGGCAGGTTGGAACTTTCAGCCTGTTTTTCCCCTCTGGTTTTTTTTGGGAGATGGACAGAGGAGGGGGTCTGACTGTAAGATGTGTATGTGCAGGAGCCAAAAGAAGTCTGTGCACACATCTTTGCTTTCATTTCCTCCCCCCAACAGCAAAAGTTTCTGGAAATTGTACCACCCTCATTGGGCAGTAGTTGGTTCCCTTGGAGCTGTGTTCTACTAAAAGTACTCCCTGGTACTTGGTCCCTTGCCCCCTTGGAGACCTGATCCTATTAAATTGGGAACCCCAGAGCCTAAGCAAGTCTTCCTCCAGCATGCTTCTTGCTTACCGAGCTCCAGTAAGCAAGAAACATTTTTCTCTCGGTCTAGATTACGTTTGTGTGGTGGATGTGGACCTTCTGGAGCTGGTCATCACCACGTGGAAGGGAGCCACAACTGGCAAACTGGTGCGTTCCTAGAGGCTGTTTCTGCAAAGGGGGGCCTTGGGGTTTGCCTGACTCTGTCCCCCTGGCTTTTTTCTCCCTTCAGTTTTTTAATTAAAAAAAAAAAAGATTGGAAAGGTAGGAAATAGCCAGGCAAAGCATTGGCTTCAGGCACGTTTTTCTATTTCCAAAAGTCCCCGTAGGCTCCAGGTAGAGGTGGAGAACGATGTGGGGGGGTGATCAGAAGCGCAACTTGGAGTTTTCCTTAGAAATGGGTCTCAGCAACTCAAAAAACAAAAGACACAGATAAGCTGAGATCCTGGACAGCATCAGAATGAAGTGCAATGTGAAAATTAAATCTTCAACTCTGAAAATGGGTATTTTGTGACACATGAGACTCCCATGTCACTCTTGAATGTGTTTTCAACATTCCCCTTATGTGCACTGACCCAAGAAGATGTCCCCTGGCCAGGGCTGAAGGGCTGAAATTAATATGTCCTTTGGCACATGCTGCGCAATGCTGCCCACCCCATCTCTTTAAAAACAGGACAGCCACCCTTCAGTAGGAGAGCTCTCCCAGGGCAGCTGACAGCCTTTTGGCCTGTCTTCCTGCAACATGCTGAGCTGGGCTACTGAATGCAGTCATTTTCTGGACATGTAAACTGATCTGGTTGGATTTGCACCATTCACTAAGCCTCAACTTGGGGGAGGTTAAAACTAACCTAGATAGCCTGTCACATGAATGTCGCTGCTCAATTTCCATTAACCTGGTTGAACTTAGTCTTCAGAATACAGCTGGGTGGGGAGAAAGACCGGGTGGGTGGAGCTGGGGGGGCTGCCACCCCGTAGTGCTGTATTTCTCAGCCTTGGCCACTTTAAGACGTGTGGACTTCAACTCCCAGAATTCCCCAGCCAGCCTTCAATTCTGGGGGTTGAAGTCCACACATCTTAAAGTGGCCAGGGTTGAGAAACACTGGCCTAGTGTATCATGGAAATCTGGTGGTCCCTGCAGTAAATATTGGAGGTCCTTTTAACTTGCTTTCTCCCTCCTCCTCTCCCTCCCCTCGGTGCAGACCCGGCCCCTCTTTGAGCTGCGTTGCTCCAACAACGTGGTCCACGTGCACACGTGCGCTGACTCCTGCGCAGCGCTGGCCAACCTCATCCAGTATGTGGTCAACAATGGCGACCTGCACCCACCACCTCGGCATGACAGCCCCACTGAGATTGCGGGGCAGAAGGTGCAGGTAAATCCAAAGGGCGGGGGGGGGACCCCGACCCTCTCGAGCCAAGATGGAGGGACGTGCCCTTCCCTCCCTCCCTCGGTGGCAGATGTCCAGGGTTGAAGGAGGATCCCTTTGGGTTGGAGGGGAGCCGCCTCAAAGAACATCCCTCCTTCCCTCTCCCTTCCCTTTGCTGCATCCTCAGTGTTGCTCTTATCCTCCGCTAGTTATCCGAAAGCCCTGCTTCTCTGCCCGCGTGTCCCCCAGCTGAGACGGCAGCGATCAACCAGCGGGACCTCACCGATGCCCTGATAGACACAGAGCGCAGCCCCCAGGAAGTGGCCGGTGAGACTGGTGCGAAGCCGGGAGGCCAGATTTTAGCTTGCCCACAGGCAACCCTTCATAACAGCGGTGGCATTGCCATTTGGAATCAGTTTAAACAATTGAGAGGAAGCTTCCAAGTGTTTGATTTCCCAGTCTCTCTCCCCAGTCTCAGACTGTTTGGCGTCTCCTATCCAAGGGGTAACCAGGCTGTTTGAATCAGGATCGGCGTGGTGCTACCACCTAGCTGGGCTTAACTTGGCTCTGAGTGAACCCATTTTCTGGGTCTGTATAACACACGGAGCAAATCCAGCAGGCTGGGTTCCACCCAATGCTGAGCTGCAAAAAACTGAAGCCAGGTTAAAAGAAGAGAATTGGCGCGCACGCAGGTTGTGTGAACGCAGCAGCTCAATACGCTTGAAATACTCTTTCCCAGGTGACTCTGGGATGCGGCGGCAGCCTTCACCGGTCTCGGTGTATCTCTTCCCTGGCGAGAACGGAGCAGTGGGCCAGGGGAAGGCCCCGGCCCCCCCACTGATCCCGGTGAGCGAGGGGCTTGATTTCAGCCCTTCGGAAGACAGCGAAGGCGAGAGCGAGGCCACTGATGATTTCTGCATCTTGGACGCTCCAGGAACAGGCATCCCGGTAAGGACTCGGCCCTCTATGTGTCTCCTTTAGCATGTTTTTGGACAATCGCAACCCAGCCTCTTCTGAACTTCCCAGAAGACAGCCAGTCGCAGCATTCAGATAGGATGCTCAACCCCAAATCCAAATTAACAGCATACAGTTGCTGCATTGACGTTACATGTTGCCCAAAGAAGCCACACTTTGTTTAAGGAAACGGCCTGGTTCTGGACTCCAAACTGTCCGACGCCATCTTTGCTGAGCCAAGTACATTCCTGTGCAAATGTTGTTGTGGGGTAGTGCTGAGCTTCTTGCGCCGAGGCGGTGCCTTCCAGATGTGTTGGGATAACCGTTTTCCAAATTACTAGTCAGAGCAGCTGGCGGCTGGGTCTCCCAACTGTCTTCCCTGTGCATTTGGAAAGCATCTCATTGGGAAAAGTTGCACATCCAGCAAACGAGCTTGAAATTTCCATGAGCGGGAAAGCGATGTGCATAGCTTCTCTTAGTTGCAAGAGCAGAAATGCCAGGAGGAACATTTCCGTGCCGCTAAGCAAAGCCGTCACATCTAAACTTCAAACTCTCAGCTGCAGGGATTTGAATCATGACCCCCCCCCCCCCAAAAAGGAAGAAATTTGAGATGGACCAGATTAAGCAGGGAGTCGATGCAGTCCCAGCGTTTTCCCAGCTCCGTCAGAAAAGGGCTTTTTTTGTGCACCCCTGACAGAGGTTGCGCTCTTGCACAGTCCTGCTGATCAGCCTTTTGTCTCTGCAGCCTCGGGACGGAGAACCAGTGGTGACAAAGCTTTTGGAAGGGCCTGTCCACATCCAGGAGGGGCATTTCTCCCGGCCCCTGGGCAGCACGGATTTATTGAAAGCCCCGTCGCGCTTCCCGGTGCCCGAGAGCCGAGTCATGATGCGGGAAATTTCAGTGGTCTGGCATCTCTACGGGGGCCGAGATTTTGGGCCAGGGCGCTCAGCTTCCGGCCACACACATTCACCCAGGTGATTCTTCCCATCCGTGATCTGCTTTCTGACAAGTTTCATTCCCCACATCAATGGAAACTCAATGCTTGCTGAGCAGAGATTGCTCATTGCACCCTGAATGAGGGGAGGGGGCTGGAGATCCTGGAATGAACTTCATAAATGTGGGTGGGGTTGAGTGGGGGGGCTTTTTTGCATTTTGAACAGTGACAGGCATATTGTAGGGCTCGGGTTATGTTTTATAGCATATGTTCCATTATGTGCAAAATGCAGTGAAGTTGTGCTATGTGTTTTCTGCAGCCTTGATTGTTGGGGGGGGGGGGGGAATGCCACCAGAAGGGACTTGGCAGCCATAGATTTCTCCACCCAGCCACCCTGCTGTCCAGGATCTTTAGACAAATTCAGTAGGAATTCAAATTGTGAAATCAGTGAACAGATCATTCAGAAACAGCCAAGTGATTGGCAGTTTTGCAGACTGGGGGAAAAAAATCTTAGAAAAAGTTAACCTTGTTTGTCAGCCGTTGGAAGCTGTGGCATGATTGGGGGAACTGTCCTGGAATCTTCCTTGCAGTCCAAACTGGGCCACTTTAAGATGAGTGGACTTCAACTTCCAGAATTCCCCAGCCAGCATGGCTGGCTGGGGAATTCTGGGAGTAGAAGTCCACTCATCTTAAAGTGGCCCAGTTTGGACAACACTGCTGTAAAGTAGCCAATCCTGACTTTAGATCAGTCCCTCCACCAAGGAGAAGATTAGACCAACCTAAGATCACTTCCCCTTTTGAAGATAAATAGCTTGAGAGAAAGGTGTCCTTTCATGCAGATCAGTGTTTTTCAACCTTGGCAAGTTTAAGATGGGTGGACTTCAACTCCCGGAATTCCCCAGCCAGCAAGGGGAATTCAACAAGGGGAAAGGGATTCTGGGAGTTGAAGTCCACCCATCTTAAACTTGCCAAGGTTGAAAAATGTTGGTGTAGGTGAAATTATCTAATGCTGGCAAGAGATCAGTCAGGTCTCTTGGGGGACATTAATAACAAGTGATCCCCCCCCCCCGGCATCTTCTCAACTTCAGGACGAAGTCGAGCCTTTCCAGCACTCGTTCCTCCCCCTCTCGGTCTTCAGTCCCCAGCCGACCCCAGAACTCCTGGCGGGCTCAGGGAGGCCCCGGCCGCATCCACGACCTGCTGATGGAGATCCAGCTAACAAAGGTGAGGTTGGCAGGGGCTGCTCTGCAGGGGCAGGAGGGGGCGTCTGTTTCCCAAGCAGCCTTGATTTTGGCTCGGCTTGGGGGCAGCCAGGAGAAACCGGCAGGAGCCACGTGTGTCAGTGGGGAAGGGAGGATGAGGGCAGAGCAGAGCAGAGCAGAGCTGGAAGCAGATTTCCAAAGGGGGGTGGGGGGCTACATTAGACCATGGTGGCAAGCAAGAAGTAATCCTGGTCAGTTCAAACGAACACCTTTATCTTCAGAAAGGCTTAGCTAAAAATAAACATGCTGGTTCCTAAGGTGCCATGAGATTCTCCAGCTGTGTTCACACAATAGGCTAGTCGAGGTCAGTAAAAGACCAAGCGGCTGCATACACTAAGGTGGATTAAAGTTTGCCTGTTTTAGGGGTTGGGGGATCTTAGATTATTGTGTGAGCCCAACCTCTTTGATAAGTTTGCAGTTCAGTGTCAATCCAAAAGGTGGGTTAATTTGGTCAGGTTAAGCACGTGTGGTTGGGCTTCGCACGAACCCCTGAATGAAGTTAGTGAAAGACCTGGTAGCTGTGTTCACACAGCCTGCTAACCTGGGTTAGTGTTTCACGACTCGGCTTCTTCTGCAAAGCCAGCCTGTTGAGTTAGCATGGGGCTCAATGCATTGCGTGGACCCAAAAAGTTGGCTTAATTCAGGAAGCAAGTTTATCCTCATTCAGTTTAATGCAATATAAAAGTAGGACTGGGAGCCCAGAATTCAAAGGCTGCCTATTGTCGAGCTGGGGGTAACCTATCGAGCATGCTAAGCCCCTTCACAGCATAGTGAAGATATACAAACCCAGCCTGTGTGCGTTTATTTATTTGAGCAATTTATATGGCCGCCCAACTCATGGTGACTCTGCACAGCTTACGAAAATAAAACCCCCCAATGCAGAACCCACTACACCCCCCCACGCCCCTGGCAACAATGACACATTTGCAGTAGCCATTTGATGGGCTCCGGGTCGCCCTGGGATCCCCAGGCCCGCCAGCAAAACCACGTCTTCGGGGCCATGCGGAAGAGCATCAAGGGGGAGGTGGTTTTATTCTGCAGGGGATGATGTTCCACATGTTGCTTGTATCGTGTCAGTGACACTACCCTCTTCCTCTCTGTGCTCAGGTGAGCTTCCAGCACGAGTCCTATTCCAGTGGCGCGCCAGAGAAACCGTCCTTGGAACTGGAGGAGCGGCCACTAGCCAGGCAGGTGTTCGTCGTCCAGGAGCTGGAGATCCGAGACCGGCTGGCCTCCTCGCAGATCAACAAGTTCCTGTACTTGTACAGCAGTGAGCGCATGCCCCGGCGTGCCCATTCCAACATGGTAAGGGCCGGGTCTCTCTTTCCAACAGGGATCTGCCAGTTCTGATTGAGGCGCGGCAAAGCTGCCCTGGGAATTCTGGCCAGGCCAGATGGAAGCAGCCACGTGGGGGTTTGTGGGCATTGGCCGTCGCGGAGAGAGGGGGTGCTCAGCACTTTCACTACATGGTTGGCAGGGCAGCTGGCTGATCACCAAACTGTTTGCTAGGAGGCATGTTCCCCCCATGTCGCTGGGGCCTCTCCCCCGCCCCTGAAGAAGACCAGGCCTGCAGCTTGCCTTTATACCCTAAGAGTGCCCATGGGGGGATTAACGGCAGTTTTGTAAATAAAGACGGCGCTGGAAGCTGGGGCTTTGTTTTGCAGAATGTGAATTTCCACTTAATTTTTAAAATATTAATTCAATCTAAGAACATAGGTAATACGGGTCTGCCAGGTGCCGGGGGAAATGTCTGGTGGCGGCCGAGGAAAGTTGGTGCCCTCATATTTACCTGTTGATTAAAACATCTCCTGGTTTTCTATTCAAATGTGGGGGTGTATTTTCCTACAAATCTGGGGGGTGGGCGAGCCTCCAGTGCTGGCATTGTGGAGAAGACAGAGTTATCCACACGGATATTGCTTTCTGGGTGGGATTTGAGCAGTTCCCTCTGGGATGATAGTTGGTAGCACATCTGGAAAGGGTTCCAATCCAGGGAGGCTTTGGCAGCTGCTTTTGTGGGGAGAGGCTTGGTACCCTGGGCTGGACCAACTCCAGGATGTCCCCCACCCCAGCTCTTGGTTGCGTTCAGTTCTCTTTCCTCCTTTGCAGCTCACCATCAAAGCTCTTCATGTCTGCCCCGAGGCTGGCCTGGGGGGTCCCGAGTGCTGCCTTCGGGTCTCCCTGATGCCTCTCCGGCTCAACATAGACCAGGTAAAGGATGCATCCTGGCTTGTGGGGCCCCGGACCCAGGTGGGAGTTGGGAAGATGGATGTAGCTCCTTGCAACTCAACCAGCTCCCCTCACATGGTTCAGGCAAAGCCAAGATTGGTGGCGGGGGGGCGGGGTCTGGATTCTTCCTCTTTGCAGCTCTTGCTGACGTTTCCCAGGGTATGTGGGAAAGACCTTGGGAGACAGGGTGAAGAGATGCTGTCAAGGGAACGGTCCGATAAGAGAGGGCACAGTCCTCAGCTGCATAATGGATGGAGAAAGAGGCTCAGAAGGGACCCTCTCTAGTTTCACGGGCTGTAAAGGAGATGGCGGGAGAATTGTACTTTCAGACTTGCAAGATTCTGTCAATGTAGCTTTACAATAAAGTAGAATTAGCTCATCTGGTCGTGTTTCCTGTCTGGTTTGCCCTGCAAGGCCAACACCCAGGCTTCCTTAGGAGGTTAGAATTAGGGTTAGCCTGAGCCATTCCTTGATTCCCTCTCCACCCTGCTTGTCCTTCCAGGACGCCTTGTTCTTCCTCAAGGACTTTTTCACCAGCGTGGCGGCCAGCATCAATCCCGTCGTGTCCGTCGAGCCTGGACCTGAAGGTACGTCCCTGGCCACGTGGCACTCCTGGATCGGCCTGGGCGCTGAGCCAGGCAGCCAGGTTGGTAGAGAGGAATGCTGGGAAATGTAGTTTGGCCATATTGGGAGGCGAGTTCCAGCTTCCTGACCTCCCAGTCTGGACTGCAGTTCTCTGCGTTCTTCTTTTACTAGCTGGCTGGGGTGATGGGTGCCTGTCTCAAATCCTGGGTAAAACAGAGGAGGGTGGGGAGGATTGTCCTGGAGGCACCTGTGTGTGACAAGAAGGGCTTTGAAAGAGTGGTCATCCCTGCAGGTCATGTCGAGTCCCCTGGGAAGGACCCAGAGGGAGCCGAGGGGATAATGGCAGCCTCGGTGGAGACCACGGCCAGTGAAAACAGCTCCCTTTCCAACGCCTCCTCTTCTTCGGAGCAGCCCATTTATTTCCGGTACGAACGTGCTGTAGGCGGGGCCGGGGGAAGGAGGACTGCCAGGGCGACAGAGTCGATGGGGGAGCCCTCTGCCCCACTCCCTTGAGGAACAAGGGAAGCCCCCCTGGAGTTCAGACCCTGCTTTTTATCTAGCGGCGTTTCTCAACCTCAGCAAGGTTAAGTTGTGTGGACTTCAACTCCCAGAATGCCCCAGCCAGCAGGGAGTTCAAGTCCACACATCTTAACCTTGCCGAGATTGAGAAACACTGTTCTAGCAGGTCCCAACTTTTGCATCTGAGCATTTCCAGACAGGGCTGATTAGACAGGGACATCCCAGGGTTGTGTTAAAAGAGGGTGGATGCTGTCGTGTAGCCAAAGCCCCGCCCTGTTTCCCCATGCTTGGAGCATGTGAGAGACACTTTCAAAGGAGGTGGGGCGTTGATTGTGCCATTTTGGCAGCCCTCTTGCCCTTTTTAAACCACCCTCCATTCTAAAACCCCAGGAGTCTCCACTGCCAGGCAGTGGCATGGGTGGCACACTGGTTTTGTTTAACCACGGTTACTGGCCAAGGTTGCCATCCTCCTGGTTTCCCAAGCTGCGTTGGCACAGGGCATGGAGCCCAAACTAAACAGGCCACATTTGCGGTTTGGCTTGATGCGGGACCCCGGCCAGTAAAGCAGATTCCCCATTGAAGATGGGGGGGAAAGCCTTTGGTGCAGAAAGTCCCCCTCTTCCCTGACCCCAGAGACAGAGATGCAACTCTGACCCATCGGCTTTTTTTCTCTCTTCCCCCAGGGAATTCCGCTTCACCTCCGAAGTCCCCATTTGGCTGGACTACCACGGGAAACATGTCACTGTGGACCAGGTGGTGGGTAGCTAAGCCGTCCAAAGGCCTTTGTCCCAAGCCAAAGAATTTGCTCCGGGAACGTAAAGGCCGGCCCGTGGGTTGAAATTGCAGCCACTGAATTGCCATGCCAAATGCCATGAGGCAGATGGGGTGGATTTATGCTCTGTGGCATCCAAGGGTGAGACAAAGGCCAGCGGGTGGATGTTTAACAGAGAGAGATCCTGCCTTGAAATAAGGAGGAATTTCCTGACCGTGAGAGCTCTGAAGAGCGGAGCGCCTGTCCCCCGGAGTCACGGGTGAGCCACCCTGGATGCTTTCCAAGAAATGTTGGATTTGTCTGGGATGATGTGGGGCATCCTGCACTGAGCAGGGGTTGGACTAAATGTCCTCCAAGGTTCCTCCCAAGCCTGTGATTCCATACATTACAAGAACCAAGGCTGTATATTAGGCAATGAAGGCTGGTGGTAAGAACGTAGGAGCTGGTGGTCCTGTTGGGGATGCTCGAGTGGCAGGGGTTGGGGTAGATGACCTCTGAGGTCCCTTCCAATTTGTCCATCTTACGAGGCCTCCTCCTAAAAGGCCTGTCTTGAAGGACCATTTGGAATTAGGAATCTTTCCAGGTTTAGGCAAAGGAGCTGCACTTCTTGGTCCTGCTTTCTTTTTTCTTTCGGATCATCCCTTTTCGACCTAAAGACCAGGTTTCGTGGCTGCTGTAGTTCACCCGCAGCCACAGTTCAGTTTCTTGTGGGAACTGAGCCCCTGTGATTTGTAAACCCAGCTGCTGTGGTTTGCTCAGCCGGCCAGAGGTCACGCTGAGTACTGTGTACATACCGGCTACGTTGGACAAAATGCAGTTGTTAGTGTTGGCTTGATGGGTAAAACTGGCTGAAATGATTCTTAAACGGAATCCTCTCTGTGATAAATCTGTTCTTTGGGGACCCGTGGGAGGGCGAGGGCTGTGGGGCTGTGGAAGAGGTGACCCTGCCTGAAAGCAGAAGGGGGTGAGCTGGCACCAGCTTCTTCCTCTCCCGCTGCTTCCTCTTCCATCAGGGCACCTTCGCTGGCATTCTGATCGGTTTGGCTCAACTCAACTGCTCGGAGCTGAAGCTGAAGAGGCTTTGCTGCCGCCATGGGTAAAGACCCTTCTCTCTTATTTAGGGGTCAGGGAATGGGGGCTTCTGTAGTACTCGCAAGGAAAGAGGGCGTTGGTGGGGTGGAGTTACGAAGTCGAGAGGCTACCCCACCCGCTTCCCCAGCCCCAGCTCATTTTTAAGGTTCTTTTCTTCTTTGATCTGTTGATCTAAAACCACAACATGTTTAATCAGGGCACTGTCCCCCCACAGTTTGGTGGGTTTTAACCCAGATTGGGCTCTTTAAGGACCTTGGAGTGTTGCAGGGACACACACATCCTGGTTCATTTATATTTCAGTGTTTGGTTAAGCCCAGAAAACAGTTCTGTTCCGTAACCAGGATAAGCGAGTTGTGAGAAGCTTTTGGGCTTCCTGCACGACTGGCTGCGGCTCGGAGGAGGCTCTTTGCAACGCTGACTTGCTGACCCTTAGGGCGTTCGGGGTCACCCCTCCCCAAGGCTTGTGTGCCCCATTTTGACTGTCACAGGGGGCCAGGCCAAGTTCATCTGGAGGGTGTGGAGGCTGGATAGAATTATTTGCTGCCCTGTCAGCATCCCTGCTCTCTCCTTCCAGGCTCCTGGGGGTGGAAAAGGTGGTGAATTACGCGCTGACCGAGTGGCTGACGGACATTCGCAAAAACCAGCTGCCGGGCATCTTGGGTGGCGTTGGACCCATGCATTCGTTTGTGCAGCTCTGTGAGTTGGCCTGGGGGGCGCTGGCCTCTCTCCAGCTTTTCTCCAAGCTGGTTTTGGGGAGGGGGGCAGGTTGGAAGGCTTCCTTCTCCTAACTCCCCCCTCTTTTCTCTCCCCCACAGTCCATGGCCTGCGGGACCTCTTCTGGCTCCCAATTGAACAGTACCGCAAGGACGGGCGCATCATCCGTGGCTTGCAGCGTGGCGCGGCCTCCTTCGGCACCTCCACGGCCTCTGCTGCCCTGGAGCTCAGCAACCGCCTGGTCCAGGCTATTCAGGTTTCTGGGGGCATCGATCATGCAGGGAGAGGTCCGCCAAAGCCCACCCCAGGATGGTCGGGGGGTGGGGCAGCTGAACCCAGATCCAAAGCCTGCCCCGTCCCATTTGGGTGGATCTGGCCACTGGGCAGCCATGAGACCCTCCCTCCCCGGGGCTGGAGGGGGTAGAGATGGCAGACCTTCCCCTCTGTCTGTTCACCCCCCAGGCCACCGCCGAGACCGTCTACGACATCCTTTCCCCCACGGCTCCGCCATCACGGGCCCTGCCAGACAAGAAGTACGCCCGCAAGCTACGGCGGGGTCATCAGCCAGCAGATCTACGCGAGGGGGTGGCCAAGGCCTACGACACCGTGCGCGAGGTGATCCTGCCCCCCGGGATCCCCCTGGGGTTACAGGCGAGGGCTGCGGGAGAGATCTAGTCCCATCACTGGCTAGCGGGGGGAGGCGTCATCTTTCCTGCTGCAGCAAAATGCTGCAGCGTGACGTCCTCAGCTTCGGGGCCCACCCGGCCGTGCCCTCTGCTGGGTGTTCCTCCATTTCTTCCCTAGCTCCTGAGCAGAACACCCCTCCCTCAGCAAGCCACATTTCCTTAACCCTTTTTCTTTAATTGTTGCACGCTTTGGCTTTCATTCCCTTGCAGCTATTTTGCATGCGAGGCCCCCAGTGGGAGCTCTATTGCAAGAATTCGCCCCACGCCCTCTCCAGATGCCCCCGCTGAAGACTGTGCCCTTTTTCCCCGTTTTTAATTAAATAAGTAAAACAAACAACAAAAACGCAAACACAAAGAAAAGGGAAAGGAATACACATACATTCAGACTTTACACTAGAGCAGTGTTTCTCAACCGTAGCAACTTGAAGATGTGTGGACTTCGACTCCCAGAATTCCCCAGCCAGCATAGCTGGCTGGGGAATTCTGGGAGTCGAAGTCCACACATCTTCAAGTTGCTACGGTTGAGAAACACTGCAATGGAGTGAAGGCTGAAGTGAAAATATGATTATAAAACAATTTAAAAGGAGTAACATACAAAAGGGGAAAAAGAGAAAAAGCATTCTGGTATCCCCCTTCTCTTTTTCCACCCCTTCCCCCCCCCCACTAATTTCTACTTAAATATTGTATACCGTGCTTTGGACCTCTGCAATTATTGCACATTTCCCTTTGGATTTTTCTTTTAATTTTTAAACATTGTGTCTTCAGAAACCACATTCTAAAGGTCTCAGCTTGCCTTGCTGTGTTATTCATAATAATCATTTATTAAGCTTGCGATGTGCCCAACTCACAGCAACTCTGCGCGGCCGGGTCCAAGTTAGATACCTATCAGGGACCCGTTCCTGCTTGAATTTGGATATAGATCAATATCCAATAGATTCCTGCTTGCTGTGGATATAGATCAGCGATGGCGAATCTGTGACACGCGTGTCAAAGGTGACACGCGTCAACGTTTTGGGTGACGTGCCGGCATTCCCCAGCACCCGACAACCCCTGCCTGAGTTATCAAAGAAAGAAATATGAGTTTGTTCTCACATTTCATTTTTATAATTATTTGACATTTCTTTATATAACACACAGCTCCACGCAGGATTGGACTGTTTTTTTAAAATAAATGAATACGGAAAGACTGGCTTTTCTTTTGTTGTGGGGAGGGAGGTTGACACGCCGGCAGAGCCGAGTGAGGCATTTTCTGAATTTTTGACATGCCGAGCCCAAAAGGTTCACCATCCCTGACGTATTCAGGCTCCATTTCCCCCCCGCTGCGTATTCTCCACTTCTAGCCTCCCAGCAAGGTCAGGACCCGCTTTTAATCATCCTGGAGGCCGGCTGGAAGGGCCCTTCCCTCCCGTCGCTCTCCCCCCAACGCTTCTTTCCCTGTCTGTCCCCAGGGCGTCATAGACACAGCCCAGGCTATCTGCGACGTGGCAGCCCGTGGGCACGAGCAGAAGGGCATCACGGGGGCCGTCGGCGGCGTCCTGCGGCAGATCCCTCCCACGGTCGTCAAGCCGCTGATTGTGGCTTCCGAAGCCACCTCCAACCTCCTCGGCGGGATGCGCAACCAGATCAAGCCCGACGCCCTCAAAGAAGAGTCTCTGAAGTGGCGCTTGGAAGAGAGCCAGGAATAGAGCGGGGCACTCGCCAGCCCCAGATCCGAACCACGGACCCAGCGCTTTCCCTGTCCCCCTTCGCCATTTGCACAACCGTGCCAGAGATGACCCTGGCCAGGATGACCACAAACCACGTTACGGCAAAGGGGGCTTAGGCATTGCCTGAAGACTCAGGACACGCAGAAGCTGAGCCCCCGAGGCATCCGGCCCAGGGCGCGATGGGACTCTGGCCATCTCCCCTCGCCTGCCCTTATTTTTGTACTTTTAGAGGTGTCTCCCTGCCCCCCCATTTGATGCATGATCTGCAGCTGTGCGCTCTCCCCGAAAAAGCACTCGGGGGGCGGGAGGGGGAGAGAAACATAACTGAGCATTAAAAGATGTGACTTGTTTTCACCTCTCGCTCGCTTGGGTGTCACAGGAGGGCCTCGTGTTTCTTCCGGGAGGCCAGATCCTTGGTTTAATTAAGGCTGAGTGGCTGGACAGCCTAGATCCATTGAATAGGGCCAGCCCAGAAACCGAGAAGTCTGCACTGGGGGTTTGCATTTGCTCTTGATCTTCCTGGGGGGTGTTGAAAGACAAGAGGAGCCACCGGACTGTTTTTCAGGCGAGGCCAAACCCCACTTGGTGTCCTTGGTTTGGTTCAACAGGTTGTGCGCATTCTCTTCACAAAGGAGGCGTCCGGTTGAGCTGGCAGTCCCACAGTTGCACAAACGCCATCTTGACTTTTTTGACACTCCCCGAAGACACCCCTGCTTAGCGTATTCTGGGAACCAGCCCATGAGGTCAAGGCGAAAGATGGTTTGGGGCTGAATGGGTCACGTATCCAAGTTTTTTTTTTAAACTGAGTTCCTTTAACCGTAGCTAAGCACTTTGCATAAATCCTGGTTAATTTTGCCAGGGTTTGCTCAGTCCAATTTCCGGGGTTTTGCAGGACCTTCCAACTTACAGGTCTAGAGCGGGACCCGCAGCTGAGAATGCGGCTCGCCTATTTATGCCTTGACGACAGTATTGGCATGATGTGCCAAACCCGCTTCCTGAGCTGACCCCCGGGCTAACCAGAGATCCTGGGCTCATTCCACAGGCTAAGCAGCCCCCAGGCGAACCAGGCACAGCCTGCTGTGCAAACACAGCTTGGGCCTGACCTGGTTAAGGCGTTGTATGGACATAGTGATGTTTTGAGCAATGCAGGAAGGGGTTAGTGGAGTTGGTAATTAACGAACAGCAAGGATTCCTTTGGGGCATTGTTTCTCAACCTTGGCAGCTTGAAGATGGGTGGACTTCAACTCCCAGAATTCCCCAGCCAGCAAAGCTGGCTGGGGAATTCTGGGAGTTGAAGTCCACCCATCTTCAAGCTGCCAAGGTTGAGAAACACTGCTCTGGGGGAACCTCATTCGAAGGACCGATTATGCAACCCCGGGAGACCCAGCCGCAGCCGGCAGAGGGCAGCGTGGTGCCATCCCCAAAGGGTCTGGGGAACCAGCTTCTGGTTTCCGGAATGCACAGCAGAGACACCCAGCCACCCCCACCTCCCCCTCCTCCTCCGTGCAGTCGTTCAGCCCTTTCCTGTAAGCGCAGTTTTAGGAAGGAACCCAGCCAGCCCACTGAAGCTTTGCCACTTTCTCCTCGGGAGACGGGGAGTTGACCCTGCGGCGTGCCCAGCTCACATCCTCCAAGCAAGCTTGGCAGGCCTTGCTCCCGTGGCCCCCACTTGCCTCGGGAGGGGTGGGTGGCCCGATTTCCGTTCTCCTAGGTCCATCTTGGCAGCTCCCGCACAGGCTTCGGGCCCCGGTCTGTGTTCCAGCAGACCATCCCCACCTTCGCAGGCTTTGGGTTTGCAAAAGGACGGGTGTTGGGGCTGAAGCCAGCGGGGGACCCTGGTCTTGTGAACGTAGCCCTGTGGCTCCCGTTCATCCTCTCGTTCCTTGAAATGCTGCGTCTCATCCCGCCTCCCCCCCTTTTTTCCCTTTCTTTTCTCCCCTTGGCTGTCTTCCTCCCACTCGCTCTCCTTAAGAGAAAGGAGCATCGGTCTCTGTGGCAACCCGGCGTATTAGAGGAGTTGCCGGGCGAGGCCAGTAAATCCGCAGAACGAAAAGAAGAACGCGGCCAGTTCCTTTAGCCAGCTGGGCCTGGATTGAGCGGCGGGGGGGGGGGAGAGGCGCCGTCACTGCCCGCCCCTTGCCGAGGCACGCAGAGACAGGGCAGAAGAAGGGGCATTCTGTGTCCGCTTTTGCTGGCTGCGTTGCCAAACCCCTCTCCAACAAGCCACTTGGGGAAGGGCTGTTCTCGGGCCTTTCTCCTTTTCACCTGTGAGCTTTAATGCAGCCCTTTCCCCCGTTTTTTCATAAGGACTAGAATCTTGGCTTTTTGCAACACGAGAGGCAGAACGCCCACCGCAATGCCTGAACTCTGAATCTGGGCCGGCACAGACCAGTTGGGCGGTTGCAGGGGCGGGTGGGGGCTTTGGCTGCGGCAAAAGAGGTGTTTCTGAAGGAGCCGCAGACCCTGCGCAGGCAGAGAAGCCTGGGTGGAGTCGGAGGGAAGAAAGCCAGCATTATCCTGGGGGACTTGAAACCAGAACAGTGAGCTGGGCTTGGAGGCTGTAAAGAAAAGGGAGAGATTTGATCCCCTATGTCAGTTTCCCTTGATTTTAAAAGGCAGAGAGAGAAGATACTGGAGTGTCATCCATATAAGACCTGGAAGAGGCATCCGTGACCGGGTTTTATTTATCTAAACTTGCTGTTACAAGAAGTGGTTGCGTTCCTTCCAAATGTACAGTTCCAAACTTTAATAGGGACTGACTGCTGTTGCACGGGCACAGCAGCTCGTGTTTGCCCGACACGCCGAATCGCAAAGTAGCCAACCCCCGAGTTCTGTGAAAGCCCAGCCCTTGCGATTAGCTCGCGCCTTGGCGGCTTGCGTGAACCCAGAAAGTTGGGCTAATTGAATAGCCCACGGTTCAGTTCACCACAGGCCATCACAGCTGATCTCCCCGCCCCGAAGGCCTGGCTTGGATCCACATCTGAGCGACGCACAACCTCCCGCGCTCGCAGATCAATCTCAGTTTGGATCCCGCTCAGCTCGTCGTCGCTGCGACCGGCTCTCCTTTTCGGAGCACAGCCTTGCTGCAGAGGGGACTGAAAACGGCCAGGGGAGCGCAAAGGCCTGCTCTGAGAGCGGCTGCGGGGGGCGCGGAAAAGGGAATCCCAAGGGGGTTCATCAGGCCACGTCCACAGACCCCGACTCAGACTCGCTGCGTTCTGCTTCTGCTGGCGTTTCTAGCCCAAGCCGCTGGAGTCTCGGAGAGGACTGGGATTTGGCCGCCAGCCCCGGCTCCACGTCTGGCCGGGCGGCCCTTGTGGACGCTCCCAGCCGCCCCCAAGCAGCACGCCGGCCACTCCCGGGGGCAGTCGGGGCCGAGTCCTCTCCCGCTGCGCTAGGCTCTGTCCAGGCTCGCCCGAGGGCGGCGCGCTCAGGAGGGCCCCGGTGCCGGCTCCTGCCTTTGCTCGGCTCTGGCCAGAGTCTCCCGGATGGTGCTGGTGAGGTGCTGCAGGCCGACCAGGTAGCCGTCCTCGTGGCTTCCGGGGGTCCAGGCCACGTCGTGGCAAAGGTGGGTGTTTGCGGGAGCCGGGAGCGTCTTGCCGAAGTCAATCATCCAGATGCTGGCCTGGCCCTTCTGGTCGTGGAGAAAGAGCAGAGAGCTCCCAATTACCTGGTAGGCAGGAAGGTGGGTGGGTGGGAGAGATCGAGAGGGAAGGAAAGATGAGAGGGAGGGAGGGAGGGAGGGAGAAGAGAGGAAGGAAGGAAAGGAGGGGAGGGGAGAAAAGAAGGTCAAATGAATTCCCCCAAACCAGAAGAATATTCAGGCCTCAGAATAGTGTGCTTGGACTTGAATCAGAGCCCTGAAATGCTGCCCACCCTGGGAAAAGATTTTTCTTTTTTGGCAAAAGCAATCGTAAATATTACCGTACGTAGTACAGCAGCTAAACAAATGAAAGGGGGAGCACACCCCACACACACACCCGACTGCAGAAGATGCAAACAGAAAGGGTTCGCCCGGGGCCCACCCTCAAGTCTCTTGCGTGGCGAGACTCAGCTGCCACCCTCAGGCGCTGTGCACTTTAAGCAGGGGGAGCGGCCACTGAGCGTGCA
This sequence comes from Liasis olivaceus, assembly GCA_030867105.1. Taxonomy (NCBI): domain Eukaryota; kingdom Metazoa; phylum Chordata; class Lepidosauria; order Squamata; family Pythonidae; genus Liasis; species Liasis olivaceus. The sequence continues at coordinate 20,112,499 of CM061356.1, forward strand.
AAAAGTGCCTTCTCTCACCAGGGAGCACCGTTGGATGCAAGAATCTGCTTCTTTCCGGCATCCCTGTAGCCCCGTATTTTTCAAACGCTGCTGGCTGGGGAATTCTGGGAGTGGAGATTTACACATCTTAAAGTTGCAGAGGTTGGGAAACTGCCCCAAAGGAGCCAGACTTCATCTCTTCTTTTGCAAATTAAACGTCCAACCTTATAATGTGCCTAGTTCGAAATAAGTTCTACTGGCCGCATTCGCACCTCTTGCTTAATCTGATTATTGAATATAACCCTTTGCCTGGATTATGCAACGCGCTGAACGCGCTGAGCCTTCAGGCACGAAAACAAAGGTATTAAAAACCACCCGGAGATAAAAATCAAGCAAGGCTGAGAGGCGTGCGAATGCATCTGGCAGATCTCGAACGGACCCAGTTACGGGTCTTGTGTGAGTGCGGCCCTTGGGTTTGATGAGGTTTCCTCGCAAGTAAAGCGCCCAAGAACTGCTGCAGTCGCCTGTGCTTAAGCAGGCCCTCTCCAGCCTGGGCCCTCCTTATGGAACCACAACTCCCACAGTCCCCCAGCACAGCACTTGGAATTATGGGAGCTGAAGTCTAATTCGTCCAGAGGGTGGCCAAAGTGATAAAGTGTTTCCCCTGAATCACTCCAGACACTTTCAGCTCCCAGCCATTTGGCGGGTAGGAATCCCAGTCTGGGAGCAAGTTTCTCCTTGTTTTTCCCAGTCCAACTTGTGTTGGTAAATTCTCAGAATGAATCAGGTTATTTTTAATACAGGTAGTCCTCGCTTAATGACCACAATAGGGACCAGAAAATTCGTTAAGCGGGGCGGTTAAGTGAGTTGTGGCCTATTTTACCTTTTTTGCAACGGTCATTAAACAGATCATGGAGCCATTAAGCAAATCGCACACTTCCCCATTGATTTTCCTCGCCAGAAGCCAGCTGGGAAGGTCGCAAATGGCAATCACGTGACCCCGGGACGCTGCAACTGTTGTAAGTGCGAGCTGGTTGCCAAGGGCCTGGATTGCGATCACGTGACCGCGGGGGTGCTGCGACGGTTGTAAGCGCAAGGACCAGTTGTAAGTCCCTTTGTTCAGCACCGTTGTAACTTTGAACAGTCGCTAAATGAAGGGTTGTTAAGTGAGGACTACCTGTAGATGGTGTGTGTTGAGGGGGCTGCTGGAGAATTTTTTTCAGAGCTGCTTTGACAGAACAGGTTATCTCTTGCCCCATTGGATAGCTCTGAAACCCTCGGATTTCCTCCTTTTTGGGGGGGGGGGTTCCCAGCAATCACCTCATGCCTCTTGAAGAAGATGGACTCAGTCAAGGCTTGGCGCAGATTCTCCAGGCGTGCCAGGTAGGTCTTCTGCAAAGCAAGGCGAGCATTAAACGAGAGAGAGTTGGGGGCCTGATCCCCCCAAACCTGTCTCTTCCTCGAAGCATGCCTCGCCAAGAAAAAAAACTGAAATAGAGATAAGAGCGACTTTAAAACAATGGCTTGGGTGGCCACGACTGAGGGTGCATATGTGGAAATGCAGAGCCGTGGTTGGCCTGCCTGTTTTTAGTTCGAAGCGTGGCTTGCCTGCCCCGGCTAGCAGAAGTCTGCATCTGCTTTCTCCAACGTGGAGTCTTCCAATGCCCACTGGAACTCGCCCCAGTCAATCTGAAAACACCAGGCTGAGGGGAAATGGCACACGTGGACCGAGGAGCCCGAATTTTCTCAGTGGTTGCATCCCCACAGCAGACTCAGCCTGGCTGCTGAATTGGCCAGCATTTTCTGAGCATCATAAACTAACCAAGTGTGTACCGTTTGCTAAGCCAGAAAAAGAGAAAAAAACTCTGATCAAAATGAACACTAAGCTTAGCCTGTTTGAATGCAGCCGCCAGATCTTGAAATGACCAAAGAACATTGTGTGAACGCGACAAATCCGTTTCCGTAACCGTCAACTGAGCGCTTCCTTTTAACTCGGCACAAAGAAAGTTAAAACGCTGAACTTTGTGGGCAGCCGCTGAAACACCTCGCAGGTTAAGCCGGGTTGACAGAACCACCTTAAAGACCTAGCAGAGGCATTCACACAGCATGCTAACTTAGATTTTTTTTAACCAGGGCTAGTTCTTTGTGGCTTAATCTGATGTACACCCCAAGGTCATCAGGGTTCACGGACGGTTCCAAATATTGTACAAACCTAGAAACGGAATAAGCCAAGAGCTTTTCTCTTCTTGGTGGCTGAACTCTGGACTCACTTACTCTGGCACTAACTTCACTGGGACGGGCAGACAGCCACAGAATAGCAAAAAATAAAAATAAAAAAATCCCCCCCCCCAATACTTTGGCTCGGCCACGGATCCAAAGCGCGGTCCCGCCTCTGCGCGAGCGATTCTGCCTCTCTTTTCCTTCCCCAAGAGCTCACCAGAACATCCACGCGGTTCTTCACAAACTGCAGAAAAATCTCGACAATCTGATCCTGGCTCCGCGTCTGCTTGAAGTCTCGTTGCACGGCTCCCCCCTCGATCTGCAGAGGGAGTTTAGAAAGGTGGGTTTCCCGACCGGCTGAAGGGAGACCCGCTCGCAATGCGCACGCACACATGCATGTGCACGCACGGCTCTTCTGCCCCTCACCGTGATCCCCTCGATCCGGAACCCCAGGGAAGCGCTGGAGCTGATGTTTTCCCTCCAGTGCATGTAACGCGGCTTGGTGATGGCGCCCTGGCGGTGCTCCTCCGCCGTGAGGGCCCAGGGGTCGATCTTCACCATCTTCTGGTACAGGTCCTGCCGGGGGGCCGGCCACGGCTGGCCCTTGCACACCTCGTCCTCCAGATACGTCCTGAGCAACGGGAGGGAAGGAAGATCAGCCGATGCCGGTATCGGCGAGCTCGGATTCTCCCTCCAATCCACTCAAGAACTTCCCGGTGGATGGGGCAAAATGCGGGCGGGGGGGCTTTGGGTTGCCGCTTCGTCCAGTGGATCGGGAGGCTTCGGTCTGGATTCAGCAAGATGTGGAGATGCTGCCCAAGCGAATCTCCCGATTAACGCTTCAGGCAGCCCTTGGGGGGACGAGACCGTAGCTCGGTGGCCACGGACCTTCCGGCATGCAAAGGCAGGGGGTCCCTTCCGACGCTTGAACTACAGCTCCCAGCATCCCCTGCCACCAGACACGTAAGAGCAGAAGGCCCTGAGGCTGCCTCCCTTTACATCCGAGGTGCACCAATCTTGGGGCCTCAAGAAGTCATTCCTAAATGATCGCCTTTCATGGAGGAGGAGAGAAAGGAAAAAAACCTATGCCGGCAAAGAAATCACGTTGAACTGGGTTCAAATGGAAATGCTCTGGAGGCTTTTTCAAAGCCTTATTATGCCAGCCTTTGATGGCCACCATGAAGACTAGAATCTTCTCTGATATTCTGCCATTTCCAGATTCTTAATGAGCAAGTACTTTGACCTGGTTTAGGTCAACTCCTGAGTTTTTGGACTGAGGAGCAGGTGAGGGAGAAGTTCAGCAGCTAATCAGGACTGTGAAGCTGCCTGGATTCAGTGCCCAAAGGCAGTGGGTCTCCCTCAACCACTTAAAGATGGGTGGACTTCAACTCCCAGAATTCCCCAGCCGGCATGCTTTAAGACGTGTGCTCAAGCAGGCTGGCTGAGGAATTCTGGGAGTTGAAGTCCACATATCTTCAAGTGACCGACATTGCGACACACTGCCCAAAGGGCTGGTTTTGCACTGCAAAGCATCATCCAAATGCTAACCAAGTTTAGCATGTTGTGCAAATGGTCTGCTAAATCTTTATCTGATCTACTTAAGCCTGTTGTGGCATCAGAATCATGGCTGGCTGGGGAATTCTGGGAGCTGAAGTCCACCCATCTTAAAGTGGCCCAGTTTGAAAAACACTGATTTAGAACCTCTCTCTCTCTGCAAACGAGGTGCATTCAGCGTTGTAGGGTTGTACAGCGCTTCAGATTCAATTCCAAAAAGGGGTTCCGGAGCCCGAAGCCGACGTGCCGCTGTTTAAAACAGCTCAACGATCCGGAAAAGAGGAGACGGTTTTACGGTGCAGCAGACAGGCGCTGTGTTCACCTCCCTGTGCGCTCCGGAGCACCTTTCGGAGACCAAATCCAAGCCTGCATCACTCTTGTTCGATGCCAGGCAGGATTTCAAGGGGATTCTCTCCTGGACTTGCTCCTGGGCCGCCAAATTGAGGTTCCATCTTCCCGCCCCGCCCCCCCCCAACAAGGCCATTCCAACGTGCATTCCAGCCTGCATCTCTAGCTGCAAATCCCCCCACCAACCCACGCTCCCTCAATTAACAGCCCCCTCCGAGACTAACTGGCCGATACCAAGTTTGGCCCAATCCAGTTCCCCCCCGCCCTGGGAGGCGGGCCGCTCTGACCTGGTGCCCATCTTGCAGTCCATGATGCTGGGGTTCTGAAGGCCGCGGAGAAGATCGTCCATCTGGATGTAGCGCTCGCCGCCCACCTCCACCACCCCGTGGTAGGCGGGCACAAAGGGGCGCAGGACGTCCGTCATCAGCTCGGCCAGGCACGCCTCTTCCACGGTGCTGAACCTCTTCAGGATCTGCCCCCCTTCGCTGGGTTTGAAGTTCCCTGGAAGGAGAGTGCACGGGGAACGCACGGGGGTGATGCTCCGCCAATGCTCAGTCCCGCCTTTCTAAGAGATGCTCGGGTGGCTTGGAGGCCGTGACTTGCAAGGGTGCCCACCGGGGCTCCCGGCGACCTGCCCGGTCCCCAGAGCGTTGTCTGCCGCTGTGGCTCCGAGGGTGGCACTGTGCCAGCTCCCACGCTGGGAGGGGGCCAGGCTTGCTTCCAAAGCTTTCAGAGAGCTGTGCCAAGCCGAAGCAAAGGTTTTGGAGAGGGAGGGGAGGTTGAACTTTTCTGCCTGCCTCACCCTCTCGCAAGATGAAAAGTCACACACGCATCCCCCCCCCACACACACCTTCAATGTGGGAAATTGTGGGATGAGCCAGGAAAAAGGAGACGCGTTTGCACAGCTGTGAAACAAACCTTTCCTGGCCAAGTTTAAAGAGTGTTAAGCGGCATGGAGGGGCAGGGGAGGGCAGCCCCATGGCCTGTTCAGTCTCCCGTTGGGCCTTGGCTACTGATCCCCCTCCCCTCCCCACCCCTCCCTTCCTGGGCATCCCCGGGTCCTGGCACAGTACAAACCTTCATGCCCAGCCAGCTGCACCCAGGAACTGCGTCGCCGCAAGGACCAATGCACCATGGTGAAGAACGTCTTCCAGGACTTGGTCTGGAGGGGAGCCAGAAAGCAGGTGGCTGAAAATGCGGAAACCCCGGGGGTGAAGCCAGAAACCCTGGGCGGCGGCGGCCCCAAACACGGACATCTCAGAACGGGAGTGGGTCGGCTGAGGCAGGGGCTGGGCCCACACGGCTCGCCAGGCCAGGCTCAAAGGGGCAGCGTTGGCTCTTTGGGCTTGACACGCACGGGGACGCAAAGACCCCGCTTCTTGGGCAACGCACGCTTGGCACGAGCTGCCAAGAGCGGCGCTTAACCCAACTCGCTTGACCTGCCTGCTTAAATGAATGATCGGGTTCACATAATACCTGGAGCTGCAGGACGTACAAAGTAACCCAATGGGCTGAGTCTGCAGAGCACACCAACTAAACCGCCCCCAAAAAACCAAGGTTAAAGCTAATCACGTTTAGCATGAGCAAGTGCGGCCATTAGTTTTGCAGCTGACTGAGTCAAGCATGTTGTGTGAACACGAGGAACGCTCTGCAGCACTGAAGGATGGAGGCCACGCGATTGAGAGTCTGCTGAGCTTTAAGCATGGTTTACTGAATAAAATAGGAAGCCAGACAAGCCATGTTATGTGTAATGTGTGAACCTGGCCATGTTGGGGTCTGCTTGGTGATGGTTGGTTGTAACTGCTCTGGGCAGCCTCTTCCAGTGAGGCCCCAAAGTCTTCCAGCCTGGTTTTCAAACAGCTCTCATTCAAGCCGATTTTTTAAAAAAATGTCTTTCAAAAGTAAGTCTTGCACTTGCCCTTCTGGAGATCGCACAACTCATTTACTCCAGTTATTGAATTCACCTATTTCCTGAGTTCACACAGAAGACTGAACCGTAAACACGCCTGGCGGGTGTGGGGCTGCCCAATGTGCGAAACCACAAAAGCACCATGGGTTAAAACCAAGCTTAGCCTGCAGGCCACCAGAGACCCTGGCCTCGATGCTGTGCTGACCGAGGCGTCTGCTTAGGAGAGGGGTCAAAAAAGTCAAGATGGCAGCCCCGCCTGCATGATCAAAGCCCCACCCTTTCTATGTGCACGAGTGCAGGTAAGCAAGGCTTCCACCGTGTGGTTGCAGTTGCACCTCGACTTTTTTGACGCCTCTCGGCAGATGCCCCTGGGGGCAACTCAGCCAGTAAGCAATGGGATGGCCGGGGGGGCGGCTGCAAATGCCCCCTCCTTCCTTGCACAGGCCTTTCACCCGCAGTCCCCCGGGGCGGCTTCGATGGGGGTGTCCGGCCAGCCTGAGAAGGGATATGGGGGTGCCGAAAGAAGCCCGAGTGCCCGCGAGAGCAGCAGCAGCACGGGGCCCCCTCGCTGCCTGCTGCCCGCTCAGCTCAAAGCCAGAGTAAAGGCTGCAACGCCGAGACAAGGAAAGCAGACGCTGCCTCCACAAAGGAGCAAATTCCCGAAGCCTTGGAAGCTCCCTGCCGCCAGGGCCGGGCGCCAGGATTAGCTTCCCGGGCTTCTCTGGTGAATGCTTGCAAAACAGCAAAGGGCTTGTTCTTTTCGTTTCCCAGCCCGGCGGCCCCAGGCCTCGTCCCCGGCCGCAGCGAAGGAAACCGAGGCAGAGACATCGGAGCCGCCTGAAGGGGCCCGCCAGGATTCCCACACGGCGGAGGAAGCAGGAAAGGAAATCTCAGCCCAGCAGCTGTGCCAAGAGGCCGCCTTCTGCTGCAAAGCGAGCCGGCGGTGCAAGCCAGGCCTCGAACCCTTTGCGCGCCAGCCAGCGCGGCCACACCTGGCTACGCCTGGCGACCGCAAGGACGAGGGCCCTGCTAACAGCACGCAGCCTCTGCAGCAGCAGCAGCAGCAGCAGCAGCACGGGAACCCCTGCGGTCTGTGCAAAGGCTGGCTGCAAGCGTGCAGAGTCGCCGCTGCACACCCTGCTCTGCTGCACGGAAACGCAGGCCTGTGGGCCGTCACGTGGCCCGTGCGCTAAGCGGGGGACTCTCGTCTGGATCTGTTATGGCAACGCGGCAGCTTTCTAACGCGGCGCGGAGGCTTTGCAAGCCTCGCCTGGGAACGCCAGGCAGGGAGGGGGGTGCCGTTTGGAAGAGGGGCTCCCTAGAGCCGGTGGGCCCAGGGTTAAAAAACTACGCCTGGCTGGCTGCGGTGCAAAAGAGGTGGAAATCAAAGACAGCAAAGACTTTGGCTTATTTCACTGCTTTTGCCGTCTCCTCCGCTGCCAGCTTAAAAGTGCCAGTTTGGAGGCCAGCGAAGCGTCGGGGAGCTTTGCTGGGGCACCGGCTCACAGTCACGCAGCGCTTAGTAAAACAAACAGAAGTTTTTCTTTAAAGGCCTTCATTTAAACTGAAATAGACGCTCGTTGTAGGAGGAGAGCTATATTTGGTAGAAAATCAAGAGCCGGGGAGCCCCTCTTCCGGCCAAGCAGCTCTATTAAAGGGCAGAAGCTTTTATTAGAAGGCAGAAACGTATTAAAAGGCAGAAGGTTTGTTTGTTTGTTTGTCTGAAAAAAAGTTTGTTTGAAAGAAAGCTTTTGAAAAGCTTCTGGCTTTTCATAACAGTTGTTGGTCAGGAAAGGGGCAACCCGACTCCTAAACAGACGCTCGGAAACTTTTAAAAAGTGCAGCGAGAAGGAACAAGTTTCAACTTTCGGTTTGGACGCTCAAACGTTTGATGGGGGGGGCAAGACTGATCACAGAATTAATATTTGCAGAAAGATATTAATCAGTCTGCCGGGCTAGCCAGCAAAGAAACAAACTGAATTTTAAAGAAGAACCGAGTTGCTCTCCGTCGCCTTAAAAACTCCTCAACCGTATCAAAACGCATTTGCTGCTCCTCAAGAATCCAACTTTTAACGCTGATGGACTGGAATTTAACTCCCACAATCCCCACCCTGCAGGGCTGGGGATTAGGGGCACTGAGGTCCAACCCCGCTCCCCCCCCCCTTGGGGGCCTCAAGCTGGGGGAGGTTGTCCTAAAGCACTATTTTAAGTCTTCCAGACTTCCCTGTCAGGATTGTCCAACCACAGAGTTCTTTCGCTTTTGCAAAAGATTACAGGGTTAAACATCCTTCTTTTTTTTTCCTGATTGCTAATCTTGCAAAAATCCAGTGTGGGTATTTTGCAAACAACAGCACTTTTCACGCACTTCCTTCCCATTTTAACTCCATGCAGACCTCCTCACTTCTCTCCAAGGCAGTGTTTCTCAACCTTAGCAACTTTAAGATAGGTGGATTTCAACTCCCAGAATTCCCCAGCCAGCATGGCTGGCTGGGGGATTCTGGGAGTTGAAGTCCACCTATCTTAAAGTTGCCAAGGTTGAGAAACTGCTCTAAGGGAACCCACTGCTGAATTATTAAGGGCAGGAATTCAATCTAAGTCTCCACGTCGGCGGGAGATCTTCACCTGCTGCGTTTCTAATATCATCATCTAACATCCACCTAATTTTCTCCTTTTGCTAACACTAAGCTGCAGGTTTCAAGCTTAAAACAGAAGTCAACAAAGCAAACCAACCACAGGTAAATCCTCCTGATTCGTTAGCCGGATTTCAAAATGCCGTCCTTTGTAGGGTGAGTTCAGCTTCGCTTCCCTGCTTCGGGATCAGAATGAAACTGCAACGATCCATCCGCCCGAATAAATCACTGATTTCTGACTGGGCGGCGCCCGAAGCAAAGATCTTTGGCCTCCGGATCTTTGAACCGTGCCGAGAGATGAAACACGGCAACCTTGGCTGAGCTCCACCGTTCTCAGCAGGGCGAGCGGGTTAGGACTCGGATGGGGGACCACACAGAGATCTCGGTGCTGGAAAAAGGCCGCGACCAACCGCTTCCGCGTTCTTGCCACAAAAATTATACAGGAGTCAAGTTTGACTCAACTTTCAGGCCTGGATAGATGGCCCCATCGTTGGCTCACCTTGAAAAAAGGTGAAGTAGGGCCCAACTTGGTTAATGCTCGATTGAGAGGCCACCAGGAGTAGAAACTGGTTTGGGAAGTGGGAAAAAACATGGCAGAAGATGTAAGCCACTTCTGCCTGGTTGCCAAAAAACCAAGTTTGGCCTGGTGGTGAAGGCCCCAGGCTGGAAAGCAGGAGGTGGTGAGTTCTAGTCCAGCCTTAGGCACAAAAGCCGGCTGGGGGACTTTGGGGCAGTCCCCCCCTCTCTCTCAGCCCAGCCCACCTCACAGGGTGGCTGTTGTGGGGAACAGGAAACCGAAGCTCAGCTCAAAGAGGACTTTTTCCCCGTCTGACGAATCTCGAAAGCGTGGCTTGATTTTCAGCCCCCCGTTGCGTAAGGACGGACCTGGATGGGTTGGGGGGTTTCTCCCCCTCCGGGGCCACCCTCCAAAGGGAAGGCCCACAGACCCCGCCCAGCCCCTGCCCGCCGGCCTCCGCCTCACCTTCCTCAGCACCCGCTTCTTCTCTGGCACGGGCCTTCCCTCGGCGTCGCTGAAGACCTCATCCGACTCCTGGGACGAGCTGGCCACGGACGAGCAGGTGGACGAGCCCGAGACGGAGCCATCGAACGGCAAGCCGGGGCCGGGGCTCCCCCGGGAGGGGGACGGCGCTGGGGGCTCCAGCGAGGCCGCCCTGCCCGCCTTGCAGGGCGAGGGCCCCTGGCACCTTTGCAAGCCGTTGCTGGGAAAGGCCCCGCGGCCCCGCGGCGGCGGCCCCCTTCCCTCGGCCGCCTCGGGGGCTCTGGGCGGGTCGGGCCCCTTCTCCGCCGCTTCCCACCGTTCCGGCTCGGCGGGCTGGACGAGCGATCCGGACGAGGCCGGGAGCCATGCCATCGGGGCTCCGGAGGAATCGCTCCCCTGCGACGGACCGCCGGATCGCAGGCCAGGCAACCCGCGCCCTCGGATGCTCCAGGTTCGGATGCTGCCAGGGCCGTCTGTAAGGGAACCCGAACGGGGGGCAACAAGAAAAAGAAATCAGGAAAGGGACGGCACCGTTTCTGACGCAGTGTTGATCCAAGGGCAGCTTTTGAAAGTTACCGCTCGGTTCATCGCGGGCACAGCGTGGCTGAACTCATGTAGGATTTAAACCGGGTTGAGGTGGGGGGGAGGCAAACGCGCCGATTATTATTACTGCTTTGTCCTTATTCTGAGAGACAAGCGTGTCTCCCTTCGTCCTTTCGTGCAAAGCTTGCCCCGTTGGTCCTGCGCGGGACGCAGAAGGGGCTTCAGGGCCGAGGATGGCATCCGGCACGTTGCACGGGAGAAAAGCAGGTGAAGGCGCCTCTGATCGCGGGGGTCCTTCTTGGGGGCCCTGTGAGGGTGCTGCTGCCGTAGATGGGGGCACCGTGGGCATCTGGGCTGGTTGCAGCGCCTCGTCCCCACGTTAGCATCATCCTCCTGGTGTGGCTTGTTGCTTGTGAGAATCAGGTTGGGTCTTTAACACACTACCCACCCCGACAACCGGCCCCACGACTATTTATGTATTTATTTATCTATTAGATTTATCTCTGCCCATCTCCCCGTGATGGGGGACTCCAAAAGTACCCCATGCGGCTGCGTTCTGGACCAGCTGAAGCTTCCAGGTACTCTTCAAGGGTAGCCCCATGTAGAGCGCATTGCAGTAGTCTATATCTATTAACTATCAATTGTTAATAATGATCTGCCTCGCATTTAATCTGCACCTGCTCACCCAGCCTGTCTTCCCCTCCTTGCCAAATATTTCAGCACGGCCTTGTCACCCTGCTCTGCCCCTGATCTTTTCCGACTCCACGGGCCTTGCAGAGGAGAGTAGCCTATTCTGCAGGCAGATGTTCGTTTTTCATGCCCTGCAAGGCTTGGAGTGAAGACGGCAGCAGTGCATTGGTGATCTATTGGTTTATTTACTTAAAGCATAAAAAAATCCCATGCTTTTGCTGAGAAAGGCCCCTAAACTAGCTGCAACTATTAGCCACGTGAGGAAGAGAGAGAGGTGGGTCATCTAAAAGACCCAGCATGCAAGGAAAAAGGAATGGGGAGGGAGGAAGAAAAAAAAACAACTTAACTTCCCATCAGTGCATTGTTCTCAACCCACCTGTTCTTAAAGCAATTGTTTTTAATCACAGCAAATCAGGCCTAGAAACAGTTTTAAAAGCTTTGTTTTATATGTGGTTGTCTGATGTGTCTTGGTCTTGAAACTCAGGAACTTGTAAAACCAAGTTTATTCTAGTAGTGTTCTAGTGGTTCCCATTTAAACACTGTAGGAGGAGAGCAGTAGCAACAAATCGGGAGTCTGGGGGCACATTTTCCGACCGGCAAATTTTATTAAAAGGCAGCAGCTCTCCTGAGATGCAGCTCGTGAACTTGTGAAATAGAATTTAATAAAAGCATCTTAATAAAATGCGTTAGTCGCAGAAGGGGCTGCCAGACTCCAGTGACTTTTGAATAGAGGTTTCCTGTCCTGGCCCAGGAGGGAATGTAATTAATCGAGAAATGATTAATCCAACAATGGTAGCGGGAGAAGCAGGAATTCCGCTGAATCGAGAGGTTTGCAGGCCGAATGCGCCCTCCTTCCAAACGACCTGAAAGGGCTGGGAAGGGCAGGACGTGGGACCGGGTTTAACGCTGCAGGCGGCCAAAGGTGCCTGGCCCTTGAAGAGATTATTTCCTTGATTTCTGCCTTTTTAGGAAGTTTACTTCATTGTTTTGGCTGCGTAGGAAGGCTAAGTGGGGTAAAGGCCCCGGGAAAATGAAAAAAATTAAGGAACTGAGATTGGCTCTTTGGTGCTTCTTCGGAGCAAAACAGGATCTACAGCAGTTTCTCAACCTGATGCGTGGACTTCACCTCCCAGAATTCCCCAGCCAGCCATGCTGGCTGAGGAATTCTGGGAGGTGAAGTCCACATATCTTAAAATGCTTCTTCGCCCAGCGCTAAAATGGAAATAATGATTGTTTAAGGCAAAACTCCACGTTGGGAAGGAATAGACAGGAGCATCTAAACTAGACTCCAGGGCAATTTCCCGCCTCCCTGCCCACCAAACCTGGGGCTACTCGGGGCTACGGGGTGCTGCTAAATTACCAGCTTTACCCGGGGAAAAAGTCCCAGAGTGTTGCCCACAACTTATCTTTGAAAATTCTGACTTTCCAGAATTTGAAATGAGGTGGAGTAACGAAATCCGGACCTTGGATTTTCGCAGGGCAGTTTCTGGGGCGCAACTCAAACACCGGTCGGGGGCCTCCGGCCAGCCACGCTCCCATCCCCAGATAACCCCCTTGCATTTGTAGAACAGGCTTGACTAGTAGCTGAATTAATTCCCTTTTTGGGGTTTGCACAATATTTGGACAGCTTTGCCCAAGACGTGGTGCAAAACGCAAGCAAAGGGGAACCTGGCTTGGCATGCGGGGTGGAGGCCAGCCGTGGGGTGGCACGGGGTCCCCCCGCCGGTCCTCAGGGAGCAACAAGGAAGCAACATTTTAACAGTGCAACAAGGAAGCGCGTTTGTCGCACCCGGGTCGGCGAAAGACCCAGTGGCCGGATTCACGCAACCCGCTGGGTGCCGATCGCCCGGGGGGCTTGCGCTGGGCGGCTTGACGTGCTCCAGGTCCAGGTGCACCGGGCGCACTGTGTTCGGCCGCTCTTCCCCGTGCCATCGGGAACAAGGAGGCGATGCGCTCTGCATATGCTCAGAAGAACTCTCAAGGGGGCAACCCGCGCGGAGATTCCTCCCCTCTGAAAGCCGCCCGCCTCCGACCGCAGGCAGGACGATCGATACCCGGGAAGGGCAGCCAGGAGACCCCACCCAACGGGAACGGGGGACCCTCTCCGGCCCGCCCCCCGCCAAGCCGGAGCTCCTGGGCGCCCCGGATCTTGCTCCGGACGCGCCACTCCCCACGCGCGCCGCTCTGCACGGAAGCGGCAGAGGAAGGGCGGCTGCAGCGGGCAGACCCCTCCCCAGTGTTTCTGCACCCCCGAAGGAGGCCTCGAAGGGCCCCGGCCGGAGCCCGCGGCTCCCTCGGCTCCAAGCCGCCCCTCCCCTGCGGGCCGCCCCTCTCCAGCGCCCCCGAAGCCCCCTCCTCAAATCCTCACCTGCAGAAGACGGAGCTACGGGGCGCTCATCCCGTCCCTGCGCCTCTGGCTGGCGGAGCACGTCAGGAAGGCGGGGAGAAAACCCGGGCAGCGGGCGGGGAGGGGGCGCGGCGGAGGAAGGAGGACCCCGCGGAAAGGCTTGTCTCGTGCTGCCCTCTGCTGGCCGCGAGCGGGAGCGCAGCCCCTCCCTTCGCCCGGCGGCCCCCCAGGCAGCGCCCGGGGACGAAGAGGCGGAACTCTGCCCATGCTCGGAGGCACCCCCTCCACCTCGCTTGACGTGTTCGGTGCCCAGCGCCGGGGCATTAAAAGAGAGAGAAAGATGCGGCGGCCTGAAGTCAGGAAATTAGGCAGAGGGTCTGGGTGCAAAATGCTGCTCGGTCCCTAACTGCTTTTCAAACTTGGCCGCTTGAAGATGGGTGGACTTCAACTCCCAGAATTCCCCAGCCAGCTTTGCTGGCTGGGGAATTCTGGGAGTTGAAGTCCACCCATCTTCAAGCGGCCAAGTTTGAAAAGCACTGATCTATAAGCCGCCAGGAGTGGACCAATACAGTGTTGGGTGTATTTCAGCCTACCCGCAGGGTTGTTGTGAGGGCCAAGAGAGGAGATCCCTCGCCGGGAGAAATCTCAACAAGGTGCGCTTCTCTCCTCTGAAAAGCCCAGCGTCAAACCCGAACATTTGTGCCCCGGGTCAGGAAACCAGATCCAGGGCTTCATTCATTCATCAGGTTTCATGCCAGGAAGAAGAGGGAAAGGGGATCCACCCTTGAAGGAGGGACCCCTGGACTGTCTGATCCTCTTTCCAGCCGATCCTCGCCTGCCTGATTCCGAAAGCCCCATTTCTTGTTCCCGGCCTCCGAGAACGTCCTTATGTCAACTGACTATGGCTGTGTTCGCACAACATGCTAGACTAGGCTAAAATGGAGCTTACGGGGTTTAAGGGGTTGTGGGAACCCAGCCGTCTCGGCATGTTGTCGAAGCGAAGCCGTTGGGTGTTGCCCGTGATGTGAACCAACAATTGTAGCTTGTTCTCACAGGTTTGGGAGTTCAGCACGTGTGAATGGGGAACTGCGGTGGCATTATTATGCTGATCAAGTTACTCGTCCACCGTATTTTAGCTACGGTGCAAAACTGGAGGGGAGGGTGCCCTGCAATCCTATTCTGACAAAAGTGCCCTTTGTTCCTTTAGATGGCAGAAACGTCTTCAAGAAGAAAAATAAAAACCAGATATCGCTGGCCAAAGCACATCTTGAGAGCCGCAGCAGAACAAGGTGGGTAACATTTACACTTTTTCGCTCATTGCAAAGTGTTGGAACGAATCAACACAAAATCCTGAAAAGAAAAGAGGTATTAATAACCATACCTTTAGGAGAAAATAAATGCCACGCTTTTAACCAGTACCCAGTGTTGGGCCTGTCATCCTGCAAGGCTGACCTGTCTATATATTGCAAGAACATTGCAAGGACAATTTTATTGCATAATAATTTGAACTTTATATCTTGCTCTTTCATTTTGCTTCTGCTGCCAGCAACTGCTTTAAGTACATGTATGTGTGCTAAATCTTGCTGGCAGTTTATTTTATTTCTTTGAGGCATGGATTTTTCAAATGTTGGTAAGACACCTTGGGACCTGTTCCTACAGATGTTAAAAAAAGAAAAACATAAAATGAAGCGTTTATTCAGTTGCATCTCGAGTGAACCAGCTTTCTCCATTGCAAACTGTGTGTTGTCAGATGAGGTGGGCAAGGCCCTCAGCAGCCGGAATTTGGACGGTGCAGGGTGGATCTGGGCCCCATGGAGTCTTTGGTGCAGCTAGAAGGGGGCCAGAAGCGGGATAGAGGAGACTGCTGGTGCCTGTTTGAGGAAGGGGATGGTGCACCTCCGCTGGAAGAGGGCATCTCTTGTGGGCCTCACGGGGTAAACCAGAGGAGCCATTCTACTTTATTGTAAAGCCGCATTAACAAAATCTTGCAAGTCTGAAAGTACAATAATCCTGCCATCTCCTTTACGCCCAAGAAACTAGGGAGGGTCCCTTCTGAGCCTCTTTCTCCACCCATTATGCAGCCGAGGGCTGTGCCCTCTCTTATCGGACCGTTCCCTTGGCAGCGTCTCTTTGCCCGTCTCTAAGGTCTTTCCCACATCCCATTACAGACGTCTCTTGATCCAGCTGCCCAGCTTCCAACCTGCTCTTCTGAGAGAAGGTCCTGGGGATGGTGGTTGGCTGCAGGTCAGAGGAGGCTTGCCTGCGTCCTCAACGGCCAGGTTCAGGCCAGGCGATGGAGCGGAACGGCTTTGGTCACTCTTGGGTGGCCTCTGACAGGACAGGCCCTTCTTGGTCTTTCAACCTCTGAGCGGCTTGCAAGGCCCCCATCGCCGGCACTGGGCCGGGAGCCGGAGATCCTGTTCTGTGAGCAGACGTCGGATCAGGGAAAAGGATCCACTCTGTATGCAGGCAGCACGAGGAATTTAGCCCTGTCTCCCGGGTTACCAGATCCTGTCGGAAGAGATCCCCTGGTTCAGGACCTAAACCAGCAAATCGATCAGTTGGGTGTCTTTTCGAGATCAAACTCTCATTGGAAGAGCAAGTGAAGTCCAGCACTGGAGGGGGTGCCTGACGGTGGCTGGCGTGCCCCGCGGGCTCCATGGCAGCCCCCCGTGCCCTTAATGATGCCGGATTTCTCCCCCCTTTTCTCCCAATTTTTTTTTTCATAGCAAGATTACCAAAAATAAGGAGAATCCAGAAATACAAAGAATAAACAATGAAAAAGACAATCAGTACAGAAAACCAACAACAAAAACTAAACAGAACCAAAAAAATTGACGAGAAAGAGGAAAAAGCGCCGAAAATTAAGAACAAATTAAAAAAAATACCAATAGTAAGTGTCTCTCTCTCACACACACACACCAGCAATATATCTTATTATATACATGTTTACTCTTGGTAATATTTATCAAATTAATAGAGAATTTAAAAATAGCTCTGAATAGCTGTATTGTGGGAAGCTGTCATGAAATCTCCATCAAAGAACAACCTATTGCTTCCTTTCCTGATTCACGGAAAATATTGCCTTTTCCAAAACAGAGAAATTACACCTTTCCAAGAACCAATATCTGGATCGGAGCTGGATTACTGCAATTTGCTCTCCTTGGGGCCGCCCTTGAAGACTGCTCCAACTTCAACGTCACAATATGCACCAGCTTGTATGCTGGTGAGCAAAAGCCATTTCACTAGTGTAACACCAATCCTGGGGGGACTGCATTGGTCACCAGGGAGCCTATCGTAGCAAAATTCGAGTTAAATACACAACGGTTCCAGTCGATTGCACAATCCTACTTATACCATATTATACAATAATACCTTTCTGGCTTACATACAAATTCGACTTAAGGACAGACCTTGGGAACGGACCTCATCCTTAAACTGGGGACTCCCTGTATTTTAGAAAGCTGTCCTTCGGATTCATTTAATTTAATTAGTTATTTTCTTGGTTTTGCTAACTTGGTTTGGTTAAGCCAAGTTACAAACGTAAACAATTAATATGTTTTAATCTTTATGAAACCTCTTTCAGATTTGCCCCTTTTTCAGGTTTCAGGTTATTTTTTCCAAGGAAATATGGCCGCTGCATTTACAAGCCCTTGACGACATTGGGTTTTAACCCCAATTTCTGTGATGCTCTGCTCAGCTTTTAAAAAACGGATGGTGGTGATGATAATGGTGACTGTTATAGGCTCATCCCGGCCACTAACATCCTGGTGGTTCTTCTGGTGCTCGTAACGTCTGAGCCTTGACGGCGCGGAGGTTTTGGGGCAGGGCGGAGGATGTGCGTCAGAAGTGAGGATCTGGTGGCTTTTCGCTTGCCACTGGAGGTGCGCGAAGCTGTCTGCGGGTTGTTCAGCCGACCCTGCTTAACACCGAGGCCGGATCGGCCCTTGAGCGGCTGCACTCTGCAAGCCACGCTGATGGGGGCATCCCTAAGGCGGGTCAGAAAAGTCAAGGTGGGCTCCATGATAGCACCATAGAACCCCCCCCTTTTTTGTGCATCACGTGTTCAATAAAGATGGGACTTTAGTCCCACTGTCATGGATGCCATCTTGACTTTTTTGACCCTCCCCCAGCCATCCTGCCCACCGCGATGGGTGAGCCTATCCCACTGACGTTTTCCAACTGAAAAGGTCTTCGTGGGGTGTGTGAACCTGGGCAATATTGCTGGCTGCCCGGGCTTCGCAGGTGGGCACCAAGCCAGGCAGCATTTTTAGACTGGGCCGGATTAGGCCACATCTCCCACCGGGGCACCCTTGGACTCGTGCTTGTAATTTATTGGGCCACGGTATGGTTTGCCTTTGCTTCTTCCAGGCAGGCCAGAGATTTCCTTGTGGTGCCCTATCCCAGACCTTTAAAGCCCCCTCCGATCCGACACAATTTTCTCGGAGGCCAGCTGACGGCTGCCACTCGCCGTGGCTTGCGTGGGATTACAGCTCCCGTAATTCCCAGCCAGCCTCTGTGGGAAGCATGCCACCCGACTGAGCGTGCACAGAGTTTATTTGCGCCCCCTGCTCCCGCCCCGCCTCCTCCGGCCTCTGCTGGGGCCTGCGCTGGGGGGCAGCTCGCAGATGATGAGGTGCACCACTGGCGGACTCTCCCGAGACCCGGGAGGCCTCGGCATCTCCTCGGCCGGGACGGTCGGCGCCTCCTGCGCCGGGGCGGGAGGTGGGGTCTCCTCTGCTGGAGGGTCGGGGGCCTCCGTGGCCGGAAGGGCTGTGGCCTCCTCGCCTGGCGGGGCCTGGGGCTCCTCAGCCAGGGGGCTCGGGCAGGAGGAGCGGCAAAACCGCAGGAGCTGCAGTAACCTTTCCAGCTCCTTCTCCATGACGGCCCACAGCTTGCCACACCTCTGGCTGTCGGCCTCCCCCGGTTCATTTCCTCCCTGCAGAGAAGGGTGGCCGATCCCCTCTGCGGGTCCTCCCCTTTCCAGCAGGCTCCCGATCCCCTCTCTGGATCCTTTGATTTCCAGCTGATTTTCAATTCCCTCCCTGGATCCTCTTCTGTCCAGCTGGTTCGCGATCCCCGCTCTGGATCCTTTGATTTCCAGCTGATTTTCAACCTGCTCCCTGGATCCTCTTCTATCCAGCTGGTTCCCGATCCCCTCTCTCGATGCTTTTGTTTCCAGCTGATTCCCAACCAATTCTTTCGATCCTTTACTTTCCACCGGATTACTTTCCTCATTCATCTCCTTTGGGGTGCCCTGTTCGTGGAAGGAAAGACGCCATGCTTAGAGATGCTCCAGGCCGGCCTTTCGGCAAACACTCGCCTTCCGCAGTCGCCGGTCTCTGCCCCACGCAGATTCCAGTCCCCCAACCCTCTTGTCCCCGGAACCAAACCTCTCTTGCACCTTCCCAGTTCGCATCTAACCTTGAGATGAAGCCCTCTGCGCCTTTCAGACGTCTGGGGCTCCAGTTCCTGTCATCCCCCACTGATAAGCGCAAGTTTCTCAACCTCGGGCACTTGACGATGGATGGACTTCAACTCCCAGAATCCCCCAGGCAGCAAATCCACCCATCTTCAGCTGGCCAAGGTTGAGAAACACTGACATATGCTGTGAATGTAGCCATGGTGGTTTCTTAACCTGGGTGTAGGGTTCAGTGTAACATTTGAACCCAGTCTTGGGTCGTGGTTAGTTCCTCCTCCTCTTGGCTTCAGGAAGACCCTGGATTTTAAGGTCCACTCCTTTGTGCCCCCCGGATTGCCTTCCAGCGCCTCCCCCTTTCCGGCAAGGCTCACCTGGCTGGGGACCCCCTCCTCCTCGGCGCTGGGGATCTGCGGGAGCATCTTCCTGCCCCGCTGGCCCATGTCGTAGGCGATGAAGAGGATGCTCCAGGCCATGGCGCAGCAGCCCCCCAGGATGATCATCAGGGGCACCCAGTAGGCTTCCCACTGCAGGGAGTCGAGGGGGGGCTTCCGGGAGCGCAGTTGCGGCTCGCAAGGGGCCTTGGCCCCTTCCACCAAGAAGCAGGCGAGCAGGAAGACGTAGATGTGATGAAGGCGTTGGGCAGCCATGCCGGCGGCTCCAGGAAGCCAGGAGATGGCCTTGGTGGTGCTGAGGGCTCGGTCTTTCCTGCAAGCCAAAGGCCCTCTGGCTCTCCTCCCCTCCCTCCATTGTGCCATCATGGGTCAGGTGACCCCTCCCCACCCCTTGTACAGCCACCTCTCCAGCCCCTGGGCTGGTGAGACATCCCCTTTCCAGGGAGTTTGCCAGCACAGGGCCTTTGTCCTGAGGTGCCCAGCCAGCCGGGAGAGGTTGGCAGCGTAGTGGCAATGCAGAAGACCACTGCTATTTCGAGGCGTTCAGCTGACATAGTTTGGTTTCTCCTGCACATGTTAAGAAAGCTCACTTTGAATCATCATAATGTTTAGCTGGCTTGTTTTTCACTTTTACTTAGAAGTGTAAGTAAAACGGGAAAACTGTCGGGATCGTTTAGGTCAGCATTGTTCAAACTTGGCCACTTTAGGACGTGTGGAGTTCAACTCCCAGAATTCCCCAGCCAGCCTTGCTGGCTGGGGAATTCTGGGAGTTGAAGTCCACACGTCCTAAAGTGGCCAAGTTTGAACAACACTGGTTTAGGTTAAGCACCAGCCTCTCTACGCAGTCCCCAGCCCTGGATGCCCACGATGAGCAGGTGCAGCGTCTGGTCAAGGTCACTCTCAAAGCCCCTGGCTCCGAAACAGAGCCGTGGGATTGCAGGGCCAGACTTGGATACAAAGCCCTGGCATTGCCCCTGGTGTTTGGGGCATGAAACCAGGCCTTGGGGCTAGGCGCTGATTTATCCCGGCCATCCCGGGGTCTCTCCGCTGTCGCTTCACGGTAGCTCCGGCCAGGAGGGGAAGAGTTTTATCATCTTGCTTGGTATGCTATGCTTTTATCCTATGCTCTTGCACTCTTGTTTAAATCTGTTTGCTCGAGTTCACAGTGAAGCTTAAAATCTCCTCACTTGCTGGTGTGTTCGTTGTCTCTGGATCTAAAAGAAGGAAAGAACCAGTTGCCTGGGCACCCGGTCACTGCCTTGACAACTGGCAGAACAGGCAGGCACAATCTCCCGAACAGGATGACTGCAAAGGTTCCCCGTGGTACTTGGATCCACGACCAGTGGAGATCCCAGAGGATTTCATGCTTTCCGTGTTGGCACTCACCCCACCAGATGTGAATTTGGATTTAAAAGTTGCTACGCATTTTAAACATTGGATCCCTGGAGGCTTCTTCACCGTGGGAGCTACGTTGCAAGAGGGCCCAGAGTTGCTCCTCCTTTTTTGGAATCTCAGGTGACTCCAATTCTTGGCTCTGTCTGGATTTGCACAGCCCTCTTAAGCCGGTCACTGTGGGAACCCCTTTTCTGCATGAGCCCAAGGCACCAAACCTTCGCTCATCAAGAAAAGGAAGGGAAGGGAAGGGAAGGGAAGGGAAGGGAAGGGAAGGGAGAGAGAGAGGAAAGAAAAAAAGGAAAGGAAGGAAGGAAGGAAGGAGGGGAGGGGAGGGGAGGGGAGGGGAGGGGAGGGAGGAACCAGGCTTAGCATATTGTTATGAAATGATTGATTAAATCCACTCCAAATAGAGTTTAAGATTAGTTCTTTTATTCTTGTGTTATTTGGACAAAAAGCAAAGCAAGTGTTTAATCAGTGTTTAACCAAAGTTAGTTAGTACATACAATTTCTCTAGTTTTCTGTAGTATTTATTACAATAACATATATACCCATCAAGGCTATCAATAAATGTAAGTGCCCGCCTAGGCTAACAACAATATATCAATAAACAATTCTGCCCTACTAGGCTACCCAAGTTGCTGTAAGTATTTCTGCCCAACTAGGCTACACATTCACACAGAATACTTACACACACCCTCAACACAGTTGATCAGGCTGTGCTAGAGTGGGCTGGGAATCGGACTCAGGGCGTCCCCTGCTCCAACGAGAGTCGTCTCGCACTTCCAGGTGGGTATGGTTTCCACCCTTTCTTTTATACCCAACTTGTTTGCTTAGAATTCATCCAAGTCATCTCCATCCAGGTCGTCCAGGTACGGTACATGCCAGGAACATTTCATATTCGGTACAGTTGGGTAACTTGTTACAACGGTGCCTCTCGTCCCGTTATCTTATTAATTTATGATGTGTCGCTTTATTCCTTACACCCACCAGCACTCCAGCCTGATCATTGTTGAGAACTCATTCGTACAATTCCAACATTCCTTCATGCCAGCAACGTGAGTTTCCTAGTAAAGTTCATGAATAGGATGAACATGGCTGTTCTATGGCTATATGATTATATATATATAGAAGGCTTAAAATCATTACATATTTTAAAATCATTACATATTCCCTCTCTTGAGCTATTGCGAACTGAAAAGAGTAATAGCTCACTACTTTATATTGTTACTTTTCCGCTCGAGTCAATTTAAAAGAAGAACAAGCATTGATACCAAGTGGAAAGCATTGAATACAACAACAAGTAGTTAGAATAAAAAATACAATGAAAACAATTACAATGAATAAATGTCTTAGCCATCCAAAAGGTATCCAACTTGTACGTGTGTCCCAAGCAGTTTTAAACAAATTGTGTATCTTCTCCCACGACTGTCTGGCCTCAGCTGTAAGACCAGCAACACGATAGATTTTATTAACGTCCTCCTCAATTAATCCAGAATTGTTAACATACATACAGCAGGAATGATTCAATACTATGCAAACTCCACCTTGTTCAGCCAACATGCTATCAAGGACAATTCGATTGTCAGTAACAATTCGTGCCAATGAATCAATTTCTTCTTGAAGATCAATAATTGCTTTTCCAGTAGTATTCAGACCTGCTTCTAAAAGCATAGAGAGGTTATGAACAAAATGATCTGTATTAATCTGTTGCAAGGTTTGATAACCTGGAAAGATTGTACGAGCTATAAAATCACCGACATCAGCCCAAGCCCATCGTTTATATCTTAATGAAGAATATATATATTTAGAACATAAAATTTTATGTACAGAAACAGGAGTCACGTATTGTGCAAGGGTACATGATCCTTTCCAACTTCCTGGTAAAAGTTTAAAACCTCCTTTGCCACATACCCAAATATAACCTGGAGGAGCAATAGTACCATAATGTTTATGATATACCTCCTTGAAATATCCGATGAAGGGACAATGTGGATTTAGTCTTGTCATATTACTAAATTGTTTATGGAAGGATCCACTATAATTTGTACACTGAGCAGCCCTCCAAATCTGACTACAGATATCTCTCCAAGGGGTGATAAAAAGATCTTTAGATTTATTACCAAGAAGATCACATATGTCCATCTTTGTCTTCTCCCTGTATCCCCATCGTCCATAAGGGTCTATAGGAGACTGAGAATGCCAAGAAATATATCCTGGAAAGAAATATGTATTTTCTGGACATTGTTCAACAGAAATATTATTTCCACGAGCAATCCATTGATCCTTATCCAATTGCATCATTAATTGGGAAGAATGATAAAATGTTTGCGATAAAAATCCCACATTAACTAAGCCTTCTAACTGATAAATCAAAACTGTGGGAGAGAAGACAAATTGTCCAGTTCATCACTATTCTTCGAGCTCCTGTTAAATCTGTTTCTTCAATAAAATTCCTCAAAACTATGAAACAATGCTCATCGTCTAATTTCTGACTAAAATCTGCTGTCTCAGCATACATCCTAAAAAGCCTTTGGACTTCAGAAATTATTAAATTTTCCTTGTCCATTTCAAGAGCCAAATTAGTGGCCCATACAATCGGTTCTCTTATGGGTCCTAATCTTCCTTTTAAATCTCTTAGTTCTCCTGCAGAGAGTGGTTCATAAGAAACTTGATGTTTAAATCCCCTACCAGTATCTGCACTAATTGAAACCTCCTTTACAGCAGATATGTGGGACCCAAAAGGACTACAACAAGGGTTATTATAATATTTGGGTTCATCACACCAAGATGTGTCAAACCCTTCACATGGGTCACGTGTATTCATACATGAAACCCGTCCCTGTTTATTTCTGACAGCTGCAATCTTACTTGTCAGCTGCATTAAATTTTGTATTTTTATTTTCATTTCCTGTATTTGTCTAGTTTGTTCTTCCATAGTTTGTTTCATTCTTCTAGCTATTTCAGTTTTTTCAAGCACTTGTTCTAAAGCTTGTCTATATTGTACTCCCTTTTCCTCTAATTCCTCACTTTTCCTATTAACCTCCTCCTGCACCATCACCAAAATTTGTCTAGTTGCCTCAACGTCCTCTATAGCCGCTTTCATAATATAATCTAGAAAGATCATAGCCACTGGCTCAATTTTGTCCTCATTCCCTTCTCTACTGGCAATAGGTTGTACAAGCTTATACATTATAGATTTTATTTTTCCTAATGGAGTTTTTTCTCCTTTTACTATTCCTGATAATTCTTTTTTCCCTCTTTCTATTAAATCTGTTACTTCCCGAGTTCCAGTTATTTCTTGTTGAACATTATGTAACATATCATCATAACAATCAGCTTGTCCTTCATTATCAGGAGGTAAGACCCAAATGGTCTGTCTCCTATCCTTCTTTTCCTTTTCTTTCTCTTTTCTTTTTCCCAAGAAGAATCCGCTTGCCATTGTATTCTGTCCAAATGCAAACCAAGAATCCTGCCGACTACGCCAAGTATGTCATGAAATGATTGATTAAATCCACTCCAAATAGAGTTTAAGATTAGTTCTTTTATTCTTGTGTTATTTGGACAGAAGCAAAGCAAGTGTTTAATCAGTGTTTAACCAAAGTTAGTTAGTACATACAATTTCTCTAGTTTTCTGTAGTATTTATTACAATAACATATATACCCATCAAGGCTATCAATAAATGTAAGTGCCCGCCTAGGCTAACAACAATATATCAATAAACAATTCTGCCCTACTAGGCTACCCAAGTTGCTGTAAGTATTTCTGCCCAACTAGGCTACACATTCACACAGAATACTTACACACACCCTCAACACAGTTGATCAGGCTGTGCTAGAGTGGGCTGGGAATCGGACTCAGGGCGTCCCCTGCTCCAACAAGAGTCGTCTCACACTTCCAACTGGGCATGGTTTCCACCCTTCCTTTTATACCCAACTTGTTTGCTTAGAATTCATCCAGGTCATCTCCATCCAGGTCGTCCAGGTACGGTACATGCCAGGAACATTTCATTTTCGGTACAGTTGGGTAACTTGTTACAACGGTGCCTCTCGTCCCGTTATCTTATAAATTTATGATGTGCCACTTTATTCCTTACACCCACCAGCACTCCAGCCTGATCATTGTTGAGAACTCATTCGTACAATTCCAACATTCCTTCATGCCAGCAACGTGAGTTTCCTAGTAAAGTTCATGAATAGGATGAACATGGCTGTTCTATGGCTATATGATTATATATATATAGAAGGCTTAAAATCATTACATATTTTAATATCATTACAATATTGTGAGAATGCAGCCTGAAGGACTTTGCTGCTTAACAAGGTTGTGTGAATACAGCCTTAAGCTTTGCAGCAGAAGAGCCCTCTTCCCAATTCTGCCATGCTTCCTGGGGATTATAGGTGCCTAAGACCAGTACAGCTCTGGACGCTGGGGAGATTGTGTCAGAGAGTTGTGGTCATGCTTCTCGAAGCATGGAAATCAGGCAGCAACACTCAGAGCAACCTGGAATGTCATGCTGGCTGGGGAATTCTGGGAGCTGAAGTCCACATGTGTTAAAGTTGAGAAACTCTGATCTAGCTCAACTCCTACAGCAGTGTTTCTCAACCTCGGCAGCTTTAAGACGGGTGGACTTCAACTCCCAGAATTCCCCAGCCAGCCTGGCTGGCTGGGGAATTCTGGGATTTGAAGTCCACCCGTCTTAAAGTTGCTGAGGTTGAGATACGCTGCCCTACAGTGTAGGAATCCATCTCTCCAGCATCCCTGACAGACGCCCACCCCAACCCCTGATGAAAACCCTCCAGCCAAGGAGTGTCCATCAGCTTCTGGGCTAGTCAGTTCCATTATTAAGCACCTTTTAGCAACAGGAAGTTTTGCTGATGTCCAGCTGAACTCCTGGAACAGCTCTGAACAATTCTTCTGCACGGCAACTCTTCAGAGACTAGGAAACCGACATCGTGTCTCCCTACAGTCTTCTTCTCTTCTCCAGGCTAAACATCCCTCCAAATGATCTAAGTTACATTTTTCTTTCTGGACCCTTGCTCACCACAGCTGCCTTTCCCTGGCCATTGTCCAGTTCGTTCGTCCTAAAATGCAGTACCCAGGAGTGGACCCAAGGGAATGAGAAGTCCCTGCAAAGAGAGAGGACCTTTTTCACAGAAAGGCAGACTGGCAAGGTGTAATGGCATGTGGGAATGACCTGGGGGGGAGAGATGCTGCCTAGGGAACGGTCAGATAAGAGAGGGCACAGCCCACAGATGCACAATGGGGGGAGAAGAGGCTCAGAAGCGACCCTCCCTAGTTTCATGGGCTGTAAAGGAGACAGCAGGAAAATTGTACTTTCAGACTTGCAAGGTTGATGTCAGCCTTACTAGGTAGACCAGACAGGAATCACAACCGGATGAACTAATTCTACTTTCTTGTAAAGCTACCTTGACAGAATCTTGCAAGTCTGAAAGTACAATTCTCCTGCCGTCTCCTTTTCAGCCTGGAAAGGCCGCAGAGGGGACCTTAATGGGACAGGAAGGGAAAGGTCCCTGGAGACCCATGAGGATCCCCATAGCTTCACTAGCATCAGACCTGGTGAAATGGCTCTAAATGGTTCTCCACCCTTTTACATTCACCTTGTGTACACATGCGGTTCGTTAATTAGTTATGGAATTGATTCCCCACTCCAGACTCTTGGAGGCTTACAGTGTATATACCAAAAATCCAGAAACAGTAATAGAAGGATAATGCCAAAGTACAATACAGTGCAGTCAAGCATGTTTTGGCCTCACTGGCTCCACTCGGTCTTCTGCATGAACTGGGAGAGAAACCGGAAGAGTGGGGCCGTCTTTGCTTCGGGGGGGTGGCCTGTTCCAAGAAAGCTGAGCCCCCCCCAACACCTATATCAGCCCCCTCCCATCACACCTCCTGGTAGGTGGGGACTCTGAGTCAGTGGCCACAGCCAATCTGGCTCTGTAGATACCCAGGCCCTGAGCCCCATAAGGCTTGGAAAGTAGTGGCCCACATCTTGAGTTGCACCCAGAAACACACTGGACGCTGATGCAGCTCTGCAGCAGGGCTGTAATGGGGCAGTATCAAGACCAGCCAGGAAGTCTGCGCTTTGGAGCCACTGAAGTCCTTCGATAGTCTTCAAGGGCAGCCCCAGAGGCAATGAATTATAGTAGTCTAGGCAACAGATGACAAAGGCGGGAGGGACCCTCCTTGGTGCATCTTGTTCCAGGGAAGACCACAATGAGGCTGGGCAAAGACCCCCTCAGCCCCCAGTGGGACCAATGTCCCCCCGTTGCGTAATCAGAATCTGAAGTCAACCACCAAGGTGGGAGGCAACAGGATGATCTGGTGCCCGCTGCGCAAAGCCATTTAACTGAAGGACTGCTGAATTAGTCACAACCGGTTCGGTTGATGCTGCGCACTCAGCCATAAACTCTGCCCTGCAAGCCAACAAGCGTGGAGTTCCCACAACCCATGAATCCGAACCAAACTAATTTGTGCATGCTGGCTGGGGAATTCTGGGAGTTGAAGTCCACACATCTCAAAGTGGCCAAGTCTGAGAAACACCGATTTAGAAGCAGTGCAACTCCAGCCGACTGTGGGCAGTGGACTTTCCCCCAAAAGTCAGAATAGAAAGGAAAAAGCAGATTGCAAGTGTCCGGAAGGCAAACTGAATATACCGTAAGCGACGGGGGCTTAACCGCCCCCCGCCCCAAGGCCTGGGACAACACCCAGGTTGGCAATGACTTGAATGGGGCAGAGAAGAATTCGACCTGGGCTCGTGTAGATTTGATTCATAATTTATTTCTAATAAATGTAGCAAGACAAGATCATGATCCCCGGTTCCTCCTGGATCCGCTCCATTTCGGCTGCCGGCCCCCCCACTTGGCACGCCTCGAACCCCCCCCCGGTCCTCCTCTCTACTTGACCTTCCTCTTGCGTCCTCTGGCCCACGTCCTGCCCGGCTGCTCGCCGTCAGCAATTTCGTAGACGGTGATCCGCAATTTGTCCGAGCCCCAGTTCTTCAGGTTCGGGGGGCCCCTCTCCTCTCCTGCCTTCCCCCCCAGGGCGCCCTGCCGGTTGCGCACCTCGCAGAGGAAATGCTCCAGTTCGTGCTCCATGCAGGCCAGCTGGTGGGCATAGGCTTGGAGAGCTGGGTTGGCGCCCGGTGGGCACGAACCGAACTCCGGCTGGGCTGGAACCAGAACCTGAGACCGGTAACCGGAGGACTGGTCCGCGTCTTCTTCCCGGGCCTCCTGGACAAGGGAAGGAGAATCAGTCATAATGTCTTAATTAATTAATGACCAGTCGTAATTCCTTAATTAATTAATGACCAGTCACAATTCCTTAATATTTTAATATTTTATTTAATATTAATACATGAAAATTTCCTGCATATTTCTTATATATCTGTCCTGGCTTGCTTTTGTTCCTAAACTGACCAGAGTGTCCACAAAGTGTGGTCAAAAAAGTCAAGATGGCACGCCTTTTCTTTATGCGTGTCGTGAACAGAGCTTCGATCTCGCCATTGTGGTGGCCATCTTGACTTTTTTGACCACACCCTGTGGACTGCCCTGTAAACTGAAGAAACGTGAAGGACCTCAGAACAACTACCCCCAACTCTAAAGCTCAGCGGCTCAGATCTGGTTTGAACATGGATAGGGGACCACTAGGAGATCCCAGGGCAAAGGTGGTGATAACCACCACCACCACCATAATAATAATAATAATAATTTGTTGTTGTTGTTGTTGTTGTTGTTTACATCCAGTTTACCAGATCTGATACTTTAGAACAGTGTTCCCAACCTTGGCAACTTGAAGACGTGTGGACTTCAACTCCCAGAATTCCCCAGCCAGCCATGGCTGGCTGGGGAATTCTGGGAGTTGAAGTCCACACGTCTTCAAGTTGCCAAGGTTGAGAAACACTGCTTTGGACTATTGGATCCTACCCAAGGATCTAGAATAGTTTAAAGATTTTGTAATGTCTCCCCTGTTCCAAGTAATGCAATTCTTTGTAATTGCTGAGTTGAGATGCCATCCATTCGTATTGCATCGAAGAGCTTTTGCTGGTCTTTGGGGGGGGGGGCGTTATTATGGTCGGTCACGCTGTCAGCCAGATGTTTAGACTGCATTTGGCATTTTTATCCACCTATCAGCCCTTCCCAAGGACCTGGGATAGGCAGATGTTGTCCGATGGGGTTAAAGGTATCGACGCAGGATGGAAGCTGTTCCAAATAAAGCTTATTTATATTATTATTATTTGATCATTAGGACCTCTAACGATGGAATTGTCATACCTGCTGACATCATTAGCATGATTTGATCTCACCCTATTTGGTTTACAAAAAACAGCTTTGCCTTGGAACCACATATGCCTTACGGCGTTATGTGGGCAATCCCAGCTTGGCATAAAGGCTTGGATTGACCCTAAGTTATCAGCATTTGCTGAGCGTTCCTCAACAGAGATTAAGGAATAATACCAACCCTAAGGAAAGGAAGAGGAGAAGGAAAACTGCTTTGCCATCACTGCTAAAGAAAGACTGTTCCTAAACTGAGCATGACTTGAAGGAGGTTTAAGTGTTCAAGAAGCCACACGCGTTCACCATTTTCTCGCTGGGGAGACCATCCTATACTTTGGATTTCTACTGTCCTTTTCTAAGATTGGTTGGCTTTACAGAGAAATCTGGAGAAGTGATGGCTCAGTAATCAATAATGATGATGACGACGACAATTATTAATAATAATAATTTAGTAAAGCGGTATGCCACCCAACTCTCAACCACTCTGAGTGGCTCACGACAATCAAAGAATAAAATTAGTAAAAGTGGCAGGTGGCGGTGGTGGCCAAGAGGCCTTTTGCCCACCTTCGTGTGGTGTGCCAGTTACGCCCCTTCCTGGATCAGGAGTCCCTCCGGTCTGTCACTCACACCCTGGTCATCTCTCGGTTAGAGTACTGCAATGCGCTCTACATGGGGCTACCCTTGAAGAGTATCCGGAAACTACAGCTGGTTCAAAACGCAGCCGCGCGAACAATCTTGGGTGCCCCTAGGATGGCATATATAACACCGCTGCGGTGGGAGCTGCATTGGGTGCCAGTTTGCTTCCGGGTCCAATTCAAGGTGTTGGTTATCACCTTTAAACCCCTACATGGCATGAGACCGTCCCACCCCGTCACATTGACCCATCCCACCCGGTCTGGCAGAGAGGGCATGTTGCAGACCCCGTCAGTGAGAGAATGTCGGCTGGCAGGGCCCAGGAGCAGAGCCTTCTCTGCTGTTGCCCCCCCTTGGAGTATTCACCCCCCAGAGGTGCGGCGGGCCCCCACCCTCCCGGTTTTCCAGAAAGGACTTGACCCGACTCTGCCAGCTTGCGTGGGGCAAGGAAAGATGCAATTGACCCTGGGGATGGCTGGCGCCTTGACGACGCTCCCTGAGTTTTATTAACACCTAATTAACTTCAGCCTCTTGGAAGTATCGTATAGGAAGTCTGTTTTTAGCATATTTTAATTAATTAATTAATATTTATCTGTTTTAATTAATGTTTATTCTGTTTTTCCTGTAAACTGCCCAGAGTCACTCTGTGGTGAGAGGGGTGGTGAAAAATTTGAAAGATAGATAAATCAATATTAAAAAGATAAATAAATAAATGTAAAAAAAAAAGGTAAACAAATAAATAAATATAAACAAAGAAAGAGAAAAGACGGCACGACGCGAAGGATCTTCATTATAAAAATAATCATTCATCACAATCTGGTTAGGCCACAGCTGTACAGGATGACACCATGTCACTTTTCTTGAACTTATTTTCAGGGACCTTCCTTAAAGAGCCGGACACGAGATGACCCCTTCGCACAAGGCACTTAACCTGTTTCCTGAACTCACCCACTTTCCGGATTCAGATGGTGCCTCGGACCATAAATGGACCAAGCTCTGAGTTTGCACCCCCTCAGAAGTCCCCCAAACAAGACCTCCTCCAGCTTGGCCCGAACCACTTTTAGCGCGTTGCCTGGTGGCATCTGCCAGGTCTTTCTCTGACTTGCCTAACAGCGTTGTGCGAACACAGCCATTGGGGAGCACCGAGCAGCGACGCTTTGCCCTCTCAGCCGCCCAGATCTTCCTCCCCTCTTACCTCCCAGCGTTTTTCCGATCTCTCGTCCAGCTCCTGAATGCACTGGTTCCTCCTTGCGCACAGGCAGCGGATGGCGTAGAAGACAAACAGCCAAATGGCGCCGATGCTGCTGAGCAACGCCACGGTGGAGATCCAGGGCCCCCCAGTCGCGGCACTGCTGTGCCGGTATCGCAGCTGCTGCTCGCAGGGGCCGTTCGTGGCAGCCCGGGAGAGGGGCCCGGCCGGCAGCGCCAGGGCCAGGAGCAGGCCCCGAGGGCCCCTCCAGACATCCATGGCCACCACCGGGTTCTCGCTGGGCTCTCGCGGAGGCATTCCGGAAGGCCCCGGGGGGGGAGAGGCTCCCATTGTGAGTTGGCTGCCCCAATGTTCTCCCTGGGCAGCCGAGAGCAAGAGGTTCCAAGCTGGCGCTTGCCCCGGGGCCCAACCGGGGCTGCCCTCTTATTTCTCGAGGAGGAAAGCCCACCTGGGGCCGCTGTAGTCGTGCCTTCTGGAAACTTCAGGGTCCCCCAAGCTTTCCTCGTTGCTCCCTTTCACGGCTCCCAATTCCGCCCCGAGGCCGAGCACTGGAAATCAAGGGGATGTTGGAACTTGCAGCTAAATTCAGGGGAACAGCCCGCTCCGTTCCCTGCAACCCTTGCGAAATAAGCTGAATTATTATCATGGGCCTGTTTGGGTCCTCTGCTTAGGGTTTTTTCTTCTCCAATTATTTTTCTATTTCGGCAAACCTTGGAGTTCTCCTAAGACTTGGGGTAGCTCGCCATTCTCCGAGGGCGGCCCCATTTAGGGTGCATGAGGACTAGAAGTTTGAGGGATGGTTTTGCTGAAAGGGCCATTTGAAAGCATGGCAATATACCTGTGACGTCTGGGTTTTATTCCAGACTTTTGGTCTTTCTTTATAAATCAAAGACGTGGCTTTCTAAGGTGGCTGCGGGAGAGGTGCAGGAAGAGAACTTGAAGCCATTAAGCAAATTATAACTCAGTCTCAGGAAAGGAAGACAAGGTGAGAAAGAAACTCAAGAGAGCCCCGCCTTGATTTTATTTAGTATAAGAGAAGATACTTTGCCCCGCTTTCAAGATCCTTTTCTTATGCCCCATAACAATAAAAAAGAATTCCACTCGGCCTTCCGTTTCTGTTCCCTGACCTGGCCTCCCTCGAAGGGCCGACAGCTGTTTTAAAACTATCCTCCTCACGAGTCACCTGGATCTCTGGTGCATGGACAGGCAGCCTTCTCCAGCCCGAGGATTGTCCTTGCCTGGTGGGTAGACTCCAGGGCAAGCAGCTGGATTCCGTTTGGATGCCATGTAAAGGTAATTCATTTGGTTCGCACAACATGCTAAACCCAGGTTCACAAAATTGCTGTGTTTGTAGAACGTGTGGCAGCCAAAGAAAGAAACCCTTTTCTGGCTTCACTTGCTAAATCAAGGGATGGGTTCCCACAACACACTGGCCCACAAACCTTATTCCAGCCTTGTCTAGTCCGGAATATAGATAACCATTTTCCCCAGACAATTCAGCACCATTTGTAGTAGAACCTGGTGCGAGGACCCCTGTGGCCCAGGTGCTGCAGATGGTGACCCTTGCTCTAGGGTAGGCAGAAATTCAACTGGTCAAGCTTTGCTTATCAGTTCTTCACTACTCTAAGCTTCACTCCGTCCATCCTGCCCGTTTGGATATGCCCAAAGGCTCAGGACAGAATGGAGGAAAAGATACTGAAAAGTTTTAAAGCTCATTTTTAAGAAACGTATAGCATAAAAGTGGGGAAAGTCATGGTGATAAAAGCCAACCTGGCTCAATCCGGGCCCTGAATTGGATATCAATATCACAGGGGATCAGAATGAAATTTTTCTGCAGCTCCTGTGAAGTTGGGGCTCGGCACCCCAACCGCTCTGGGCTCGCTGCTGCTCCCCGGCCAGAAATCCTGCCTGAGTGTGCCTAGGCTGGTCAAAGACCATATAATGAAGTTTCCCTGGCCAAGAATCCTGCAATGGCTCCAGGAGCTTTAGGGTTAGGGTTGGGGCTGAGCCTGGAGGGGCTCATCCCTAAACGGAGAAGCGTTGTGGAAATCTCTCCAAACGCGCGCCTGCTTCAACCTGGTTATCCCTGGGCTTTGTGGGTCTGCATGGGCTGGAGGGAGGTGTGTATTTTTCACGCACCCTCGGAGGAGGAGAGTGGGGTTAGTTGGGGTAGCCAAAAGTCAGGAGTCTGTTATTTAAATGTATACTTATTTATAGATTTAATAAATTTTCAATTCTTCTCAAGTGAGCTGCAGCTCACAAAAGCCTCTGCCTTTGAATAAAGTTAGTTCGTCCCAAAAGGTGCCCCCAGACCTCATTTTTTGCCATCGGACACCAACACAGCAGCTCTTCTCCGCCAAGGTCTCAAAAGTAGCCCCAAAGGTGTGGACTTGTCCACTTGCCTACAGGCCAAGTGTAGGCTGGAACCCAAAACAAGTCAGAAACCTCCAGCAGTTTCTTCCCAAAAGGAAAAAAAATCCCCGTCTCATCATTCAGGTCTGCCAAGCCGGGCAGGAGCCTTGCAAAACCCTGCAACTCCCTGGGCTCCAGACCACAAGGGTTGGACCCACAAACAGACCCACACCCTCAATGACGCCAGGGGCAAACCTGGTTCCGCATCGCGGCCTGGCCTGACCCGACCTGCGTATGCGTCACCGGCTTCTTCTTCCTAGGAGTGCTATTTGTTTAAACCTTTTTGAAGACAGGCCAGTTGCCCTCCGGGCTGCTCCTTGTGCACACAAATTCCGTTTCTGGTGCAGCTTTTGGGGGGACCCTCTTGGACCTCCTAGACTCAGAATCGATACGGTGAAGCTTCAAAAGGAGGAGGAGGAGGCGGCAAGCAAAATTGGGGGACAAGGGGATGCCGGGTTTTCTCCTTGGAGAAGCAGCTCTGATGTTAATCCGGGAGGAAATAAAACAACAGGGGACGGGATGAGGGGGTCTCGCGAAAATCAGGTGACTGAACGGGTTTCGTATTAGTAGCCCTTCACTTTCAATTTCTAATTTGATGTTGTTTTTTAATTTGGTCAGCTGCCTGGAGTGCTTCTCCGAGCAGAAAGGCAAGGGTATCACTCCATCAATAGTTCTCCTTTTCGGAGACCGAGCGAGGCTGCCCCTGAAGCCCCCCCCCCCGAGTGGTCTCAAGTGAACTTTGGTGGAGCCGCGGCAGCACCCAGGCGGCACCCACTCCCCGCTCCTCCCCCGCCTTCCTGGGTGCTGTTCTTTGAATTCCCCCAGCACTTATCAAATATTTGCAGCAAGGCTAATCATTAACCCACCGCCCTTTATGAGCGAACGTCCCTGCTGGGTGGAGCCGATCTGACTTTGTCCATTTCCTGGGGGGGGCTCTCTCTACCCAACAGCAGCGGCAGAGGTGCAGCACCAAGCTAGGGGCCTGGGAGAAGGTAAGGTGCCCCTTGGATGACTGCAACCATTGCTCCTTCCTTCCTTCCTTCCTTCCTTCCTTCCTTCCTTCCTTCCTTCCTTCCATCCATCCATCCATCCATCCATCCATCCATCCATCCTTTTCTGCCCATTTAGCCCTTCTGTCTCATTTTGCCAGCTTGTTTTCTCTCGACTGAAGCTGGCTTGGGCACCAGCTCAGCGTTTCACCCCGTTTGGAGGCTGTTTCCTAGGGGGGAAACAGAAATGCTCCCTTTCTGATTTTCTTGGCTTGGAAAAGGAAGATTCTTAACATGTTTCCGCCACCTGCAAATCTTCCCTTTAGGGCTGTGTTTTTAGCGGCCGATGAAAGATCAGCTGAAAAGTGGTGATTGGGGTGGGTGGAAGAGCTCTCTGTACTAATTTTTGTCCTTACCACGTCCCTGAGAGGTAGGCCAGGCTAAGGGTCGAAGAAGGGATGGCCCCCAATTTCTTGGGTTCAAATTCACTTGGCCGGAGTCAGTCTAACCCCGTGTTTCTCAACCTCGGCAACTTTCAGATGTATGGACTCCAACTCCCAGAATTCCCCAGCCAGCAAGGCTGGCTGGGGAATTCTGGGAGTTGGAGTCCACACATCTGAAAGCTGCCAAGGTTGAGGAACACTGATCTAACCACTTCAGCAGTACTCCCTGAGTTGGTGGCCTCCTGATGGGTTGGGGCAACGACTGGGAATTCTCAGCCAGCCTGGGGGTTATGGGTGGTGTAGTCCCAACACACATGGGACAACAGGTTGCGGAAGGCGGCGCTGGTTCCATCATGCTGGCTGGTGTCTGAGCAAACTTTGTGGAGGGTCGGAAAGTGTTTCTCTCCTGGCAGGGTGTCCAGTCAAAGAGAGCAGGAAAAATTCTGGCAACAGGGTAAAACCCCCCTTCTGAGGAGTTTGTAGTCGACTGTAGCCCGGCCCCTGTTTGGCCCAGGGGTGTAACTGGGCGGGGGGGCTTTCCCAGTGGGACCCCAGTAAAGCCCCCTCGCCCTATCTCTTACCTTTGGGTCAGGCAGCAGGTGCCCCATTTTCACCTACAAAAGGAAGCAATTAAGTTTAAGGATTACGGATCAGCTTTTTTGGGGTGGGGGCAATTCCTTTTTTCAGGCTGTTCCCTTTGCCTGGGCAAATAAAGATTCCCAGCTCCAGGGCATGAAATCCACATTGGAGTCCAACTCAGTGGAAACAGGAATCTGGGGGACCATGGAAAGTTCTCAGGAGTGCATGGGGGGAATCTGGGTCCCTCCCCAGCAATCAGGAGTGGGGGCTGCTTTGGAGCCCCTTTCTCACAGAGATCTTCTTTTTTGGGCTATACCCCCAGGATACCCTCCTACCAAACTAACCAAATCCGAGATGTAAAAAGCAGCGGTAACCACATTGATCTACCCAGGAAAAGAGATTCCCCAAAGCCACCTTCAGGGTTTAGCAGGGCTCAGCCGTCAAGCTGACGGCGACCTGGTGCCCCCAAAACCAGGAAAACAAGAGTGGGCCAGACATGGCCCACGACGCCCGGAGCGTGGCGGAGAAAAGATGGCGTACTTCCTGCCTTCCTGCCCAGGAATCGGCCCACCGCATATTCCATTTTCATCAGCCGTGCCCAACTGTTTTCCATTTCGCTTTAAGACGAGAGACCAGCGCCTTAATCCGGGTGCTTCGGGCCACGCGTGTGCCAGGTTCAGAGTCCAACGGCAGGGCCGTGGATGGCCCTGAGAACGGCTGCCAAGTCAGGAGGGCAAGGTCCTTCTGGAGAACCAGGAGTGGCCTGGAGAGGACCCTGCTCACCCGGGTTAGTTTCTTTCTCTTTCTTCTTTGTTAATAATTTTATTTAAGTTTTCAATAAACATAGTAAAAACGAATACAAACAGAACTAGAAGAACAAAAAACAATGGAAGTTCAGAAGGTGCAGAAAAAAGAAAAGGAAAAGAAAAAGGCAACAGAGACAAAATAAAATTTAAAAAATAAATAATAAATAATAAAATAACAAAGTGGCTTCCAAACTTCATCACACCGAGCATAAGCTAATATAGTAACTTTTCGCCCTCTTTTAAAGTGACAGATAAAAAAAACTCTTCTCCCCTTAGCCTTTCATCTCTACGCAATCCAGAAATCGTCACCTTTTCAGTCCTGCATCAGCAAAAGGTCCATTAGGAGTTCCCAGAAATGTCAAACCAATCGTTTATCCCCGGTCAAACAGTCCAACTTTATATTCCTTCTTTTTGCTCTGCACAATCTTGGCCTTTCAGTCCTTCCTATGGCATTGCAGGATTTGATCTTTCATAGCTTTTTGGCATTTAAAAGGAGTTTTCAAAGCTTTCATCAGCCTACTCTGTAAATCCCGCAAAAACGTCCCGTCCAGGACTTCTGGTCGCGGCTGTTCCACGTCCAGACCCTTCTCTTGACTGCTCTTGTGTGTTCCCATTTTGGTCATCTCAGTTTTGTTGTCCTCCATGCCTTCAAACTCTATAATGTCTATGACCGGTAGAAGTTTTTAAAAGTTTTTCTCGTCATCTTCTAAATGTTTATCCATTGAAATCTGTATCCTTTCTGAGATATTAGTTATTAATATTTCAGTCCATGTTTCAAAAAACTCTCTAAGATAAGAAAAAGTGATAGCCAGTTGAGTCATTTTAACTCTTTTCTGCCTGGTCCTTCAGTTCCCTCTAGTGTCCATCTGCAACCTTCATCAAGCCTCAGTTTCTAACATGGGTTTAGTTCCATTTCAGTCATTTCCCACGATTATATTATTTAATCACACACACACACAAACGTTTTTCAAATCTTGCAGCAAAAATAACCAATATTCCAAATCTGTCTGGCCTCCCAATCCGTTTAAAACTTTCTTAAATCAAAATCCTTTTTTTCTATTTTGCTTTTGGCCAGTTGTATATTCTTTTAAATTCCTAAGTCTCTGTTTAACATTTCTAAAAACCAAAAAGAAGGTAAAACTCACCAAGTGTCAAATTAAGCTTGACGTTTTGAAGGTCTCTAATATCCATAAAGTGGTTAAACTGAGCATTTCTGAAAGTGGGTTCAGCTGGCTTGGTGTCCTTATGAAAGGCTCTGGGGAATTCTGGGAGTTGAAGTCCAGACATCTTCAAGCTGCCCAGGTTGAGAAACACTGATCTAGATCAGATTGGGTGAACTGTCGGGGTGACGACTTGTTATGAATATCTCCTACTGTTCTCTTTTTATTTACTCATATACTTGTATCCATTTTATACTTTTGATATGGTCAATGTCTAAATAAATCAATAAAGCCTCTATTCTATTCTATTCTGTTTCAGGGGGGTTGGGGGGGTTAGAGGACAGAATGGAGCCTTTCAGGGGCTTAATGGAGCCTCTTCACTCCTGAAGCCTCCCCCAGACTAAAGGGTGATGTCAGCCACGCTGTGCCAAGGTGGAGGAAGCTGATGGTGGCCAGCGTGTGGCAGCGCCACCTAAGAGGAAGGGCAGAATAAATGGGATCAAAACCCAGCCAGCCGGCCTTCCTCAAATGCCCGATGCTCCCTGAGTCCCCATAATTCCCAGCCAAGAAGAACCTGGGGTGGGTGACCTCAGAACTTGCTAGCTGGGAATGATGGGTGTTCTGATCTGATCCACCAGGTTGGCACTGGGCTAAGAGACATGGTACAGTCTCCTTGGCAGCTGCTGTTCCTTGTGGCCTGTGGAGTTTTGTCTCCAAAAGAAGATGAGGGTGGCGTTTATTTAATGTTTTTTAATTTAAATCTGATTAAAAAAAAAAAAGTGGGTCAGGGATCAGAAAGGAGGCTTTACCATTGCTCACGTCCAGGATTAAAAAACATGTCTAAGAGATAGCGTTATTGCTTCATCCTGATGAGGATTATGATTACTACAGCAACAACAACAATAATATATTCTCCTCCCTCCCAAAGGAGATTTGGCAATACCCAACGCAGTGGCTGCCTTTACGCAACAGGCTGAGCGGATTCATCTTCTGGATTTGCACAACACGTCGAATCCATTCATTCGCTTGATTGATGTAGCCGCCCATCTCACTTTTACATGACTCTAGGCGGCTTGCAATAAAATAAATAGCATGCATAAAATACACAATATAAAAAATAAAAATAAAGTACGTAGCAGCCCGGCATGATCCAGCCAACCATCACGCAGTCAGAAGCTGGGCTCTAATCCATGCCCAGGGCCCCAGGCTTGGGTGCAAAACCAGGTTTCCAAGGCCTTACGAAAGGCCAATGGGGATGGGGCCGGTTTAATTTCAGGGGGGATGATGTTGCAAAAGGTGGGTGCTCTCCTTCTGGCCCCTGGCAGCCAACACTTCTTAGCCGATGGCACCCGCAGCATGCCCTTCCTGCCCGATCAGGTAGGACGGATAGAGACGACTGGGGAGAGAGGGTCCCACGAGCAACCTGTGCAAGAATCGAGCACTGGGTACCCCATACCCAGTCACCTTGTGTGAGATGGGTGGCTACACAAATATGATACAAAAATACATAAATACATATCTAAAGCTGCCAGCCAGGTCAGAATGGCAGACAGCCTGTTTTGAAGGGAAGGTGAAAAACTGTTTTGCACAGAGAATTAACTCACCTGGATACCTGTTCTCCCTCTTCTACAGATACACATCTGGGAGACGCACGCTCTTGCATGGCCTCAGCAGGACACCCCAGACGTGAAAAAGTGCCCAAGAGGGGGGTTGCCCAAAGAAGAAAGGTGTCTATCGGCTGTAACAGCAACTCCATGTGGAAGCATGAGGCAGTTCCCGTGGGGGGGCTGTTATTTTGGATGGGCACTTGAAAGCTGCCTTGGCACCCCGTCAGGACACTGGAGGAGACTGGCCAAGGATGGGTGGCATGTGACCATCCCATGCAGGACAGAGAGGAGCAATCGGAGACGTAAGGCAAGAGGACTCGATGCAACCGTTGCCAAGTCGGGAGTCTTCCAGCTGGGGGACCCCAAAGGGCCTTCAGCTGGGGGAAGGCTTGACCTGGTACCAAACTGACCCATTGCACAATCCACTGGATCATAAATTGATGCAATCCACTGGATGTAAATTGATGCAAAGGGCTGGGTTTGCAAGGGGCCTGGTGAAACTGACTAGTAGAAACCGAAGCTGACGCGGGTGTAGAAAACCGAGTAGGTGGCGAAGGGTCTGGGAAGGAAGGTGGGCGAGGAACTGTGAAAGCCCTGGGTGTGTTTCAGGGAGGAGGGAGATGCGCTGGCAGTCTTGACGTATCTGAAAGGTCGTCACGCAGGAAAGGGAGTGGGTTTAATCTGACACAGAGATGGGGGCAGATGTCACGAGATGCTGCCAGCTGTCGGCCAGTAGAACAAGCTGCCACATGAACTGGTGAGCCCTGCTTTGCCGGAGGCCTTCAGAGAGGGGCCGGGCGGACATTTGGGAAAGAGGCTGTGGCGGATCCTGCCCTGGGCAAGGGGGGGGTCTAGATGGCCACGAACCTCAGTGGTTCACTCTGGCTGCATCCCAGCATGCTTAACCCGGTCATGGAATTAACCCATTTTCTTGGATTGCCCAATATAGTGGTCAAATGGGCTGGTCTCATGCAGAGTACTAGGCTAAAAAAAGAAGCAGCGAGATTAACACCAACCCAGTATAAAATATTGTGCAAATGCCATGACTAGGATTTCAATTGCCTTGCTTAACTGTAGTGTGTGAAGACAGCCTTTCCTGTGTCACTCTAGCTGAACCCACCCCACAGACTCTGCGGGGCGCTTTGCGGAAAGGTCGCAGGGAAGTCCTGATGCGCCCGCTGGATGAGAGGGCCTCCCCCCCCCGCTGCCCCCCAGCAGCCTGGGAAGCCCCCCCCCCGTGTGTGTGTGAGTGAGCGAGCGTGCAAGGGGCGCGGGACTGCCGCAGCCCGGCGCAGGGCGGCTGCCCGTAGAAGCGGGCGCTGCGCTCCAGGGCACCCCTAGGTGCCCAGCTGGGCAGCCGGACCCGCCGCCCCGCCAGCCGGCTCCTTCCCCCGCGTTCCCAGCCTCGCTCCCCCCTCGCGCTGGGAAATATGCGCCGCGGGTCTTCGGGGACCGCTCGGGCCGCCGCTCTTCCCATATTTGGAAGGGGAGCTTCGCCCTCGTCCTGCCCCGCCCGGCTTCCCGTCCCGGCTTCCTCCCAGCCCCGACTTCGCAATCTTCGGCTGCGCTCCGCGGAACGCGAAGGGAGCCGCGGGACCGGCCGGGGGGAGGGGGGGGTCGCGCCGGGCCCAGCCCGGGCGGGCCGGGGTCTTCTTTCCCGCGGCGCCCCCGACCCAAGAGCAGCCCGGGCCTCCGCCCCGTCCCCGGGAGCAGCCTCCGGGGCAGGCGGTCCCAGCGTCGGGACCTGCGCGGGGTCTGCAGGCGCCCCTAAGCCCGGCTCGCTCGACCTTGGCCGCTTTGAGCTGCGCGGACTCCCACTCCCAGGATCCCCCAGCCAGCATCTGTGGGCTTCGCTTCCCAGAATCCCCCAGTCAGTATCTGACTCCTGGGAGTTGAAGTCCACACATTGTAAACTGGCCAAGGTTGAGAAACACTGGTCCGGATCTTAATCAAGAACATGGTCTGCTGTAACTCTGTCTTCTCGCCTTCAGCTGGGGTTCCCCTTCCTGTAACTTACCCCCATTCTTTCAGGGCCAGCCTTCTGGAAAAATACATTCGACAGGTGTCTGGTGCGGGAGGCAGAGCACGACTGTGCCAGTGGCGTGAACAACGTCATTTGTGTGAATATGCGTATGATGTCTACAATGACCATATTTTCTTGGAAAAAATAAAGGGCAAGCCTGAAAAAGGTGCAAATTTGAAGGAGGTTTATAATTGTATTAAGAATGTTGATGATCATAGTGAAATCTAATGCAAACTAAACTTAAAGGAAGAGAAGAGAAAGAAAGGATAAAAAGGGCAAGGAAAAAGGAAAAAAGAGAGAAAAAAGTAAGAGTATAATAAAGAAAGAGAAAAGAAAGATAGAAAGAAGTGACTTCCAACCTTCATCACCTCCTCTATGGCTACAAACAATTATTTCTTCATTCCATATCCCTTATCTATAGATCAGGGTTTCTCAACCTTGGCGACTTGAAGATGTGTGGACTTCAACTCCCAGAATTCCCCAGCCAGGCTGGGGAATTCTGGGAGTTGAAGTCCACACATCTTCAAGTCGCCAAGGCTGAGAAACCCTGATCTATAGATAAATCCATAAAGCATCATCTTTTCAGTCCTGGTGTCAGCAGAAAGTCATAAAGGGTTGTCAAAAGTAACAACATATCTTGTTTTAACCTTGATCAAATAAACCAACTGTATATTCCTTCCTTTTACTTCTAACAGGCTTAATCTTTAGTTCGTTCAAATATTGTGGTAGGATTTGATTTCTCTCATTACTTCTTTGTCCCATCACACGGAGTTCTTCCAGGCTTTAACAGGCCTCTTTTGTAAATCCAACAGGAAAAAATTATCCAGATCACTCTCTCGGACTGTCATTTGTATTTCCCTTTTGAATTTTAAAACCTCAGCCAATTTCTTTTGTAGATCCCACGAAACATCCTTTTCAATGTCATTCTCTTGGCCTGTCCGTGGTAAATCCACTTTTGATATCATCTCTATCTTGTCAGATAAAATTTCTTCAACATCTGTCATTTCTTCAATAACATTTTTGGGACATAGTCTATCCGTAGAAGCAGACATCATTATTGACATTGTTGATATTGTGGCTACTATTTTCTGATTCCATTCTTCAAAAATCTCCTTCAGTATTTTTATTGTTATAATTTTTTGCATTTTATAGGCTTGGTTTTTTCCCCTCTACCTAAAATCTTTAGTCCCCCCTAGTGTCCAGTTTTTAAATCATGAAATTACTTATCTCTGTTACGTCTTCCAAAAACCAAAAAAAAAAAAAAATCTATTTCCCATGAGAAGCTGTTTGTGCTTTATAATTAATTCCAAAGTCTTGTTGTTAAAGTTTCAATATTCCAATTTTATCTGGACCCTTAGTCCGTTTATAACTTTCTAAGATCAAAATCTTATTTAACTTTTCGCTGTTTATTTTAGATACTTTAAGTTCTTACACTTATAGTTAATTTTTCTTTTGCTCAGAGCTGAAGATACTCACCTGACGACGACTTTGCAAACTTGTCGTTCCGAAGGTCTCCAATAGCTTTAAAATGGTTTAGGCAGTTTCTGAAAGTGATTAGAAAGTGAGGTTTGCAAACTTGGTGTCCTCTAAAAGTCTCTGCTGTGGTCGCGAACAAGATGGCTAATCCTGTCATCTCCTGGTGCTCAAACCACGGAAAACTGTTAACAATTAGTACCGTTCCCATCCTGATCTGGCTCCTGATGTAGGTTTCATGCAACAGGAGATCGTGGTTTGCTCTGCCTTGGCTTGTCCAGCAAGCCAGCATGGTTTGGGGAGCACAAAACGCTGCGCCCGACCCCACGAAGGGGCTGACCACAACGGGGGAACCCGGCCAGGCATGGCCAGAGCCAGACCACCCCATTCTGGAACCCGCTGACCTCAGCCGCAACCCGCAGCCGGTTCACAAAGAGGAGTTCCGTCCCGGGCGGGCGGTTCAACTGCCGAGCCGGCGGAGTCGGTCATGCAAGGGGCCCAAACCGGGGGCTCCCGGAGTCTGGACATGGACGAAGGCAGCTCAGGTCAGGAGGCTGCCCCTGCCCCTCCGAAGGGGAGTGGTGGAAGCAGGGGGGGTCAAAAAAGTCAAGATGGCGGCCTGGGTGGGACCAAAGCTCTTCCTGCATTTTTTTTGTAAGCCAAAAAATTTTGGAGGCTGGTTTGGGGCCCCATCGAGAGTATCTGAAAATGGGGGGCATGTTTCCCAGCTGAATAAAGCCGTGGCTGGGGG
Source organism: Liasis olivaceus (assembly GCA_030867105.1). Lineage (NCBI taxonomy): Eukaryota > Metazoa > Chordata > Lepidosauria > Squamata > Pythonidae > Liasis > Liasis olivaceus. The sequence goes on from CM061356.1 coordinate 20,155,309, forward strand.
GGACCTGGTTTGAGTTCATGGGGGCCTTTGGGCCAGTGCTTCCCACTCCAGCCAGCCTACCTCACAGGGCTGTTGGGAAGAATGGGAGGAAGGCATGCTACGAATGAGTTCTTCAATAGACAATCAAGCTAACAAAGAGGATAATTGACTTGGAAGGCAAAGAAAACTTCAACAGTTCTGTCCCCAGCTTAGCCCCACTTCCAGGGGGTGGGTAGTCCCACCCAAACGGGGGTCAAAAAAATTGAGACGTTAGTTGGTGGGTGTGGCTGCGTGATGGCAGAATAAATGCTCTCTTTTCACACATGCATCATGCATGTCATAAAGGGTGGGGCTTTGTGACTGCCATCTTGACTTTTTTGACCCTTACTACCCCAGATGCCCCTGCACCCTTCTCCAGGCAAACTGCAATAGCTCACTTGCTCCCATGATTGTTAAGTCCAGTGCAGTGTTATTTAATAAATGAATTAAAAGCGCGCCACCAATATCTCAAATCAATTAAATCATACATGCTGGCTGGGGGATTCTGGGAGTTGAAGGCCATACGTCTTAAAGTTGCTGAGGCTGAGAAACTGTGGTCTAGTGGCTGCATTCACACAATGGGCTACACCTGGTTAGCTTGATTTCAATTCTTTTTTGGCTTAGACTGCAATGCCAACCCGGCTGGTTGGGTCTGTGGTTGGTTCATGGCATTGTGTGAACCGGAAATGAATGCTGGGCCAGCCCAGCCATTGTGTTGCGTTATAACATGGTTTGTCCACACTTGGCTTAGCACAAGACCACCAGTGCTGCCGTAGTCAACAAAGCAGTGCTTCCCAAGCCTGGGTAAATTACCCAAAATTGGGTAAAAGTCATTTTTCTTTGGGTAATGACACACGAACCCATTACACAATCGCAATAGGGACATTTAAATTGACTTAAAGATTGCCACGAGTACTAAAATTTATTCAAAGATCCCCCAAAGTATTTCTATTTAGATGAAAATCAATGAAATTACCAATGGTAACTTGTTGAAATGACATAAAGATCATTCAGTGATATTGTTTTTATAATACAGGTAGTCCTCGAGTTACGACCATTCGTTCAGCGACTGTTTGAAGTTAGGGTTTTGGGTAATGAAGGAAAAAGTTTGGGAAGCACTGCAATAAACTATGGTTTAGTATAACTCATAAACAGGTCATAGGCGTTACAAAAATTTGGAGCCAACTTCCCCAACACGGCTTCTTCAGAGATGTTGGGACTACAGTGGTCGGGCATCCTGGGGCGATGGGATTCGTAGTCCAGGATCTCTGAAGGGCCCCACAGCAGGGACACAAGTTTGGAAATTTAGCGCAGCCGGACACTCGCAGTCCTCTGAGGACCGAGCTTTCACCCCCGGCAGTTGCCTTGCCCTCGGGTGGATCGCATTTGTGGGTCACCTCTGAAGATTTAGGGCTGGTCTCACAAAGCTCGTAAGGTCAAGCAAATAAAGTAAAATCTCTACTGAGTTGAACTGGGCTTGGGGGACTTACGGGCCTGGCAACCCACGGAAGGGGGCGGTTTGCCCTGGTCACCACCGCCTGCTTCTGGTCTGTTTTTCCCAACTTCCCAGCTGATCCCCCAGCTCTGAAATGTCCTGGTGGTCTCCCTTCCGAGGACCAACAATCCCGGCCCAACCCTGCTGAGCCTGTTTCTCGAGATCTGCCGAAGATGGCGAAGTGCCGCCATCAAGCTGCGTTCTTTCCCTAATGAAATCATTCCTCGATTCCGAACATGAGGACTAGAAGCTTATTGTGGTCAGGCAAGAAGAGTCGAACCTCTTTACCTCCCCTTTACGTGCTATATTATGACTGTGGCCACCCACCCTTCGGAACCCCAGGCTACAAAATCTGAATTCTTTTTCAAACCTTTAAGACCGATCTTCTGAGATTTTTTTTAATTTTAAAGTTTTTTTTTAAGCACCGTAATCGTAGTAAAAAAATTAAATCTCCACCCTAACCCAGCACAAAAACGAAGGTTAGGGCGGAAGGAAGAAAATCAAATCGATGTCTAGAGAAGGCGGCTTAGTGCCCTCAGTGTAAAAACAGAAGGTTAAGGCTATTCGAAGTCACCCTGATTGGTTGATCGACAGGCTTCGGTATGTTTTAATTGATTTGAGATATTGGTGGTGCACTTTTAATTCGTTTATTACATAACGTATTAATAATTAATCTCCTTACGCAGCCCTAGGTAACAAATGGTCTGGAACAGAGTTTCTCAACCTGGGCCGCTTTAAGATGGGTGGACTTCAACTCCCAGAATTCCCCAGCCAGCTTAAAGCGGCCCAGGTTGAGAAACACTGGTCTGGAGCAAAGTACTCTGCACATGTTCAGAGGCAGGCCCCTCCCCGTGATGGCAAAGCCCCTGGGAGGGTGTCCATTCCGGGGAGAGGCCCCTCTTCCTCTTCCCCCCTTCTCCGGTCCCCATCCATCTCCTTCCGCCTCCCTGCCTCTCCTGTCATGGCCGCCGGGGCGGGGCGGGGCGGGCAGCGAGGGCGAGGGCGAGGGCGAGGCCGTCCGGGCGGAGCCAATCGGCGCCGAGGGGGCGTGGCCCAGGCGGAGGCTTTATAGGGGAGGAGCCCCTGCCCGGGCGCGTGGCGAGTGCGCGCCGGCCGCCCTGCCGCAGCTGCTCCTCGCCCGCCGCCGCTGCCGCAGCCGCAGCTCTCGAACCGGGGGCCGCCCGGACCGCACCGGACCGCACCGGAAAGGACCGGGGTTGACTGGCTCCTCCGCCGCAGGGCTGGGCTCGGCCATGTTCAGCTGGGTGAGCCGCGACGCGCGCCGGCGCAAGGAGCCCGAGCTGTTCCGCACCGTCTCGGAGGGGCTGAAGCAGCTGTACGCCGGCAAGCTGCTGCCGCTGGAGGAGCACTACCGCTTCCACGACTTCCACTCGCCGGCGCTGGAGCCGGCCGACTGGGAGAGCAAGCCCATGGTGCTGCTGGTGGGCCAGTACAGCACCGGCAAGACCACCTTCATCCGGCACCTGCTGGAGCAGGACTTCCCCGGCATGCGCATCGGCCCCGAGCCCACCACCGACTCCTTCATCGCCGTCATGGGCGGCGAGAGCGAGGGCGTCGTCCCGGGCAACGCGCTGGTCGTCGACCCCCGCCGCCCCTTCCGCAAGCTCAACGCCTTCGGCAACGCCTTCCTCAACAGGTGGGCCCCGGCGGGGGCGGCAGGGAGGGAGGGGGCGCCGGGCGCGCAGGGACCCGCTTCCTGGCCTCTCCGCCCCGGCCCCGCGGTCTTGAGGACTAGCGCCTCGTCGAAGGAAGAGCGGTGCCCGCGGGCAGAATGCTCCCGGGCAGCTTCAGCGCCCGGGAGGGAGGGGCAGAGCGGGGGGCTTCCTCGGTCTGGCGGGGGCGGGCGGCGGGGCTCCCCCGCCCGTTTCAGCTGCCGGCCGGGCTGGCCTCGAGGCGGCCGCGCGGGGCGGGGCGCGACCGCAGCCCGAGCACCGCGCGGCTCGGGAGCGGTGAACGGGGCGCCGGGCGCGGCGTCCGAGGGGCTCGCAAACGTCCGGGCAACGCCGCCCCGGGTCGCTGCGCCCTGCGGAATGTCGCTCCCCGGAGCAGGGCGAGCCCTGGGCGCGGCTCGCTCCTCCGCGCCCGCCCCCTTTGCCCGCATCCCCAGCCCCGCGGCCCCCCCGCCGGAAGACGAATCCCCTTCCTCTCCTCTCCTCTCCTCTGCTCGGCCGGCCGGGGCTGGCCTTGTCGGTGACGCCTCTCCTCGGCCTTCCAAGAAGCCGGGCGCACCCCGCCCAGGGGGCTTCTCCAAATCCCAGGCTGCGGGAGCCAGAGCCTGCAACGTGGGCATCGCACGGTGGGTCGCTCTCCCTAAGTCGCCCTGGGCTGGAGAGGCTGCGGTGTTGAATCTGCCTTTTAAAGCAGCATCAATAGTTGCTCCAGTGTCCTCTTCGTTGCCGGTGCTCAGAGATCTGCCAATTGTGTTGGCCAACAGCACCGCTGATGCACGAGAGAGAGGGAGAGGGAGGAAAAGGCTTCCTGGAATGCTGGCTTTGCAGCTGTAGAAACATGACTTTAGATTCCAGCTCTGGGTGCTCAAAAGGAATATTAAAACTCAGCAAGTTCTGAGGGAAGGTTCCAGGCCCAGTTCTTGGTCTAAAATACATGCGCCGGGCGTGTGTTCTTGGAGCCCCTCTCCTGTGTTTAAAAGCGCGGATAGACACTTGGGCCCCGGGATGCAGGCCTGGGTTGTATGAAAACGTTGGCAGCTGTTCTGCCGTGTCAGATATTGGCTGTGTGGCCTGGAAAAGGCTTCAGCTCCTAGCCCACTAGACGTTTCTGCAGCCCAAATTCTCAGGCTGTGTTTACACAGTACAGATGGAACCAACCCGAGGTTTTGATTTTCTGACACCTTAGACCACTGTTCTTCAAACTCGGCGACTTTAAGATGCCAAGAAAAAAGAAACCCAAAGGGGTGGGTGTGGCTGCGTGATGGCACAGTTGATGCTCTCTTTTTACACATGTGTGATGCATGTCATAAAGGGGTGGGGCTTTGCAACTGCCATCTTGACTTTTTTGACCCCCCCACTACACCAGGTGTCCCTGCACCCTTCTCCAGGCAAACTACGGTAGCTCATGATATGCTTGACAAGGTCCAGTGCAATGTGTCTCGACCTTGGCCGCTTGAAGATGCGTGGACTTCAACTCCCAGAATTCCCCAGCCAGCCAAGTCCACGCATCTTCAAGCGGCCAAGGTTGAGACTCACTGCCTTAGACTGTGGGTTGACCAAACAGGGTGGGCTTTGGCCATGCACCAAGCTCCCCTCCCCAAATACCCCCAAGTTAAAAACCGCCAAGCTTAGTGTGCTGTATGAATGTGGATGCTGTTGAAGCTGAATGGGCTGTGTAAACACAGCTGCTACGTCGGGGAATAAAGAGACATTTCCTCTAGTGGGCAGAACAGGGGCGAGGGGAGTAGGTGCTTCCCCAGGATTTGTGGGGGTTTGCTTCTGGTCTTCGGCATCCTTGCCGCCGGCAGACGTCACGGGAATGAATGCCAGGGAAGGCACCCGTCTCTCACTGCTCCTCCGGGTCGGACAGCCTTGCACAAACCAGCAATTAATCAGAGAGGAGGCCTAGCTCGGTCGCAGTCCTGGGCATGGGCCAGAGCGTGCGCCATGCTCCCTCTCCCCACACCCCACCCTGTGAAGTCATCAAGGAATGCCCGACCTCTGAAAGGGAAAGTAATGCCAACCCCGGCCACCTCCCAAGGCCGTTCGAGGCAGCGTTCCTGGCATGGTGTCCACCCTTTGGGGTTGGCAAGGTTGAGAAGCTGACCCCGCAGGGATTCTAGGAATGCTACTTTATTGTCGTAGGGTATGATAATGAAAACTCAAAAGCAGGTTTCTCTCCGTCCCGTCTTGCACTGAACCAAATCAAGGTGGGGCTGTTTTGAGTTTCTTTCTCACGCATCTTTTGAATCCTGGACTGGGTCATCTCTTCTCCAAGGCCCTCCTTGACAGCTCCTTTCAGGCCAAGAGGCCAGCTCTCAGTTTCTTCGCCCGTGCTGCTTCCAAATAGGCCAAGAGCTCTACGTTGAGAAGAAACCCAGATTGGTGGGATTCTAGCTTGCCGAGGGAGCGATCAGCCGGAAGTGCCAAGGCTGGTGGTGGTACGTCTGAAAGTGAGCCCAGCTTCTTCTCTGGAAGCCAGAGGGTCCCGCTCGGGCCAGAGCGAACCGCGAGCTGGAATTTTCAGCCCTTTTGCTTTATTGTTGCTTGGGGTGCCTGCCTGTATGGAATCCACTGTAGTGGACAGAGCGTTTTTCTTCTCCGATCCTAGGCCAGGGGCCATCTAGTGAAGGTCACTGGAAGGAGATTTGATAGAAACATGCCCCCTGGTACCTCTTTCACCCTATGAAAAATTAACCTGCGTAATTCGTTGCCACAAGATGTGACCGCTAAGTCGCATGGCTTTAAAAAGGAGTTGGATAAACTCAAGGAGGGCAGGTTCTGCGTGCCGCCAGTTCCAGCGCAGGGGGATAGCGGAGCGTCCCAGGGCTTGTACGGAGCAGACCTGGCCCTCTCCCGCCCTTGTTCCCTTGTCAGTTTTCAAGGCAGGCCAGGTGAGGAAACCGACGCTGCAAGGAACACAGTAGAGCCACTTTAGTATAGTTCACGGCATAGTAACAGAATCTTGAATGCCCGCCCGAGTTTTGGTCCGCCCCTCTTATACCCAACAGAATCACGCAGGGTTATTTTGAGTTTCTTTCTCCGCTTTCCTGTTCCCCAGGACTTCGTGGAGGTGATCTCTGCAACCTTCAGCGGCTGGGTTTTCTTTTGGCACTGGTTTTGTCATCCTTGAGGGATTGCCCAGTTGGCATATTTCAATGGAAGGGAAGACGATTTCTTCAGAAGCCAACCAAGGCTGTCTCGGTTTCCAACAAAAGAGAGTGTGTAGAAAATGCAGTGCCTGCTCCAGGCTTCCTCATTCTCACTCACTCACCTTTGGGGTGAGTGGGGATCGCAAGAGCCCAAATCCCCGGATCTGCCGGACTACAGCTCCCATCACGTCTCTGGCCAGCACCACCCGTCTGGTTCCAGATGGGAGGAGGCAGGACTTCCAAGGGAAGTTTTGTCCCCAACACCCCTTCTGCCTTTCCCAGCCCAAGCGTTCAACCTTTCTCCCGGGGTTTTGTGTGCAATTTCCCTTCTGCCAAAAACCGAAGTGTTTTGCAAGGCCAGGAAGCGCGTGGCTTGTGGCCACCGTGGGAAGGGGGAGGTATGAAGCAACACCGGCATTGGAGGCAGGGGGATTTTAAGTTGCACGTCAAAGAGGACACAGGCAGGAAGGGGTCGGGAAGAACTTTCGGTGCCCGAGGGCCCTCGCTGGGGACAGGCAGGACGGACAAGTGGTTTGATCCGCTGGCGAAGGCGGTCTCTGCCCCTTGCCAGGCCAGGAAAGTGTGTGTGATCTTTGAACCCCTCTGTCCCGGGATTCCTCGGCGCTCTTAATTTGCAAAATGCTTTTGCAACAAAGCGGGGCTGCTGTTTTGCAAGGGGAGCCTGGACTTAGGACCGGAAAGGGAAGGAGAAGAATCCAAATTAAAGCATCCTGGAGGAATGCTTTAATCGGTGGAGAGCCAGCCACCCCACTGGGTTCATTGTTCCCTCATTGAGGGCTCTGTTTGTACCCATCAGTAACCAGGTTGTTTAAAAAACCTAGTACCTGCAGGCCGACAGCATTAGCCTGAGTTAATCCACCATTCTGTTTGTTGTGTAAACTGGTTCGCCAAGGCGACTTTATGGTTTACGGTGCATCCGGAGACAGATTAAATGCGTTGTGTGAATCCACCCCGTGCCTCTTTGATCTCCCCAGAAGGTGTAGCATCCGATCATCTGTTCTCAGCTCTGTGCCCGGCATTGCCAAGTGGGGTGAATGTTGGCAAAATGTCGCAGGAGAAGTCCTCGAAAGGACAGTAACATAAACCCTAAAACCAGCTTGGCCTACGTGAAATAGATAACGGGAACGGTTTCCATCAAAGTAGTAGCACTAATGAATGGGGGAGAAAGTATTTTGCTGGGTTCCTGCATCACCTCAGCCCGGTGCCTGTGGAAAGAGCCATGAAAGATGGGCAGGGCAGGGCCATCTGGACCTTGGGTGGAAGGCTGTTTCAGAGGGCAGGTGTGGTGGCAGAGAAGATGCTTGTCCTGGGTCCCATAAGGTGGCATTCAGTTGATGGGACCTGGAGTGGGGCAGCCCTGTCTGATCTTGTAAGAAGGGCAGATCCAATTGGAGAGCAGCTATCCCGCAAATATTCAGGCTTTGCAGATGACCTGCAGCACCTCGAATTGGATCCAGAAGGTAACTGGCAACCAGGGCAACTTGGAAAGGAGCAAGGACACGTGGGCGTGGCATGGGGCATCCATAACTACATGCACTACCCTGTTCTGGAGAACTGTAGTTTCGGAGGGGTCTTCACGGGCAGCCCCTTGTGGAGTAGCCCAAGCCAGGCGTGACTGAGATGTGGGTGGCCATGATAAGGGCTTCCCCGATCCAGGAATGGGCGCATTTGGGGCCCAGGATGGATCTGTGGAAGGCCCTCCGTGCACAGCTGCTGCCTGGTCTTTGAGCAAGAGCGGTGAGTCCAGGAAGACCTCAAAGAGCGCAGCAGCTCCATCTTGGAGAAGTGTAACCCTATCTGGGACTGGGAAATCCCCGTCAACGGATGTCCGTGAAGCAACAACCCCTCTGTCTTGCTGGGGTTGAACCTGAGCGTGGTCCTGCTCATGCAGATTCCCAGGGCACTAAATAGTTGCCCATCTCCAACCTGGTGGTCAGGCTTGCCACTGGCCGGCAGCTAATGTTTGAAGACACTGGCTCGGGGAGAGAACACCCCAAATGTGTTTGGGAAGTCCCCACTTTTGATCTGTCATGACCCAGATAGGGCAGTGACTTGATCCTGTCCTAAACCCCAATCACTGGCTACTCATTACAGCAGTGTTTCTCAACCTTGGCAACTTGAAGATGGGTGGACTCCAACTGCCAGAATTCCCCAGCCAGCACACTCCCAAGCACAGATCCCAGCATGGCTGGCTGGGGAATTCTGGGAGTTGAAGTCCACCCATCTTCAAGCTGCCAAGGTTGAGAAACGCTGCATTAGAGTAACTATTGGTTCCACTGTCAAACAGCATTTTCCAACTCTGCTGGAGACAATGCAGAGCAAATAGTGGCCTTTTGGGGAGGCCAGGATGATGAATGAGGGGGGCTTGGATTCCACACGCACCCACACTGGACTTGGGTTATCTTCCTTTGCTCTCTAATGCAAAAGCCAGCCTGTTTTAAGACTCACCCTCATGCTTTAATGCCTTTCCAGCCTCAGTAAGGTACATACCACCGCTTTGTCATCAAAGGAGGCTTTGCGGGGCGCAAAATATGGAGGCTCAGGGTTTGCCCACCCCTGCGGTCAACACAGCTGTGGTCTCGCCCCGTGCAAGTCTAATAAATTATGAAATCCCCTAAGTTTCAGAAAAATGACCAGTTCGAGCAGAATGGCTGAAGGGTGGCCTGGGCACCCCAGTTTCTGCCCCTGCTTGTGCGCAGGACCAGCAGCCCACTCACCCTCTCCTACCCTTCCTTGCAGATTTATGTGCGCTCAGCTGCCGAACCCAGTTCTGGACAGCATCAGCATCATCGACACGCCGGGGATCCTGTCCGGGGAGAAGCAGCGGATAAGCAGAGGTGATGCTTAAAGGGGGGTGTGGGTGGTTACAGTTGTGCGTCCTCGTTTTGCAGGCTCTGTTGTATCCTCCGCTCGAAAGAAAAAAAGTGAAGAGGGTTTTCGAACACCCAGCTAGGAACTGAAAGGGTGCTGGAAGCGTTTATGCAAAAACCCACCCAATTTTATTCATGGAAAACCTGGATAAACCAGATTTGCGTTGGGCTGAGAGTTGATCCAATCGGGCACCAGCAGGGCAACGGGGAGGAAGAATATGACCAGCCTTGGTGCTGTTGATGAAGTGGTCTTCCTCCCCACCCCAGTTGCTAGCACCCCACCTCTGAAAAGTGGTGGGGAGCCCAAACTGTCAAGGATGGGAAAATTTGAGCTTAGGCTACTTACCTCAATTTGGACATTGCTGATTTGCGGCTCCCAGCCTCCCCCCACTGTTTACCAAGGTGCTGCCCAAGGAACCAGTTTGGGGCTGCAGAAATATGTCCAACCACTAGACAGAAGCAAAGCTAACACTTTTGTGTGGGTCTCTCTGCTGCCCTCCAGCTGCTGCCTAGAATTTTTGCAGCCGACTTCGGGGAGCTAAATCAACATCTGGAGGCTCGCCGGTTGCATGGCCCCATATGGACTTTTTCCACTTCCAGGCTGGCAGTGTCAGAAAGGGTAACCAGACCGTGCTCCCAAATCCACATGAAACTGGTGAAAGTTTTGGAAATTGTTCCCTGATGGAAAAGAAATCGAGGCGAGTTGCTTTAAAAGGAGCTGTCTGGCCCCCGTCTCTGGTGGCAGAGCATGGAAAGGTCTCTGTCCGTGGCCATATATCTGGCCCAGGGGTGTCTCCGCTGGACCCGTGGAAGCCTCAGTTGGGGCATCTTTTTGAAAGCTTTATCCCTCTGCACAGGGAGTTGGCCTCTGCTGCCATTCAACCCTAACTCAATGTTTGGCTCTTCCCGGCTGTTTTTTTGGGCCAAACTTTGCACGTGCTCTGCAGAGGTTTGAAAATGAAACCTTCCCTTGTGAGGGGCACAGAAAAGTGCCTGTGTTGTGTGTGTGTGTTTTTCTCAGCATCCAGCCTGCAACCTGCTCTTTAGAGGCTTTGGGGAGGAAAGTCCCCCCCTCCCTTACTCAAGATCCAGCTGCAATTGAAAAATGCCTGCGGCTGGCGACGTTTTCCAGCTCTCCCTTCCCCGCTGCCCAGGAAGGAATCGCATTCTGGAAGCAGCAGGGAAACTCCCCTCCATGCCTCGGACCCGGGAATGGGGGGCTGCTGAAATACAGCCCCTGCCGAGGACCCCGTTGATTAAAAGCAGAGCCCAAAAGCGGAGCTGGGTCCCCAAGTTAATCTGAGCCCCGGAGGTCCCTGAACCTGCCGCGGTCCGGGAGTCAGAGCGGGCGCATTCCTCTTCGCGCCGCGGGACGGAAATCTTTCTGGCCGCGTCAAAATCCCAGGCGCGGCTTTTCTCTCCCGGCCGCAGGCAGGAAACTCTGCAGTCCGTGATAAGGCCCCGCTTGACCCTGGCAAGCGAGGAAATGCGGATGTGGCAGCCGAGGAAAACCCAGCGGAGCCTTTGGCTTCGTTTGGAGCGTGATTCGCCCTGCGCCCCACCGCTCAAGGAGTTGGTTCGAGCTCTGCGGGGTGGAGAAATGCACGCATCTCCCCAGTTTTTGCACAGGTTTCTCCCAGGCAGACGAATAAAGACATTAACTCCGCTGGGGAGATGCGTTCAAAAGACGAGGAAACTGGCAGAGATGGCGCTTTGGCAAAGCAACTGGGGTCCTGGGTACGTCTAAAAAATGCATTTTACTGCTTTTTAACCTAGAAGGAGAAAGAGAACCATAACCCAGCACAATTATAAAAATACGAACGAGGAAGCAAGATAAATGGGAATATAATTAAAGCTTAGGAAAGAAGAAGAAAATTAAAAAAGGAAGAAAAAAATAAAGGTAACCTGTATTGGAATAATTACAGATGCCGCAGCCGTAAGCCACAAATATAACCTTGGCCACGCGTGATCGTGTTAATCTGACTTCCAGGATGTGTCTAGAAAGTTGGACCATGTTCTCTGGCACATCCAGTGTGCTCAAAACAATATTTTGTTGGATTAGTCTCATTGTAAGGTCATCTAGTACTTCGCCCACCAATTTGTTAAAACAGATTATTTCCCGGTTATCATTCCAAGCTGCCCACAGCTTTTTGGCTGTGAATGAACATTAGCTGTAGGGCTAGGAACTTGGGAAATCTTTTCTGGTCATACGCATAGCATAAAACTCCCAACGCAGGTCCTGCCTCGAGCTCAAATCGTGCGTTGAAGAAGCATTTTCACAGCATATATAGCTACTGAACAGCCTTACCGAACCGTAAGAATTTTTGCAAAACCAAAAGGTTTTGGGAAAACCGATTAGCAGTAAGCTGGTCTTTTTTTCCCCTTGCCCACGAATTTAAGAAAAATAGATTGCCAGCAGTCTTAAGGATTGGAGGGTGTTATGCATTCAGCCTAGAGCCACGTGGGTGGGCGTGTGGCTTGTGGCAAATTTGCTGTACCGCTTCTGGTTGTTGTTGTACCTCTCTGGGGAAAACTCGGTTCCTGGAACCCGTAGCCCACGTTTGGTGGCTTGTCTCTGGTTGTAATATGGCAGGCGGGTACGTGTATGTAATGTGTTTTTTATTTATTAAAATTTATATCCTGCCTTTCCTTCAAGCGCCCCACCTGGCGCTCCCTCCTCCTTTCTTTCCCTTCAACGATGACCCTGCGAGGTAGGTTGGGAAGAGAGAGAGTCACCCGGGGAGTTTTCGGGGCCGAAAGGAAACTAGATTCTGCACTTCTCCAGGGCCCGTCCAGCTCCTTCCCGCTGGACCACACGGGTGGTTTTGGGAAGTATCCTGGTTTTCTGGCGCTTCCAACTGTTTCCTAAGGTTTTGAGTGGAGTTTGGTGTTTCCTTCTAAACTGATCTCTGCTCCAGGGCTGTGGGGAACAGAAGGTTTGGTTGATGAGGGTTTCTTATCTCTGGTGCTTTGGAGAATTGCGAGTCCCACTTTTTAAAAAAACGAATCTAGCCCAGTGTTTCCCAACATTGGCCAGTTTAAGATGCGTGGACTCCAACTCCCAGAATTCCCCAGCCAGCGTGCTTTGAGACCTTAAACTCCCAGCGTGCTGGCTGGGGAATCCTGGGAGTCGAAGTCCACGCATCTTAATCTTGCCAAGGTTGGGAAATGCTGTTCTAGCCTTTTGCTGATGAAACCGATGGCACGTGCCCTGCAATGAACCCGCGTAAGCCACAGGAGCAAACTCAGGGTGCCGCTGACCCCTGCACCGCCTTTGAAGAAGACCCGTCTGGGTCCTGCCTTGTGCTGAGCCGCGGCTCGTCGTCGGTTGTGGCTTGTTGAGAAAAACAGACGTTTAATCGGCTGGCCTTGCACAGATGCCAAGCCAAGCCCGGGCCGGCCCCGTTAGGGCTTCTTGCCATGTGTGAACGGGGCCACGGCAGACTGGATCGCGGGGCTGTGGCCCCGTGGGTTTGGCACGCCAGGTGCCCGGGGCAGGTCCGTTGCCGGATGGGACCTTCACGTGTGGCCGGCTGGCCTTCCGAGGGGAACATTTTTTCTGCCGCTGCTACAATTTTCCACAGGAAAATGGCCGGCTTTTTTAGAGCTTAATTGTTCCATAACATGGATTCACTGTAGATGAATAGTTTCAGTTTAGTTGAGCGCCTGGGGTGAGTAAAACCGTCTTGAAATCTAAGCCTTGGGCGTTTTTCCAGGCAGCAATCTCTGTAAAAAAAAAAAAAGGAAAAATCTGCACATTTATGCCAGTGTAAATCTTCCAGCCTGCTAAAATTGGTGTATTCATGTTTTTCCTTTCTCTTCCCCTTGATTTTTGACTGCCACCCAAAACATGCCCTGAGAAGCGAGCCCTGGTAAAATCAGTGCCTTTATCTCTGAGTTAATTGCTCGTTTCTAAAAAAAAATGCCTGCAAAGTGGGGGGTCTTTAGAGTTTTCTAAAAAAATCCGGAGCACTGAGTCGGTCGGGCGTCAGTGTTACTGGCTTGCAGATTTCAGCCGGCGAGTTGGTTTCTATTAAAACCTGCTCGTGTTTTGAACTTTTCCATCTCTGTGGAGATGAAACAAACCAGACCTTGTGTGGAAGGAAAAACTCCTGTTGCAAAACGCTTCGTTTGGAAAAGCTCTGTTTCTCTGACTCTGCTGAAAGGGACCCAGCACGGGAGGGGTTGAGCTGGCGCTGGGGAGACCCAGGCTGGAGGCCCCCCGCTCGGCCGCCTGGGGGACGTGGGGCCGCCCCCCCCCCAGCCCAACCTGCCCCACCGGGCTGTTGTGATGCGGGCGTGCTGCAGACGCTGCCTTGAGCTCTTCGAGGGGGAGTGAAATATAAATCCAGCAGATAAACAAACGAATAAAGAAATGTGACTTGCAAAATGTACCAACAGGGCTAAAGTTTGGGCTAAGCTTGGGGAATCTGAGTTTAACAGCAGGTGCCGGTTATCCCCTCTAAGCCCAATCCACCATGCAGGGTCGTTGCTGGGCTAAAAGTAGCAGAGGCCCCCTCCCACGCAGGCCATTTCCAGCTGTCAGAAACAGCTGGACCCTTTTCTGGACTGCCCCCGCCGTGGCCAGTCTCGCTGCTCCAGATCTCCGCCGAGGGTGAGACTTAAGGAAGGTCCCGTGGCCTGCTCACTTCCTATGGCATCGCCCTCCTTAATTCTGCTTTTATTCCCTTGCACAGGGTGGGGGGGCCGTCGGACGCCCTGCTGAGCTCCCCCATCGCATCTCGCCCCAAGCTTTGGGGAGGGGCGCAGGATGAGGGCACCTTTGGCGCAGAGCCTTGCGCACCGGCGTGGCGGCTGAGGGTGGGGCCAGTGCTTTTGCGGCGGGGTGGGCAACTCGGAGGAAGTCGGGGGGGTCTCCCTGGCTGAGGAGAAGGTCCTGGAGGGGGTTTTCCAGCAGAGGTGGTCCGCAGGCAGACGTCTTCCTGGGAGCGTGAGTCAGTGGGAGCATCCCGACCTCCGAGCGTCCAGGAATGTCCCAGAATTCTGATGATGATTTGTTTTGCTGTTTTGGTCCTGGCCCTGCTTCCGGATCAAGTCAGCCAAAACAGGGTTCGTTGTCCCCCCGCAAAACCCTGCAGGAAACTGCAGCCCTTTTCCTTAGATCGGTGGCAGTTAAAAGCAATGATGTGGGTTAAAAAGAATGGAGGCCCAAAGCAAGGGATTCCTTAATTAAGGGGATCCACTCCGATTTGAAGATGCTCCTGTGTGTCAACATCCTTTCTACCAGCAACGTCTTGGAACATACGGTTTATGTATGAAGATGGTTTTTGTTATATTTTTATTGTACTTTAATTAATATTTATTTTCTGATTTTACCGTAAACCGCCCAGAGTGGCTTCCTAGTGAGATGGGCGGTGACCAAATTTGAAATATAAATATAAATAAATAAATAAATCTGGTCTCTTGTTTTAGGATGGTCCACATTTTCTCCGCACCAATAAGGAAATGGTCTGGCACCACCACCTTCCAAGGGGCTTTTTCCCCAGCTTCCTCTCTGGCCTCCAGCTCTGAGATTTCCTAATGGCCTCCCATCCAAATGCCAAAGACTGATCTTGCAGTGAACCCTGTTGTTGCTGTTGCTGTTTTGCACTAGCAGAGCAGTTCTGTCTATATAAATCTCTTTTTGGACAGAATTAGGGGCACACTGTGTTTCTCTTAGGTACTGAACTAACTCCTTTGCAGGGCTCAGTAGAAGTTCAGATGGAGTAGTGTTTTTCAACCTTGGCCACTTTAAGCTGGCTGGGGAATTCTGGGAGTTGAAGTCCATACATCTTAAAGTGGCCAAGGTTGAAAAACACTGCAGTGGAGTGTCTCTGACCGATGGCTGGCGGCGCTGGATAGCTTTTGCCAACTTTGGTATGAGGCAACCAAGTGCCCGAAGGGCGGTGGAGGGGAATTTGGTGGGTGCATAGAAAGAGAATTGCAAGGAACTTAGACTTGGGGGCGGGCAGGGGGAGATGCATCAGCAGCTTTGCGGCAGGTTTTGCAACAGACAAGCAAAAGTTCTGAGTTTCCCCTTCGGGGAACTACAAAAAGAAAACACTGGACAGATTTAAGATTGCTGAGACCAGAAGAACCTGGCGGGAAACTGTGGGCAACTTGCCCAATCTGATGAAAGGGGACTTCAAAATGCTGATGCAACTTTCTGGGCCTTAGAAATTGCAAATAATTAAAAAAAAAAAAAAAAGTCCTTAACTATTTGGTTGATTCGTTTTAAAACTTCCTCTGTATTTCTCGTCTGCAAAATGGGAATATTCATTTCTGTCTCTGACAAGTCTCTGACAAACCCCACCAGTTTCTCTTCCTTTCTTTTTTCTTTTTTCTTTAATAGTGCAATTCCTAATCTGAAACGGCTGATCTAGAAGTTTGTGCCCTTTTGTGGAGTAAAGCCGAAAACCCTGGAATTGCATTTGATTCCTGTTACTGTGTTTTAGGCATTGGTACAAAAATAGTTTCCCGTGTGCTTTTTCCAGGATGTTTTTTTTCCAGCTTCCCAATCTGACCTCCACCCTTGGAATTTCCTGGTGGTCTCCCATCCAAGGAATAGCCACATCCGACTCTGAGCCTGGTGCTGCCCCCTGTTGTGACTCTGTGGAGTAAAGTCAGGGCAGTTCCAGCTGCTCTGAGTCCTCAACTCGTGTCTCTCTTGGTCGCCTCCTGTGATTTGCACAGTGTGTTAAACCAAAGCCATGTGGCCCACAGCGTGGCTTAATACATGGTGTGCCTTTGTGAATTGTGAGCCGTGCTTACGGGTCAACGGGTTGTGTGTCATTCGGTCCACCAACTGTAACTTTTGCAAAGGGGTACCGTCCCCCTGTGCCAGACTAGACCAGCTTTCTCCCTCCCGGGTATATAGACTTCAACTTCCAGAATTCTTAGCCATGGCCATGCTGGCTGGGGCATTCTGGGAATTTAAATCTGCACGCCTGCTGGATTGAATGACATCATGGTATTTGATAAATAGAAAGAAGGGCCGTAAAAACTTAAATCTCATGTTTCTGAGCTGCAAAAAAAAAACTTTAGCCTATTCCCCCCCACTCTGCTGGGTGGGCATGATGGGGATTATAGTCCCCCACCCACGGCCAGGCCCGTGGCTTCTTGGCAACGGCAGCGAACCGAGTGGCGAGAGCCTCCCGGGGCCTGCCGGTTGAGCCGCGGCCAGAAGCGTTTGTGCGCCCTGCTGACCCGCTCGCATTCTTGGCACGCTCCGTGATCTAGGTGGGACCGTCCACCTTGAGTGTTTTTTCCTTTCGGTCGGGCCCATCCGAATAACTTGTGCCCGGCCTTTCGAGCTTTCCTGTCGCTGAGAACTTTGGGAGGGGCTGGAGAAGGACGTGCATAGAATTTTTTCCCTCCTTAAGGGATTCGTAATGCATCTTCCTCCCCTCCCTTCCAAGCGCCTCTTTTCACAGCTTGCAAATATGCGAGATGATTTCAGAACGGAGTAACTCTCCCGTCCCGTGCTGAGAAGGTTTGCTCGGGCAACATTAGGTATTTTCTGTCTGTTGGCGTCCCGATACAGCCTCCCTCTGTTGCCTTACTCCTCAGATCTCTCTGCTTCGGCAGAGTAATGCAGTGGCGCTTCCCCCCGGAGGAATAAGGCTCTAGTCCTCAGGGTTGAGAAGAAAACGGAGGGATTTGGGCTCAGTGTGAATCCCAGCTGGGCTGGTCCAGTGGCTGGGTTGGTCCAGCTGGCTAAGTTTTATGGAACCACATCTCAACCCAGGCCCGTTTTCCTGGGTTCACACCGTGTTAGCAAATCGTCGGCTCACTAGGCAGGGTGACTTCATACAACACGTGATGCCACAGGGTTAAAATGTCTTAATGTGTCACGTGGACAGGTCTTTCTGCTGAAGCTAGTTGGGCAAACCCAGCCAGCGGGGTGATTTGGTGCCTTCTGACTTAGCCCTGGGGCTGCATGCTACCAAGTCGTAACCCTGGTTTGTTGATCCCAATGTTATTGACCGGCTTCAGCTTTTTTTGCAGGGGGGGTAGAATATGCCTGCCTGAGATAACGTACAGATTTATTTCTACCAAAGTTTTGGTGGAAATGAGTTCTACTGTCCTTTTCTCCCTTGTAAGCAGCTGCGCCAGGCCCTTCCCTGCCACGTGCCTGGCATTCGCCAGAACTTTGCAGCTAATTCTGGTCTCGGGAATGGGCCACGAGGAAGGAAAACATGCGCAGAGGAGACCCGGCTCAGTAGTGGGAAGATCCAGGAAGTAATAGAAGTGTTAGCTCCCTTCCTTTGGAACCAAGAATTTGTGGGGGGCGTGAATGGGTGTGCCCTGGCAGCGGCCAAGTTGGGGGCTTGGCCCATCTGCTTTCATGAAGCTTTGGATCAGTGTTTTTCAACCTTGGCAACTTTAAGATGGGTGGACTTCAACTCCCAGAATTCCCCAGCCAGCCAGGCTGGCTGGGGAATTCTGGGAGTTGAAGTCCACCCATCTTAAAGTTGCCGAGTTCGAAAAATACTGCTGTAGATCCATTATTTACCCACCTTTCTTGTATTATTTGTACCGCATTTCTTATTTTCTCATGTTTACATTCTTTTTACGGTACTTAACATTTTTAAAAAATACTTAAATTCTGGGGGTTGAAGTCCACCCATCTTAAACTCGCCGAGGTTGGGTAACACTGCCCTGCCTGAGCGAGGTGGGAGGAGAACGCTTGAACTTGCAAGCTTCCGGAGCAAAGCTCAGCATGGCAGGGGGCTTGAACCCGCCACCCACTGCGTGCCGAGTCGGCAGGAAGGGTCTTCTCCAGCCCCCCGCCTAACCCAGTCTCGGTTTCCCCGCAGGCTACGACTTTGCGGCCGTCCTGGAGTGGTTCGCGGAACGGGTGGACCGCATCATCCTGCTGTTCGACGCCCACAAGCTGGACATCTCGGACGAGTTTTCGGAGGTGATCAAGGGGCTGAAGAACCACGAAGACAAGATCCGGGTGGTGCTGAACAAGGCGGACCAGATCGAGACGCAGCAGCTGATGCGGGTGTACGGGGCCCTGATGTGGTCGCTGGGCAAGATCATCAACACCCCGGAGGTGGTGCGCGTCTACATCGGCTCCTTCTGGTCCCACCCGCTTCTCATCCCGGACAACCGGAAGCTCTTCGAGGCAGAGGAGCAAGATCTCTTCAAGGACATCCAGTCCCTGCCCCGCAACGCCGCCCTGCGGAAGCTGAACGACCTCATCAAGAGGGCCCGGCTGGCCAAGGTCAGAAGCCCCGTCCATCCAGACCTTTGGGCGCTGGCTAGGGGTGATGAGTTTACAGGTAGTCCTCGCTTAATGACCACAATAGGGACCGGAAAATTTGTCATTAAGCAGGTGACCGTGCCCAGTTTTATGACTTCTTTGTGGCGGTCGTTAAGCAAATCTCGTGGTCAATAAGTGTCAGGATTAGCCCAGGAAACTCCAGGAGACAGTACAGATTCAATTCAGCAGGGTTTATTGGCTTCAGTCCCGTTACAGAAATCTTCTCAGAGTGAGAGCAAATTCCAGGGTCACCCTCCCAACCTCCCTTGCATTCTTTAGGGAGGGTTCAGTCTCATCCTCTTATCAGTTCCTCGTTGCTCGGGCGACGAGAGTAAATTCTTGACCCCCCTGGTCCTGACTCTCACAATAAGTGAATCACGCGGTTCCCTATTGATTTTGCTGATGCCAGCTGGGAGGGTCGCAAATGGCAATCCCGTGACCCCGGGATGCTGCGGCCATCATAAATACATGCTGGTTGCCGAGTGTCTAGATTTTGATCACGTGACCACGGGGATGCTGTGACAGTCGTAAGTGTGAGAACCGGTCATAAGTACCTTTTTTTAGTGCCATTGTAACTTTAAATGGTTGCTAAACGAACGGTCATTAAGTGAGGACTACCTGCAATGTGGTGGGGGATAGATAGCCTTGGGCATGTTTGGCTGGCGTGTGGTGGGCATGCTCGTAAAATGCCCTCCCAGGACACTTGTCGATTCCCGAAAGCGCCCCATTGAACAGAGAGCAGACTGGTCTCTTGGCCCCAAAGTCATTCCTGCAAATAAACTCTCCAGCATCTCCACCAGCTTCCTATTTTTATTTTATTTTTTTTCCAGTTTAATGAGGGTTTTAAAGTTTAAAAATCAGGTGCGGTGTGTGACGATCAGATTTATTTATTTATTCTCTTACTGCATGTCTGTACTGCCTCTGTTCATAGAAAATCTGGCCTTTTTTTAAAAAAAAAAAAGGCTGAGACTTTAGGGGTGGGTTAGACAATTTCCCACCAAACGCGTCCTATTTTTAGGATGTGCTGTTTGTGAATACATAAACAGCAGCCTTCTAGGGCACAACTCTCAAAAGCTAGTTTTGTCGAAACTCGCAGAGTTTCCAACAGACAGTCCTTTAATACGGGAAGACCTCTGCATTAAGGACCACGACACGAAGAAACGGAAACGACGCACCTGGGTGAGCGGAACGTGAGCGCGGCCCCCGCCGGACCTTAAGCTGGCCGTTAGTGCTTGTAGCACTGTCCACGTGTGCAGCCGCTTGGCCGTGCTCCACTGGACGTACTAATGCACCAAAATCAGAAGTGAAATCCAAGTGAACCTTTGAACTTTACTTGTAGCACGCAACCCGCAGAAGGAGAGCTTCTTCCTTCTTTTTCTGGTTTTCCCCAAAGAAACCCTTGTTTGATGTGCTGAAGAAAGAAAATGCCTTTTCCGAAAGGTTGATGCAGGGCAGAGGAAGAAAAAGAACAGGGCATGCTTTTTAAATAAGCTTGGCCGATTAAAAATAGAAGTCACACTCAATAAAATCTGATGTTTGTTAAGGTTTTTAGGAAATTAGAGAAATTTCCAGAAAGCCCCGCACGCCCCTTCTGAGTTCCTGGTGCGAGCGACGGATTTTCCTCAAGTTCCATAGAACTTCCTTTGTGTTTTGCGAGGGGGGGATTTTTGATTTTCCCACACCCAGAAGGGTTTTGTCTTGCGCTACACCTTACAGCAATAGAGAAATCGCTTTCCCCACAGCTGGCTGACCTTGTCTCAGCTAAGCAGGACTGGATGGGAGGCCACCGGGAGATCCCAGAATAGTAAATTAGACTTGAAAGCCAAAAAAGCTTTCAAGTCTGGAAGAAGGTAGTGGCGAGCCATTTTTGTAAGAAAACTACATGGATCTGTCCACAAAGTCACCAAGAATCAGGTTTGACTTGAAGATGTTACCTTTTTTCAGGCAGGTGCTAGATAATAATAGGAAAATGATGAAAAATGGTTTTCGGTTTAAAGACAAGCCAATTTGGATCTAGGTTATTTTAGGGCTGCTTTGACCCCCTTCACTTTCCAGTCCTCTGAGAGCTACGTGGGAAGACCTAGCGGAGGGCAGCGAAGACAGTCACACTTCTAAAGTTTATTTTTTTAGATTTATTTTTATAACAGTGCTCAATCCAGCCAGAATTTAGTTGTTCCCTCTTTAGGTAGGGCAGTGTTTCTCAACCTTGGCAACTTTAAGCTGCGTGGACTTCAACTCCCAGAATTCCCCAGCCAGCCAGGCTGGCTGGGGAATTCTGGGAGTTGAAGTCCACACAGCTTAAAGTTGCCAAGACACCATTCTAGTGATTTGCAGAGGTGGGCTTGGAAGGGCTCACCTTGAAAAACAGAGCCTCCCTTTTTTCAGCTCGGCTGGCAACCCTGCAAGGTGTCCTTCATCCACCCCAAAGGCACCTTTGCCATAATCCGACGGGGCAGGTCCCGGGTTGGCATCTGGGGAGGCGGTGGTGGGATTGCCCCCAGCAGCCCCTCGGAAGGTCCAGGGTGAGTTGGTGAAGAGGCCGCCCACCCTCAGCCCTCTTCCTTCCGCCTCCTGGCAGGTCCACGCCTACATCATCAGCTCTTTGAAGAAGGAGATGCCCAACGTCTTCGGCAGGGAGAGCAAGAAGAAGGAACTGCTGAGCAACCTGGGTGAGATCTACCTCAAGATCGAGCGAGAGCACCAGATCTCACCCGGCGATTTTCCCAGCCTCCGGAAGATGCAGGTAGGAACCTGGATTAGACCCCCAAGGGGGGAAGGGAAGCTGGTTTCCGGGGCCTGGCGTGGTCGCTTTCTCCCACCGAGCTCCTGTTAAGGGGAGAGGGGAGCCCCAGTGTTCTCCCCATTGGGCCCCTCCAGTGTTTTGGGGGTGGGGGAGCCTGGAGTTGACGTCTCCCGCCCGGCTGGGCATCGCTGGCATCTTTCGGCACGGGTCACAGCTGGGGGGGTCGTGTGTCCTCAGGAGCAGCTCCTGACCCAGGACTTCAGCAAGTTCCAGCCCCTGAAGCAGAAGCTGCTGGACGCGGTGGACGACATGCTGGCGAACGACATCGCCCGGCTGATGGTGATGGTGCGGCAGGAGGAGTCGCAGATGCCCTCCCAGGTGGTGAAGGGCGGGGCCTTCGAGGGAACCATGAACGGGCCCTTTGGCCACGGCTACGGCGAGGGGGCGGGCGAGGGCATCGACGATGCGGAGTGGGTGGTGAGCAAGGACAAGCCCACCTACGACGAGATCTTCTACACCCTCTCGCCAGTCAACGGCAAGATTACGGGGGCCAGCGCCAAGAAGGAGATGGTCAAGTCCAAGCTGCCCAACACCGTCCTGGGCAAGATCTGGAAGCTGGCTGACGTGGACAGGGACGGGCTGCTGGACGACGAGGAGTTCGCCCTGGCCAACCACCTCATCAAGGTCAAGCTGGAAGGCCACGAGCTGCCAGCCGAACTGCCTTCTCACCTGGTGCCCCCTTCCAAGCGCAGGCTCGAATGAACCCGCCGCCTCCGGACTACCTGGCCCGGCGCGGCAGGCTTCGGGTGGGTGCCCGAGCGCTGCCCGCGGGAACTGAGTTCGAACCCCCCGTCCCGTGCGAAGCCTAGCCGCCCAGCCTTTCTGAAATGCACCATACTATATGTTCAGATATATGGGTATATCTCGATATAGCTACACGTCGGGAGATATATCTACATATATATGTGTGAGTGTCCCCCCTGGAAGAACGCGCAATACAACGTTTTAAGGCTGCAATCTTCTGTGGTGCTGCAGGGGGGACCCCTCGCTTTACGCCGGCGGAAGGCAGCCCCGGGGCTCCCCACGGGACCCAAGCTGGGCTGCAGGGGAAGGGAAACAGCTGCCCCCAGGTTCCCACAACCCTTTGACCGTGCCCGTTTTTCTCCCAAGCCAGGCGGCTCTCCCGGGACGAATCATGCGGGGCTCCGCGGTGGACCTCCGTGGGCCGTTTCTTCCGATGGGAGTCGGTGGCCCGTGCAGCCTCCTTTATCCTCTTCTGTGCCTTGTCTTAGTCCTGGGACCCGTTGCTGAAGAGGAAGGACCGGGCCGCCTCCGAGCACGCTTCCTCCCTGCCCACGAAGGCCACCATCCCGTTGCCCACAGCCACCGCAGCTCTGCCCGGGTCTCCCACCTCTGCCTCTCATCGGCAGCCTTAACTCGGTTCTGCAGGCAGGATTCACATTCCCTCCATGGTTGCCTCCTTTTTCGCCCCCTAAGTGGCGTTGGGGGGTAAAGGCCCACCCCCCAGCTTCCTCCGCCGTGCCCAGAGCGGGCCGTAACCTCCTCGGGCAGAAACCAGCGTCCGGAGGGTTGCTTCCTAGAAGCTGGAAAAGTTTAGCAGCCTGCCAAGCGTGCCTGAGTGCCTGGTGCGGCGGGATGGGGTGGGCCGGGGGGACTTGCCTTGGGGATGAGCATGTGAACAGCAGCAGGATGGACCCCCCCTCCGTTCCTTGCCTCTGGTCGGTGGCAACTTGTGCGGCCCCTGGACCCGGATAACCAGCCCCGGGATGAATGCGGAGGGAGAGCGCGGAGTGTCGAGAGGGACACGGTCACGTGACTCGCACTTTTCGGTTGCAACCTGGCCAGGAAACCCTTTGTAGGTCATTTGGGATGGGATTGGAAAGCCTCCGGTTGGCCGGAAGGGGAGATCGGTGAGCGCCGCTGCTACGGAGGAGGAGGGCGGAGCAGGGAGGTCTGGCTTGAATTCCCAGAATTCCCCAGCGGACGTGGCCGTTGCTGAGAATTCTGGGAGTTGGTCTGCTCGTCAGCTGGGGGGTCGTGCTTGGGGAAGGCCGGTCTGCGAACAGCGCTGCAGCCCTCTTCCCCCCCCCAACCTGGATTTTCAGCCAGTGGTGCGCCCCAAGAGCGGAGGGGGCGGGGGGGCAGGCTCAGCTGCACTTTCCCCCCATCTCTGCAAAAGGGGTGGAGAGGAATCCAGCCCATCCTCTGACTTCTGGCGGTGAATCCCAGTTAATCTCCAGTCTTGGGGGGGAGGGCAGTTAAAATATCCCACCCGCACCCCCTGCATTAAAAGTTGATTTGGAAGTTCTGCGTCTGGACGTCTTCTCGTTTCACCTCCCCGAAAGGTTTCCCAATTCTGCCCCCGTTTTCGGTCTTGGGAGCCGCGCAGGCTTCCCTGGAATTCTTGTCTCTTTCCATCCTGGGACTCGCCCCTCCGCTTGGGAGCCAAAGCTTTGCACGCTGAGGACTAGGAACTTGGGTGTGTCAAAGTGTCGGGGTTTTACTTGGGAACCGTGGCCGGAAATTCCACGCGGTGCTGAATTTGGCTTAATTTCGCCACGTTTGTGAGGCGGATCTCAAAGCCGGGGAAATTCGGAATTTTTATCATCCTCTTCGGCCTTCAGAATTCTGCCTTTCGGCCATCATTAATCAAACAAGAAGAACAAGGGGTGGTTTGGCTGATGAATCTTGGAAAAGCTTGGGAGTTAAAAAAAAAAAAAAAAAACTTATACCTCCCAGGCACTTGTGATTTTACAAACTCCAGCGCCTGCCCATCTCTCGGTCTCAATCGCTCTGCTAGTTTAAATACCTGGGTTTCCCCTAAACTGTCCTGCAAGTGCTCAGTGCGCTGCCGGAATTTTCTGAAGGGTTTTAATTAAAGCCTGTAATGTACAGTATTCCCAATATACTTAGAAAGCCCCAGTTTGGGAAAAGTTGATTTACTGTCTACCAGTGTGTCTCAACCTTGGCCGCTTTAAGAGGGGTGGACTTCAACTCCCAGAATTCCCCAGCCAGCAAGGCTGGCTGGGGAATTCTGGGAGTTGAAGTCCACCCCTCTTAAAGCGGCCAAGGTTGAGACACACTGGAGTTGTGAGAATCCAAACCAGGTGATTAGTTTCTGGCTTGGTGCATCGTGCAGAAGTCACGATAAAGCGAACAGCGTCAGTCAGACCCAGAGCAACGGTCTCCTTTCCACGGCCCCGTTCGCACAACACTCAGTGGAAGGGTCAGCAGGCTGCATTCACACACCGTGTGACCCCTGATTACAGGACCCAAGGTACTTAACCTTAATCATGGCTTGTCAGAAATGCTTAGAAATCACAACTCACCCTAAGTCTACACATCTTGAAGCATGCTGGCTGGGGAATGCTGGGAGTTGAAGTCCACCCCTCTTAAAGTTGCTAAGGTTGAGAAACACCGGTCTGATGGCTGAAGTTTGGTTTAGTGTGTTGAGTTATATTTGTTATATAGGTGATAAGGCCTTTCATGTACGGTAGGAATTGTGTCACTTTTTTGCCCTCCAGTGTACCTGCTGGTGTTACGCGGCAGGCAGGGCCAAGACAAGGCTTAATTTGAATTAATACGATTATTCCTCATTTATTTGATTTTTTTCCCCTCAGTCATTGTTTTAAAGGCTGCTCGGTACTAACGTTTACCGAGCGTGTCACGGTTGCCGGCAACGCTTAACTAACCTTGGCCGACCTCAGAAAAGCAAAACAGGGTTGGACTGGCTGATGTTTGGATGGGGGACCACAAGGAAACCCCAGGGCTGTAGTCTAGATGGGGAAGTTGGAAAATCCTCCCCGGGGGGAAGCAAAAACAAACTACCTCTGCTTTAACGCCAAGAGGTAACGGATCGCTTTGAAGGCTGCCGGGTTTCGCCCTCAGACACAAAGACGCGTCCTTCCACCCGCTCTGTGACTTTCCGCAGCGCAAGCTTTGGGGAAGAGCGCTGGGCAGAGGGGATGAATCAAGCAGCTTGGGAATCCGCAAGTGTCCCTGCCCAGCCCAGCCCAGCCCAGCCCAGCTTCCTCCTTGCCAGGAATGCCAAGGCTCCCTGGCACGGGCGCCGCGTGAGTCATTTTTTCCCTGTCCCCATATAGCCCGGGTTTCCGAGCGCCCCTGGGCAGTCCGGCGTGTTTTCTGTGGCTGGTTTCCGGCATTCTCGACGAACCTCTCTCAGTCCCTGGGCTGCTACTCCCCGAACGGTCATCCTAGCATCGAGCAGAGGAGGGAGTAAGAAGCGGGCGGGGAACTCCAGCTCTTCTTTCAGGCCCCTCACAGCTGTTGGCATCTGTTACCCCAGCCTCGGCGCTGGGGGGAGGGAGCAACATCTGCTCGAGCCCCCTCCTCTCCCTCTGAACCCTTAGCGCGAGAGCGGGTCTGCGTCCAAGCTGGCTGCAGGCCCTGTGCCTTCCTGGCGGGTGAGATAGATGGGCACTGTACGAGGCTGCCCCCAGATCCACCCTCTGCGCTTCCTGGCATTTCCCCTGCAGGAGAGGTTTCTGGTTTTCTGCCTCATTCCAGGGATGCTTTGTGTCATGCCCGGCGAATCCTGGAGGGGGGTGATCTGAAGAAGATTCCTAGGAGGAATTCCCTCTCCCCGTGCCTTATCTTGGGGTTTAAGGAAGGCCTTAAGGAGGAACCGTTAAAGCAGTGTTTCTCAACCTTGGCTGCTTTCAGATGTGTGGACTTCAACCCCCATGGCTGGCTGGGGAATTCTGGGAATCGAAGTCCACACATCTGAAAGCGGCCAAGGTTGAGAAACACTGTTAAAGGATCTGGTAAGTTTAGCCTAGCAAAGGTTCAGAGAGCGCAAGAGGAACTTCCTGACTAGAAGCTGTTAGACTGTGGGACTGCGTGCCACGTGCCACGATATGTTCTTTACCAAAGGTCTTTCAACAAAGGGGATGGATCTTGCACTGGGGGGTTGGACTAGATGACCTCTGAAGTCATCAGAAACTCTTAAGTCCCTGATGTACAATTGTGTGCTCCATCCTTGGAAACTTCCTGGGAATGTTTTTCCCCCTTGTCTAAAAGAAGTGCCAACCGACGGAACGGCCATGGTAAAAAGCATAATTCCTCCACCAACTCCATTCAGGACCGTGAGCGAGAGAGGTGTACCAGGCTGGATTTAAATCCCAGGTGCATTTGGCACTCCCAAGATTGCAGATCTCTGGTCGCCCCAGCGTTTGCGCACCCCATCTCCCCAAACGTGATTCACTGGGAAACAGGTCTCGGTGCTCGCAGGCTGGATTCCGAAGCGCAAAAGCTGAGTCAAGATTGGTGACTCACGATCGTCTCATCTAAAAATGACCCTTCCTTCCTTCCATCTTTGCTCCATAGATAAGAATCGTACGAAGGAAACCTAGGTTACTAGAAACAAATATTTTGATGTGGAAGGCTGGTGCGGATCTTGACTCGGAATTCCTGTCATTCCAAGGCTAAATTTGCACAACCCGAACACACACGGCTGAGGTCAGATAGATTGGGAGAACCACGCCTTCTCTGTCGCAGCTCAGCGTGTGAACCGGACCAGCTCGTTCAACCAACGTTTGGTCATCATGTGTTATGTGAACACACCACTGCATGTTAACATGAGTTTCGTGCATCTAGATCAAGGTTTCTCCACCTTGGCAACTTTAAGACCTGTGGCCTTCAACTGTGCTGTGCTGTGCTGGCTGGGGAATTCTGGGACTTGAAGGCCACAGGTCTTAAAGTTGCCAAGGTGGAGAAACCTTGATCTAGAGAACTTAGTTCAGCTTCTGCCCACCCTCCAGTTTTTAAATTTTTAATTCCAGTTCAAAGTTAATAAAGTTAATAAAATAAATTCAGCAGCTGAGTTTTTCACTGACCTGACTCAGTCTCTGTCAGAGCTGATTTTCCCCCAACTGCAGAGATGCTCCTGGTTGAATCTGGAGTCTTGGAACCAAAACCATGTTCTGGACAGTCAGATCTTGCATTAAAGCATCGCCTCCCGTGAGCTTTCGAGGGCCAGGCGCGGAGGCCTAAGGCCTGGATTCCTGGGTCGCTGGGGGAAAAGATGGTTTGTTGGTGGTTAGGCAGTTTCTTCAGCTCCTGTTTGGAGAGAGAGGGAAACGTGGAAATGCACAAATCAAATTCGCAAAGATGCGTAGCAAGTGTGCAGAGCTGTAAGGCCAGCTGGGCGTGGGCCTGATTGTGCATTTGGGGGGGGGGAGGTAGCTGAAGTAGATTGTGCATTTGGGGGGGATAGCTGAAGGGGTAGTGCGCACTCTGCTTGTGGTCAAGAGAACTGGTCCAATAACTGGAAAAAATCAGTCTCTTTTTTTTATATGATTTTTATTGAAACTTAAAAAAAGAAAAACTAATACACACTAATATAAAGTAAGGAAGAAAAAAGAAAAAATCAAAGTCGACAGTGCAAGAAAGGGGGAAAAATGGAAAAGGAGAAAGAGACAAAGAAGTGGTTTCTGATCTTCACAGCAGTTATAAGTGCAATTTTAACCTCTCTCTCCAATGTTACATCATATCACTCTATAATTTATCCTGTCTAATCATCAGAACCATAAATCACAAGTTCCTTTTTCATTTTGACGCAAAAAATCCCTAAGAGGCTTCTGGTCACCAAAAAATGTAGATAGTGTCTCTTCTCTAATCAGAGAAGTGAGTTTATCCATTTCAGCAAGATCTGTCAATTTCACCAGCCGTTCTTCTGCAGTGGGTAATGCTGAATCTTTCCATCTCTGCATATAATAATTTTGCTGCAGTAATCATATATTGAAATCACCTTCCGTGGCTTTTTTTCTAACTCTTTTATCCATTAGTCCTAAAAGGAAAAATTCTGGCTTCCACTGAACATTAATCTTTAAAGTCCTCTGTATCAAAGTATGTATTTGAATCCAATTTTTAAAGCTTTTTTGCATGTCCACCAACATGATAAAACTGCTTTGTGGTGTTCCCATTTCCAACATACAACTGAAGTGCTTTTATACATTCTAGATAATTTCTTTGGCGTCATGTACCAACGATACATCATTTTGTAAGAATCGGTCTTTGCTTTAGAGAGCATGGAGTTGGTGGGTTTACTGTAGGGCGGTGTATCTCAACCTTGGCAACTCTAAGATGTGTGGACTTCAACTCCCAGAATTCTCCAGCCAGAAAGGGTGGCTGGGGAATTCTGGGAGTTGAAGTCCACACATCTTAGAGTTACGAAGGTTGAGCAACACTGCTGTAGGGTGTGAGCCCAGCTCTTCATGGTTTATGGCTGAGAGTGACTGTCGGAGGGAAGTGATAGTCTGTGATGGGTAAAAAACAGGAATGAGTTAATAATGTGGGGGTCCTCCTGGACTCTCAACAACTGCTTGAGGAGCAGGTGGCAGTCATGGCCAGGAGAGCCTTCACCCAACTTTGTGTGGTGTGCCAGTTACGCCCCTTCCTGGATCGGGAGACTCTCCAGTCAGTCACTCATGCCCTGGTCATCTCTCGGTTAGACTACTGCAATGTGCTCTACGTGGGGCTACCCTTGAAGATTATCTGGAAGCTACAAGTGGTTCAAAATGCGGCTGCTCAAACAATCTTGGGTGCCCCTAGGATGGCACATATAACACCTTTGCTGCGGGAGCTGCATAGGGTGCCAGTTTGCTTCTGGGTCCAATTCAAGGTGTTGGTTAT
Source organism: Liasis olivaceus (assembly GCA_030867105.1). Classification (NCBI taxonomy): domain Eukaryota; kingdom Metazoa; phylum Chordata; class Lepidosauria; order Squamata; family Pythonidae; genus Liasis; species Liasis olivaceus. The sequence goes on from CM061356.1 coordinate 20,184,244, forward strand.
CACCTTTAAAGCCCTACATGGCATGAGATCGGGTTACCTGAGGGACCGTCTCATCCCCATTACATCAACCCCCCCCCCGGGTCAGGCAGAGAGGGCATGTTGCAGACCCCGTCAGTGAGAGAATGTCAGCTGGCAGGGCCCAGGAGCAGAGCCTTCTCTGCCGTTGCCCCCCCTTTGGAGTATTCTCCCCCCAGAAGTGCAGCAGGCCCCTCCCCTCCCCGTTTTCCAGAAAGGACTTGACTTGACTCTGCCAGCTTGCGTGGGGCAATAAGAATTTTAATCAATCCTGAGGGATGGCTGGCGCCCTGATGTCACTTCTGAATTATTCACCAATTCCATCATTCTTGGAATTTATTTATTATTATTAAGATTGTTTTTGTATTGTATTTTAATTGGTTTTATCTCCTTTGTAAACCACCCAGAGTCACTTTTCAATGAGATGGGAGGTGACAAACTTGATATATAAATAAATAAATAAATATAAATTAGGTCACCCCTCTTGCAACTAACAAATCTGCCTTTTAAACACATTTGTAAGTCGGAAAAGGTGCTGCCAGGCAGAGTGGGTGAATCACCTTCCCTGGCGTTGCTACTGCTTCATTCTAATGGCACACCTCCCTAAGTGACTCAGGGTGGGGTCCGTGACCACTGAAAGCTTCCAAATACGCTAAAAATAACAAGATGCAGATCGGTGCTCGGCTCCCTTGGAAGAAGGGAGACTCCATGTCTGCAGGGGTTGTGTAGTAGCACCAGCACCCAGAACATCTGGCCAGTTGTGCAGTGAACTGGGGTCAGGACAACTCTGGCTTCGTGTCATGTGTGAAGGGTTGGGCTCGGCCCCCTGGGTTTTCAGCCCCCTTTCGTCCTCTGCCCCTTGTCCTCTTTTGATCCCTCTCAAGAAAGTATTCAACATCTTCCTTTCAGTCTTCTCTCTCTCCTTTTAAAAAGGGTGAAGATCACAACTGAATTGTGTTTTCCTCCTTTGTAAGGTGGCACTTGGTTATTTCAGCAGGTAGCAACCTCTGCCTCTCCTTCCATGAGTTTGCAAGCTGAATAGAGTTGGACTCTGTCAGTCCTGGGATGGGAGACCAACAGGAATTGCCTGTGGCCGGAGGCTAGACAGGGAAGTTAAGGGATCCCCCAAGAAAGCGATGGCCTTGGGGCTGAGCAAACCGGTGAGATGTCCCCATGAAATCAGCAGGAAAGGAATGGGATTGCACTAGAAGACCCTTCCAACCCTGGGATCCTATGATTCCTCTAGGTAGGTAGGTAGGCAGGCACTGACACCTCACTTTTAAGAGCCCCACTAGGGGGCAGCACCTAGCCAATCTTGGCTGATCTCTGGAAAAAGATTGGATACAGGGAAGGGGGACCATCAGGAGACCCCAGGACTGGGGAACGGCTGGGAAAACTGTCCTGAGAAAGCCACTTCCACTACGATAGTAACTTGCACAGCCAAATCTCGGAGGAGGCTTGACCTTCGAGCCAAAGCAGGGGGCAGCGCCAAGCCCACTTTGCCTAATCTGGAAAAAGTTAAGCAGGATCGGCCTTTGGACGGAAGACCACCGGGAGATCTCAGGGCGGGGGCTGGACTTGGGAGCGGAAAACCCATCCCGAAGAAGCCCGCAGCGGGCCGCCCCTTCTGCGGACCAGAAAAGCGCCGGGGCGAGCGGGAGCCCCTGCGCAGCGCCGCAACCCGGGGGCGGCCGCCTGCTGTCCGGAGCGCCGCCCGCCGCCTCCCTTCCGCCCCGGGCAGCGCGTCCCCCGCTCCTGCCCCAGCTCGGGAGCCGGGAGGGCCGCGCGGGACAGCGAGAGGCGATCGGCCCGGCCGGCGGCTGCGGAGGATGGGCGCCGTGGTGCTCCTGGCGCTTCAGGAGGCTCGGCGCGCCCTCCTACCTGGCCCGGTGTCGGGTTGCGCCCAACCCCCGAGCATCGGGGCGGGGCGCCTCCGCTCTCGCTGCTCCCATTCGGGGCTCGGAGGCGGCGGATCCGGCCCGGTGCCCGCGTCCTCTCGACCCTGCGCCGCCGCCGCCACCGCCGCCGCTGCAGCCGCCGGCGGCGAGACCATGTGCAGCCCGGTGGAGCGGCGCCGGGCCGGGCTCCGGGGGCTGCTGTTGGCCGAGGGGGGCGAGGCGGCGGCGGCGGCGGCGGGGCTGGAGGGGCTGCTGGACCTGCTGCTCTGCGTCCACCGGGAGTGCAGCGCCGTGCCCCTGCGGCGGGAGCGGAACGTGCAGCAGTTCCTGGACTGGGGTGAGTCGGGCTGGGGGCCGGGGGGCTTCTGGGCACGTGCAGAGCGCCTCGCCGCCGCGGCGGACCCGTCTCCCGCACCCCGCCGCGGAGGAGCATCTGGGGCGCGCCCGGGACGTTAATGGCCTCTGTGGAATAGATCGGGAGGGGAAGCGAGTCAGGGCAGGGAGGCAGTTTGGGGGGTCGCTCGGGCTGGGGGAGCTCAGCTGTTTAGCCCACTCCGCTTCTGGGGAAAGGAAGTCTGCAACAAGGGGGCCTCCGGGGAAGATACCCCCCAATCTCTCCTCTGTTGAGTTGTGTTCACCCCTTTTCCTGTAATGTTTTGCCCAAATCTGCCTTCCCACAGCTGAATTCTTGGGGCTGGGCAAGGGCAGATGGACCCTCCTTCTGGGTAACTCCGCATGAACCCACCCAGTTCCTTCCACCTTCTCCGGCAGGACTCGCTTTCCTTGGCACCTCCCTCTGAATCTGTTTGAAACCGTCTGTCTATGGCAGCGTTTCTCAACCCTGGCAACTTGAGGATGGGTGGACTTCCACTCCCAGATTTCTCCAGCCAGCCTGCTGGCTGGGGAATTCTGGGAGTGGAAGTCCACCCGTCTTAAAGTGGTCAAGGTTGAGAAACGCTGATCTATTGCCTCTTTAAAAAGTTGACCACTAGGATCCGAAATGCTTCGCTTGATGAAGCTGGAGCAGAACAAAGTGACTTCTGTCCTCCTGTATCTGCAGAGGGCCTTTCTTTTCCCCACTTGAACGAGGGGTGGGGAAAGCCGATAGTCCTGTGGAACTCATTGTCCCCCTGGGTTGAGAGCTGCAAAATACCCTGCTGGGTGAGTTTTGGGGGGGCTGCAAAAGTAGAAAGCCGGGGATAAAGCAGCGGTTCTCAAGCTTGGCCTCTTTAAGACGTGTGGACTTCAACTCCCCGACTTCCCCGGCCAGCCTGTTGAAGCTGAAGTCCACACATCTCAAAGAGGCCAAGCTTGAAAAACACTGTGATAGAGGCAGGTTGTAGATCCTCAGAGGTGGTTAAAACCTGCAGTCTGGATATTGGTGCAGACCAGCCTCTGTGAATCCCATCCGGCAGAGCCCATGTTGAAGCAGGCTGGTAGTTGTAGTCCACTGAGCCAGCGAAGGATGGGAGAAATGTCTGCGCGGTCTCCGTTTCATTTGTGTTTCCAAAATGAGGACACCTCCTGATTCGTGCAGGACTCTCAGGCAGGTTAGGATGGGAACAGGTGAAATCTGTGTAAGAAACAGTGCCAAGGCCAAGCCGAGCTGGCATCGCCCATTGCCCCTAATCTCCCTCTCTGCACAGACCTCCTGGGCCCCTCTTCCCACAAGCCCAGGATCGCCTCTGCTGGAATGGCAAGATGAGCGTGGCGCATTGCGCCCTTGACATCCCGGACGGGAGGGCCGAATCGCAGAGGGGCCTGAAGGCAAACCGGGGCCCAGCACGTTGGGCTCCCCCCACCCCGCCCCACGCATCACCTGCCTGACTTCCCTGTTGTAATTGGGCGCTTTCTGGCAAAGCCTTGCAGGGCGAAGTCAGCAAATGGGATGTGTGAGTCTCTGGGGCTTCGTTATAATCCTGAAGTAATTAGCCCTTCGCGGTTCTTGGCAGAGCAAGAGGTTTCTCCCCAACCAGCTTGCTTTCACCGAAAGCATTTCCAGAGGATCTCAAGCAGCAGAAAAGATGCTCACCTCACCAGACCCCCTTTTTGTTGACACTGGAGATGCCACGAGCCTTCGGTAGCGAAGGAGGTGGCGCCTCCTCCGTGCGCCGTCAACGCTCAGCCTTTCATTCCCTTCCCGATCTTTGATCGCCAATCAAACTCACGCACGTTTCTGCGTGCGCCTCCTAATTTTTCTTCTTAGGATCCTGCCGGGAAAATAAAAAAAATGTTGAATGCTGGCCCTTGGGGGCTCCTACATTTTGCAGACCAAAACTCAAAAGTGATTGGAGCGAGGGAGACATGATGGAGTTGGACCCAAGAGAGCCCAGTTTTGGGTCCTGTCCTGCCGGTGTGCAGAGTGGTGCCACCGGGGATGTGAAAGAGGGTTGATCCCACCATACAGTGCAGGGAAATAAAAATGGATAGATCTCTGTATGTTTTATATAGACTTAGGCCCTCTAGAGCAGTGTTTCTCAATCTTGACAACTTTAAGATGGGTGGACTTCAACTCCCAGAATTCCCCGGTTGAGAAACGCTGCTCTAGAGTCTAGATTCACTTTTTCTTTTGTTGGTTTGGAATAGGATGAATAGCACAGCCTTAGCGAGGACAGATGATTTGATTTACATCTCTGGAGCCCGAACAGTTTAGGCCAATGTTGGAGATGGAGCGAGCTGTGTTGCCCTTTGCTGGATTTGCACAGACGCTGAATTAATTTGCTGCAAGACCCCAGGGTGGATTCGCACCGCGTGCTAAGCTTGGTTCATTTTAACCTTGCTTTTTTGCAGCATTTTTTCTTTTTTTGCAGCACTCAACCTCTCAGGTCAATGGATAACGTATTGCACAGGTCCAGAAAAAGAGTCAGTTCAGTTAGCAGATGGAACATGCTGGGGGGGGGAATTGACTGGAATGTGGATCCAGGAGACTGTAATTTGGTGAGGGTGCGCGGAGGTGTTCAAGGCAAGGAGGTCTCTGACACTCTCCCGTCTCTCAGGCGATCGTAAATCCCCAGTAGGTTCCTGGTTGGAAGAGCGACGTCTGGGGAAAAGGCGTAAATAGGATTTTAAAGAAGCCCCATTGGGTTGGGGCAGTGAATCACGTTCAGTTGTAAGCTGAGGTTTGCAAACAGTAGTTGCTGGGTTCCCAAACAGTAGCTGCTGGGTTCCCACAAGCGAACCACATTGCGGTGCGGTGTAAGGGGCAAGCCTGGGTTAAGCCCGGTTTGCATGACTCTTCCTCACTTTCCCGGTTCCCTTTTGGGAACGTCGTGTGGTTGGGTTCTCCTCCGGAACTGCCCGGTGGCTATTCAGGCTTCTGCCGGAGATGGACGTGTCTCTGCGTGTGAGGCTGAGCAAACAGCAAAAGTGAGGCCACGTTATCTAATCCTCCCCATCGTTTATTAAATTTATATGCCACCCGACTCCCAGTAGCTGCTTGGGGAAAAGGATTAGATTTTGTAAGGGTTCTGTCCTTAAGGAGCTCAAGGCGCTGTACAAAGTGCTTCCTGCTTTCTTCTCTTTTCCCCAACAAGAGTCCTGCGAGGTAGGCTGTCCCAAAGTCCCCCAGGGAGCCTCCATGGCTAAGGGGGGACTTCAGCCTGGACCTCCCTGTTCCTAGGCTAATATCTTCACTGCTGCACTGGCTGTTCTCACATGCACCACCCTAGGACTCCTTGTACTTTTATTCCCACTGCTGTGCACACTGAACAAGCCAGGAATGGTCTAGTTGAGCATCTCCCCCCAAACTTGGGAATCCTAGCCTTTGGCTTCCAAACCAGCAAGGATCTATAAATCAAAGATCACCTTTGCTTTGCCATCCTGGTTTGAGAGGCCTGTGGTCCAGCTCTTGCAGGCAGCAAGCCTTTCTATGTGCCTCAGGCCACGCCTAAGCCAAGATTCCCCAGAATGTTGGCTTGTCGTATCTCAGTGTTGGCCTGAGGTGAGAAAGACGGGGATCCGAAGTTGCTTACGTTGCTCTGAAGATGCTTTTTTTCAGCTCTGGGGTTGGCAACTATGCAATGAAACTATCGTTCCTGAATATTTGACGTCTCTTTAATTTGACTTAAAACACTGACATCCCACCTTTCTGCTTTGATGGATTGAAAGGCTGTTTGCCGCAATTGACTGCAATAAAATTCCAGATATCACCTTCCTGTTAAATAATGGCAGTGCCAAGTACAAATTTAGGCTCTTTGTTAAGACACTTGGAGAAACAGAGACACTTGGCAACTTGAAGATGTGCGGACTTCAACTCCCAGAATCCCCCAGCCAGCCATGCTGGCTGGGGAATTCTGGGAGTTGAAGTCCGCACATCTGAAAGTTGACAAAGTTGACAAACGCTGCCTTAGGATAAGTGGCCACAACCATGTGATCGAAGCCCCACCCCTATTACAAAAGCTGGGGCTTCAATCACATGGCTGTGGCTGCCATCTTGACTTTTTTGACACATGCACCCCCTCCCATTTGCCAGAATCCTGGGATGCCCCAAATGGGGTGAAGGGTCCTCAAATATTTATCTTATTTTTTAAAGTCAATTTATATGGCCGCCCGATGGCTAAATTGACTTCTTTGATCAGAGAAAAGGCAATATCTACCTTTATTGCTGACTGGAAAGCCCTGATAGACTTTTTGCGTGAAACAGGAAAAAAAGGAACTTGTGATTTATGGTTTTGATGATTAAATAGGATAGATTATAGGAAGAAGAGAGTTACATTGTAACCACAGAATAAGTGGTAAATTTATAATTGTACTTACAAGTGCTGTAAAGATCGGAAGCTACTTCTCCGTATCTTTTTTCTTTCTTTTCTATTTTTTTTTCCTTTTTTCCCCTTTCTTACACTTTTAGCTTTCTCTTTGATTTCTTCCTTTTTCTTACTTTATAATGCTTTGTATTCGTTTTTAATCTTTCTTTTTAAAAATCTTTAACACACATTATATATATATATATATAATATATTTATAAATATAAATATAAATACAAATACAAATAAATAAATAAAAAAAATTATATGGCCGCCCAGCCGACCTGTGATTCAGCATGGTGTGCAAAAGAGAACGCATATCAATCACGCAATTAAAAGCAAAAAAACCCCCCCAGAATTGTGCCGGAGGCAACTTCATCCAGCCGCCCCTCGAGTTGTTGCCATGAGAAGGGTAGCTGTATAAATTGTTTAAATAAGTAAATAAAAGTACTGCAGTCAGAGATTCTGTGCCGTGGAAGGTCACAATCCCCACCTCGAACGGCGCCCACGAGCACCCATATAACCAGGGCAGCCTGTGGGATGGCGTTCTTCACGGGCACCCTGGGTGTATTTCCTGCACACCTGCCCACATCTGGGGTTTGTTTTCTGCCTCAAAACTGAGCTCATTTTCTTTCATTCACAAAGCTGCCCTTCCCAGATTTCTTTGTTTCACCCGTTTGGCGTGGAAAACCTTTTTTCTCTCTTGCTCAGGCTGGATTCAGACAATGCATGAAACCCAGATTAACCAAGTGCAGTTGGCTGTTAGAACATGCGATTCCTTGAAACGAGACCATCTCCTGGCTGCAATGGTTGGTAGTCTGGTTTGCACAACCTGCAAAGACAAGGCTGGCTTCCTATAAGCCACTGACTGCAAGTGACCCAGCTGTCTCTGAGCCTGGTTTAGCGTGTTGCACGAATCTAGGCTTAGACCTTTGGAAATCAGAGATGTGGGCAAGTCATCCCAAGAACTCTTGAAACAGAGGTAAAAGGTTAGTCAGAAAGTTAGAAAGGGAGTTAGAGAGGTCAGAGAAGGTCTCCTACTTGCTATGAGCAACTGGACTTGCTATCCTACCATTCTCAGGTGCCTCTTCCTTAGAAAGATTCTAGTCCTCATGGTTCTGTTGGAAACGGCCAATTTAAACAGGAAGCTACTTGATGCAAGGCATACTACGAGCCAAGAGCAGCTCATAATCCTTAACTTGAACCAGCCTTCCATAACCTGGGTTCCTCTAGATATGTTAAATACTAAGTCCCATCATCCCCAGCTTCAGGAATGTCCATAAGGTATAGTCAAGATGGCAGCCACAATGGTGCCATCGAAATTCTGTTTTTTATGTGCCCCGCTAATCTCGGGTGCTGTAAACTGGAGTCCAACACATCAAACTGATGGGGCGTCTTAATAATAGTAGTAATCTACCAATATAGTAGGCCTAATTTGCAGATATATTGCACACTGTGGGATATGTCAGAATGAGCTGCACTCCTCCCCCTCAACTTCTAGCCCCGGTTTATCTGGAAAGGGAGAGAGAGATAACCCAGGCCGAAAAATAGGCGAGGTTGCGTAATGGGGAGAGCTCTTCCCACACTGCTGCCCAAAAGTTGGATTTCGAGTTCAGGATGTTACGCCCGTGGATTAAAGACGTTTTCCCTCTAACTCAGTGCTGTCCAAACTTGGCCACTTTACAATGAGTGGACTTCAACTCCCAGAATCCCCCAGCCAGCCACTCATCTTTAAGTGGCCAAGTTTGGACAACACTGCTCTAACTGGATCGGTGTGAAGCGCGTTACGGAGAGCAACCTGGGTTCGAAGCATTTCCATGTTACAAAAGGCACAGGTGGGCAGAGTTTAATGCGGGGCCTCCTCTGGTCCTGTGGGGGTGTTACTGAGACCCTCGACTTGGCCCAAACGATTTGGCCTGCATCACTCGGACAGGGTTGAATCTCAATCCAGTAAGGAGATTGGCCGCGTTCGCAGCGTGCAATAAAAGATGAAAAGTCACATAGGTGTGCGAATGCTAGAATGTTGCTGCCCTGGTTAAGCAGGGGATGTGAACCCCACTAAATTGTGGCATTTTTCTAAGGGAGTGAGAAAAACGCAATTCCAATCTTTATTTATAATTTGTTAGAATTACGTGCTCCCTTTCATTCTGGAATTTACCCCCTTTTACTATTCCCATGACCACAGCCCTGTGACGGTGGTGAGATCTTGGCTACAATCACACGCACGTTCTTCTAGTTCTTTGGCTGGTTCTGATTTAGACCTTCCTAGAAAAGGCCCCCACGGACATCCTTATCCACACGCCACCACGGAGGATCCTTCTGGATCCTTGCCTGCTTCGTAAAGTAGGCAGGCGAATAAAGGCATTTTTAGTCAGAAGAGGCGAACCCAGTTCGGCTGCAGGAAAAGCAACAAGCCAGATCAGTCTGTTTGGGACGCATCGAGGGGGTGCCAGAGATCCCCCCATCTCAGTTTGCACCGAGCGTGTGGTGCACGTGGGCCTGTTAAGGCCGAAAGAGTTAGCAGCTCTCTTCTAGCCTGGATTTCACCACGGGGTTATCCCAGCACAAAGGAGCCACTCTCTGGGGAGTGTGTCTCAGGGCCCTGTGCCAGGCCTTGCAAGGAGGAACACGGAGCGCTAAGCGAGAGGGTGACTCATCTGCTCCGAGGCGGATGAGAGGAAGCCTTCTGCCCCCACCCCGTGCGTGGAACCTCTTTCGCCCGCGGGTGAAGCTGCCCTGCCTGCCAGCGGTGACGGTGGTGGCTGCGTGGGTTGCATGGAAGGAGGGGCCCTGCCTCCTCCCCCAGAAGTGCAGCTGGTGGGGCTAGGGTGGCATCTTCCTCGCAGCCGGGCACGACCGCCTGGAACTGCCTGAGATCTGCATTCTTGGGAAACTCCAAAGGAGGAATCAGGGAGGTGGAGAAAGGTGGGGCTTTAAGCGTCCCTGATAGATGCGCACACGTTGCCCATCACCACACTGGCCTTTGGTTCCTCCGCCACACTTGCTGGACGTTTTTGCCCCCTAATGTTAAGCCAGAATCTGCCTCCTTTTAATCAGAAGCCCCGATTCCTTTCTGGGCCCTTCGTTCCGCCATCAGACTGAGCTTCCACAAAGGGCATTTACCCTAACTTGGAATAGAATTGGCTTTCCTGTTGCTTCAGCTCGTGGCCAGACCTGTGGGTCAATAGGGGGTGAATCCAGCCCTTTGGAAAGCCCCTCTTTTGGGGGCACCAAAAAAGGCTCCCCCCTCGGTTCACTCCTTCTTCGCCTAGCTCACTTCCGGCTCCCGCTCTCCCTCGCTGCCCTTCTCTGAATCTTTCTCGGCATCCTTCCTGGTGCCTGGACTGACGCGGGAGGCGATTCAAAACGCAGAGGGAAACTCGGTTCCGCTTGACCAGCCGAAAGCAACGGGCCCCAAGCGGGCGGCTTCCAGATCCCTTGGACTACAACTCCCATCATCCCCACCGCCCTACAGGAAGGCTGGCCTTGGGCTTCCTACAGGCAGTTGATTGATCGATCATATTTATATAGCTGCCCATCTCACAAAAGAGTGACTCTGGGTGGCGTATCGCACCCAATTAAAAACCCATCAATACATATAAAAACAATCATTAAAACTATTAAAAACTATAAAAAAACACACGAAACAGGACAGGATGATGTTAACCATAGTAAGGGATTCATTAACACAGAATTCATAGCCGTGGCTTCGAATCTGGTCTTTGTTTCTTGTTCTGCAAAGCTTTTTCATACGGATTGTGGTTTGCCAAACCCACATTAACCCGGTGATTGGATTCACCCGTTTTCTGCGCCGGTGCGAGGAATGAAGGCACAAACGCCACTCGCTGGGCTGAATTTGTTCCATGCGCTCCTCCCCAAAGGAGCCATGGCTGAAATGAACCAACAGAAAGTCTTGTGTGCAAACAAACCGGCGGATTTGTTGCTGGTGGAAAATGGCGAGTTTTATTCTCAGCCACTCGCTGGCTAAAAAGATCTTTGCTCCGGGATCTTCTCTCCCATTCAGAGCAGACAATGCTAAGTTAAATGGATCACTGATTTAATCTCTTTAAAAACCTGATTTAAGTACAGCGCAACCTTGGAGTTTGCTGAAACTAAATGATAGCTTACATCAGTGTTTCTCAACCTTAGCAACTTTAAAATGACTTCAACTCCCAGAATTCCCCAGCCAGCATGGCTGGCTGGGGAATTCTGGGAGTTGAAGTCCACTCATTTTAAAGTTGCTAAGGTTGAGAAACACTGGCTTGCAGTGAGCTCATTTTGCAATCAGGCCAGATGGGTATTCCAAAGGAAAATATCTTTTATTATATTGTTTCCAGCCTTCTTACATTCCTGCTGAAGCTTTTTTGATTGGGGCACAAGGATACCCCTCCCGTCTCTGCCATCTCGGTGCCACCTCTTAAAATTGGTGAGAGGGGCTTGTGTGCTCCGGCCCCGATTAGCTGAACCGCCACGGAGGTCACAGAATGTGCACAAACTGCTCAGAGAGGCACAAAGTCAGCTATAGAGCAAGGATGGGGGGCGGGGGGAGAGTTTGCAACCGGAAGGAAAAGCAAAGTTGCAAGGAATTAGAGCCGGATGGGGGGCGGGGGGGGGGGCATTGTAGAGAAATGGTCAAAGCTTTGGAGAAACAGTCAGTCAGAGAAGGTAACCGCAAAATCTGTTAATTTCGGTTTTTTGTTTTTGCATATTTCTCCTGTTTGATTCCATATTGCCCTTGTTGATGTGAATCTGTTAAAGTTGGTTCACTGAACTCAATTAATTTTTTTTTATAGTTTACATTACCATGTGTTTGTCTGTCTGTCTGTCTATCTTTATATCCATCTTTATATCTTTCTATCTCTCTCTCTCTCTCTCTGATCTATCTTTATCTTCTATTTTGGAGAGCTTGTTTTCCATTGGAAGCTGCTTCTGGTTGCAATTTTGGGTCATAAAGCCGGGTTCTCTGTACAATATCCCTGCTATAATGTATTCATTTAACTTATTTTCAGGAGTTTATGCATATGGGCTATCTCTAAATATATCTTTTTTTAAAAGTAGGCCAACAACATTCCAAACTCTGGCAAACTGAGATTTCTCAGTGAGAATTAAGTCTGCATTGGAACACGTGCAATGAAACAGATTTGCACTGAAAGGCAAACTCAAGAATACAGTAGCAGCATCGACTTGATCTTGGCTAACCCAAAACATCTGCCAGAACTGGACTTTTGGATGGGAGACCAACAGGAAATCTCACAGCCTAGAAAACCACAGGGGCATGTCCATTAAGTCCCCAGGGTCGAGCTTGACTTGTGGGAGGCTGTTAAATAGATTTCTCTCCCGCTCTTCGGCATGTGGGTGCATCTGTGCAATTTCCATACCGTGGGTTGTGGGAAGTGAACAGTTCAGTTCTCTGTTACACAAATGCCTAGTGTATGCACAGATCTTCTTGCACAGCCAATAATTTAGCTTTTTCTGTGTGTGTGGGGCGAGGGGGAGGCGGGGGGGAGCGAGATATGTGATGTAATCTTATCACCACCCCCTTTCCCCGTGGCGTCTTCTTTACCATGTGAATTGCGCTCCCCAGCCAGACCGGTTCTTCTGGTTTGGGTGTTCAGTGGGTGTGCCCCCATCTTGCAGCGTCGATGTTTTTCCTGGGATCCCAAGTCTGAAGTCTTTGGCTGAAGACGGTCCCCCTTCCAGAGTGGCAGCCTGGCCCACCGGGGCCCCGAGAGAGGGATTTGGGACTGAACCCCAAGGAGTGGCGTTTGGCTGAAAACCGAGGCGTAACTCAATATGGTTGGCAGGACACTGCTATCAATGGTCAACTGCAATGTGATCGGTGGAATTGTCCATCCCCGGGTTGGTGCAAGATCTACTAAGTCTGCAAGACCCAGCCTCTGTTTGAAGACGTCCAGTGTCTCCAGTAACACCCTGGACCAGTGTTTCTCAACCTCGGCGGGTTTAAGATGTGTGGGCTTCAACCCTTGCTGGCTGGGGAATTCTGGGAGTTGAAGTCCACACATCTTAAACCTGCCGAGGTTGAGAAACACTGCCCTGGACCGTCAATGAGCCCGGTTAGATTGGGCATTCCATCTTGTAGTATTCCTTGAACAGATGGGGTTTTATCCAGAAATCTGTCACAATTCCACAATTCTCCGGTGTTGGCAGAGGCGGGATTCTGCGTACCAGGAACATGGAATGAGGCACATATTTTTAACATCAGAATTCACTTTGCTGGTGGCCGCCATAATTTGTGTGTCTAAATAGACAGGTTTGGGACCGGATCCATGGCTGGTCTGTCCACAGTTGCTGGCTGGAGGGTGGACTAGATGTCCTTCCTTAGTATTTGCTGGAGGGAGCCCAGCAAAGTAAGGTATAGATGTTGGAAGCAGACCGTGGTGTGTTAAAGGCGAGGCCTGAGACTTTTTCTCGAGATCTTTATGCAATGGAGATCTCTGGCCGTTGTAACAATCCAACATCCAGTGCATTTTGCAAAGCCAGAAAATAGGTAATTCCCTAAGCAGGTGAGGTTTGTTGGCAAGCGTGCTCAGCATCTGGGTGCATAGGACGCTACAAGCTAAAATGTTCCTGGTTAGTTTGTGATTCAGGGTGCCTGGTGGAGTCAGCCACGGCGCACAAAGGAGGTGTGCTATGGCAAAGATTTAGCCCTTCCCTTCTAGGTCTGATAAGATTCTAGTCCTCATGGTTCTGAATAAGGGGAACAAGCCAATACACAATGAGATTGGCAGCTGGTCAAGCTGCGGGTTTCAGGAGCAGCGGCGTTTGATTGAGAAGCCAGGGATGGCCTGCCCCACAATGGGCTGCGCCAGGAAAAAAAAATGAAATTCATTTGGTTTAATTAACGACAGCTGGTATGCTGACTTGCCGTATATTAAGAACGCCTCTCTTCTCTGGCAGAGAATTGTGAAACGGTGGGGTTGGAAGGGACTTCGAAGGCCACGTTGCCGGGCAGGATCTGCAAGAACCTCGGTTTGCAGAGCCTTTGCAAAAGGAGAGCTCGCCGCTGCACGTGGCGGCCGGTGCCACCGGCCAACCACTTGTGCAGCCCGGAAGGGCCTCCTCGGGTGTAGCCGGAACCGCCTTCCTTGCCGTTTTCCCCACTGGTCCTGGTCCTGCCCCCCAAAGACAAACCCACCCCCCTCTTTGACAGCCCTTCCGATGCTCAGAGCCTGTTGGCTTTCCTGCCCGCTAAGATCACCCAGTTCCGGATCTCGTGCCCCCCGCACGTGCCCCGAGGGGCCATGGTCCCTTGTGCAAGGGGGCCCCCAGAACCAGCCCCAGGGCCCCAAATGGGGTTTCCACGACCCTGCCCTGCTCAGAGGAAAGCCCACCATGCGGGAGCAACTGTGGGGAGGAGATCCCGGCCCAGCCCTGTGGGGGCAAAGTCAAAGCACCGGTCCTCATGGTTTCATGAGGGAGCTGGGGGGGCTGCGGGGTGTGAGCCCAGATGGGGCCTGCAACAGTGTGATGGACACTCCACCCATTTTTTAATGGGTGCCATGTGTCAAAACCAGGCAGAGCATCTTAACTTTTTTGACCACACCCGGGGGAGGTAACCCGGAAACATTCTACGTGCATTGCAATTGAGCTCCTCCTCTGAGCTCACCCCGAACCCTCTCTCGGCTGCCTTGCCTTGCACCTCACGCCCCTCTTGGGAGATCTGACTCCTGCTTGGTGGTACAGTCACACCCAAACGACCCGGGCCCCCTCCCCACTGGGCCACCCCTCAGCAGCCCTGCAGTGTTCCCCTGGCGACTTGCCTTGGCACACGGCTGGAGGCTGGTGCGAGACTGGGGGGGGCGAGGAAGAAGAGGAGCCGCGATTAGAGAAGGCCCTGAACGCGCTGCCCGCTTCCCTTCCGGGCCCTGAAATATTTTGGTGCCGCTTGTTGTTCTGACCCTCGCGGCTCCTTTTGCACGGTCTGAGGCCAGAATGAACACTCTGCTTCTGGAGCTGGTCTTGAGTTTGGATGAAATGGCCCCGCGACTGGGAACAGCAGGGAATTTTAAAAAATCCCTTTTGCCTAAGACGGAGACAGCGGGTGGGGGGGTGGTCCACACTGAATGCTATCGACCTCCCAACTTACAGAAAAATTACAGAAAGGATTATCTTATTTTTTAAAAATAAAGTGGGATAATAATTGTTGGAAGCAACAACCATTTCCCCCCATTTTATGCACAGCTTCACCTGTCATACCCAGGCCGTACACAATGTAAAAAGAATTACAGCATTACATTTTTTTTACAATGTTGTTATTTTTACTTTGACTCCTGGTGCTGGTGTGTTTGGCAGCAGTGCAGAAGTGGCCTGCCATTGGTATCTTCTGACTTTTTTTTAACCCTCAGCCTACCTGCAGTCCTGAGATTTCCTAGTGGTCTCCCATCCAAGTATTAACCAGGATTATTAACCTTGCTTAGTCTGTAGATATCAGCCGAGGTTGTCTAATAGAATTACATTATAAATAGATATAATGGGAGGTTAAAACGACATTATCATTAAAACTACATTATCAATAATCAAATGGAGTGGAGGAAACTTTTCAACCGGTATCCAGGCAGGCAGGGAAGCTGCTGAACAACCAGACCTCCCCTCCTGATTACTCCTATCAGCCAGCGTTAGCTTTTGAATCTCCAGAAATCTTTGTCTCAGTGGGCTTGAAGCTTATTATGGTCTGCAGGAGTTTAGCTGACTATTGAAATCAGTGTTCTTCAAACTTGGCAACTTTCAGATGTGTGGACTTCAACTCCCAGAATTCCCCAGCCAGCCGTGGTCTAAACGCATTTGCTCGGTCTTGGCCTAACTGGGTTAAGCTTATTGGGTGAACATCGAGTCGTGTTCATACATGCTGCTTTGAATATGTGTGAGCATGGCGCTTAGCATGTTGCGTGAATCCACTGTATTTATTTATTTTATTAATCAAATTTATACACCGCCCATCTCACTCTAGGCAGCTTATTTGGACAGTCCGTGGTTCAGTGTTTTGCACCGACCCAGAAGATGTGCAAACTCACACAGCGACTATTTTTTGATGTGAGCGCAGCCACAGTAGTCACAGTTCAGAAGCCCAGCTTCCCAGATTAAGTCAGAAGAGAGCCAAACCATCAGTGTGCTGAAGCGGGGTGAGGCCTATTTCTTTAACACTGAGCCCCAGGATGGTGTGCAAAACCTCATGCTTCATTCAGTAAGCCGTGGTTTGGTTAAACTTGGTTAGTATCTTGGGCAAACGCAGCCACGGACTAATGGCATGTGGTAGTCATCCGGGTTTGTAGCTGACCATGTTTAGGAGGAAGGCCAAGGTTTTTTTAATCTATTAATCATTGTTAAAAGGAAGAAAAGAGAACGAGCAAGCAAAAGGAGATGATGGTGATGATAATAATGGCATGACAAAGTTGCAACAACTTTGCCTTGGAATATCTGCAAGAAATACCATTTGCCTGCAAGCAAGAACTGGGGGGACCCCAACACAGACAAAGTAATAGAAAATGAAGAAGGTGAAGTGCTCTGGGACTTTAGGATTCAAACAGACCACCACCTGCCACATAACAGCCCAGGCTTAATAATTGTGGATAAGAAAGACAAAAAATCTGGATAGTGGACATTGCAATACCTGGAGGCAGCAGAAAAGAGAAAGACCTGCAAATAGAAGTAGAACGACTGTGGCAAAAGAAAGCAAAGATAGTACCAACAGTAATAGATGCCTTGGGTGCAATTCCAAAACATCTGGAGCGCCACTTGAGGACTTTGGCATTGACAAAATCACCATCAATCAGTTGCAAAAGGCAGCTTTACTTGGAATAGTTTACATCCTGTGACGATACTTTTAACACCATCAAACAACATCTGCCCATCCCAGGTCCTTGGGAAGGACTCGATCGGTGGATGAAAATGCCAAACCCAGTCTAAACATCTGGCTGACTGTGCGACCAACCCTAATAATTTATTAAACTTATATGGTGCACGATTCTCAATAACCCTGAAAAGAAAAAAAAACCCAGAGTAAATACAAATAAATACATCTATAAGTGGGCAAAGTGGACAAAGGAATTACAGTACCAAGATTGCACAGTCAGGGCTCAATATATTGTTGATGAGAAATTAACCATAAAACAAGAAAGTACATGAAATGATTTGAACAACGCACATAAGGAATTTGAATCTCTGAGCGAAGGGCCAAAATCTCCACCATTTCTTGTTTTAATCCAGTAAGAGTCGTTTCAACGAGACGGGCGGTGACAAATTTGATATATAAGTAAATAAAAATAAATGAAGATTCCCTTCTCTGGGCTGAGCCGGCAAAGCAACCAGACGGGGAGCTGTGGGCGATGCTGCACAGAGGCCGCCCGTTTGCACCCGGAGCCGTGCCCAACAGCTGTTTTGAAGCGGGGGGGCAGTGACCCGGCAGGGAGAGGTGCCGCTCTGGGGAACCTGGGATTCGGTCTCGGCACGGTCCCCACCCTGCTTGCGCCTCGAGGAATGCAGTCTTGCAGGTTTAGCGGGGCCTGCCCGGGCATGAGCTGAGGTGAAGATCCGGAGGATCTGGAGGAGAGGAGCAGGATCCCAATTCACAAGACCCAGCTAGCGAGGGAGGAGAGGTCCCCACGTCTTTGCACGCGCATCTGGGCTGCCCCTCTCCGCTCCGCCACTGTGCTGGAAACCGATGCCGGGTGTTCCCTTGCTAAATGCATCCCCTTACCTGCCGAGAGACTAGCTAAGATCACCGAGGCTGGGTTCACACGACACATGAACCAGATCAGGAAAAAAACTCACCGCTTCCCGAGTCTGGAACAGACCCACTTCCAGGTTTGCACGATACCGTAAACCCCACCCTAGCAAAACGCTTCAGATTTGCCTTCAACTTGCCCCCAAATTAAGAACAAAACGAATCAGATTCCCCCTAAGTCAGTGTTGTCCAAACTTGGCCTCTTTAAGATGAGTGGACTTCAACTCCCAGAATTCCCCAGCCAGCCACGCTGGCTGGGGAATTCTGGGAGTTGAAGTCCACTCATCTTAAAGCGGCCAAGTTTGGACAACACTGCCCTAAGTAAACGGAGTGTGCTGTGTGAATCCACCTCCTGCTTCTTTATCCGACCTGGATTCAGTAGATTATGTAAACTGAGTTAGGAAATTGCAAGATCCAAGCAAAATAAACAACAACAAAATAAACAAAAGGGAGTGTTAGGGAGTGTTTAAAGGAGATGATTTAATTCTATCACGCACGGATTTCCGAGGAGAGGCGATCTGTTGTGTTTCGATAAAAGAAAAACACGCTTGATGCTAATATTTCCTGGAGTGACGCAAGCCCAAGGCTGTCTTGCAAACAGAGTGATCGCTGTTTGGTGCCTTTTCTAACTGCTGACTGTAATGTTATATTCTAAAACCAGTCACCTTTTGCCTGATCGTGCAACACAGATAATGCACATTTCAGGAGGTGCAAGATGAGAGCATTATTTCCAAAAAATATATCAACACAATTCTGCAAATTCCCAGCCAAGGAGTGAGACAGATCAAAATATATCTGTGTTAAATGGCTACAGGATTTCTTAGCAGGACTGATAATCTGTCTCTGATTGATTAAGTTTTGGAGCAGTTCATCCCAAGATCTTTCATTAAAACTTTAAATCTTGCACAGTCTGCAAAGATGCGTCACCCTCGCCCAAATCTACGAAGTCTGGTTCTGGCCAGCAAATGTAAAAATGGGCAACTGATCGATTGAAATTTGCTCGGAATGAGTTAAAATGGAATGAGAATTGCAGTTGATAAAATACAATTTCTTCCTGTGTATGTAACAGCTTTCCTCATCGATCTTGTTGTAATATTACCGTAGCATACAGTAGAAGCATTTTAAGAAGCTCAGGTGGAGCCACACCCAGAAAAGAGTAATCTAAGTTAATAATTTTAACTAGACGTTCTGTGGACTTGTTGATGTGCGGCCCACATTTACCTTGATACAGGTAAAATATCTTTAAAATGTTTTTTTAAATGAATATTTTTAAAAATGCTTTAGAAATTCAACGCCTGCCTCCATTTCAGTGATTAATTTCTCCCTCCTGGCTTCACAGGGCCAGCTGAGCCTCCAGGTTTCCATGCCACGTGGGGTGCAGTCACGTAACGTGGCTGTTGTAGGGACCGCATTAACCCTTTTGTGCAACGCGCCAAACGACAGACTCATCAATGGTTGGTTTGCCCAGAATGCAAAGCCATCCAACCAAGCAACCAACCAAGCTTTGACCTGCCAGGTCGTTAACGAACCCAGTTCAGTGTGTTGTGTGAATGGAGCCACAACATACACCTCTTGGAAAGAGGGAACCGGCGATTGTCACATGGCAGTTATTGAAAATCAGGGATCCGGGACCCTTTTCTGCATGGTGGGCAGAATCCAAGAGTAGTTTCTGCTCAGGCGCTCTCGTGGGTGTTTGGGAAGTGTAAGGATTGGATCCCCACCATGGGGCTCGTGGACGTCTGCCCTGAGTGAGTCTCCTTGCTTTATCCCATGTTCCTGTCTGAGTTTTTTTAAATCTACAATTTTCCAAAAATGTAAACGGAAGCAGATGTGCTGCGAAGCAAAGTGCCAGCTCCCAGCTTCACCTTGCTGAGGAAGGAAGGAAGGAAGGAAGGAAGGAAGGAAGGAAGGAAGGAAGGAAGGAAGGAAGGAAGGAGGGAGGGAGGGAGGGAGGGAGGGAGGGAGGGAGGGAGGGGAGGGGAGGGAAGGGGAAGGAAGGAAGGGAGGGAGGGAGGGAGGGAGGAAGGAGGGAAGGAGAGATAGGAGGGAAGGGGAAGGAAGGGAGGGGATAGGACTAAAGAGAGAAATTTGTACATGATCCCCAATCAGTAAAGCTCTCCTTCACTTACCTACTACCTGGTTCAATCCTGGACCAATATAAATTAATTTTAATTGGGCTTCCCTTCCTCCTCCTTCTCGTTCTTCTCTCTAAAATAAGACAGCCTCTTATTTCCCCCTTGTATCGTGTGTTTGTGTATAAGCGATGCTCCGTCAAAAGTTTATCCTGAGATCCTGCGCTGTCCCACTGATGGTCAAACCAATTCCCCCAACCTGGGGCCCTCTAGAACTGGGTTTCTCAACCTCGGCCGCTTTAAGAGGGGTGGGCTTCAACTCCTGGCTGGGGAATTCCGGGAGTTGAAGTCCACCCCTCTTAAAGCGGCCGAGGTTGAGAAACCCCGCTCTAGAAGAGAATGGCTCTGGGGATAATAGGAGTGGTAGTCCACGCAAACGTCAGAGGCCAGAGGAGGCCTCTGATGCTTCAGGCGTGCTTGCTACACGCGTCTGGCAGAAATAGGATGCCAAGGAAAAAGTGCCCAAGACCCTTTCTTGGCAGCCCCAGTTAGGAACGAAAGGGAGCATCGGAAGGGGCAGCCGAGTGGGGATTGCAGCGCTGGACCCCCATCCTGGCGGGGACCAGATTCGCAAACCGCGACAGCCGTTCCTGAGCTGAGCAGAAGAAGGGACTCGTCAGCCTTGCATTCTTGAGGCTGACTGAGGGTGAGCCAGGAATGGTGTTGCCTGCGGCGAGCGATGCGCCTGGGCACATTTTGCCCCGAGGTCCACAGCTGGCGGTGAAGCGCGCAGATCAAGGGCTAAGTCAGTTTTCTGAAGACCTTCCAAAGAAAATGGGGAAGGGCCCTGAAGTCTCCCCCTCTCCCCTCTGGGATGCCTGTTTGGCCCAGCCAGGGCTCCCTGTCACCCTGAGGACTAGAACCTTGGTCTTTTCCATAGAAAGAAGCCAAGCTGCAGTGCCTCGGTGCCTGGCGGTGCATTTCTTGTTCCGACTAAGCAGGGCGTGGCTTGGAGCTTCCTTCTCTTGCCGAACGGAGCAGGCCCTGGACCCGGAGCAGGTTCGCCAAGCAGGCGGGGCGGGACACGCAGCCCAGCCCACCCAGGGCAACGGCCGAGGCAGCAGCGGGCGGGAGAACCAGTCGTTTCACCGCAGCTCCGTGTCTGGCTTGGAGAGCTGTGGCTTTGGCGCTTCCCTGCTTTGCCAGTTCGCTTGCCACCTCCCAGGGGAGCAACGAGTGCAGTGGGCAGGACCCTAGCGATCGGAAGCACAAAGGGCCTAGTGGGTACAGGTGCGCTGCTGATCAGAATAAACCGAGTCCAGAAAGTTGCCTGACCTGCAGCCCTGCTGGGAATCTGTTTTGATTCAGGATTGCACCAAGCATGGATTTGCACCAAACGGGATTGTACAAAGTAGGGAGGGCAACAATCTCAGGGGTAGATAATGGGTAGGACAGAGGGGTGGTGGCAGAAGCCGCCCCCCTCCCAAATAGTTCCCCTCAGTTACAGGGCAGGACTGTCTGTTCCAAGGACTCTGCCTTTTTCTGCAGCTGAGGCTCAGACTTGATTAGGATCTGGATGGGAGACCACTAGGAGATCACATGGCTATCAGCTAGGCTGGGCATCCAACAAAGTGAAAAAATCAGCCCGGAAGAAGACCGTAGGCAAACCCTTCCCATATCGCTGCCAAGAAAACCAGGGGTCGGTTAGTTAGGAGAGGGGGATCTGACATTTATGTGAAGCCAGAACATTCAGTAACCAGGTTAATTTTATTATGTGAAGCAGGCAGTCAAAAGAGAGCGTTAAAAAGCAGATGTAAACGTTAGGAGAAACCCTATATTCACGGTTTCCTTAACCTGGGACAGAATTAACTCAGTTCTGGATGCACACGAATCACCCAAGAACCAAACGGGCTACAGAAAACTAACCGAGTTTAAAATGAATCACGCTCGGCATGCCGCGCACGCCTAACTGCTGGATCTTGACCAGTCTGTGTGGCGAATGACTCTGTTCCTGTCTTCCTCTCCTGCAGCCTCCCCGTTGGTTGCCCGTGCAAAGCAGCTGAGTTTGTGTCGCGATGACTTCGAGATCCTGAAGGTGATCGGAAGGGGGGCCTTTGGCGAGGTGAGTCCCCGGAAAAGGGGTTTAACGTCACAGCTCACCAAGGGCAGCCCGCGGGGTACACCGAGCCACGTCAGAAGATGCACGCATTCACGCAACGGCCTTACCTGGATTCCTGAACGAACTCATTTTTCTTTTCCTGGCCTTGCTCCGTGCATCAGACCTGGCTGGGTTCGCACACACCCTAACCAGAAAGACAAACCAAGATTAAAACAAACCAAGGTTAAAACTAACCATCTTAGCTTGTTGGATGAATACAATCCCCAGGTTTTTCACCAACCTACTTAGGCCCAAGTGTGAGAGAATGCTTTAAATGGAAAATGCAGTTTTACTGCACATGACTAGACTGGGGGCGATGTGAGACTTAATTTCTGAGTGCATTTATTTATTTAATGCCTGTACATACATAACCTCCAAGTGGTGTACAAATAATACTTTAAATATTATTTTAAAGCAAAATAAAATGACTTTGTTCCTTGCCTCCACTTGCTTGTCCCATAAATGCCTTTGGGGCTTACTATTATCGTTGTTGTAATTATTATTATTGTTGTTGTTGTTGTTGTTGTTGGTTGCACAATCATCCAGATGTTTAGACTGCATTTGGCATTTTTATCCACCTATCAGCCCTTCCCAAGGACCTGGGATAGGCAGATGTTGTTTGATGGGGTTCAAGGCATCGGCACAGGATGGAAGCTGTTCCAAGTAAAGCTGCCTTTTGCAATGGACCGATGGTGATTTTGTCAATGCCGATGGTCTTCAAGCAGTACTAGAAGAATAATTTTTTATTTAAATTAATAATATTTAAATTAATTTGTTTGAGTTAATAATAACAAATAATAATGCCGATGGCCCAAGTGGCACTTGAATAATAATAATAATAATAATAATAATAATTATTATTATTATTATTATTATTATTATTATTGTTGTTGTTGTTGTTGTTGTTATATTTATGACACTCACTATTATTTAAAAATCTGTGGATCCTAGTTACAAATCAACCCTTCAGGTGAGGTGAGTGTAGACCAGTGTTTCTCAACCTTGGCCACTTTAAGATGAGTGGACTTCTGGCTGGGGAATTCTGGGAATTGAAGTCCACACATCTTAAAGTGGCCAAGGTTGAGAAACACTTGAGATCAAAAATCCTTCTTCTCTTTTCTCCACCTCCCCACTGTTGGTGGCCAGGGTACCCTTGGACGCCCTCCCACTCGCAGGAGGCCAGAATCTGGGTCCAATGAAAAAGGGGGCTGCCCCCCATCTCTGTCCTCCTCTCTCCTTCCAGGTGGCCGTGGTGCGGATGAAGCAGACGGAGAAAGTCTACGCCATGAAGATTCTGCACAAGTGGGAGATGCTGAAAAGAATGGAGGTGCTGTTTCCCAGGCTTTCCTCTAGCCCGAGGGCCTTTCGGGAGGGAAGGGGGGTGCTTCAGATGGGGCATTCTCTGGGGTAACATCTGCCAAAGTCAAAGTGACCTCCGCAAGTTTAGGGTTCGAACTCGGATGGGAGACCACTAGGAGACCCCAAGCTCTAAGCGCCTGGAGAAAGGCAGTAGCAAACTGTGTCTGTACCGTTGCCAAGAAAATGACCGATGTGTAATTTGGTCATTTTCGCCACTTACAGCTGGATCTCTAGCTTCTCTCTCATTTCCGCTGATTCCTTCGTTTCATAAATCCAGAAACTTTCTTAGCCTTCACGTGGGTTGGGTGGTTGTGGGAAGATGGGGAAAGGGGACAGGGGCTTCCTCAACCCCCCCCACCCGTACACAGAGGCACTGTTCTTCTTTAAATTAAATTTAAATTATTGTAATTTCTTCGTTTGCTGGTTGTGAGCCGCGCATGTTGGGAGTCGGTGGCATACAAGTTTGTGTGTATGTCTGTATTTATTCTAATTTCTATCGCGTTGATGGCATGCCAGTTTGTTTATTTGTTTATTTGTTTATTTATTCATTTTAGTTCCTATAGTTGCCCCTCTCAACCAAGTGACTCTGGGCGGCAAACGATCATAAAAACAATTAAAACAAGTACAGCACAGCACAAAATAAATACATGTGGCAGCCGAGAAAAATATAAATATTCATAAAATTATTATGACCGTATTGCTACAGAGTTTATTGTTGGGTGAGCTAGGTAGATAAGGTGCCCATGGAGAAATACAGTAATTTTTTTCATGATTCTGGCACCCTTCTCGGGCTGTTCTCCTGAGATCTGGTCTGTCCTCCAACAGTTGTGGTCTTCTCCATCAGAACTCCTGTTCTGCCCTGCCAGAAGGGCGGTTTCCTCCCTGGCCTCGCCTTTTAGTATTTAGAGTCGCTCCCTTCTAATTCCTTCCTTTTACCTTTGTAAACCCACAATGTTGGCTTCTCGGTTCGCTCCCTTTGCTTGTTTGCTAAGTGACGGATGGCACCCAGGGCCATCGGTGCCCTCCGCCAGAGCACAAGGCGGTTGAGATACCCTCCTGGAGCTGTGCCTTTTGGGCATCCTTTCATTTCTAACCGGGCCCTCTTTGCCAAAGATCTCACGGGGGTCTTTCCCAAACTCTGTGTGAAAGGGTGCTGTAGGGTTAGGGTGCTTCCGGTACCCGCCGGATCAAGAGTACTGCATCCGTTTGCCCTTGCTGGGCGCACGCATTTAGCTGGCTTTTGGAGATCAGCCACAATACACTTTTTCTGGGCCTGGACTGTCGAGGCGGGAGTGGGAAGATTTGCACCCAGGTTCACCTTCTGTGCCTGCCTCCTTTCAGACGGCCTGTTTCCGGGAAGAACGAGATGTCCTCGTGCGCGGAGATCGGCAGTGGATTACCACGTTGCATTACGCCTTCCAGGACGAGCACTACCTGGTGAGACAAGGCACGTTTTCGAATCCTGCCGGGCAGAAAAACCGGGCTTCCTCTCAGATGTCGGTCTCTTGCATGATGGAGAATTGGCTTTGGCGGTTTCCTTCGGTGGGGAGGAGAATGTGGGTGAAGTGGACGGAGAGGGGTGTTTTCTGCCAGCCACATTTGGCCCCTCCACGAACCCAATTTCCTCAGTTCACATGACACGCGAAACCCAGCCTGGGCTCCAAGTCAGGTTTTGTGGGTCATGTGGACCAAGGAGGTCAGGTTCATTAAGCCAGTTGCTGCATTATCACGGATTAGTGTATCTTGCAAGCACGAGCATTTAGCTGTGGGGTTGTGTGTGAATCAGTGTCTGTGTGTGTGTGTGTATGAGAGAGAGACAACGTGAGGGTGAATGTCCATTTGTGGTGGTGGTCCAGATGCCGCTAAGGGAGAGTCCTGCCTGGGGAAAGGGGCTGGAGGATTTTTCATTTCTCTGCAGAAATGTGGAGAAACTTACCTGTAGTTTGTCTGCCTGCTGATCAACAGCCATCTGTGCCCAGTTCTAGCATTCAGCCCTGAGAAAGGGGGTGCCGGCTTCTCTTGTTCCCCTGCTCCCCAAAATGCAGTCCGTCTTTGTGAGTACATAGCGGCAGTAAGCCTGGCGAACACCGGATGCCATCTTGCTCAGCCATTGGATTCCCAGCATCCTTCCTCACAATGGACTAGAAACATGAAAAAATGCTAGCTTTGTGTTCTAAATGCAGCCTAAGGTAACCAGCTGAAAACAAGGGATTGGCAACAGCTGATCTTCCTACACTCTGGCCCCTGTGCAAACACCGCCCCACAATTCCGTTGGCTGTGCTGGCTGAGGATTCTGGGGATTGCAGTCTCAACCTTTTGGAAGGGTGAGATTTTGGACAAAGCTGGTGTAACACTCTAGGAAGCTGCCTTTCAAAAGCTGTCGTGGGCCATGCACGCTTTTGTGTTAACTTAACCTAGGGGAAGGTGTGGACTTCAACTCCCAGAATTCTCAGCAAGGGCCTTGCTGGCTGGGGAACTCTGGGAGTTGAAGTCCACACCTCTGGAGCTCATGTTGGGAAGAGAGGCTAGAGTTTGGCCCTTCTTTTGCCAGTATCTGGTGATGGACTATTACGCTGGGGGAGACCTGCTCACCCTCCTGAGCAAGTTCGAGGACCGTTTGCCGGAAGACATGGCCGGCTTCTACCTGGCCGAGATGGTCCTGGCCATCCACTCTCTCCACCAGCTGCAGTACGTCCACAGGTACGTCTCTTCCTTCTTCACGTGGGAAAGTTGGCACTGAACCAGGAGGGTCCACGGGGGTGGATCAGAAAGGCACAACGGCAGTGGTGACCCCACAATTGCACTTTATTTAACATTCATTGCAACCTCAGCCTTGTTTTCCTCCCAGCTGAGAGAGGCAAAAGCACGGGACGGATTCACACAGCTAGCTTAACCGAGCCATGGAAAAACTTACAGTCCTAGCTGCATTCCCACAATATATTAAGCATGGATGGATTTGTGGAGGCTCAGCGCAGGGTGTAAACCCACCCCATGTTGGTATGTGGTGCCAACCCAGAAGAAGGGTTAATTCAATAACCAAAGTAAGAAGGTTGTGTGAACCCTGTTGTGGGCTGTGTTCGTACAAGGCGCTTAATGGTTAAAGATCCAGTGGTTGCGTTTGCACAACATGCTAAACTCAACTGATGATATTTTGGTGATCGAGCATGTTGTACAAGCCCAGATTCTTTGTTTAGATTATGATTCGGTGTTTTATGCAAACCAACCAAGGGGTTAATTCAGTAACCAGGTTGTGCATGTAGCGTGAAGGAAGGCCTTGAAGTTCATCAAGGGCCCCACTTTACTCCAGTCCCCCAACCCTACTTATGCGAGAGCCCATGACTTACCAAGGCTTGCCCTTCGCTCCACAGAGATATCAAGCCGGACAATATTCTGATTGACACCAGCGGGCACATCCGCCTGGCAGACTTTGGTTCCTGCCTTCGCCTGTCTCCGGATGGCACAGTGAGCCTGGCGTGGAGTTGGATGGGGGTGGACGTCCTGTCCCGGTGGGGAAAGGCTGGCCTGGTAGGGCTGGTGCAGAAAGGGGGCCCAGGCGATGTGCTAGGCTCAGCCCAAAGAGGGTGGGCACCAGCTGTGGTGTGAACCAGTCCATTTCCTGGTCTGTTTAGTTGCACATGGCATGCTTTGTTAAGCCAAGGCCAGGTATAGAGTTAAGCCAGGTCCATAAAGGATCTAAAGGATCTTAGGTCTAAGATCTAAAGCAGTATTTTTCAAACTTGGCGACTTTAAGATGTGTGGACTTCAACTCCCAGAATTCCCCAGCCAGTCCACACATCTTAAAGTCGCCAAGTTTGAAAAACACCGATCTAAAGGATCTTTAGATCTTAATCTAAAGGATAAATCTGTTCATTTGAAGGATGGCAAAATCCAAACTGGGCTTGCCTTTCCCTCCCACTTCCCATCCCACCCACCCAGGTGGAGTCTTCGGTGGCTGTGGGCACGCCCGATTACATCTCCCCAGAGATTCTGCAGGCCATGGAGGACCGACAAGGCAAATATGGCCCTGAGTGTGACTGGTGGTCCCTCGGGGTCTGCATGTACGAGCTGCTTTTTGGAGAAACCCCTTTCTACGCTGAGTCGCTGGTGGAGACATATGGCAAGATCATGAACCACGAGGTGAGTGAGCTGGGCACGTGGATAAGACGGGACCTGGGAGGCAGATGAATGCAGCTTATCCAAGAGACTGTGGATTTTTAAAGTTTTACTCACTTGTTTGCGGGTGCTTGTGCAGAAAAGCTTCCAAAACATGAGTTTGCAAATTGTTTCTGCATGCATGCTATCTAGGAGGCATGGCACAAAAGGAAAATGGATGAGGAGGGAAAAAAAAAAGTTAAGCAATTAGGACCAGGAAGAAGTGCAGGGTGAATGAATGACCCTCCTTTCCATCTCTCTTGTGAAATCTTCAGATTTAGGAAACAGGGAATCCACTGGGGATAGGACACTTGGCAACTCAGAGGGCCACTCAGTACCTCTTCCATTTGTCTGGCTCAACAGCTGGATTTTGCACCCGTTCAGTAGCTGATGAACCACACTGTTTTGCCTTAGGCAGAAGGTTCAGGCAGCTCCCTCCCTGAGTCAAGTTATCTGCCAGCCCTGGGTGCGAATGTTTGCCTTTTCCTTCACAACGCAGCTTGGCTTACTTTCACAAGTCATCTCAGATGATCGCACTGTGGGGTGTTTGTTCCCTGTCTGCTAGTGGCACAAAGCTAGTCAGATCTGTGTGGGGTAGAGTGCCGGTCTCTTCACCTGTTGAGTGCAGGGCGAATTCTAAGGGGCGTGCAACCGCTCTCTCGTCATTCGGTGCTTCAGCCCCCTTCTGTTTGGCCTCCACGATCCCAGAGGCCCTGGGAACGTTGGTTTCTGGAGTCCCCGGCGGAGCACAGCACCTCCGACCGGTCCTAGCTGCCAAGGATGCTAGCTGAGGTGCCTGGTGGTCCTTCATTCCCTCCTCTTCTTCCTCTTCTAGGACCATCTGCAGTTCCCACCCGATATTACCGACGTCTCGGAGAACGCCAAAGACCTCATCCGGGAACTGCTGTGTCGCCGAGAGGTCCGCCTGGGCCAAAACGGCATTGAGGACTTCAAGCGCCACCCTTTCTTTGAGGGCATCGACTGGGACGACATTTATGAAAGCCCCCCTCCCTACGTCCCAGAGGTGGCCAGCCCAGCTGATACCTCCAACTTTGACGTCGACGACGACACCCTAAAAGAATCGGTAACGGGCGGGCATCAGATCATGGCGGTGCTTGCGAAGGAGAGCTAATGCAAAGCAGCCCTCCCCGCCAGGCTGGTGGAGGAAACGGGTCGGCAGGAATGCCCCAGCTGTTGCCAAACCGCGACCCACCTCCCTGCATGAGAGAGGGGGCGACCGCATTTGAGGGCCGATTGAAACCTGGGAGGGCGCAGGACGGAAGGGAGTTTCTTAAAAGAGATGCCGTGGCATGCTGGCATCCCAAGGAAGAGCTGGCGCCACTGCCACACTGCAGGCTCCCTTTGTGTACTTCTCCTTCAGATGAGGGCAAAATGGGATGCCCAAGAATGGACAAGGGTTTGGGGAAACTCACTCCCATCACAGCCATGCTGGTCCCTCCTGAATGGGGCTCCAGTTCTGTTTCTTTTTCTGTCACCTTCCACCCAATTCTTTCTAGACTAAAAATGCCAGGAGTCAGATTTGGGACTTAGTGCAAACCAAGTTGGTAATACACCTAATGCTGTGCTAAAATCTGCTTTGCAATTTTGCAGAGGTGTTTTTTTTTTTTTTTTGCCCCTGCAAAAGAGGCTTCCGTTTTTCTACTTTATTCCCAGGCAGCTTGAGAATTTCTCTCCAATTTCTCTGGCTGGGGCACTTGAAAAGAGTCATTGAGTGGGTAGGGGCAAGGGGGTGACTAGGGGTTTTCCAGCCTCCTTGGAAATGGTCTCCAGGTTGAGAAAGACCTGTAGGATGCTTTTTTTCCCCTGGGGTCTTCCCTTCAAGGAAGCTGGGGGGCTCTAAGATGGTTGCATAATCGAAAGAAGGACATTCACACCACCCCTTTGGCAGGGAATGGAAAGGGAGGGAGTCGGGGGGGCTGCAGACTATCGGAAAGGAGATTGTGCTGTAAAAAATGAAGCATTCCCACCCCGCCCCCTTGGTAGTGGCATCTGCAAGGGGGCATATGATGAAATGCAGGTCACGACGTAGCATGCAAATGCCATGACTGGACCGTGTGCATCCGGTGCCAGGACACAAATACATAAATGCAGCCATTACGGAGTGACGTTACCCTGCGGGTGGTGTCGTTTTGGCATCGTTCTGGCTGGCTGCAGACGCTGCTGACTGGTGCCTTTCACCCGGGAGAAGGGGACCAACTGAACAGTTAAAAAAAATGCAGGACATTTCAGAGCAGTGTTTCTCAACCTTGGCATCTTTAAGATAGGTGGACTTCAACTCCCAGAATTCCCCAGCCAGCCATGCTGGCTGGGGAATTCTGGGAGTTGAAGTCCACCTATCTTAAAGATGCCAAGGTTGAGAAACACCGTCTTAGAGTCTCCCATGGAGCTCTGGCCAGCCTGTGCTGGTGACGGGGTAACGGGGAAGGGGGTCCTTCACTTAATCTCGAGGACAGACCGTGAAATGGTGGAAGAGCCCCCCTGCGAGGTAGTGCCCCCCCGTCCCCCTCCTCTGGCCTCACCTGCAGTGCCCGGGAGGGAGCAGGCATCTGAAAAAATGCCCCCTGATCTTCCTCCTCCATCCCTGACTCTTAGGAGACGCTGCCGCCCATCTCTCACGCCACCTTCTCGGCCCACCACCTGCCCTTCGTTGGATTCACCTACACGTCTGGCATGTGAGTACCGCGTCGCTTTTATTCCACCTCTGCTCACACGTGGTCGTTCCTTTCCGACGCTCTTGGCGACGCGGAGCCTCCAGCTGCAGGAGCAGTCTTCCTCGGAGCTGCGGTCAGCCGGTCGATAGGAAATGGCGGCCGTCCCCTTTCGGCTCGGCTCCTTCGATTGTCCGAGGATAGACGGCCGGGTGGTTTGGTCTCTGACCCCGAAGGCCGTTTCTGAGGCAGTCCGTAACCCTTGTTTTTGCACCCGGAGGTTGCCGTATTCATCTGGGGGAGGCCAACAAGGCTAACAAAAATGGGGACCCTCGTTTTACTCCCCTGCATATACAGGAAAAAGTTCAAATATAAAGAAAGTTTTAGCATGTGGGTGAGGGGCGGTGAACTGCGGTTTTCTCCCCCCGGTTGGGCATCTGTGGTTCAAGGAGTACCTTTGAAGGGTGAATATTACTATACGCTAATTGTGGGGTTTTTTGCAGGAGTTTGCAAGTTGCTGGCCTGGCCTGTTTCTCAGCAGATTTCTCCCCAAATGAATTCATGGAAAATATGAGAGCTAAAATATTTGGTGGGAAGTTTAATGGCCACCAAGGTTGGAGACCGTTATTGCTGTCGTTGTTCACCACGTTGCGCATTACTTTTTGTACTGTTTTGGGATCATGAAACAGGGAATGGCCTAGGCAGTGTTTCTCAACCTCGGCGGCTTGAAGATGTGTGGACTTCAACTCCCAGAATTCCCCAGCCAGCCTGGCTGGCTGGGGAATTCTGGGAGTTGAAGTCCACACATCTTCAAGCCGCCAAGGTTGAGAAACACTGGTCTAGGGGCAGAAGAAATGAAAGGCAGGAGATAAAAGAAAAAAAAAAGATGGAAGAAATAAAAACAATAATAAAAACAATAAGAAGGACAAGAGGCACTGAAATTTAGGTTTGAGCTGAATTTCTTTTTATCTTTCGAAATTATTTTTATTTCTTATGCTTCTGAATATGATAGGCTGCTGTTGTTATTATTATTTAGTATTATTATTATTATTGCATTTATGCTCTGCCTTTCTTCTCAGGTGCACCGGGGGGTCCACAGGATATGGTCCAAAAAGTCAAGATGGCAGCTGCAAGCTCCACCCATTTTTGATGCCCGTCAATTCCCTTCAGAAGTGGGCGGGGCTTTGCTCAGAGCGTCATGGCTGCCAACTTGATTTTTGGACCATATCCTGCGGGCATCTCCTTCCCCGTTTTATCCTTGCAACAGCCCTGTGAGGTAGGCTTGGCCGGCAGGGAGGAGTTGGCCAATTTGGATCCAAAAACGGAGCCCAGGTGGCCCCATCGCCGTCCAGTGGTGCAGGTGGTCCGGCCGGGGATGGGTGATGCGATGATGTCACTGCAGTGGGCGGGGCTAGAAGGACCACTTCCATCACGAGTTCGGGGAAGTGAGTTGGGTGGTGAAAGCTGCAAAAAGGAGGCATTAAAACCATGGGGAGACCCCCCTGCTCCCCTCTAGCCCCCAATTTTTGAAAAGTTGGAGGACGTTCACTCGTTTTTGGCTGCCGTGATCGGGACCACGGTTGGACGTGGGCGCTGGATGGGGGCCAACGGAGCCCCTGCAGAGGCCACGGATTTCGCATCCCTGCGCCCCGTCCAAATCTTTGCCCAGGGCTGGCTTTTCCCGCCCTCCAGCTCAGATTTATTCCCGTTGCTCGCGAACAGCCAAAGTCACCGTGCTCCGTGTCCCGCTGTCCCCACAGTCACCTCCCCAAGAGACCCCCGGTGTCTCCCACCACCAGCTCCAGCATCAGCTGGCTCGAGAAGAGGATCCGCCAGCTGGAACGGGAGAAGCTGGAAATGAGCCGAAAACTGCAAGGTGTGTAGCTCCACAAGGCTTCGTGGAAGCCGGGGCGGGAAGGGGCTGGACCTGGGCTTCCCAGCCCTCTTGGTGGCTTCCGCTGGAGCCAGCTGACCCCAGAATATAATTGGGGATCGGGTGGCAGAAAAGAAGAACATCGAGGCACACGCAGAGTGCAGAGTCAGGTAAGTCGCCCCGCCCACCTCAAGAGCATTTCGGCTGGTCCGTCATTGGCTGGCTTTATACAACCCACTGAACGAGGTTAGTGCAAGATGCAGGAACTGCATTTGCACAACACGTTAAGCTGGCTTGCTTTTCCTCACCTAGCGGGTTGGGCCACCCCGCCCCGTGGGGTTTGCTTATGGTTCAGCGTGCTCTGCCAACCCAGAAAATAGACAAACTTGGTAGCGTCCACGTTAATGGGTGGACTTGGACTCCCAGAATTCCCCAGCCAGCTTGGAATGCTGGGAGTCTAAGTCCACATATCTAGATTTATAGATTTTTGCAGCTCAGATCTCAGGCTGCAAATTCAGTACCCACATTAAGTGTGGCGTGCAAGTAGGGGAGGAACTCTGAATATCTTCGGATCATTGGCTACAGGAACTAAAACCACTTTTCCTAACTTGGCCTTCACTGGGATATCTTGGACTTTGGCTCCCATCATCCTCAGCCAAAGGACTTTAGGCTAATCTGCAGGATTGAGACAAAGGCAAGGTCGTGAGAATGTGGCATTTTCCAACGTCTTTGTCCACCTTCGTGTTGTGGTTAGAGGGACACGTGGATGAGCAGGGTCTGCTCCTGAATGTAAAAGATAAGCAGCATTAAAGCTGTTACTAAAAGAATTAATGCTTCATCTCTCTTTCCGACTCTCTGTACCTTTAGGATGAAATCGGTCAAGTTTGGGTTTCACTGTCATTTATTCACACGTTACATTTTACTCAGCTATTGAATTAATTACTGAATTTTCTGGATTTATGGAATACACTGGAACATAAGTGAGCCCTACCAGCTGCTTTGGACAACAAGCCAATCCTCAAATATTTTAACCTCAGTACACTGACCTGTTGTGAGAACGCTAGATCTGTCACTGGTTAAGGGCATAGTGAGAATCTAGCCATGGTGGACAGTGGAGCCTCCAAATGCAGGTGCAGTGTGCTGAGGAACAGGAGCAGAAA
Source organism: Liasis olivaceus (assembly GCA_030867105.1). NCBI lineage: Eukaryota > Metazoa > Chordata > Lepidosauria > Squamata > Pythonidae > Liasis > Liasis olivaceus. Next base: position 20,217,083 of record CM061356.1, read on the forward strand.
CAAGTGGCAATGCTCTTATTTGCACGTCCCTGGGAGGAGAATGGCTGGTTAGATGGTCTTGATTGTCCTTTGTTTTGACCAACCTTTAGGCCTCTGAGTGCCAGGTTCACACATTGCACGAAACCAGTGTTTCTCAACCTCAGCATCTTTAAGATGGGTAGACTTTAAGGCTTTAAGCATGGCTGGCTGGGGAATTCTGGGAGTTGAAGTCCACATGTCTTAAAGTTGCCAAGTTTGAAAAACACCGCACTAAACCATGAAGAACTTTCTTCGTGCTTTGTATCTCGTGTGAATCCAACCAATTGGAGCTGACTTGATCAAACACAGCTAACAAATCTTGGCTTAGCCCAACATGGAAAGCTTGTTGAGGTGTCTCTTACCATCTCATCACCTGCTTCCCCCGCAGATTCTCTGGTGAAATCCCCCTCTAAGACCTCGGCCAAGGACTCAGAGATCCGAAGTCTCCAAAATGAGGTGGCGACTTTGAAGAGACAATTGACAGGTACTTGTAGAATATTATTTTCGGGGAAGACCGAGCCTCTTTCGGGATCATTTTACTGCACGGAACAACAAAGGCAGCCCTTGGCCGACCTTATCTAAGCTGGGAAGTAAAGCGGGATTGGGTTTAGTTCATGGTCAGATGGGAGGCCACCAGGAGATCCCAGGCTGGAGAACTCCAAAAATCATCTGAGAAGAAGGCAGTGGCAAACCACTTCTGCATGACTGCCAAGAAAAGTCGTAGCAGATGCATCTCTGGGGTCACCAAAAGTCAACCTTAATGTCAAGGTAACTTTAGAGCAGTGTGTCAAGTTGTGAGTTCTTTCTCTGCTCTCATATAAGTGGGAGAAGCAGCTGAGCCTTCTCTCTCCTGTTGCAGGGGTGTTGAGAAGAGCCACCACGATGTCAATGATAGCCTCTGCCTCATCAGGCAAAGGACACAACTATACTTGTGTCATGGTGCCTGACACAAGTATGTAAGTTGCGTCCTTTGCATGATGACCTCATGATGAACTTGCTATCCTTTGCCCACCCTGTGGACTCCCCATGGACCCTCCACCAGAAGGTCCCTGGAAGAGAAGGGATCACAACCAGAAGCTGCTCTTTAGCATCCTTCAACTTGGGGCTCGCCAGCTGGGTCAGGACTCCAACTCCCAGAATTCCATATCCAGCATGGAATTCTGGGGATTGCAGTCCCAACTTAATCTGGAGGGCATTGTGTTGGGGAGGAGCGCTGAACTGGTTTCAACACCTCCAAAACGTTCGGGCGGAATAACCCCAAGGAAGAGGCTTAAATCTGGAGCGTTAAGGACTAAGCTTGCACTCACCAGAAGTTGCTCTCCAAAAATTAGGCAGGATCAGAGCAGAGGAATAGATGTGGCCAGAAGAAACCCCAATTATAAGGGTTATTCATTCCAGGGAATACCAGTGACTGAAGTTTTGTTCTTTATTAAGGTAGGGTGGGGAGAAACCGTGGAAGTGTTTTGAATTTAATGTTGTTTTTTTCACGTAGCCCGTTTTTTCTCCCACGGGAACAGGAAGATGTTCTTAGCAGTGAGGTGTTCCCCTAAAGCAGTGTTTCTCAACCTTGGCAACTTTAAGACAGGCGGACTTCAACTCCCAGAATTCCCCAGCCAGCATGGCTGGCTGGGGAATTCTGGGAGTTGAAGTCCGCCTGTCTTAAAGTTGCCAAGGTTGAGAAACACTGCCCTAAAGGATGCATTGTAAATATTCTGCATGCTCTGTATGGGTTGGCTACTAAAAGGGCGATATTCAGCAAATGTTCTTTCTCTCTTTCTCTCCTGCCTGGCAGAGAATCAGCTAGAGAGTGACAAGATGCAGAAGCAATATCACAATCGAGTGGCCTTGGGGCAAGTGAAGGCCCTGGAGGAGCGGGTGACGTTTTTGGAGCAGGAGAAGAATGAGGCTCTTCAGGTATACGAAGCAACAGGAGATGTCGGGTTGACGCAACAGGCTGAACTCGGTGGCTGGATTAACCCACGTTTCTGGGGTCGCACAATGCATTGCCTTCCGTCAACCAGACCGGCTGGGCTCTTGCAAAATAACTAACCTTTTCTAATTCCCGGCCTTTTTCTCTGCTCAGCCTAAAGACAGACCCTCGTAAGAACGGTACCCCGTCCGAGGGACCACTGTCTCGCACGCGGGGCTGATGGCGCACGCTTCAACCCATCTTCCATCGCTGCTAACACTTTCCAACCCATCCGGTTGCTTTTACCTTTCAGACGCTCACAGCTTCCACCCCCAAAACGCCATGCTTTGAATTGCACTTCTATTCATTTATTTTATTTGCTCAATGCAACCCGAAGAAAAACGCAGGCTGTTCAGATAAGCAGGGCTGGGCCAGCTGAGTTTTCAATCAGTGCCTGAAACTGTCTAGACCGGATTTTGAAACTGACTAGATTGCATTCCTGGTTCCTATCAGCTTTGATTAATAGTGGGCGAAGCGCTCAGAACTGAAGGAAGGGTGGGGGTGCCCCAGTCTCCACTTCCCCCAAGGAATCCCTTTGATTCCGTCTGGCTTTACCTTGGGCACACAATGTAAGCACAGAGGACAGCCTGCAACAGGTTCTCGTGCTTTCAAGGAACGGCAGTGTGACCGGGCAGGCATTTTGGACTCCTGATCCTGCCGTTCCTTGCCCTGCGCTGTGCCAGGGGGCTGGAGAAGTTGGTCTGAGATCTCTGCCAGCACCTGGTTCCTGCGCGTTTCACCGCTAGACGGCCCAGAGGAAGCCCGCACTACGGCGAGGCACGCAGGTCCCACGCTGACAGCGACTTCTTCTCGGGGCAGGATCTGGCCGAGGCCCAGGAGCAGCTGCAAGCTCAGTCCTGGGAGCTGCAAGAGGAGCAGGAGCGTCACAGGGAGACGGCAGAGGAGCTGCGGAGCGCTGAAGCCAAGTGCGGGGAGCTGCGGGCCCAGCTGCTACGGCACTCCCGCCAGCTGCGGGAACGGCTGGAGGAGACGGAAGCTGCCGCCCGCCGGGTGGAGGGGCTACGCAAGGAGCTGGCCCGTACTGAGAGTGGGCGCAAGGAGGTACCTTCACTCCCCCACCCCCTGCACTGGGGGACCTCCCCAAGGGGCTGCAGGATCAGCTCCGAACGCCGAGAGCTCTGAAGATGATTCATGTCCCGGAAGAGAGGTGTAGCTCTGGCTGGGGAACAGGGGAGCTGTAATCCAGCCCATCTGGTGCACCCCCGGGTGAGGGAAGGCTGCCTTTCGGAACTGCAAACTTTTGCGCATTGCTAAGGCAGGTGGGCATCCCAGGTGCAGTCTCCTGCTCAGGTGCGCCAGCTCAAGAAGCGTTCCAGGCCGTCTTCTCTGACGACCCAGGAAGGTGGCGGGTGGGGGAACAGACCGGGGGCCCCCGAGCCGTCTTTCCCCCTGGAAAACAGGTCAGGCCCAGAGACAGCTCTCCTCTTCCTGCAGCTGGAGCTCCGCATCGAGGGCCTGGTCGGCGACGTCTCCAAGCAGCGGAAGGGAAGGGAGAGGGCAGAGCAGCAGCTGCGGAAGACGAAGCAGGAGCTGGAGGAGCTGCGGGTGCGTTGCCGACCTCGGGGCGGCGGCCGGGGCGTCGGCGGCTCCTCCAGGCTGACCCGGGGCTCTCTTGCAGGCAAAGCACTGCGCGGCCCACTTCCAGCGGTCCAGCTGCAGGAGACGCGCGGAGCCGTCCGGCGCTTGGAAGGAGGAGCTGCAGGCCAAGGAGAGGCAGCTCGAGGCCGTGACGGAGGAGCTGGCTCAGCTGCAGGAGGAGCTGGGCAAAGTCAGGAGGCAGCGGTGAGCGGCGGCGAGGGCTCCGCCGGGCTGGCGGGGGGACGCGGCAGGCGCCTGCAGCGGGCAGCGGGACGGGCGGAGCCGCGGGAAGCAGGTCCCTGGAGCTTTGCCACGGAGGGGTCGGGTGGGATCCGGGCAGGACCCGGCCCCAGCTTGGGACGGGAGAGACCCTGAATGGTTCTTCCGCCTAGATGCGACAATGCGGAGCCAGCCCGGGCGGGCCAAGCGGCCGCGGGCGAGAACTGCAGCGCCACGCCTGCGGGTGACCAGGTAGGGGTGCCTTCATTCCAAGGAACTTCCGGGGGTCCCAGGTTCCCTCTCTCCCAGGTTGGGGTCTGGCTTATGGGCCAGCAAGTCGGCGTCGCCTCTTAGCAGCCACGTAGATCGATTTTCTCCGGGAGGGTCTCTGTCCCCAGCCTGGTCCTTCCAACAGAGTAGCCATCACTGCGGTGACTGAGTCCATCCACCTGGCTCCGGGTTTCTCAACCTTGGCAACTTTAAGACAGGTGGACTTCAACTCCCAGAATCCCCTAGCCGACCATGCTGGCTGGGGAATTCTGGGAGTTGAAGTCCACCTGTCTTAAAGTTACCAAGTTTGAGAAACACTGATTAGCTGATACTTATCCTGTTCATCTCCCTCCCTCCTTTCCTTCCTTCTCCCTCTTTCTTCCTCCCTCCCTCCCTCCGTTTCATTTCCTTCCTTCCCTATTTCTCCCCTCCCTCCCTTCCCAATCCTTTCTAGGTTGCCCTTGTGTTCCTGAACTTAAAAAAATGGCCAAATCTCACGAGATTTCATGACACGGTTTGCCTCCCTTGCAATGTCGGGGCCTCTCCGTTTGAATCCAGGCTTAATGTTGGATTATAGAGCGTGGCCAGTCTTGACGCTGAGCTTGCTGCTCCCTTGGAAGGAGCGAATGCTGCCCCTTTGCGTGTCCCGCCTTTCAGGCCCTCGTTCCCCCCGCCTTTCCTCCAGGAGCATAAAATGGTGCCCTCCCCTCCCACCTTGCCCCACAACAACAACCCTGTGAGGGAGGCTGGGCTGAGAGAATGGGACGCGCCCACTGAGCTTCTGTGGCTGGGGTGGGACTTGAACCCAGCTCACCCGCTCCTGGTCCAGCCCCTTCCCCACTGAACCCCAGGGCCCCTTTGAAGGCTGTCCCTGAGCGCTGCCCTCTGCTTCTTCTCCGCCATGCAACAGGTCGATTCTCGGTGCAATGACTCTTCTCACCCGGGGCCGGGGAGCTGCACGTCCGAATCCCACAAAGCCGCCTTCTCCAACTGGGAGGTTCAGCTCGCTGACATTTTGAAGTGGTGAGCATCCCAAGAGTGCCTCTGAGGATAAACAGAGGGCCTGCTCCTCTCCACTGAAGGATCGCAGCCCCTAGCGCAGCTTGCCCCCAACCTGGTGCCCTCCAGATGAGTCGGGACCGGAACTCCTGGAATCCTCCGCCAGTGGAATTCTGGGAGTTGTAGTCAGAGCAACCCCGGGGGGACATCCGGTTGGGGAAGTTGCACCTTTAGCCCCCTTGGCTTGTGGAAATTCACCACTCTTTCTCCATAAGCTTCTCTGAATTCTACATCACCCAACAAACTTGATTTCTGGCGAGGGAAGCTAAACTACGGAAGCTGGGAATTAAGATGCTTGGAAGGATTAAATGTTGCCAGGGACCATAGCGCAGGTTGGCAGAAGCCACCTTAGCTGATCCAGTCAGACCTGGTGAGCCTTGGATGGGAGACCAGCAGGAAATCCCACCGCAGTAGGCCAAACTGGGAAGTTGGAGAAAATCCTGGAAGAAGGCAGTGGCAAACTTCCATGGACATGTCTGTGGCGTCCAAAGGGGTCAAGCCCAGCCCAAGGCAGCCTTTGCCTGCATCCATGGCTGGCAGCGCCTGGCCAACCTTGGAGCTAAACAGGCTCGGATGGGAACGTGAACGTGACTCGCCCAAGATGACGGTGGAAGCCGGCTCTCTCTTTAGGCTGCCCCGTGCTGTTTCTGGGAGCAGGGAGTGGCAGCTGGGGGTGCTTCTCCCGCACCCCCTGCCCAGGGCGGATCCCCCTGACTCCCCCGCCCCTTTGCCTCCACCCCAGGGTGAGCGACGAGAAGGAATCCAGGGGGTATCTCCAGGCCATGGCGACTCGCATGGTGGACGAGGTGGAGGCTCTGAAGCAGGCGGGGTCGCAGAGCCCTGGCCCCAAAACCCCGGTAAGGGAGCCCTCGCGGGGGTGGGGAGGAGCAGAGACCCCCTTCTCACTCAGTGGGGAGCTTAAGGGGAAAGGCTGGAGAGGAAGCGAATCAAGCAGCTTAATTCCGGCTTCTAACAGGCACCTGTCCTTGGTGAGCCCCTTCCTGCCTGCCTGCCTGCCTCCTTTCCTTCCTTCCTTCCTTCTCCCTCTTTCTTCGTCCCTTTTCCTCCCTCCTTCCCTCCCTCCCTCCCTTCCTTCCTTCCTTCTCCCTCTTTCTTCATCCCTTTTCCTCCCTCCCTCCCTCCCTCCCTCTCTCTCTCTCATGAATTAATCCATTTTCTGCCTTTGCAGAATACACTGAACTATCAAAACTTTAATGCAGGAGCTTCCCGTGTGGGTCACCCCTGCAGGGCAGGCCCTTCGCTGACCTGGGGAAGCCCGTAGTGCCAATTCCGCCATTGCATTTTGCCCACCCAGAAAGTGGGTCAACCGGGCAACCGGGGCCGGGGCCTTGTGCGAACTCAGCTCCTCTCTCCCCTGCCTCCCTTTTCCACCCCGCGTCCCCCAGACCGACCCTGCCCCAGCGGCTGCGGCCCCCTCCCTCCAGAGTCACGCCCCCCTCTTTGCCCCTTTGCAGGACACGCTCTGGAAGGCCCGGCGACTGCAGAAGGTGGAGGCGTCCGCCAGGCTGGAGCTGCAGTCCGCCTTGGAGGCCGAGATCTGGGCCAAGCAGAGCGTCCAGATGGAGCTGGATAAGCTGAAGGTGGCCCACCTGGGGGTGGAACGGTGGGTGACTCTCCTCCCCGTTGCCCGAAGCCCCCCGGCAGCTGCCTTCCAAACCTCCCTAACCCTAACCCTAACCCTAACCCTTTCTCTGCGGATGCCGCCAACCCTGGAGAATATCCCAGGCTCCTTCTGCATGAACTGCCCCCACCACCTTGAGCTCATATGAGGGGCTGAGCCGCCAGAAAAAAAACAAGGTCAAAACAAACCAGGTTTAGCCTATGGGGTGGATGCGGCTAGAAGGTTTGTCACCTGGCTAAGCGGGTTGGGTGAAGAACCGCTTTAATTTTGGTTCTGCTTTTTTCACTGTTTTTTCTTTTGGATGGTCGTCCCACGCAGCTTGTATGCATCAGCAATATCTTTCAATCGGTGTTTCTCAACCTCAACCACTTTAAGATGAGTGGACTTCAACTCCCAGAATTCCTGTGCTGGCTGGGGAATTCTGGGAGTTGAAGTCCACTCATCTTAAAATGGCTGAGGTTGAGAAACACTGATTGAAATACGTAACTAATAAAGCAAATGAAAGGGCTTGTTTGCTTGTGAATTTATCGGTTAAGCTTACGACTCAGGCCCCCCCGGCCTCGATGGGTGGAGGGTGCTTAAAATCCAGAACCAGCTTTAAACCCAGGACTGTAAAATACATAATGAACAGTTGAAATACATTTTTGATGTACGGGGAAAGGCATCGATCCAGAGTGAGGAGGGATTTATTTTGCCCCTTTCGTTCTTTAGGGCAGCAATCCCCCCTGAAGGCAGGGGAGGGGGACGGGTGCCGATCTGCAGGGCCAAGCCCCCACCCTAGCTTGCCATGCTGGGCATGGTGGCTCAGCCACCCTGCGTGGCCCTGTGTCCACACCCACCGTGGCCCCACCTGGTGCCGCCTGCGTGATGGTCCCCTTTCGTGGGGGAAGGAGGGGGAGAAGGAAAACTTTTCCAAATCCGGGAAGGACGTCCCGGGGCCTGGCAGCATGGCCAAAGGCAAGGGATAATGGGAGTGGGGGTCCCTGCGGCGCTTGCCCCCAGATAACGCTGCTCCCCTCTCTTCCTGCTCTCGGGGATTCGCCCAAAGACAGCTGCAGGAGGCGGAGAAGCAGAACCGGGCTTTGCGGCTGGAGCTAGAGAAGATGAAGGGAGAGCTGAAGGCCCGGTCTCTGGAAGGTAAGAGCCAGTCTGGGTGCCCCTCTCTTGGGCACCCCCCTGAGTGAGCCCCAAAGTTGGCCAGGCCCTTGGAAGAACTCTCCCTGGCTCACGTACTCATAGACTGGTCTACAAGGCTGCGGAGGGGACTTTCAGGCTTCCTTTGATATCCCTGAGGGTGCCCTAGGAGGCAAGACAGCCTCTGAGCATCTCCAGAGTGCATTTCTCCACTGAGGACGGGGATGTGGACTGAAAGGCAGTGGCCCCTCCTGGGGCCAGACATTTCGCCACATTAAAGGCATCATCTGTATCGTCACACCTGAGCACCCCTGGTGACTTCATGGACAACCCATGGAGTTTATATGGAAAGTAGCTCCCAAGAGATTTCCTTGTGGTGCCCCATCCAAATTCTAAGGGATTTCCTTGTGGTCCCCCATCCAAACACTAACTAGGCCCAACCCTGCATTGCTTGATGGATCTAGTATTTAGAGACCCCAAACCTGTGGACACAAATTACGAAAGGTTTTCTTCATTATGAAGCAGCTACTTTCATCAGCCAAGGCAAGTCATTATTTTTCTGCAGTCAGCAGAAAACTAAAATGGTGCTTCCATAAACAGCTACCATGGAGAATACCGTTTGAAATGTGTTCGCTCGGTTCAATGGGATTGACTCCCTGAAGACTTTGAGCAGCTTAGTAAACCAAGATACATATTCTCACTTCCTAAATTAATTTTAAAAGAAAAAAAAGAAGCAACCTTTTCTCTCCATCCTGGGGTATTTTCCTCAATGTGGGGTAAACGCTGAGCTGTTACAGAGGAGGACAAAAAAACCAGAAGCTGCCATTTTGAAATTGCTCTTTAATTAAAAGCTTCCTGTCCTAGGAGGGATTGCTGTTTTATTTTCATTTAGTTCTAATCACAACTCCATGAACAGCCCTACTGTAATAGAACAGGAAGTGACTGATGTAGTCTTAGGCCAACTTAGTCTTTCAGTTGTCCCCTCTGCCCCCCCCGCCCGGCCACACTTCAAATTCTTGAATCTTTAACTCCTAAAATCCCCATCCAAAGCAGCTTGGGGTTGAATTCTGGGACTTCTCCTGCTAACGCATCTGAGGAGGTGCCAGTTTGGGGAAGGGCCTGTTAGTGCCATATCAAGCACTGGACAGGAAATGTCTAATTAAAGGCATAGTAGTCCAGGGGAGCTCCAGGATCCTTCGGTGGAGCAATCCACAAAACCTCTCTGTTTTCTCTGCCCTTCTTACAGCCATCAAGTCCCAAACGCCACTGATTCCTTTCTTCTTCCGAAGCAGCAGCGTAAGTGTTTGGCTTTGTCCGGGGAAGGCATAACGAAGCCTCTCGAAGTCAGATGAAAAAGGTGCAGTCATGTCAATGTACAGGGGCAGTAGAAATGCATCCCATTCGCCTTCTAATTACAAAAAATGTTCTTTAGATCGTATGCTAGTAAGTCCACTCGTCTTAAAGTGGCCAAGGTTGAGAAACACTGCTCTAAGCGAATATGAAATGATCAAATTACTGCCCCAAAAGGGCAGGGAAAGAGAGAAGGGAACCCCCACCCAGGAATGGGGCATGCCAGGTGCCCTGCAGAGGAGCCTTTGGGGGCCCCGATCCAGAGGCAGGAGGAGCCACCGGTGTTTCTCCCCCCTTCCCTGCCAGAAGGACGCCATCGTCTTTGGGAACAGCCCCGACACCCAGGAGGTGAGAAGGGTGCCCGAGGAGGCCCAGCTGCACCCTGAAGGGAGGAGGAGCATCCGGTCCAGCGTGAGTCCCGTTGGTTGGCATTCCCGAAGGAGCTGGTGGGCAGGGGGGCAAACTCCCCAACTTTCCATTGGGATGGACAGATCTTTCCCCCTAAATCCTAACATTCGGGATTCGGGAGCAATCGGTGGAAGAGCTTCCTGGAACCCCCCGTGGAAAGTTTGGTGGCATGATTGAGATGCTGAATTTGGGCCAGGGAGACCCAGGTTCAGATCCCTCATCATCCCTCACCAAGACCCGGGGCCAGCCCCTCCCTCTCAGCCCCAGAACCGGGGTGGTTCAGTGGGGAAGGGGCTGGACTCAGAGTGGGGAGACCCAGGTTTGCGTCCCCACTCAGTCACGGAAGCTGCACCGTTGATTTGGACCATCCCTCCCCAGCCTGGTCTACCTTGCAGGGTTGTTGCGCTGAGGTTGAAATTGGAGAAGGGAATCCAAGCTGCCCCCTTCTGAGCTGTAGAAGGAAAGGCAGGGTTGAAAACGGATGGATGGGCAGATCATTTTTTGTTGTTGACTGGGGGGCGGGAAATCCAGCGAAGGGCCACTTGCCTGTGGGGTGGGAGGCTTAAGGAATCAGTGGGCAGGGCGAGACCCGAAAATGAGAGCACCCATTTTCTGGTTCGTTCGTTCGTTCGTTCGTTCGTTCGTTCATTCATTCATTCATTCATTCATTCATTCATTCAGCTTATTCACCCTGCCAATTCCTGAAGTCTCACTTCAGGGTACAATAAAAATCCAAGCCAAAAGCAGAGATCGATAAAAAGAGAAAAATTCCCCTCTTTCTCTTTCTCCTTCTGGCACTCCTTTTCGGTCTCTGCCCAGCTGGCAGGGCCTAATCAGTCATTTGGGCCAAAATGGTTCGCAGAGGCCCTTTAAAATGAGGCTGCGGGCCAGCGTGGCCAGAGGGCAGTGGGCGGCCTGCCCTTGCAGCTGGACAAAGGTGGGCAACACACTGAAGCCGGGCCAGCCTTAGCTGGGGGGGGCGCAGGGGAGCGATAGATGCCTCACTCTCTTTGTCTTCTGCCCCCCTCCCCTTTTTTGCATTTCCAACACAGGCAGGGGCTCCCGTTGCAGACAGCAGCCAGGCTGGATCCCTGAAGGTGAAGACTTGGGCTTCGGTCTATTCTGCCGGAATAGCCTTAATGGGGAGGGAAATGCACTCTTTGTCTGCTCAGAGGAACTGCCTGACCGAGGCGTGGAGCTAAATCCAGCCAGCTCCCCACCTCTGCAAAGATCAGCCATTTTCCCAACTGGGAGGCGCTGTTTTAAGTATTTCCATGCAGCCCCCGTTGTGGGAAAGTGCACATGGGAACCTCGGCTTGGCCAGGAAGCCCCATGCTTCCCTGCCTTGTGCCAGCCTCAGACCCCCGGGATATTGGGCAGAAGGTTAGCATGGAATAAATCACAGGACCCTCTCTTCGAATTCAGCAGGATTGCTTTTCCCCCCTCCAGTAGGACTGAGCTGTTTTAAGGGCCAAGTGCCCCTTTGGAAACGTTTTCTGGATGTTGGACCCTAAATCCCATGCTGGCTGGGGTGGATGGGACTCAGAATCCAGCTGTACAGAGAACAATCATCTTAAAAGACCCCCTTTTTGATGAGTCTTCCCATGGGGAGAAGATTTAAAGGGCTTAAATGGGAAGGTTCTCACTGACGTATTAGGTGACGTGGGGTGTTATTTTCCTGCTGAGTTTTTCCAACGTGCCCCCTCCTGTATTTTCCTAGCCCAAAATGCACAGCTTCAAAACCCACAGCTTCTCCGCCCCCACCAAATGCATGCGCTGCACGTCGCTGATGGTCGGGCTGGTCCGGCAGGGGTTGGCTTGTGAGAGTGAGTGACGTCTTGCGGGGCGCGAAAGCGGGGGGGGGGGCGCGGAAAGGGGGGCGGGTTGGACAAGACCCCGGCCTGGCGTTCCAGAGGCCCCGTAACCCAGACCAACTCAGGGGTGCTCTGCGGCAGCTTGTTTCCAGTCCCGTTTAACACATTTTCATTTTGGGGCATGAGGACTAGAACCTTACTTGATTGCAGGAGAAAAGACATAGCTCAGTTAAAAGGCAGGGAAACTCTTGCTGAAAGGCCTGCACCGGTTGGTTGATCACGTACAGCAGGGCTTCTCAACCTTGGCCGCTTTCAGATGGGTGGACTTCAACTCCCAGAATTCCCCAGCCAGCAAGGCTGGCTGGGGAATTCTGGGAGTTGAAGTCCACCCATCTGAAAGCGGCCAAGGTTGAGAAACACTGACATACAGCTTACGTGTGATGTGCATAAAAAGGTTTCGGGCCATCTCGACAAACACAATGGGTTTTTCACCCATCACAATGGCTGTTGAATAGGCTGCTTGTCATACGCCTCGCATGCAACCTGCATCGGTGCATCCCCTCCTCTGCCCCCTCACCCCCCCCAGTTTGAACCCTCCATCCATGCATCTTAGCCGCAGCTCCCCAAACCTTCTGCCCTTGCATAAAATGGGTTAGTTGGAAGACCCGCCACCAGCCCCCTTTGATTTCGGGGCCCCCCTCGGGTCTCCTCCTGCAAGGGGCGAGAGATGGACATGCACGGAGAAAAAAACTAACGTTGGCTCGCTTCTGGCCCTTCTTCCTCAGCCTGCAACTTCGTCTGCCACGTGGCCTGCGCGGCCGCAGCCTCCATCTGCCCCATGCCTTCCGATCAGCTCCAGAAAACCCTGGGGGTGAATCCAGTAAATGGGACCGGCACCGCCTTTGAGGGACATTTGTCGGTAAGAGACCGAGTTCCCCGGTTCCCAATAGGGCAGGCAGCCTTGGGAATTGCACTGTCGAGGCTCCTGATTTTAGTCTCTGGATGACTTTGGTCGACTTTGAAAGAAAGCTAAGGGCGGGGCTGGGTTAGTGCCTGGATGGGAGACCACCAGGAGATCCCAGGCTGGAGGCTAGACTAAATGAAACACCCCCCCATCTCTGTGAATTTCTCCTAAATTTACTTTTCCTTTGAAATGAACTTTGAAACCAGGTTCCCGTTCACCAATTAAATGAAAACTAGGGGAAAAAAACGCTACTTTAAATGGCTTTATTTTTTATCGTCATTGATGTTTTAGACCCTCTGGTGGCTGGTATTGGTACAGCATTCAAATGGGTCTATGGGTCAGGGCTATTTCAAAAGATGGCAAACTCTGCTCCCTGGTGGCTGATGTGGGGATTGCACCCAATAAGAAACAGCTTTGCCCGGTTTCTCCACCTGGCAAATGGGTTTTATATGTTAGCTCTGATGGTAAAAAGTCCTTTTCCCCCTCCCAATTCTCTTTAAATCAATATTACCTTGGATAAGAATATGCTTGACTGCTTTCTCTTAATGGCAATCTGGATTTTGCCTTTGGGTGCTGGGTTACATTATTTATTTATTATTTATTATTAAATTTATATGCCACTCATCTCCCCCAGAGGGTGACTCTGGGTAGCTTACAGTTAAAAACCAAGACAATAAAAACAATAACAATATAAATATAATAAATATTTTATTTTTGTGCTGTTAATAAGAGTGCAGCAGCTCCATGCCCTCTGGACATATCCAGGGATACCTCCCATCATCCGCAGTCAGCGTGGCCATATGGGAGTTGTGGTCCAACAACATCTAGAGCATGACAGGCTGGAAAAAACAGAGAGAGTTATAGAATAACCCCAAACGATTAAAATAGAGAAAAAGGGGGCGGTTGGGACATTTGGAAAACAGCGTGGGATTTTCTTTGGCTGGGGGTGCTTAAGCTGTTCGGGGAGAGAGAAGGAGGTCCTGATTCCTTGGAGATATTTCAGCAGGGGCTGTCAAGCCGCTTCTCCAAGATGCTTTGCTTCCGCCTGGAGTCACGTAAGCGGGTTGAGCTAAATGCCCTCCAGGGTTCCCCTCCAAGCAGATGGTTCTGCACACATAGCAAAGAGTGGATCTCCTGCTGCGCTGAGAAAAAAGGGTTTGCGGGTTCCTCCTTCCTCTCCACAGGTCCCCAAGCCCTCCGGGGTGAGGAAGGGCTGGCAGAGGGCCTTCGTGGTGGTCAGCGACTTCAAGATGTTCCTCTTCGACGTCCCGGAAGGGAAGACCTCACCGGGCGTCATGCACGTCACAGATATGCGGTAAGCAGTTCTGGGCATGGAGAGACGCCCAGCATCTTCCTGGCCGGGGCACCTAGGTGGCCTTGCGGAGAATTGCGCTCCAAGTCCGATTAAACTTTGATTGAAAGGGCAAAGGGAGGTTGTATCTTCTGCCCTTTATGTTTTTGGGGGAGGAGGAGGAGGATTTTCAAACAGCCCACCCTGAGCGGTGCCATGAATTTTAGGATTCCAAAAACTTAAATAGAGAGGGAAAAAAGAATATAAGTTGTTTGTGCCTGTAATCAGCTTAACTTGGTTAGAGAATGAACCCATTTTCTGTATTTGCACAATACGTTGAATCGCATGCTAACGAAACCCACTAAGCCCCCCCCCCCCCCCCCAAAGTTACTAAAGTGAACTTTAACCAAGCTGATTGTGTGTGAATGCATTTAGATCAGGGTTTCTCAACCTTGGCCACTTGAAGATGGGTGGACTTCAACTCCCAGAATTCCCCAGCCACCCATCTTCAAGTGGCCAAGGTTGAGAAACACTGGGTTAGATCATTGGCTGTCCTGGTTAGATATCTTAGGTAAACCAGCAATGATTCAGAGTGGTTAAAAGGATGAGAGGCTTCATTTGAGGCATGTGGGTTGGAGGGGCCAGATTGGCGGGCCAGATTAGGCCCCTGGGATGGACGTTCCCAACCTCTACGGTATGACATCTTGCCATTTCCTCTACCCGCTGACATTCTTGGCTATTCACCCTCCAGGAGGTAGAATTCTTTTCTTGCCCGTTTTTATCCCAACAACAGGGATGAGCAGTTTTCCGTGGCTCCGGTCCTGGCCTCCGATGTCATCCACGCCAGCAACAAAGACGTGCCCTGCATCTTCCGGGTAAGGCCTGGGAGAGACGGGAGACGTCCAGAATGGGAAAGCCTGAGTCTCCTCTGCTATTCCAGTTGGGACTCAGGACGACGGAGTGTGAATGGTGGAGGTGTGGCTGGTCCAAAACCTCAGATGAACGAACGGAAGCAGGTTTAGCAGCCAATGAGGGTCACTGAGCGCTCTCACAAAGACTGCAGGGACCCCAAACAGAGGTTTCGCGATGTGGGGGAGCCGCAGAGTCTCTTTGCATCGCCAAACGGGCCTTGCCAGAACTGGCACTCAGAAAAGGGGGTCTGTGCCAGGTTTGGGGGAAGAGCCTCCAAAAAAGCAGGATTTGCAAACACCAGAAGGCAGGTGCGCCCCAAAACATCAAGGTAGTGGTGCAAGGGTGTAACTGAGGCTCCACCTGCCTTTCAAGCGTGTCCAGACTCGGCTGAGCCCCTGGCGCGATCCGGCTCCTCCTGGCCTGCAGCGGCTGACCTGGGGCATCCCGGGCACCGACGCGCCCCCTTCCCCCCGCAGGTGACAGCCTCGCAGCTGAGCTCCCCCCCGACCACCAGCTCCACGCTCTTCCTGGCCGACAGCGAGGCGGAGATGCGGAGGTGGACGCAGGTGCTGGCCGAGCTGCAGCAGCTGCTGCGGCAGAACCGGCACGGCGACCGCGCCGTCTACGTGCTGAAGGAGGCCTACGACAACGGGCTGCCGCTCATCCCCCACGCCCTCTCGGCCGCCATCATAGGTGCGCCCCAAATGCGGTTCGGGGGGGGTCTGCTCTGCTTCCCTGGCACGTTGTTTCCGGAGCAGGGACGTCCGTCTTGACCGGGGGGCTCACTGTGGCGGCGTGCCGTGTTTTGCAGACCGGGAACGGATCGCTCTGGGCACGGAGGACGGCCTTTTCCTCATTAATCTCAGGACCAACGGTAAGGGGGTCCTTTGGTCCCAGCTGACCTTAGTTATTTTTCACACCCCCCCCACTGGGTTTGGTTATGGCTGATTTTGGGGGGGTTCTTTTACAGGCTTAGCATATTTTGTCTGAATCTGGCTAGAAGCTGGTTTATCCAGGAACCGAGTTAAATTGTCTTGCTTTTCTTAAAAGTAACCTGACCTCCCTTCTTAATGCTCACGCTCCAGTTGCCCTGCGACCGGTTTTCCGCCGTTGTGGCCGGAGAGCATGGCGGGGGCTGCGGCTGCCGACCCCTGGCCGGGTGTCTTGACCCCTTTTCTCCCCTCCAGATGTGCTGCAGGTGGGCGACTGCCGGCGGGTGCAGCTGCTCCTGGTCTCCCCCCAGGCCCAGCTCCTCTGCGTGCTCTGCGGCAAGAACCACGGGGTCCGCATCTTCTCGTGGGCGGAGCTGGAGACCCCCGAGGCCCCGGGCACCAAGGTGGTGGAGGCCAAGGGCTGCCAGGCGGTGGCGGTGGGGCTGATCTGCCGCGGCACGACCCCCGTGCTGTGCGTGGCCTGCAAGCGGCAGGTCCTCTGCTTCCAGCTGACCACCACGCACCCACCCCACCGCCGCATCAAGGAGATCCAAGCCCCGGGCTACGTGCAGTGCCTGGACGTGCTTGGGGACCGCCTCTGCGTGGGCTACCCGTCCGGCTTCTCCCTCTACCCTCTGCTCAACGAAGGGCCCCCGGTGAGTCTGCCCCATGCGGACGACGGCCGGGCGTCCGCCGTGGCCCAGATGGAAGCGCTGAAGGCCGTGGAGGTCAGCCTGAGCGAATTCATCCTCTGCTTCAGCGGTTTCGGCCTCTACGTGGACGGGCAGGGCCGCTGCAGCCGTTCCCAGGAGCTGATGTGGCCGGCCCTGCCCCTCAGCTGCTGTGAGTGGGTCGCACATCTACCGGGGGCTTCGGCGGGGATGAGGGGGTAGCGGTCCATCCCTTCTCGGGCCAGCTGGGCGTGAGACCTGACCGGTGCGTGCTGCCTGTGGTCCCAAGCGGGCTCACGTGCGGTGCTCCGTCTACACCCGGGCCCGTGAAGCCCCCAGGCACAGCTCGCCGATGTTGGTCCCCCTTGGAAAGCATCGGAAGGGGCGACTGTGACATTTGCGGACCGAAGGTTAATTCACGTCACACTTTTTAAATTGTAATTCCAGTGTGATGTAAGTGAAAGGAGGCCAACGCCAGCGTGGCTCTCATCCCCTCTGCTACCAACGTAAACCAGCAGATTGCAGCTTAACACGATACAGCAGTGTTTCTCAACCTTGGCAGCTCTCAGAGGGGTAGACTTCAACTCCCAGAATTCCCCAGCCAGCAAAGCAAAGCTGGCTGGGGAATTCTGGGAGTTGAAGTCCACCCCTCTGAGAGCTGCCAAGGTTGAGAAACGCTGCCATAGAAGATGGGGGCAGCTGCAGAATGAGCGATAGACCGGGCACGCCGGCGTTACCCCCTGCTCTGTCCCGTTTCAGGTTACAACGCCCCTTATTTGTCAGTATTCAGCGAAAACAGCGTGGATGTGTTTGATGTCCGGAAGGCCGAATGGATTCAGACCATGTGTCTGAAAAAGGTGCGCGTGGCGTCCTTGGTCCAAACGACTGGGAAAAGTTAAAACTCTACCGCAGCGTCCTAAACGAAAGAGGTGCTCGATCAGAGATCGGGGTGCAGCCGACAGCCCGCTGCGAGCGACTTCACAAAATGGACGTCCCCCCCCCCCCCCCCCCCCAATAAGCCCTGCCTTCCTGAAGACAAAATGGTTCGACGGGGTGGAGGCTTTTAAGCTGGGACTTTTAGCTGTGTCCGCTTGACTGGTTTTCTAAGGATGCCCGTGGGGCCCCCGGGGGCCCCCAAAGCGTTCTGGGAAACCACAGCAATGCTGGATTTTCCCCATCCCCCCCCCACTTTGCAACGGGCCAGTGTCTGTTTGGGACCCGGCAAAAACCAAAGACCCCATTTCGTTCTGCTGTGCCCCAACCCTTCAACCCAAGTGGATCCCACCTGGTCTCTCCTGAGCTAAGTGTTTCCCTTCTCCCTCAAGGCTCCGTGCCCGGGGTGGGCAGGGGAGGGTCAAAAACGTCAAGAGGGCAGCCGAAGAAGGGCGATGCCCGTAAAGACCAGGCAGAGCTTCGAGCCCCTGGGCTACCTGGGGCGGGAACGACACCTCCTTCAGAAGAAGTCGTGCCTTTTGCCGGGCCCCTGAAGATATGCCGGAGGGAAGAAAGTGCCAACAGGGTGCAACATGTCGTTGCGCCCTGTCCTGCATCTTCCAAGGGGCAGGTGGCTCTGTGCCAGTGTTTCTCAACCTTGGCCGCTTGAAGATGGGTGGACTTCAACTCCCAGAATTCCCCAGCCAGCTTTGCAGTTGAAGTTGAGTTGAAGTCCACCCATCTTCAAGCGGCCAAGGTTGAGAAACGCTGCTTTATGTGCATCCAGAAAAGGTGGGGCTTCTCGAAGGAGATGCTAAGGGTGCGATGCGCACCCCGTCTGCTCCCAGACACCTTTTCCCTTTGAATCCGGGTTGATGCGCAGGGAGGGGGGCTCCTCCAGCAGCTTGGCTGACTTGCAGCAGACGACGATGGTTGGCTTCTGGGAGGTGTTTGGAGTCCTCTGCGCCATCCTTGATGCCCAGGCCTTGCTAGAAGAGCTGACGCTGTTGGCCCTCTGGGGGTTTGGCAGTCAGGGCAGGTGCACCGCGGCTGCTGACCCCCTTGTTTCCGGCCAGGTGCGCGCACTGAATCCTGAGGGCTCTTTGTGCACCTTCGGGAGCGAAAAAGTCCGGCTGACCTACCTCAGAAACAAAGGCGCAGGTAAGGGGAGGCAGCGAGGCCGGCAAGGCGCCAGACCCAGGACTCTGGGGAGGGGAGGGGAGCTGCGTTTGCACAACACGCTTGACCTGGGTCTGAAGGCACCGCTTTCCTGGGTCCGCAGATTGCGCTGCCTCGGAAACTAACCAAATGGGCTGAGTTTGCGATCACAAAAAAGCTAACCCCACATAGAACTAACCAAGTTTAGTGTGCTGGGCAAGTTCAGTCACCTAAATTGTTCATGAACATAGCTGAGGGTGTTGTGCAAATCTAAACTTGATGTGATGGGGCTGAGTCTGGATTTCCCTCCTTCTCCAGACCAGGATGAGCTTGAAATCCCCCAGACCACTGATAACAGCCGGCGGTACCTCATGAGGACTAGACACAAGCGACGCTTTTCTTTCCGGATCTCTGAGGAGGAGCGGCAACATCAGAGGAGGTGAGGCTGATCAGAGAGGGACGGCCTGTGGACTTTGCCGCAGCTGCTATTCGGAAGTTACATGGGTTGTTGCAAAACCCGGCCCCGTTCTCATTTACCCAACACACTCAGCGAGGTCAGTGGAAGGTTTGCATTACAGGTAGTCCTCACTTAACAACTGTTCATTTAGTGACCAAAGTTACAACGGTGCTAAAAGGTGACTTACGGCCGGTGCCCGAAGTTACCACCTTCGTGGCGCCCCTGCGGTCATGTGATCGTGATCTGGGTACTTGGCAACCAGCTTGCACATACAACAGTTGCAGTGTCCTGGGGTCGTGCGGTCGCCATTTGTGACTTTCCCAGCTGGCTTCCGACAAGCAGAGTCAATGGGGAACCGCATGATTCACTTAATGACCGCTGCAAAAAAGATCAGAAAATCAGGTCCGGTCATGCGATGATTTGCTTAATGACTGCATTGCTTAGCGACCTAAATTCTGGTCCCAGCTGTGGTCATTAAGTGAGGACTACCTGTATGCGCCAAATTTGGTTAGTTTTAATCCTGGTTAATGCAAATCCAAGGGGTTGGGTGTTTTTGCTTTATTGTGCCGGAAAACAGATCGAGGGAGCAAGTTAAGGTAGCTGGGTGAACCCAGCCAGGAAGCGTCTCAGGGACTCGGGCACCCCCGAGCACTGTGGCCCCTGCCACGCGCTCCCGCTCTGTCTCTCGCAGGGAGATGATGCGCAACCCCAGTCTCCGCTCCAGGCTCATTTCTGCCCCGAGCAACTTCAACCACCTGGTCCACGTCGGGCCGAATGAAAAGGAGCACCGGCTGCAGGACCTGCACGTGGTGAGTAACCGCATTTGTGCCGCGGCTACAAGCCCGGTTTCCCCCAGTCTCCCCCGCCTCCCTCCAGGCAGGGGATCTGAGGGTGTCGCGCTAGGCCACGACACGGGCCGGCTCGCTTTTGACTGAGACGGTTGTGTGGGAGGGCCAGAGTAAGGTGGAGCCGTGGTTTGGGAGGGGGGCTATGCAAATCGAATAAATAAATAAATAAATAAATAGAAATAAATAAATAAGACAGCCCAGCCCCCCAACTGCAAAGAGGGGCAAAGGTTTGGCTCCACATTCTGGGGAAATCTGGGGGTGCCACAAAGGGACGCTGGCAGACCAGATGTGGCTGCCGGGTCACATTTCGTACCCTCCTGGCTTGAGGCCACACGTGAGCCTAACAGTTGTAATCTGCCAGCCAGAGTTTATGGTAAATGTGTTGCATCGCCTAGACCTGTGGTTCTCAAAGGGGGACCCCTGGGGGTCCCCAAGGCCCCTTCAGAGGTTCCGCAAAGTCAATTAAATAAATACCTTCAAATGTCTGTTTTAATTTCTAATACAAGGAGTATGGATAACCCACATAAACCAAAGCTTTTGGGGGTCCTCAATCATTTTTAAGAATGCAAAGGGGCCCTGAGACCAAAATATTTGAGAACCTGGCCTAGACCATTCTGGCCGAGAGCGAAAACCACGGTTGGATGAATAATGGTTTAGTGCAAAGAGGCAAATTCTTCAGCTTTGTGGCACTGGCACACGGAATGATCTGCCCCGTTATGACCTCAGAGCGACCATTTATTCTGCATGCAAGAGTTTGTGGAGTCCTTAAACAGCGGCCGTTGCCAATTCCGTCTGGGGCCCTTCCAACCCAACTTTGTTTATTATCCGCCCTGCAACCTTGATCCGTTTCCAGGTGCAGGAAGAGAAGAGGCGGGAGGCTGAAGTCCGAATGCGCTGCAGTAGCCTTTCTGAGACGCGGCGGCCCTCGCCTGCGGGCCACGATGGTGCCGCCCTGGGATCTGCGTCCTCCTGTAAGCAGCCCTGGAAGAGAGCCACTTTTGACTGGGGGGGGGGGTGCTTTTAAGTGGTCCTAGAGCGGTGGGGGCCATGGAAGGAGTAGCTGCGGCCGTGGTCTTCAAACTCCCTAGAAGTCTCAGTAGTGGCCCCGATGGCTGGGGAATTCTGGGAATTGAAGTCCACTCATCTGGGGGCCTCCATTGGAGGACGTTTCCCGCTGCTCCAGGCTCCGGCTAACTGCCCTCTTCTGTTCTCTCGTCTCCGCAGTAAGGGTGAAGTCGGGCAGTTCAGTCTCCGACGACTCCTCTGCTTCTCCACAGTCTCTTCTCTCTGGGGTTGGCTTGCTGGAAGAGGTAAGGGACCGTGAGAACGGGGACCCCGTGCAGAACTGTAGGTTTCATTGATGCAGCAGCAGCAGCAGCGCTCGCGGTGGCGGAGCGGAGCGCCTCCTCTGTGAAACCTTTCGGAAGCGCCCTTCCCGGTCCGCTCCCCTTCTCAGACGTCTCCTCTTCCTGCAACAGGTCTCGGATTCCGGTCTTCCCTCCAGCCCAAGAAGCACCACCTCCACATGACAGGAGGGGTCGGGGGCTGCAGATGCCCGGCCGTACCTCGCGGGCAACGGGGACGCCGGTGCCAAATTTGCAACGAAACGTCCGGCCCAGCTGATGCGCCTGCTTGTCGCTATCCGGGGAGGGCGCAGAGGAAGAGGAAGGATGGGCAGTGCCCGGGTCCTTGGGTCTGCTGCTGGAAAGCCACGCCTGTGCCGCACTTAATCCTGCGGTGGGACGGTGGATCCGTGCCCTCCCCGCCCCGCGCTCAGGAGATCCTCGAACCTCGGGGAAAACGGGAGCTGCGGCCTTGGGGCTCCACCGCCGGCACCATCTCTCCTCTGTCCCGCTTGTTGCACAAATAGCCACCGAGTCAGGACGCCTTGCTTTGGCCAGAACACTTTTAAAGACCTTTTTAATGTTTACTTAAAAACGAAAAGGAAAAAAAGCTAAGCTACTTCCAGCCATATTCTAAACGGAGGAGGTCTAACCTCTGGCAGTGGGTGAATGAATGCACATAAAAAAATCACATCGGCTGCCTGAACGGTGCTGTTTCTTGGCGTCAGAGAGTAATTCCAGAGTAACTTGTGGAGTAACAGAGAAGGCATCTCGTTTGCCTCATTTCACCAAAATTTCGCCCCAAACCTCTGAATTAAGTGGCGTCATTCTCATTTTGTTTCTAAAGCAGTAAAATAATCGCGCCGAACCATCTCCTAGGGTTGTTTGCAAGCTATTTTACTAAAAAAGAGAGAGATTCAGATTCTTGCTGCCGGCCCCCGCATAATTCTCAGTAGCCCTGAGCGAGCAAACCAAAATATTCCTCCCTCCCATCCTCCGTTGCAGAAAAGCTGCCAACCCACGAGTTTTATGCCCGGAGGGGAAGGTGATGCCTAACTCTTCCCCTCTTGGAATTAACCCATTTTCCAGATTTGCAAAACGACCACAATGAGCCAGCTGCACTTGGCGGGCCAAGCCACCGAAGGATTAAATGGCGTTTAACCGAGCTTAGCGTGCCAGGCAAAGGCAGTTGTTCGCTTTGCAACAGGCTCGGCTAAATGCAGCGCGTGAACCCAGCCCGAGGGGCAGAGAGGTTGGCCGGGGATTGTGGGAGCCCTCTTGAGCCTTTTTCACTTAAGGAGTTAATTTATTTCTCTGCTTCTGGATCAGCGGATGACACGGGCATGATCAATGCCCACATACGCACACCATCCTGGAACTTTGCCGCTGCACAAAACATCTGATTCTGCACAGAGAAAAAGACATGGCTTTGCAGATCCGCCCCCCCCCGCCCCCCCGGCTTCTGGAAGTCCGGTTTTAGCTATTCCAAGTCAGAGGGTGCAGCCGGTGGATAGGAAACGAAGGTGCGAAGCTGCTTGGCGTGGGGATGGCACACCCCTGCACCGAGCAGGAGAGGATGGGGGCAACCATAAACTTCCCTTCCCCTTTCAAAACTTCCAGTCTCTTCGAAGGCATCAAGCTGTCCAAACATTAAAAAAAAAAAGGGGGGGGGGATGTCAGTCCAATTTCCTGGCTCCCAACTTCATGGGTCCCCTGGCAGCTTTCTTCTCGGCCCGCCGGGCTTCCATTTCCTGCTTCCTCTCTTCCCGTTTCTTCCGAGCGAGCTCCGTCTTGCTGGGCCCTGCCAGTGCGGGAGAGAGAGAAAAAAGTTGCAGGCTGGCTCGAGAGCCCATCTCGGGGCAGCAGCCGTGGAGGGCGACGGGAGGGCGCCGTACCTTGATCCGAATCCAGCGCTGCCCAGTTTTCCTCAAGGGGCCATTCACGCAGGGCTTCGGTGTTTCTCTAGAGGAACACAGAACATCAGGCAGAAAAGGCTGGCCTGGCATTTCCACAACCGTAAGCCTCTAAGCCAGTGTTTCTCAACCTTGGCCGCTTTAAGATGTGTGGACTTCAACGGCTGGCTGGGGAATTCTGGGAGTTGAAGTCCACACATCTTAAAGCGGCCAAGGTTGAGAAACACTGATTGAGACAAAATGAAGTTGTTTTTCACAATTTTGTCCACATTGGCTAGCAGTCCCCCATCCTGCCCCTTGATCGCGGCCAGATTTAGGGGGCAAATGCGGATGCCAAGCCAAGGGTCACTCGGACGCCGCCCTGCCAAGCCCCTCCAGAAAGCATACGAAATAGTAACGCTGAATATGACCCAAGGGGACAGCAAACAACTTCACAGAGAGGAGTCGCCCATGGCATTTCATTCTCAAGTTAAATGCAAATTAAATGTTCAGGAGCAGGACCTCCCATGCCCCTTGGCTGGAAGTGGGCAAGCAGAGAGGCCGGGCTGCTGTTGTGATTCACATCTGCTGCATCAAATTACGCCATTTGTGCCGTGATGCCCGAATGACGTAGATCACTCCGTAACCTCCGATTAGTTCAGCGGCGGCTCGATGCAGCGGGCTCAGCCCAGTGGGCCGAGCGTGGCTCGCTTAGCTGTCCTTTGGGTTGTTCTGACTCGCCCGGACCCCAAGAGCAGGACCAGCTGAACAAACCGTGGTTCCATTAACCAGGGGTGCTTTCCCATGACGAACCTAATCATGGTTTAATCGGCCCAACCCAGGCAGCCGTCCCCAGAGCCACGCACCTGTCTCTCTGCTGTTGGCCTCCCAGCGAGAGAGGAAAAAGGGTCGGGCTTCTCCCCGGGGCCGGTGCTCCCCCAGTTGTATTCGCTTGCCGGCTTGATCTCCTGAGGGGCCACGGCGGCCTTGGGGCCGAGGCCGGAGGGGGGCGGCTCCTCGTAGCTCCTGCCCCGACTGCTGTCCGCGGGGGCAGCCGCCCCCTTCCTAGGGCTCCAGGAGGGCTCCAGGTCCCAGGCAGAGGCGCTCCAGTCAGGCTCCTGCGTCTCGGGGGCCGTGGTGGCGGCCTACGAAACAGAAGACAAGTTGGGCGGGCTGGAGTGAGAGTTAGAAACCCTGGATGAGTCTCTTCTCTGCAACTGGAGGGGAAAAAAAGGCCCAGGTTTTCAGCACACTTCCGAAGACGCATCTGTGCAAAATCTAGAGAAAAAAAATTAAGTTTCTAGTCCTCATGAAAGCAGTCCAGGGTGGAAAATGCCTGAGAAACGAGGCATTGCCACATCGTTTCCAGAGATTTGATGGGGACATTAACCCCACAGGTGCCTTCTTCTCCCTGCAACATTCCCCCACATGCCCTCCAACCTCATTCTAACTAAAACTGCCTTCAAGCTGAGCTCGTTTTTTGGGATTTACATTGGCCCATCCAGGTAGTTTTCTCACCAATAATACGGCTTTCCTATGGGATGCTTTGTGACTTCCCAGTCTAGCCTACTGCCGTGGCTTACCACATGGTCTCCCATCCAGGTCGGAACCAAGCTTCTGAACGTGGGCAAGGCGAGGCGTACGCTGCCATCTGCTGGTTCGCCATTCTAACTACACCCTGGGAGAACGAGGAAGCCCAAGCCGGGAACCCGGTTAGTTCAAGGCAGCCTGAAGCCGACTTACTGTCCTGCCGCTGAACATCTGGGCCGGTTCCGCCCAGCCGGGGCTGTTCCAGTCGTCTGGGCTGGGCTGCCTCTTCGGCTGCTCCGCTTCTTGCTGCCGACGAAAAAGGAGAGAAGAGAACATGGCACCCGCCGCCGCCGCGTATAGCCAGCCATTCCCTTGCAATTCTTGAAGGCGGAACAGGATGCACGGGGAGGGGTGTGCGTGTGCGTGTCACAGGCCACGGAGGTGCAAAAAAGGGCTAGAGCTTTGATTGCACAGTCCTGGCCTCTCTCTTCGTTTACACACCATGTTTGCATAGCCGCCCATCTCACAGAGTTGAACAAATAAAATAAAAAGCAGTCCCAAACAAGCGGCAATGAAAAAATCCAGCAATTAAAACACACAGTCCGACTTCTCTGGCCCTTCCCTCCCGCTCGGGCAGGCAGCCCCGGCGAAGCAAACGCTCGGTGCCCAGAGAGAGGAAGACTGGCTGTCAAAGAATAAGAAGGAAAGGTCAGATGGGATGGCAGGGAGCGCCTGGGGGAGCGGGGACAGAGGCCAGGCCGGGGCATCCGCGCCCGCTGACCTCCCGGGGAATGGGGATGGCGTGGTGGGCCCTAAGCCACCCAAGCCGTTGCCGATGAAAAGAAGAAATGAATTGTGGCAAGACGTCATCTCTGATCTAAGCTGCCCCCCGCTTTTACCTCCAAGCTGCCCCAGTCTTCGTCGTCCCACTGGTCTGCCGCGCTCTCCTCTTCCCCCACATCCTCCTCCACGTCCCACCGGCTCGAGGGGGCAGGGGCTGCTCCCTCGGAAGCAGGAGGGCGCCCGGTCCCTTAGAAAACATGAAATAAAAAGCCGTAGAAGAAGGAAACATCCTCGTCTGGTTGGAAAGAGCAACTCCGGAGACTTTGCGGTGGTGGCTCCCCGGGGCTGAAATCCATTCCCGTTCTGCAGCTGGGCAATACAGGTTGTGGACGAAGTAAAAACCGGCTGACTGAGGGATTCTTCTCCTTAAATGCTCAGTGGACCTGCTGCTTTCAGGCAGTGCAAAATGATCTGTGGCTTAACAAAGCCGAAACAAGATGAGCACGTTGGAAAGTTGTTGCCTTGGCATTCACACCACGATGCCAGTTAAGCATGCCGTGTGAACTGGGCTGCATTCGTTCTATGCACAAACTGGCCGTGCTCACACAGCCCACCCACCCAGGCCAGGTCCTCCGTGGCTCCGTTAGCGTTCAACTTAGCTGGGCAACGGTTGGTTTGGTGAACTTTACTGCCCCACTGACCTGATTTGGGGGGCTCCAACGGTGCCTTGGCGGGGGCATCCTCGGCCACCTGCTCTGCCCCTTGCGTCGTCCCAGCGTTTGTCCGGATCAGCTTTGACGTGAGGGACGAGACCCCGGTCACGGCCCACCCAGCCCAGCTCGCTGCTGAGCCCACCCCGGGACTGGCGGAGGCAGCCTGGACGTCCTTCTCTGGAGCGGGAGAGAGCGAGAGGGGGCAGAGCCTGGTTCAGTCCAGCCCGTGGCAATGCCAGGAAATGCTTTTCCTCCAGCAACCCTGATCCACGCGCCTCAATGTGCTGGGCGGGACCGTGCATTCTCAGTGGAGGCGGGGCCAGAGCGCTGAGCAGGAAAAGCCAGAGCGGGCGGGGTTTGCCAAGCGGGCCAAGGCCTGTCCACAGCCCTTGGGCGCCAGTTCCCCACCCCGGCCTACTCCGACACCCAGGCCCGAACTCCAAACCCAGCCATTTTACTCTATGGACTGTCAAGACCATCTCACCAAGCTCGGAGAGCTGAGATGGGTCTTCTGAAACCGTCTCCAGTTTAGTCATGAAGCTCCGGATGGCTTTGAAGGCCTAAGGAAATCACCAGAGGGGGAAAGAGAGCAAAGGAAGAAGGACGAGAAGGGGGTTAAGAGAAAAGCCGACACAACGCGAAGCCCACCTCCAGCTCTACAAACTATAATCGACTCAGTGGGGCGTGTGATTCCAGATCCTCAGATGGCCATCCTCTGCATTTCCACCCAACAGCGGGATCCCACGGGGAGGATGAAGACGGCAACGAAGATATTTACCCCCATTTTAACCAGGGGAGGCTGGTTCAGTGGCTAGGTTCCCACACTGCAGCAACCCAGAGTTGTTTAGCCCTGGTTTACCAAATGAAACAAAAGCGGCTACGTTCACACGTCACACTAACCACCATGGCTGACTTCACAAAGCACGCTGGTTAGGCTCACCAAACAAGCTACGTGCTAAACCTGAGTGAACAAAACACGCAATTCACATGAGGGAGATGCCCAAACTGATAAATCGTGCCACGGTCTAAGGCAGTGTTGTCCAAACTTGGCCACTGTAAGATGAGTGGACTTCAACTCCCAGAATTCCCCAGCCAGCACGCTGCCCTGATCTTTCCAGTAATCATTCCAGTCCACTGGGTGACCCTGGCAGGATCAGCTGGATCCCCTTCCAAAAACTCCGGTGGGCTTCGATTCTCCGGCCCCGCTCCAGTAACCTCCGAGGGGATTTTTCTCCCCCAGCCCCCTCACCTGGTCCCGGACCGTCTTCTCGGGATCCACCGTCAAGGTGCACAGCACGGGCAGGATTTTGGAGGCGCACTCCTTCATGGAGTAGAAGTTGTGCGTGGCAGCGAACCCCAGCACCCCGGCAGCGCGGGAGGGAGCAAACGGGTCTTTCGTGGCCCGGCTGAAGGCGGATATTAAGACGTTCTGTCTTGTCTGTAAAGAGAATATCCAGCAAACAACTTGACCGCACCTGCAGTAAAATACTGAGGGTTTATTGCATTCTGGTTCGTTTTACCCCCACTGCCCCCAAAGATCGAGTTTTGACTTATTGCATTCCATGTTTCAGAGGGTCCTGGTTCAAGGGCTAACCATGGTACAAAGAATCACGGCAAACAAGATACATTGCACCAAGCCGGGGGTTGGACTCAATGTCCTCTGAGGTTCCTTCCAAGTTCATGATTCTGACATTAATTCAGGTTTAGTTCACTGTGCATTCACACATTAATGCTAAGCTACAAATAAATTGCACTACGGGCCCGCTCTATTCTGAAGACCGACCAATGCCTGAACCAGCACAGACATGGCCTGTTCGTAGCTGCAACCCACCATTTCTAGAGAACGTGGCTGCATAACGTGCAAAGATTTATCCCTGCTTACTTTGCAGTGGTTTAGCATTAAAAGCTAGCCCCAAACCCCAGGCCACTTGATTAACATCCCAAGAAACGGATTCACTGGGGAACAAGAATGAAGTATGCTGTGCGAATCCTGCTGGCTGATACGCTTTGGAGTTCGAAGCAAAACTTTAAATAACAGGTTCTGAAAGCCTCTCCTTGGCTGCGCTCACACAATGCATCACACGAGGCTGTTAACCAAGGATGAATCCTTCAGCTGTGGGACACGCAGCAGATTGCCTCGGAAAGGGAGGTTAGGGTGGCATTTCTGGGGTTAACTGCTTCCCACCCAAACCCGACCAGGCCAGGTTTCAGAGACGCAGTTGACTGATTGATCAAAAGTTTGGCCACTTTTGTGCAGGTTTTATCTTATTTGTTACGACTGGTGGTCAAAACAATAAATAAATTGATTGATCGATTGATCGTATTTATATAGCCGCCCATCACACATAAAGGTGACTCTGGGCGGCGTACGACACTTAATTAAAAACAATAAATCCATAAAAACAGTCACAAATAAAAAGCACAGAAAACAAGAGAGGAGGATATTGGTAAGGGAGCCATCACAAACTCTCCCCAGTCCCCTGGGACCCCCAAGCCTGATCACACAGCCAGGTCTTGAACCTAACTGGGGGACGGTTTAGCCTGTCGTGTGAAGGCAGCCACCATGTGGTTTGGGAACCTGTGGCCAGCCTCCCACGTCCTCCCGCGAAAGTGGCCCCCCTGCTCCGAAAGCCCTCGCCTGCCACTGCTCCGTCGTCCCTGCGCCCACTCACGCTGGCACTGAGGTAAGGCCCGATCTTGCCCAGGCACACGGTGGTGTTGCAGCGGATAGGGCCCTGGTCGTCGCGGGCCTGGAGGCGCGCAAAGTGCTTCATCAGCTCCACATTCAGGTTGGCCTCGTTCAGCTTGGGGGCCAGCAGCAGCATGGACTGTGGAGGAGACACAAGACAGGGGCCCCTGAGCGAGAGGCCCTGGGGCGGGTGAGCCCAGGGCAGGAAGGACGGGTGCCAGGGCAGAGGTGCTTGGAGACGGGAACGGCTTGGAGGAAGGAGCCCAGCGGCGCCCTGGGGAGGACACGATAGCCCAGCGGGGCCACGCTGCAGCCTTTTCTTCCGCCAAAGATACGGAAGGTGTCAGAGGGAGACATAAGAGTGTCGAGCATCGGAGAAAGAAAGGAGGAGGGATCGGAGGGGAGTATCGATGACCCCACCCACTTCAGGTTCTGGCTCCTCCTACCACCTGCTTCAATCCTGCCCTCTATGGTGAAAGGTACACCCCCCCCCAGAACAAGCCTGTGGGATAGATGAAAGGCTGTTTGTCCCACCCAGCAGGGAGGGACGTAAGCGGCTCTGGGACCCCAGGAGGTAAGGAACTTGTTCTTGACACCTGCCATCCTTCCCAGGTAGACCAGACAGGAAACGCGACCAGATGAGCTAATCCTACTTTACTGTAAAGAATCTTGCAAGTCTGAAAGTAAAATTTTCCCCATCTCCTTTATGGCTGAGAAACTAGGGAGGTCCCTTCTGAGCCTCTTTCTCCACCCATTGTGCAGCTGAGGGCTGTGCCGTCTCTTATCCGACTGCTCCTTCGCCCCGTCTCTCAAGGTCTTCCTCACGTACCATCACATCACCACACCTTACCTTCACCGTCTGCTCCCGAATGGCTGGATTGGTGTCCAGGAAGCCGTGGACCACATGGGGGAAGATCTGGGTGTTGACCGTGGGCTCGTTCAGGTACTGAATGAAGTGTTCCATCTAGTGGGCAGACACCTGCAGTCAGCTGGTGCTCGTGACACAGGAGGCAACCCACAATGCCTCTCCCTCCCTCGCACCAGGCACACAGAGGCCAGGTTCACACAACACCCTGGACAGATCCATTGTATAGTTTGCACAGGGCCCTGGAACTATACGCTAACCCAGCAGGCTGCATTCACACAACGCACTGTGCTCCCGACCTCCCCCAGAGCAAGCAAGCACGAATACCACCTTATAAAGAAGAAACTCTCAAAGGGAAAAAGAGTTTCATTCCTTACCTTTTCTTTCTTCCCAGTGGGAAATAACAGAAGGAGGGGGTACATTCTCACAAATGCTTAACCTGGTTGCTCTTGGCTGCTGAATTAACCCCTTGTTGGATTCACACAATAGGTTACACCGGTGTTTTTCAAACTTGGTAACTTTAAGATGTGCGGACTTCAACTTCCAGAATTTATTTATTTATTTATTAAACCAATTTATATAGCCGCCCATCTCACCACAGGCGAGTCTGGGTGGCGTACAACAAAGCTAAAAACAGTCAATAAATACATTAAAAATACATTTATTTTGCTGGCTGGGGAATTCTGGGAGTTGAAGTCCACACGTCTTAAAGTTGCCACGTTTGAAAAACACGAGGCTACGCTATATATTAATCTAGCAGGCTGGGTCTGTGCAACAGCTGAGCCAGAAAAAGACAAACCCAGGTTAACAACTGACCAAGTTTGTCTTATTGTGTAGATGCAACCAGGCCTTTCAGTAACCTGATTGTGTGAACCTGGACAGACATAATCTGCAGAAATAAACTGTGAATAACACAGCAAAAGCTATGCTCACGACAACAGCAATGATTAACATTCCTGGTTCTTAGCAATGTTTCTCGACCTGAACAACTTTAAGATAAATGGACTTCAACTCCCAGAATTCCCTAGCCAGCATGGGAGATGGGCAGCATATAAATTTAATACTAAGTCAATAAATAAAATAAAAATATTAAACGGCAGGAAAGGAGGCCACCAGACTCTGCCTGGGCGACTTAAAGAATTCCTTTAAAGCCCATTGATTTCAACCGCTCAACCCATGCAGGACTAAATTTATTTAAAGCATATTTATAGAAAGAGACAAGGTCACCCCACTTGCTTTCTCTAGCAAACCGCTCCCCCAAATACGAGGATTTGATTTGGGATCTCGCCAACCTGTTGCAGCAAGCGAATCCTCATGGCCCGATCTGGGGAAGAGAACATTTTCACAATCACAGGAATGATTTTCTGCTGGTATTCCTGGGGGTTCAAAAACTTTCCCACCTGGAAGGCGGCAGAAATGGAAAAAGCAGATGAGTGGGAGAGAACGGGAGGAACGGAAGAAGCCGAGAATTTGCGAATGTGTCTATTTAGAGGAAAAAACGAAATCGCAGATTTCGAGATGCACAACGGGGTGGCGCTGAAAACAACGAAACAGCCCCAGAGATTTGATTAAAAGCCCAACATTTGCAAATCAATTGCCTGTTTTCATACGACACCCTGAGTTTGGTGAGTATTAACAGGGCTTATCGATTTGTTTCGGGGGATTTAGCATCTGAGAATGCAGTAAAGGGTATTAAAGGCTGACCTCAGAAAATGGGTTAATCAGGATAAATGACTTGGGTAATAATGGGAGAATGCTTAATAAGAGCAATTGCTAACAAAAACAGACCTTGGTGGTTTTAGTATTTTCCCTAGAAGTCCTTCATTAACTACTAGAGCAATTCAAGCATGATACCACAGTTTTACTCCAACTAAGGCAGTGTTTCTCAACCCTGGCCACTTTAAGACGTGTGGACTTCAACTCCCAGAATTCCCCAGCCAGCATTGCTGGCTGGGGAATTCTGGGAGTTGAAGTCCACACGTCTTAAAGTGGCCAGGGTTGAGAAACACTGTGCTAAGGGCAACAAAGTGGATGGATTCACACATTTAACCGGGTTTCTCAATTAACCCATTTCTGGAGTCAAATAATAGACTGAATCCCCAGCGAACTTAACAGCCTGCGTTCATACAAGACACTCAGCCGCAAAAGGAATCCTAACCAAGGTTTAGTATGTCGTGCGAATGTGTAGATTCTCCATCCTTCCCCAATTTCTTTGGAATCACTTGTTTTTCTTTTTCTTTTATAATAACTTTATCAAATTAAAAAAAAACAGACAGAAAGATAAAAACTAACAAGAACTAAAACCCAGAGAAAGAGTAGAAGAAAAGAAAGAATAAAGAGAGAGGAGGAGGACAGAAGTGCAGAAAGATAAAGAAAAAAGGGACAGAAATAGAAAAAAAAGAATGACTTCCGACTTCTTTTACAGCAGATAGAAGTAAATCACTTATAATATAAGTAAAAGAGATAAGAGATAAGTAAAAAATCTTAGTCTAGGATTACAATTTAACATCTATTTTTTCTATAATCTATTAGTTTTACTAATCATCAAATCCACATAACATAATTTCATTTTTTCCGGTTTCCTGCAAAAAGTCCACACGGAGGCACTTCTGTCTTTCCACCCCTGGCGATCCGTGTCTCCTCCCCGGTTTTCCAGGGCTGCTTACCTTAAAGAGGGGCGTGAGGATGATGGCCCCCGCGCTCCCAAACTCAAAGGCCATCAGCAGCTGGGGGAGGACCTTGTGATGACAGAAGTCCTCGGGGAACGTATCTAGGTTGCTGCTGAGCTCTTGGAAAAACTTCTGCCGCTCAGCCGGCTCCTTAATCTGCGAGAAAAGGAGCCGCTGGATCAAATCTGCCACCCCTTTCCAGCTTGAGTAGCTCCTCGAAGGAGACGGGGATGGGGGTGGCAAGCAATTAATTGGGGGTGCGAGTCGTTCTGAGGAGGAAGCCAGGTCTCCAGCCAAGCTGGGACCAAGTTCTGCAGAAGGTCCTCCCACAGGGTTCCCAAATTCCATTCCTACCTCACGGAAAGATAGAGGTAGTCCTCACTTAATGACCACAATTGGGATTGGAATTTAGGTTGCTAAGTGATGTGGTTGTTAAGCAAATCTGAACCCAATTTTATGACCTTTTTTGCGGCGGTCGTTAAGTGAATCACATGGTTCCCCATTGATTTTGCTTGCCAGAAACCAGCTGGGAAGGTCGCAAATGGAGATCACGTGACCCCGGGCCACTGCAACCGTCGTGTAAGCTGGTTGCTGAGCGCCCAGATTGCGATCACGTGATTGCAGGGTGCTGTGACTGTGGGCACCAGTCATAAGTTACTTTTTTTAGCACTGCCATAACTTTGAACAGTTGCTAAATGACCAGTCGTTAAGCGAGGACTACCTGTACACACCTCTAAAAGCTCCCCATGTTCCCCGGGGATTCCTACAACCTGTTCGATTTCTCATGTGGGTGTATCCCTGCCAGCAAAAATACCTCATTTCTTTACGAGCCTCAACAAAGAACTCAGGATGCTTCTTCAGATGGTATCAGGATATATCCACCCTCCCTCTGAAGTATCTGACTTTTTTGGGCCATTAAGTGGAGTTTCACTGAAACACCACTGAAATCCATCCCTGTTCATTACATGCCATTCTAGGGGCATTCAATCGCGTCTCCCAACAGACTGACCAGGTTATTTCCATAGCAAGTTTGGGATAGACCCGGGGGGCACACCCAAGCATCACAGGGGCCAGGACTGTACTCCTGCAGCGTGCCCTCCATCTGACTGGTGCGACTTGCCAGGCATTCAGATTCCCCGTTCATCAATTTGAGGCGCTTTTAGCTGGAGTCTCAGCTGCTACTCGAGATGCTGGCGGTTGAACCGAGGCCATTCGCGCGCCAGCACTATGACACTAGTCTTCATTATCCTAAATAAAGCTCGGGTCGAAGTAGGGGTATGTCCTACAGCAGTGTTTTTCAAACTTGGCCACTTTAAGATGGGTGGACTTCAACTCCCAGAATTCCCCAGCCAGCCATGGGGAATTCTGGGAGTTGAAGTCCACCCATCTTAAAGTGGCCAAGTTTGAAAAACACTGCTCTGCAGGAACACCATGCCTTATTTTACTATTTTATTTTACTTTATTCGATCTTACTGGGCCAATGCTGAATGACAAACCACCTCCAGATACGGAGGATGGAATCTCAGATCTCCCAGGTTTGAAGCAGGTTCTTTGACCCAGAGTTATGGCCTCCTCCTACAATTTAGCCCGTGGAAAACCATAAAATCAAGCAAACACAGGCTAGGAGACTGTGTTAGACAGCAAGCGTGCTCCCCAGCTCTCACCTGGATCTCCTCCAGAAAGAGGTTGGTCTCCACAAACTTGTTGTCCATGAAACCCCCCACCCGACAACAATTCTGCAGGAATTTGGCAGGGTTGGGTCGCAGCTTGGGAGTGGCACCGACCAGCTCGCAATAATGAGGGACCAAGGACTTGGGGATCTGGAAGAGACGAAGCGGGCAGAGAAGTCAGAAGAAGAAGAAGAGGGGGGTCTCCAAACTACAGCTGGCCCACCCAGACTTGGAAGCAGGAGAACTTTATGCAAGGGGTCATGAGAACCCAGGCAAAGAGACTCACTTTGTTGAGAGAGCGGAGGGAAGACGACCGGGGCAGAGGACCGTTGAAGATCTCCCAGATGAGGCAGCCGAATCGCCACATGTCTGCTGCCCTAGAACCACACACGGGAAGCGGGTTCACGTCAAGGCAGGATCATGAGGACTAGCCCCATGCCCCCCCATGAACAGCCTGTTTTCAAGGCAGATTTCACCCTGAAAATACTGCATAGACCATGCAAGCAGCAGTCTATGGCAGTGTTTCTCAACCTTGGCCGCTTTAAGATGTGCGGACTTCAACTCCCAGAATTCCCCAGCCAGCCTTGAAGTCCGCACATCTTAAAGCGGCCAAGGTTGAGAAACACTGGTCTATGGTGAGTGGGTTCCCACAAGAGACTAAACCAGGCTAAAACAGCTCGTGCCTTTGTTGAGAACCCGGCTTCATACAGAAAGCCTTATGTGAACCGAGCCATCAGTTCAACCCTGGTGTAGTTGATTTCTCTGGGTGCTGTACACGGACGTGTGAAGTGTGAAGTCAGTCATCTGTTCTGTCAATACAAAGGTTAGCAGTTCGCACTGCGTGAGCCCTGCCCTTGTTTTCAGGGCAAGATAATTCCCAGGGCCCCAATCCAACTGCGGGAAGGAATTACAGGATTGGACACGCAAGTGGGTTCCCCTGGATAGGCTGCTAGAAAATGAGCAAAACTGATTTTACCTTGGACCCTGGACCCCCAAACCCTCTTAGCTGAACTTAGCTTTCATTAATTAGATCCCTGGGAACTGATCATGATTTCCTCCTCCATATTTAAAATGACAACATCTTCAAAGGGATAAAATAAAATTCACTAGAGAGGAAGGAAACAACGACACGCTACCCTTTCTGGATAGGAAACAACAGCAAATTAGAAACTCAAGTCTATCGGAGAACAACCCACACTAACGAAGCGCTCCATTGCCAAAGTAACAATCCCACCTCCCACAAGAGGAGCTGCACAAGAACATTATTCAAACAAGCACAAACACACTGCAGAAGGAAAAAAGGGAGTCCTCTACAACATACAGTGCAAGGACTGTAACAGCCACTATGTGGGACAGACAGGCAGAAGGCTGGCAGAGCGCGTCCATGAGCACCAACCAGCAGTCAGAAGACACGATGGAAACTTAATCTCCTTAATCTCACAACTCATGGACAGACTCAACCATAGTTTCAACTGGGAAACCGTCAGCATCTTAGACCAAGCTAAATCCAAAAATGTGAGGGGACTCCTGGAAGCCTGGGATTCAGACAAGGCAGCCATCAACTGGCACGTAGAGATAAACAGCATCTACACGCTATTCAAGAGACAATAGAAAGGAAAACAAAAGACCAGAACATCTTCTCATCAGTAATCATCGCCCAGATAAGTGGAGATTAACACCAAGATTATCACCAGACATACAATCAAGCAGTAAACAATACCCTTCTTTCTTTCTTTCTTTCTTTCTTTCTTTCTTTCTTTCTTTCTTTCTTTCTTTCTTTCTTTCTTTCTTTCTTTCTTTCTTTCTCTCTCTCTCTCTCTCTCTCTCTCTCTCTCTCTCTCTCCTCTCTCTCCCTCTCTCTCTCTCTCTCTCTCTCTCTCTCTCTCTCTTTCTCTCTTTCCTTCCTTCCTTCCTTCCTTCCTTCCTTCCTTCCTTCCTTCCTTCCTTTCATTGGATTTATCCGCCGCCCATCTCCCCCACAATAGGGGACTCTGGGCGACTCACAAACACATTAACACTATAAATATATCCAAAATTTAAAACAATATGCATAAAACATCCAGAATTTAAAACAATGCTAAAGAAAGGAAGCTCCAAGCAGATGGAAAATCAGACTGCGGAGAGCTGGCCACTACGGGGCTAGCCATCCCCCTGCTTGAAGTATTCCCTCCCCACCCCAGGCCAATCAAGGAATGACCAGAGAAACAACACACACATACACACACACACTGGCACACACCAACACTGGCAGGGCATGCCCCAGTATACAAACAGAGAGCAAACCCCACTCCCTTCTAGCACCGAAGATGTGACCCAGCCAGATAACGAAACGTCTGCAAGAAAACAGCTGAGCTCAGAGAACCCCGAAGACTCCACAAAATGCCAATTTGGCAGAAACGGGTGGAAAGTCTCCAAGGGGCACCCCAAAGCTTTCAGGGGGTCATATGTAGCCCGGGGGGTCAGGGCCACACTCTCAGAGGATGCCTCTGATCAGTGTGGATCATTCAGGCATTTCTGAAAGGGTTTCCTCCCGCAGCTGATTCAGAAATCTGATGGCTTTTCGGATTCAGACTGACCCGAATCACAACGGATGCCAATCTGATTCGAGGCAACGATTGGAATCAGATTTTGCAAGAGTCGCACGATGCTACACTGTCCTGTGTAACCACCGATCTCCCCTACCCCACTCCTTTGCCAACCCGAGATCTTTCCATCTGGGGCTCTGGCCAAACTCCACAGCCACGATTCTGCTTTACTGGAGCACCTTCATGCGCAGATGTGACATCCACACATCCTCCAACTAAAGGAATTCCGATTAAAAATAAAGAGAAAGAAAAAACCTCACCATTTTTCTCCAGTGCTTTTGGTGCTGTCAGCAAATTCGGGCGGGTCGTATTTTTCCAGCTCAGGGATCCCCTTTCGGGGCACGGTAACGTCTCCCTGCGCCGAGCACATGTAATCTAAACCACCAAGTTTCCATTCGCCGGCACGGTCCACGAAAACCACACCCATGCAGAGGTTGTTGTGGACAAGGTGACAATCATTCACCAGGAAACTGAGAGCTTTCTAGGGAGGAGAGACAAACCCTGGTC
Source organism: Liasis olivaceus (assembly GCA_030867105.1). NCBI lineage: Eukaryota > Metazoa > Chordata > Lepidosauria > Squamata > Pythonidae > Liasis > Liasis olivaceus. The sequence goes on from CM061356.1 coordinate 20,253,977, forward strand.
AGCAAGAGATCCCAGGTCGCAGCAAAGCCTGGGTGAAAACGCACACCCTGGCCAACGAAGCTGCCTTCACACGACCCGCTCAATTCCTGCAAGAAAGGCAGGAGATAAACCGAAGAAACAAACAAACATATACTTCCTTGGCCCATTTTAATCTCCGCTTCTTTTTGTGACTTCGCACGTTACAAGAACTGGCCCCCTTAAACAGATCGATGCTTCGCTATATGACGCAACCACCCTGAACGGGCTAATTCGATCACCAGGATGAGCGTGTTTTGTGCACAGGATCTTTTCAGACAACTCAACCGGGGCGGTTAAAAATTTGTGATGTGCGATACTGTGGGATAGCAAGAAAGTTAACCTTAATTGAGGACAGTTGTTGGTCTGGTCACACAAAGGCCAACTCAGCTTATATGGACAGCCTGTAGTGAAAGATTATTATGCAAACCTGGAAAATAGGGGTTTTTTGGGCCTAGTGGTGGGAAGAGTAGAACTGCCAATTCTGTATAGCAGCGTTGCTCAGCCTTGGGAACTTTAAGACGGGTGGACTTCAACTCCCAGAATTCCCCCCAGCATAGCTGGCTGGGGAATTCTGGGAGTTGAAGTCCACCCGTCTTAAAGTTCCCAAGGCTGAGCAACACTGCTGTATAGTAAAGCTTTTCTCTAAATCTCTCGTGAATCTGCACTTGGAAGGCAGTGTCCAGTTCTGGTCACCTCCGAAAAAGTAAACTGCAGAGATGGAAAAGGGTGCCGAAAAGGGCAAGGACATTTACGAGGGGTCTCCAAGCAGCCGCTCTTGGAGAAAAGGCGAAGAACAGGCGTGAGGACCGAGGCGCACAAAATCAGAGATGACGTGGAAAATGCAAATGTTTTTCCTCCCTCTCTCAGAACCACAGAACTCAGAGTCGCCTCTTGAAACTAAAAGCAGGGAAATTGGGGAAGAGCCGGTGCTTGCCAGCTGGAGTTAAGTTATGGACCTCCTTGCTGCTAAAATGTAGGGATGATCCCTTGTTTGCACGGGGAACCTCTCATCTTGGAGGGCAGGACCCGGTTGACCAGGGTTTATTGTGAGAACATTAAGCAGCATTGGGTCTGGTTGGATGGCAGACCACCAGGCCATCTTAGGATCTGAGGCTAGAAGAGAAATCCTACGAATTACAAAGATGTGGTCCAACTTGACTTTGCGTCCAGTTCGAATCCTGGGGACATCACAGGCCCGCCCACGCTGCTTTTTTGGCAACAGGCTACCGATGGCTACTGGCCTTGACGGCCATTTCCTGCTTCCTGAATCGCAAGCCTTAAGCACAGTGGAAGAAAGCCAGCTGTTCACCTTTGCACAGTGCTCGAGAGCAAGCGGTCAGCCGCCGGGTGACACAGAACGCTGGGCTAGGTAAGCCCCGGGCCTCACCAGCCTCGGGGCCCTTCCATGTGTGTTAAATTAAGGAGGTGGGGTCCTGAAAGTTAAGGGGTCCAGCCCAGCTCTCCCTGCAAGGCTGTCCCCCCCAGCACTCACCGCAATCTGGTGAAGGCCCCAGGAGATCTCTGGGTCGCTCAAGCCCTTCCCGTCGCCCCTCGACTCCAGGTAGGCTGGGAGGGGCACCACCGGCTCGGTCACCACGTGCAAACTTTTCTCTGTCTGCCGAAGCAAAGAAGAAAATGCAATTCTCCTGATGGAGAAATCGGGGCAGGCGGGCAAGCAGGGGATTGCAGGAAAGTCTCGTGAGTGCCGTTGCAAAATGGCACCGCTGCTTGCAAATGTCCTGTTTCCATGGTGGGGGGGGAATTCGTAAAAGACAAGCAGATAGAGTCATGGAAGTAAGAAAACGGTCACATTTCCTGCTCCGGCAAACACTTCTGCTCAAAGGCTTTGAGGCAAAGCTTTTTCTCCAGCCTGATTTTGCACGTTTTTCACACGGAAAACCAACTCTCTTCCCTCCCGTGTCCTGACAACTAAATTCAGTCTCATTTCCACGCTGCGAGTGGGTCGCCTCCTTTGAGCAGAACAGGGAGATGTCCTAATTGTTGGAGAGTCCTCCCCCCAATCTTATTTCGCTACTGAGCGGATTCACACAACCCGTTGAATTTGGTTGCAAAATTACCCCTTTTCTGGGTTCCCACAAGACATCATGCGAGTGAATCCTACGCTAGCCCACTGGGTTCCCACAACATGCTAAGCCACCGCCATAAAGCTGACTCAGGTTAACGTTACTCAGCATGATGCGCGAAGGCAGCCACTTGGCCAGGCCCTCAGTGCGTTAAACATGTTGTGTGAACGCAGGTCATTTGACAGTAAGGCTCAGCTTTGTTTCTTGAGAGCGTGAACTCATTTTAGGGGGAAGAACAGAAGAATATATGACAGTGTCAGTATCAACAAGGGCTCCTGGTCCAAAGCCTCAGCATCGCTCCCTAAGACCGAGTTTCAGTTCCAGGAACCACCTTAAGGTACCTCTAAGCCATCAATGTAGGATAAGATGTTCGGGTGCCGCAGCGTCTTGAGGAATCGAAAGGCCGTTTTGGCAAGCTGGAGTTGCTCTTCTGAATCCAGCTTCACCTCGTGCACGAAGAGGGAGACCGGCTCTCCCGTGGTCTGCCGGAAGGAAATGGACAGAGACCCGGGGGTGAGAGAGAATGGCGGTTATTGGGGGGTCACGCAGCAGACCAGGCAGCCGGCCAAGCGGGCAGCCCCGAGATCCAGATGGCCCCCGCTCTCCTGGGCTTTCGAAGAGCCGCGAAGTCCTGGCTGTTCACCGGGGAGAGCGAGACCCCTCGCTTCCTCGCGCTGGTCGTCTTCATCTTTCCTGTTTTATTGATTGGGTTGGAATTTCTTTGATTGTGTGTTGTGAGCCACCCAGGGTTGCTGGGAGTCGGGTGGCATACAAGTTCAATAAATAATAAATTATTATTATTATTATTATTATTATTATTGGAAGAAGCTGCCACTGGATGGGTTCGCACAACATACGAAACCCAGATTGACAAAGAAAGTTCAGTGCCCAAATCAACTGTATTCTGGTTTAACGTGATGGCCGGATTTGTGCCACGTGCTCAGCAGGGCCGGCTTCCCCAGGAACTCACGGACCCACCCCTGCCGGAGCCCAACTTGGGGGGCTCTGCCAACCTGGCCGGGGTCCTTGGTCGGGTGCAGCCCAGCAGGCTCCTTCTTGCTCCTGGCACTTGCGGGGCGGGCAGGTTTGCTGCCTCGGGTGCTCGGGGTTCCACTGGAGAGGGGAGAGGGGAACTGTAGTTCCTTACAGCCGGTGGGGACAGTGGGGGGGGATGCCTGTCCCCTTTAGCTTAGCCCTCTTTGTGGTGCAAACCCAACCAGAACCGAGAAGGGTAGGCTGGCTGGGGAATTCTGGGAGTGGAAATCCATACCTCTTCTAGCGGCCAAGATTGAAAAGCCATGCATAGGGCAAACCCGGCCGGGGTCTTCCCGGGGCACCAGAACCCTGCTAAACCTGGTTACTGGGAAACCAACCAACCAGCCAACCAACCAGGGTTTGGGTTTACATAAAATCATGAAACCTCAGCAAGGAAAGCGAGTGGGGTTCACACGATCGAGGGGGAGAAGAGATTATCAGGGTTTCTCCACCTTGGCAGCGTGAAGAGGGGCGGACTTCAGCTTATGCAGGCTGGGGAATTCTGGGAGCTGAAACCCACCAAGGTGGAGAAGCCCTGCATTAAATGACTGAAGCCCGCCGGAAAACCGATGCAAGATCCCAAGGAGGCAGATCTACCCAGGCAGGGGCAGGAAAGGGGCAGCTTCTGCAGCCCCCTCCCCACCTCCAGCGCTTAGGGCCCCACCAACCCCTTGAAGGGCACACCAAGGAAGGGGAGACCCCCACTGCTCCCTGCCCAAAGGGGAAGGGAGGGGAGACCCCCACTGCCCCCGCCCAAAAGGGAAGGGGGAGACCCCCAAAGAGGAAGGGAGGAGAGACCCCCACTGCCCCCCACCAAAGAGGGAGACCCCCACTGCCCCCGCCCAAAAGGGAAGGGGGGAGACCCCCAAAGAGGAAGGGAGGGGAGACCCCCATTGCCCCCGCCCAAAGGGGGAGGGAGGGGAGACCCCCACTGCCCCCCACCAAAGAGGAAGGGGAGACCCCCACTGCCCCCGCCCAAAGGGGAAGGGAGGGGAGACCCCCACTGCCCCCGCCCAAAAGGGAAGGGGGGAGACCCCCAAAGAGGAAGGGAGGGGAGACCCCCATTGTCCCCGCCCAAAGGGGGAGGGAGGGGAGACCCCCAAAGAGGAACGGAGACCCCCACTGCCCCCCACCAAAGAGGAAGGGGAGACCCCCACTGCCCCCGCCCAAAGGGGAAGGGAGGGGAGGCCCCTCCGCAGCGCCCCTCCCCGGAGCGAGCCCCCCGTGCCAAGGCCCCCGCCGGGCCCACCGACCTTCCTCCTCCCGCGGTGCAGCTGCCAGACGCCCCCCGGCAGCGGCAGCGGCGGCTCGGGCGGCGCGGCCGCCTCGAAGGGGAAGTCGCGGATCGGGTCCCGGGAGAAGAACCACATCGTGCTGCGGGCAGCGGGCGCCCGGTTGGCGGGCGGGCGGGCAGGGAAGCGTCCCCGGCGGCGCTGCAGCCGGCCAGCGAGGAGGAAGCTCGGCCGGATCGCTGGCTCGGCCCCGGATCCGCGCGGCAACCCGGAAGCGGTTGGCGGGAGGGCGCCGCCGAGCGTGTGCAGAGTGCTCTTGCGTCCGCCCGCTCGCCCGCTCGCAGGGGCGGGCGGGGCGCAGCCTCCGCGTGGCCCGCTGAGCTGGGGGGGGGCGCGGTGCACGCGCCCCGGGGTCGAAAGGGTCTGCGCCCCGGGAGGAGCGGGTGCGGAGAGGGCAGGGCGTGCACGCGCGCTCCTCGGCCCCCAAAATAAGTGCAAGAGCCCCCCACCCTCGGCCCGCCAGGGTTCCGCCCGGCTCCTTCCCGAAAAAAGCTTTTTCCCCACCGGAGTGAAGGAAAATGGGTGAAAAGCAGAGAAAACAGTGGCTGTGATGGCCAAGAGCGGCGCCGCTCAACCTGGGTTGCTGGAAGATGGGTGGACTTCAACTCCCAGGATTCCCCAGCCAGCTTTGCTGGCTGGGGAATCCTGGGAGTTGAAGTCCACCCATCTTCCAGCCCTACAATCAGCTGTAAGATTCTGAGCCAGGATGAAAGTCCGTGGAAAAGGTCACGCATCTCTCCCACCTCTTCCGAGGCCGAGGCTTTTAGGACAACTCGCTTTCCTAAGCGTCTCATTTCATGAATAACCAGCCAGCCAGCCCCAATAATATCAGTGGGAAACCGGTTTATTTCCACGGTGCCTGGTTAGGAAACAAAATGATTTCAGAGTGGCCTTTTCACGGGTAACAGTGCGCGCGGGTAAATTTCGGACGCGTCACCCACGTTCTTAACGTGTTCTGGCGAGGACCGCGTGCGGATCCTCACGCGTGGCCTGAGAGGGGCACCGGGGCTTCGGAGGCAAGGGACCGAGACGCGCACTGTCCACGGTTCCAGTTTGGAAACTTGAGCCCTCGCGTCACGTGTCTGTCTTTGCACGGCTGCCGTCGTGAGCGAGAAATAGACCCGCGGCAGGATGAAAATAGCGCTGGCTCGGGGCTCCCGAAGGAGGCTGAGCAGATTCTGAGTCTGGAAATACAATTCAAAGGCTGTTTGGCCAAACGCTTGCGACGTGTATCCGATTAGCCAGCTTGGAACACATGGCGGTGCCCGGGATGCGTGGAAGCGTGGCCCAAAACTGTTTTTTTCCCCTCCAACTGCCTGGATCCAATTGATCTCATCTGGTCATTTAATTGGACCCTGGAGTGAGGTCTGTTTTCCGACGGGCTTCCGATTCAGAAATGGAATCCACAATTTGGATTTTTTTCCTCCTTGGCCCGGCCTTGCAGAAACGCACCCGAGCTGGACTCTGCCCTCCGGTTCAAACGCTCTGCCGCCCGCTCCGATGCCCGCTTTTGGCCCCCGGCGCGTTCTGGTTTGCCCGCTCAGTGGCCTCCCGGCTCTGCCACGGGACAGGAGCTCACGATGGACGCCTGGAAGGAGGCCACGGGGAGAGAAGGCGGCTCCTTCTTCGGCTGCCCGCTGCCGGGCCGGGAGCGCACCGAGCAGAAGCAGTAGACCAGGGGGTCGAGGCAGGTGCTGAAGAGGCCGAAGAGGAAGAAGATGTGGCTGAGGGAGGGGGGCACCTGCCCCCGGGTCAGCATCTCTGGGGAGAACCAGTACCACAGGCCCAGCATGTAGTAGGGCGTCCAGCAGACCACAAAGGTGAGGACGGTGATGGCCGACATCTTCAAGGTACGGACCCGGATTTGGGGGATATTGTTGCGAGAGCAGCGCAGGGGGACCTCCTTGGACTTGGGGGATGCTGTAAGAGAAGAGGCGACATCGATAACTCAAGGGCTGTGCCAGTGTTTCTCAACCGTGGGCGCTTTAAGATGGGTGGACTTCGACTCCCAGAATTCCCCAGCCAGCTTGCTGGCTGGGGAATTCTGGGAGTCGAAGTCCACCCATCTTAAAGCGCCCACGGTTGAGAAACACTGTTCAAGGCTATGCTCTTTTGCTGAATGATGAGCAAACTGTGTTGGGCTCCGTTCAACGAGGGACCCCGAGCCCCAAAGAAACCCACTGGATCGGGACTCGAGGTCCTTCAAGGGCAGGACTGGTGTCATGACGTCACGGGGCAAATGACTCAAATTGGTCATTGGGGGAGGTGACAACATCACCACCCACGTTGTTTGTCATTTCTGGTCCTCGACCTCCCCTCTTCCTTGGCTGCCCTCGATTTCATTAGAGAAATCAGACATACGTGGCCTTCAGCGCCATGCCCAATTTGGGGGTCTCGCCCCAAAGACAGCCTCTGCCGTGGCTCGGGTGCTTTCACGGCTTCACGCCCGCAGGAAGGGCATTTCGAAGCCCCGGTGGCATTTCGCATGCTCCTTGGAGGGTCACCGTGCACGTCCCCTCCAGGAAAGCCCCACCAGCCGGCGCTTCTGGAGCAGCCTCACCGTTGGCTCGCGCCATCTTTCTGGAAATCTCCGCGAAGATGCAGGCGTAACAGAGCACCATGACCAGCAGCGGCAGCAGGAAGAGGCAAGAGAAAGTCAACAGGTTATAACAGGTTTCCTGCCAGTGCGCCTCAAAGCTGCCCACAGTGGCACACTGGACGAAATGGATGGGCTGCGACCGGCTGACAGTGTGGAAGACAAACATCTGGAAAAAGAAATGCCATTTCCCACACACACATGCGCACACACACACACACCAGAGAGAAATTAAAGTCTAGGTTTCAATCCTGGTTAGCACAAGCCTTGCTGTAGAGCGGTGTTTCTCAAACTTGGCCGCTTTAAGACGGGTGGACTTCAACTCCCAGAATTCCCCAGCCAGCTGGCTGGGGAATTCTGGGAGTTGAAGTCCACCCGTCTTAAAGCGGCCAAGTTTGAGAAACACCGCTTTAGAGTAGGGTTGCTTAAACTGCATCCCCCTCCCCAAGTGCTTATTTCCCCCAGCCCCCTGCTTAATGGGTCATACTTCCAAATTTAATTAAACCCAGTAGGATAAATCCTACTTCCCCTTTTTTAGTCATGCGTTTAACTGACGTTTTATGTATTGATATATATTTATGTCTTTAATGTTTGTTGTGAGTCGCCCAGAGTTCCCCCGTCGGGGGAGATGGGCGGGTGAGAAATTTAATAAATAAATCATAAATAAATAAATACAGAAGAATAGAAGAGGCGGCGTGGAAGAGATTCCTGGACCTGTCTGCCACTAGATCTGCAGACAGTGACCATCTGAGATGGGATTTAGCATATTTTGCTGCTTCCTTCTGTTTGTTTCGTTTGTTCCCGTGCACTGATGGGACTTCAGGACCCACCAGAAAACCTGAGGATGGCCGGGCTGGAAGCCTACCTCAGAGGCGGAACGGTGGCTTCCTGCTTTCTTCAAGGGTCCTGCCTACCTCCCTACCTACCTGAGGTATTGCTAGGACGAAGCTGAGGGCCCACGCCACACACAACATCGTCTTGCTTTTCCGCTTGGCTCTGCTGACCCTCAGCGGGTGCAGAACAGCAGCCCAGCGGTCCAGGCTGATCACCACCGTCACGAAGGAGCAGGCGTACATGGCCACCAGCTTGAGGAACATAAGCAGCCGGCACGCCAGGTCCCCGGCGTACCACTGAACCGTGACGTTCCACACGGCGTCCAGCGGCATTACCACAAAGGTGACCAGCAGGTCGGCAGCAGCCAGGTTCACGAGAAGGATGCGGAGGTGAGGCTTGTGCTGAAACTTCTGGGTGACGCTCCGGAGCATGGCCACGTTGGTGCCGGTGGAGCAGAGGAAGAGGGCCACGGTGACGGCCACTCGGATTTTGGCTGCGGTGGAGAACGTGGGCAGCTGGAAACTGCCGTGGGGGACCTCACCTGGGCTGAAGATCTCTTCCGTGCTGTTGGACCTCCCTTGGCCCCAGAGTGTGGTGTCCATCGGCTCTACCAGCGTCAAGCCTTCCAAAGGGAGGAAGAGCGTCCTTCTCCAGAGAGGTCCATCTGCTGGACCTGGGGCTCCCACACGGGGTGGGCCCCCTCCGGTTCTCCGGGAAGTCCTTCTTTTCCGAGAGCTTGGTAGAACCGGCAACTGCGGGACATGGTTTCCTACTCAGACAGAGCTGTCATTGGTGTAAGGTCGGCTGACATTAGTCCTTCTTGAAGCAGGTCGTTATTGGGGGGGGGGGGCAGATTGACTTTGGGCTCCTGGGCTCCCACTGGAAAGACTTCACTTTATTTGGGGGTGCAGGGTCTCCATGGCAAAAGGCTGTGTCTTAGTCAACGTCCGTGGCAGGGAACGGGAAGACGGTCACGCGTGTGCCCCGGTTTTGTCTTCCCTCTGTGGCTGTTATGTCCAGCCTCTGGCAAAGTCCAGGGGTCCTGATGCCACCCGACTACCTGCCAGGGGGAAAAGCCAGCTCTCTTTCACTTTACTCTGCCACCCTGCCCACCCCCATTTCCAGAAGTGCTGAACGGAAAAGCTGTATAATTCCCTATCATTTTCATCGGGCTGCACATCCTTCAGTTCCGGCCGTTGTTGCCCGGAGGTGTAGAACCACGAGCATCAGTAAACCGTGGTTAATCTCCTGCTTGGAAGAGGGGAGCTGAAGTCCACACATCTTAAAGTGGCTGAGGCTGAGAAACAGTGGTCTAGGTCTTCGCTATCCCACCTGGTTCTGCTCAATCTGCTCTGCAGTGTACCCATTCATGAAAAGTTAAACCAAAAAGTGCCAGGGTGTTGAGTGGGGGGAGGCAGAGAAACAACGGAGAGATGGAGATGGACAGAGAAAGAGCCCCAGGAACCGGGGGATCCCAAAAACGGGCACGTCAGGGCCTCTATTTCTATCCTCTTGCCCAGGACTTCCTAAATGTTGGCAGCAGAATTGCTGTTCCTGGTCCAGTCTGTGAGCCCATCTGTAGGGCTGCCTGCAGCTGTCCCAGAGCTGACGCCGTCAAGATTGGTCAATCGATCGATCAAAGTTTATTGCTGTCTTGGACCAGCACAAGTCTGATGCTCTATAAGAGTATATACAGTCTATCTTAAAGTCGTAGCAGCCTAGGATAAAATAAAATTCAAAGTTAAAATAAAATTAACATACATTTATAACTCAACTCTATGGGTGCAATCGAAGGTGCAAACTATACTCGGTGAAAATATAGTCACTCAAGATCGGTCTGAGGTTTCGACAGGCCCAGTTTTCGAACCCTGGCGGGATGGATCAGGAGCCCCACCCAAAAGAAGGCAGGTTTTCCCCAAATCTCCCAGCCAAATAAATATGTTTTCAGTTCAAATGCAGCCCCTCTGTCTTGGGTCTACATGGCAAGCCCTCTGTCCCTACCTGTGGTTTTTAGCTTGGCTATAATCTAAGTTTTGCCCTGCTGGGTTTAATCCAGGGCGGGCAAGCAGGGGCTGGCATGGTTTTTCTTGGTGGGTCGATAGCTAGGAAATTGACCGTCACTGGATTTGGGAATTTGGGGTGAATACTTTTGTATTACTGTAAGCCATGTAGAGCTTTTTTTAAATGGCGTATCTTGAATAAATAAATCATTGCTACTTCATTTCTATACCACTTTTCTTCTCGAAAGGACAGAGCTGAACACCTGTCATTCTGCATCGATTTTCCTAGGTGCAAATCAGAGGGAGCTTTCATAAAAACCTTTGCATTTAGGGTCACACATTTGACCCTTCCCTGACTGTCTGAACTTGGAATTAGGGATACTGGTTCATCGGATACCTGTAGCAGGGGACAGCGCCCAGCTGGCTTTGCCAAAAGCTAATCGGAGGCCAGACGTAGTTCATCCTTGGATGGAAGGCCATCAGGAAATCCTAGGCTGCACTGGGACATAAAAAAGTTCATGGAAAAGGAGATGGGCACAGATCTATTACTGTTGCCAAGACATCTCCATCAGAGGGCTCAAGACTTGATCCAAGAAAGGAGTTTTGGTTTTCAACATTCTGCTTAGGAAACAGTTGGCGCCCGTAACGCAGCAAAAAGGGAATCGTTTGAGCAAATGAGTCTGCATTCTGCATTTTGAGCGAATGATTACTGCAGCAGGTGTCAAGCACTAGAACAGCATTTCTCAACCTGGGGAACTTTAAGAGGGGTGGACTTCAACTCCCAGAATCCCCCAGCCAGCATAGCTGGCTGGGGGATTCTGGGAGTTGAAGTCCACCCCTCTTAAGGTTCCCAAGGTTGAGAAACACTGCACTAGAAGTTCATCTTCAGAACAGCTTCTGTGCCATTCAATCTTTCTGATTTCCAAATGTGGCCAGCCAGCCCTTTGGATTTCTGCCCCAAAGCCCCACAAAGACCGCACCCCTGCCTGGCCAATGTTCTTCCCATTGATGCTAATCTGAGCATTAAAGGAAGGGCGGCGGGGCCCAGCCACCGGGCAAGGAAAGAGAGCCCCGCGCTGCTTCATCCTTCTGAGGGCTGCCGAAGCGCAGGACCATTCCCCAGCCCTGCCCCTTCTAGCATACCCCTCCTCTTGCTTACGGACCAGACACCCGTCCCGGCATTGGCCAGAGGTGCGAATGGGACACGTCCCCCCCAGACTTACCATCTCCCCTCGGCTGGTTCTGCAGACCTATTGCTGCTCCAGCAGACGCCAAGCATGGGCGCGGAGCAAGGGTGTGCGTGCGTTCCCGTGCCCGCAGGCAATCGCCACCCCGGCTTTCACGGTTTTGTGCTTCCGAAGGTCACTGCAGGCACAATGCGCATTCCTTCACCGTCCTCCTCCTCCTCCTCTTCCTCCTCCTCCTCCCCCCACTTTTCAATAACTCTGTTTAAAGGTGCCTCTTCCTTTTCATCCCCCCCCCCCCCCCCGCAACAGCACAGATGGCTTGGAAGCCGCAGGGACCTTTTCTCCGCAGCCTGAAACAATCTGTTTCGTCGGGTACCAGATGCTCTTCTGGACAGAACGGAAACCCTGGGCAAGGAACCTCCCCCAGCCATCTGCCGGCTCGGCGGAAGAAGAAAGAACAATTCAGAACTTGGAAGTCACAGATTTTCAATGGTTTTCAGCAGTTTCTGAGCGGAGCAGCAGCCCAGAAGTGAGGCGCCAGGCGTGGACTTAGCAGCGTGGCAGTTTGAGCCTTACGGGAGCATTAAGGCCCTTTCAGCAAGCTACACCGGTGGTTTTCAACCTCGGCAATTTTTAAGAATTCCCCAGCCAGCATGCTTTAAGATGTGTGGACTTCAACTCCCAGAATTCCCCAGCCAGCATGGCTGGCTGGGGAATTCTGGGAGTTGAAGTCCACGCATATTGAAGTTGCCAAGGTTGAAAAACACTGAGGTACAGTCTCTGGTAACAATATAGACTCAATATAAATATCAGAGATTCTAGCAAAAGATTTTGATCTTATTTGCACATTGCACCTAAGTGATAATGTCAGGTGTTCCTTTTGTCTTGGTGTAACATGTGAAACATCAAATGATGGGTTCTAAACCATGGTTTATGGCTGGGGATTGAGCATGAACCCAGCCAACAGTGGCTTGTTCAACAAATCATGGCTAAAACGAAACATATCCCAGCTTGATGTGGGAATTCAGCCAATCTCTGGGATGCATTTAAGCAGCATCTTCCAGAACAAGACCACGTGATTCACCTTGTTCTGGTTCTTCCAAGTCATGCAGAGACCGATAAAATGCAGGACAGCACAACAGCCGGTGTTTACACACTGTAATCATATGCATGTTCTTTATGTGGGCTCAGTCGGGCCAATAGACTGCATTTATAGAACTTTATATCAAAAAAAGGATTTATTTATTTATTCATTCATTTCAGAATTATAGTGCTATATCCAAGATTACTTAAATGCCCCAAAAATGAGAAAGAAGAAAGAGGAGGAGGAGGAGGAAGAAGGAGGAAGAAGGAGGAGGAGGAGAAGGAAAAGGAGGAGGAGGAGAAGAAGAGGAAGAAGAAGAGGAAGAAGAAGAGGAAGAAGAAGTAGTGGAGGAGGAGAAGGAGGAGGAGGAGGAGGAGGAGGAAGAGGAGGAGGAGGAGGAAGAGGAAGAAGTTTGTTCAATCTAATGGCATCAAATCACTCCTTTGATATAATATTTCTCAGCATGGGAAACTGAAGAAAACTTCCCCTTTCCTTCTCTCTCTTTTGCACCAGAATGTAACTGGGAAGAAACACGTAGGGGAAGGGACGGACCAAGTTCTGCGACAAATGACCCCTGCGTCAATCCCCAGACAGACAGGAATTCTCCGGGATAAACTGGAAGTCAGGATGGCGCCCCTCCTTTGGGTTGTCCCGCCATCAGCCCTTCTTTGGGGCCTTGCCTTTGAGGAAGGGCACTGGCAAAGAGGAGCAGATCCAGAAGTGGGCAGCCTGGGCACTGCAGGACTGGGCGGGGGGGCAGAAATCATGCGCCGTGAAGAGGTTTGCAGATGCTTCGGTGGGATAAACAGCCTCAGGAGGTGGTGGACTCTCCTCCCCGGAGCAGCAGAGCACAAAAGCAGGAATATGCTTTTTTATTGCATTTTTATTGCATTTTCATTAATTTTTTTTTTTTTGCTTTTACTGTAAACCGCCCAGAGTCATTTCCTGGTGAGATGGGCGCTGATCAAACTTGAAATATAAATCCATATAAAATAAATACATGGACTTTAATTGTCCCAGCGGCAGCCAGAACAACAGCTGCGCGTTTTCTTCACGGAATCGTATTTCTTGATATTAGAAGCTCGTGCAGGGTACCTGAGTTCGCACAAGCCAGCACGGGTTTCTTTTCAGTTGAGTTTCTTGCATGAATCTAGACAATTGTGGCTGATTCCCAAGATGTTTAAAGCTAGGATATTGATATAACACAATGTGCAAATTCTCTCCCGGAGAGAAATCCAGGGAACTGTGCTTTTAACAGCACTAATACAGAAAAGAAGGAATTATCTAGATCAGTGTTCCTCAACCGTAGCAATGTTAAGATACGTGGACTTCAACTCCCAGAATTCCCCAGCCAGCGATTTAGAGCATGTAAATCTTCAGCTTCTCTGCGCTGTCTTTTCCTATTTCTGGTATGACTCCAAAAGACATGAGCAACAGCAAGTCCCCTCCAAAATATTGAGTATTTCCCTGTTCTCCCCTCCCAGCTTTGTCACAGATGACAGTTTGATCCTATTGAACATGGACTGTTCATTTTTTTAAAATATTTTTATTAGAATTTTTCAGTGCAATAAAAGCACACAAAGCGAACAAAAAAAGAAGCAGAGAAAAAATGAGAGGAAAGAAAGAGAACAAAGAAAAAATTGTGCAATTGTGCCTTCTGCCCTTCTTACTGTAGTCCCCAGTTTAAGAACAAGGTCCGTTCCCAAGATCTGCCCTTATGTCGAGTTTGTATGTAAGCCGGAACTGTATTATCGTATAATACTGTATAAATAGTATTGTGTCATGAACTCGAACCATTGTGTATTTAACTTGAATCTTTGTGTATTTAGTGCAAATCATTGTGTATTTAGCTCGAATTTTGCTACAATAGGCTCTGTTCTTAACTACGGGTCGTCCTTAAATGGGCATTCTTAACCCTACGTGTACCATCTTAATCTTTCCCCCAACCTCATCCTCCTTTTTTAAACCCCAAATCATCCATTCGATCTTTTCTTTTTTCAGCACAAAGTCCATGTAAGGTTTCCAGTTAACATGGATTGTTCAAAAGACTACTTGCTGAGTTTTAAAATTTGGATTTGGCAATACCGAGCCCAAGACGAAACAGAAGATCGTGTGAAGACTGAAGTCATGAAAGGAGAAAATTGAAGATGGGAGTTGCAAGAGGTCTGAGAACGAAAATGGCATTTTTCTTTCCTACGCCGTCTTCGTAGACTGCCGATTCAGAACTACACAAATATCTCCACTAGAACCACAATTTTCGGGCTTAAGAGCGGCGCATTGCCGCTCTGATAAAACTGTGGCCTTTGTGGTTTTGTGTTGGGTTTCTGATGTTTGGTGTTTGAGAAAAGGAGACCATCCATCACAGGAAGAACAGCCCTCTGTGCATCCTCAGAAACCTTTTGTGCTTAGATTGAGAGAGAGAGCCTTTGCATATTCCCACAAAGCTGTGGGGTCCCAGCCACTCTATCGGGGTTCCAGCAGGACTATTAGCCCCAGAGGCATCGACTCAACAGGGTGGAAAGGAGGCCAGCTGGTAGGTGGGAATGGCCTTGGGGGGCAGGAGGGACAGCTGCAGCCTAGGCCGGTGTTTCTCAACCTTGCCCACTTTAAGAGGGGTGGACTTCAACTCCCCATGGCTGGCTGGGGAATTCTGGGAGTTGAAGTCCACCCCTCTTAAAGTGGGCAAGGTTGAGAAACATTGAGCCAGACGCACCTTTGCAGCAACGTCCAACTTCTGACTTTCTTTTAATTCAAAGGATATTGACATGGCCACGTTGCCTTGCCTTGGTGGCATGGCACAGCCCCTCTCAGCCACCTGCGGCCACCTCACCCAGCTTACTGCCAACACCGCCCTTGCGCTTTGTGAAGCCAGGCTTAGCGTCCCTGTGAGCTCAGCCAGCGTGGTTGGAATCACGGTTTATGTCTCAGCACTGCCTATGAAACCAGCCATGGTGCCATACAAAACAACTATGGTTAAAAGAAATCATGGTTTAGCCTAAGGTATGAGCATAAGAATTGATGCCTTTGAACTGTGGTGCTGGAGAAGACTCTTAAGAGTCCCCTGGACTGCTAGGAGGTCAAACCAGTCAATCTTAAAGGAAATCAACTCTGATTGCTCATTGGAAGGATTGATAATGAAGCTCAGAGTCACCTAATGTGAAGAGAGGACTCTTTGGAAAAGACCCTGATGCTGGGAAAGATGGAAGGCAAAAGGAGAAGAGGACGGCAGAGGATGAGATGGCTAGAGAGCATCACTGAAGCAATGAGCATGAAATTGAGCAAACTCAGGGAGGCAGTGAAGGATAGGAAGGCCTGGCGCAATATGGTTCATGGGGTCGCGAAGAGTCGGACACGACTTAACGACTGAACAACAACAACAATGAGCGTAAGGCATAAGATGGTTTGTTTTAATTTAGTGTGACGTGCAGCTCCACCTACTGTGTTGATGAACCACAGAAAGCATAATGTGTAAAGAGGTCATTATGTCTGTTGAGCAAAATGTGTATGTCTCAGCAGAGACCCCAAGTTCCCATCAACGCAAAAGTCTGAAGTGATATTCAGCAACAAACACGGGTCATGCATTTACTTCTCATTTTTGCGAGCGGTCCCAGACCTGCTACCATCCTTCCAGGGCACCAGGGACTGACCAGCCTAGGCCCCGTCAGGTATTTCTACCTCCCAGCATCCAGAGCTGTTTAGCAATCCCAACCTTTATTTGCACCATCTTCCTAAGAGGCCACTGGAATCTCCAGCTGATGCCCAGTGAAACCCTTTGGGATTTCTGGTTCTGGGCCAAAGGGGTGAAATACAGCACAAATCCAGAACCAGGAGGTATCTCACCTAAGAATGAGGGAGTGTTTCCAGCGCCCTTTAAAGAGGCGTTGGTGCACCCCCTCCTCAAGAAGCCCTCCCTGGATCCTACTGTGCTGGACAACTTTCGTCCAGTCTCCCACCTCCCCTTTTTGGGGAAGGTGGTTGAGAAAGTGGTGGCTTCGCAGCTCCAAAGGGTCCTGGAGGAAACGGATTATCTGGACCCCTGTCAGTCAGGTTTCAGGCCCGGCTATGGAACGGAAACGGCATTGGTCGCACTTATGGATGACCTCTGGCGGGAGCGGGATGGTGGAAGTGCGACCATCCTTGCTCTCCTTGATCTCTCGGCGGCGTTCGATACCGTCGACCACGGTATCCTATTGGGACGGCTCAGGGATATGGGGGTTTTGTGCTGGTTCACCTCCTTTCTTCAGGGCCGATCCCAATTGGTGGTGATGGGGGGCGAGAGGTCCCATCCTCAGCCCCTCCTCTGTGGGGTGCCGCGGGGTTCGGTTCTCTCTCCGCTCCTTTTCAACATCTACATGAAACCGCTGGGCGAGATCATCCGCCATCATGGGATGAGGTATCATCAGTATGCTGATGATACTCAACTATATATCTCCATCCCTGGTGAGGTAAGTGATGCCGTGGCCACCCTCGCGTGGTGCCTGGAGGCTGTGAGGGTCTGGATGGGGAACAACGGGCTCCGGCTGAACCCTGGCAAGACGGAGTGGCTGTGGGTTAATGGCTCCTCTGTATCCGGGACGTTGTCATCGTTGGTTCTGGATGGGGTGGCACTGCCCCAGACAGACCCAGTGCGTAATTTGGGGGTCCTCCTGGACTCACGGCTCCTGCTCGAAGAGCAGGTGGCAGCTGTGGCTGGGAGGGCTTTTGCACAGCTTCGGCTTGTGCACCAGTTACGCCCTTTCCTGGATCGGGATGCCCTACGTACAGTCGCTCATGCCCTTGTTATCTCCCAGATAGACTACTGCAATGCGCTCTACATGGGGCTACCCTTGAAGAGTATCCGGAAGCTTCAGCTGGTCCAGAATGCGGCCGCACGAGCAATTTTTGGGGCCAGAAGAAGGACCCATATAACACCTTTGCTCCGTGAGCTGCATTGGGTACCGGTTTGCTTCCGGGTCCAATTCAAGGTGTTGGTTATCACCTTTAAAGCCCTACATGGCATGGGGCCAGGTTACCTGAAGGACCGCCTCGCCCCCACGATTTCAACCCGTCCCACCCGATCTCACAGAGAGGGCATGCTCCGGACCCCCGCGGTAAAAGAACTTCGACTAGCGGGGTCCAGAAGGCGGCCTTCTCTGCTGTAGCCCCCGCCCTTTGGGACATCTTGCCCCCGGGGGTGAGACAGGCCCCCTCACTCCCAGCCTTTCGGAGGGATTTGAAGACCTGGCTCTGCCATCTGGCCTGGGGCGGGGAGGGAGGATATCAGAAATGGGGTTGGCTGGCCCCTTAGCAGCCTGGTGTGGCCCTATCGGCCTCTTGGATGTTTTAGCCTCTTTATTTTTATCCTTATTTTTGTAAATTCTGGTTTTTATAACTTTTAAACTTTTTTATCATTTTTAATTATGTATTTCCAATTTTAGTTTGTTGTAAGCCGCCCAGAGTCCCCCGTTGTGGGGAGATGGGCGGGGACAAGCCAAATAAATAAAAATAAATAAATAAATAAATCTCATCTAAGAAGAAAAGTAGTGGGGGAAGTCTAGTATGTCTCTTGATTCATCTCTCTGAGCTTCATTTGAGGACCAAGGGTGAGAATCATGGGCCCCCAGCACTTGGAAAAATTAGTGCCCAAGACCATGTTAAGAATTCTTTCTCCATATCTTTGAACAATCTAGTCCAGTGTTTTTTCAAACTTGGCAACTTTAAGATGTGGGGACTTCAGCATGGCTGGCTGGGGAATTCTGGGAGTTGAAGCCCCCACATCTTAAAGTTACCAAGTTTGAAAAACCCTGATGTAGCCTATGTCTTTGGAACTTGCAAAGAAGTGCAAATTCTCACCCATAGGCATCTGCTCCCTTCCTGGGGACAGGAGAGGACATGTCTCCTGGCTGACCATGCACACCTGGAACAGCTGCTCTTATGCTTACAAAGGCATAAGTGACAGCAAGTGACTCTTTTCCACTTGCCCAAGGACAGAAAGAGCCAGGGAGTTCGAGGAGGAGGAGGAGGCCAACTTTCCTTCCTCCATCATGATCCAACTGGGAACTCTTCTGATTTCTGGAGTTGTGGGTGCTCCATCACTGGAGGTTTTCAAGAAAAGATCGGACAACCAAGATGATATGAAGACTCCTGTCTTGGGCAGGTGGTTGGACTAGAAGACCTCCAAGGTCCCTTCCAACCCTTTGATTCTATGATTCTCCAAGGAAGGAAGAAGGACAGATACTGATTTCCTGGGATCTTCCAGGAACCTGGGGCATGGTGATCTACTGCCCAGAAGAAGGGAAAGGTAAGTTGGGATGGTAGGGAACAATCATGGTGGCTGTTTTGTGAACGAGCAAATCCCCCACGTCAGCCATTTTATGAGAGCGCCCACAACAGGGTCTCAAAATTGCAAACGGGTCATGTGCCCCAAGAAGGAAACACAAAGTGTCACACAGGTGCTCATGTGTGTTTAAGTTATCAGTAAAACAGCCTTGTTCTCTACCTCTCACACCCATATTAGGACACAACACAGTCGTTCTTTTGTCCAGTATTTGTATATATTATTTTAATATCTATCTAGTTCTATTGGTCCGGGTAGGACTTGGCACACGAGAGCTGCAAGAGGTCGGCATTTGCCTCCCAACGAATTGTGCGTTTGGCCACAAGGGGCAACATTGTGCTTCAACCACAACCGGAAGAGAAAAACAGGTGCAAAAGAAATCAAATTAAATTCAAGAGTGACGCTGTTAAGGAAGCATCCGTGTAGGTCCTAGAGGATTGTCTATCCGACAGACAATAGTGAGTCAAGACAGCAGGACTGGAAGATACCTAATGGGGAGGTTTAGAGCAGAAAATATGTCCTTGGCACCCATAACATTTCTGCAATCCCACATGCGACACTGTTCATCCATAGATTGGCAGCTGGTACGACCGATCGATTGGAAATGGGAGATTCCTGGTTAAAAAAATACACACCAAATTCCCTTGCCAGGAGCTGTTACAGCTTGTGGTTAGATCCTGACGCCACGGAATGCTCACAAACATTCTCGCTTGGGATTCTAGATCTCGATTTTATCATCCCCAACCACACAGCTCCAGCCCCGTAATCCATCCAGAACTGAAAGGGCGAGGTTTGAGGAAGGAAGATTTGCTGGTAACTTCATCCAGGTGTGAGGTGGGAAAGCCGGGCCCTGCCCTGCAGTTCCCAAGCCACTTTCCGAAAGGGTTTATGGGCAAAAAAGGATACCTAAGCGGGGTGCTGCAGAAGCATAAACTGCAGACCCAAAGTGCAGCATTTGTGGGGGAATGTCCTTGAGACAGAACCGATGGCCGTGAGAGGCATGGAGAGTGGCCAGACCGATAGTTTGCGGGCAAGGGGGTCCAAGAAGGCAACTGGGGAGGGGAGAAACAAGTTGTACCAGCTTTTGTGATGATTATATTTAAAAATGGCAAGGGGAGGTCACTCACACCGGCCACCATACAGTAGCACAAAGCCTGCTCCATCCGCGCCCACATCTGGGCGTTGCGATGGGGGCATTTTGTGATGGTTTGCTAAAGAGGGTTGGGTAGATATCTCGATATGTTCATTCAGGGGCCAGCAGCCCGTCTTCCCACATCAAGAGAGCTGGTTTGGCACCCCAGAGAGGGGTTGGATGGAGCAGAGGATGGGCGGGGTCTTCAAGTGTTAGAACAAGTTCTATTGCTTTGTCTCACTGCGGCCAAAGTCCCAGGTCATCACTTCCTGCTGATTTTGCCAGGGGGCCCCCATGGCCTCCAAGCCACTTACAAGCATGGGTCAGTAGAAGGAGCCTCGTTTGGCCTGAGACTGAGGCACAAGGAAGCTGGGGGGAAGGCTCACAGAGGGGAGATGTGTGGACTTCTCACATTGTAGGCTCACAGCTTGAAGGCTCACAGCTTGAAGATGGGTGGACTTCAACTCCCAGAATTCCCCAGCCAGCCATGCTGGCTGGGGAATTCTGGGAGTTGAAGTCCACCCATCTTCAAGCCGCCAAGTTTGAAAAACACTGGTCTAACTGAATGAATTCCCTTGATGCTTCCTCAAGGAAGCCATAGAAACTAAAGTCCTGGAGAGCTACGGAGGATCCTCAGCTGCCAGGAAGGAAAAAGCCTAATGCTGCTAAGGGATGGGCTGAGAAGGACACTGCCAGGTTGTAAGCTCCAAGATCACTCCTCCGAAGAAGAGGGGAACAACAGCCAACAGAGATGAGGACATCCTGGAAGTACCTCTGTTGCATCAAAATCAAGGTGCTATCCCTGAGTCCTGACAGGTGAGGTTAAAAAAAGTAAAAAGAAACACAAAGTCCAGAGAACCGTTTTAAACTGGCCATCCATCCCACTGGAATTGTTCTCACCCATTGTCCTGGGAATCGATTCAGGGATCCATCTTCTCCCTGTAGATTGAAGTAAAGAAGAAAGGTGTGTCTGATTTTAACTCGGAAGAACGAGCATCCGTGGAAAGAGCGGTTTTTGGAAACATTTTGGCCTCGTCACCGAAACTCTGACCTGCGCAGAGTTTGTTGCCGCCGTGACAATTGAGAGAGACTTGAAGTTAAGTTCAGAAGCCTCCCGAAGACCAGCAGAATCCTTACAGGATCAGAAATAACCCTGAAAGTCTTCGACCTTCTACAGAGAACTTAACCCACTCAACGCTTTCCTACTGGGGTGATGCAAAGAGAACATAAAGAGAGTCTTTGCCTTTCAGCTTCCCAGTCCGATCAACTGCGGGACGTGCAGACTTTCAGCCATTAATCTCCCAAAATTGAACACCCCACCCTGAGTTCTGACTCCTGTCAGATAAAGCATTGAGAAGACATGGAACGCTAGCGAGATCCAGAGAGAGAAAACACAGCGGTGACCAAGGACGAGAATATTTGGTTTAGGTCCTCTTTCCATTTTGTAGACAAGGGACAGGCTGGGAGAGGAGCAGCCAAAAGTCTATTGATTTGAAAAGGCAGAAGGCCCCGGATTTGACCTTGGGACCAAGAAGCAGAGAGTGCCGGATTCCCGGGTGCTGCTATGCACAGAACATCTTCATATTTGTGGCCTCCTGATTCTCCACAGCAGAGCTGTTTCTCTAACCTTCCCAGGTCTGCTTTGGAAAGTAGAGGTGGTGGAGACAGGCAAGCGTTTTACAGCTGTGCCCGATGTGAAGCCGCAGCAGCTAAGGACTGGATCCGTGAAGAAGTCCTGGATCCACGAGACATGAACCCACCGTTTGCCTCTCATCTCAAAAGTCAATCCAGCTGTGTGAGAGGCCACTCTCCTTGGACCACTGCTTGAGGTCTTCTGTGTTCGCAGCGGCCAACTCAGCATCAAAAACCACGGAAAGAGCGGCTAGATGTCAACGATCTCCTATTTTCCCGGCCAACATTTCGCTGGACATCTTCCTGTCTGAAAATCTGGCCAGAGCTGTGTGAATTTCCTTGGAATTGTAGCCGCTGGACAGCAACTGTGAATTGCCCTTTCCAGATCCTTTCTCTTGTGATGCCGTCTCCCACTCCAGGTTTAGAAAGTCGAGTTCAGTTCGGATTATAAATATGGTAGCTACAACGTAGAACACCAAACGAGAGAAGGGAGGAAGACATGGAAACCCAACTATGAAGACAGGATGGGCCCTCCAAGCCCTGACTAGGCCAAAGACAAAGATGGGGTTGGTTCTGCTTTCCGGGCACGACCCTCTTTAGGTGGCCATGGAGTCCCCTTGTGCAATCAGGCTCTGAAAACTGACCAGCTGCTTCATCTGCTCCGTCTGCATGGAGTGTCTCCGGAGAAGCCGCTTGGTCTTGGGGGACGAGGGAGCCACGGGAATCAGCCCCTTGTGGGCCGGGGAAGGGGGCTTGCCGTTGGCTCGAATATCGCGGAGGGGAGGGTGTGGATTGAAGTGCAGGGGGGGCAGGAAGCCAGGGCGGGTGTGGGCAATGTGGTCCAGGAGCAACGTCCCTGAGCCCCTTCTCTCGAGGAGGCCTGGGGTCCTACGCCGTATTGTGATGGGGGAGACGGCATTAGGGATGCTCTCTAAGCTCTCCCGGGACGAGCTGGCTGGCAAGGTCAAGGGAGAGGCGTTGTACTTCCGCCGCTCCAGCGAAACCCGGCCAGAGTCGGGCGAGCCTGGGATGGATTCCGGGCAGAGCGAATCCGATTCATAGTGTTCCAAGCAGGCCAACTTGTGATGGGCCATGCTTCTGGGACTGGGACCTTGGGTGCCCTCTTGAGCTTCCGGGGCCGTGTTGTGTCGGGAGAGGGTCTGGTGGAGGTGGCCCAAATGGACCTTCTCTGCCCACGAGGAATCCAAGCCGGGCAGCTCGTCTCCTGATCCTTGGTGGGCTCCCATCTTGAAGCAGGAGGACTCCTGGCCTTCCACGCTGTGTCTCCGCGACAACGGAGGCCTTTTAGTGAGGCTCAGGCCATTCATCTCGATCCTTACTCTATCCTCGGGGCTCCGGGCTTTCTCCTGATACGAGGCGGCCAGGACGGAGGGTGCCACCAAGCCCCACGGCTCAGAATTCAACCTTTTCAGCTGCTTGGGCTGACTCTTGGGTAGCAGCCCCGAGCCCTTTTCCTCCATCTCCTTCCCCTTGGTGTGTGGGGAGCAGCTGAGTCTGGTGGCCATGGTGAAGTTGAAGACGTCGCGCTCCTCTTCCTTCTCGCTGCCCCCGGGAGACTGGGCCGTGCGGACCTCGATGTCCGAAGGAGACATGCACAGTGCGGGCGAATGCTTCTCGTCCGCGCCGGGCGAAGGCGGAGAATTCAGATACTGCTTGGTCTTCTTCGTCCCAGAAGGGGAGGTATCGGTGGTGATGATGATGACCTCCTTTCCTTTGGCTTTGCAGGCGTCCAGAAGCACCTGCAGGGTCTCCCGGTCCCCTTTGTTGATGGCGTACACCAGCGCCGACGCTCCCGAGTAATCCTTGGCGCTGGGGTCCGCCCCGTGGTTCAGCAGGACGGCGGCCACCTCGGCCCCAGCCCCGTCGGCACAAGCGTGCATCAAGGCCGACCGCCCGGTCTTGTCGGGGATGTTCGGGTCGGCTCCGTTCTCCAGCAGGTACCTCACCATGCGGGGCTTGTTGTGAGGGTCCTCATAGGGGGCCACGCAAGCAGCAATGAGAGGGGTCTCCCCCTGGGCGTTCCCCTCGTTGATGTAAGCCCCGCCTTCCAGCAGCAGGCGGGTCAGGCGGAATTTGCCCTGCCAGACGGCTTTCAGCAGGGCGCTGCCCTCGGTGTGCACCATGGTTGTGGGGGGCCTGGCCTGGGCGGGGAGGGAAGACGTCAGAAGCCAGAGACGGGAAAGAAAACAGGCATTTCAGAGGGCACGGCGACCTGGAAAAGATGGAGAAAGGAAGACAACGGAGAATGATAATATTTGATAATAATATTATATTGTAATAATATCATACTTAAATAATATAATGGATTTTCTGGTTTCCAGAGAAGTAACCAGTTTAGTCCTTTTTTTAAAAAAAAATTAAAGTGTCTTTTAAAGAAACTATGTCAACAAGAACATGAAAAATACAGATGAATACACCAGGGATTTAAAAATATATGAGCTTTCTCATACAGGTAGTCCCCAGTTTAAGGACAAGTTCCCTTCCCAAGGTCTGTCCTTAAGTCGAATGTGTATGTAAGCCAGAACAGTATTATTGTATAATGCTGTATAACTAGTATTGTGTAATGAACTCGAACCACTGTGTAAACTCGAATCCTTGTGTATTGAACTCAAATTTTGCTACAATGGGCTCTGTTCTTAACTATGGGTTGTCTGTAACCTGGGCACTCTTAACCTGGGGACTACCTGTAATCCAACTTGGTTTTATCATATATTGTAAAGCCAGCATGGGGAATTCTGGGAGTGGGGAATTCTGGGCTGGGGAATTCTGGGAGTTGACATCCACACATCTTTACGTAGCCAAGCTTCAGAAACATTGCCCTAAGGTGACATGCCCTTTTCTGGCATAGCATGAGATACGAAAAGTAGCTTAATAAGTGAGCCATACTTTATTTTAGGGTAGTGCATCACAATTTGTAACCACGTTTCATGTTCGGCTTATTGATGGCTACTGGGGATTAGCAGAACGTGCAACTGGCTTCTTCGCCGTTTCCCGGCTTCCTTCGGCGGCCTGTTGCCCCTGCCCAAAGGCCCAGAAGGAGAGCGCTGGCCAGGCCCATCCCATCCGTTTTGCCCTCCCTGCAAGAGAGAACCGGGTTTGTCCCACGAGGACGGTCAAAGCAAACGGCAGCTAGTGTGAGGGGCAATTCCAGCTCCGTTTTGATTCCTTGTGTTCAGTTTACGGCCAGAGGATTGAAGCAGCCGAAAAGCAGACCCCCCCCCCCCCCGGTGGCTTAGCATGATGGGAGAAGGAGCCCTTGTGTGGCATCCCGGGGAGCTGTTCATCCCAAAGAGACAAGAGTTGTTGCCCTGGTGTGACGCTGTCTAAAGAGCGTCACAAGAAGGCCCCGCGCCGCCAAGCACAGAGAACCACCTGCAGGGCTGGTGTGGCATCCGTGGTGCTTCCGTTCTAATGTCACCCCGGTGCCCTTCTCCCCTTGCCCAACCCCAGCCCCATGGATACTGGCCAGCCCTGTTTGAACTGGGAAGCTCAGAGGGTCCAGCCTGTTTTTTTAATCAATCTCTCTGTCTCTCCCTAGTCTGTCTGTCCGTCCGTCCGTCCATCCATCCATCCATCTCTACCTATCATCTCTCTCTCTCTCATCTATCATCTCTATCATCTAATCTCTCTTTCCTTCCTTCCTTCCTTCCTTCCTTCCTTCCTTCCTTCCTTCCTTCCTTCCTTCCTTCCTTCCTTCCTTCCTTCCTTCCTTCCTTCTCTCTTTCTCTCTCTCTTTTCTTTCATCATCTATCATCTATCATCTATCTATCATCTATCTATCTATATCTACCTATGATCTCTCTCTCTCTCTCTCTAATTTATACAGCCGCGTGACTCTGGGCAGTGTACAGTAAAAACCAAACAATAAAAAACATTTCCTAAATAACCATTAAAAACAATAAAACAGATGTGCAATGAAACTCGGGAGAGTGTTTAAAAATGACCATTCTCAATACAGTAAAGGGGTTATGGGTTAGCGCTTGCAGGGAACAGCCTGGAAATCGGAGGGCTGGGAAGGGACCCGGGCAGGCTCTGGGACCGAGGAGGCACAGGGTGGGTGCGGACCTGGCCCGAAGGGTCCCCAGCCCTGCTCTCCTCCGCTGTGCAACGCAGCTCCCCTGCTTGGGTTTTTCAAAGCCTCTCCATGATATGCACCCAGGAAGGCAATCGCCTGCCTCTTCCGCCGGCTGCCAATTTCAAGCTGGGAGGCAGCGCTCGATCCCTGCGCTAGGAAAGATGCCGAGGGACTTCTGGACGTGGGTGCCAAGGCAGGACACCCTCCGCTTGCAGCCGGAGCAGAAAAGGGTAATTGATTCCAGCCTTCAATGTGTGAGGAGCGCTGGAAAAGCTGAGGCTGCTTTTCATAGAAATCTTAGAATCATCTGGCTGAAGGAACCTCAGAGGGCATCTAGTCTAACCCCCTGCCAGTGAAGGATCTGCAAAAGCATTTCTGAGACCAGGAAATTCCTCCTTCATTGCAGTTCGGATCTGTCCCTGTAAAGCAGTGTTGCTCAACCTTGGCAGCTTGAAGATGGGTGGACTTCAACTCCCAGAATTCCCCAGCCGGCTGGGGAATTCTGGGAGTTGAAGTCCACCCGTCTTTAAGCTGCCAAGGTTGAGAAACACTGCTGTAAAGCCTTCGCCCATCAGCTCTTGTCTTACCTTCAGGTGCTGGGAGAATAAATCCACCCCCTTTTCCCTGGCACGTCCCTTCATGAGGACTGCTGTCATGTCTCCCCTTAGCCTTCTCTTCAGTCTCACCCACGGCTAATTTCAACTCCTGGGTTCTGTTCCTGCCATTCAGAGTGACAGAGAACAAGTCCGCTTGTGCCCATTCCATGGCAACTAAGGAGAAGGTGCACCAGGTGAGCCTCAGGGCCCCACGGAAGTCTTAAATGTGGCCCCCAGAACTCTTCCAAAAGCTGTCACTGGGTGGCCATTTTTAATGTGGCAGAAAGGGGGCAATCGTTACATTCACGCCCTGCAGACTGCATGCATGTACATTAACTGGGTTTTATTAATGGCATTTTAATTCAGTTCACCTTAAATTGCACTTTGCACATGTCCTGGGCTCACACGCTTTGCCTTTGCTCAGATGCGCGTACTGGAGTCGATAGCCTTTGATCGCAACATAAGCAGCACATCCATCCTTTATGAGAAAAAGCACTTGAGAACAATTCGGTGAGCGCCTTTCCTTGTGCGCAAAGTGGCGTGGGAATCTTTCCCAAAGGAAAACAAAATGCGTGCATGCTCTTTTCGACTGTTTTCCATCTATTTTTTATATTAAATCAATGAAGAACGAGGCATATATTTTTATGAATATGCCAGTTAATCGATACACACCCTGGTCTTCATTTAAAAAGAAAAGATCCAGGTTGTTCACAGAGTAAAAAGCAAAACGTCAGCAGAACCCTTCATCATCTACTCTTTACATTCCACCATTACTCACATTTGAGTCTGCAGCGAAGCAAAACTTCCTGAAGGAAGCAACTGGCCATCTCAGCTTAGGTCTTTTTTCCACCCTATTTCATCTGCACGCTCCGTCAGTTCTCATCTGGGTGGTACTCAGA
Source organism: Liasis olivaceus (assembly GCA_030867105.1). NCBI lineage: Eukaryota > Metazoa > Chordata > Lepidosauria > Squamata > Pythonidae > Liasis > Liasis olivaceus. The sequence continues at coordinate 20,280,778 of CM061356.1, forward strand.
AGAAACCTGCAGGATCACAGCCCGATGCAACATTGCCCCCTCCTGCCTGCCTGTCCCCCCCCTCCACGCTCCTGTCCACAGTGAGAGGCCACTCTGTCTCCCAAATTGTTTCCCCCCAAAGAACAGCCACTTCACCGGGGCTGCTGGAAGGGCGACTTCCAAATGGGTGGGCAAGTGCAGGTGTGGTTCATAAATCTACCTGTCGCCCCCCAGCAGTGGTTAAGTGGGCACAGGGAAGGGTGTCTCTGCCTGAGAGCCACTGGCATCAGGTCTCCTTGACCTGCTTGGACACCTTGGGGATTGTATCGGGAACCTCCTGTAAACAAAACTGGGGCTCTGCAAACTCATCAGGGACCTGGTTAGAACAGGGGTCAGCAACTTGGTGCCCAAGGGCACTGACCTGCCCGCAGATCCCTCCCTTGATAGTCAAGAGGGTCCCAGCCCACCAGTTTTCAAATACTAAATGAGGAGATGGCCTGTTGCAAAACAAAGCATCTCTCGTGTCTCTCTGTTTCCACGGATGCCTCACACAAATGAGGATGCTCAAGACCAGTGTTTCTCAACCTTGGCCGGTTTAAGCTGTGCGGACTTCAGCTCCCAGAATTCCCCAGCCAGCTGGCTGGGGAATTCTGGGAGTTGAAGTCCACACTGCTTAAACCGGCCAAGGTTGAGAAACACTGCTCAAAATGCTTCCTTTTGCCACAGGCCATCTCCCCATTTAATTTTGTTGTGGGAGGCAGAAAAAAAATTAGGATTTCTGTCCACGAGAGCAGAATTTAGTCTGAGCTGCAGAATCCATGGGCACCTAATCTGGATTGCCTACTCTGGGAGGGGTTCAGAGCAAAGGTCCTCCTTCTCCAACTGCTTCTGAGTTGTTTGCACTGACAGGCAAGTCTTTAATTTTTTTGGGGGGGGGGGTGCCTGAGAAGAAATGAAGACTGAGGAATTACCTGTCACTCACGCTAGTGGCTTCCTACCCTGACTCCCCTCCATTATTTTCCAGTCCCTCTAGAGGCACTCAGATGAAAACTGTCAGTGCTTGAAATCCAAGATCAGGAAAATTCACATGTCATGCTGGGAGTGTAATAAGCTATACTGTTCCATCTCGGGATTCCCAGCAATTTGCGTAATGTGTTCTCAACAAGGGTGGGGGGGCTCTAAATTAGCAGCAATCTGCTCAGGGCCCATCACCTTTTCTTCCTCAGCACCACGGTTGCTGCCCTTGCAAGAGGACATATTTAAAAGCCATTTTATTTGGAGAGCATCAAAAGAGCACTTGGCCTGGTTCCCACGGCTAATGAACGAACAATCCTTTTAACCCAAAGAGCTTCATTGACAGGTAATTAATGCAAGGGGGGGGAGTGGATGTGTCTGTCGAAACTGAAACCTTGACGAAAGGATGTCAGTTTCGCCCCAAAACAGGGCATCTTCCTTATTGTGAGAGGGGAATTGATCATCTGGGAAGGATGAAGAATCAGGATGCAAGGGGGCTCTGGGCACAGGAGTTTCTGCCACGGATGCCTCAAGGATCAGAACACCATCGAATCAACTGTTAGTTGCATTAGTGACAGCATTTGACTTATTTGTGGAATGTTCAGCTTCACGGTGCTGCATGTTAGGAGAATATTAATTTTAAGGAGAGCAGTTAAAATGAATTGGCTCTCTCTGTGTGTGTACATCCAAGTGTGTGTGTGTGTGTGTGTGTGTGTGTGTGGAGTGTCGACTCTGCTTTGGTTACATAACTGTACAAAAGTGAACAATCCTGTGGATTCCTTGCAGCCCTTTCCTAATTGAAAGGGGTACGCAGGTTGCCCACCTAAGGAAGGAATAAACTCCCGGTTTGCCCAAACAGGTGCTGCGGGGTGGTGCGAAAGGGAACAAGGCCTGGCTGGAGTGGAATACATTTTTTTCAGAAACAGAAACAGCAACCCCTCCCGCCCCCCCCCCCCCCAATTCGGATTGGCCAATTAAAACAGAGCCTCGGTGTAAGAGATGCAGCTCTGAAGCCAGCCAGGCAGCAAACGCGGAGACGCGCCGGGAGCAGAACTGAGAATAAAACTGGGGGGGGAGGGGGCGGCCAAATTCGGTGGAAAGATCCAGAGGGAAGCGGCGGCGGCGGCGGCGGCGGCGGCGAAGGACCGCGGGTCCTCCAAGGTGGGGCGCCTCGGAGGGAGCGGAGCACCGCGGCTCGGGCAGGGCGGCGAGGATTCACCCCGGGCTGCAGGGCGGGGGCTCCACGTTTTCCGCGCCGCCGGGCTCGGTGGCCGCGGGAACTGAGGCGCTCGGGCGGCTGCCGGGGCTCGGCGCGCCGCCACAGCATCCCCAGCATCCCGGGCCTCCCCAGCCCGCCGCTGCCCCGGGCGCCCGCTGCCGCAACTTCGCGCCCCGCCTGGAAGCGCGCCCCGTCCGCGCCCCCGTCCCTCGCCGCGGCTCTTCTCGGAGGGCGATCCCGCAGCCCCCGAGCCGGGCAAAGTTTCCTGCCCGGGCGCCCGGACCTCGGCGCCGCCGGCCCCGCTTCCCTCCCGCCCACCCGCCCGCCCGCTCGCTCGCTCGCTCGCCCGCTCGCCGGTACCTGCCTTGGCCTCGGGGCGGGGACCGGCGCTGCGCTGCGCTGCGCTGCGCTGCGCTGCGCCGCGGCTCGGCTCGGCTCGGCTCGGCTCGGCCGGGCTGCCTGCTCCTCGGCTCCGGCAGGCGAAGTGAGCCGGGCTGGGCGGCCACAGCGCCGCCTCCGCCTCCTCCCGCCGGCCGCCTTCTTTTGCGCACCAGACACGTGGCTCCCTCCCGCGCCGGGGACCCGCTGCCCTTGCCTCGGCGAAGCGGGTCGGCCCCCCTCGCCCGGGCGCCCCGGCCGGCCCTTCTGGTGGGCCAAAGCACTGGGATGGCTCAGATTCCGCAGCGGCGGACAAATTGCAGGGGAGAGGAGGCGGCTTCGCGCCCTCGACTGCCCGGGCACGGGGAGAGACCTCGGGGTCACTAGCTGAGACTCGGGGTCTCCCTTCCCTCCCGCACTGGGGGCCACGAGGCTGTCGGGACCAGCTTTCCCAGCATCGGCCGACCTTCGACCCTTTCGGAAAATCAAGACTTGGGGAACCCTTGCAGGGGAGACCCCCGGAAAACTGCAGGCTGGGGCCAAACTGGGAAGCTGAAAAGCCTCCCAGGGGAAGACGGTGCTCAACCATTGCAGGAGTCAAGGAAAAAAAAAGCCGCTTTTTCTGTAAATCCTTGAAGTCCTTTCTCTCTCCATGCAACATAAAAGCTCCAGTAGGAAATAAAATCTCCAGAAATCACATTGGGAATGGAAGACCATGGATGTCATGAAAGGAAAGCCACTTTGACCCCAAGGAATAACCCAGGTCAGTGTTTCAACTTGAAGATGGGTGCTGGCTGGGGAATTCTGGGAGTTGAAGTCCACCCATCTTCAAGCGGCCAAGGTTGAGAAACACTGACCTAGGCTGTAAAGCAAATAAATAACCTGGTGAATAGAGAAATCAGACAAATGCAGGTTAGCCAGTTCTCCCCACCTTCCTTCTTTCCTTCCTGCTCTTGGCCAGTCCCAAGTTGTCACTCTCTGGGTCTGATGGGGAAAATGACCTCTTTGAGGTCCACGTATTTCCTTCTCAACTGTATTTCTCCAAAAGGGACCTTGCGTTTCATTTATTCAAAGCCTCTGCTCTGGGCTTTTGCTTAGATGCAGATAAGAATGTCTTCGTTCTGTATCCATTCGCTTCGTTTAAATGATATCTTCCATCCCCTACGTGGAGGGGCTAAGAGCAGACACTGTTCCTCCTCTTGCCCCCTTCAAGGGTGCATCTGGGACAAGGTGACCCCCAGAGCCATGCTTTTCTGGCTTCCATGGGGCTGAAAATAGTGGCCAACTTAGAAAGCATTTCCAAGCATCACAAAGCCATTTGGACATCTTGTGGCATGGCTTTCCCCAGTCGAGCATCGGCCCGACCCTCTTCTACACTGGTAGCCCACCCCATTGCAGGTCTGGGAAGTTTTTTATCCTTGTGAAAAAGAGACCCCCCCCCCCCATTTTCTTCTCTGGGGGTTGGGGACATCCAGGAAGCAGGAAGGAAATGCATCGTGGCAGCTGATCTGTTTGAGGAATAGGCAACCAGTTTAGCTACAGAGACTGCATACGGCAATCTTTTGCTTTGGAAAATCTGGTTAAAATCTTTATTGTTTCTCCCATTTCTTTTCTCCAGGTAAAAGCAGGGACTAAGTACCTTAACAGGCCAATTATGACATCTTAGGGTCTCTCTGAGTTTTAACTTCTGTGTATTTTTATTCCCTGGGGAGATGCTTTTAAGTCACAATTTGCAATTTGAACAATGCTCTATTCTGTTAGGTGTGTTTGGTATGTGACTACTTTAAGCAACAAAAGGGATGTTTTACATTCTTGTTTTTCCTCTTTTAATACAGCAATTTGAGCACCATTGAGACTGATCTACCTCTGAAGAAGGGGAGGGCTGTCTTCCCTATTCACATGCCTCTCAAGAGTCAGGAGGTGGCACTATAGAATTATTTTAAATTTTATCGTCCTTTGTCATATCACTTGACAGTACGGGGCCCTGTCTCCTTGGCATGATGGGGTTAGTGGGGGAGACACCAGGTGAAAGGATCCCCTGAACGAGCTGCAGTCTTTCACCCTACAAGCTCAGCCCTGTTGCTAAGCTGGGCTCGTATCACACCCTAAATCCGGCTACGTCAACAGCCATAGTTGAGCTTGTAATATAGGACAGAAGCATTAAGCCCAAAGTAATAAATCCCGCTTTGGCTTAATAGGACAACCAGGTTCGTACAAGACTCGCTCCAGGTAAACCTAGTCAAGAGTGTTGTGGAAATTCAGCCAACATGCAGAAGTCGAACTCTTAAGGTGTGAAGGAAATATCAAATGCAAATCCATCAGGTTGAAAATGGGACCCTTCTCAGCTGTGAGTCTGCACTTTTTGAATAGTGGGGGGCGGGAGGACGGGGGGGCATCGGGCCATCTATTTATGTGTTTTCAGTGACAAGCAAAGGTGTTCCTCTTTGCCTATGGCAGCGTTTCTCAACCTCAACCACTATAAGACGGGTGGACTTCAACTCCCAGAATTGGCTGGCTGGGGGATTCTGGGAGTTGAAGTCCACCCATCTTCAAGCTGCCAAGGTTGAGAAACGCTCCTCTAACGGCCCGTCCGTCCTCCTGATAACGCAAAGCAAAGCGATGGATAAGAGGTGGATGCCCCAAAAAGGGGGGGGGGGAGCCTCTGATTATTTGAACGAGTGGGCAAGCAGGAAAGGCCCTCATTCTGCAATAAATTAATGGCAACCCAGAGCCTGGCATTGGATGTCTGCTTTCCCTTTGACAAGCCTATTTTTACATCGCGCTATTTTAGTACAAAGGAGCACAAGTGGTACAGGGAGGGGCAGGGGGAGTGAGTCCTGCTGGATTGGCAAGGGAGGGTTGCAGCCCCCAAGAATTTAAGCCGAGCAACAACCCTCCCCAACCTCCCAGATCAGGCTGCTGAAAGCGAGGACACCGGTGGGGGAAAGAACTGGGAGAGGGTTCTCGGGCAGAGGAACCACCAGTTCAGCTCTGGTGCGGAATCAGTCAAGAGGAACCGATTGTTCCATTTGGGTGTCTGTTCTGAAATGCCCCTTCCTTGAAGTCCCGACATATGGGGCTTGCTTGCTTTGGGAAACGAGTCAACGCGGGCATTGTGCCTCGTCCACCGCGTTTTCGGTGTGGGTCGATCGTGCCTATTGTCGGGGGCACTCTTGGCATATTTGAGGGGGCCCTGGGCCACATTGGGCAGGTGGGCTGAGGCGGTCAGAGAGGTGAAGCTGCGCCGGAGCCCCCAAGCGACGCCTCCTTCAGCCCAGCCACCTTCTGTGCGTTTGCCCCGGACCGTGTGCCCTCGCGGGAATCAGAAAGGGCCACCCCACTTGGGTCCGAAGAAATCTGTGACCACGGAGGCCAAGCCAGCCTCCTCTTCTGCTTTGGCACTCCCAACAAACCTGCGAGAGGCCAGGTGGGAAGTGCAACGGTGGGCCAGGATCGCACCGAGACTAGCTTGTTCCCCCATGCTCCATTCCAAGGGGTACCACCAGCTGGGAACCAAGGGACGCATTTCTAGGGGGGGAATAACTGCAATGAGTCCTTTTTTCACCTCTGCTGTGATCCAGGGGACGTATGAAGCGCCATCGGCCGGACGGGAGATCTGCCCCATCGTGAAACTGTTAAATGCCTTCACACTCTCCCTTTCTCCCTGTCCACTTCTCCTCCTCCTCCTCCATGTTTGGCGCCCCTTCCATGCGCACAGTTGCCATGGCAACCTCCCAGCTGGGCACATAGGTATCCCAGGGTGATGGGTTGCTGAGACATTTCACAGATGAATCCAATATCCAGATCTCTTCTGCGCCTGAACGCCTCCCCCAGCACACACACAGGAACCAGCCATGTGTTTGCAGCTTAGCTATTAATATTACCCGGAGCATCGAAAAAAATAGTTTATTTTTACCTTGGTACAATTTGGAGGCCACTTTGAGTATGGGAAGGAGAGATGAATCACCTTAGCAGAGTGGGGAAATGTTTGTGTGTTGGGGGGAGGGAGAGAAGAATCACAAAATGGGGAGAGGTTGGCATCGGAAGCCAGACGTTATCCAAAGGGTAGCATTCACACCTGGGGAGAAATCTGCATCATCAATAGGACGAGAAATACTACTCTGTCCATGCTCAGATGAATGTTGTTCCAGGACAGTAAAGCCTTGCGGTGCTTAGACCAAATGCATTACAGAAAGCCTGGGACTGTACCACACATTTAAATTAGAGATTGAATTATCTCGTATTATTCACAAACTAACTGTAATGGTATGTGGGAGACCTTGACCCTGGGAGACAGGCAAAGAGATGCTGTCAAGGGAACGGTCCGATAAGAGAGGGCACAGCCCACAGCTACATAATGGGCAGAGAAAGAAGCTCAGAAGGGATCCTCCCTAATTTCTTCTCAGGCTGTAAAGGAGACGGCGGGAGAATTGTACTTTCAGACTTGCAAGACTCTGTTAATGTAGCTTTACGATAAAGTAGAATTAGTTCATCTGGTTGTGATTCCTGTCTGATCTACCTAGTAAGGCTGACATCAACCTTGCAAGTCTGAAAGTACAGTACAGTTTTCCCGCCGTCTCCTTTACAGCCCGAGAAAGTAGGGAGGGTCCCTTCTGAGCCTCCTGAACCCTATGCAGCTGTGGGCTGTGCTCTCTGTTATCTGACCATTCCCAGGTGGACCAGACAGGAAACATGACCAGATGAGCTAATTCTACTTTATTGTAAAGCTACATTGACAGAATTTTGCAAGTCTGAAAGTACAATTTCCCTCCCCCCCATCTCCTTTACAGCCTGAGAAATTAGGGAGGGTCCCTTCTGAGCCTCTTTCTCCGCCCATTATGCAGCTGTGGGCGATGCCCTCTCTTATCGGACCGTTCCCTTGGCAGCATCTCTTCCCCCTTCTCCCAAGGTCTTTCTCACATACCATTACACTAACCAAAGTTAACACTAAGATTAGAAATCAAGTGAACTCAGCCAGTTGTCCTTGCATGACCTGGTTAGAGGCACCTCGTGTGGATCCAGCCATCCAATGCTTTCCCTTGTTTTATGTGTAGCAGGCGCTACCGTCCCCACATTGGGCTGGGAGCTTCCTCTTCCTGACCGTCTGTAGAGTAACTGCCCTTGTTGATGGCAGACCAAGAGGCCATGGGTTCTGAGAGGGGTCCCTTGGTTGAATCCAGTCTATCTTCCCAAGAGCTGGGAGACTGTCCTTGGCTGGAATGGGCTCAGGAAGAGACAGGAGGACCATCTGCTGGAGTTGGTGCCTTTGGAATTTAACTGGAAAACAGGGCATTTTGAGCAGACAGAGATCGGCTTGCTTTACACATGGCACCAAGCCGGAAAGATGGCTTATTTAGAGTTCACCTTATACACAAATCCAGACATATGTTTGGGAAAGCGGGTTGCCCTGCTTAATACAGGTAGCCCTGCAGAATTGTGCAAGTCTGAAATACAATCCACCCACTCCCCCCATCTTCTTTACAGTCCAAGAAACTAGGGAGGGTCCCTTCTGAGCCTCTTTCTCCACCCATTATGCAGCCGAGGGCTGTGCCCTCTCTTATCTGACCGTTCCCTTGGCAGCAACTCTTTGCCTGTCTCCCAAGGTCTTTCCCATGCACCATCACAGCTTCGTTCTTATTTCTGGGGAAGACATTATAAAGTCAGCTACGGTGCAACAAATGAATGTACCTAAGCCCACGTAAGCCAGCCTCCGGGTGGGTAGAAATAAGCAAGCTTTTGAATGTCACTGAGCTCTGCTGCTGCATGAAGAGTTCTGGGAAACTGGGTAATTGGCCTCTCTTATCACTAATCTAAAACAGAAATCAGGTAACTAATACAAGAGGACGTCTCAGAGCGTGGATAGATGTCTCCAAAGGAACGCTGATTTTAACTAACAAAGATTGCATGACAAAGAACGACCCTGGGAACAGAAGGGAAATTTCTAGACAGCTCTTGGTTTAGAAGCGTAGCCATGGACACGCAGGCATCCGGCGACATGCAGCCACCTCCGAGATGCAACACGGCGTGCAGGTGGCTGGACGACAGCTACCAGGACCTTGGATTATCTGGACCTGGTTCAAGTTGGCTTCAAGCCAGGGTCCGGTACAGAGAGAGCACTGGTCAATGTCTGGCGGAGCCAGGATGGGGCGGTGCATCCGTTCTAGTGCTCCTGGATCTCTCGGCGGCTTTCGATACCGTTGACTGTGTATTCTTCTGGACCGGCTATGCCGGTTACGAGTGGGAGCCACCGTGCTCCAGTGGGTCACCTTGTTCCTCGGCAGCCAGTTCCAGTCGGGGTTAATTGGGGGGAGAGATTGCATCCATGGCCCCTCGTGTGTGGGGTGCCTCAGGGCTCGATGCTCTCCCCTCTCCTGTTCAACATCTACATCAGTGTTTCTCAACTGTAGCAACTTTAAGATGAGTGGACTTCAACTCCCAGAATTCCACAGCCCTAACCCTTGCTGGCTGTGGAATTCTGGGAGCTGAAGTCCACTCATCTTAAAGTTGCTACGGTTGAGAAACACTGGTTTAGTACAACAAACATGGCTTCTCATCTGAAACAGAGAAATGACTGTCGCTATAGGAACCAGTCCAATATTTTATCCCACTTTCCCCAACCTGCTGACCCTAGGTGTGTTGGACCACAATTCCCATCATCTCACAGCTGACTGGCCAGCTGGCTGGGGTGATGGGAGGAAGGACACCACCATTTAGAAAACAGGCTACAAGGAGTAACCCCCCCATAAACAGAAAGTATCAATGTTGTCATGATGCACTGAATTCGACCATTTTATTCTATGCACATTTAAAAGATATATATTTGTGAACGTTTTGTTTTATTCCCTTTACTGCTGTGGCAGTCTAGAGGAATAAAAAACTGGAAGGGAAAAGGAAGTTATATGAAAATGGGGTAACAGTAGAGAAGACTTGCTTTCTTAATATGATATATAATATATAAGTACACCCACTTTTTCTCCCTGGGTGAATAAAAACAAAGGAAGCAGCTGGCAAAACCAGCTCAAGGGCTGCATTCACGCAACACTTAACTGGGTCACTGAATTAACACATTCTGTAGACTGGAAACCCCTTACAGACTTTTTGCATGAAACAGGAAAAAAAAAAGAACTTATGATTTATGGTTTTGACAATCAGAAAGAAGAGATGATAGGAAAAAATAGAGCTATGTTGTAACCGTAGAGCAGTGTTGTCCAAACTTGGCCACTTTAAGATGAGTGGACTTCAACTCCCAGAATTCCCCAGCCAGCTGGCTGGGGAATTCTGGGAGTTGAAGTCCACTCATCTTAAAGTGGCCAAGTTTGGACAACGCTGCCATAGAGTAAGAGGTAAACTTATAATTGTACTTACAACCACTGTAAAGAAAATTGGAAGCTATTTCTCTATATTTTTTCCTTTGTTTTTGCACTTTTTGTTCTTTCTTTGAACTCCCTCTTTCACATTTACTTATTTACTGACTTTACATTAGTTTCTATTAGTCTTTATCTTCTTTCTGAGAAGCTTAATAAAATTATATTTAAAAAAAGAATGACTGTAACTCACTTGTAGAGTCAGCACCGTACCCTGGAAAAAAAGTTTTACTAAGCCACACTAAAGTAAACACTAATCAAGGTCAAATGCAGTGGCAGGTACTCGCTTTTGTAAGCTGTGTGACCCCAAGGTCAGCCCTGCATTCATACAACAGACTAGACCAGGTTTGGATAAATTGTGCTCCACTATGTCGTAGGAACCAGGCCACCACATTAAGCCATCATAAGGTGTCTCGGTTTGGACATCAGATGTTCTGTAAACACAGCTCAGCCATTTCCAACAAGCCAGAGGCAAGGCTGCGCCCCCGCTCTCCCTCCTCTCTCCTACTGGCCAGATTGACTCAATTCCTAGGATCTCCAGGTGGTGCCCCATCCAATTATTGTCCCAGTCCAGTCCCATTGAGTTTTTCTGACCAGCCAAGGATGGCTACAGGCTGCCACCTAGCTGAGCTTAAAGGATGACATAAATTCACTAAGCAAATCAAACTAAGAGAAATGAAACATTTTATTATATTACTTTATTTAGCTTGCTTAATACAGACATACCTGATTTTCTAGGCAGCAGTACAAAACAGCTTTGCCCTCCCCTTCCCAATGGTCTTCCACGCAAGTCCAAACCAGGTCCAACCTTGTTTAGATTTCCAGGCGAGGCAGCACCAGCCACCCCCGATCCCATTTCCCGATCTTGAAAAAGGCCATCGAGTTGGGCTGGCTTAGTACTAGAATGGAGACCACCAGGTGATCCCCAACTGTAGGGGGAAGTAAAAAAAAACCGGAAGAAGGCTTGCGCTTCCCTTTCGTCACGCTAAAGCGGCCGAGTTCTCTTCCCTTTCCATCCAGTAGGACTTACCTCCGAGGAAGCGCGGCCGTAGCACTTTTCCAGGGTACAGTAGTGCATTTCAACTCCCATGACCCTCGGGTCGCCTACTCAAAGGCTGTGGATTATGGGGATTGAGGTCCCCAGCCGCAGTGAAACAGCGAAGCCCAAAGCTTGGCGGCTCCAGCGTAAAAACAGGCGCTAAAACAACAGCCCGCCTCCTTCTCGCCCTCTCTCCAGCAGCGCTGCAGGCCACGCCCCCGCTCTCCCTCCTCTCTCTTACTGGCTGCCTGGGCAGAGGCTCCGCCCTTTCGAATGTTGAGTATCTGAGCTCCGCTCTCCCTCCTCTCTCTTACTGGCCGCCGGGCAGAGGCTCCGCCCTTTCGAATGTCGAGTATCTGAGCTCCGCTCTCCCTCCTCCCTCTTACTGGCTGCCTGGGAAGAGACTCCGCCCATTCGAATGTCGAGTATCCGGCCTCGGCGGCGCGGTTCCCCCGCGGAAGGAGGCGGTGGATGCGGACCGAAGGGAGACGAGGGCGAGGAGCGCTCGGTCCTCCGCTGGGGAGGAGCGGGTAAGCGGGAGAAAGGGTGGTGGGCTGCCTGCGTTGCCTTTGCAGGAGGGGGGGGGCGCGGAGGACGTTTCAGTCCGCCTTGAGAACAGCAGGAACGACCACCGTAAGAAATAGGCTCCCTGCAAGTAGAAAGCCAGGTCTGCAGGGACACAGAAAGGACAGTTCAAATCAGGGTTTTTGACCCTTGCCCAATTGAAGATGGGTGGACTTCAACTCTGGGAATTCTGGGAGTTGAAGTCCACATAACTGAGTCGCCAAGGATGAAAAACACTCCGCAACTGGCATGTTGCCTGATTGCAGCCCCGTTCTCTTCTTGGGGGGCTTCTTGTCTTCCTACTGTCAGTCGTCTTTTTGTGTTTTTTTCCCAGAGGACCATCATGGCTGGCAGAGGCGGCAGAGGAAGAGGCCGGGGCGGCCCCATGACGTTCAACGTTGAGGCTGTGGGCATTGCAAAGGGGGAAGCGTTGCCCCCCCCTACTCTGCAGCCATCACCCCTGTTCCCTGTGAGTTGTCCCATTTCCTTCTGCCTTCCTCGATCTTTCGGCAGGGGGGTGTCCAACAGCACCTACCCAGCCTTGGCCGAACAAGCTAAGCGAGGTCAGACTAGTTAACCCTTGGAGGGGGCACCACCACGAGATCCCAGTGCGGAAGCCAACTGGGAAGCTGAAAGGACATTGCGAAGAGGGCAACCCCATTCCATGTTGCTGCAAAGAAGCCCGCGTGGTTGTACCAGCGAGTTAAGATCGACTCGAAGGAGACGGTATCTTCCCAGCCAGAGGCCTTTTCTATTCCGGGCTTGAAATATTGAATGTATTAGTTGATCAAATAAAGCCGCCGTCTCCAACCTGGGGCTCTCAGGAGGCGATGGGAGGTTTTGGACCAGGGCTGGGTGCTTTATTTAGGAAACAAATCCATGTGCTAAATGTTTCCAACAGCAGGTGCAAAAAGCCCCATACCGGAAAGCGAAAATCAGTGTGTTAATTATTTATTTTATGTATTTGTCAAGTGTCTATCTCAGCGTTTCTCCACCTTGGCAACTTTAAGACGCGTGGACTTCAACTCCCAGAATTCCCCAGCCAGCCATGCTGGCTGGGGAATTCTGGGAGTTGAAGTCCACGCGTCTTAAAGTTGCCAAGGTGGAGAAACGCTGGTCTTTGTGATCTACTTTCAACAGCTTGGAGGGGTTTTCAGGCATCAGGTCAGGCAGGAAAAGCATGTTGTGGGTCCCATCAATGATTAGCGTGGGCTGCCTGGCGGGACCCAGGAAGAGAGCCTTTTCTGGCTGCACCTGTGGAACATCCTCCCCTGGGAGATCAGGTTAGCCCCCTTCCCGTTTGGCCTTTTGCCAGGCCCTGAAGTCATGGCTCCATTCCCCGGCTTGGGGGTCAGTGTCTGTTGGAGGCCGAGAATGCGCTTACTGAAATATTTCTATTCGTATCGACGGCTCTTTCCGTTCTGTTTTTATCTCAACGGCAAATATCTATTTTATTTTGGGGGGGGGGGGTTCTTTTTGCCTTTTTTCCCTTTAAAGTGTTGTGTGCTGCCCAGATCGCTTGTTTGGGACGCGGGGGGGCTGTCTCCATTGACCAAAGAGGTAAATATTGTAAAATGACGCCTTCGTAATTATCCGAGGTTGCAAAACACTCAGTTCTTCAGGCTGGACTCCTGCAACCCTCTTGCTCGGTCAGTGGAAGGGGTCGTGACTGCATTCTCACAACGCACGAAGCCTCGGTGGCGTGTTGTGGGGGGATTCCCATGTTGTGGGAGCCCCTGCTTGGGCTGTGGGCGGTTCAGGGTCTCAGCCCTACCCAGAAAATGGGTTAACTGAGTAGCCGAGTGAAGCATGTTGGGTGAAGGAGCCTGACACGCTTTGCCTGACCATCTTGGTTATTTCTGCAGCCCTTGGAATACAAGCCGGTCCCGCTGCAGGCTGGGGAGGAGGTTGAGTATATGCTGGCCCTGAAGCAAGAACTGAGGGGGGCCATGAAGAACCTGCCCTATTTCATCAAGCCAGCTGCCCCCAAGAAAGGTATAAAGTCGCCAAGAAAACCGGGAAGAAAGTCCCGCGGGCATCTTGTGCCAGGTTTGAGCTTGTGGGATGTCAAGGATGCTGAAGCTGAGCCTTGCATAGGGTTTCTCTCTCTCTCCCCCTTTCCTGTTCCTTGCAGCTTGCTAAAAGAACCCTTTAAAAACAGTGTTTCTCAACCCTGGCCTCTTGAAGATGGGTGGACTTCAACTCCCAGAATTCCCCAGCCAGCCATGCTGGCTGGGGAATTCTGGGAGTTGAAGTCCACCCATCTTCAAGTTGCGAAACACTGCTAGAGGCCAGCTTCCCCTTAATTCAAAGTATTGTCTTTTTATATAGAATTGTTATTAGTTATTTTAATATGGATGTTGGTATTGTTGTTTTTACTGTTTTGGATTTTAATTGCGAGCCGCCCAGAGTCGCCCTCTGGGGCAGACGGGCGGCCCATAAATTCAATACATATGTAAAATAAATAAGAAAGGGCTGGGTGCTCCCCTCCTCAGCTCTTGGCCACCCGCTCGTCCCCTCTGGAAGGAGGGTCCCTAAAAATGGTGCCCTTCCCATTGGGGGGGTTGGAGAGCAAGAGGGGCGAAGAGTTGGGGGCCTGGGCAGAGGAAACCTGATGGGTGGTTTTGAAAGCAAGGAGGGAGAGTTGCGGGTTCCCAGGTGGCTTTTGAAGCTTTTTAAAAAGGTAATTCCAAATTTGAAGCACTGCAGAGGGGGAGCAGCCCCCCCGTTTCTCACCCTCTGTTTTTTTAAGAAGGCGTGGCTGATGGCTTGCATTTCCCCCCCCAGATATCGAACGCTATTCTGACAAGTACCAGATGACGGGCCCCATCGATAACGCCATTGAGTGGAACCTGGGTAAGGCTGGGGAAGATTAATGCATGGGGCACGGGGCATGGGGCACGCCGCATGTCCTGCTCGTTCAAGGGGGCTTCTTTTGCCCCCGTCTGTCTGCACGCGTGGATGTCTGTCTCCAGAAATCTGGGTGCTGTTAGATCCACCTCTTATCAAGTGTTCAATGGGGACTAATCGTGAGCATCACATTGAGGGTGGTATTGCATTTTCCCTGGGGGGGGCTCAAGGAATTTACACGGGGTGGGATTTTCCTCATCTTACTCCCACAGCAACAACCCAGAGAGGTAGGCCGGACTTACTGGCCCAGAGTCACTCGGTTTGCCCCGCGGTTGAATGCGAAGCTGGTCGTTCCTGCCTCTGGCCAGTCATTGTCTTGACTCCTGTCGCAGTTCTGTGCACGCTTCTTTGCGGCGTTCCTTATCCGTGTTCATAATGAGTCTTGATAATGTTGCCCGTATCGTGGGCAGGGCTGGAACGGGAAGGGTTTATGTACAGGTAGTCCTTGCTTAACAACGGTAACTGGGACTTGAATTTCCATCGCTAAGTGATGCGGCTGTAAAGTGCAATGTCATGTGACCACATCACTTAGTGACGGCAGTCCGTTGCCATCGTTAAGTGAAGACCTCACGTGACCACAACTTGCGACTTCCTGCCGGGTTCCCACAAGCAAAGTCAATGAGGAAGCCAGCAGGCAGTTGCAAGTCCCAGGCGGCTCACAAGCAGGCCGGAGGGCGGGTGAGTACTATGGAGTGAGCCGGCGGGGTGCTGCCACAAGTGCACGTGGGGTGGGCAGAGAGCGGGTGCTGCGGCACAAATTTCCTGGAATCTCATACTCCGTAGTGGGGCTCCTTGGGATAAAAGGCAGTGAGAGCGGCTTGCAACCTTCTCTGCTGGCTTCCCCGTTGACTTTGCTTGTGGGAAGCCAGCAGAGGAGGTCACAAATGGCAGTCAGGTGACCGTGGGGCACTGCAACTGGTCATAAGTGCGAGATGGTCGCCAAGTGCTGGGATCATGTTCACGTGACCACAGGAGTGGTGGGTCGGCCAGAACTCTGAGGACCGGTTGTAAGTATCCCTCGTTCAGTGCTGTCATAACTTGGAACGGTCGCTGAACAAGTGGTTGTTAACGAAGGACTACCTGTATCTCAGCAGAGAGGGAGGTTTCCCGGCTGTGAAGTTCTGATTTGCAATGCAGCCCCTTGAGCTGTTGCAATATTTTAAGCTGTTTCTGCTCCTGCGTGAAAAGAGACTTTTAAACACCCCCCACCCCCACCCCAGAAAGCCTGCTACCTTTAGGACTCATGACCTCGCAAAACTAGAGAGTTTGGCCACGGCTGCGTGTCTGGGATGAGTAAGAAGAACTTAGTGACTAGTGGGGGGAAGCTCCATTTGGTGTTGCTGCAGCCCACTCCCCGGACTCCTCAATAAAGACCCCGCAGGCTGTCCTGTCTTTCGCCACGTGGCACCGTCCTCACGGGGGGCTGCTGGGTTTCCATCTCTCTGCCTCCTGCACCGTCGGCCTCTCCTTCTGCCACCCGACCCGGTGCCCCTTTTCCGCAGAGGCCTCCATCCTCAGGACTGTCCAAAGTGTGGCCATTTTTTCTGCGCGGGTTCTGGGAGTTGACATCCGCCCGGCTTAAAGTGGCCAAGGTTGAGGAACCCTGCTCTGGATCAGGGTTCCTCAACCTTGGCAACTTTAAGATGGGTGGACTTCAACTCCCAGAATCCCCCAGCCAGCCATGCTGCTCTGGATAATGCAAGAGGCTATATAGAATTTTTATTTATTTATTTATTTTTAACTCCACCTGGAGAGCCCTTGGGCCCAGCTAGCTAAATTTTAATTACTTGATTAAACCTTGCTGATCTCTGCAGATTGGCGACAGCTCCCTCCAGAATTAAAGATTCGGGTGCAGAAGACTCGGAAACAACGTAAGTCATTTGTGATCCGTTGATGAAATATCAATCTTCCCAAACCTCTGCAGCAGGAAAGGGTGCCCCCCCCACTTCTTCCTGGAAAAAGCTTCCCATTTCCCAAAAGTAACCTGGGATGATGTGACCCAATGTTGTCAGTGTGATTCAGGCTGTGTTGGGGCAGGTTGATGATGGAAAGAGGGCGGCCTCCCACTTCTGTGCTTAATTTTTTTGAATTAACAGCGGTCGTGGCTGACATTTGGGGACTGGGCCGCTGAATGTCGGGGCTGGGTTTTGGGTGCCGGTGAACCACGGATTGTCCTCTTCTGGAGGAGATGGTGGCCTGGCCTTCAGGAGAACAAAACCGCTTCGAATATTAGAGGCAGGACCTTCCCTCCGTGTTGCAGTTCGAAGCGTTGGGAAAGCCCGAATGTGTCCTTTGGTCCAACCCAAAAACTGGACAGAACACCAGCCCATCAAATTTGAGCCTTTCCAGGAGTGTCAGACTACAACTCCCATCAGCTCTGTCAGGACGGTGGGAGTTGTAGTCCAACACCTTGTGGGGTGCAAACTGATTCTCAAGAACCCCTTGTGATTTCAATGTCAGGTCTGCAGGGTGCCTGAAATTGGAAAACGACAGCCATGAGTTACAATTTGATTTGAGCCAGACCCTTGGTTTGAGCCTGGCAAAAAGTGGGCCCAAGAGGGTTGGTGCCCAGGATCACCCACTTTTCTGGTTTCTTTCCGGCGCAGGGCGGACGGTGCCAGCTCCCAAGCGCAAAGCCAAGGCGCCTGCAGACAAGGAGGAGGCCATCAAGAAGTTGGAGGTACCCCAGGCTTCCTGGCAAGGCTTTTGAGCAGCACGGCTGGGGTGGTGCAGGATGGGTGTCTTTTTGTCCTGGTTTCCAACTTCTTTTCACACACACCTCCAGAGCAGTGTTTCTCAACCTTGGCAGCTTTAAGATGCGTGGACTTCAATTCCCAGAATTCCCCAGCCAGGGGGAATTCTGGGAGTTGAAGTCCACGCATCTTAAAGCTGCCAAGGTTGAGAAACACTGCTCCAGAAGAAACACCTCTCCGTTCCCAGTGGTTGGGTTTGCCCAGCATTTAGCCAGGACAGACAGAGGTGGAGCGACTGTGCCCACATACGAATCTTGGTTAGTTTTAACTCATTTTTTGTTGCTTAGCATATTGTGAGCATCCATCTCATTGGGTTCATGGGGGTTTCTTTGAGAGCCCGGAAAATGGGCCATTTGAGTTGGCCGTGTTGTGGGAACTCCCCTTGGTGGCCCATATTACGCCAAGCCCCAAGTGTGATGGGTTCAGCTGTAGCTCCGCAGGACATGTGAACTTTTGTTTGTAGATCCTGAAAGGGACTCATAATGTTGATGCCAGGAGGACGCTCCTCCTACTAAATCATAAACCGTGGTTTAGAAATGGCAGTGACTGGGCTCACACTGTGCTAAACCAGAACCAACCGGACCACTAACGCAGAATGCATGATCCCCAACTCTTCCATTTAATTTGATCACCATTCCCTGAATTCTTCCTCCCTTCCTCCCTTCCTCCCTCTCCCTCTCCCTCTCCCTCTCCCTCTCCCTCTCCCTCTCCCTCTCCCTCTCCCTCTCCCTCTCCCTCTCCCTCTCCCTCTCCTCTCCCTCTCCCTCTCCCTCTCCCTCTCCCTCTCCCTCTCCCTCCATCCCATCCCATCCCTCCATCCCATCCCATCCCTCCATCCCTCCATCCCTCCATCCATCCATCCATCCATCCATCTATCAAATTTGTATGCCACCCATCTCCCCCAACGGGTGACTCTGGGCGGCTCACAGTTAAAACCAAAGACCCAAGAACCATTAAAAAGTGATACCATATAAATAGTTGAAATTAATTAATCAGTTAAAATCAGGGTATAAAAACAGCTCTATACATAAATACTGAAAAAAGTGTTCCAGATGACGGGGGGATTTCTTCAGTGCTAACTTCCTGTGCGTCCGGAGGCTGCGAAAGGTAGAAGGGCAAAGCTGGTAATAGCAGTTGGCAATGTGAACCTCTCCTCCACCCTAACCTGGTCAAGAGCTCGGCAAGAAAAGTAGGAGCTGCCGGATTTTTCTGGGCTGAATTTTGTGGCTTGCTGGGGCTGTTCCAAAATCCTGCCCCGGGATAGAGCAGGGTGGATTGTGGGTCCGGATCAGCCCTCGGGCAACGCTGCTCTGGCCCTTCAGGATCCATTTTGGGAGGCATTCGGTGGCAATGATGATAACGAGGAAGAGGCTTAGTCTTAATCATTGTTTAATTGTTTCCTAGACTCTGGAAAAGAAGGAGGAAGAGGTGACATCTGAAGAGGAAGAGGAGAAAGAGGAGGGTGAAGAAGGCAAGGAGGAGGAGGAGGAAGAGTATGATGAGGAAGAGTTTGAAGAGGTAAGAGGATCCAGATATTATCTACACTCATTGGCAACTGGGGACCTCTTGGTGGACTTTTTGCGTCAGAATGAAAAAAAAAGGAACGTGATTTATGGCTTCGATGATTAGACAGGATAGATTATAGAAAGAAGGGAGTCAGGATGTAACTTTAGAGGGAGAGGTGAAAATATAATTGTATTTGTAGCTGCAGTGCAGAACATTGGAAGCACCGCTTTGCATCTTTTTTATTTCTTTTCTGTTTTTCTTTAACTTTTTCCCTTGCCCTTCTGGCTTTCTGCTCTCCTTCTTTTTCTCTTTACTTTACATTAGTGTGTATTCGCTTTTATCTCCTTTTTAAACGTTTCAATACAAATCATACATTAAATAAAAAAGAGATACGAAAAACTGTAGCAGAGCCAGAAGCCCCAAAAATGCCACTTCTAAGTTTTCACTTATTCAATGTATGTGCCACCCATCTCCCCCAGAGGGCTCACGATTAAAATCCAGAACAGTGAAAGCAATCAAAATACAATGATCTATTAAAATTAACTAGTAACAATTCTGTATAATGGGGACGTGGTGGCGCAGCGGCTTAATGACGCTGAAAGTTGCCGGCCAGAAATGGCTGACGCTTCGGCGGTTCGAGTCCAGCCTTCGCGTTAACAGGGTGAGCTCCTGTTTCCTCCCCAGTTCCTGTCAACCCAACAGGTCGAAAACTCACGTGAGTAGATAAATGGGGACTCTCACTCCGGTGGGAGGAAAAATGCTGGCAGCGCCTTAGAAAAAGGAGTCGGGAGCAGTTGCCGGTAAGCAACGGACACCCCGCCTCCTGTGCTTGCCAGCTGGGCTCTGCTCTAGGAAGGAGGCTCTGGCAAACCACTTCCGAAAAACAGTTGCCTTGAAAACCGCAAGGATTCGTCCAGGCAGTCACTGCAGGGTCAGTAATGACTGAGCGCAGACAAAAAGACTACGGACAGTCCAGGATGATGGGGGGAGCAGTGTTGATCATCCCGCCAGCCAATTCCAACCACGCGAGCCCCCCCCCGTCAAGCGTTAGTTAGAGGAGCCGTGGGCCGTTTGGGGTCGCATTCTGCGCCACGTCCCCAGCGCAGGCGGCCGTGTGACCCGGCAGTGCATCCAAGCCCCTGCGCAAAGCGGGGGCCGCCGGAGAAGGTAAATCTCTGAGCAGCCCAAATAACGAGGAAGGTTTTCGGGGGCTCTGAAGGCGTAAGACGAGGAACGGCCAGGTGTCAGGCGTTTTCCTTTGTCCTGCTGCAGGAGACGGATTACATCATGTCCTATTTCGACAACGGGGAAGATTTTGGGGGCGACAGCGACGATAACATGGACGAAGCGATCTACTGAAGGCGCCCCGCGTTTCGACGCCCGCCTCGCCTGGTGAGCGTCCCGGATGTCCCATCGTGGGGGTCTCGAGCTCTTGCAAGCTGTCGAAGAGGCGCCCCTCTGGCCTCTAGAGGGCACCCCTGCCCCACTTTTGCGACTGCTACATGATGCTCGCATGCTCCTCCCGGACCTTATAGCCAACAGGCCTGCAATTCTCCAAAAACACCCTAGCAAACGCTCTTCAGAGCTGGGGGTTATCGTTCTCCAAGCCCAGGGGCTCCGGTGGTGTGGGACCGCATCACCCATCGTCCTTGGCCGGCCCCTCCCCCTGGCTCTCATCCAGCAGGGTTTAGTGGCTGGAGTCCCAAGCAGAAGGTCGGGGAGCTTTCCGAATGAGAGGACACACCTTGAATGGAGAGCGAACCCTCTGATCTGCTGGGTGGGGCCGTTTGGCACGTGGGGCTACCCTATCTGCTGGAGAGGGTGGTTCTGCAAAAAGGGGGAGGCAGATGCAGGTCCAGGTGTGCTCCTCATGGGGGGGAGGCGGGGAGGAGGGAAGGTGCCATCTGTGGAAATCAGCAGGAATGTTCTACAACGGTGTTTCTCAATCTCGGCAGCTTTAAGATGTGTGGACTGCAACTCCCAGAATTCCCCAGCCAGCCTTGCTGGCTGGGGAATTCTGGGAGTTGCAGTCCACACATCTTAAAGCTGCCGAGATTGAGAAACACTGTTCTACAACCTCCAGTTTGTTGATGTTCCACTCGAGATTGATCTTAACCGCGTGTCCAAGAACGACGGCAAGAATGAGAATCGAGCTCTTTTTCTTTCCCTCTAGAGAACCGTCTACATAGGATTTTCCGTTTAAAACAAGTTGGTGAGACGCTGGCGAGGGGAAAACCACAATCGTGCACCCAGTGGCGATGAAGGACGCACCTGCTCTTTTCCACCTGCCAGAGCTCCGAACCCCGTGGGTCTCTCAGCCGCCTGCAGATGGTGGCCGTGAACAACCCGGCCTCTCGAGATGTGTTGGATTGCGACAGTCGGCACAGCCGTGTTTGCTAGTCCAGAATGGAAGAATTTGAACAGGGATAATGGGAGTGGCTAATCAGAGCTGCACCTGTTGCATACCTGCCTGGAAGGCTGACATCATCTCGGAGAAAAACGGGATGATGACGCCGAGCTGTTTCCTTCCCATCGTGGAGGATTCCTGCACGGAACATTGTAAGACAGATGTTTGCATCTTTCAACATTCATCTTTTTCACTGTCTGCATCTGCTTCTGATAGCGGGTTGACATATGCAGATGTTAAAGCAGCAACACTCTCTTCTCCCTCCATGGCTTGGAAATACACAAAGTGAATTTTTCCTGCTGTTTCCGTGTCTGCATGTAAAACGTTTGGTAATTGGACATTTTTAAATGGCGCTTTGGGGTAGCAAATGCATTAGGATCCGCCCGTTTTTGGTAGCAAACTGCGAGGAACTTCCCTTTCGTCCAGCCCAGAGTTTTCCAAACTTGGCCGCTTTCAGAGGTGTGGGTTTCAACTCCCAGAATTCCCCATGCTGGCTGGGGAATTCTGGGAAATGAAGTCCACACCTTTGAAAGTGGCCAAGTTTGAAAAACACTGGTTTAGCCCCGAGTCCATGGAAAGAGGAGCATGATTTTGCGGATAGTTTGGAGTGATTCTTCGGGTCTTAATTGCAGTTGGGAAAATTACGTAAAGTAAGATACTTTTCCTGATGTTGAAGATTGCCAGCTGCCAGAGGGAGCTCTTTTAAATGTGTACATAAAATGTTGGGTTGCAATTAAAACCCTGTTTAATTTTTCTCTGTCCTTAGCTGGTTTCTCTGGCTTTGCATTTCAGCAGAAATGAGCCTTTTGGCTTAAGCCAGCCCTTGTGAATTAGGGTGAGGCAGGGTGGTGCCACAGGCCTCGATGCCCATGTCAATATCCTTTGAATTAAAAGAAATCAGAAGTTGGACGTTGCTGCAAAGGTGCATCTGGACCAGTGTTTCTCAACCTTGGTCACTTTAAGAGGGGTGGACGTCAACTCCCAGAATGCTCTGGGTGCCACATTTTATTAGAACATAAAGCGATGGGGGGCGTTTACTATCACATGTAGCTTAAAATTGCCCACCCGCCCAGGAGAAGATTCAGAGTGGGGAAGAGGGTGCTGGGCCCTGTGTGGGCAGGACCCTGGCCAGTTTCTCTTTCGGTCCTGGGACGTTTGGGGACCGGCCATGCTGCTTCTGGGACAGGCTTTCCGTGCTCCAGAAGGTCTCCCTGGACTTTGCATCCCGAAGAGGAAATGGCTGCGGAGCGCTGATGAGCAGAAGTTTCTGGCCAGGTGCGAGATTTGGCTGGGACCAAGGCTTGGAAAGTTTTGGGCGTAATAGCAGAGTCTCTTCCTGTAGCTAGGTCTCTGCCCATAAATTAATCTCTTTTTGATTTAAGGAAGCTGAACGTGGGGAGCAGGATCTTGTGGCATCTGGTTCCAGGAGCCTCGCTGAAACAAAGCAAGCCCTCTTGCACAGAGCAAAAAAACGGGAATTTGAGACAAGGTGAAAGAAAGGGTGGAACTGCTTGCGTGCAAAAACACACACAATTTTCAGAGAATCTTTGCTATTATTTTTGAGACACCCCCTGTCAGCAAGTTTGGAGTCTTACGATTGTAGAAACAGAGTTTAAAAAAGGAATGATTCCCCCCTCAAGGATGAAGAGAATGACAACCCATGTTCTGGGTTGTCATAATACATCGAAGCATCAATTAACCAATTATTCTGCTGAGCCCCAAAAAACTAACGTGTTCGAAGTGACCAAAGGTTACCTTGTGCGAACGGCACATGGCTGGGTTAGCACAGCTATTCAGTACTTGAGCATTTTTCACTTCCACCATTTGTGTCAAGCAGGAAGGGAATAATGCCAAGAGCCGCAGTTCTGAAAACGTGATAAAAATGTGACAAAAAAAAAAAAATGTGACAAAAGGGCCGAGTTGGCATAATTTATGCTGATTGAGAGTTGCTGTTTCTTCTTCCCTCAATAATCAAATTTGTATTGTCTAGAAAAAAATGCACGTTTAATGCACATCAATTTATTTTGTTTGCCTAATTTATGCAGATCTCAGTTGCATTTCCCTCTCCTTACAAAACCCCATTTTCTAAGGAAAGAAAATGCAGCGTATTAAATAATGTGTCCTATATCTTCTCTAGAAGGGAAGTGGAAGGAAATGACATATTTTGATCTGGAGGTCCTGACCTGAGTTTTTCTAACCCATCTTGCTTGGTCTCTGGATTGGCCCCTCTTTTCACTCCTACAGCTTCCTAAACATCCTTAAGGCCTGGCTGAATTTGATCACTGTTCCAGTTTATAAAATGGGCAATAAGCAGGACCCTGCCAATTATTGTCCAGTTAGCTTGTTACCAGGAATAAGCAAATTGTGTGCCAGATTTCTGGACATTAAGCTTTCAGGTTGGATTTGCACGGAACATATTTTGGCTCGAGAACAGGCAGGGTTTAGACCTGGCTACTCCAAAACGGCCCAAAGTGTGTAATTTTATATCATTTAGCTGGAAAATACTCCAGCCCTTCCACGGGTGCTCTGTTTGTCCCCTTTATGGGCAAAGGCTGCTCTCGATTTTGCCTCTCGCAAACACCTTTGGAGGAAGTTAAGAATTTCTTGACCTCAATTTTTCAGAAACGAAAATTCTGGTATTCTCAAGAAAACATTTTAGAACTCTTCCCCGTGTAGCAGAAATGGGAGACTCACTGAGCAGGTTAAAACCTTCAAATAGCTGGGTATCCGTTTTCGATCTTCCACCTGCTGATCTAACCCAGTGCACAAGCTTAATGCAAAAGTCTTTTGGAGCGCCCCTTGCATGGTTAAGCATGCAAGCTCTTGTGCGGATAATCATGTCTGCAGCGATTAAACTTTGGAAGGCCAAAGTCTTGGGCCAGTTACATGATTTATATAAAGAATTATTCTGCATGGAGGCTAATCAAACACAATTCTTCACCTCCTTAATAAGAGTGCCACACTTGACTCCTAATGTCCTGATACGGTTAGAATTAGGCTGTGTCTCCATCCATCCATCCATCCATCCATCCATCCATCCATCCATCCATCCAAATTTGTTATAGACGCCCTTGGTAAGTTGAGGCTCATGGATCAAGACATTCAACCAGATGTTCCCAGGTGTTTCACAGCTGCTGTACTTTTGTTCCTCTGCCGTGTACAATCCCCAAATATTTCGTTCACATCTTGCGTGTCCCACACAGGAGACTTCACATGGGTGTGATATGACAAGTAACCCATCAGGAGGGCAGCAGGCAGATACCCTAATCTCCATACTTGCTTACATTCAGGCTCAGAAATCGAATCTGTCCCATGTGTGCTACGTCACGGTCCGCTGTGTGCTCAGCGGGGTATGGAGCCAACAGCAGCCATCTCTCGATCCTTGACTTGCGTGCAGGATGGGAGGTTGTGGCCAAGCTCCTTGGTGATCCCTCCGTCCATTCTGGGAGTTGAAGTCCACACACCTCAAAGTTGCTGAGGTTGAGAAACACTGCACGAGCCACGTGTGGGAATGCGCTCCCCTGCTCTTTGTGGGCAATGGAGCCTCACTGAAGTGCAGTTCTAGAGACTGTCTTCTTGCTGACCAGCTGGCCCATCTTGTCTGGGTTTAATTCTGAGGCTGGTTCTGGAGTTGCAGAGGGACCAACCAGTAGAAATGCCTGACCAGCATGCAGGGATGAATCCATGGAAATTGTCTGAAGAAAGCTTTAGTTTGTCTGGGGGTGGGTTAAACTACTGGGCTCCTTGAGGAATTCCTTCTTTCCTGCCACCTAAAGAACCTCCTGCACATAGAAACGTCGTATGTGCTGAAGAAAGCAAAGCCGTCCATTCTCTGATTTGATGTATTCCAACAAGATGTTCACGACACCTTGAGTCTTCTGGTTGGGTAAATTTTTCTCCTCTCATTATTACTACTCTCTATCATCAACATCCCAAGCTCTAACTTTATTTATGGCTGTCAGAAATCAGAGACCAGTTTAAGCAATGGCCGGTGCTTTTCCTGGGCTCTGTGTCCTCCCCACCCCCAAATTCTCCTTCCAGCTATTGCTGGTTGTGTTTTTCTGTGGAAATTGGACGGGAACCTCCTTGTGTCCAGAGCCATTGTTGTTATCATCTCAAGCCTTCTGGTGTTCATCCAATGCAGGCTTTCTCAATCTTAGCTCAAGTCCACACATCTAAAGTGGCCAAGGTTGAGAAACACTGATCCAGTGTGGAGGAGGAGGAGGAGGACCCGTGGGCCAGGAGTGATGGAGTGGGGAGCCACTATGTACCACAGGGTGGGATTTTCCTCTGGATGCTGCTGAAAGCCAAGTCTTTCCAAGAATATCTGAAGGGCAAGGATGCTCGTGGTTGGGTGGCTTACACACAGCTTCCACCAGTGGTGGCAATAAGAGTTCCTCGGAACACACATCTCTGCTCTGACTCCCAATTTTGTGATGGCATGGAATTATGAAGGCCAGGCTCAGGGAGATAAGCATTTTCTTAGCTCACCAGAACCGCGTGGGAGGAACAAGAGGATGAGACTGGCACCTCCCTGAGGAATTCACACTGTTGTGGCTGGAGGACTTTGGGAGCTGGGGTTCAATCTGGGAAGATCTTGCTAGAGGTTGTAGCTAATAAACATAGCTGGACTGAATTGGCATGGTCTCTTGGAGTTCCTTGGGCTAGGCCTGACATCAATCAAAGTCCTCCAGCCACAACAGTGTGAATTCCTCAAGGAGGTGCCAGTCTCATCCTCTTGTTCCTCCCACGTGGTTCTGGCGAGCTAAGAAAATGTTTATCTCCCTGAGCCTGGCCTTCATCATTCCATGCCATCACAAATTTTTATCCATTAAAGGTATTTGACGTGTAACATAACTCCTGTGCAGGCGTGCCAAACCCTTAACTCTGGTTAAGAAAACGCAGTGGTGTTCACATACATGTTCACACCAACAGGTATCTGCCTCCCCTATGACATGCTTAACTAAGCGCGAAGTACCTAAGCACCGGAGGGCCTTTACTCTGGCACGATGCCATGCCCTCCCCTCAGCTGTCCTTGAAGATCCCTTATCAAGCGAGAAGGCCCCGATGACTCTGGACCCACAGAAACACCAGAGCCGGTGCTTCTCCAGGGCCTGTATCACACACGTGCCCGTGGCTATAAGATTATGTAATACTTGTACGTGGCTATAAGCATGGCACGTTCGTACTAGCCTCATCTCACCACGATTGCATGAACACCCAGGGCGCCCAGGACAATTCCACCCCTCCCTGCTGCTCTCAGATACCAACCCTGCCACGACATATAATGTTGCCAGGTTCTGCGCAGCAGTGATTAAAATTTGTCGGGTGCCATAAATTAATTTTAATGAGCATCTAGTTTGTCTTCCTAGAGTGCTCTGATAGATACAGTCTGCCACATACTAACCCTTATGCCCCCTATGCTCATCTCATGCTCCTACCCCTCCTTGTAGATTCCTTTTAGATATACACTTTCTGTGTTACATCTTTTAGCTTTTTATTATTATTATTATTTAGACTCTGATGCGTTTTCTATGCTTTTTGATTGACTGCACCCCACCCTCCTTATGCTGGGCTTTGATTTCATTTGATCCGGTGTTCGCATAACGTGCTGGGTTCACGGAGCTTGCTAAGGCGAGGGCTGGGTTCCCGCGTGATCCTGAATCCCGGATGACCCAACCCCGTTGAGCCTAGCTTATTGGGTGTGTGAACCCAGTGCCGGGCTTTGGGCATCTGAACCCCGTCTGCTTTTTCCCCACCTGCAGGAACAGAGTCTCCAAAGAGGCCAGACTCTCAGACACTTTGGCCGAGTTCACACCATAGTCACACTTTGCTTGCTTAGCTGGGCCGGCAGAGCATCCGAAGCTGGAAACCACCCCTGGCTATAAGATTGTGTAGTACTTAGACGCGGCTCTAAGTATTGCGCATTCGTACTAGCCTCGTCTCACCACGATTGCATAAATACCAGGGCGCGCAGTAGGCTGCAGGCCCAATGACTGAAAATTGGTGACATTATCTCCTACTATTTTTAAAACGGGCAACGCTTAAAACCTTTCGTATGAGACCTAAAAGGGTCTTAGCATTCTTTATAAAGCACCAGTGGGGAGTCCTGGGGGTAGAAGGGGTAGAAATGGAAGCAGTAACAGAATTCATTTATTTGGGCTCCAAGATCACCGCAGACGGAGACTGCAGCCATGAAATTAAAAGACGCTTGCTCCTTGGGAGGAAAGCTATGGCAAACCTAGATAGCATATTAAAAAGCAGAGACGTCACCTTGCCGACAAAGATCCGCATAGTCAAAGCTATGCTTTTTCCAGTAGTAATGTATGGCTGTGAGAGCTGGACCATAAAGAAGGCTGAACGCCGAAGAATTGATGCCTTTGAACTGTGGTGCTGGAGAAGACTCTTAAGAGTCCCCTGGACTGCTAGGAGGTCAAACCAGTCAATCTTAAAGGAAATCAACTCTGATTGCTCATTGGAAGGATTGATAATGAAGCTCAAGCTCAGATACTTTGGCCACCTAATGCGAAGAGAGGACTCTTTGGAAAAGACCCTGATGCTGGGAAAGATGGAAGGCAAAAGGAGAAGAGGACGGCAGAGGATGAGATGGCTAGATAGCATCACTGAAGCAATGAGCATGAAACTGAGCAAACCCAGGAAGGCAGTGAAGGACAGGAAGGACTGGTGCGATGCGGTTCATGGGGTCGCGAAGAGTCGGACACGACTTAACAACTGAACAACAGCAATGGGGAAAACCGCCCCCCCGAGGTAGCCTCTGTACAAAATATGAATTCCACTCATTTTTCATCATCCAATTTTGGCCTTCAGTCCGTCCTTCCATAAACCATTACCTACAAGCCAGCATGTTGCCAAGGTTGAAAAACACTGTTTTAAACGTTCTTTTACCTAGCTATAAGGAAAGGGAACAAGAGAAAATCCTATGCAAGGCTCAGCTTCCACAACTGAAATCCATGGATCTTTAATTATGGTGGCTGGGGAATTCTGGGAGTCGAAGTCCACCCATCTGAAACTGGCCCAGGTTGAAGAACCCTGCTTTAATGACTGGCTGAAAATCAAGCAGCGGAGCAAGCGGCCCGACGTCTCCGTAGGCTGGTTGCCGTAAATCTTGCTCCGCTTGTTGTGCAACTGGATCGAATGATTGCCTGGGGTTGGCTGGTGCGCCTCACCTCTGCTTCGCAGGGAAAGCGGCGGAAGAGCTGTGGAGTGGGCCACGCCTGCCTGGACCCTGCCCACGCTGACTCTTGCCCCGGGCTCTGAGGGCTACGTGCAGGAGGTCTGCTTTCCGCCAGCCTCGTGACTCTCCTCCGATAAAGCAGGCTGCGGGACTCGGCCCCATCCCGGCTCCCTCGGACTGGCCTGGCCCAGATCCAGGCGGCCTTGCAACCGGGTCTGCTTCAGCACAGCCGCTGAATGGTCTCTGCCGGATCCTTCCTCCCTTTTCTCGCTGATGTCCTTTGGTTTAAGCCCAGCCTAATTTTCCACGGCGGCCGAGGAGACGTCTGGGCAAAGCGTCATCTGCCCGTCTAGGCTTAAACTCGTGGAGATCTTTCCCAGGCACATTTGACTTCAGAATATATTTTTTAGGAAAAGGCTTTTGACTCTCTTTCTTGAAGGGGGGGCGTTTTCCACTTTGCACCCACCTGGCCTTCTGAAAGTCAGATTGGGGGCTGGGTGGGGACTCACCCCAAAACAAGTGCAGAAAAAGACCAGGGCTGAAATCATTAAAATCCTGCTCTTCAACGTTGGGCGTTTTAGGGCCACGGCTCTGATTACTTGAAAGAAAAACAACCTGACCTTGGGAGCAATTTTCACTGACTTAGTGGGAATTCTTCTGAGTCACCGTCATCAGACTCTTTTTATCTTAAGGGTTTAATGATCAGCTGCGTTTAAAAATCGAGGCATTGATTTTTATACATAGGAGCATAGCGCTGTAAACCCCTTGTTGCTCTTTCGGAAATCTATCATTGAGACAATCCTGCTGTTTTCTCCCCCCACCCCCCCGGTGCATTTTATCTTTTCTATTTCTCAGCTTAATCTTTCCTGATAATTCACCCCATCCTGCCCCCAGTTCCCCCCAACCCCCTGTTTCCAGAAAGTGGGGTTCCCCCGGAGAGTAGAATTGGTGAGGCTGGAGACCTTTTCCCTTAGAGATGCGGCTATGTTCAAGGGAGGGGCCACAGAACCGTCATGTAGTCTCTGAAATCGACAGAGCAAGACTTTTTCACTCAAGGCAGGAAAAATGACATCAGCTACCCTCTCTTTTCCAAGAGGTGTTTTGAGTTCCCATTTCTTGGGCCATGGACTTCCATGGAGAGAAGGCTGGCCATGGCAGGAGATGCCCAACTGAAGGAAAGGATGGTGATGCGGTAGGCCAGGGGAAGGTTCTGCTCCAGAGACGTCAAAAAGCTTTGGAGGCAGGGTCCTTCCACCGACTTTAGAAGACCTTGATAGAGCTCAAAAGGTTGCCCACCCCCTGCCCGGAGATGCCCATGGAGTTACTGGGCGCTGAACTTGACTCAAGGGATCTTTTCAGCCAAGATGTTGAGGGTTCTCCAAGACCTGATTTGTGCTTACTCTTGATCAGTGTTTCTCCACCTCAACCACTTGAAGAGGTGTGGACTTCAACTCCCATGGCTGGCTGGGAATTCTGGGAGTTGAAGTCCACCCCTCTTCAAGTGGTTGAGGTGGAGAAACACTGCTCTTGAACCTGCTGCTTCAGTGATTTTGTGACTTTTTCAAATAGGCTCAGAGAAAATCAGGATTGAGGAACTGTGTGAAGTCAGTACATACTGCTGGTTTTTCTTGGGCACCACCCGGCCTCGTTCGAGATTCAGACCGCAAAGCTCTGGGCAGCCACGAGATGGCAGCCGAGAGTGGACGTCTGGCCTCTCTTGACTTGGTGGCCATGCAGATTTCTGCCCTCGGGTGCGGCTTGTCTAAGCCAGGTCATGCAATCTTCCAGTTTCGTTCTCTTTCTGCAAAAATCCTGCGGAAACAGGAGAAGTTGCCACAATGGTGTTTGACCGGCGCTCCCCAGCAACTGAAGGTTTGGAAAGAACATTTTCTCTTTTGGATCCGGGGAAGGGGACTCTGGCTTTGTTTTTCTCCGCTGAAATGCTCCCCCGCTTCCTTCCTTCTTGGAATTTTAAATCAACACATCAGGAAGTTTATGGCTCTGTTAGGGTTGACAGGTATATGGCACCAGGGAGAAACAAGGAGGAGTGGGTGTAATAAAACACAGGCCGAGGCTTGCCCAGCGTTGGGTCACGTAGCAACCGAGCTTTTTCCCAGCAGCGGGCAGATGAGAAGGTCGATCTGGAGCCGAGCCTCCGTTGAACCAGTCACGGAGGAGGGGGCCTGGAGGGACCCTGCCCCTCTCTGAAAAGCCCCTATTCCTTTTTTAATTTTTTTCAATGTGATTTTTATTAAAGATTTTTTTTTTAAAGTTTAAAAACGAATGCAAAGTAATAGAAAGCGGGAAAAAGCGAAGGAGCTGAAAGTAATCAAGAGAAAGCTAAAAGTGCAAGAAGGGGGGGAAGTAAAAGAAAAAAGAGAAAAGAAAGAGAAAAGATACAAAGAAGTAGCATTTCTAAGTACAATGATAAATTTACCTCTCACTCTATGGTTACAACGTAACTCTCTTCTTCCTGTAATCTATCCTGTCTAATCATCAGAACCATAAATCATAAGCGCATGTTTTTTCTGTTTCACGTAAAAAGTCTATAAAGGGTTTCCCGTCAGCAGTAAACGTAGATACTGTCTTTTCTCTGATCAAAGAAGTCAACTTAGCCATCTCTGCAAGTTCCATCATCTTCACCAACCGTTCCTCCGTTGTGGGTAATGCCGGATCTTTCCATCTTTGTACATACAATAATCTCGCTGCCATTCTCATGTCCAAAACCAAACCAATGTGGTATTCTTGATTAGGTGTTGAGGGAAGGCATCAGCCAGGAGAACCATCACCAAATCGCTTTGCTCCAGCCCAGCCAACCCTGGTCTTAGGCAGGAGAACATCTCCACAGCCAACCTTTCTGACACGCCCTCCTCCCTCTAGGACTGAGCTTCTTTGACTTTGCAGCCCTTGAAGCTTGGGTTCTGCTCCAATCCTCTCCCATTCCTTGTTCTTCCTCTCCACAACTCCTTGTGTGATGGCTATTGCTGGAGACACTTCATCTACAAATCTCAGATCCTCCCTGTTCCTCACCCAAGTAGGCAGATCTTCCTTTCTTGCTTCACGGTGACGAGCGGTGAGCATTCCCTATGAAGTGTGCGTGAGACCGGCACGTTTGGCAGCAGTCTGTGCCTGAAAAGCAGGTGCTGGGGGCTAATGGAAGGGGGAGCTTTGCTTTCATAAGCCCGCCAGCAGGCATTTTGCAGAAACAGGTCTGGAGGTGGCTTGGAAGCCGCAGAGGATGAGACCGGCTTTTGGGGTTTACTGCAGTCAGCTGGTCCTTCTGCTTTTGTGGTGTCAAGTCTGGGGGACGGCCATGCTGGCTGGGGACAATTTTACGTATGTATGCATGTATGTATGTATTTATTTATTTATATAGCCACCCATCTCACGCTGGTGACTCTGGGTGGCGCACACATTCTATTTATTTATTTATTACATTTATATGCCACCCATCTCCCCCAGAGGGTGACTAGGTGTTGATAGTCAAGACATGATGGAAATTCTCATCCAGATTAGAGGAGAACCAGAGGACCATCTGCTTTCAAAGACCCAGAAGTTCATTTTTGTCTGAGCCAGCTTCCTCACCCTGGTCCCCTCCCAATGGATTAGACGTCAACCTCCATTAGCTGCAGCTTGGCATGGCAGGGACAATAGGAACCAACATCTGATGGAAGGTGGCCTAAGCCCACTTGGCCAGGGGGGACCTCACCCCTCTCCCCCTCAGAGAAACCAGCATCCAGGAGGACACGTCCAGCAGCTTCTCCTCAAGCTCCATTTTGCTCAAGGAAGGAGCATTTTCAGGCACTTGCTTGCAGATATTAGGAAGAGCCAGACAGAAAGAAACACTATCGATAGAGGACATCTGGTCATGTACTGAAGGCTGACGCTTAGCCAATGCATGCAGGATGCTTGGGGGAAAGGAATTGAGTCATTAATCACTTTGGCCAGTGAGACGGAGAGGATGTGGGAGAGTTTATTTCCCATATAAACTCTTTTTCCGTTCTGCAGGAAAAGAGGGCAAACACAGGAGCTGGACCCTTGCCGTAGTTAAGGGATAGAGCAGTGTTTCTCAGCCTTAGCAACTTTAAGAGAGGTGGACTTCAACTCCCAGAATTGCCCAGCATGGCTGGGGGTGGGGATTCTGGGAGTTGAAGCCCACCTCTCTTAAAGTTGCTAAGGCTGAGAAACACTGGGATAGAGAGAAATGTAGCAAGAAAACCAGGAAAATGGGGATCAGATCATGAAGATCCGACTGGATTGAATTGAATTGAGTTGGTGGGTATCCAAGACCCACATTTTGGAGGGATCCAGGTTGAGGAAAGTGGGAGCGAAGCCTGCAGGTTTCTGAGCCCGTTCCACCTCACAGGGATCCCCTGAAACCCGAACACTCAAACGCTTCAAAGACCAAGGGAAGACCCTCACCAAAGCTATTGTTCTACCCAGCCTGGATCTTGACTGTGTACAACTGTGGTTTGTTCTGCTTTTGCACCAAAAGCTGTAAAGGAACTTCCGTGGGCAGGAAATGCACACGGTGAACTAGTGCGCTTCAAGTCCGCAGAGCTGGCTGTGTCACATGGGTCCCCCTCCCAGAGTTGATCTGTCCGGTTGATGCTGCGAAACCAGGGGGTCTGGCAAGGACTGCAGCCAGGGGTGGGGTGGGCGACCTATGGCGCATTTCGCCATTTTGGTTTTACTCTGGTTAAGTGTGTATGAAAAGCATTTGTTTTCTGCTTTTCAAGACACAGACACAGACACGTTCATAAGACTTAAATGACTCATTTTTATTCAGAGATTTGGAGCGTGCTTCTCCAAAGTATTTGAAGTATTCTGAAATATTCTCCAAAGCGTATAAAGTATTCAGGTGTCTACCAAAGATAACCCAGTCTTGAAAGTTTAGTTTCTCAAAATCTCTAAACAGTGGTTTTGTACACCAAGATGCAGAAACCAGAAACGATTTACAATTCATTAAAAAACGAATCCCCAAACTCTGAATATTTCAGTGATTATGTGTAAACCATATTCTGCTGACTTCGCCAGGTTCACCCCACACCATATTTAGCTGCATTGGGTGGACTGCTGACCCCACACGCTATACCAGAGCCAAACGCTCAGATGCAGGCTTGCCTTGTTGCGTGAGCTCACCCGTCCCTTGCAGGCTTGCATTCAAAAATAGCAGTGCCAAAAGCTTGTCCTCCATGGTTGCCCTCTCTGGCTAAGACCTCTACTCTCAACAGGGAAAGGAATTAGCACCAAGAAAGGCCTTAAAGCTTTTGCACAACGGAAATCCATGTTTAAGGCAGGAAGGAAATCCCTCTCTCTGCCAAGACCTCTGCTTTGTGATGGTATGTGGGAATGACCTTGGGAGACAGGAGGAAGAGCCGCAGCCTAGGCCATGGGTCTGCCTCCTGTCTCCCAAGGGCATTCCCACATGCCATCACATCTGCCAGGAGGAATGTGCAGGACAGAGCTTCCAGCTGTTGTTCTATGGAAACTGTCAGAGTCTGCACACTCAGTTCCCAAGTTCAGTAAATCCTCTGGACTCTATTTGATTCCATCAAAGATTTCTTTATTAAGAAGCAGCATACAGCGTCTATAGATTGTTGACTCTAATTTTCCCCAGCCTGAAGCTTTCCTTTTAACCCCTTCCCCCCCCCCCCCACTCTACTTTTCCCTGCAGCCGCAAACAGATCTGGGGAGCAGTCGGGTAAGGTGGAAGTGTCTCCCCGTGGTTCAGCTGCTTGGTCGGCTTGGGAAGCGCTAGTTTTAAGAGACTGGTTTTAAGCGATCACAGCAGATTGTGGTTGGCAAGTGGTTCTGCCAGGTTTAGCCCAAAGAACTCCAAGAGACAATGCAAATTCAGTTCTGCTGTGTTTATTAGCTACAACCTCCAGACAGAAAAATCTCCCCAGACTGAACCCCAGCTCCCAAGCCAGCCAGCCACAACACCGTGAATTCCTCAGGGAGGTGCCAGCCTCATCCTCTTAAACTTCCCACGCTCCTGTGGTGAACTAAGAACACACTTATCTCCCTGAGCCTGGCCTTTATAAGTCCATTCCATCACAGGTTCCCCCCTGGCCAGGGATGCTCAGAAGTGGGGAAGGCAGCAAAGCTGGAGGGTTTAACCAATGGCTTTGCTTATTCCACCTGACATCAGGACACCTCCATCCGGCAGCAAGTCAGAATAAGGGCAGGACAAGCAGCAGGAACAGCCAGTAGCAGCCAGTCTAGTTTCTTCTGGGTCAAGGAGGGGTGAAGACTATTTCAGCTCAACTATGGGGAAGACTCATATTTGCAAGTAGAATAGTGCTTCTCAACCTTGGCCGCTTTAAGATGGGTGAACTTCAGCTCCCAGAATTCCCTAGCCAGCTGTGCTGGCTGGGGAATTCTGGGAGTTGAAGTCCACCCATCTTAAAGCGGCCAA
Organism: Liasis olivaceus; assembly: GCA_030867105.1. Classification (NCBI taxonomy): domain Eukaryota; kingdom Metazoa; phylum Chordata; class Lepidosauria; order Squamata; family Pythonidae; genus Liasis; species Liasis olivaceus. Next base: position 20,315,527 of record CM061356.1, read on the forward strand.
GGTTGAGAAACATTGTATTAGGCACATGAAAGATGCAAATTCTTATTGGCGCATAGTGGAAGTTAAGTCAATGCCAGATCCCCTACTTTAGGAATAGTGCAAGTCGAGTATTTACACGGGCATTTCAAGATTTAATGCTTCCCCCTCACCTCCCCTTGATTTTCCCAGCCTTTCTGGATCCTGTCCAGAGCAGCTGTCAAAGGCAGGACCGTTAGTGCTGCGACTTCGAGGGAGAGGAAAAGAGAAAGGAGCAGCTGGTTTCAGCAGCCTTTGGCTTTTGGAGAAAGCTAAGTAAATATTTTGTTCGCCTCGCTAGATTGCAATGTTCCCGCAGTTAAGGAGAAGCCAGACCGCAAAGACGCGATTAAGCAATCAGGTCAGGGAGGCCCAAAACAAGCCAGCGCAAACCAGAGTGCAGCGCCCGTACAAAATGGGAACATCTTCAGTTGTACGTACGGGGGCCATATTTTCTTGGGAAAAAATAAAGGACAAACCTGAAAAAGGGGCAAATCCGAAAGAGCTTCATAAGGCTAAAAAAAAAATTAATTGTTTATATTGATAACTTTGCTTTGGAAAGTGAAATTGAAGAGCCTACTGGCTGGGGAATTCTGGGAACTGAAGTCCCCGCATCTTAAAGTTTCTGAGATTGAGAAACACTGATGGAGTCTAACTCCCTGCCCAGTGCAGGAATCCACTACGGTATTTCAGGACCCCCAACGGGACGGCCATCCAGCCTCTGTTCGGCACCTCCGGCAAAGGGAAGCCCAGCTGTTCCGGAGGCCCTTGTGGCACCGAGGAACAGCTCTTGCCCTTGGAAACGTCTTCTGGATGACCAACCGAAATCCGAAGGCCTCTTCCTGGTCGTATTCCCCATAACTGGTATAATGCTGGGGTTGGAGATGGACACCAGCCTTTTCTAATTCAACTCCATTGTTTCTTGTCCTGTTCTGGTCGTGAAGAAGTGGAGATGTTTATTTGCCTTGTTTATGCAGAGTTCTGGTTGGTGCTGAACAACTATCTCTTCCTTGAAGAGTGACGTTGTCTAAAAAAGATAGCGTGGCATTTGAAGCAGTTTCTCTTCCCTCTTCCTTTCCGGCTGCCCTCCTTAGACCAAAGGGTCCCCTTAACCCTTGCATTCCCCCAGGAAAAAATTACCATTCCATCATAGCCCATATACGCGGTAGGGGGGGCACATTTTCTTGGGAAAAAATAAAGGACAAACTGAAAAAGGGGCAAATCCGAAAGAGGTTTCATAAGGCTAAAGAAAAACCAATTGTTCATATTGGTAACTTCGCTTTACGAAGGAACATTGAAAAGCAACATCAAGAAACACTTTACAGAAACACACAGTCCTAACACAAACATCTAAAACTGTCTGTGTGCATTTATTTTAAAAAGACAATTCCATTTCCATATTTTTCACCCAGACGTGGAAGACTGTGCATTAAGGGGCACCGTTGGTACGGTAAAAGTTGGAGGCCCAAATAAAGAACAACATCGAGTTTTTGAAAAATAAATCAATCTAAAGGACAGCCTTCTGAAATAGAGGACAGTCCTCTGTAATGAAGGACGTGCTGTCACTGTGGTCACTGCCCTGCCACGTCTCCTTTCCAAAGTTGCACGTGGGGAAAAGGACGTGGGGGGCTCCAACCGGCGTGGAAGGACCTCACCCTCGGTCTGTGCCCCCCCCCCCTTATTTTCCATGGCCAAGCTGCTTTCCATCTTGCACAAGCTCTTCCTCCTTGAAACGTTGCTAGCTTAGAGCCTGATTCGGCTGACCAGGGTCTGCGCGACATAAATCTCCCTGTGGCCGGAGGGCGACACGGCTTGCTATTTATCAAAAAGGCGTTGCATTCATCAGAGAGAGACCTTTCACATGCTGGTGAATCATTTCAGATTGTTTTTTTTTCCCTGAGCCCCTAAAACAGTGTTTCTCAAACTTGGCATTATTATTATTATTTATGATTATTATTATACACACACACACAGAGAAAGTGCTTTAACAAAAAAGTGAAAGAAATGACAACAGAAAAAAAAGCATGTTAATATGTCATTATAACAGTAAACAATTACAATTCTATATATACCTAATACAAATATTATTCAAGTACGTATTTATTTCTAATAGATTTATATGATTATCATTTTTTTAACCCAGTGTATTTTGTATAAATGAGTCCCCCATTTCATGATTCTCGGCCATACAAAGTCAATGTCTGCAGACAATCCGCTCGTAAGTGGCGAGCGCAATCAGGTCTTCAATCCGTTGAATAAAGGGGGCCGTCCATGTATCTTTCCAACGCTGCGATATCAGTCTTTTGCAAACTCGGCAACTTTAAAATGTGCGGACTTCACGTCTTAAAATTGCCAAGGCTGAGAAATGCTGGACTGGAGCGCTGATCTCTTTGGAGTTACCAGAGATGGGTGTGCAGCCAATTATATTTAGGCAATAATCGTTGGAGTTCTCACTTCTACATGTTCTCACTTCTTAGCACAGTAGAAAAGCAGGTTTTTTTCCTCCAAAAGCAAGCCCATGTGTTTTTATTTGGTCACTTAAATTCAGCATGGATCTATGTAAAGCATTCCACTAGAATAGCCCCGTGAGTCTCCTGCTGATTTGGACCACAGCTGAAACCCCACCTGTCTTCCAGGGGAATTTCCAAGATAGAATGCCCTTGGCGCTGAGGTCTCCACTTCACACCCACAGCTAGTAGGAGTCTCCCTGCATGGATTTGTCAGGCTCCTTTAAAGCCACGCGTGGATGAAGCCGGGGAGAGCAATCCTCTGATGCTTATCGCCGGCTCCTGGGATTCAGCGGGTGTGGGGTGGAGTGGGGGTCTTCTATCTTTAGCCTCCTGGCCAGTAGTCATATCTCATGACTCTAGCCAAGTCAGCCATGGCCAAGTCGGCCAGGGGTCATCACCCATCAGGATAAATCTGTCCAGCTAGCCGTATTCTGGAGCCTTCCAGATATACCGGACTACAAGTCCCATCATTCCAACCCAAGGATTTAGGGAAGTTTGAGTCTGACATACCGAGACTCCACTCTACCCCCCTAATTCTGGGTTCTCCATGTTCCCCTCTTCATGACATCCTCCATATTCAGAGATGCAGCGGTTTCCAAGCTTTGGGATAAAAACTTGGTGCCATCTTCTGCCAGTCTGAGAGGGCTGTAACAGGCTGTGCCGGATCGGGAGGGCAGCTGTCTCTCCCTTTGGAAATGCTCTGGATTAAATCTGGATTAAAACCAATCTGATTCAAGCTTCTCTGGGGCGAGCACCCGGGGGGGGGGGGGAGGGGGTTGGGATTGTTCAAATGCCAGGCGTTCCCAGGGCAGAAATTTTACTCTCTGATTCACCACTAAAAATAAGCCTTAAAAATTAAAAGTGTTTAGTGGACCGTTTTTAAACACGTTATGATCATTTATTCTCGGTTCTTTTGTAAAGGGCTCAGTCAAAAGTTGAGCTGTGTTGTGAAGGGTGACAAAAATATTCCCCTTCTCCAAAAAAGAGGTGTGTAATTTTTAGCATTGCTGAAAAAATAAAAAGAGAGCCTTGCCCAAATTAGCTTGTCTCTTTTGTAATTTGGCCTGCTTTCTCCAAATGATAATCACAATAATATGCATATTTAGATCCTGCCTTAATGATCTCAGTAGATCCCTGCTTCTCAACCTTGCCAACCTTGAGATGTGTGGACTTCAACTCCCAGCATTCCCCAGCCAACATGCTTGAAGTCCAGACATCTTAAAGCATGCTGGCTGGGGAATGCTGGGAGTTGAAGCCCACACATCTCAAAGTTGCCAAGGTTGACAAACACTGCACTAAATATTGCAAGAGAGGTACAGTACCCAGGCAGGTTATTTTTAAAGTGCGGTGCAGCAATTTCTCTGGGGGGCATGACTCACAGTCCTGCGGCTGGAATCACAGGCTGTTGCCCCACAACCTGCTGGGGGAAACAGAACTCGCTGGGAACGAAAGGAAATTGAGTGCAGGAAGTGGAGTTTTCTCCTGCGAAATGTCTGATTCAGCAGATAGAAATAGACTGCACTTGGTGACTCTGAACTGGCCGGTCTCCACCTTCCCAGGGCAGCCGGACCAATTTGCCTTGCGTTTACCATTCCAGGAACCGGGCAAATCTCACACAAGGTTCCTCGAGGCTCAGGGATGGACGAGGGAATCTGACTGGCAGCTGACTGGCCAAGATCAGGGGTGCCAACCTGGTGACACTTGGCCCCCAGGGAAATGAAGCTTCCAGACTCAGAGGGAGTTGGCATCAAAAGAGCACCCGGGGATGGAGCAAACGGGGAAAGGTGTGTTACTTTCAGCCTCGTCTACTTGAATCTCTTTGGCCATAAAATAAATGTTAACACTGATTGATTACAGGGAGGTTGCAATTAGGGCAGATTCGAATAAGGCGATATTCGATTGAGGGCGAATTGTAAATTGATACCAGGTGGCGTTTCACGCAACCCACCATTCAGTTAATGCAAGGCTAGCGCGTGTGCAATTGAGGCTAGCGGATGTGCAGTTGCGGTTTTACACGCTGCTCATCTTGGCGGCTGCAAGATGGAGAAAAGGAAGATTCCACCAGAGGAAAACAGTGCAAGTTTTTGAAAAAAAGAAGCTTGTTATGACGTCGGAGCAGAAGTCTGATGGAATTGAACGACGTGAACATGGTCCTAGCAATATTAAAATAGGATGAGATGTTGGAATGGCTGAATCTCCGGTGTGCAATATTATAAAACACGCAGGGGAAACTGAAAATAAAAAAGGTAAAGTTGCATCAGCTTTTTGTGGTCTGCAAACATCTACAAGGAGATTAGGAGACAACGAGGATGTTCTTGTCAGTGTAAGCTTACCTTTAGCAATGCTATTTAGATGTTTTTTGTTAGATTTTATTCATTTATTTATAGTTCAAATTTAGATACTGCCCATCTCACGAAGAAGTGACTCTGGTTTTGTGCCTTTGTTAACAATAAATTTAAATTATCAGTATATTCTTTTTATCCTTTACTCTAATATTTCGTTTATATACTGTATATAAACATTTATGTTTAACATTTTTCCTTACCCATTTCCCTTGAGCTGAAACCAATTTCCCTATTTCCCATGGAAATATCACTTCGAATAGTGCGAATTTGAATAAGGGGACCATTTCGTGGGGTCCATGAATCACACCACTCAAGACCTACCTGTATTGCATTATTTATAATTCACTTTTCTTCCATAGAGCAAAAGCTTTCTGCCCTGCCTTCATCATCAAGCAGCCAATAAGTTTTTTGGCTGACTGAGGATTCAAACCTAAGCCTGGCGTGTGACGCCCATCATTTCCTGCCCCTTCAGCAAAATCTCTGGGGAGCCCAAACAGTTGGCGTCGGTCTGTGAACAATTTGCATTCTGGGACAGGTCTTAGCAAACTCTGGTCCTGCTACTTTTCAGCTTCTCGACCTCAGGGATGTGGGCAGAGTGATCTGGCCCCATGCTTAAGGGAGAAGGTCTCTACCTCCTCATAGAAGGGAGAGGTAAGGGGTTCCCCCCTGCATAAAGAAAGGAGGAATATGATATTGGCTGAAGAAACTCTCCCTTGATCTGAGAGATCGTGTGCAAGCAAAGGCTGGTCCCAAAGGATCATTTCTGGGAAAGGTGAGGGAGAAGGTGGTGCCCTCACAGTGCCAGACCGAACTGAAAAATACGGATTTTCTGGATCCATTTCAGTTGGGTTTTCAGCCTGGAGATGGCCCTGAAATGGTGTGGGTGGAAACGGTGAGGCGAGGGACGGACTTGCTAGTTCTCCTGGACATCTCAACAGCTTTCATTTCTATCAACTAAGTTGTCTTTCTGGACTGCCTGGCAAGACTGGGCCCTGGGGACCCGTTTTAAAGTGGCTCTGGTGTTGGCCCAGTCCAACACTGGGTTCTATAAAGGCCTCTAATGGTTTGTTAATAAATTGATTCAGGTGGCCCTCACTGGCAGGAGGTTTGGTAAGTGACACCTTGGCCACTGACCTTGAAACTTGTCCAGACGTTGCAGCGGCTACCTGCTGATTGGTGCTACAAGGATTCTCTCTCTCTCTCCTGGAAGCTCTGTACTGGTTTCCATTTGCTTACTGGGCAGAAGGCAAACGTTGGCGTTGCCCTTTAAAGCCCTAAATAGTTGAAGGCCTATGGAAGGAGCCGCTTCTCCAGTTACAGCCGGGTGTGATTGATAAGAATGGCAGGAGAGCCCTTTGAAGCTGTCAGAAGCTTCTCCTCCTGGTATGCAGGAGAGGACTTTCTCTGCGTTGTTCCCAAGATAGCCGATCTGAAGGGCTGTCAAGTACAGGAGGGAGCGCACCTCCTGTCTGTCACCCTGGAGGGCAGGACCCAAATCAAGAGGCTGAAACTGCACGGAAGGAGATTCGGGTTAGATATTAGGAGGAATTTCCCAACGGTAGAAGAGCTGTCAACCAGTGAAAAAGGTTGCTTCATGAAGTGGTCTGTCACCGTCACCAGAAGTCTTCAAACAGAGGCTGGATCTGTCTGACATGCTTTAGCACACTGTTTCTCAACCTTGGCCGCTTTAAGGTGGGTGGGCTTCAATTCCCAGAATTCCCCAGCCAAACTGCACTTTGGGGAATTCCGGGAGTTGAAGCCCACCCATCTTAAAGTGGCTGAGATTGAGAAATGCTGCTTTAGCAGACCCTGCACTTCTGAGGTCATTCCCAACTCCATGATTCTATGATTAATAAAGCCAGATGCCAACCCGGCACATCTCTGAAGCCTAGGACTACAACCCCCATTCTCCTTAGTCAACAGGCCACTAGCTGAAGTTGTGGGAGTTGTCACTCCCTTAGATTAGAAAAGGACAGGAGGTTTTTGTTACCCGCCTCCTTTGGTTCTTGTGGACCCCTGTCCTCTAAAGCAGTGTTTTTCAAACTTGGCACCTTTAAGACGTGTGGGCTTCAGCTCCCAGAATTCCCCAGCATGGGAATTCATCCACACCTCTTAAGGTTGCCAAGTTTGAAAAACACTGCTCTGAAGTATCTTGCGTGGGTGCAGCCACACTTAGCAATCCCCTCCCTAAAACTGCCACCTATGTGAGAGTCTTTTTGACGCCAGTCAACCCTGCCAGATCTTTTAAAATTAGGCTAATTGTCTCTGTTGGCAGTTTGGTGCCTTTCTAATTGTGCATTGCGCAAAAGATTATGTCTTCTTTCAACTATACTGCATTTTTATTACTGTATGCCAGTGTTTTTCAACCTTGGCAACTTTAAGATGAGTGGACTTCAACTCCCAGAATTCCCCAGCCTGCCTGCTTTAAGATGTCTCGACTACAATTCAATGGGCTGGAATTCAGATTTTCTGCATGTTAACATAATGCAAAGGAAGTAACATCTGTTAAGATGAAATGACCAGCAGTAATGTTCGGCACCTAAAAGTACACCTTAGTTTCATGGGGCTAGTCGTACATCTAGAAATGTAATTTTGGTACCCTGGTTAAGTATTAGTTCCTCAATAGATGGAGGTGAAACCGACCTCTTGAGGACTAGCAGCTTTGGAAGTGTCATCATGACCAAATTCCAGCCTCTGCTACGCACATCTATACTTCCTGTGTTTAGCCTAACTGCATCAAAGCAATACTGGGTTAATAAATCCAGCAAATAAATACATTTTTTACTAGTCTCTGACTTCGTTAATTTAATATCTTTATTTTTTTTGTAAGAAAACAATATTTAATCTTAAAAAAAGAAACTTAAAATTAAAAAGACAAACTAAAAAGACAAACGAAGAAGGTAAAAAAAAATCTATCTTATATTTTATACAATAAATGAATAATATAACAACAAAACCTTGGGGAAACATTTCATTTATTGTTCTTTGTCAACTCAAATTCTCTGCAGGTTAATATAATCCAAAGGAGACCTAATGAGATCAGCAGAGAATATCAGATCTTGAAGATACCTTTTGCTTTTCATTAGGCAACAAGATATTTGCAAAATGCTTGTTTTCACTCAAAAGGTGCCATTTTGGCTTACTTGGGTCAAGGATTTTGTATTGAAAGAGGTTTTAAGCAGTCTTACAAGCAGGACATCACAATGACCACCCACGAATGGGCCAGAAGCCATTGCCATGGGCCAGCGAGTTCAACAATAAAGGAGTGTATAATGTGGAGTCCTTGGTGCGCTCTGAGCTTGGCTGTTTGCTTGCAGACGTTTCATTACCTGACTAGGTAACATCATCAGTGCTGGTGAGTGTGGGGTTTGCTGCCTGTTTATATACATAGCTTGCCCTGCCAGTGTTGGTTGGGGTGTGATTTTCTCCTTGCTAGTCCCTTGGTTAGTGTTGTTTTCTGCTGAATTGTTTGTCTGGGGTTAATCCCTGCTTATCTGGCTGCTGGAAAGGAGGTGTTCTGGTCTTGTTTCCTTCTTAGGAATTTTTTTTTATGGTCTCTTTTGAATGGTGTGTAAATGTGGTTTATCTCTATGTCTTCTGATGGCTGATTTGTCTGAACGCCAAGCTTCCAGAAATTCCCTGGCGTTTTTGGATTTAGCTTGGTCTAAATCCAAAATAAAGGAGGCCGTGACATTATTGCTCTTTAGATGTGCTTTCTTAATCTCAGAAAACGCCCCTGAGTTTCTATACTTTAAAAGGCCGTCTTCTTAAAAGGCTGCAGTGCTATGGGATAAAAGGCTGCTGTTTTGACGGTAATAATTACGGTGTGATGGGTGTTGCCAAGGGCAGCGCCATCAGCTCTTAGGCGCTGCTTCTGCCTCCAGCTGCGGGACTGAGAAGACAGGCAGCTTGCTAGCCGCTGTGAGTTCAGATATCTGTTTTTTTTACCCCACCCTGCAAATGGACTAGGGATTGTGGGCACTGAGTGCCCACTGACCCACAGATATCATTTGGGGGAAGACAAATGCCCACCACATCTTATCCTGCATCAGCTCCCCTTCTTTCTGCCAGTTCTCGAAGCGAAGGCACCCCCCCATTTAGATTTAAAAGGATGATTTTTAAAAAAGGTTGGGGGTGGGCAGCGATCTGCCCTCCTCCCCACTTCCTCCCCCTCCAGGGATTCTTTTGGCTCGGAGTCTCGTCTCCAAGAGGAACGCGAGAGGGAGGACTGGAAGGACGCCCAGAAGAACCCAGTTCAGGGAACTCACCCGCTTGTGAACCACGGAAGGGATCACGCATCCTCGGTGTGGCTGTGCATGTGAACCAGCCTCGCCAGCCAATCAGGGAGCCTGGGAGCCTGATCTTCCACCAAGAGCACGCCTGTGACACGCGCTGAAGGCATGTTGCTGTCTTCCAGGAACGAATGAGCCTTCGGGCTGCTTGGCGGGTCAGCAATCTTTGCAGGCATGCTCATATTTCCTGCGTTGCAAAGAAAGAAGGAAGAATGCACCGGGGCTGAAACAGTGCTGCTTGTTAGCAATGTTCACTTTCTGTGGGGAACAGAGGCGCCTTTAAGTTCAGCTGCAGCTCTGATGTGTGCTCTGTGACTATTTATGGCAGTGTTGTCCAAACATGGCTGGCTGGGGAGTTCTGGGAGTTGAAGTCCACTCATCTTAAAGTGGCCAAGTTTGGACAACACTGATTTATGGGGAAGAAGGACCAGTTTCACCTGATAAACCAAGACGTGGCCAGACACTGCCTCCAGCCCCCAAATCAGCTGCTGCCGTGTATTTCTTAACAGCCTAGGAAAATGCTAGATTTTGTGCAAAGCAGCAGTCAATCCGTTTCCCCGTGGATTTGCTTTCTCCCCCCCCCCCCGATGGTTAATTTGTTTATCAAGGACCAGGACGCCTGCGGCAGAGCAGTTCCCAGAATCCCCAGGCAGCAGGATGCAAAACATCTGGAAACTCCACACACCTGGCGTGGCTCATGCAACACGTCAAAGAGTGATTTGCCCTTGGCAGAGTTTAGGGGTTATATAAGGCTCCTCCCGCTCGCTGCCTTCCATTTTACAACCTCCAGAGCCCACGCCGGCTGGGGATTATGGGGTTTGAAGTTCGACCTCTTTGAAGGGCTCCCGTTTGGGGACGGCTGAGCGAGACTTCAAGAACGCACTTTGTGCTTTTCAGCCTTTGGTTGGCCCTCTGAAACCGAGGCATATCGGAAGCTACGTGGCCAAGCGGTGATAAGAATAGAAATCGTAATTGTCACCACAATAGCATGGTAGTCATAACCATGAGAGAATCAGCACTGAAATCTTGCTTTTCCCTACCCTTCTGGGGAGTCGGTCTACAGCTGCCTGTGGTGCAATGCGGTGAACACTGCGGGCACTCAGGGAAACTGGTCTGGGTTGCTTCTGGGTTCCTCTGTTTGAAGCAGCTTGATCTACAACAGTGTTTCTCAACCTTGGCCACTTGAAGATGGGTGGACTTCAACTCCCAGAATCCCCCAGCCAGCATGAAGTCCACCCATCTTCAAGTGGCCAAGGTTGAGAAACACTGATCTATAGGGGAGTGTTCCTTGGCCAGTTGAAGTCCACACAACTTCAACCTTGGCCAGCTGAAGTCCACCCATCTTCAAGTGGCCAAGGTTGAGAAACACTGATCTATAGGGAAGTGTTCCTGCAGATTCTCTGGACAAACGAAATGGAGCTAATGGCTCAAACCTACTTTTCTGGGTCAGTTGGAAGCTCTTTGAAGACAGGTACAGCTTTGTGGGCTCCTGTATTTTAGGGCCATGTGGAATTGGTGCAGCTTGCTCCCCCGAGTCTCCCAGCTCTTACCAGGCCCAGGAGCTGGCCACCTGGGATCTGTCTATTATAGGAAGACAGGCAACTGGAGCAGATTGGTCTCTCGGGCACCGTTGGGCGGGCAGAACGTTTGTTCCGTTTTTTGTCTTTCGTCAGGCAGTTTGGAAATGCCAGTGGGCCACCTGCGGCTTTGGGCGTGCCATGCCTGCTGCCAGCTTTCCTCTACCCACATAGCTTATGGGAGCCCATCTGGGCTGTAAGAGATAGATCGCTTGTCTTCTGAAAAGCGGGGATGTCAATGGGAAAGCGAAAGCCATGGGCCCAGGGCCTGCCGAGTCTTATCATGTGCCTTATCTCTTGCCGGTGAACTCAAATGCCTCCACCCGGCAGCAGGTAAATCACTCTGTTTTTTCAAGGGAATTTTCTGGAGAGAGTGTGAAAGCGAGAAAACAGCTCCTCTTGGATTGCTGGACTGTTCACAAATCCATCTCCATGGGAGTGGAGCACGTCTATCAACCCCCAGGCTGGATTGCCAGGAGATGTGGCCCCACCTACTGAGGCTGTATTAACTCCTTACAAAGCCCCCTGTCTTCTCAGGACCAGGTTGCCTCCTGCTTCTTGAGCAGTGAGAAAGTGGCCCGCCCTCTCCGTGCTGGTTGTTACTGTCAGCCTTCCCAGGTAGACCAGACAGGAAACACGACCAGATGAGCTAATTCTACTTTATTGTAAGGCTACATGAACAGAATCTTGCAAGTCTGAAAGCGCATCTCTCCCCCCGTCCCCTTTACAGTCTGAGAAGAAGTTAGGGAGGGTCCCTTCTGAGCCTCCTTCTCCTCCCATTATGCAGCTGCAGGCGATGCCCTCTCTTATCCGACCGTTCCCTTGACAGCATCTCTTCCCCCTTCTCCCAAGGTCTTTCTCACATACCATTACAGTTACCTATAAAACCTTAGATGGCACAGGGCCTAGTTATTTGAGGGACTGCCTGTCTCCCCCAGTATCTGTCCAGCTGATTCAATCTGGCAGGGTTGGCGCACACTCCAGGTTCCTTCAATTAAACCAGAGGTCCCCAAACTCTTCAGCTCATTGGCCCCTTCATGAAGTTTCAGATTGTTCATCAACCCCCAAACATTTCTTATATGAAAATAATTGAATAAATGCTACTTTAATTAATAGTACTGCAAATAATAATAATACAGACAACCTAAGGCCGCTCTCGCTGGCAGCCGACCAGCCAACGCTGGGTAACGCTGTCTCGCCACACCTCTTGCCTTCAGGACCAGGGACTGGCCTGGAGCCCCACAGAGACCCCAAAAGATTCATTGACCCCAACCGGCCTTCCATCTTTGATCAACCACCAACTGACCCCCAGTCATTTATCAACCCCTTGGATAGTCCCACTGATGACAGAAAAGACAATATCTCTATTTATTGATGACTGGAAACCCCTTATAGACTTTTTGCATAAAAAGGAAAAAAAATGAACTTACGATTTATGGTTTTGATGATTAGACAGGATAGATTATAGAAAGAAGAGAATCATGATGTAACTTTAGAGAGAGAAGTCGATTTATAATTGTACTTACAATTGCTGTAAAGAAGATTGAAAGCCACTTCTTTATATCTAAAGGACCCCAGATGTGCACCTTTTCTGCCTTCCGGAACGAGGTTCCCCCCAAGGTCCAGCTGGCCCCCACCCTGCTCCTGTTCAGAAGAGGCCTTTGGTGAGGGAGGGGAGACCCTCCCTTCCTTTCCATCTGCTCTGTCATTCTTGCCATCTTTTATCTTCCCCCCCTTCCTTTCTTTTAATTGGTTTCATTCCAATTTCTTCGCTTTGATGGTTGCGAGTCAGAGCTGTTGGGAGTCGGGGGGCAGGCAAGTTTAATAACAAATAAACGAATAAACAAAGACTGAAATGCTCCTGCCAGTCAACCTGTGTAATCGCCAGAGATTTATTTACTGCATCACCTCTGGGTGAGCCCAGAAAATATTGAAGGCCACCAATGCCTTTTATCTGGGCTAAACACCCCAAGTAGTTTTTCTGGTATAGCTGGGCAGAATGGTAAATAAACCCATTTTCTGGATGAGCTTGCCCCGCTAGAGGGGCTTGCTGGGCTCCCACTGTGAAGGAAGAGGGTGGGTGAGGGGGCACCAGACCCTTTGCAGTCGCCTCAGGGACTGGCGGAGGGCGCTGGTATCTCCTGGGGGCGATCAAGAGGCCAGGTGCCACAGGACCAGCCGTCCAACCAGGGCACCAGCTTCCTGGCTCTGCGTGGAAAGGAGCATCTGGGCCCTTGCAGGGTTCACCCCCTTCCTCCATATGAACCAGTCAAGTTAGTTTAGGAAGCCAACATGGTGGGGAGATCTGGCAGGTCTCTTCCTCTCTTTTGCATCTTCAGAGGTCATTTTAGAGCCTGCAAAATGGGAACCAGTGGCCCAATTCCCTAGCAACGTCTTTAACCAGGTGGCTTTCCTAAAATACTTCAGATAAAGTGCTTTACAAGCTCCCTGGGAACCAGCTTCGTCCCTCCCAGCTGCCCTCCAACAGTTTTGGACTTAGGTGTTAATAACTGACACACAGTTCCATTGTTTAGGGGTGAAGGTGGAATTTACTTTGGGTTGGCAGGAAAAAGTGGATTCTCAAGCTGCTTGCTTCTTTCTGAGCTGTTGTTTCCTTAAGGTGAGGGCCCTGGCCTCCCTTGCCGACGTGTTCCACAGCAACAACGTTAAGACTTGGGCTTGGCTGAGAAACACTTAACTTGGTTACGAAGGAAACCCATGCTGTGGGTTGGCTCAACCAACTGAACCTGAAACTAAACAGACAGACTGCATTTACACAAACAAACATCAAAAGGTTAAAATTAACTCAGTTTAGCAAGTTGGGTGAAGGTCACCGCCAGGTCTTTTACTGATCTGGTTAAGCATGTTGAACATATGCTTGATATAGGACCACAGCAAGGGTGTTTCCATAACCAATCACCTTAACATCATTGTAACATGTATAATCGTAGGAGATATTTTTGCCCGTGACTCTGAAAGCTTAAGTAAAGTTGGACGTTTTGTGCTTAGACGGGAGACCACTAGGAAACCCAAGGTTGGAGGTTACACCAAAAATCTTGGAAGAGCATGAACAAACCTCTTCCCTAATTGCTCCCGAGACAACAGCACGGATGTGCCCACGTAGACGGGAGGTGAACTCGACTCAAAGCCGGCTTTGATTTTACCGCATGTTACGAGCTTTTCTCCCCCACAGAAAAGAAATATATGCTCCGGTTTGCCTCTCTGTGGCATTGGAGATTTCTCAGTCATGCAGGGTTGCCTGAACACATCCATTTGCCAGACCCCCAAACAGCTCCTTGCATCTGGAGAGGGCATGTCGCTTTTTCCAGCCCCAGGGCTTTTCTGTGCCAAGGCTGGCGCCCCAGGTCTCGCCACTTCTGCTGCATGTGCTCAGATAACTTTTGCCTCTCTGAGGGGAGACACTTTATCCTACAGCACAGCTTGCTTACATCAACAGCCGGGGCTCGGATTCAAAAGCAGGGAGGGGCGATGAAGCTGCTTGCCCCAGGAAGGGTTCATTAGAGGGGCACTTCGGCAGGACTGTAAGATCGCCCTAACCTCTGGGCTGGAGCTACGGCTCAGAGGAGCATGCATTGGGCTGTCTGGGGGCTCTTATTTCGTTTTTTAAAATGTATTTAGATGCCTTGAGGATTTTACATAGAGTAAGAGACAAATCTCAAGAAAAGGGTAGAAAAGAAAGAAAAAATGAAGGAAGAGGTGCAAGGAAAAAAAACCACGAACGTTATGAAATGTGACTTCCGACCTTCTCTTCCACAGATATTACAAACCGATCATCTCCCCTCCCTCTTAACTCTTCCAGAAATCCCTTCAACCCCGGCTTTATTCTCATCTGTTTCAGTCATTAAATCCCTAAACGCGTTTTTCTTCTTTTAGCAAAGAGTCCCTAAAAGGTTTCCAAGTCTTTTTCCATCAGGCGACGGGGCGGGGGGGGCCTCTTATATCAACGTGGAAAGAAAATGGAAGCGACAAAAGGATGCTGAGCCATGACAAGGGAGCGCGCGATCCAGGGACACCCAGCTTCTGCCACGGGGCCCAGCGGGGAGCAGGAAGCGGTCGGCGCAACGGGCGCAAAACTTTCAGATTCTTCACCCGCGGCGAGGCCAGCCGACAAAAATACCCCGGGCTGGATCCGCGGCTCGCGGGCGCCGCCGCCCTGCAAGATGCTGGGCAGGGCGGGCGCCGATTGGCCGGCGGCGTGGATCACGCGGCGCGCGATTGGCCAGAAGCCGTTCGCACACGGCCGCCACGCTCCCTCCGCCTGATGCGCGCCGGTCCCTCTCGGGGAGCTCCGAGCCCGGAGCCGCCGCGGGTCCTTCTCCCCGAGCGCCGTCGCCCCCGGCGCCCCTCGGAGGGAGACTCCGCCCGGGCAATGAAGAACGCGAGGCGGCGGGCAAGGCCCGAGATGCGCCCGGCCGCCGGATGCGGGCGCAGCGAGCGGAACGCCAGGAGGAGCGCGCGGCGTGGGGTCGTTCGCGGGGCCGCGGGCGCGGTGGGTTCGCGTGGGAATAAAGGACAAACCGACACGGGAGCGAGCGTGGCAGAGGCTCGCAAGGATGAAAAGCCGCGATGGCTGATGTTCCCTTTGCTTTGCAAAGGAAAAGTCAAGAGCCGAACCAAGAAAAACTTCACGAAAACGCCTGTCTTGTAAGCCGCCCGGAGTCCCGGCGTGTGAGTCGGGCGGCCGTAGCAATCTTCTAAATAAAAGAAGTCAACATTCTAATAAAACTCTCTAAATCAAACCGTCTATGTCAACTTGTTTTGAAAAGACAATTCAGCTTCCCTATTTCTCACCCACATGGGAAAGACGGGTTAAGGGGAACTGTTTGTCCGGTAGAAGTGAAACGACCAAAATAAGGGCAAAAGTGAGTTTTTGAAAAAGAAATAAATCTAAAGGATCGCCTTCTGAAATAGGACTGTCCTCTGTAATAAAGGACGCATGGTCGCTGTAAAGATCCATATACAGTAGATTCACGTAAAGAAAACAGCATGGAAGTAGAACCATCACAATCAAAGCAGAAAAAGGGGGAATTAGTTGAATATTTGAAATGTATGTATGCATTTTGTATTCGTGATGATTATACCTAGTTCTTCTAACCAAGATGCTTGCTTTTCTCTTTATGGTTGAGTGTTTTTTTATTGTTGACGTGATCATTGCAACATTATCTGCATTTTCCATCAAGCCATATTTTATTGTGGAGTGTTTTAGTGTGGACATAACTATAGCATTACCTAACATTTTTCACCAAGAGTCCTCTTTTTTCCTTCTTTATTGTCGGCTCATTGGCTTTTATAACCATGTAACTCTTTTTCTCCCTCAGAAAAGGAATAGTTTTACAGCAACGGTGTATTCCCAGTACTAATAAAGGATGAACGTCTTGCTAAAAAATAAAAATATACCTTCCTCTCCCTGTTTGAATAATGGCGGCGGGGGGGGGGGGGGAATAAATGAAATTCTCCAGAAGTTATGTCCAATGCAAAAATAACATAATAAAATAAAATAAATAATTCCCTACAACATAACCTGACATTTCAGTTATTGTCTCCTTCCCAAAATTGGGAAATGCACCCCACAACCTGAATTAGCCTTGCTGAGCAGAAATGGACCAGATGGACGCAATTTGCATTTCCCCATAGATTTTAGCATTTTCAAAGAAGCGAGCAGCACTTGGATAGTCCTAAATAAAGCAGTTGCCTGTAGCTAACCATGGCTGATCTCAAAAAGCCAATCTCAGCCTGATCTGGTTGGTCCTTGGCTAAGAAATTGGCAAAAAAACCCTTAGCTGGATTCATACAGCCTGTTTAACCCGGAAGCCTAGTTCCAATAAGACACTTGCCAGGGTGAAACAGAATAAACCATATGCTGGCTTCCCACGATGGCCTGCTTCACACAATCTGCTGGATTCTCATGATATCCTGAAACGCAAGTGACTTATTTTAGCCCAGCCTAGTGTATTCCGTGAGCTCAGACTTTAAAGCAGTGTTTTTCATACTTGGCAACTTTTAAGAGGTGTGGACTTCATGGCTGGCTGGGGGATTCTGGGAGTTGAAGTCCACACGTCTTAGGGTTGCCGAGGTTGAGAAACACTGCTTTAAAGCATGAACTGCTGGTTGCATTTACAGAAGAGAACAGAACGTATTAAACCGGTTAAGTTTTCTTGAGGTGCTGCATGAACCCAGCCTTTGGGGTTAGTTGAGAGCTCACTATATGGTGCCAATCCAGAAGGGGGTTCATTCAGCCACCAGGTTAAGCATCTGTATGAATGACACCCACGTACTGCGGTTCTGTCTGGCATTTTCCCCAAATCGCTGGCGCCCGGTCCTCTCTCTCTTACGGCCGCAGAACAGGCCTACCAGGGACTTCAGGCTTGGAAAGTCACTGAGTTCACACAACCGGCTGGAATGGACTACAAGGGGGCTGGTCCAGCTCCTTCCAGGAGCCCAGACCTTGCCTTAGCCTATGGCTCGAACCAGACCATCATTTGAAGCCACTACGGATTTTAATCACTTGCCATGGCCACTCTTGCTGGCTGTGCCGAATAAAACGAATCCTGAAGAAGCGTTCAGAGCTTGGGTGAAAAGCAAGTATCACCAGCAAAGGTTTTGGCTCATGGTGCGCTCTCCGTGGGCTTTCAAATCGATAAAGGCACGAGGCAACGATGTCCGCTCTCTCTTAATATTTATCCTTGCTCTAGAAATATTGGCAGAAAAGATCCGAGGAGACAAATAAATATTAATCTGAGGTCTGGGCCCAGTAGGTTGTGTGACCCGTCAATGAACAGCCCAAGATAAGCCCCAAAGGCCTTTCCCCTAAATGCTTTTCGTATTGCAGATAACTACAGTGTAATTACATTGGCAAACATGATCCACCCAGACCCTGTGAACAGCTTAAAGATGCAGCGAGAATTACTCAGCGAAGGCCAGAAGCGCTGGGGCTGATGGGTCTACAAACTGCTGGAAGAATAAACATCGGTCCTCCAAAATTAGTTAAGAAAAGGGCCGAATGTGATACGGAGACAGAAGGAATAAAAACATGTGTGGATACAAAGCTTCAAAGACACGTTCCCAGTGCAACAAGGGGAGGCCGTTGGGGCCAGCGGGACCCCGGAGGGCCACACCGCTGGGACGGAGTAAGCCACGTGGCACTGCCACCTACGCTAAAATAATAAAAGGGAAGATGCAAGGCGAAGCAATGGAGAACTTGTAATGCTCTCAGCGGTGGCTGTATCAAGCAATGTACAGCTGGTTGCACCTGATTGGTTTTAATCAGTGTTTCTCAACCTTGGCTGCTTTCAGATGTGTGGACTCCAACTCCCAGAATTCTGGCTGGCTGGGGAATTCTGGGAGTTGGAGTCCACACATCTGAAAGCGGCCAAGGTTGAGAAACACTGCTGTATATGCTAAACGACCTATCACATCATCACCTCCAAATTCATGTCACTGCTCTAGGGGTGCCACGGAGGACATGATCCCATTGCCAGGGTGGAGGGTAGAATCCATTTGGGGTCCAGCTGCCTTGTGCGCATGGAAGAACTCTCTGGTTTCTCTAACCCTTCAGGGCAAATGCCTGGTTTAGGATTAAAACTAGGTGAAAGGCTCTTTTGCAACCAGAGACTGGGCTGGGCATTCAAGGTATTGCAGCCCCCCCTCCTGCCCACCCCAGCTTGGGGAAGATGGGCTCAACCATTTTTTTTGGTCAAGATGATTCAAGATGATTCGTACATCAACAGGACTTTGCTGGGGGACGTCCCACCCCTCCCGGTGCCCGGGAACATTTCCTTGTTCAGCTAAGCATGTGGCTGAGGTGTGGGTAGGCACATGAAACGGGGCCTCCACCAATCCCCGGCCGCCTGTTCTTCCTTCTGGCCAATCAGGAGTGTTCTCCTTTGCTGGCTGGAGCCAGCATGTGTGTGCCACCCCCCCCCCCTGAAGGCATGTTGGCACAGAAGAGGGGGCAGAGTCAGCGAGTGCAGCGTGTAATTCTCCTGACACCTAATTCTCTCTTTCCTAGTAGTTACACAACCTGTTCTGGGGGCCATTGGCTTGGCTATCAGCTTGGCGTAGTACCAGGGCTTCGGTGCCACCCCTGAGATTGGAAGGGACGGGAGGAGTCCTTTGAGTAAACAGAACTTCACCACTTGAGGACCTCCCAGTGGGCGAGGTGTTTGTCGCTTAAACCACAATGCAGAATGATTCGTCCCCATGCCACAGGTAGGGTTAAGGCCGAGAGCGATGCTACAGGACTCCGCCCAGCCATATATATACGTATATATATTCCGTTCAATCGTGTCCGATTCTCAGAGACGGCCTGGACGACTCCCTGCAGTCCGCCTGGCAAGGTTTTTCAAGCCTTACGCATCCAAAAATTTGAAGGGCCACCTCTGCCCTCCTGGCACAACCCAAGACCCCTTCGTTCAACACAGCACTTCGCCGCTCCACCTTCCAAGACCATAAACACGTCGCTGAGGGTATTTCTGAAGCGTGGAAAGGAAACAAAATGGGCAGAACTACAAAAAAAGGCCTTTAAATAGGGAGATGGAATCTGAAACGTGGTCCCCCAAAAGTAAGCCTCGTGGAACTTTTGTTCTTTCTTTAACCTTGGGGTGACCAACCTGAATCCAAAATCTTTGCAAGAAGCAGGAATGGTTTTCTGATGCCAGTGTTTCTCAACCTTGGCAACTTGAAGATGGGTGGACGTCAACTCCCAGAATTCCCCAGCCAGCAAGGCTTCTTCAAGTTGCCAAGGTTGAGAAACACTGCCCTGTGCCCTTTGAGCTCTGGCTCCACCTCCACTGTAAATTTCCCCAAAATATTTATGTATTTTGATCCTGGGCAAATGACTCTGGGCAGCTTAGACTTCGAAAGCAGGAACGGTAATAAATTAAGAAACATATCATAGCTGTCCAGAAGAGAAAAACCAAACCCAGCAACAAAAAACAAACTACAGGGCCAAATGAATCACTAACAAAGAACGTGGCCGCTGCGGGAATTATTCTGCACCCCTGTTTCAACCCTGGGCAGCTTTTAGAGTTAAAGTCCTGGGCCAACCATGGTTGGTGTCAGAAAGGTAAGCAAGGTCAGATATGGCTTCACGGACAAGCCACCCCAAAATCCAAGGTTACGGGGTACATCAAGAAGGTGAAGAAGCATCCTGTTGTTGCCAAGATAACGACCCAACGTCACAGGAGTTATGCTTGACTCACAGGAGACCTGATGGAGGGAGAGAGGTGTGGGGCAAGCCCCCAGACCCTTGGGCACGCAAGCTTGACGAGGCCTTTAAAAGAGGCGCAGGATGATGGAAGGACTCAAGATGGCCCATGCACTCTTAGCATTAGGACTCCAGATGATCCCCAGAAATCTCAGCCACGTTGTCGAGGAATTTGAGGAAGGGCCGTGGAAGGCTAATGTTTCAGCCCTTCGATGTTCGTTATGCAACCCTGAAGAACAACATTGCTCTAGATCTCAGCATGACCTCTTAGTGCATTAAATGTCTTGGGCTGGAGGGAGCTAATGGACAGCTGAAACAGTGCATCCTTGATACTGACCTTCACAGGGTCTAGAGTCATACACCACCCTGCTGTGGAGAAGCCTCCACCTATAAATGGCATTTTCCAGCTAATTTCCTAAGGAACGCCCTGAGTGGGCCACCTTGAAGGCCCCTCTTCATGACAAGGTTGAGCTCCCTACCTTCTAGGTCAGTGTTTCTCGACCTTGGCCACTTGAAGATGTGTAGACTTCAACTCCCAGAATTCCCCAGCCAGCCACGGGAATTCTGGGAGTTGAAGTCCACACATCTTCAAGTGGCCAAGGTTGAGAAACACTGACCTAGGTATGGAGGGCAGATCCCAAGTTCCAGCTGGAAAGGTCCCTACCCAGTAGGGGCTATGGGGCCAGTTAGCCACTAGGCAGTTGCGCCTTCAGGTTTGATAACCCCATCATGGTTAAACCATTACGGTTATCTGATGAGGAGAACATTCAGTTTCATGTGGATGACCTGGTTCTCGAAGTATTCAGGAAGGCAGCCAAGTTTTGCGCAACTGCTATTTCTGTTAGGAGATGAACAATTTAGAACCGCTGTCCTAACCCCCCTAATGCCTTTGTGCTTATCCTTCCTTAGGCTAAGCGATCTTTTAATTTCTAAAATTAGCTAGGTTCTTTTACATTTACCCAGGATCTTTGGATCTGGATGTTTTGTCACGGTGTGATGTATCACAATCTGTTTTGCTTTATTTTATTTTTCGATCTCTTCGCCGCTTTCTCTCTTGTCACATTGGAACTTGCGTTGTTATTTTTATGGGCGGTAAATAAAATTCAGTCAAAGCTGAGACTGGGTCAGCTGCCCCCCAAAGAGTCTTCCAATATTGTCCACCCTATTCATGGGGGGGCAGAGGAATGTGGAGGAGGTTCCTCTGAGTTCCTCCAAGGCAGTGTTTCTCAACCTCGGCAGCTCTAAGACGTGTGGACTTCAACTCCCAGAATCCCCCAGCCAGCTCCCAGGTTCGGCTTATGGTCACTCCCTCACACACTCACAGCCTGCTGAGGCACGCGGATCTTGTCAGCCCCCCTTGCTTTCTACCTGGGTTTTCCAGAGAGGTGCGGCTGGAGCAGACAGACACACAGCCCTGGTCAACGGCCGGGAAATAATTAGGGACGCACACAAATCGCTTCCAACCGAACACTGGGGCACAAGAGGTTCTTTGTGATACACGGAGACCCAGTGAATTTAAAGTAACAGCAAAACTTTACTGGTTGCAAGGTGCATTTGCTCTTTCTCACACACGCGCACACGCACTCATCCACACTTACATGTCCTTCCCAGCTAGGCTGCCAGGCACTAGCTAGAGGGACGGAAGCCGCCAAGTCTGGATCCAAAGGTGACTCAGAGGACTCCCGAGTGGACGGGCTTTGGGACCCCTTTTATCCCCAAAAGTCCTTGCTGGGTTGATTTACAAGTGGATGGGATTGGGGTGGGGGTTTCCATGTGCTCAGGCCCAACTTTCTTTTTCTGGTTCAGGTCCTTTGTTTGTTTCTTAACGACTTGCTTCCTTCTTATCTACCTCCCTGAAGGGATCTCATGGATAAGTTTCCTGGCTTTTGTCCTCTCTGCTTACCTTACGTGCCTGCTTCATCTTTAGGTTATGGCAGCTTCAGCCTAGTCTGACACTCCCCGGATTTCTCCAAGGGGACTCTCTTCCCAGTGGTGGAAAATGCTCCTTGGAGAAGTTTTCTCCCCCTCTTGTCTCTCCTTGACGTTGAAGGAAAGGTTGAGAAGCCTGGGCAGATGCAGATGTTGAGAGACATGGGACCGTGGAGGTCCGGACAATCGCCCATATCCCTGTATCACCTCATTGCTCACTGGCTGTGTCCAGACAACACGCTTAGCTCATTCCTGGATCGGCCTGAAGTACTGAACCCTAGGCTGACCGAAGGAGCTGGCCTTACACGTCACAGAGGAAAAAGACCCCAAACCTGACCTAACGAAGCAACCTGGTCATGTAAACGTCTGGCTTGGCCTATTGTCAGCCCCAACTAATAAGGGTGCAATGAGAAGCCCCCCCCCCCATTCGTTTCTCCTTTGGGAGACATTTCAGGGCGACTTCTTTCAACGCAAGAGACCAGAGCCAGCAACTCTCAGGCGCTGAGATCTTTTCCTCCTCATTGTTCCCTAACACGGGCGCCGCTGGGCAACTCCCTGAAAGGGACAGGAGGCAGGATGACCTGCAATGATTCCTTGTGCCTTTGTGGTCTTCTCTAAACGAAATAAACAGCCCCAGGGGCCGGATCACAACATCACCACCTGCCGTGGTCCTCAGCCAACCGTCCCGGCGTTCCTGCTCAGCGGCAAACGCCAGCGAGTGGGTTAAAGGCGTGGTAGAAAACCGTAATTTCTTGCCGTCCTTGTCAACGTTTGACAACACTGTCAACACGAGGATATATGGGTGAACATATTTATGAGCAGTGGATTTAGAGGCACCCACTGCTCGCTCGGGATCAAGGGAGGCATGGAGCTCAATGGAAATGCCTGGCAGCCAAGCGACCGCAAGGCAACAAAACGCCGGAAGATACGCGGGCGTGACCCGGCTGAGCAGGACGGCAGGAGAAAACAAGGGGAGGTTTTATCGCGCGGCAAGCTGCCCGGGACGACTTTGTTCTCAAGGGCTGCATCGGTGTTTTAAAGAAGAGAAATAAAGCATGAAAATCACTTGTCAGCTCCAGTGACAGCCTGCCTTTAGGTGGGCAACAACTGAAAAAGCAGAATCTGATTTTTGAGAA
The DNA here is from genome assembly GCA_030867105.1 of Liasis olivaceus. Lineage (NCBI taxonomy): Eukaryota > Metazoa > Chordata > Lepidosauria > Squamata > Pythonidae > Liasis > Liasis olivaceus. The sequence goes on from CM061356.1 coordinate 20,338,557, forward strand.
GTAGCCTGGGATTAGGCAGGTCCTGCAAAGAAGGGAGGTTGCATCTAGGGGACAGTGACTATGAAGTCCCCAAATCACTCTTAATTTTCCAGCTGAAAACGTTTCACCAGAAAGGCTTCGCTTATTGTTGTTACTGAAGGTTGTGTTTTATTATCCCTGAATTAATACGGCTATCAACAATAGGTCTCAATGTACTGGCAGTGTATCATGTCAGTCTGGATCTTCCAAGGGAATTCTGCGTCTATATCAGTGTTTTTCAGACTTGGCCGCTTTAAGGTGGGTGGACTTCAACTCCCAGAATTCCCCGGCCAGCATGCTGGCCGGGGAATTCTGGGAGTTGAAGTCCACCCACCTTAAAGCGGCCAAGTCTGAAAAACACTGGTCTACATCGAAGCAAGCCGCACCCAAGGAAATGAGGATTTCAGTTTTCTCATTTGGAAGTCTTGAACGGGAAGTGACAGGCAAAGATCAGGTGAGGCCAGCAAGGCTTTTCCAGACACAAGGAGACAACCGATCAAAAATGCGGCCGTAATAAACATAGAAAGGGGGGAGAACCGTGTCTCCCCAGAGCTTAACAAGAGCACAGCCCCGATCTGTATATAATAGTCACATTAGGAACAACGGCTTCATCCAAGTTTTTCTAGGGCAATAGTCTTCAGTAGTAAAAAAGGGGAAAGGGGACATTTTCTGCGTGGCACCAGAGCAAGCCAGGGCCAAGAATATAAAGTCACAGATGTTGCAAGCAACTTTCTGAGAAATCTTCAGCCTGGACTCTTCCCCTGAACGACTGCGGTGAATTGGAGTCTGAGATGGAAAAAAGTGGTTTACCCTCCCCTGGAGACTGAAGGAAAGGAAGGAGGCCTCCTATGAAAAGGCCAGGCTGGTAGAAAGAACAATGGACGACCTTTCTCCCAGATGGCATGGCCTGAAGAACAGGAGCCGTGCCAAGAGAAGAGGAGAGCAGCCTCCTGCCCCCTGTTCGTTCTTGCTTGCTTTTCCTTCCTTCCTTCCTTCCTTCCTCCCTCCCTCCTTCTTTCTTTCCTTTTCTCTTTCTCTTTCTCTCTCTCTTTATAACTATCCTTCTTTCACCTGCCTGCTCCTTCCCCCTGCCCACCAGTCTTGGCCACTAACAGTCTCTTAAGAAAGAAGTGGGGTGGGGGGGCTGCTAAGGGTCTGCAGACTCTACAGAAGCCATGGGAGGGGAGGTTTACAGGGGGGAACGATAGGCTAGAATATAACCTTTTATTGCAAGTCCCGCTTGCTGCCAAGTTCTGGGTGGAAAAAAGCCAGCGATCATATGCTCTCATGCGCTGCAGTTACAGTTGTATGGACCCAGCTGAACACGTTTTCTTAATCTATAAAAGAGTAGGTTGCCCAGGTCCACAGTATCACAGGGAATGCCCCACAATTTATATGCACGCTTAAAATTCTGCCAGAAAATTCTGTTCAAAATTCTGTCCTTTAGCGATGGCAGTGACTGACACGCCCTAATGAGGGGACTTCATAGTCACTGTCCCCTAGATGCAACCTCCCTTCTTTGCAGGACCTGCCTAATCCCAGGCTACTTCTCAAAAACAGGCAGGACCAGGCTTGCATTGTCCAACCTTTGTGACAGTTGATTGATGGACTACAACTGACCTATTTCGGGTGTGAGTTTTGCAATACGATTTTGATGGTGGCAGAGTAGCAATTATTTTGACGCCGTAAAGAGCTATGCAGCACTTCAGCTTCAAAGAAAAAGATTCTTTGTCTGCAAAAACAACGTATTTTCTCGGAGTGCTCAATTTCTCCGCAACGACAGAAAAGTCAGCCTTCCAACTTTTCAAGTCCCCAACAGCCTCCAAAGTCCGCTCTGGGCTTCCACAGCATCTCCAGCTGGTGGTGGAGAGATAAAGCTGGGCTTCATCAACATACTCTTGATTCTCCCTCAAAGTGGCCAAAGACTCAAGTGACCAACGGGTTCATGAAGTTATTAGAGAAGGGAAGAGAAGCTGAATCTCAGACTGCCAGCGGGCTGATTGGACCCATCCCTGCCAGGATGGAGCCTCTGAGTCCCGACCCTCTCAGATGCTCCAGAAGGATAACACGGCCAATGGTCCTGGAACACCAAGAGGCCAAACAGAATGGAGAGGGGTGCGCTCCCCCACAGGTCCCAGGTAGATCATCCACCAGATTGGCTAATGTTCTTCTTCTCTCCCACAGAGCTGGATCTTCTGGGGATGAGTCTCTTCCAGCTGGGCAGAGCAACCTCCATTCAGTCCCTGTTTCCCTTCAGGTCTGGCCAAGCTCTCTACTATCCTGTATTTTCCTTCTGCCTGCCCACCCGTTGCCTCTCTGCCCTCTTGCAGCCAACTCCATCCTCAGTGCTATCCTGGCTGGTATTTCCTTCCACAGCCTTCCTAGCCCTTTTCTTCCTTGACTTCTTGTCCACTCAGAACATTCACATCCCTCTCACCAAGAAACTCTTTGCTGCCTACATGAATCTCTACCTGGCACTAACTTAGAAAAAGATTATAATGCTGCTGTTGTTATTATTAGATTAGATCAGTGTTTCTCAACCTTGGCCACTCGAAGATGTCTGGACTTCAGCTGGCTGGGGAATTCTGGGAGCTGAAGTCCAGACATCTTCAAGTGGCCAAGGTTGAGAAACACTGGCCAGAACCAAAACCTCTCTCCAGCTTGCAGGGCAGCCCGAGGCCCATAACACACCAAGGCTAGGCCTATTTTGGGGACTTGGCCTTGGGGACCCCCAGAGGCCACCCATGGTCCTCAGCCTAAAGACAGTGCTGAGGCGCTGGACATCACCCCATGATCAAGCCAAGCTGCCCGGCGGCCCTTCCTTCATCTCTCATTTGGCACCATTCCTTCGGCTGCCAACGCGAGTGACATCCAGCTCCTCTCTGCCCGTCAGTTGCTCCGGGCACAGACGAGGATCCAGCGAGCTGCTTGCACCGTTCCTTTTTGCCCATGCTTGATCTCAGGAGGGTCTCCTTGTAGGGTCATGAGGCAGTAGATCCCCCCTCTTGGATCTCCCTCCTGCTTCGGTGGCCAGGAAAAATCTCTGTACAACAAAAATCCCATTCCTGGACAGCTGGCAAACAGGCAGAGGCCTTTGATCTGGGAGAGGTTTCTGGGTGTTGAATGGCCGAGCGACAAAAATGCCTGTCCAGGCATGGGCGGAAGGACTTTGGAGGGTGAAGAAACAATGGAAACTGTCTGTCCTTGAGGGGGAGAAGTCCACAGAGGTCGTCCAGCACAACCCCAGCTCCGTGCAGGATCCCCGGAGGATCTCTGACCAGTGGCCATTTCTGTTCTGCAATGCCTTGATTAAAACTGGAGCTGGACCCAAATCCTCGTTTGCAGCTCTTTTCCTAAATGGAAAGAGACAAATTGGGTGTGAGATTTCTCCAAAGTTTTCCAGGAAAAAGCAAATTTCCCAGCAATTCTTAATGGCAGGGATCCCACCCAGCAGCCACAGGGAGAAGTTCCCTCAATATTGAATGGAAGGTATATTCCTGCATATATTTATTTATTATTGACTTATTAAATTTATATGTTGCCCACCTCCCCCAGAGGTGACTCTGGGCAGCTCACAATTAAAATAAAACCCCAGAACAGTTAAAAATATAAATATCCACATTCATTTAGTTAAAAAGTCAAACTATATAAATATATAAAAAAATATGGACATAAAAAGAGTGTATATTCCTGATTCCAAGGCTGAAACCCTGTTCTAGTCCAGCCCGGGGTATGGTGGGAACCCAGCCTCTGATGGAAAAGTGCCACATATGTTTCTCCAAAATTCCTCAAAAATTTTTTGAAGGCAGATTGCATTTCCTCAAACTGAAGCAGAGCTGGTGAGTAACGGGAGATTTCTTTCGGTCCAGGATGGATTAAGAAGAACCAGAAGGGCAACTGAAGGGCCTCCGAGTTTCGAGTTCTCCAAAGAAATGACATCTTGCAATGAGCAGATGGTGGGAAAGAAGTAACAAAAGGCCCTAAATTAGTCTACGCTGGTGTTTTTCAACCCTGGGAACCTGAAGATGTGTGGACTTCAACTCCCAGAATTCCCCAGCCAGCAAGGCTGGCTGGGGAATTCTGGAAGTTGAAGCCCACACCGCTGAAAGTGCCCAAGTTTGAAAAACACTGCTCTGCACAGCCAGTCTCAAAACAGATCTTGTCAACCGGGCGCATCAATCAGTAGGTGATGCTGCTACTATTAGCTTACATCTGGCAAAGCAATCACTTGTATGCACAATAGCTTCGGATGCTCGAAAGGGAAGGTTGTGCAGCAAAACAAGCCGATAAATCATCTTGGCCCACTCCCTGACCCTCGCCAACGGTTTTGTGACAAGCTGTAATTTCAGTCACGGGCACGTATGTTGGATTCTGCCAGGCCAGGAAAAGCGAACACACTCACCGTATCTAAGTTCCTGAAAACCTCAATGGTTCTTTCCTGTTAACAGAGTAAGTTTCGAGCCCTTGTGGCTGAGAAGCTTGGTTGGAAAGTATCTCGTTGGCTAATTCTGTGCTCTGTTGTTGTTTTTAAATAAAGCCTCCATGGCTTCTGAGCAAAATAGGAAAGGCATTGAAAGCATGCTCAGAAAGGCCCTTGTGCGCAGCCTTGCTTCGCATTGGCGTCACAGACCGTCTCAGAACGGGTTCTCCGAATTCCTGGTTCTCGTACCGTACAGCAAAGGTTGGCACATCTTTTCCTGCAAGGGCTGAGCTCTTGCTGAAAAATCACACCAGTTTCTCATCCATTCTTTGTTTGCCTTTGTGATACGCTTATTTTGATCATCAAGGGCAGGCGTCACATGAAAGTAATAATACAGTTCATCAAGCCTGACCTTGAGTTTTCCTGTGCACCTTGTGCCAGTCCTAGTGCGGGAAATATTGTTAAACAGGTCTATGCTTAGAAAAAAAATAAAGATCTGCAGATACTGTGTTTCTGCTGGTAACTCAGCAGAGCTGTCCTGAATACAGGCAATCCCCAGTTTAAGGACAAGGTCCGTTCCCAAGGTCTGTCCTTAAGTCGAGTTTGTACGTAAGTCGGAACAGTATTATTGTACAATCCTGTATAAGTACTATTGTGTAAGGAACTCGAATCGCTGTGTGTCTGACTTGAAGTTTGCTACAGTAGGCTCTGTTCTTAACTATGGGTTGTCCTTAAACCGGGGACTCCCTGTATAACTGAAAATGTTCCGGTATAAGACAATGCATATTCATTTTGCCTGCACTGCACCATCTTTTCACAAAGATGTGTGCAAAACAGGTTCTTTATCCCCCCCAACCCCAGATCCAGAAGGTCTATCTGTGGGGGAAAAGTCAAGTTTGTGGAAAATGACTGTCTGGGGCCCACACGAGCCAGCCAAATATATCTAGGAAGTTCACAAGCAGGACAGGTGGGTGATCCTATCTTTAAAGGGTGTTGCTTTTTGGGTTTCAGCAGTGTTTCTCAAGCTTGGCCACTTTAAGATGTGTGGACTTCAACTCCCAGAGTTCCCTAGCCGGCTGGCTGGGGAATTCTGGGAGTTGAAGTCCACACATCTCCAAGTTCCCAGGGTTGAGAAACCCTGGACTGGGTGAACTCTTCTTTTGGCTGATATTCAGCCTGGCCAATTTAGGTGTCAGGAAAATACATCTTTGGGTGGAAGAGGTCAGTTTTTAGAGACTTCAGAGGAATGGGATTGCCTGACAACGCACAGTTTAAATTGTGACTCAGAAGAACTAATGAAGAAAAGGGAAGGGAAACTTGCAGTGGTAATAAACAGAAAGTAGACTCGGGGTCGGGGAGGGGGTGGGGAGAAAAATATCCTCTTTTTTCCCCTCCTATTGTCCAGCACAGGGAAGTTCATTCAAGCTTCCCTGAGGTGGTTTATAATGTCATTTAGAGTTAATGGTTAGGAACATGAAGCTTATTTAATTTTATTGTGGCTGTTTCCCAAGGACTCAGGTCCGAGTCGCACCTTCCAGCCTGGTTGGGTCAGTGTTTCTCAACCCTGGGAACTTGAAGATGTGTGGACTTCAACTCCCAGAATTCCCCAGCCAGCCATGCTGGCTGAGGAATTCTGGGAGTTGAAGTCCACACATCTTCAAGTTCCCAGGGTTGAGAAACACTGGACTGGGTGAACTCTTCTTTTGGCTGATATTCAGCCTGGCCAATTTAGGTGTGAGGAAAATACATCTTTGGGTGAAAGAGGTCAGTTTTTAGACTTCAGAGGAATGGGATTGCCTGAATAAAACTGAAATATAAAGGAATGTGTGGGCTGGCTGCAAAGAATTTACCCAACTGGGGTGGGCTGGGGTGATTGCAAAAAGCCTGACCTCAGAGCCTTATCGCAAACCTCTCAATATACAAGGCATCTATCTCGCAGTTTTTCCTGGCCTTTGGCACCTCGACCAGCTTGTTGCTTCCTCTTAGGAAGGCTCTGGTTTTCCTTGAAGACAGCAGGCAAGAAGAGGAACAAATATACAAGGCATCTGCCTGGAAGGAGGATGAGATAAGAAGAGGGGCAGAAAGAATCAGAATCATCTTTATTACGGTCACAGACCAGAACCACAAACAAAAGTATGTTAAAAAATTCATTAAAGTGAATGAAAATACATTAAAATAAAATAAAACTAAACATAATAATCTCTTTGTGGTGGGATCATCAATGGGCAGTCAATGTCTGCCTGATTTTACAAACAGGGTAACAAAATTTAGCTACGTTCAAGGAAACTAAATCATTAACTTGAGTAACTTGAGGTCGATGGCTTCCTGATGCATGCCTACATCCTCACATGTATGTATGTTTATGCATCCCTTCCCCATTCTTGTAGAAGTGTATAAAACTCAAGAAATCCATTTTGGCTGCAGGAGAGTGTCTCCCACTAACCCTTGATGGGTCTTCTCCAGTGCGCACTGCCTAATAAACCCTGCAGGGAAACCTTGATTATTTTGCATTTGAGTTTTGATTCCACAAAGGGGACACGTGCCAAGTTCAGAATCGGGGTGCCGAAACCACTGACAAAACCAGGCAGGTCTTGGGTGTTGAAGGCATCTCCCCGTACGTCATCTTCCTCTTTGGGATGTCCATGGATGCCCCCACATGGACTGCTGAACCAGACAAGTGGAACAATGAATCCAACTGGAGTAGCTGTAAGCCTCTAGAGCAGTGTTGTCCAAACTTGGCCACTTTAAGATGAGTGGACTTCAACTCCCATGCTGGCTGGGGAATTCTGGGAGTTGAAGTCCACTCATCTTAAAGTGGCCAAGTTTGGACAACACTGCTCTAGAGCAACGTTTTTTGAACCTGCTGGCTGGGGGATTCTGGGCGTTGAAGACCACACATCTTAAAGTGGCCAGCGTTGAAAAGCCCAGCTCTGGACAATTGCAGGATGAAAGCAGATGCTATCTTCTGGATTTCATGACATGGATGAAAATGGGAGACCACGGTTTAAAAAATCCAAGCATAACAGAAAGAAAACAGACTCGTTCTGCTTACCCCAAAAGAGTATCTTCAAACAAGGAAGACAAAGGAGAAACACAGTAGTATTACAGGCTAACAGTGTTAAAATCGGTGCTAATATCCACCTAGTGCAAGCACCGGCTCTGAAGAGCGGCCATGTTTTCCTGTTACTGCCCTTGGTGTCTGTGTTCAGTTAGTAGGCTGTAACTGAATATGGAAGCTCATTAGCTGCCATGGCTAATTTTCCCCAAGCCTACAGATTTGGGCCTCCAACATCCATCATCTTCAGTCAGCCCCGGTCAAAGTCAAAGATGATGGGATTCTAAAAAATCCAGAGAGCGTCAGAGGGAGGCAAAGTGCTTAAAATAGTTCCGAATGTCTATCATTAACTTCTTGTCAATAGCTTCTCCCCAGTGCCAAGCTCCTGTTCATAAGGGTTGAAAATGTCCTTCAGGGGTTCCCCATTCCTCTCTTGGTCCCCTAGTCCTAGGACGGAACCAATCTGGACCTTCTCCCATCTCCTTATAGTACCGAGCATTTTGTGGGCTCTCCAGTTGGGCTGGAGCCTCCTTTCAGCTGTTGGTGATGCCTTGTTTTCTCCCCAGTCCCCTTCACTCCTCACCTTCTCCAGGGCAGGGACTTCTTTCTGTTCCCATCCAGGATCTCAGCCTCCAACCAACGGGGAGACTCTGGAATCAGCCCCCTTCTTCCCTTCAATTCTGTGAAAGTTTGATGGCCTTTACAAAGGTAGTTTTTGATGTGCCTCATGTCTTGGTAAAGGGCATACCTTATTAAGGTTACCTTTTCCCCTACAGCAGCAACAATACAGGGAGTCCTTATTTAACGACCACAATGAGGACCGGCCACTTGGTTGTTAAGCAAAGCAGTCACTAAATGAAACCATGACAGCGCTTGTGATCTGAGTACAGCTTTCCCTTACTTTACAGACCTGCGAAGGTTGTGAATGTGAGGATTGGTCGCAAAGTGACTTGTTCATCACCTTCGTAACTGCAGACGGTCGCTAAACAAGGCAGTTGCTAAACGAGGACTAAACGGGTACCTGGCATAAGGCTTCTCTGCCTTCTTGCCTTCCAGACCTCTCGGCTGGGTTATGAGAACTGAAGTCCAACCATTGTGCAAGTTGGGAAGGTCTTTTGCTCTCATTTCGCTGCCTCTTTTCAGCCAAATTGTTTCTTAACTTGTGCATAATGCTGATTACCGCTTCTCCGCATCTGCATGCGCACCAGCTGGAATGGGAGCTGCTGGGGGCTCCCCAGGGAAAGAAGATGTCATTCTAACCCCCCACCCCTTTTCTACCAGAACCCTCTGGGTGGAAATGGCTAGGCTCACGGCTAGGAGCATGGGGCTGCTCTGCCGAGCGTGACTTGTGCCGGGTCGTCATTGTTGTGACTTGTGCCATCGCGCCTCTCCTCCGGTCTTTCTCCTTCCAAGCTTTCTGGCTCCCTTCCTCCCCTTTCCCCTGGTTGGCTTGTGAACCTCTATTCCCACCTGTCCTGCAGGCAGGCCAGGCTGTTGAGCAGCCCGCATTGCTGGCTTGAGCCGTGGTATCAGATGCCCGTGCTGGCAGGAGCAGGACATCAAAGTATATTGTACAAAGGTCACCCTCTCTGCAGCTGCCGAGCCCGTCCACAGGCGGGGGGCAGCGCTCAGTGCCTGCTTGCGCACTTGGCTGTGGCCGGCCAAAAAGGGAGAGGGGCCGGGGCACGAGGGGCACGCCCAGTTCCCCAGAAGCTACCATCTCTGCCTGTCTCCTCCAGCACGTTACCCTTGTCCTTTTGATACCTGGGCAGAAGGGAACCTGCCAGCTTTATTTTCTAAAATTATGTACGTGGGGCTGTCTTGGAAATAAAATGCCAGGGGTGGGTGCTTTGCTTGCAGCCGATGCCAGCTACCCACTTATTTATTTTTTGCCTAATGAAAAGAATCTTGGAAAAGAAAAAAGCAATGGAAGTGTGGGGCAGGGAGAAGTCCGCCCGTGCATTTGTTCCTGGGGCACCACGTTACCCAGAACTGCTGGAGGTCTTTCCCAATCACACCGGATGATGTGTGGCGATGAGCACTCCTTAACTCAGTGTTGTCCAAACTTGGCCACTTTAAGATGAGTGGACTTCAACTCCCAGAATTCCCCAAAGTGGCCAAGTTTGGACAACACTGCCTTAACTCCTTTGTCCTTCATATACGTTCAGCAGCATCCTCATGGTGGACCCCCCACCCCGCGACTGATCTTGCTTGCAGCTGGCGATGGGTTTCCCCATGGCAGAATGAACACCCCAGAAAGTTATTTTCCCGAACCTTCTTGTCTCGAGCGCCGCGTGCCTTGTGGCTCAAGTGCCAACCTGTGGCTGCAGCCTCCCCCCCGGTTGGAGTGGGCTGGACGGAGACCCTTGGCACCCTTGACGGGTCATTGCATGCAGGCACAGGAGCAGGAGGTGTCTTGCAAAATGCCGTGAGTCAAAGGGTCTCCTTTCCAAAAGTATTTGAAGCCTTTAGGAGGGCTTGGTGGCCCCCAGGCCGGGCTGCCTGCAGGCTCCTCTTATCTCTTCTTTGCAGCTCCGAAGGGGCCGTCCGAAGGCTATCGATGGCAGGCCAGGCTCTCGGCTCTGAAAATGAGATTTCGCTACTTTTATCTTCGGTGGCTTCTGCAGTCACCCAGCCTGTTTTCCCTTCCTTCCATAGTTGGCAGCTGACCCAAAACAGGGTTGTGGAAGATAATTCTGTCCTGGTCTTATTTACTTTCTCCGCTTTTATGGAGCACGCTGAGCGAGTTAATAGCAGCCACTGATGCTGCTTCCAAAGGACAGGAGATGCTGTGTGAAAGCGAAAAGGAGACTTGCAGTTTTCTAGGGGAGGCGAGGTATTTTCCGGTCCAAGACCCTGGAATCCTGTATCCAGGCAGAATCCTGATCCATCAGGCAGCAGATAAGGCAGATGTCTCCAACCGGGCCCCTTCCCATGACGGGAATTGTAGCCTAATGAATCTGGAAGTTGAAAGTTTGCTTCTCCCCAGCAGGCAATTTGGGGAAATACTAAGTTCCAACTAAGAATAATAATCACCAGTTCAATGTTCTCTTTTCCCTTTTCTTATCTCACCCCTTTTTTTCTGCTGGGTGTTTTTAAGACTGTAAGCATCATAATCTTGGACTGAACTTTCAGTGGCTCTGAGCAGGTTTCCCTCTGAATGGTGTGGGATGAACGCTTTCAGTAAACACGAGTCATAAAGGCTGCAGACCTTGACTTTGTCTGGGGGACAGGCCACCGACAAGCAGAACTCAGTTTCAAAGGGATCTCGAAGGAACAGTCCCAGCCCAGTCTCTGGAAAGCTGTCGGGAGCTGAACCAGCACATCTAATCTAGCAGCTTCTTCTGGCCAGGTCAAGGGCCGATCTTAGTTGCAGCTCTGCTCCCCAAGCTGGAGGATGCGTCTAATTCGACAGGCACTGCAAAGGAGCGTTGCCATTAACTCTCTTTGCAGGAGCATCCAATTCTCCAGGGATCAGTAAGTCTATTAATGCCTTAATTTCAAGGCCAGGGCATGGAAGAGCTACATTTCTCAAGGTGGTGAAGATGGAGGCCTCATTGCACCCGCACCAGTTACCAGAGTTGGTGCAATCTTTGCTCAGATCCTAGTGCCCATCCCCATTATTTGTTGGTGCATTGAAGCCACACCAGTAGGAGACAGAAACTGCCTGTTCAGGACTAAAAAATAATGAAGCCAGCTACTTCAGGAAAGGGTTCACACAACATGCTAAACCCAGATGAAGAAAATATGAGTTCCAAGTTGCAAGGTAATACGCCGGAACCAGATTATGTCTTCCTGTGATGGCCTGCTTCATACACAGTGCTGAACCCCACTCATCCTGGTTTGTTTGTGCAAATGCTACCGTTTTGTGCAGATTCCAGAGAGCTAAACTAGGGAGGGGCTGCCTGGTTTAGGAGCCAAATGGAGAATCCTGGAAGGGTTACCCAATAAACTTCAGCAGTGTTGTGTCCCCAAAATAGCCACTGAGCTTTCAGTTTAAATTTGGACCAAGATCCCTCCCTCCCAAACTCACTCTCTTTTTGTGATTCAGGCCTAATTGTTGGGTGGCTTTACCTTTTTACCCCCGTAACTGCAACCCTCCAACCCTTGTCCCACCCCTAACCCGGTCAGAACAGATCAAGCAAAGTCATTTTAATTTTTTGATAAATTTATTAGGAAAAGCAGCCCCAAAAAAGGCTTATATGTCATTGTCCACAGTACAAAATATAATTAAGTTGCAAACCAGTACAAAACAAAAGCAAAACAGTGGAACGAAAACACAGTAAGAAAAAAAAAATTCAGTACACCCATTTGTGACCAACAAGTTATTTGTGGTAACAAAACCTGGGATGAATTAACACTTTGGCTATGCAGTGCTATTAACTTCAAGTGCATTTTTCTCCGTCATGGGGAAAACAAGAAGTTGTTTGCTGGAACGGGAAGGAGCAGGATGACTACTGAACCGGAAACAGGACGCTTCTCAATATGGCTTGGCAAGAGGAAAGCTGTTGCGATGGACGGCTGCCTTTGTACATCCTGCGTTCTATGCACATCACCTGGCACCCTCTGGCAAAAATATTTCGATCCCCTGATGTCACCTGGGACGTTGATTCAATGGGTATGCTTAAATGTCCCCGTCTGCCACTCCAACCTCAAATCCCGCTCCTGCATCGTTCAAGCCCCCCAACAACCTACCCCATGCTTCTGAACACCAACGCCAGCTTATCCGCATATCAAATATTCTAGACAAAGCAAACAGTGATTTCTCCCTCTTACAAAAAAAGGCGCTTTGCTTACTTAACAGATTTAGACGAAAGAAAAAAAAAATACAGGAATTAAGTGCTATGAAATAACAACTTTAGAGCAGTGCTGTTTGGAAAGCTACACTGGGTAAGCACTGTCCAAGTTGCTATCTTGCATTGTTCAACAAGCTTTACAGAAACAAATCCTTGGCTTATTCAGACTGTTCTGCTTATGGACGCTGTGGTTATTGCTGTACGACGTTTCCCGCTATCTGTTCCACTTGGCGTTTCTCCCCTCGATGCTGGTGAGAAAGCCCATCTCTCACCTCCGCTAACCTCCCCTAACCTCCCCAATCACTCATTTCCTCCCAACTCTTCCCCAACGTTTTCCTCCCAACACCGCCAAGATCAAGACGGTGGGGTTTAAAGACCGAAAACCACCTCCATCCAAACACCGGCACGTACGAGCCACTAAAAAGCTCCTCTTTCCTACTGCAATCTTCAGCCAATTCCCTTTGCACCCAAATTGTGAACGGTTGAAGCACTTTTTTTGTTCATAACTACAGAATGTCACACCTACAAGGGAATGGAGGTATACACTTTGCTGCTCAATAGCAGTACTTCTTCCAAGCCTTGAGGTCGGTTTTTCACCTCTCCTTGCCAAGGGGAAAAAGGGACACTGAAGGATTCCTCCCAAGAACCTGCCTCTAGCCCACAATTACTTTAGCACCGGTCAGTTCGAAGGGGGAACATTTGGAAAGGCTTCAGCGAAGGAACCAAAGCCCACACGTGCCCCCGTTTTTGTAATCTGGAACACATGTACTAAGGCATTACGGAAGTTGCTTGGTTTAGCTCCTTGCCAACAGTTCCTGAGAGGTCATTTGACACCTGGAGATCTTCCGTCCCTTTCCTGCTTGATATAGCATTGCTACAAGGGCAATTTTTAGAGTCCAGAAAAAGCTGGAAAAACGACAGTCACACCGGAATTTTCTTTGGTGCTCACTGGACGTTGTTGTTGGCGGTACAAGGATCGACCTGAAAAAGAGGTACAAAGGGAGATCTGTAAAATGGACCTTAAACTGGCTTCTTCATACCAAGCACTGTGCCAACTAACTCAGGGGGAAATTGTAGCCTGAATTAAGGAGGGGGATTAATCTATTTAAAAGCAGCAGAATAAGTTTTCACCATCTCATTCTGTTAGAAAGGATGGGAAGGAGGCCCCTTTGAGATGACAGCAGAGGCACAATTCGATCCTACATCAGCCTGGCTGGACAGGATGTTATGGGTCTAGACCCTCAGGCGAGATGAACTGTTAACGGACTACCTGACACGGGATCTCCATCAGGAAGGCTTACCTCTGTGTAAGTCGGCGGTGGCATGAACTTGAATTCTGGAGCATACATGAAGATGGGACTGTCAAAGGAATTGTCCAGCTCATCCAGGAGAGGAGTGGTGGGGCTTTCAAGTCGATGGTCTTCAGGAATGATGTCCAGATAGCATGGAGGTGCTAGAAGGAGAGGAAGGAGATCAGGTCAGCTTTGGGGGTCTTGAAAGGGCAAGAGCCAAGCTTCAGGAAACACAAGGCATGCCTAGGAAAACAAGAGGCCTCGGACAGACCTGCCCTTCCCCTTGCTCTGCTCTTTCTTAAAATACAGGGTCCCTAGAGGGCTTGCATTGGCAGGGTGGATGTAGGACAACAGCCTCCAAAGAGGTCCGTCTGTTCCTCCTGCGTGGAGACTGCCTTCTCCCCTGGATCTTGCAGGGTGACTTTTGAAAAAGACCACTCACCTTCTGGGGCATCAGGGAGATTGAGGTCCACCCAACTCATCTCAGAGCTGGTCTGGCTCGCCATGCTGGAACTGCGGCTGCCAAAGCTGGACTTGTTGCCGATGACCAGGGGTAACTCCAGGAGGATCTTCTTGGAACCAGGGACACTGACGTAGATCTAAGGAAGGACAGAGCAACGTGGTGAGGTTTAATCCCACCTGCAGTCAACCAGGATCATTCAGACAAGGGAAACGTCCTTTGAAAGTGGGTCAGGAGGGACCTGACTTTCAAAACAGATGCTGGGACTGTCCCTTTGCTAAACCAGAGTCAGTTGATGGTATCGAAATAGAATCCACCAATGATTAAAAAAATTAGAAACTCACCCCTAAAGTTAAATCTAAGTGCTTGAGGCTGGCTCTAACCGTGATTAACTACATCTAACCCAAACTATGACTGGCCCAATTATGGAGTTTCGTTTTTTTCTTCCTCAGCCACACAGAATTCCAGGACAGGAGCGATTATGGGGATGGTGCCTCATCTTCAAGATTCCTCACCTGCAGGAAGTATTCGACACGCAGGATGTTGCAACCCAGAATGGACGGCTTGATCTTCTTTACGCGAAGAGTCTTGCCCCGCCACGACTCAGACATGCCGGAGATGATGTGATTGCCTCGGACACAGGAGAGTTTCTGGGAGAACACCTTGGTCTGCCCGTTGGCCAAGTAGGTGTGCTTAGCCACGATGGCCGCCTTCGGCACCACAATCCGAGAGCAAGTGTTCTCGAAGTCGGCATTGATGCAGATGTCGTCGCCTGGAAGAAGGCAGAGGTGGTGGTTAGACCCTAAAAGACAGGGCTTTTCTGATTTTTTTGTGCTGCTTTAGCATAAAATGGCCTTTTTGCCAGGAGGTGTTCTCTCGGTGTGTGTCCTAGTCTTGAATTAAATTAATTCAGCATTTTTATCTACCCCACCTGCAATATGTGAGCTACGCTGATTGTGCAAACCAGCTACTGAATGGAGTGAAATGCAGAACAACTCCCATGCTTCAGAATCTCACCTTCACAGAATCCTTTGCGGTCGATCCTGGCACTAACAGAGACATGCCCGTCAGGGATGAACATGCAAGAAACTTTCTTTTCCTTTTTGGCAGAGACAGGCGACTGTAGAGAAATGCACATGGTTACATAAGAAACTGAGACAACCCTAGCTGATTACAAGCATTCCTCCCCCCAACACTGTGTCGAACTGGTTTTTGGGTTTTTTTGGCAAATTCTTCATTAGCTAACCTTCAGACATCAAGCTATAATTAATTATCCAGAAATAGATAGTAAAAATCAGACCCCTGGACATAGATTATTAACTTCCACCTGAAAGTGAGCAGAGACCCACTTTCACAAGAACTAAAACGTCACAAGTTAATTTTCTGGTGGAAGACTAACTAATCCTGCATGATGGACAGACAACCAACAAGAACGATCCAAGTTAAAAAAAACGCAGTGATAACTACCATCAGATCTGGAGTGTTGACATCAATCTGATCCATGACTTCAAAGTGCTTCTTTATCTCTTGAGTTGGGAACGACGGACGCTCCAAGAAGGCCTTCACCCAGTAATCAACGCAGCCATACTTGCCCTTAAAGGTAGTGCCCAGGGGGCTGAAAGAGACCCAGCAGATTAGACAAAGGGGAAAGAGGACCGCAGGGACGTATTTTACAATTTTATGCGGATTTAGGGACTCCGTTTGGCCTATACCTACCCTTGGGGCAGTTCAAATTCAAACTTGTATTTGTACGTGTTTCCTGGTCTCAGCAAGACAGAGCCGTCCTTATCTAGAAAGCATAAAAGCAGCAAAGAAAGAAATCAGGCTTATGGAGTCATTTAAGTATTTAAGAAGTTAAAGGGTAACACGCATAGCGGCAGCGAGGCGATTTCTAGTCTCTCCATGCCACTCTCTCCCTTTTTGAAAGTAAGGACCGCCCGCCGCACTCCAAAATCCAAGGGCCAGGCGCAGCAGCCGCAGCCGCAGCCTTCGCCCCTCCGGCCCCCTCCTCTCCCCGTGATCTTCGGCCAAGTTCCCACAGCCAGAGCCCGGCTCCGCAGCTGGGAATTCGTTTCCTACTCGCGGCACCGCCGAAAGCGCCGCAGGGACGAACTGGACCCGCGTCGGCCTCTTCCCGGGCAACGGCGGGCCAGGGACGCTCGCAGCCCCAGGGCGCTGGCCCTCGCCAGCCCGGGGACCCCCAGCAGTCGCCCTCTCCTCGGGGCCCCCAGAAAGCCCTTCCCTGACGGCCAAGCACGGGAAAACATAGGACGATCGCGGCCGGCGCCCATCTGGGGACCGGGACCCCGGGCGGACTCCTACCCCCGCCCCGCTCAGGTCGGACGCCAGAAGCCCCCGGGCCGGACCGGGCCGCCCACCCGCCCGCCCGCCCGCCCGCCGAGCGGAGGCCCCGCGGCTCACCGGCGGGGTGGTCCTCGAGCGCCAGGAGCTGCTGGTGGCGCAGGTAGTCCATCTCCTGCCGGCACTGCTGCGGCCCCTTGACCCACAGCACCTTGGCCACCCCGCGGGCCAGCAGCCGGACGGCGGAGACGCGCGTCACCTCGGCCACCTCCACCTCCACGCGGCCCGCCACCTTCTCGCCGCTGGAGTACACGCGGCCGGCCTCCTCGAAGTCCACGCGGAGCGCCTTCACCCTCTTGAAGACCACCATGGCTGGCTGGCTGGCGGCGGCGGCAACAATGTAGCGATAATGTAGCAACGGCGCCGCGCCTTCCCGCACTTCCGATCGCTGTGCGCGTGTGTTGCTCTTTTCAAGGGCAGCAGCCCAAGTGACGCGGGGCGGGAGGGGGCCCTAATTCGCCCTCCGGGGAGAGGAAGGAACCGACGGGCGAGAAGCGAGATGCGCGATGCGCGGAGACGCGAGCAAACACCTCCCCGCCGCGCTGCCTCCCGGCTGTGCCGCTCCGTCACGCGGGCCGGCGCTTTTATACCCGGCTCCCGCCCTCCTCCCCCTCCCCTCCGTTGTTGATCTCAGCGCGCTCCATGCGGCCGCCTCGTGGACCCTCGTGCTGCGCTCGTGAACAGCGCTCCCATTGGCTCCCGCGCCGTGTTTACCCTCCCAGCGGCCAATCGCCGGCCGGCCGGCGGCGCGTGGACACCGTGTGTAGGAACCCTGCCGGCGGCGGCGGAGGTGGGGCGGGCCTGCCGGGGAGGGGGAAGGAGCGCGGAGTGGCGGGGCAGGCGGCCAATGAGGAGCCGGAGCAGGGGGGACCGCTGCGTTCCGCGCCAATGAGGGGGGCGGGCGGGGCGGGGCTGTCTCGGTGCAGAAAGTTTTTTCCTTTCCTCGGCAGTTTCAATTGCAAGCGGGGCTGATTTTTCGCATCGTATCGATAACAGGTCGGCGTCTTCCGTGGGGGAGCCCGGCCTTCGCTGGGGAACTTCCACGCCTTGCCCGATTAAGGAGAAGGAATCATCCTGGGCAGGAAAAGAGGAGTTTTTCCCCGCCTGCCTAATTTTGCAAGCCCCCGCAGTGCTAAAAATGTCCACAGACGTCTCTCAACCGCTTTCCCAAGGCGGAGCACGGGCGTCCCGATAAAAATAAGAGTCTTTCTCAAAACTCAGCTGAAAGTTGCCCCCAACACTTAGTGAAAGAAACAAAAAATGAAGCCTGGAGGTTTTTTTAGGCTCACACCGTGTGCTATTCGCCTGTCTCGTCCACAGCCGCCTCGTTACAGACCGACGGCTGTCATTTGTGGAGCAGAGAATCGTGGCATCTTCTTTTTTTCGAATTAAACATTAAAAAAAAGTAATATAAACCGTGAAAGACAAAACAGACGTAAAGGGAATAAAAGAATGAAATATACTGAGTAATACAAGTAAACGGGGGGGGGGGGGGGGCGGTCTAAGAATCTTCTGGACCAGTAGCCAATGTTCCTGGACTGGGAGAATTATTTTTAAATTAAATGGTTTTCAAAGAAGGGCGAAATGTGGCTTGAAGATGCAGCCCAGCGGTGGGAAACACGCTGGATCCCGAGCAGATTCTGGCAAACGTAGGAAAGAAAAAGAAAAGGACGTCGCTGGCATGTTTGCAATGACGCTGGGCAAATAACAGGAAGTTTCTAAGTGGCAGAGAGTTTCTGCGGGCGGTTTCCCCTCCTCTGCCCTTCAGACTGGAACCGGGTTTCCTGCCCCGCGCTGAGATGCCCTTTGGGGGAGAGCAGCATCTTGGCCCTGAACGGATCTCCCCTCCCGGCTGATCTGGAAAGGCACTTGAACCGGCCTCAGCTGGCTCCGCGGCGCCCCCCCGCCCCCCAGTTGGGCAATCGGCGCATTCTGCGAATAGCCGCGAAGGCGCAACCCTGGAACGGGCGCGCCGCCAGCGAAGCTCGCGATCCAAGCACGTTCCGGGCATCGCAGCCTTCTCAAATGCGGCGCTTATTTTCGGCCGGAGGGTTTCGAACCGCTGGCGCCCTGAACTCAGTTCGGTCACGGATCCTGCCCAGAACAGGGATGCTCGGATAGCAACCGACCGGGGGCTCAAGGCGGCACCTTCCGGAGGACATCAGTTTCCAGGCTGGCGCAGCGGGAACCCTCGGCCTCGTGGCAGGTTTATCCGGGGTCCGCTTGAGCGCTCTGGCCTTCCCCCCAAATATAGGCACACAGCCCTGGGTTATAATCCTAGGGGTTATTCTCCCATCCCTGTAACTGCCATGTGAAGAGGCCTCCCGAACTGTTTTGCAAGGATGGGCTCTCTTCTGTAGATTGTTCTACAGTTTTTGCTCTTCTTTTTAATAATTTCTGTTGAAAGTTTTTACATACATACAAGATAAACGTAAAGAAAGACCATAAGCAGAAAACAACAGCCTGATCTAGGAACTACCAAGGGAAAAACAACTCCCCCACCCACACTGGCAGGGCACGCCACTGGATATAAGCAGGGAGCAAACCCCACTCCCTTCCAGCACTGAAGATGTGACCCAGCCGGGGAACGAAACGTCTGCAAGAAAACAACTGAGCCCAGAGAACCCCAAGGACTCCACAGAAAGACTATAAAGAAAAAAGAAAGGGAATGAGAAAAAGAGAAAAAAGAAAAAACAGCGTGAAGAGCAAAGCAGAGAAAGAAAAAAACTAATTAAAGAAACAGGAATCAGAAAGAGAAAGCAACTTCTGAGCTTCTTTTCACCAGTTATAAACAAACTCATTGTCCCTCCTTCCTCCAAAGTGTTAGAAAAATCCCTTCAGCCCCTTATTCAATCCTTTTTCAATCGTCGGATCCAGAAATCATCATTTCACTGTTTTCCCTTTTCAGCAAAAAATCCATATAGGGTTTCCAGGCTTTTATAAAAGTCCTTATTGCTTCATCCCTGACCAGAAAGTGGTGTTTTTGCTCTTCGGACAGAAGTCTTGTCTTTGAGCAGATTACGAGGCTGGAGATGATGAGATTAGGGGTGGGATGTCCACCCACTGGTCGTGGTGGCCATGCCACGTCCTTGTCTGGTCATTGGGCACTGCATTTTGGCTTCAGGGCTGAGAGAGGCCAGGCTTCTGGCCTGTGGAGCTCCATATCAACCTACTTGAAGAGATTTTAAAATTACTATCATTTTTTAATGTTGATGTCCTGTTCTGTCCCTGAGCCCTGCCCTCTCCATCCATTTTGGGTGGGCTCCTGGCTTGCGCCATCGTTGGAGGAGAACCACATTCATCCAGGGTGTTAAGCAGTCGGGAGGAGTCTGGTCACACCGTTTCCAACTCACAAATTTTATTGAAAGGCAGAAACTGTGGCTCACTTCATCAGAAGCAAGGGACTGACTCTTTTTGTCCTGTGATTCTCCTCTATAAGGTTGGGAGATCAATAGACCTGTCATCTGATGGCAAAATAAAAAAATAAATCCATCATTTAGCTGGTGGGATGAAGTAGGAGGGAGCACATGAAGACTCTCTGTATGTTATGGATCTAGCAATAGGGGAGTCTTTGTCTCAATTGGTCGGTGATCCTGGGTGAGAAGGAAAAGGAAGCCACCACATCCATCAACTGCTTCCCTGAAATTGTCGTACATTAAATTTGTAAGGACGGTCTTTGGCTTCATTGCTGAGGCATGGCACAACTCAGCCTGGGGAGCTATGCAAATTATGTCAACATAACTTTTCTGGCATTTCAGAGACATTTGGAATACACATGAATGTGACGAAAGAAAGTGCCTGTGGTTCACACAAGTGTCCAGAAGGCCTCATGGCTTAATAAAGGATTTCCTTCCCTTGGAAAGGACCCTGATGTCTTATTATACATTAATATTATTCCTCGTGACGTCATTCATGTATTTTGAAGTTACTTCCAAGCAGCTTTGGAGGAACTGTAGTCTAAAAAGACTGGATATAAATGATTATAATGAAAATATTGGTGGCTCCTACAGCTGCATGTCTAGTTCATGTTTGCATTAAGGCCAAAAACATCAAGTATGGAGAAAATCTTGTGCTATTTTTTAACTGCACTGATTATGATGACAATGAAAAGGATGTTGAGAAGTGGTTTATTTTTAAAAATGATCATGATAACAAAGAAATGGATCTCAAAAACGCATTACGGCACTGAACTATTAAATGGGCAGAGAAGTAAGTACTATCTCAAAAAAAAATCTAATGACTTGTGCATTAAAGCAGTCAGTGATCATGACAGCCATCAAAAGGAGAGAGGGGAAGCTCAGAACAACGTACAACCCACTTTCCAGGAGTCTTTCAAGGGAATCAGCTGAGAAAGAGCTCCCAGAATAAAACCTGGAATAATAATTGATTTAGGGAAGCTTGCGTCCAGATAATGGGACTCCCAGATCAAAAGGTATGCCTCTAGGTCAGGGTTTTTCAACCTTGGCCACTTTAAGTTGGGTGGACTTCAACTCCCAGAATTCCCTATGCTGGCTGGGGAATGCTGGGAGTTGAAGTCCACTTTTTAAAGTGGCCAAGGTTGAAGAACACTGTCCTAGAAAGCTGAACTTTCACAAATAGTTCTGGAGGGGACGATGTGGTCAAATCAAAGCCATGTCATACGAAGACAGCTAAAGCAGCTATATAGACTTGATAAATGAATGAATGAATGAATGAATGGAATGAATGAATGAGGAAGGAAGGAAGGAAGGAAGGAAGGAAGGAAGGAAAGAAAGAAAGAAAGAAAGAAAGAAAGAAAGAAAGAAAGAAAGAAAGAAAGAAAGAAGGAAAAGAGTATTTTCTAAAGCGCAAAAGTGAACCTAAAAACAGAAATGCCTGCTTAACAATTCAATGCATCTTTGAATTGTTCAATACAACAACTTAGACATACATCTTTGTACGCTGCCCAGAGTCACTTTTGTGAAATGGCGGCCACATCCATGATTTAAAATACACACATTCTTAAGAATCTCTTTCAAAGAAAGATCTATTTGCATATCTCAAGAGCAGATAAAGACAGAACCGAAGAGATTAATCTCTGTGAGGAAGACAATTAAATCAACCACCCTTCAGGGACACTGAGAAAGAATAATAAGATCATAGAATGTAAGGGTTGAAAGGGAACAAGAGCGTCTAATTCAATCCTTGCCCGATGCAGAATTCTGCTACGATAGAGTAAAAGAAAGAGAACAAACTCTTGGATGGATGGACTTGCAAGAAGAACCAGACAATCCTGGACAACATTAAGGTAATTATTCCTTCAGATGATGATCAACAAGCAGAAACTTACATACTTTGGGTATTTGATGAGTGGATAATGGACTAAAAGAAGAACTAGCCTTGGGAAGAGTGAGGGAGGGAGGTAGAAGGAGAAGAAAATGGGTAGGGTGGATGACAGTATCAAAGGAATTACAGGGACTGTCCTTGGAAGAGCTACAAGTTGAGATCGTCTTTGTCCACTTCATTCCCAGGAGTCAAGCCTGCCTCAGTGGTACCCGACTAACCAGAGGTGGAACTGTAAGAAGTGAATACCCCCACCCAAACATTTTGTGCCTTCATTCACACATCACACTAAGTCATGGTTTTGTTAGCCATGGTTTACCGGAAAAAGATATAATTAGTTGGGTTTACACGTTGTACATCTCCCTGGCTGGGAAAACACAATAGCTAGGTTGACTGACCACATCATAGATATCTATGGGGGTGGCACAGGTAAGTGGCAAAACACAGATGACTCAGAACCCATGACTTCCTGACTTCCAGCACAGAATGGGGTGCAAGTATTTAGAGGGCGGAGTTTGCATCATGACATCACTGCACACGGTCATCATTTTGATGCAATCTCTAGCTGCAAAAGCCTGTGGATCACGCTAAGCCAGCACCAAACAGAGCAATCACATCAGGGCTTAACAAAACATATAACCCCAACCAATACCAGGCTTGTGAGTCAGATTTAGAGCCTGTGTTTCAAGGCTCCCCAAAGAATACCACAGGAGAGCTTCATTTTTACCCCATGACAAATTGATCAGTAGGAACTAACAGCTCTCCTTAAGGCAATGATTCCAATTAAACCAATTGCGCATGGCTGTGGGGACCTCGTTTCAATTTTCCGTAAGACGGGCGTAGGAGGATACAAAGGCAAAACTCTTCGCCTGTTAGAGAGCCCGCTTAGCTTCTTGATCTGCTTCTGCCTTGACTTCTCCCCATTTGTCCTCTTGGGCCAAGAGATCAGCTGGTTATTCCTGCTTTTTCCTCTGTGCTAACAAACACCCTTCTGGCCCGTGTCAGAGGAAGAGGCTAAGACGGAGGAAGGGGCTAAAGCGGTGTTTTCCAGCCTTGGCCACTTTAAGAGGGGTGGACTGCGACTCCCAGAATTCCCCAGCCAGCCATAATTGAACGTATTTTGCAGTTGTTTGTTAATGCCGCATTTGGCTTTAGGTGTAAAATTTAAGCCACCTTATGCTTTTCAAGATGAACATAGTTCTCATTATCATAGTTAATACTGATACAAACCTCTACCTACCTACCTACCTACCTACCTACCTACCTACCTACCTACCTACCTTCCTACCTACCTACCTACCTACCTACCTACCTACCTACCTACCTATCTATCTATCTATCTATCTATCTATCTATCTATCTATCTATCTATCTATGCCATATAATAATACCATTAAAAATCAATATAAAGACAGAAAAAGGAAAAGAAAAAACGTATTTTATCATTCCTGCCACTTGGGCTAGAAGGATTTGTAGGAGGAGAGCCGTGTTCATCTAGGACAGTGTTTCTCAACCTTGGCAACTTTCAGTTGGGTGGACTTCAACTCCCAGAATTCCCCAGCCAGCCATGCTGGCTGGGGAATTCTGGGAGTTGAAGTCCACCCCTCTTAAAGTAGCCAAGGTTGAGAAACACCAAAAGTACAGTCTAGGTCTCCTTTCAAAAATGAGTAAGGGAAAAGTGTGTGTGTGTGTGTGTGTGGGTACTGAGGGGAAATGGTTGTAAAATGGGTCATATTAGGCAAACTCGCCAAGAAAAATGCAAAGGTCAGGAGAAATATGCACTCACACATTTTAGCACAAACTAATAAATCTGAAGTGTGCTGAGATTTGCAAAATATGGAAAGGGAGGAAAACTCATACTGTATTCGGTAGCTTTAAAATAGTGGTATTCTTTCATCTGTAGTGGTGTTTCTCAACCTTAGCCACTTTAAGAGGGGTGGACTTCAACTCCCAGAGTTCCCCAGCCAGCCATGCTGGCTGGGGAATTCTGGGAGTTGCAGTCCACCCCTCTTAAAGTGGCCAAGGTTGAAAAACACTGGGCTAAAGCCCCTCTGCTTGCTTGCTACCATTTCAAAGCGAGGGACGAAGATGCTGGTGGCAGCAGTTCCTTCATTTCTGCTCCGAAGTGGGGGCAACCCTAAGACAGAGCAAGCCCACTCTCTATGCCCACAAACAACGCACAACTTCGATGAGTCACGTAGGAATATGGGTGTTTCCCCCCCTAAATCCTGAAACCGGTGGCCCGTACGAGGATGAGCTTCAGCAAATGTGTTCACCGCCGGAACGACAGATCTCTTCTGTGGGATACAGAAATGGTTGGATGGATGAACACTGTCTTCTAGCGGTGATTGTTAGAAATTCACCAGGGTGCCTGGAGAAAATTCATCTTAGCTACAGGCAGGTTTAGGTCTGGTCCTCAGGACCGGCAATGCGCCATGCTGCCTTCCACCCACCTCAGCCCACCAGGAAGACAATTTCCACTGCTTTTTTCCTGCTATGTGTCACAAAGAGATTTTTCTGACTTTCTGATGCAGTTCCCTTCATTAATGCATGCTTATGCCTTTTAATAAAAAATATTAGTCAGAAAAGGGGCCGCCAGACTCCCTAGATCAGGGTTTCTCAACCTTGGCAGCTCTCAGATGGATGGACTTCAACTCCCAGAATTCTCCAGCCAGCATGGCTGGCTGGGGAATTCTGGGAGTTGAAGTCCACCCAACTGAAAGTTGCCAAGGTTGAGAAACACTGTCCTAGATGAACACGGCTCTTCTCCTAAAAATCCTTCTAGCCCAAGTGGCAGGAATGATAAAATACGTTTTTTCTTTTTCTTTTTCTGTCTTTATATTGATTTTTAATGGTATTATGATATTGCATAAAGAAATAAAGAAATAGAAGTTTGTATCGGTATTAACTATGATAATGAGAACTATGTTCCTCTTGAAAAGCATAAGGTGCCTTAAATTTTACACCTAAAGCCAAATGCGGCGTGAACAAACAACCGCAAAATACGTTCAATTATTTGTTGCACAATAAAGGTTTCTAGCTTAAGCTTAATACTGAGTCTCCACTATATTGTTCTTTATTATTGTTTGTGCATAAGAAAGAAAAGAAACAAAAGCAGAATAAACAAGAAGATAAAAATGCGATTTGGTTTGTAATTGTGCCTTTTTGCGCCTCTACCAATTTGCAGGGTTTGTAAGCATTTATGGCCCCTTCAAAGTCATAGTGTCAGTTTTTCTATTTGCCATTCTGCATAATATATTGTGTGTTTGGGAACCATTCTGGCTTGAATCTGGTTAAACCTCCGTTGCGAATATATTTATTTATTTATTTGTTTGTTTACATGTCGCATTTATACAGCCGCCCATCTTGCACAAAGCAACTCTGTACATATGCTGTTAATTTTGCAATGCTGCATATTCTCCAGGTTTCAGTTCCCCATCAGAAATCGTCGGAATTGTATCTTTCTTCCGAAGTTCGGAAAATTCCTGATGCCCTGAGCATGTATCTCAGTAAATTATGATATTTCTTGTTGGCGTATGTGATGGGATTTTCTTTCTGCAATGTCCTTGAAATAAAAAAAATATTTGACAGTGATGCTAGTGGTGAAATCATTGGATTTATCCTTGCTTTTAAGGAATTCCAAAATTTTAACAGACCTTCTCTTATTATAAGTCCCTTCAGATTCTCATCTTCCTTATACTATAAAATCTGTGAAGTCCATTGGCTAAGCCTTCTTCTATAGTTGATATTCTGCTGTTAGGAAAAATTATTCCTTCTCTTATCCATGATAGACAGCTTGTTCTCTAATATCATCTGAGATTGGAAAAAGCTAGTCCACCTATCTCTTTTCAGGTTTGCAAAATCTTAATCTTACTCTTGGTTTTTTCCCATTCCATACAAATATTTTAATTGTTCCATGCCAATCCTGCAATTTTTTTTTTAACCTGGGATTTGAATTGGTGCCCTTTGAAATAAGAAGTTGATTGTGGGTAATGCATTCATTTTTATTGTCACCAAAAGTTCTAGCCAGGAAAGATTTTTAAGCTGCTAGAGGACCTTGTTTTATTTCTTTCCATGATTTGTTATCATTGTTTGAAATATGTCTGTATCGCATCCTGTCAAGTAAAGTCTGTTAGCTGAAATATTTGTAGGTCAGGGGTCTCTCCAAGGAAGACTCCAAGTAGGTTCAATTTCTCAGCAAGAGGTTTTTTTGACAGCCAGATGGTATATCAATTCTACGTCCCCAATCTGACATCCCATCCATCCATCCATCCATCCATCCATCCATCCATCCATCCATATATTTATTAAACTTGTATGCCACCCATCTCCCCCAGAGGGTGACTCTGGGCAACTCACAATTAGAATAAGACCCCAAAACAGTTAAAAAAATATATACCCACATTCATTAATTAAAAAGTTAGACTATATAAAACAAACCCTACACAACCCCCCCCAAAAACTCATATATAAATATACATTTCAAGGTTGCGTTTTCTGCACTTGCAGTTTGACCTCCTGCCCCGACAATTTTCTCAGGTCCTCAAAACAAAGAAAGAAAAAGAAAAAAATCATTTGGATTTGTAACAAAGAGCACGTAGCCCCAGAATCATTAAACACGTATATTTCTATTTCCCAACTGATATTTCAAAATATGGCTCATTTGGGCCGATCATTAAAACTGGCAACATTAAAGGATTGGTTTCTAGATGGGTGTTTCTTAAAGTGTGGTCCGAGGCCCTCGGGGGTCCCCCAAGACCCTCTCAGGGGTCCATGAAATCAAAATGATTTGCCAGCCTATGTTGAAAAATAATACAATATTAAAATCCCATTGAACGATGGTGAGAAGTGGTAGCAGCAGCGAATGCATCAATTTTAATTTTTAATAGGGTAAATATCGATAAATATAACCCAGTGTTGTCCAAACTTGGCCACTTTAAGATGAGTGGACATGGCTGGCTGGGGAATTCTGGGAGTTGAAGTCCACTCATCTTAAAGTGGCCAAGTTTGGACAACACTGATATAACCCATACCAGCAAAAGCTCTTTTGGGGTCCTCCATAATTTTTAAAAGTGGGAAGGGGTCCTGGAGAAAAAGTTTAAGAAAGAGCTGCTGCCATGGGCGTCTTCGTCCGTTGCTTTGAAATGATAGCAAGCAAAGAGGGAGACTTCAGCAGTGTTTCTCAACCTTGGCCACTTGAAGATGGGTGGACTTCAACTCCCAGAATTCCCCAGCCAGCCATGCTGGCTGGGGAATTCTGGGAGTTGAAGTACACTCATCTTAAAGTGGCCAAGTTTGTACAACACTGCATTAAGTGAAATAAACCATAGTCCTTGCGTTTGCACAGCTAACAACTAACTAATTGGGTTGCTTCTGGGTTCCTCTGTTTGAAGCAGCTTGATCTACAGCAGTGTTTCTCAACCTTGGCCACTTTAAGAGAGGTGGACTTCAACTTCCAGAATTCTGGGAGTTGAAGTCCACGCATCTTCAAGTGCCCAAGGTTGAGAAACATTGATTTAATGTCTTCTCCAGCCAACCATTCTGGAAGTTGAAGTCCACCCATCAGAGGTTGAGAAACACCAGGACAGAGGCATGGTTTAGATTTCAGGGTATGACCTAAAGGCTTGGGCCAAGTAGAACTGGAATAAAATGTTCCCTGCAGTCTGTGTGTTCCCAGTGGGACAAAGAGCTGACTGATTGCCATGCTCCCAAGATCCAATCAGTCGCAGTCAGTCCATCGGTTTAGCTTCAGGTTAGAATATGACCCAGCTGGGTGTCTTTGTTCTGTAAAGAGATGAAGCAACTTTATATTTTCTATTACTCAGTCACTGAGGTCCTTTTTTTGGAGACCACCATTGTTGTGATGGCATGGACGTGAGAACTATGGTAATTGGTATGTTTCTTTTCTTGCAAACATTTAATGTCCAATATTTCCACTCCAGCAACTAGAATTACTGGCCGTGTTGACAGTGCAGCTGAGATATCAGATCTGCCAGAGACAATGTATAAATGCAGAATCACAGGATGGAAGGATCAAAAGAGGTGGTGGAGATCAGCTAGGCCATTGTTCCTCCATCTCAGCAGCTTTAAGATGGGTGGACTTCAACTGCCGGAATTCCCCAGCCAGCAGGGGAATTCTGGGAGCTGAAGTCCACCCATCTTAAAGCGGCCAAGGTTGAGAAACATTGTATTAGGCACATGAAATATGCAAATTCTTATTGGCGCATAGTGGAAGTTAAGTCAATGCCGGATCCCCTACTTTAGGAATAGTGCAAGTCAAGTATTTACACGGGCATTTCAAGATTTAATGCTTCCCCCTCACCTCCCCTTGATTTTCCCAGCCTTTCTGGATCCTGTCCAGAGCAGCTGTCAAAGGCAGGACCGTTAGTGCTGCGACTTCGAGGGAGAGGAAAAGAGAAAGGAGCAGCTGGTTTCAGCAGCCTTTGGCTTTTGGAGAAAGCTAAGTAAATATTTTGTTCGCCTCGCTAGATTGCAATGTTCCCGCAGTTAAGGAGAAGCCAGACCGCAAAGACGCGATTAAGAAATCAGGTCAGGGAGGCCCAAAACAAGACAGCGCAAACGAGAGTGCAGCGCCCGTACAAAATGGGAACATCTTTATCTTTAGGTCATACCCTGAAATCTAAACCATGCCTCTGTCCTGGTGTTTCTCAACCGCTGATGGGTGGACTTCAACTTCCAGAATGGTTGGCTGGAGAAGACATTAAATCAATGTTTCTCAACCTTGGGCACTTGAAGATGCGTGGACTTCAACTCCCAGAATTCCCCAGCCAGCATGCTGGCTGGGGAATTCTGGGAGTTGAAGTACACTCATCTTAAAGTGGCCAAGTTTGGACAACACTGCATTAAGTGAAATAAACCATAGTCCTTGCGTTTGCACAACTAACGACTAACGAATTGGGTCGCTTCTGGGTTCCTCTGTTTGAAGCAGCTTGATCTACAGCAGTGTTTCTCAACCTTAGCCATTTTAAGAGAGGTGGACTTCAACTCAGAACATGCTGGCTGGGGAATTCTGGGAGTTCAGTTGTACGCGGGGGGGGGGGCACATTTTCTTGGGAAAAAATAAAGGACAAACCTGAAAAAGGGGCAAATCCGAAAGAGGTTTCATAAGGCTAAAGAAAAAATTAATTGTTTATATTGATAACTTTGCTTTGGAAAGTGAAATTTAAGAGCCTACTGGCTGGGGAATTCTGGGAATTGAAGTCCCCGCATCTTAAAGTTTCTGAGATTGAGAAACACTGATTGAGTCTAACTCCCTGCCCAGTGCAGGAATCCACTACGGTATTTCAGGACCCCCAACGGGACGGCCATCCAGCCTCTGTTCGGCACCTCCGGCAAAGGGAAGCCCAGCTGTTCCGGAGGCCCTTGTGGCACCGAGGAACAGCTCTTGCCCTTGGAAACGTCTTCTGGATGACCAACCGAAATCCGAAGGCCTCTTCCTGGTCGTATTCCCCATAACTGGTATAATGCTGGGGTTGGAGATGGACACCAGCCTTTTCTAATTCAACTCCATTGTTTCTTGTCCTGTTCTGGTCGTGAAGAAGTGGAGATGTTTATTTGCCTCGTTTACGCAGAGTTCTGGTTGGTGCTGAACAACTATCTCTTCCTTGAAGAGTGACGTTGTCTAAAAAAGATAGCGTGGCATTTGAAGCGGTTTCTCTTCCCTCTTCCTTTCCGGCTGCCCTCCTTAGACCAAAGGGTCCCCTTAACCCTTGCATTCCCCCAGGAAAAAATTACCATTCCATCATAGCCCATATAGGAGTGTTTCCACCCCTCTTGGTTGCCCCCCATAGAGATGGAAAGGTATTTTTAGAAGAAAAAGCACCAGGATCTCATTATGGACGTGCAACCACTATATTTTAAACATAAAATATGTATTATGCTTATTACTTTATGTTTTACATTTAAATTCTGCCAGCGAAACTCCAAAACTGTTACCAGGGTCTTCCTCTAGGCCAGTGTTTCTCGACCTTGACAGCTTGAAGAAGTGTGGACTTCACCTCATGCTGGCTGGGGAGTTCTGGGAGGTGAAATCCACTCATCTTAAGGTTGTCAAGGTTGAGAAATGCTGGCTTATACAGTCAAGAAATTCCTCTTTGTCTCCAATGTATATTGATTTTCCCATAGTTTCATCCTATTGATTCTGGTCCTGCCTCCTGGATCCATACGCCTCCTTCTCTGGGATGGGGTGCCCGAGCACAAGCAGTTTGCAAGTGCATGTTTGCACTACAACAAACTCGACCCACTCGGAATAATAATGGATAAGGTTTTTACTTTTGTACGCATACCAAGTGAGTGGTTTATTTAAATGCTGGTGATATACCTTAACCAGTGCAAAAGAAACCGAGGTTCACAAGACCAAAAGTTTCAGATTCTGCTGCAATTAGGCCAAGAAATTCATTTTGGAGAACCTGACACTGCCCAGGTTTGGTTGACCATCAGCACAGAAATTAAAGTGAAGATCTGCAACGGAGAAGGTTCTGTCATCTGAGGGAGCCAGATGTGCTGGTCTAGCGGGTAGTTGTAGACCAAAAGGGACTGAGGGGAGACTGGATACAGCCACATCCCTTCCAAGGGATCCAGATGACTCACTTCTGTTTATCTTGCTTTCTGGGAAAACATGGGTGATCCGATTCTTTGGAGAGCCCTCCCTTCCTTCTCTACCCTGGCATTCTTTTGAAGGTCACAACGGAAAAGACAAACTTGAAGGGCATCAAGATGACATCCTTTTATCAAGAAGACTAGACCCCCCAATCAGAGCTTCATTATTCACGAGATCTTCAGATGAGAGCTGAGATCAGAAAACTCCCCCCGCCCCCCCATATTACCTCTGAGTTTCCACTGCATGTCTAAAGGGGAGGAAATAGTTGTGGGTCTCCTGTACTTGTGAGAGGGAGACAAAGGTGCTGCCTGGGCATGCGTGGTTGGGTGTGCCATGTCTCACCACATTTGTCCTTTGAACACTGCAGACATCTACAGTGATACAGCTGCTGGATTAGATTCGAGAGTTGTGTTCTTGCACACAAAGGCTCCCAAGGAAACACATCTATTTTTCACCCCTTATTCACACTTCATCCCTGCGCTGGCTGCACGCATTACGCTGTTACACAGAGCCAGCTGGCCAGTTCCTCTGAGAACTGAGAAGTGAGGGAGGGTCCCTTCTGAGCCTCTTTCTCCACCTATTATGTAGCTGAGGGCTGTGCCTTCTCTTATCGGACCATTCCCTTGGCAGCATCTCTTCGCCCCGTCTCCCACGGTCATTCCCACAGACCATTACAATGTGTCAACATAGAGTCTGGACAGCCATCTCTCTCGGATGCTTTAGCTGAGATTCCTGAGCAGGGGGCAGACTAGCTGGCCTCAAGGACCCCTTCCAATTCTAGGGTCTTATGTTTATAAGCCTGAGTGCCCAAAGTGGTCCCCTTCAGGGACTCATGTTCCTCTTCATGGACAAGATCGGAAATGTAGTCAGAGACTCAGGGACACGTAGGCTGAATTCTTCAACGTTCTCGTAACGGTTAATGTGACGGAGGAGGGAAATTAGTAACTGCATTCCTTGAACAATGATTGACATTAAACTTACGGTACATGAAATGAGGCCATTTTTACATGGGGGAGGCCTTACTCACTGGTACGCCCGCAAAGGCCAAACGTGGCTTGGACCCAGAAAATATCACTTCTCCATCCAAACCCCTGACACTTTGATTAATTTGCCGTGGCAAGTCCTTTCCCCTTATTAATACCTACTGGGGTTGGCCCTAGCAATGCCACCTGGATCATCTCGAGGTGGCCCACCTTGGAACGACTGTGTCTCTTTAACTGTTGAAAAAACAGAGGCCAAACTTTAACATGGTGCTTTTATTTTTGTTGTGTAGCCTTGTAGTATTGCGAATTGCGGTAGATTTCTCTACCCCAGGAAAGGGGCCTCCATCTCAGGCGACAGCAGCGCGTGGAGGCTTCTGACTCACCCTCCTGGCTCTGGATCAGCGGTAGAGGATGAAGACCGTGGAGTCCATCATGGCTTTAGAAACGCTCCAGCCGCGGTGAGTCCCGTAGCCGTCCCAGTCAAAGCCAGTGAAGTCACCACACTGACGTGGGGATCCTTCGGGGAAAAAGCCGCCACCCCCAATGCAGTGCTAAGGAAGAAAAGAAGGGAATTGAACACCCTATGCATTGGGAAGATGCCAAAGTGTGCTGTGGGCATGCACGGCAGGGCGCAAAACTGGAACCCCCCCAAAATCCGGCAAAGGCAAAAACGGAATTCTAGAAACGAACAGCGCGGCTCCAAGGGATGTAAAAGAATTGGGTCATGAATTCTGGTACAAAAGAATTTGGCTGTTAATTCTCTGCAGACCCCGGAAAGGGATGAACGCAAACATCAACCCAAGCTCAGCGTATTCCTGCCCAAAAGGTGCGCTACAAAGAGTGTTACGCAAGCAGGTCTAGAGTTTATTGCAGAAGAATTGCATTAGAATCCT
This sequence comes from Liasis olivaceus, assembly GCA_030867105.1. NCBI lineage: Eukaryota > Metazoa > Chordata > Lepidosauria > Squamata > Pythonidae > Liasis > Liasis olivaceus. The sequence continues at coordinate 20,370,756 of CM061356.1, forward strand.
GCATAGAAGGAGTATACAAATCGAGGAATAAAAGTAGGGAGAATTGAGACTGATAGTTAAGTAAATTAGGGCAAGATGTATGTTACAAGACTGGAATATAAACAGATTGTTTTTGCTTTTTTAAAATCCTGGGGGGAGGAACCCAAGTGGGAATATATTGTCTCAGTAATGCAGACAGAGCAGTGTTTCTCAACCTTGGCCACTTTAAGAGGTGTGGACTTCAACTCCCAGAATTCCCCAGCCAGCATAGGGAATTCTGGGAGTTGAAGTCCACCCATCTTCAAGCAGCCAAGGTTGAGAAATACTGAGATAGAGAGTGGACGCGATTTTTAGCAATCAGCACATCATGCTATGAAAATCCAGAAACCAGTGAGCTGGTCGTATTCTACTGCGAAAGAATTAAATCAGTGTTTCTTAAAGCAGGAAACTTGAAGACATACGGACTTCAACTCCCAGAATTCCCATACTGGCTGGGGAATTCTGGGAGTTGACGTCCACACCTCTTAAAGTGGCCAAGTTGGAAAAACACTGTTCTAGGAGAAGGCCTGGATACTCACATGTTCTGTGTTGCATCCTTTGACTTTAATTCCAGAGCATAGAGCCATAGCTGCCTTTTCATGATTAAACACGCGGAACTGGACGAAGCCGGCGGTAAATTCACCTGAGAAAAACAAAAGAAATACTGAATGTGGTTTGGGGGGTTGTCACTATTTTTGCAATCTTGGGAGATGACAGTCAGCAGAAGAACAAGCCCAGCTGGGTCTAGTGGCCCCCAGAGGGCTGGCTGGGTTCACGTGGCGTGCTAGACCAGCATTTTATAAACTTGGCCACTTTGAGAGGTGTCGACTTCAACTTCCAGAATCAGATCATGACAGCCGTCAAAAGGAGAGAGGGGAAGCTCAGAACAACCTACAAGCCACTTTCCAGGAGTCTTTCAAGGGAATCAGCTGAGAAAGAAGTCCCAGAATCAGACCTTGAATAACGCAAGGAAAACCAGCTGCATGTTGTCAAGAAAAGCATGTGGGCGTGGCTGAAAGATTTAGGGAAGCTTGCGTCCAGATAATGGGACTCCCAGATCAAGAGGTATGCCTCTAGGTCAGGGTTTTTCAACCTTGGCCACTTGAAGATGGGTGGACTTCAACGCCCAGAATTCCCTATGCTGGCTGGGGAATTCTGGGACCATGGGGAATTCTGGGAGCTGAAGTCCACGCGTCTTCAAGTGGCCAAGGTTGAAAACCACTGGGCTAGACTCTTCCAATTCCTATTGTGTTGCTGCTCCTTCCCAGCAGCTGGGCTTTCACTGGGTGCCAAATAGCCAGCAAGGCGAGTAGCCACATTGTTAGCCTAACCTGCCCACTCTGCTTTCTAAACCATCTAAACCGTGGCACCAACTGCACCATGAAGCTGTGCATTCTGGAAAGAAATCCTTCCTTTTCTTCCTCCGAATCTTCCTTCGCTTAACTTCAACAGATGAGGTTCCAGCCTAGGAGCCACTGGTAGTTGAAACACCCTGATCGGGGGGTGCCCATCTGGCCAAAGAGAGGACACTTACCCCGTCCATTGGGAGAATAGTATTCTGAAGTCTTCTGGGCATCACCCAAATCATAAACGACAGGGAAAGCGGGGCCATTATTGGTTAGGCAGGTACCAGCACCATATTTCACAGGGTATTTCTGAAAAGCAAACCACAGCTTGATTATTTCCATGCGTTAATGGTCGAAGGACACAGAAGAGGAAGACGTCTTATGGTGTCCTCTTTAACCCTGCCGTAGGACTCTGATGCGAACCAAGGCTCGGTCGTAAAAACTGAGCTTAATTCGTGGTGACTTCTTGGACACATCCTGGTAGTCTTCTTGGCAACGGTATGGAGGTAGTTTGCTTCTACCATCTTCTGGAATGTCTTCTTCCACTTCCCAGTTCTAAGACACAGTTCTGGGATTCCTGGAGGTCTCTCAACCAAGCACTAATGAGGTGTTTAGCCTTTTAAGATCAGCCTGATGAGATGCAAGCAATCATAATGCTCCCAACCCATCCCGTATTTGGTGAGTCAGCAGGCAGAAGGCCAAGTCAGCTGGCCTCACCTTATAGAGCCAGAGAAGGTTGCCCCCTTCCTCAGCCAAGAAGCCTGACTCAGTGTGGTATCTCAAGATGGAAGCCTCCCGCCATTTCTTCATGGGGCTGTTGTTGGGGACGTGCCATATGGAGAGATCCCGTGCGGTAAGAGCGTAGTAGCCTGGATTCTGGAAAAGAAGAGACGTTGTTGACAACAGTGGAAGGCATTTTAAGGGTCCTTTTCCTAAGAGACACTCTCAGCATCAGATTCTGCAGAGTGATATCCAGATTCCTCTAGACAAGAAACTAACTCTTTGCCTGGGAAAGCGTCGCATTGGTGGAACTGACAGAAAGCTGGCCAAGTCCACCTGCAGTGGGGAACATCAGTCATGGTTTCCATGCCTTACAAAAATCTACGCTTTAAAAAAATTATTCATTTATTTGGTTTATGTAGCCGCCCACCTCAAATACAATTACCTTGGGCAGCTTATAACAATTAACTGGAAAGTTACTGGGGAAAGTCTTGAAAACATTTGATTAGTCTGTTTGCACTTTTTGAGAGGACTCTGGGATGGAAAAAAGGCAGCATGTCCTTGCAACCACCATCCTTGGAAGAGAGGAATCAGCACGGGTTTCTCTCGAGGTGACCTTGTTGGCTGAGACAATTCTGGTTGGAGGATGTGGTCTGGAAATGACTAGGTGCCAAGCCATGAAGGCCTCTGTAGGTTAAAGCCAGCAGATTTAGTTGTACCTGGAAGCCCACTGGGAGCCAAGGTAGGGCCTGAAGTTCAGGTCTTGACAACAAGGGCCAGCCAGAACCTGGGCTGCTGTGTTTGTGGTTTCTGGGTAGTCTTTAAAGGGAGCCCTGTGTAGAGCACTTTGCAGTAATCCAGTCTTACGTGACAAAGGCACGACTCATTGAAGTCAGGCCCCTGAGCCCCAGGTAAGCCAGACAAGGCCTCCTGGCCACAGCCTCCAGCTGCTGATTCCATTGGAGCTGTCAGACCAGGAGGCCTCCCAAATCATGGACCTTCAAAGGTACTGCTTCTCCATCGAGAGACAACAAGGTTTAGGAGAACCTTGATGTATCAACAGTAACTCCATCTTCCTAGGGCTACCTTCAACATGTTCTGCCCCATCCAGGCCCACATGGCCTCCAGACATTGACAAACCACCTACACAGCATCTCTGGTCCACCTGGAGCTGAACCATCATATGTCCTCTCAGCAGCTCTATGTACTCTTCATGGACATAAAGGTACAGGTGAGAGGATGGACCCTTGCAGCACTCCACAAGTGAGTGGCCACCGGTGTGACCTCTCCTCTTCCCCACTGACTGGAAGCGCCCCTTGAAGGAGGAGCAGAACTACTACAGTTCTGTGCTCCCAGTCCCCAACCCCTGCAGGCGTCCATTGATAGGACTGAAGGCTGCCAAGTGTCTAAGAGGACCAGGAAGGGTGTGCTCCACCAGGCAGTCCACTGGAGCAACCAGGGCCACCTCAGTCCCCTGTCCAGGTCTGAACCCTGCCTAAAAAGAGTCTGGAGAATCTGTGTACGTTACCCATGGCAGGAGACAGATGGGAACAGATGGGCTTTGTGGGAGGTATAACCACTATTTTATTTGATACCAAATATTAAACATAATCCAGCACTGCCTATTACCACAAACTCTGTTTTTAGACTGACGTTGACCTGTGGCTGAAGCAAATGACCCAATTAAAAAAAAAAATCTTTGGTTTCCTTTCTCTCAGACTAGTATTTCTCACCTTGTAGTCATCGCTGGTTGCTGCTATGGCTGACCCAAAGGTGGAGTTGTTGGACCAGTTTCCATCTCCTTCAGGGTAGTTGATATTGCTGCCTTGCTGGCTGGACCAGCGGTCCCCAACGGTGCATTTCCCAAAGATGTTGTTTTCATGTACACTGGCCACCAAGGTCCAGCCTCCTCCATTGGTGGACATGTCACAGAAGGTCTGGTAGATCTCGCCATCTTCAGTGGTCAGGAAATACAGTCCATCTGCCAAAACCCAGGTGTACTTATTTATTCTAAGTGATTGACATTTCAAAATAACCCATTTACATAAATGGTAGAAGATAATGCCAACTTTTAACTGCAGTGGTAACAAGAGGGATAATGATTCCAAGATAGATAATCATATATAGTCAAGACCTATATAGGCTATGCATATATTAGGTTAATAGAAATCAGTATTACAAGACTGTAACCAGAGGGTGCGCATCTCTGTGGAAGTTTAAATAAATCCACAGGTAAAAATTGTGAAATACTGGTGGTCTAAATATAGGCAGAGTATAAAGCCTGTAAAAGAGTTGATTTCAAATAACAGTGAAAATTCCACTGGATCCTATAATAATTTTCTTAGGAATGAATTACCGTTCTGTAGTTTAGATCCATTTCTGAAGTTAGTTGCAAACTTAAGAGCGGCAAAAGGGCTGATAGGTGAATAGTCCAAAAAATGCAGAAGAAGAAACACAAAGATGACTCATTTGGATGTTCAATACTGACTTTTAATTCAGTGTCTTAAATTAACAAAGTAAATTGGAACAGAGAATAAAGAAATAAGAAGTTTTTAAAAAATAAATGATGTAGACCAGGGCTTGTCAACCACGGTGGCTTTAAGACAGTGGACTTCAACTCCCAGAATTCCCCAGCCAGCATGAGTGGACTTCAACCCCCAGCATCCTGAGTCCACCCGTCATAAAGTTGCCAAGGTTGAGAAACCCTGATGCAGACTTTTGTTGTTGGTGTGACAAATGGGGCTGAAAGAATGCTGACATGGCAGTCTTATCCTGCATTCAGTGTGTAGAAAAGAGTCCCGTGGAATTCATCAGGACTTTGTCTTAATAAAGCACCAGCTTGAGAGTAGCAGGGGTGTCCACAGGGAGGGGGGTCATAAAGTCAAGATGGTGGCCACAACCATGCAATGGAAGCCCCTCCCTTTTCGGCGTGCAACACAATGCAATAAAGAAGGGCCGGTCTTCAATCACATATTTGTGGCCACCATCTTGATACTATGGACACCCCTGGACAATAGTGCATGGAAGAGGAAATCTGAGGTGAAGAGCAATTTATTGTACAGGGTTTATTATTAATATTAATATGAGCAGAAATATGAAGAAGCAGAAGATCTGATGGGACGGAGAAGCTCTTCTGAGTTAAGCTGCACTTTTACTCACCGGTAGCCTTTTGAGTCGAGTCTCTGATCTCTTGGCAACTCCGGAAGAGCTTCAGGGGCTGGCCTGGCTGGTTGGGAACGCAGGAGGGAGCTGATTCCCATTTCTGCAGCAACTTGAGGACATCTTCTTTGGCCGTGTTGACGCAGTTGTTGCTGCCTATTGATACAAGAGTAATTCAGGGTAGGGAAGTCAACAACCGGGGAGAGGGAAGCTCCTGCGCCACTATTGCCTCTTTTGAATGGAGACAATAGAAAGACAATAAAAAGAGGGGATACATTCAAGAGAGACAATGAAGAAGCTAAGAAGGAAACAAAAAGGCCAGGACACATCTTCTCCTTATTCTCCCATCCCTCTAACCACCACATGGAGAGGCCTCACTAATCGTTTTTCAGGGATATCTTCTCATATTTGGTTATTCCACTGTTAAGGTGCTGTTTTTGCTCTTCTTTCTCAAAAATAATTTTTACTGAAAGTTTTTACATACTGTACATACAAGATAAATGCAAAGGAAGACTGTAAGCAGAAAACAATACCTTATTCAAGGAAGTACCAAGGAGAAAAGCAGCCCTTCAAGCAACACTGGCAAACAACCAGACTCAGGGGGCACCAAGGACTCCACAAAACATTATTACCCCAAATTAAGAGACCGGTTTGGGCATTAATTCAAAATTACGTATTTTGCATGTCAAGATAACGCTCTGACCAATTTTCTCCTCATCTCTGGCAGCAGCCCTCAACCTGGCCAGCACAGAATGGGGGTTTCCCTTGTGGAATTTGCCCTGGGATGTAACCCAGCACTGAATATTGATGAAAGCGCGTCCATCCTCTTCCACGGCCCTCTTTCCAGCAAGTCCACCCGTCGTTCACTCACACGAAGGTTGTCCTTGTGAGGAGACAGCCAAGAGCAGCAACAGAAGAGCCAGTGGCTTCATTGTGGATCTGCCTCTAGAGGGAAGCAAGATTGTCCGTGGATTAATAGCAGAGATGGGCCCCTTTAAGAATCTGTGAATAACTAAACGTGAGATTTGTTGGTTTCAAACCACACAAGAGTATGCTATTGTTACTGTTTTATTGCTGTTGTTCAGCCAAATGTTGTGTCTCCAGCCTAATCCACCTTCCTGCCACCTTCCATGAACGGAGCTCGGTCGTTTCCAAATTCTGCCTAGTGACCAACACCCAGACTTTTACAAACAACAACAAGAGAGATCATCATTACTCAACATGAAAAAGAAAACAATCTGCAGTGTAAATCCATACAAGGTATTATTTTATTGATCCCAGTTCATCTGCTTCAACTATTAGGGTAGCCTTCCCCCAGATACGTCCTCCACAACACTGGCCAAGCGACGGAACAATCTGAGCAACTGTAGCTGTGCAAAGGTCTCACCAGACAGGGTCAGTCAATGGATACTAAGCTTTTCTGCTATCAGAAAGTAACTTCAGGATCTGCCAACCCCACTTGAACATGAGTAAGAATATATATATACTTTATCTGACATTCTTTCACTTGTTCTTCTTCGGTTTCAAATTTCAATAAAAGTTTCTACATTTTAGCAATTACATGTTCATCACTTGTGCACAATTCTGTTTCAAACTCAAACTTACAATCTTCAAAACCATAAATTCTTTTGTCTACTTTAAATCTTTCTAATAATTTGAACCATGGACAGCTATGTCCCTCTGCCACCAGTTCTTCTCTTGATTTTCCCCTTGACAAAATTCTACTCTCTCTCGATAAGTTAACCATTTGTATCTGCCTATTATTTCTTGTCTATAAAATGCTTCTTGTGCTGAGATCCACAAAGGTATTTTTGGGCTCAACCTGGGTTTGCATCTATTCCATATTCTCAATTTATTGGAGAATGTTTGCCCCAAATGAGGACAAAGTATTGTTTTATAAATGACTTATGGAGAGATTAATAGGTTTCTCTCATGAAAACTGGTGCTTGATGGGGGATTGGAATGGAGTGATCTCCTCACAACTGGACAGAACTTCTGAGAAAAATATTAAAATTGTTCAAGGCAAATTAGCAAAAGTTTTTTTGATTTGATGGACAGTTGAGGGCTGGTTGACATATGGAGGCAGAAAAATGGCCATTTCAAGAGAATATACCTACTTTTCTGAAAGACATAGATCTTCTTCAAGAATAAACATGATTTGAACCTCAAAGAACTTGGCTACTTTGGATATTATGAAGAACTTTTTTGGATCATATCCTGTGAGTTTGGCTTATAAAAGGAAATCGAATTCTTTTAGATGGAGATTAAATGAAACGTTGCTACAGAAAGAAGCAACAGTGGAGGATTTCTGTGGCTGCCTTCTCGCCACTTGCTGAATCAACTCATTTCTGGAATTGTACAGTAGAATGAGGAATAACTAACGAAAGCAGTGGTGGGGGGGTCACACTGTATGTGAAGTCAGAAAAAATCCCTAACCTAACGAAGGTTAAACGTATGAATGCTGGTCTTTAACTGGCCTTTAGGCGTCTGGTTAAGCATGCTGTGTAAACACAGCCTACAATCCCCATCTAGATGACCCCAGCAAATTTCTCTATTTTTCTGCTAAAAAAAGGGGGCACACGCTTCTCTCAAGTATTTTGTGTTGCAGAACCCCACAGTCACCTCAGAGCTCCCATTTCTGCCCCTTCAAACAAACTTAAGAAATCCATGCTCGATCCTGGGTTTTCCATGTGCACACAAACATTGGATTCCCATTGCGATCTTCTGACTTACACTGACTGATCTCAAGCTTTTCTTCAATGGGTCCCGTCAGATAATGCACTGAGCACAAGCTTCTCTTACCTGGATCAAGAGGTCCACTTTCCCTGGGGAGACGTGGAAGCTCTAACCAGGCTGGTCTTCTTGCCCTACCTTTATTAAGCAGCTTCATTACGAAACTCACCTCCCCACCCGAATAAGGAAGTCCAAAGCAAGGCGCGCTGCAAAAAACAGGAGTTGTTTGCACATACAAGGTGAAAGAGTTTCCGTGAAAAGGTTTGGCCAATACAGGAATCAATTGGCAAACCATGGTGGTTTAATTTTTTAAAAAATTAATTAATTAATTAATTTATATTTCAAGTTTAGATACCACCCTTCTCACAAAAAGTGACTCCGGGCATTTTCTCTTTGCCATGCCTTGGCATCGTTTGCGTGTTCCTACTCAGCCTGTTATTGCCCCCGTCACTGATGGTGGGAGAGATGCCAGCTTGGTCCCACCAGAAAAAGGGGGGCGGTGACTGGCTGTTCTTTCTTTCGTACAAGGGGCATCTAAGGGATGAAACCATTGTGTTGGCCAAGGTGACCTTTGCAGTCTAGAGATTCTGCTTTTTAACATCAGTCGCTCATCCAGACGTTGATTCTGAATGGCGTATTATGGCGACATGGTTGGGGGAAGAAGGGAGGGGAAAGAAATTAATTTAGCTTACCTCTGAATGCAAACCTATCTAATTTTGCATTCTCCCAAAGCAGTGTTTCTCAACCTTGGCCACTTGAAGATGTGTGGACTTGAACTCCCAGGGAATTTTGGGAGTTCACGTCCACACATCTTCAAGTGGCCAAGGTTGAGAAAGACTGTCCCAAAGCCAAATGCAAACTGATGATGATTAACAGTAAACATCACTGTTCTCTGAATGCTTCAATGCACCAATTTAAAAATCTATATTGTGGAGGTCAGTTTAAATTGGATATGTTTGTGAAATAATTAACCAAATGTACCCTGTTAAATTATTTGCAAAATTTAGGTATCTTAGGGAAAATTGCAAACAGAAATGGGTATGTCACCTATCACACCGAAACATTATCTCATAAGCATGCTGGCTGGGAACTTCTGGGAATTGAAGTCCACACCTCTTGAAGTGCACAAGGTTGAGAAACGCTGCCCTAGACAGCCTCGTATTCAATGGGTAAAAGATGTTAATTAGATGGAACATGCCCTGAGTGGAGTGTCTGTTGCATGTTTAGCAAGAGGAGAGAGTTCAGAGTGCTTTGTGCTGCAAAAGAAGATCCTGCCCAGTTCAAGACATTCCAAGAATGAGATGGCAAGACAATATAATAGAGGGGATTTGGGGAAGGGGTATCTCCAACATAAAAGTCCATGAGGCGCTGGGTGGAAAAGAGGGGCTGGAATTGCTTCCCACCTTCTTTGCATCTGAGAAGAAGAGATCCCTTCCAACATTTGGATTCAGGAAACGAGGAGAAGTGAAGCTCAGGAAGAATAGAGGAAACCCACCTTGCTTCCTTAAATGATGGCAAATCTGTTGGCCTGATCAGTCGTGGTTGAGAGTAGAATGGCAGAGGTCAGCTCTGAACTGTCCTCTTTGAAACAGAAGGTTGGAGGAAAGCAATCAGTATTGCCCCAGTGTTCAAAAAGGGGAAGCGAGAGCATCCAGGAAACCACAGATTGGTTAGTGTCATGCCTGTAGTGGGCAAGGGACAGATTGTCAAGGAGCATATCTGTAAGTGCTTGGGAAACAAGGCTACCATCCTGGGAGCCAGCAAATCTTTGTCAGGAACAAGCCAACTTGGACTAAGTTCTCTTCTTCTGACAGAGTGACTAGTTTCGTAGACCGTGGTGGATACAGTGCGCCTGGTTCTCAGTCACACATTTCAGAAGGTCGCTCAGGGTGTCCTTGTGGCCAAAACAGATAAATGTGAGCTGGGAAGTACTGTGGTACAATGGATTCGCACTTGATTGAACAACTGCACCAAAGGGAGTTGGGCACGCTTAGCTAGCAAAATCACATGCTAGCAAGGTTATGCTCAAAATCCTACAAGCTAGGCTTCAGCAGTACGTGAACCAAGAACTGCCGGATGTACAAGCTGGGTTTCGAAGAGGCAGAGGAACTAGAGATCAAATTGCCAACATTCGCTGGATCATGGAGAAGTTCCAGAAAAACATCTACTTCTGCTTCATTGACTATGCAAAAGCCTTCGATTGTGTGGATCACAACAAACTGTGGCAAATTCTTAAAGAGATGGAGATACCAGACGACCTTACCTGTCTCCTGAGAAATCTGTATGCAGGCCAAGAAGCAACAGTTAGAACCGGTCATGGAACAACTGATTGGTTCAAAATAGGGAAAGGAGTAGGACAAGGCTGTATACTGTCACCCCGCTTATTTAACCTATATGCAGAGTACATCATGAGAAATGCCAGGCTGGAAGAATCACAAGCCAGAATTAAGATTGCAGGGAGAAACATCAATAACCTCAGATATGCAGACGATACCACCCTAATGGCAGAAAGTGAAGAAGAACTAAAGAGCCTCTTGATGAGGGTGAAAGAGGAGAGTGCGAAAGCTGGCTTGAAACTCAACATTAAAAAAACTAAGATCATGGCATCTGGACCCATCAATCCCTGGCAAATAGAAGGGGTAGAAATGGAAGCAGTAACAGACTTCATTTATTTGGGCTCCAAGATCACCGCAGACGGAGACTGCAGCCATGAAATTAAAAGACGCTTGCTCCTTGGGAGGAAAGCTATGGCAAACCTAGATAGCATATTAAAAAAGCAGAGACGTCATCTTGCCGACAAAGATCCGCATAGTCAAAGCTATGGTTTTTCCAGTAGTAATGTATGGCTGTGAGACCTGGACCATAAAGAAGGCTGAACGCCGAAGAATTGATGCCTTTGAACTGTGGTGCTGGAGAAGACTCTTAAGAGTCCCCTGGACTGCTAGGAGGTCAAACCAGTCAATCTTAAAGGAAATCAACTCTGATTGCTCATTGGAAGGATTGATAATGTCAGGATCTATGCAAGCTACTAATGTAGTTAATTAAATTAGTTGTAGGAATGTATAACCATAACATAATCTTTTGCTTGCATGTATAGCTAGGAGTAACATAGATACCTAAGGGTTAATGGGAAGAATGTATAAACTTAACCGCTTGCTTGACCTGCCATAAAACAGGGAGGAGACAGGAAGAGAGGTGCCATCGTTATCTCTAAACAGGCATCTACAAGGCCAAGAAGTGTGAGAACGGAGACAGGCGCCGAAGAATGCAAAGTGGGAATGCAAAGTGAGAAAAACAACTTCAAAGGGGGAGTGGGGCTTAAAAGAGGGATAGTTTGCTTTGTATCTTTAGTCTCAACAATCTAGGTTGCTGTGTGCTTATCCTAATAAAGAAATCTTTAATGGAACTTACAAGTCTCCAAAGGATTTACTGAACTTTGGGAATGGGTATGCAGACTCTGACAGATAATGAAGCTCAACCTCAGATACTTTGGTCACCTAATGCAAAGGGAGGACTCTTTGGAAAAGACCCTGATGCTGGGAAAGATGGAAGGCAAAAGGAGAAGAGGACGGCAGAGGATGAGATGGTTAGAGAGCATCACTGAAGCAATGAGCATGAAATTGAGCAAACTCAGGGAGGCAGTGAAAGATAGGAAGGCCTGGCGCAATATGGTTCATGGGGTCACGAAGAGTCGGACACGACTTAACGACTGAACAACAACAACAAGCTAGCAAAAGGAGAGTTGACAATGATCAACAGATCGAAAGGAAATGAAAGAAAATTCAGGTTGGGGAAGAATTTCCTGGTGGTAAAAGCTGTTAAATCGTAGAACCCTCTTCCCAGAACAGGAGTGGGTCCCACCCTTGCTTGCTGGAGAATGGCTGTTGTAAGGAATGATTTGGTGGATCCTTGCAATAAACCGGAGGTAGGACTAGATTTCCTAGAAGTTCTTTCTGACTCATTCATTCTACAGTTTTGTAGCTGCATGTGTGTAGGCCCACGACAGCAAGAATCCAGCTAGAATAAGGCACCTCTGGGAACTACTTCATTTGGGAGGAATGAGTCAGATTATGAGGGGGTTACTCTTAGTTTACTCTCTTAAGCAGCAGCCATGGTTTTAGACAGCATTGGAGAAGGCAAATGTGTAGAATTTTTTTTCTAGAACTTCATGGTCTCCACCTTGGAAGTGAAGTCTCTCGGACCCTCTTTAAGAATGGTCCTGGTTCTCCAGAGCTTTTGATATGGTTGCCTCAGACTCACTTGTGCCCTTATGGCTCATAAACACTTTGACCAGTACCCTGTGGGCATCAGCTGCCACATCCTCCACAAATGTTTTCAGCATGCTGTACACTACAGCGAACGACAACCCTACCGTGGCCATGGGGACAAGCTGCTTTGGCAGTTTGGGTGCTTTGCTGGCTGCTTGGACGAGCAACTCCACCACTTGTGCTTTGGTGATTGCAGGAGCCAGTGGGGACCTAATGAGGGCTTTCAACTGTTCAAAGGGCTGCTCTACATGTTCGGCAGTCCTCCTTAAGGAGTCCTCTTCCAGGCCAAAGCTGATGCAGTAACCTTGCATGGTTCTGACTAGCAGGTCCACATCACACACCACTGAAATATCTGGGATAGCTTCAGTCTGGATCCCACAGGCCACCACAGCAACCAACCACAAATGTTCAATCATCACGTTCTTCTTCTTTTCCAAGATGCGATGGGAGATGTTGGGGGTGGCAAGGAGGAAAGAATGGCTCTTTTGCAGATCCAAGTCCTTCCCAAGCGTTTCTCCCAGGAGGTAGAAGTCATACTTGCTGAGTAAAATGTTGGAAATAAGGAAGATCTCGGGAGACTTCACTTTCTCAGCTTGAAGATCTTGCATACAATCTTCTCGGATCTTCTGCAGTGTGACAATCTCATCGAAGCTAGATGGGTTGCTCTGACGGGCTGATTCCAGATCTGCATCCACTTTAGTGCGGACAAAATAGTAGTCTTTACCTGCGTTCTTGATGTAATGAGCCAGCTTAGCGTGGAAGGAGCTGAAGTGCTGAGAGGCAATAATTAAAAAGAAGTCATAGTAGGCAACATTCAACCACTCTGTGTAATTTTTGGCATGGAAATCTGGGTTCCCAAGACTAAGCAGATCCCACAGGATCACGTTGGGATACTTGGGGTGTGGATAAGCCACAGGAGTTTTACTGGCATCCACCTTTCCAGTAGGAGCTGCCCCTTCATCATCCTCATAGAGGTCCCGAAAGGTGTTGATGAAGGTTGCTCTGTCTACTCCAGATTCTCCAATAACTGCCACATTTAAGCTGATGTTCTCCAATGAGGAAAAAGCTTCTTGGAGGTGGTTGGCCAGATGAGCAAAATTCCCTGTCTCAAAGGCAGTCTTGAGCTCATGGATTTGTTTTTCAGTTAGAGTAATTTTGTTGCCCTTCACCTTTTCTGCCATTGCATCAATAACTTGCTTTTGCTGGTCAATCTAGGGGAAAAGATCTAAAGAACCAGGTGAAGAACACTGCATTAGTGGAAGTCTTGTGATGAAACAGAGGCCTGCATATATATTTTTATCATTGCTTGCTAAAAAGTGATCTAGTTGGGTAGCCTGGCCTGGATTGCCACCAAGAGAGTCACACATGTCATGTTAGCCTCCATCTATCAAGGGTTTCTTGATAGTTTTCTAGACAGGGTTTCTTATTCATTGGTCCTTCCACAGAGCAGGGGTGGATAGCTTTTTCAGGTGCCATTACTGAAATGGGTACATAATTAAAAAAAAACCACATGAGATTTCAGTAATATCACCTCCAAAATCTTACGAGACTTCAAAGTCCTCACTCAAAATCCAAGGAGACGTTGACAGACTTGCCCCAAATCTTATGAGGATTCATATTTCTTCCCAGTCTGACAAGAATACAGGGGCATCACAAGATTTGGTGCTCTGAACAGATCGCAGCAACGGGATGATACATATATATATAATGTGAGGTTACCGTGAGCTAGAGGCCCATGAGCATAACCTTCGCCACAGAGACAGCCAAACAATTCCAGGCAATTTGTGTCTCCACTTCAGAGGGCACCCTCTAGAAATGTCGTACGGTAGAAGTGACAGGAACGTCCCCCATCCAAAACTACTGAGAAGCTGGGCATAGTTATAACGGTCAGAAACTAAGCTATCAGCTGGGTCATCACCTGGCCTAAAGGTGAGTATAAAACCTTCTAAATATATGCGATGCTCTACAGAAAGTATGACTGTTGCTGCTCTTTACCACAAGGATGAAGCACCTTTTGGTTACCTGGCTTTGCATGGGGGAAAGGACGTTGACCCTCCACACTGACGTGTTTCTCCTGTGAGGCTCCACTCGCCTCTTTGCCTTGCTATCGCTCCTTCTAATCACCTTGCCATTTTCTCACCTATTAGCATTATCGGAGGAAAATCCAGGGCCCAAAAAGGGGGGCGTGCCTTCTCTCTCATCTAAGGTAGCTTCCCCCAAAGAGGAGTTACCCAATTATGTTGGAATAGCAACTCTCAGAGTACTGTGGTAAACTGGTTTCATCACCAGATTGGGAAAGAGTCTTGAACAAATGTTGTTAATGGCACCGAGTCAGTGGCCCGTGGCAACCCAAAGCTGTCTGGGATCCATCTCCACTCTGCAGCAGGAAGCCAACTCCAGCAGGCTCTCTGCTCTCTCTCCATCCTTCTTAAAACGGTCTAAAACTTGACCGCTTTTGAAACTCCTCTGCTCCACCTCCAGATAGCTTCCCCTTGACTTCTGCCAGCATCTGTGCGAATCGGCCAATGAAAAGCACAGCATTCCCTGCTGGCTTCCCCATTGACGTTGCTTGTTGGAAGCTGGCTGGGAAAGTCACAAATGGCAATCATGTGACCGCAGGACACTGTAACCATCGTAAATGTGTGACAGTTGCCAAATGCCCAAATCATGATCACGTGATCGCAGGGATGCTGTGATGGTTGTAAGTGCGAAGACCAGTCATAAGTCACTTTTTCCGGTGCCATCGTAACTTCAAATGGTCGCTAAACGAATTGTTGTAAGTCGAGGACTACCTGTAGTGAATCTTGTAAATGGGTTGATATCGATAGAGGCGAATATGTGTAGCTCAGGGTTGAACTGTGGAGTCCTTGGGGTCCTCTGAGCTTGGTTCTTTTCTTGCAGACGTTTCGTTACCTGGCTAGGTAGGTGCTGGAATGGGATGGGGTTTGCTCTCTGTTTATATACTCTTGCGTGCCCTGCCAGTGTGGGTGTGGGTGTGGGTGTGGGTGTGGGTTTTGTTTTGTTTTATTTTTTCCCTCTGGTAGTTCCTTGATTAGGGTATTGCTCACTGCTTGACTGTGTGCCTGGTGGTAACCTCGGATCTTTTGTCTCTTTTGAATGGTATGCAGATGTAGAGATAAACAGCATCTACATACTATTCAAAAGAGACAAAAGACCAGAAGATTGCTTCACCAGCAATCAATCACCAGCAATCATCACCCAGATAAGCAAAGGTTACCACCAGGCACACAATCAAGCAGCAAACATGGGCTAATCAAGGAACTACCAGAGGAGCAAAGCAAACCCCCCCCCCCCACCAGCACAGGCAAGGCAGGCCACAGCACATAAATAGAGAGCAAACCCCATCCCATTTTAGCACTGAAGATGCTACCTAGCCAGGTAATGAAACGTCTCAGAAACCACCAACAGACTATTACAACCATATGGTATCTCTGTAGCACACAAACCAGCAAAATCACTCCAAAATACCCTAAGTAAACCAAAAGACCCAGTAGCCCAAGAAGAAAAAGCAGGAGTCATCTACAACTTACAGTGTAAGGACTGTAACAAACACTCCGTAGGACAGACAGGCAGAAGACTGGCAGAGCGCATCCACGAGCACCAACTAGCAGTCAGAAGACATGATGAAAATTCCTTAATCTCAAAACACATGGACAGACTCAACCATAGTTTTAACTGGGAAACTGTCAGCATTTTAGACCAAGCTGAATCCAAACATGCAAGAGAATTCTTGGAAGCCTGGTATTCAGACAAGGCAGCAATTAACAGACACACAGAGATTAACAGCATCTACATACTATTCAAAAGAGACAAAAGACCAGAAGATTGCTTCACCAGCAATCAATCACCAGCAATCATCACCCAGATAAGCAAAGGTTACCACCAGGCACACAATCAAGCAGCAAACATGTGCTAATCAAGGAACTACCAGAGGAGCAAAGCAAACCCCCCCCCCCCCCCACCACCAGCACTGGCAAGGCAGGCCACAGCACATAAATAGAGAGCAAACCCCATCCCATTTTAGCACTGAAGATGTTACCTAGCCGGGTAATGAAACGTTTGCAAGAAAAGAACCGAGCTCAGAGAACCCCACGGACTCCACATGGGTTGTTATGAATAACTTTACAGGACTTTTCTTTTCCCCCTAATTTTCCCCACCTTTCTTTGCAACACCGAAATCTTCTTTACTTCCTTTCCTGACTGTATATGACCCGGGACCCTGAGAGTCACTGTATGAGGTCCAAAGTGGCCACCAAATGTCTGAAATCCCGGGAAGATCAACTTGATGTTTAAAACTTAACCCTAAGCCTCTTGCTTGATTGAAGCAAATGTTTCCTTACTTCTGAAATAGCTGCCATAGATACTGAGAGCCAGATGGTCAAGCTGACTCTCCCAGTGTGATGTCAGCAATGGGACCATAAGCAAAAATAAAGTCAGCTGAAGTAATGAGAAAAATTTGCATATTTTATAACCAAGAAACACTGCTGGGAATATGGGAGGCTGAAACTAAAACAAATAAACCTCTTTCTGTGTGATGTAAAAGATAGGCAAATGATATAATGTATTACTTGCATCTTATTAGACCGTAAAACAACATTTTGAAAAAAAGAACAGATAGGCAGAAAATATCTCTCACCGAGACTGCCCACATTTGTCCAAAATAAAAAGAAATAAGCTAAGTAGGATCCAAAAACACAAATTCAGGAGAATACCAGTGAAGAAATTCTCCTGTCCTTTTTCTCTACCTTTCTTACTCAATGCAATGGGGGGAAAAACAACAACGCTTTCCACATTTCGCTGAAAGCAGAAGTGTGTCCTCCGTTGCACAATATTCTCCAGAACTCTGCAATCCCTGGGGCTTCCCACCCGCCCATTCAACCCCAAGAGGAGATCCTGCGCTTGAGAAACAGCCAAACCACCGATCAATCTGGCCTGTCCAGCTGCTCAGGACTGTGGGAAGAAACACAGAAAACAGAGTTCTGAGGCTGCTGCCACAACCCTGGGGAGCCTGGGCACTCACAAGGGCCTCCCCCGACGTGCCCCGTGACACAGTAGTGCAACGGTGAGGGGTTCCAATGCATGAAGGTCTGGGGAAAAAGGCTTGTTCCTAGCACCTGCCCCTTATTTGACTGTGGTTTCCAAACTGGGCCTCAGAAAATACCAATGAATTCGTACAGGGATGAGTGGAAGACCAAAGAGCTACTCCAAGAGAGGAACCATGATCTCACCCTTCAGCCAAGACTCAGGGCCAAGAGCTCGGTTGTGCTGCTCTCCAAATGGATCGCCTAGTTACTCAGTCTCTTCTTACCTCTCTCAGAGCAGATGGCAACATTAAGAAAAGAGCATCCTATTACGCTAGTGTTTCTTCAACCCTGGGGTGGACTTCAACTCCCAGCTGCCAGTGACAGTCGAGCCAGGGGTCCAGAGGCAGCTGCACCCCACCCAGGCCCTTTGCTTCCAAAAACAAAGGGTGGGGAGGGGTGTAAGAAAACAGGAGAGAAGCAAACGGCGTGCAGACAGGGAAGTGGAGGCAATGTCCGGAGACCGGCAGCTATGGCAAGCAGGCCAGAGGATGATTGGGCAACGGCCAGGACCACAAGTGGGGTGATCAGCATCTCCTGGTGGGAGTCCTGCTTGGAGCTTCACCGGGACCTCGGTAGCAACTAGAGGAGGAACAACCACCCTGAGATGCCCCTCAACCCAACCAGCGTGAGAACTTTTGGAAGGAGGCGTTGGTGGTCTGCCACTTCGCAGACTGATAGACTTCTGCTTGAACTAAGCATTGAAGGACTGAGTATTAAAGTTGGAAGGATTGATAATGAAGCCCAAGCTCGGATACTTTGGCCACCTAATGCGAAGAGAGGACTCTTTGGAAAAGACCCTGATGCTGGGGAAGATTGACGGCAAAAGGAGAAGAGGACGGCAGAGGATGAGATGGTTAGATGGCATCCCTGAAGCAATGAGCATGAAACTGAGCAAACTCAGGGAGGCAGTGAAGGACAGGAAGGCCTGGCACAATATGGTTCATGGGGTCATGAAGAGTCGGACACGACTTAACGACTGAACAACAATCACCTTGCAAATCCTGGAAGGGTGGAGAACAGAAGTCTGTTGTTGCGGAAGGAGTGTGGTACAATAAAGCATCAGGCGCAGATGGGCTACGCTGTGGTGCGTCCAGTCCTTGGAAAGCAGAGAACCCTCACAATTTAGTCACTTCTTTTGGTCCTTTAACTTTTATCGTACAAACAGGACCACTTAATGCACAGTCTTTCACATCCATGTGAAAAATATGGAAATTGAATTGTCTTTTTAAAATAAATTTATATACACTGTTTGGTTTTAGATATCTTTATTAGAATATGTGTTTTTGTAAAGCTCCTCTTGGTTTTGCCCTTTGTAAAGCGAAGTTATAAAATATAAGCAATTTTTTTTTTTTTAACCCTATGAACCTCCTTCCGATTTGCCCCTTTTTCAGGTTTGCCCTTTATTTTTTCCAAGAAAACAGGGTCATGGTACAGGAGCTTTTATTGCTAAAAACAGCACAAAACCCTGCTACAAATCAAGAAAAGGGAATTTTCTAGCCAGGCAGCCTTGCTTCGGTGCTTCTCCCTTATCTTGTACGGGCAACAATGCGGGAGGATTTCTTTCGGGAATTATGCTCATGAGATTTATGAGCATAATTATGATTTATGCCGCCCAGAGTCCCCCATTGTAGGGGAGATGGGCGGGGACAAATCAAATAAATAAATAAATTTAGCTGTGTGGGGATATGGGAAGATAGAGGCCAGAGTCGGGGAGTGAAAATATTCTTTTGTCTCCTGAGCCGCGAGGGAGAGATAAGAGGATGAGGCTGGCACCTCCCTGAGGAATGCAAGCGGTATTTACTGATTGACCCTGGGAACTATTTCCAGTTTGGGAAGATTCTGTATAAGGGTTGCAGCTAATAAACCTTGCTGGATTGGATCTGCATGGTCTCCTGGAGTTACCTGGGCTAAACCTGACAAGCTGAACTGGATCAACTGCTTCTCGTTTGGGCCCCGTTACAAGTTTTGAAATCACAGACTTCCTCAAACCAAACCAACTTAAACCTGATAAAGCCCCAGGTAGTGATTTTGTCACCGCTGAATTTCTACACGGTAATCTGTAGTGGTAGACTCTTGTCTTAGCTTCTCTGTACTGTTCGTTCGTTCATTCATTCATTTATTTATTTTATGGCCAATGACCAGCAAGGCAGTTGCAGCACTGAATAAAACAACAAGTGAAAGTGGGCTCAAATACAAGAAAAGCAATAGAACCCTAAGGACCTGCCAGTTAAAACTGATATGTATAAAAAAACAAGAAAAATAAAGCAGAGCAAGACAATGTAAGTAAAAATAACCATACATTTAAAATGAAAGAATGAAAGAACTTCCTCCTTATATAATTTCAAGATTAGGACATCTTAAGCCTTCTTATGGCAATAACTGCAAACAGTTATGTGTGCCTCTAGGGTGACACACGTTATGTCTCTGTTCTGTGAGCTGCGTTGGGTGCCAGTTTGCTTCTGGGTGCAATTCAAGGTGCTGGTTTTGACCTTTAGAGCCCTACATGGCATGGGGCCAGGGTATTCGAGGACCGACTCTTCCCAGTGACTTCTACCCATCCCATCAGGTCCAGCAGAAAAGGTAGGATCTGGGTACAGTTTGCAAAGGAGCTCCATGGAAGGAAGGAAGGAAGGAAGGAAGGAAGGAAGGAAGGAAGGAAGGAAGGACGGACCCAGGAGATGTGCCTTTTCTGCTGCAACCCCCACCCTCTGGAATGTCCTCCCCCCTGAGTGGGGTTAGCCCCATCTCTGCAGGCCTTCCGGACAGCCTTGAAAATGTGGTTCTTCCATCAACCCTGGAGATCCCATGGTGAGCCTGGCAAGTGGTTGACTGAGGGTCCCGCTCCCGGCTGTGCGTGTGCGCTGATATTGCTTTCACTGTGCTTTTGTCGCTATGGAGAAAGGAAAAAGGAAAAGGAAAAGCCATTTGCCCTGCTGCCACGTGGTCGCGGCTTCCTGTGGGCGAGATCACGGTAGCAAGGAGGCGTTCGGTGAGGCTTGTGGTGTGTTTTGTGGCGTTTGGAAGGTTTTTGGTGTGCTTGTCAGCATGGCTCCAAAGAAAATGCAGAGCAGGCATGGCAAGAATAAGGCTTTGCAGCTAAGAGGCAAAGAAGAGAGGAAACCCCTGAAGGAGATCTCCCCAAAGTCCCTTTGGAGGGGGACTCTCCCTCCAAACAATAACTGCCTCCCCACCCCATTCTCCCTCTTCATACTGTGCTTTTTTTCATGTTTTTGTGGTTTAAAAATAAAATGCATATGTTTCAGAACTGTTTGTATTTACATTGAACCTTATGGGGAAATTTGCTCTTTCCTTTGGCCATAGCCCTTGGCCTGGTGATTGCTTTCACTGTGCTTTTGTCGCTATGGAGAAAGGAAAGAGCGCGGAGGAATCAGTGGGGGGGGGAAGCTCCCGCTCCGCTGTGCGCGCTACATAAGCCTTCCCCCCATTGCTTTCACTGTGCTTTTGTCGCGCGCGCCAAGGGCTATGCACAGAGGAAAGAGCGCGGAATTAAGAGGAATCAGCGCGGGGGGTGGGGGGGAAGCTCCCGCTCCCGGCTGTGCGCGCGGGAGCCTTTCTCAGATTTCATTAGCACTTCCTTTTTCTGCGCTAGGGCTGACTAAAGCGCGCCTGGGGAATTTCGTAGCCGTGCAACGCCGGCTGACACATTGAACCTTATGGGGACATGTGCTTCAGGATGCGACCAAATTCGGAGGGTGGAACGGATTAACCGTATTTACATTGAACCCTATGGGAAAACGTGCTTCAGGATGCGACCAATTCGACTTGCGATCAGAGTCACGGAACGGATTAAATTCGTATCTTGAGGTACCACTGTATTGTGATATGGTTTTAACTGTGGAGTCCTTGGGGTTCTCTGAGCTTGGTTGATTCCTTGTAGACGTTTCATTACCTGACTAGGTAACACCTCTGAAGATGTTACCTAGTCGGGTAATGAAACATCTTCAGGAAAACAGCCAAGCTCAGAGAACCCCAAGGGCTCCACAGTTCAACCTTCAGCTACCTATATTCTCTTCCATTGCTATGGTTTTAATTGTTATTCTGCTGGTAAGCTGCCCAGAGTCACTTTCTATGAGATGGGCGGCTATATATTTTATTTATTTATTTATTAAATTTGTATGCCACCCATAAATCAAGAAGAACGTGGCCTCTCTGTTCGTGATAATGGGGTTCTGGTCTAAGAAGGGGAACTCAACCACCTCTCTTGGATCAGAAGGTCGATCTCAACCAGGAGGAGATACATCAGCTCCTTCCTCTTCAGAGGAAATGCCCCTTATAAATCAACTGATGGACAATTCAGGAAATAAAGATTCATGTAAAGGTCCTTCTTAGACAGTCCTGATGGCAAATCAGTGTCTTTTAACAGCTGACCCTGTGTCTTTAGTATATCTGAATATTAAATGCCATCAATGAGAAGTTAGACGTACTTCTCTGGCTTTTGAAACGAAGAATGCCCTCGAACAACGCTTATGAGTCAGAACTTTTACCATCACGCTATATTTTACAGCCGGCTCAAGTCATATTCCAACTTCAGAATAACAACACTACTCACAGATGGAACTCCTGCTAAAGTCTGCTACTGTGCATTTCAGTCTCTCCGGTGGCTTTAGTGGCTCCCGAGCTCAGGGAATACTAGCAGGATTCTACTAAAGCTTAATTCTCCCACCAGTCGCTTTTCAACGAGATGGGCAGTGACAAATTTGACATATAAATAAACAAATGCAATAAAAGACATTTCATTAATGTTAATTAGGGTGAGAAATTACCTGGCATCCTTTCCAATTTACCCTAATCGGGTCTTTCGAGATCTTACGATCAAACCTTTACTGTCCTGTTTTGAATCTGGCTTGCTGCCAAGAGCAAAGCTGAAAAAATGAGACCATCAGGCTGCAAGGCAAGGGACCCAGAGAAGCTGACCCAGAGAAACAACACAGGGGACTCTGACCTGGCTGACCCGACTCCCCCCTCTTCTTGACAGAAGACACTGTAAGGTTCACGGCTACCCAGAAAACGTGAAATCCATCAGCAGCACAAAATAAGAGACTCCAAGCAGAGAGGCCAAGATGAATGGGATCTCCTTAATAAGATTGAAACATAAAGGAATGTGGAAGCATCTGTTAGGCACACGCCTTTATTTGTTTACCCAAGTTCCAAGAGCCAGAAAGAACTTGAGACGAGGCTTTATTAGCTAAGAGAAGTTTTATTGGCCAAGAAACATTCTGGATGGCTCAGTCAACACCGTGGCAAGGTGTTGAGGAGAACCACACCTTGCAAAGTGAACATCAGAGGTTTATAGGCATTTACAAATGTACATTCCCTCATACCCATACAAGGAAATACAGGGATGGTCTAGGGAGGAGTAAAGGTGGGTCCTAAAGAGGTGAATCTAAGTTTAACTTTTTTCTTCTGGTTATTAAGGGAATACCATAGGTCAGTACCTCCTTATCTCTTATAGAATTTGGAGGGCCTCTTTAGAGCTCTTTCCATATTGGCTAAATATGATTAATTATTAACTTGATTATTAACTTCTAATATTGGCTCAGGTCCTAATACTTCTATTTTAAGTAGATTTTGCTAGAAGAGAAAGATGAAAAAGAGTTTAAAGGGCAGTGTTGCTCAGCTGGTATTTAGAAGGAGAGAGATCCCAGTATGAGGGGTCACATCCTTGAGGATATAAATTGTAGAAGTCAGTGGCTTGGTCTGTTAAGGGCTTTCTTGCTGGCAGGAACAAAGATTTCTAAGGAAGTTGATAACTACCTAAGAGGATTACCCAGCTCCTCTGAAAACGGTCCCAGAGAGGGACAATGTGTCCTTGCTGAGCAGCTGTTAAATCTGCCATTGTCTTATGAAGACCCAGCAAGAAATGGGGAGAGGCTGAGCCTATCTTTGCCCAACCTTGCAGTCACCTTGAGAGCCAGTTTGGACTTGGGGTTCAGAGCGTTAAGAGTAGTGTAAGGTTCATGGCTACCCAGAAAACTTGAAATCAATCAGCAGCACAAAATAAGACTTCAAGCAGGGACTTCTCTAAGCAGCGTTTTACTTGGCCAAGCAGAAGTCTGGGTGCCCACACCATGCACCAAGAGAGAGCAGGGTGGCACCCCCTTGGAGACAAGACCACAGCCTTTTATAGTATTTTTAAAAAGGCAGATCTTAGTACCATTATAATGAAGATGTTTACAACCAGTCAAAGAAACTTTAGCAGAATTCATTATTCCCTGCCCTTGTTTGCTTACATTAATTTAAAGGAATTCCCCCTAACTCTTATACCTTGTCAGTCCCTGCAGACCCTTGTTCTGGGTCCTCCCTCCTTATCAGGCCTCAGACTTAGTCTCTTCGGGAGGAGTTTTCCCTGTTATCTGAGCTAGCTCGTCTGTGGTCAGTTGCTTCCTCTTGCAATTTCGCTAAGTGCTGTTAGCATTGAAGCTTGGCTATAGAGAACTCCGCGCATGCTCTAAAGCTATGAAGTTAACATTGCCAATTTAGATATTGCCAATTTAGTTTTTGATCCCTCCAACACAGAAGGAAGCAACGCTTTTGCCTCGCTGCCCAGAAGAGTGCAACATCTCATCCTCCGAAGACTTGAGGGTTAAGACAGGACCTTCTCTAGCCTGATTTCTAAAAGCCCCACCTCCAGACCCCAATTTGTCCCGTAAGTTCTCTGATCTACATTGCCACTCTACTAATAACATAGTTCCCCCCTCCAGTGATTTATTAAGTGTGGTTCAAGCTTTCCCAAGTTTGCATCTTCCTTCCACTCTTCATCCCTCCTAAGCAATGATTTCATCATACCTTCCTCTGAACATCTGCCCCCAAAGCCTTCATGTTCTGGCTCACCAGTCCTCTCTGATGCTCCTCTGAGGAATACTGACTCATTCTTTCAATAGGACCATGGTTATCTCTAACCAGGGAGCCCGTCCTAAATTGTCAAACAAGACATCAGGAGCCAGCTGTCATCTGAGCTTCTGCCCTGCAGGGACTACCTCCCATATACAAGATGTTCCATCTGAATGACTACCACTAGCTCTAACTATCACAGGATGGCTGGCTAGGGAATTCTGGGAGTTGAAGTCCACTCATCTTAAAGGTGCTAAGATTGAGAAACCCTGCTCTAAATGGACACATTCTGCATTTATGGCCTTTTTCTATCAATTTGAAATTCTTCTGTTACAAGAGACTTGGGGCTTAGAACCGTTAGACCTGCAACTCCCTCATAGCTAAATCTAGTCTGAAAAGAGGCTGGGCTCTTGGAGTTATAAGCCTCTTAATCTCCATTCAGTTGCATGTGCCCATTTCACTGGCCTGAACGTGTGATCAGATAGCCATAGCTTCCGCTTTAAAAATTGGTTCTACCAATTTCTTCCTTATTTAAGTCTACTTCCCCCCCTCGTAGTCTTATTTCTCAAGTCAGCACGGACGGGAACACCTTGAAAAGTGGCTTTTTGATCTAATGACCCAATCTCCAAACTCAGAATTAATAATAGGTGATTTTAATACCAGGATGGGAGCCAACAATAAGGCCCTATTCCAGGAGGTTAAAATGTTCTAACTGGATTGGCTCATCAGACATCTACAGATAAAGGCATTAATAAGGGGTGGGGAGAATATCAGGATTTTCTCATGGGAAGAAGGTCATCCCGTTCGCTATACAACACCGGGTGTTGAGACTACAAAGTATCTTGTGATTCTGTTATGATTTTCACTGCCACCTACTGAAATGTGTGTTAGTTATTCAATTTGATTTTGGGACTTGAGTCTTCAGAATTGGTGCATGTTCGTGGTTTGGAAACTGCTAATGAATGTTGGCTAGCGTTACGTGGAATCTATGCTAGGCAAACTTCATCTGCTATCGTGAGTTTGACAAAGCAGTTGTATAACCTTAAGTTGGAGCCAGGAGCTAATGTAATTGAGCACCTGAATAAGATGAAAACTTTGTTTGCTGAGTTGGCAGATCGTAATCTGGTCATTCCCGAGCAACAAAAAGCATGTATAATTCTTTCAAGTCTGGATGAGTCATTTGAGATATTAGTAGAAGCCGTACAGTCGCTCCCAATTGCCGACCTAACTGTGGAGTATTTAACAAATAGGTTGCAAGAAATTCAAAGCACACGTGACATGCAGACTAATCCTAAGAAAAGACTTGATAACGTAAAGCAGCAACCTTCTCCTGCTGGCACAGAATGTGCATATTTGGTGAGAAAATGTTTTCGTTGTAATTCTACCAAGCATCTTATAAAAGACTGTCCTATGAAAAATCAGCCTGCTGAGAGTTGCAGAAGGTTTGTCCGTCGTGGAAAAGCAACAGTTAAGAAACAAGGGAGTACTAGACAGGTGTCTGCCTTGATTTCTAACAGAGACAAACGTAATGCTGATAAGTGGTTATTGGACTCTGGTTGTAGTGAAATCATTGTAAACAATGAGCAGTTATTGTTAACTAAATGTAAACCTAAAATTCAACAGGTTAATCTGGCTGATGGTTCTGTAGCTAAAGTAACCATGCAAGGTGAAGTGTTCATACCTTGTTTGGGAGAAGTGGTGACACTCTTCTCAGTGTCCCTGTATTAACTAGCATTGGTTAGTCTGTTATGTTCCAAGGTTCTGAATGCTATGTTACAAAAGAGGGGGCTGAGTGTGCGAGAGGGAAAATGGTTAATCAATTGTATGAAATGCTTCCTAAACAAGATGTGTTAATTGGAAGTTAATCGATAATTGGAATGTGTTAATTGGAAGTTAATTGATAATCAATTGCCAGCCATGCCAGCCAGTTTCTGGGGAGAAGCGATACTGACAGCTGTTTTTCTTACAAACAGACACTGGAATAAATAAACACAATCTCCACAGATAAAGCAAGAAGCAGAGGCTTTAGCTGAAGTAGAAATGAAGGAGGAGAAAGAGGAAGTACAGGAAAGTTTTGAAATTCCTCGTAGGTCAACACGAATAACAAAAGGTGTTCCACCAGAAAGATGTGTTATTCAACAAGTCGGAGTGTGTCAAATAACTTGTGAACCACAAAATTTTCAGGAAATGTTATCTTTGCCAAGTTGCCAAATGTTATCTTTCCCAATACTACCTTGGGATTGAAGTGCAAAGAGCTGACAATGGAGAAATCTATCTAAGTCAAAAGAAAAAGATAAAACAGTTGTTAGCAAACATGGGAATGTTAGATGCAAAACCTGTAAAAACTCCAATGACTTGTGATTTTTTGAAAAATGAAACATGTGAAAAGTTGTGTGGAACACCTGCACTGTATCATTCTGTGATTGGTTCTGTACTGCACCTAGCACAATGGACACGTCCAGATGTATCTTATGTTGTTGGGATTTTGAGCCATAAGGTGGCTAATCCTACAGAACATGACTGGCTAGGATTGAAAAGATTAATGAGATATTTAAAAGGTACAATAGACCTTTGTCTTAAAATGTCAACTAATGGGTCAGAAAAGCCTGTAATTTTTGTTGATAGTTCATTTGCAGAAGAAAGGGACAGAAAGTCCATAACTGGGTTTGTTTGTAAATTTGGTGAATCTACAATTGCATGGAAAGCAAGGAAGCAAACCTCCATTGCCTTGTCTACTGCAGAAGCTGAATTCGCAGCTTTATCAGAAGCAATCTGTGAATTAAGATGGTTTCATCAATTATTCACTGATTTAAACATTCAAGTGTCATTGCCTTATACAGTGTATGAAGATTCCCAAGCCTGTATAGGGTTAGCTAAAACAAAGAACATTAGAGCTCGTACAAAGTATGTTGATGTAAAGTATAAAAATGTGAGACAAGCTATGTTAGAAAATTTCATTGATCTGGTGTATTGTGCATCTGAAGCAAATCTTGCAGATGTATTTACAAAATCATTGCCTATTGTACAACATGAAGCAATGTTAGCAAACCTTGGATTAGAACAAATGTAAATTATTGTTGTATTGCTGTAATCAGTTGTTTATACTATCTGTAACATGTGTTATTGTGTCGTGATCGGGCTCAGAGGGGTATCAGGATTTTCTCATGGGAAGAAGGTCATCCCGTTAGCTATACAAAAACAGGTGTAGAGATTACAAAGTATCTTGTGATTCTGTTATGATTTTCACTGCCACCTACTGTATATGTGTGTGTTAGTTATGCAGTGGGGGTGTCATATTAGCAATATAAGGGGAGGGCTCAAATGCCCAGTAGATTGAGAGTGTGTTTTGCTTTGTACAGTTAACCATGTAGGTTTTTATAGGTTATGTAGTCCTAACTAGTAACCAAGTAGTGAACCTCTTCTCTGAGAGTGTTTTTTAGCTAGAGGCTTTGCAGTGATAAGTCTTGGAAGCTAATATGAGAAGAAGTCTTTGTTATATTCTTACATGCCGGATTTAGTTTTCTTGTCTGAGCAATGCCAAAGTGATCTGAGGGGAGATGTACAGCTTTCCCCGGTGTCATGGTCAGATCGCGTCCTGGTGACCCTGAGTTTCTCCTATGCCACCCCCCTCCGCAGGGAGGCTGGACCCATGCGATTGGTCCGCCCCCGGTGCCTGATGGACCCGGCAGGGTTTCAGAGGGAGCCGGGGGATATTCCCGTGGACCTGCTGCACGGTCCAGCGGAGGCCTTGGCTGTGGAGGCTGGAATAGGGAGGCAGCTGGGGCCTTGGGCAGGATCGTGCCTTTGCGGCCTCCCTTGCCACGTCGGCCCCGACACTCCCCGTGGTTTATGGAGGAGCAGAGGGTGCTGAAGAGGGTTAAGAGACGCCGCAAGCGCCGCTGGAGGAAGACACGAACTGAATCCGACCGAACACATGTTAGAGCCGCTATTAAGGCCTACATTGTGGCGATAAGGGCGGCGAAGCGGCAATACTTCTCCGCCCTTATTGCGTCTGCAGAGTGCTGCCCAGCGGCCCTGTTTGGGATCACCAGGTCCCTCCTTGGTAAGGGGGATCTGGTGGTTCATTTGCCGGGCCACACAGAGGAATTTGCAGAGCACCTGCAGGATAAAATCGCTCGGATTCATTCCAAGTTGGACTCCGAGCATGGTGCAGGGTCTGGGGAGATACCAGGGGATCGTTCTTGCCCAGTTATCTGGGAACGGTTTGATCCTGTTGTTCCTGAGGAAGTGGACAGGATCCTCTGGACTGTGAGGGCCACCACTTGTCATCCGGACCCATGTCCCTCCTGGCTGGTGAAAGCAGCTCGGGAGGTGACATGTGGTTGGATCCAGGCGATGGTTAATGCATCCTTGCAGGAGGGAGTGTTTCCGGCGCCCTTTAAAGAGGCGTTGGTGCACCCCCTCCTCAAGAAGCCCTCCCTGGATCCTACTGTATGGACAACTTTCGTCCAGTCTCCCACCTCCCCTTTTTGGGGAAGGTGGTTGCGAAAGTGGTGGCTTCGCAGCTCCAAAGGGTCCTGGAGGAAACGGATTATCTGGACCCTTTCCAGTCAGGTTTCAGGCCCAGTTATGGAACGAAAACGGTATTGGTTGCCCTTATGGATGACCTCTGGCGGGAGCGGGATGGTGGAAGTGCGACCATCCTTGCTCTCCTTGATCTCTCAGCGGCGTTCGATACCGTCGACCACGGTATCCTATTGGGACGGCTCAGGGATATGGGGGTGGGCGGCACGGTTTTGTGCTGGCTCACCTCCTTTCTCCGGGGCCGATCCCAATTGGTGGTGATGGGGGGCGAGAGGTCCCATCCTCGGCCCCTCCATTGTGGGGTGCCGCAGGGTTCGGTTCTCTCTCCGCTCCTTTTCAACATCTACATGAAACCGCTGGGCGAGATCATCCGCCATCATGGGATGAGGTATCATCAGTATGCTGATGATACTCAACTATATATCTCCATCCCTGGTGAGGTAAGTGGTGCCGTGGCCACCCTCGCGTGGTGCCTGGAGGCTGTGAGGGTCTGGATGGGGAACAACGGGCTCCGGCTGAACCCTGGCAAGATGGAGTGGCTGTGGGTTAATGGCTCCTCTGTATCCGGGACGTTGTCATCGTTGGTTCTGGATGGGGTGGCACTGCCCCAGACAGACCCAGTGTGTAATCTGGGGGTCCTCTTGGACTCACGGCTCCTGCTCGAAGAGCAGGTGGCAGCCGTGGCCAGGAGGGCTTTTGCACAGCTTCGGGTTGTGCACCAGTTACGCCCTTTCCTGGATCGGGATGCCCTACGTACAGTCCCTCATGCCCTTGTTATCTCCCAGATAGACTACTGCAATGCGCTTTACATCGGGCTACCCTTGAAGAGTATCTGGAAGCTTCAGCTGGTCCAGAATGCGGCCGCGCGAGCAATTTTTGGGGCCAGAAGAAGGATCCATATAACACCTTTGCTCCATGAGCTGCATTGGGTACCGGTTTGCTTCCGGGTCCAATTCAAGGTGTTGGTTATCACCTTTAAAGCCCTACATGGCATGGGGCCAGGTTACCTGAAGGACCGCCTCGCCCCCACGATTTCAACCCGTCCCACCCGATCTCACAGAGAGGGCATGCTCCGGACCCCCGCGGTAAAAGAACTCCGACTAGCGGGGTTCAGAAGGCGGCCTTCTCTGCTGTAGCCCCCACCCTTTGGGACATCTTGCCCCCGGGGGTGAGACAGGCCCCCTCACTCCCGGCCTTTCGGAGGGATTTGAAGACCTGGCTCCGCCATCTGGCCTGGGGCGGGGAGGGAGGATACCAGAAATGGGGATGGCTGGCCCCTTAGCGACCTGGTGGGGGCCTATTGGCCTCTTGGAGTTTTTAGTTTTTTATTTTTATTCTAGTCTTGGAAATTTCTAGTTTTTATAACTTTTATAATTTTTAAACTTTTAATAATTTAATTATGTATTGATTTTAGTGACTGTAAGCCACCCAGAGTCCCCCATTGTAGGGGAGATGGGCGGGGACAAATCAAATAAATAAATAAATAAAATAAATATTCTTTATTTTGTATGCAACTTGTATTTTGTGAAGTTTTGCATTTTTATCAATAAAGACCAGTTAGTTTATATTTTCTGACTGGATTTTCTTTGAGGAACAAAATATGGACATTGCATTTTGCAAGCTCTCATGCTGATGTGTAATTTTCCTGAGAGCAGGATTTATGGGATATTGGCTGCACTCTGTGCAAAAGAGAATGGAGATTGTTTCAATTGGTGGCAAAATTTGGCCTGAGGGTCCTCAGTGGATCTACTCCAGGTGACACAGAGGATGAACTCACCTTCTGGGGATCCAGAGGCACTTCCACTGTAGACTACATGCTAATTTCTGAAGATTCTGCTCCATATTGTTTACGTTTTAGTACAGATCGTCCTTGTTTAGTGACTGCCTAGTTTAGCGACTGTTTGCAGTTATGACGGTGATGGAAAAGTCACTTTGCGACCAGTCCTCACATTGACAGCCTTTGTGGCATTGTTCCCCACATGGCTCTTGGTGCCAAATGCAGATTTCACTGTATAATGTATTTTAAATATGCCACAAATTAGAATTTCTGGTGGTTTTTGTAAATATTTTTTATCTTGTACCATGCTATTCTTTCCTCATTTTATTTTTGAAACATTTTGATTTAACTTTTCGGTCTACTGTTTAATCTGCTTTTGTCCAGTGAAGGGCAGGTGTTACACTTCAGAAACCAAAAGGGGGGAGAATTCATAGGCCTCCCGGCCATTCAGATCATAAATTCCTCTTTCAGTTGAGATAAATATCTGCCAGCGCAGAAAAATGGGGAGATGACAAGAGTGCGGTGATGGCAGAGAAGCATGTAGGTAGGTAAACCTTAGTGCAATTTTTGACCAGGTCCACACGCTGTATGGAAAGGTCTATGTCCATCACAAAAAGGAAGAATGGAGCAAAGGGTTAACTAACTCTTTCTCCGTCCAGAGCAGAGGCCATGTCGTGGAGAGGTCCAGCAGAATCTGGATCTCTGCAGGGGCTGTCTCTGGGGTGGTGTCACACATGGGGAAGGGCTGAAAAGGGGGCAGACGGAGACCACAGTCTCCTTGATTCCAAAGGCAGTAGAGACATCGTGGGTCTTTTTCACTCCGGCAGAAGAAAAGAGCGGCAGGAGGTGGGAAGCATCTGTTTCCTAACCCTCCTCGCCAACAGCTAGGAAGACTAGAAACATGTTCTCCAAATGACTGGCCTTGGGCTGCAGGCTGCTGTCCATGGGGTTGACGAAAGGAAGAGGCCGGAGCGAATGTTAGCTGTGATGCATCCATTTGGACCAATTCTGGGGTTGAACTGAGTTGGTGCAAGTCATCAAATGTGCCCAAACAGGTTCAGATAAGGATGCTTTTAAGTCCAGCTTTCTGAAACAGTCTTAATGTCTCAGCTGAACACAGGAACCAGGAGAGGAGATGTCTTAACCATGATGGGCAACTGGGCCAATAAACTGCCACAGCATCGGGTCTGCCCCTTGAGCTTTTCTCTCCTGGAGTTAAAATTAGAAGGCCCTCAATGGGTTCTCAATGCTGCCCTCATCTTGGAGGCTGGATCTGTTTCAGTAGAATTGTGAATCTGGGTAACCAAGATCATTTACTGGATTAAATCTGCACCCCGCCCTGAGGACTTAGCCCTCTTGATTCAACTGGAGAACTTTCACTCAAGTTGGAAGATCACTTTGGACATGAAACTAACAATGGACATTAGTCCTGCAACCCTGGACTTCCCTCACTAAAGAGGTTATAAGATGGCAGATAATGGATATATATTTACAGGCCCCCTTTAGGGAAATTTAAGGAAAGCCTACTTAAATAGCTCCATAATGTTGATCTGGTAAGTCATGGTTCCTCAACCTTAGCAACTTTAAGACGGGTGGACTTCAACTCCCAGAATTCCCCAGCCAGCCTTGCTTATGGAAGTTGAAGTCCACCCGTCCTAAAGTTGCCAAGGTTGAGGAACTCTGTGGTAGGAGACCTCTGGGTGTTCCCCTTAGGCCATTTCAGTGCCCTGTCTTCAGCCTTGCTGGGAGAAGAAAGCAAACAAGAGGGAGGGAGGGAGGGAGGGAGGGAGGGAGGAAGGAAGGAAGGAAGGAAGGAAGGAAGGAACTCCCTTGGCAGAGAAACTTTGCCCTGTTATTAGAGAGTAGTTGAAACTATGACTCGTGCCATGTTATATTGCCAATTTTATTATGACATTTGTCATCTTTATATAGCCCTGATTCTAAGAAACTTTCCCAGTAGCTCAGATAAATTTTACACCTCAATTCTCCTCACAGGCTGTAACACTGATGTAATTTAAAACGGACAAATTCCACTTTAAAGCCTGCGCTATAAAGAGACAAATGAAATCTGGCAATTTTACCTAAATGTTATTATTTTGTTCCACTTATTCCATGTTGTAACTTGCCTGGGAGAACTGCGGTGGGTCATCATAACACGGTATAGTTTCCGTTCATTAACTGATTCAGGCAGATTGTGGATTGGGCTGAGTTCTTGCGGGGAGGGGAGAGAAACTAGTTGGTCAATTTTTCTGGGTTTTTCCAGGGCAGGGAGAGATGTTCAACCTCTTTTCCAAGGACAGATCTCCGTCTTACTGTGACAGTAGGATAGGGATTGAAAAACCACCTTCCCCACCCCAACGATGATGTTGCTTGGAATTGAATCCTGTAAAAGGATGAGAAAGCAAGGAGGTTGCACTCAAGAGTGGGCTGCACCATGAAATACAGGATGTTCCCACAACCCTTTGCCAACTCATTTATAAGTAAGGGCAAGAACCCCACATTCCATCCATTCTTCGTTTTAGCCATTTCTAAAACACAAACAACCTAAGTCATCACATTCAAAACCACACCGTTCGGGCACTGAATTAGAACATCGCTCTTGAGATGTTGACGCTAGGCTTTGGCCTTTCCACAAAGCATTAAGATAAATTTTAACACAGCAAAGATCGTTGAATGAAAAGTTTATTTCCAGTTTGGTGTCCAACATAAAAAAACAATTGTACAAGAATATTGTAATATTTGTAAAGGCAAACATTGGTAAGGCATAGAGTCTCTCCCTAACAAAGGTGTTCAGCAGTGGTCCTTCAGCACTCTGGCTTCATGGAGCTAAGATGAATTGTGACTACTTTATTTGCTACAGAATTAAATGCAAAATACAGGACTTGATTTTTTTGTCCAAATCTGGCCTCACCTGGATGATTCTAGATCAGTGTTTTCCAACCTTGGCAACTTTAAGTTGTGTGGACTTCAACTCCCAGAATTCCCCAGCCAGCAAGCTGGCTGGGGAATTCTGGGAGTTGAAGTCCACACATCTTCAAGTTGCTAAGAGTGAGAAACACTATTTAGATAGTCTTGATTATTTCTTTTGCTTGCAGCTGAGTAATTTTTAGTAGCCAATTATTGTATTTTGCAGCAAAAATGGGATGCGTGGCTCGGGTGTGACACAGAAGGAGGACAGAAATGCAGTTGGGCAACCAACTTCATAACTGTCCCTAAACTCACAACTACCCCAAACTGCATTTGAGTGACTTATATTAGCCAAAAAATTAGACACACCACGGAATTCAGTCATTAAGGTCATTCATTAAACAATGAGTAATCGGAAACAATGGTGGCACAGCATTTTTAAATAGCATCAGTTTAAAAAAAATACATAGAGGCAAACTATTTTATATATATATATATATATTTTAAAAAATTGAAAATCGCACTTAATTACAAAGATCCATAAAGAACATTTACAACAGTCCTGAGCAGGAAGATTTGGAGTTTAACACACGAAGCATGAAGGCTACGATCAGACCAAGAAGGAAGATGTCTGTTTAAAGTCACCCTGAAAAATCAAGAGAAAGAGAATTGTCTCTATATTCAGAGTACAGTAAAGACAGAGCAAGGTTGTGTGAATTCACAACCCAAAGAGTTTTGAAGCCAAATAGATCTTGGGTGCTGGTCTGCATGTGCCCCAAAGATGACCACGTGCCAGCAAGATACCGTGAGTGCAACTGCAGGGCCTAAATAATATGACAGGTTGTAATAATAAATAATTGGCAATGCTTGGCTCTTCCCAAATGTTCAAAGCATGCCTTTCACTGTCTAAAACGTTACTTCCATTGTGCATTGTGTATTTCTCTAAAATTCTGCCTTAAGTAGAAAATACTCAGGGGCCATAGTTAATAGCCAATTCAGATACTTCAAAGGCACAAACCATCTGAGATCTAAAGATGTTTTCTACTGTCCTGGGAGCCCACTTTTCCCTTCTCTAAAAAACTGAATACGCAACCCAAATATTGTTATAAGCTGCAAAAGGCTTTGTCTGCCACCATCATCGTGCTGTTAAAAACAGAATAGAAAGTCATCGTTGGGTGACTCGGATTCCTGGGGAATGAACCGGGTCAGTTTCTGTTTCTACTTACGTCACTTCGGTTGGAAGGCTGGCTGTAAATGACCTTCTTGGTACTACTGGTTGAAGAAGGGAAAGGTGAGAGATTAGTATCACAGAACCAGAAGGGAGCCCTGGGGCCAAGTGCAGGATTCCCAGTTAGTATTTTATAGTTTGAAAGATAGTTTGTATACGTAGTTTTCGTTTTCACTGAGTGTGGTACGCTGTCCAGAGTCCCTCTTTTGTGAGATGGGCGGCTATATAAATATGATCAACCCATCAATTAATCAATACAAAATCCCGGACAGATGTTGATTTAACCTTTTCTTGGACACAGCCTGTGAAGGGGAACTCAAAACTGCTCCAACTCCTCTTATCTTTAGCAAGGCACTTCTTGCTCTCCTGGCCAGAGGTGGAGCCGAAGAGGTTGCTGATTCAGCAGCTTCTCCCTTCTCTACCTGCCTCTCAACCAGTTGCCACAAAGATGCCCTCTAGTGGGCATCTGCTCTCTGAAAAGAGGAATCAGCCCCCTCTCGGGTTAGTGCAGCTGATGGGACGCCAAGAGCTTTCCTTACGACCTCTGTTAAGCTGGCGCTGCTGCGCCTGGATGACGTGGAGAATCAGTTTTAGAGGGTTTGGATCGCTCTGCAGCAGCCTTCTCCAACCTGGGGGTTCAAAGAAGTGCTGGAAATGGTCCACTGGAGGATTCCGGGAATTGACATCCTGTACTTCTGGGGGTCCCAAAGCTGAGGAATGCTGGTTTATTGTGAGAGTCAGGACAAGAGCGGTTAAGAACTTACTCTCATCACCAGAGCAACGAGGAACAGATAAGAGGATGAGACTGAACCCTCCCTAAAGAATGCAAGGGAGGTTGGGAGGGTGACCCTGGAATTTGCTCTCACTCTGAGAAGATTTCTGTAACGGGAGAAAGGCCATTAAACCTTGCTGGATTGAATCTGTACTGTCTCCTGGAGTTTCCTGGGCTAATCCTGACATTTATTTTTTACCATTATTCTGGACAATTTTCACTGTCATGGCTTTCCCCTTACTGTATTTTGCTTTTCTGTGAATTGTGTCCCCCGCTTTTACCAGGGTGATTGATCAAAGGAATCAGAGAGAAAACAGCAGTGCCAAGATTTACTCTCCCCCCTCCCTCATCCCCCCAGGAAAGGAAATCTCACGGCAGGACGGTCGGAAGATGGGCAGCAAGTAATGGCGGGCGGTCAGAAAGAATGGCTACTCACTCTGTTCTTTCTGAAAAAGACAAAGACAAAGAAATTATCGGTTAGCCAAGAAAGAAGGGGTCCATGTCTCTCTTGCATTGTTAGAAAGGGTCAACTGGTGCCTCTTCTCCAACCTGACCAGCCCTCCAGGTATCCTAAGACGAAAGTCCCCAGAATTCACACCACAGTGAGGTCCCAGTTAGGAGACGTCTGGCATTTTGGGGCCATGTTATTTGAAAAAGGGTTCCCTTGGCCTTCTTCTCCTTAAATCTCTTCTAATGAAGTATTCGGAAGCAATCAAAATCCCCCCCCCCCCCATTTCATAAACTTTGAATAGACTTAACAAAGCCATTTTTTAAAAAAGTCCATGCATTTCTTTAGTCAATGATTCCTTCTGCAAAGAAGAGACTAGAAAGGATCAAGCACTGATACATCTAGGCAAAGGCTAACTTTTTGAGGGCTTTGTAATGAATTAAAAAAAGTTAATAAGTAATCAATATTTGTAAAGCTGAGGTCCACAAAGGGTCTCTACCCATGATGGCTGGATGAATCATCCATGTTCAAGATCAGCTACTCATCAATGTCAGTGTTTGTGAGCTACCTGTAGGCTTCCAAGGATGATATTGTTGGCTACCATGGAAACTAGGATGTTGGGTAGGGAACCCCATCAAGGCCCAAAATCTTAGAAAATCTGCTTTCAAGTCTCCATTCTGTTCTGATACACCCTCACCTTGGAGGGTTCTGGTTAGGGTTAGGGTTAGGGTTAGGGTTAGCAGATCAAATAATTATGTTTTTCCTGCTCTGGGAAAACAAGCACGCAGTTTGGCACTTACTGCTGAAATAGCCCCGGTTATAAGCAAACCAGATGCCGAAGATCACCAGCCCCAGGATGATGAGGAGAACCACCACAGCTGCCACAATGCCGCCCACATTTAGTTCACCTGCACATGGGGCGGGGAGTAAAATGTTATGGACAGCAAATGTGTAATTCTGACATCGCAAGAACTTATACGCTTCAAGAAACCAGAAAAAATTGCAAGCATGCTATTGATCTTCTTCCACCCAGTCCTTGCCCAACCATGGCCAATACAGGAGGGTAAAATTAACACATGGGAACATAATTTTACTACTTATTCCCTGGTTTTAGATGTTTTACCTTTGAGCGTTCTATATAGAATCTCACTTAAAGCAGAAATGGACTTTTTTTTTTTTTTAAAAAAAGCACTTTTAGAAAATTAGCCTACAAGAGCTGCAGGGGCATGGCAGGGATGTCGCCGAAAGAGCCACGGCTGAAATGTTCAGCTTTTGAGTTTCTGAGTGGTTAAGTAAAACAGCTGCTTTAAGGCAACTCTATTGCGTCTTCTGCCAAACGAAACCAACCAACTACACACGGAGCTATGTTTCCTGTCAAAGCATCTGGAGCACAGCACTCCTGGCCCAGCAAAATCACATTTACAGCTATCAGGGCCTTCAATGTTTTCCCATAAAAGCTAAATAATATAAAGAGGAAAGCATTCCAATGAAGAAGAATCACAGAAGCACAGAATGTCAGCCTTGCAAAGTGCCTTGGAGAGAAAGTGACAGGGCATCCCTGGAGAAACTGAAAAATAAAGTTCTGAAACATGGACTTTCCAATTCTATTTCCCCCCCCGTCTTTTTTTTTTTTTTTGCTTTTTTTCTTTCTCTAGAAAGTTTGTAATATCGCAGAGGACTATCTGGGGATTTGTCTTGTATCGTGGAATTGGGGAAGAGAGCTGACCACCCTTTCGAGATCAAACTGTTTGGGACCCACTGTGATTTTTGGTTCTACTTTTTTTTTGATAATAGCTCTATATCTAAGCTTTTCCAGCCTGGTTTTCATACACATGCCGATTTACATACAGGCAGTCCTTGTTTAGTGACCACAATGGGGACCGGCCACTCGGTCATTAAGCGAAGCAGTTGTGAAGTGAAACCGCAACAGTGCTTACGATCTGACTTCAGCTTTCCTTGGCTTTACAGACCTGCGAAGGTCGTAAATGTGAGGCCTGGTCACAAAGTGACTTTTTCATTGCTGTAGTAACTGCAAATGGCCACTTAACGAGGCAATCGCTAAATGAGGACTACCTGTATTCAGTTCTGCAATCCACTGCTTTCCATTTATCTTCAGGCATTAAGTCAAAATTACATTGTTCCCTGGAGATCTCCCTCCCTCCCTCCCTCCCTCCCATGCAATTAACACTGGGTTAAATTATTTAAGTACAGTGAATAAGACTACTCGTGGGACTTATTCAACTATAAGGCATCTGTTTAGTCAGGGACCCGTGAAGCTTCCTTCTGCCGGGTTTGCACTTCCACTGCACAATGACGATGTAATCCAAATTCAGCTGGTTCACTTTGGGCCATATTATTCCTCTGGGGGTTTAGGAATTCCTCTTCCATCCCATTACAAAGCATAATTTGACAGCAAGTGCTGAAGGCTCCAAAGGGCTGGCAGGCCGTGCCCCCAAAGAGGAGCGATG
Organism: Liasis olivaceus; assembly: GCA_030867105.1. Classification (NCBI taxonomy): domain Eukaryota; kingdom Metazoa; phylum Chordata; class Lepidosauria; order Squamata; family Pythonidae; genus Liasis; species Liasis olivaceus. Next base: position 20,409,102 of record CM061356.1, read on the forward strand.
CCAGCCTGGGTCACTTACTGGTCTCCATGTGAATAATCTCCGACTTCTGGGGGGTCCCCACCTTGTTCTCGGCCTCGCAGAAATAGTCCCCAGCGTCCAGGGCCGTGGCAGGCTCAAAAGCCTGAAGGAAACAGAAGAGCAACTCATTCTCGAGCAGGAAGACGCCCGTCTGCTCGGCAGGACCATCCAACGGTCACCTGAGCTCTCTCTCGGATTCCTCTTTTGCCAAAATGGGCGCATGGGGAGGAAAGGCACCTTGCCACCGCTCAGCTCATCCATTCCCCAAGTTTTCGCTACGCCATGACATTTGCACTCAAGAGCCAGGAGGAAGGACGTCCCAGGAGTCAAGGTGCTGGGTGGGCACCTGGGAGACCCGGGTTCAGGCACTTTCTCAGCCGCAGGAGCCCCCCAGGGAACCTGGCCGGTTGTGCTCTCTTAGCCCAACCTACCGCAAGGGGGGAACCGGGAAGGGGGGCACTGCGAACGCTGCTCCTCCAAAACGGCAGGACACGGATCTAATTAACCCCCAAACCGATGTAAAAGCAGCACAGAAAAGCACGCAGGAGCAGCGTTCTCTGCTGGAACAAGCGAGCAGCCGCGTCCACCAGAGACGGATTTGGGGACTGATTTTGCCCCCCCCCCCCCCGCACACGTCCTCACTGTTCTCCAGAGTTTCTGGCTCCTGCTGAATCTAATCCTGAAACTCTTCCCCACCCATAATCGTGTGTGAGACAGAGAAACATCCACCAAAAAGCACACTCCAGAAAGGGACAGGGCAAGCAGAAAGACTTAGTAAGTGCTAATTAAAATGAGCTGCCTAGCAATTAAGGTATCCCGTTTATGAAATGTATTGCTCTCCACCCACACATACAACCAATGTGTTCATCCAATTGTCATTGTCACAAGAAACGTGACACATGCTCCCTTCTTCTTTCTAAGAGAAACAGCAAAAAATACGAGTACGAGCAGCCCTCATTTAATGACTACTTGTTCAGCGACCACTCAAAGTTGTGACAGTGCTGAACAAGTGGTACTTATGACCTGTCCTCAAAGTTCTGGCCATCCCAGTCACTTGATTGCGATCTGGGTGCTTGGCAACCCGCTCACGTTTATGACAGTTGCAGCATAATCACGCAATCACCATTTGTGACCTTCCCTGCTGATTTTCCACAAGCAAATAAGGTTACAAGTCGCTCCAGTAAGTCTCCCGCACCTTCCCCTGACTGGCAGCAGCCAAACCCGGCCCCACTGTGCTCACGCCATGCCTTATCTGCCTGCTGGCCTGCTTGGGAGCCACCTGGGACTCGCTTATTGACCCGCAATCCTTGCTTAACCATGGCAATGGGGAGTGCCGGGATTGCCATTGCAAGGCGATGCGGGTCATGTGATGTTCTGCTTTATGACCACATCGCTTAGCAATGGAAATCCCGGTCCCAGTTACCGTCGTTAACCAAGGACTATCTGTAAAACCAGCATGAAGGTAGGGAACATGGAAGAGGTAACTACGCTCAGAAGAGGAGGAAAAAGAAAGAGGAAGCAAATGGAGACGGAGATGAGGGGACAGAGGAATGAAGATAAGAGAAGGATGCTCTATTTAGACCTTGCAGAAAGGGTTAAATTCACCAGGCAAGCGGTTCCCAAGCATTAGGAAATCTTCACAGCCATCCATGCCTTTGCTTTCAACAGTTTTTCTTCTTCTTGCCAGTGAATGTAAGCTGCCCCACCCAACTCACAGTAATTATTGGGTGGAAGGGGGCATGCAACGTGCCACCCTAGAGTAAATACAGCTAAAAATCAGTAGCGTAAGAACGTACCAACACCCCTGTGTCCGGGTCAATCGTGTAGGATGAATTCTTGAAGAGGGAGCTGGTTTTGGGATCCATGGGCATCTGGATGTTGTTTTTGAACCATTTGAAAGTCGGCCGCGGATTGGCATCAGTCTCCTCGCATCTCAGGACCGCCTTGTTTCCAATGGTCACCACGGAAGGCACATGGGCTTTGGGTTTGGAGGGGGGAACTGCCACAAGAAGAGAGGCACTCACGGAAAAGGAAAAAAGCAGTCCCGGGCACCCTCCGTAAGCCTTTGACTACAGCTCCCATAATTCTCAGCTAGCACATCTGTGTATCTGATGGGGGCCAGGCTGGAGGCGGTCTCAGCTAAGGTATGGCAGAAGCCCCTCCAAACAACTCTGGAGTCCCATGGGCTTATAGCAGCGGAGAGCAACCCAAAAGATCCACTTCAGTCCCCCTGGATTTTTCTCTGTGGAGGGTGGATGGGAAACCCTTGAAATCTTTAGCTGACCTTTAGGGATGACCCAAAGCCTGGGCAACCACAGGCCAAACTCTTTTTGCTTTTTATTTTCGGAGTGCAGGCTGCCCATCTCTGATAGACGCCATTTTGGAACCACTTTGAGTAAAGCTTGGAGACTCACAAGGAGCCGTGACAGCTGAGGAGAGCCAGCTCGGTGGAGTGGTTGAAGCCACGGGGCAAGAAGGCCACGTTCTAGCCCTCCCCTAGGCATGAAAGCCAGCCGGGTGACTTTAGGCCAGTCCCCCACTCTTAGCCCTAGACTGGGACACTGAAAAACACCCGGGAGCCACTGCACGGACCTCTCCGCGAAGTCTCCAGGAGTCAAGAATGACCCCAAAGACTGCAACAAGCTGATGTATCATCAGCATTAGGCGGAGGGAAGAAGACAGGCAGAGGTTACAGAACTACCTAAAGTGCCTCTGGGGGCCAGGTGCCCGTTTGCCATTCTGGGGCACACGCACAAAATGACTGCCGTGGGAAAGCTGTATTTTCCCGAAATTGCGGTCGAGGGAGAGATGGCCAGCCCCAAAACACTCCTGGCCGGAGGACAAACTGGCCCCAGCAGGCTCTCCTTCACCCTAGTGTGGGTTCCAGACATTTCTGCAAATAAATACGATGGGAGAAGCCCGTGCTTTGCTTCGAGCAGGCCCAGTTACTATTTAATTTTACTTTTATTATTGTGATTTTTAAGTGGGTGCCCCAAAGAGCCTGTGGCTACTAAGGAAGGAGTCTGGGCATCATCTTGCCTGCCTGTAAAACCTGGCTAGCTGCCCCAGAGTGCAATGGTGGCAAAAGTCTTTCCAACATTCGCCACCCAGAATCATGTGGCCTGAGATGGGTGGCTATAGAAATTGCATAAATAAAAATAATAATAATAATAAAAATGGTCCAATTTACATGCCGAAGAGTTTGCATCAAGCAGCCCTTTCATAAAGCCCCCCCTTTATTTTTGCACAGCTGAAATTATCCGTTCTCCCAACTTGGCACCAGGAGTTTCGGCGTTCAGCGTAAGGTGCCAGGGCCAAACCTATCCTGGGTGTAGGAAGTGGAATTGGTACCTTGGACAATCAGCTGCACTTGGGACTCAGAAAAAGAGTCTCCGAGGACCTCGCAGGTGTAGACGCCCGAGTCCTGGCGGGTCACCGACTTGAGGTGAATCTCATTCGGGTAGAAAATGGCCCGATTCTTGTAGTTTTCTGCGGAAAGAATATCAGGATTTTCTCATGGGAAGAAGGTCATCCCGTTCCCTATACAAAAACAGGTGTCGAGATTATTCTATGAAGCTAATGTAAACAAAGAATCTTGTGATTCTGTTATGCTTTTTACTGCCACCTACTGTAATGTGTATGTTAGTTATTCAGTGGGGGGGTGACATGCTGGCAATATAACGGGAGGGCTAAATGCCCAGTCTGTTCAGTGTGTTTGTCTTGTAAAGTTAATCATGTAGGTTTTTATAGGTTATGTAGTCTTAACTAGTAACCAAGTAGTGTACCTCTTCTCTGAGAGTGTTTTTTAGCTAGAGACTTTGTTGTGGTTAAGTCTTGGAAGCTAAGATGAGAAGAAGTCTTTGTTATATCCTATATTTTGTATGCAACTTATATTTTATGAAGTTTTGCAGTTTTATCAATAAAGACCAGTTAGTTTATATTTTCTGACTGGATTTTCTTTGGAAAGCTAACTATGGATATTGCATTTTGCAAGCTCTCATGCTGATGTGTAAGTTACCTGAGAGCAGGATTTTTGGGACCTTTTTGCTGCACTCTGTGCAACAGGTTATGGGCCCAGGGCTCAGAGCTCAGGACCCAGGGCTCAGGGCTAAGTTTCAGAGTCCAGAGGGGACCCAGGATGCAGAATCGGGACCAAGTGCCCAGGACTGATGACTGAGGTCAGTGGTTCGGGAACAGGATTCCAGGCGTGAGGTTCCAGGAATGATGTCCAAGGCGTGAATCCAGGCGTGCTGGAAGCAAGGACTTAAATTCCTGAGTGACGGGTGATTTATGGATTTATTACCCTGCCTGTGACTGTTTCGTTTGAGGTTTGGATTTTTTCTCTGTGGTTGAGTGCTTGTTTTAAGTGAAATATGGCAGCAGCTCCACCTGCAGCAGTGAGCCTTCCGTTTGAAAGGTTGAATTCAAAGAATTACCAAACATGGAATATAAAGATAAAATCTTTTTTCATGAGAGAGGGGCTTTGGCATTATGTAAACAACGCACCTCCAGTGGCACCCACGAATGAAGAGCAAGCTTTGATGGACCGTGCATATGGTAATTTGATTTTGGGCCTTGAGTCTTCAGAATTGGTGCATGTTTGTGGTTTGGAAACTGCTAACGCATGCTGGGTGGCTTTGCGTGGAATTTATGCAAGGCAAACTTCATCTGCTATCGTAAGTTTGACAAAGCAGTTGTATAACCTTAAGTTGGAGCCAGGAGCTAATGTAATCGAACACCTGAATAAGATGAAAACTTTGTTTGCTGAGTTGGCAGATCGTAATCTGGTCATTCCCGAGCAACAAAAAGCATGTATAATTCTTTCAAGTCTGGATGAGTCATTTGAGATATTAGTAGAAGCCGTACAGTCGCTCCCAATTGCCGACCTAACTGTGGAGTATTTAACAAATAGGTTGCAAGAAATTCAAAGCACACGTGACATGCAGACTAATCCTAAGAAAAGACTTGATAACGTAAAACAGCAACCTTCTCCAGCTGGCACAGAATGTGCGTATTTGGTGAGAAAGTGTTTTCGTTGTAATTCTACCAAGCACCTTATAAAAGACTGTCCTATGAAAAATCAGCCTGCTGAGAGTTGCAGAAGGTTTGTCCGTTGTGGAAAAGCAACAGTTAAGAAACAAGGGAGTACTAGACTGGTGTCTGCCTTGATTTCTAACAGAGACAAACATTATGCTGATAAGTGGTTATTGGACTCTGGTTGTAGTGAAATCATTGTAAACAATGAGCAGTTATTGTTAACTAAATGTAAATCTAAAATTCAACAGGTTAATCTGGCTGATGGTTCTGTAGCTAAAGTAACCATGCAAGGTGAAGTGTTCATACCTTGTTTGGGAGAAGTGGTTTCTGATGTACTCTGTGTTCCTACACTTGATTTTTCTCTTCTCAGTGTCCCTGTATTAACTAGCATTGGTTATTCTGTTATGTTCCAAGGTTCTGAATGCTATGTTACAAAAGAGGGGGCTGAATGTGCAAGAGGGAGAATGGTTAATGAATTGTATGAAATGCTTCCTAAACAAGATGTGTTAATTGGAAGTTGTGCAGGTAATGTTCCTTTACATGATAAATGCATTCATCATTATCATAGAGTATTAGGTCATCCTGGATGGAAGTGTTTGTCACAAATGGCCAAAGTGTATCCAGAACTGAGATTCAAGAAGTGTTCTAAGTTTCTTGATTGTACTGTGTGTAAACAATCTAAGATAAAATCTGCCCGTCGCCAGAAAAAGCAGCAGGATTTCTACAAGACCATTTGCTCTTGTGCATGCTGACTTAGCTGGTCCGTTTCCTCCGAGTGAGGGGGGAGCAAGATTCATGTTTGTTTTAGTGGATGATAAAACACGTTTCACATTTTGTTATTTGTTGAAACAGAAGTCTGAAGCATTCTCTCGTTTCAAAGAATTTGTGTCTATGGTTGAAAAAAGACATGGATATAAAGTGGGGAGTTTGCAGACTGACAGAGGGGGTGAATTTATGAGTCTTGAGTTTAAAAATTGGCTACGTAAGAAAGGCATTTTCCACAGATTAACAAATGTGGGCATGTCTGCTGAGAATGGGATTGCTGAGCACAAAATCGGTGTTTTGAAAGTAATTAAGGATAGTTTACTTATTGATGTTCAATTGCCAGCCAGATTTTGGGGTGAAGCTATTTTAACAGCAGTTTATTTCTTACTAATAGACATTGGAATTCAGCTGTGAATGAAGTTCCTTATTTTTTGCTGTATGGTAAACATCCGTGCTTAAAGCATTTGCGTACATTTGGAACTTTTGCTTATGTACAAATTCCTAAGTCTCAAAGAAGGAAAAACCAACCAAAAACACAGCGTTTGAGATTTATTGGTTATTCTCAGGAGTCAAAAGGTTATCGGTTTTATCTGGGCCGAAACCAAGTAATTATCTCTAGAAATGCTAATTTTGAAGAGCCTTCTGATTGGCAAAGGCTGCATGCAAATTCAGAGGTTTTTTTGGAGTCACAGACAGATTTAGCTAGAGAGCAAACACCACTTGTTGCACCCTCCTCTCCACAGATAAAGCAAGAAGCAGAGGCTTTAGCTGAAGTAGAAAAGAAAGAGGAGAAAGTAGAGGAAATACAAGAGAGTTTTGAGATTCCTTGTAGGTCAACATGAATAACAAAAGGTGTTCCACCAGATAGATTTGTTATTCAACAAGTCAGGATGTGTCAAATAACTTGTGAACCACAAAATTTTCAGGAAATGTTATCATTGCCAAGTGATGAACAAGATAAATGGAATGAAGCTATGGATACTGAGTTCAATGCATTAGTAAATAAGAATGTTTTTGAGATTGTTGATTTACCTGAATCAGAAAAAGCCATAGGTTCCAGATGGGTGTTTAGAAAAAAGCTTTTACCTGATAATACTGTTCAGTATAAAGCTAGACTGGTTGCACAAGGTTATTCACAAGAACAGTTTGTGAATTATAATCTTACATTTGCACCTACAGTTAGGCCTGAATCATTGCGTGTAATGTTGGCCTTAGCTGCACAAAGAAATATGGTTGTACATCATTTTGATGTAGATACAGCTTATTTAAATGCTGAGCTTCATGAAACTGTGTATATGAAGCAACCTCCAGGTTACACATGTGAGGATTCCCAGAAAGTATATAGATTGCGTAAAGCACTGTATGGATTGAAACAAGCTGGGAGATGTTGGCATCAATGCTTAGATAAAGCTTTGTTGGAAATTGATTTCAAGAAATCAATAGCTGATCAATGTGTATATACCAAAGGAACTGGAAAAGATTATACAGTACTTCTCACTTATGTTGATGATTTCTGTCTTGCTACTAGTTCTTTAAACTTGGTAAAAGAGTTTGCCAAGCAAATAGAGCAATATTTTAAATTAAAAGATCTAGGTATGTTAAGATACTATCTTGGGATTGAAGTGCATAGAGCTGAAAATGGAGAAATCTATCTGAGTCAAAAGAAAAAGATAGAACAGTTGTTAACACACATCGGAATGTTAGATGCAAAACCTGTAAAAACTCCAATGACTTGTGATTTTTTGAAAAATGAAACATGTGAAAAGTTGTGTGGAACACCTGCACTGTATCATTCTGTGATTGGTTCTGTACTGCACCTAGCACAATGGACACGTCCAGATGTATCTTATGTTGTTGGGATTTTGAGCCGTAAGGTGGCTAATCCTACAGAACATGACTGGCTAGGATTGAAAAGATTAATGAGATATTTAAAAGGTACAATAGATTTTTGTCTTAAAATGTCAACTAATGGGTCAGAAAAGCCTGTAATTTTTGTTGATAGTTCATTTGCAGAAGAAAGGGACAGAAAGTCCATAACTGGGTTTGTTTGTAAATTTGGTGAATCTACAATTGCATGGAAAGCAAGGAAGCAAACCTCCATTGCCTTGTCTACTGCAGAAGCTGAATTCGCAGCTTTATCAGAAGCAATCTGTGAATTAAGATGGTTTCATCAATTATTCACTGATTTAAACATTCAAGTGTCATTGCCTTATACAGTGTATGAAGATTCCCAAGCCTGTATAGGGTTAGCTAAAACAGAAAACATTAGAGCTCGTACAAAGTATGTTGATATAAAGTATAAAAATGTGAGACAAGCTATGTTAGAAAGTTTCATTGATCTGGTGTATTGTGCATCTGAAACAAATCTTGCAGATGTATTTACAAAATCATTGCCTATTGTACAACATGAAGCAATGTTAGCAAACCTTGGATTAGAACAAATGTAAATTATTGTTGTATTGCTGTAATCAGTTGTTTATACTATCTGTAACACGCGTTATTGTGTCGTGAATGGGCTGAGAGGGGTATCAGGATTTTCTCATGGGAAGAAGGTCATCCCGTTCCCTATACAAAAACAGGTGTCGAGATTATTCTATGAAGCTAATGTAAACAAAGCATCTTGTGACTCTGTTATGCTTTTTACTGCCTACTGTAATGTGTACGTTAGTTATTCAGTGGGGGTGACATGCTGGCAATATAACGGGAGGGTAAATGCCCAGTCTGTTCAGTTTGTTTTGTAAAGTTAATCATGTAGTTTATGGGTTATGTAGTCTTAACTAGTAACCAAGTAGTGTACCTCTTCTCTGAGAGTGTTTTTTTAGCTAGAGGCTTTGTTGTGGATAAGTCTTGGAAGCTAAGGTGAGCAGAAGTCTTTGTTATATCCTATATTTTGTATGCAACTTGTATTTTATGAAGTTTTGCATTTTTATCAATAAAGACCGGTTAGTTTATATTTTCTGACTGGATTTTCTTTGGAAAGCTAACTATGGATATTGCATTTTGCAAGCTCTCATGCTGATGTGTAAGTTACCTGAGAGCAGGATTTTTGGGACCTTTTTGCTGCACTCTGCGCAACAAAGAAAAGATGCACAGGACGTAGAAAAGGTTCAGCAAGAATCCAGCTTGTGGAATACGCAATTACAGGTGTAGGTGGGAACACTTTAGCTCCATGTTTCTCAACCTTGGCAGTTTGAAGATGTATGGACTTCAACTCCCAGAATTCCCCAGCCAGCATGCTTTAAGATGTGTGGATGCCAACTCCCAGAATTCCCCAGCCAGCCATGCTGGCTGAAGTTGAAGTCCACACATCTTCAAGCTGCCAAGGTTGAGAAACACTGCTCTACCTCGAGACCAACTCCTTCCCCAACCCAGCATCGTCCAGATTTATTGGGTTTAGCTCCTATAATCCACAGCCAGCACAGATTTTGGAAGCTGCCGTTCCAGCCCATCAGGAAGCAGCATGTTGCAGGAGGCTGTTCTACACCAACATCTCAACAAACACAGGCTCACCCAGAGCTCGGAAAGCGGAACCCCCAGAACCCCTCTGCCCCCTTTCGCTGCCCACCTGTGAACTTGTCATCGTGGTAGAAGAGCTGGGTGGTGCCGACCCCTTGGAATTTCCACTCCTGGCGCTTGGCGTTGCGCTGCCATCCTAAGGCTTTGCAAGGCAAGTTAACATCTGCAATTGTTGAAAAGGGAAGGAAGGGCTGTGAGAGACGCAGAAAAGCGATATGGCAAAACTACTTTCAACCAAAAAAATGGGTTGGAAATAGGGATCAAAACCTTCTCCCCCAATGTGCCCTGGGAGACTGCCAGGAGCCCCCCTGCAAACAGGCCCACCAGGCAACATAGCAACAATCTAGAGCCCCACGCCTCCCACAGGTAGGGAGGCTGTCTCCCCAGCTGCTTCACCATCGCCTTCTTTCATGCAGGAAGAGAGGGGAACGCATCATTCCCCATTTCCCACCATGTGAAGAAATGGAGGATGCCCTGGGCAGGGATGGGTCCTCCCTCCTTCAGGCCCTCTCCCTTACATTCTCCAGCCCAGCTGCACCCAGCTTCTGAAATGGGTCCAATTTCCCACTTTGGCATTTGCAGATCCACAAGATCATCCGAGCAAGCTGGCGTTGAGACAGACCGAGCAAGCTGTCCCCTTCTCTCCAACAAGGAATCTGGTTTAGAGTTACTTTTAAGAACGAGGTCCGTTCCCAAAGTCTGTCTTTAAGTTGAATTTGTATATAAGCTGGAACGGTCTTATTGTATAATACTGTGTAAGTAGCATTGTGTAATCAATTCAAACCACGGTGTATTTAACTTGAATTTTGCCACAATAGGCTCCATTCTTAACTATGGGTCGTCTCTAACCCGCGTGTTCTTAACCCGGGGATTCCCTGTACAGACAAACCCAAGTAAAATCAATCCCACCCGTGCACAGAGCTAATCAGGTGGACGGAAGCTTAGATGCAAGAATAAATGCGTTGGGTTTTATACGCCAGCAGATGTGGGAGTGTGGAGTAAGGGTGTGAAACATGGACTCTCATCCCCAGAAGAACGAACACAAGATAAGAGAATGAGACTGGCCCCTCCCTAAGGAATGCAGAGGATGTTTGTGGGGTGACCCTGGGAATTGCTCTCAGTCTGAGAAGATTCTGTATCGGGAGTTGAGCCAATAAACCTTGCTGGATTGAACCTGTATTGTCTCCTGGAGTTTCCTGGGCTAATCCTGACATCAAGCTCTTTCTTGATTTGGCTGCAACAAGCAAGCTGTGACTCTGCTGACCCATACAGATTTGTTCAGAACAATTTAGCCTAGCGTGTCATCTGAATCGGTGTGTTAACTTATACATTAGTGTGTTGTACGAAACCAGAAACCATTGTTATGTTAGCCAGGGGTAAGTGGTGCAAATGAAACCGCTAAGTCTTTCCACCCACCCCGCTGTTTGAAGAAGGAAAGATGCACACAGGTTTTTGCACAGCTTGGCTTCTCTCTGCAGCCCATACAACCCCCTGAAGTCCCAACTCCTTCTGAAGTCCCCTGGCTGGACACCGGTCAATGTCTTATCTCGTTCAGCTAGATATCAGTAGGTTGTGCATCAAGAAGGCTTTGCAAAACCCAAGGCTTCCACCACGGTGGCTCTGCCAGGGCAGCTGTTCTGCTGGCCTGCTCCAGGGGAAGCGAGTCGGTCAACGTTATGTTGGCCTGAAGCAAAGCCTACCCTGACTCAGCACACCTAGAGCAAACAGGTCTAGTCATCTCGTGTCACTGAAAAAAACTCCTAGGAGGGCACACCTTTGCAGTTGTGGCAACTGACACAGGAATAGCAGACATATCTTTGGGGAGTGGGGCACCAATCATGAGATCTCAAGGGCTTCTATGAATTTATTATGGGAGGTCGCAGAAGGCAGAATTCTCCTTGAACAAATGTTTCTTCAACCATCACCACCAATGCATCTTTGTTTAAAAAAAGAGACAGAATTTCTTCTACATATAAGTATATCTCCTTAAATGTGTGCTTGTGTATTTTCAAAAGAGGAATCACAAAACCATTTGGCAAATTGGGGGCCGAGGAAGTAGATGGTATCCACTTGAGTGTCAAGTTGGTCATCCAGCTCACGTTCCTCCTTGGTCTTCAGCCCTGGTTTCCATTTCTTGTGCACCTCCTTTTAGTTTCTCAGCTGGCCAGGCTTCTCCCCATTCACCTCGAGGCCTCTTAAAGCTTTCCCCATTTTTCCTTCTCATATAGGGTGTTTGCGCCTGTGCCTTCAATAATCCTGTTTTTCAGGACTTCCTATCCCATTTCCTCTTGTTTATCTTTTAGGATTTCAAACATGTTAGGCTGCCCATCTTCTGCCTAAGTTCATTAAAATCAGCTTTCTGGAGGTCCAGGGCATGAACCCTCTTCTCCTTTCCCTCCCTCATTCCCTTGAATTCCAACAAGGTGCCACTTCCTTTCTTTGGATGAGGTTTAGATCCAGGACACCTGACCCCTTGTTTCTTCTCCCACCTTCTGAAGAATGAAATTGTCAGCAAGAGACATCAGGGACCTGTTGGAGCTCCCGTTCACTTCTAACAGACGGGGCAGACGATGTCTCCCGTTAACACTACAGCCTGCTCTCTTGAGAACTTTATCTAGAAATTGATTTCGAAACCTACTCCTCTGCTGGCTGGATGACCAGCAGTAAACTCCCAGAATGGTTTCACTTCTCCTTCTTACTCCTTTCAATCTTCCTCAGATGCTTTCAGCAGGACTTCCATATTTAGGGACATGGATTTCTTCCCAGGCCTATGGCTTCTTGGCGGTTTTCATTCCAGCAGGTTTCTGTGATACTTCTCAGGTCATGTTTTCTTTCCACATTAGGACTTCTAGTTCCTCCATACACAGAGTCTGTGCCTTGGTGTACAGACCCTGGAGAATGGGAATCTCATAGTTAACTCGTGTTCCTGTCACCACGCGTTGAAGAGTTCAAAGCCCTCTTTCCTGCCTTGTTCTTCTTGATTATAATGTGCAGCCATGTTCCTAATGCCTAGCATGTCTGAACCTGAGTCTGCGCCTCTGTAGCCCCTCCTCCTTTTGGTTAAACTTAAAACTTGGCCAGAGACATTTTTCATTACCTTTGGGAGATGCAAACCATCCTGCAACATAGGTCATGGTTAGATCTTTTCTGACAATACCATTTCAGCTCCCTGGGTAGACCAGACCAGGGAATCAACTCCCCAGGAAGACTAAAACTACTTTTATGGAGATGGGCGCTAATCATGGAATCTTGCAAGTCTGATTGTGCTGGACCTCCTCCACCTTCTTAAACTCCAGTGAATTAGGGAGGGGTCTGCCTGAGCTACTCCCAAATGTTATCTCATCGCTCTGGACCAGTGTTTCTCAACCTTGGCAACTTTAAGATATGTGGACTTCAACTCCCAGAATTCCCCAGCCAGCCAGGCTGGCTGGGGAATTCTGGGAGTTGAAGTCCACATATCTTAAAGTTGCTAAGGTTGAGAAACACTGGTCTGGACTTAAAAAACATTTTTCAGCCCCTTTGCCTAGGTAACAGTTCCTGCATATCTCCGCCGAGGTCATCCTCCTGACTCTCCACATCCATGCTCTCAAGCCATTTGTTCACTTCCAGGATCCTGCTTTCCCTTCTTGACCACCAGTGAAGAGGATGGATTCAAATCCACTTGGGTTCCTACCTCCCTTGTCTTCCTATCTGGGGCTTGACAGTTGCTTGTAATCCACTGAAAAGTCTACCTCCTTCTAGCAGGGCTATTTGTCTCCGTATGGATCTGCAGGAGTGGAGAGTGACCAGTCATTTCAGTGAGCCTTGGTCATCCTGGAAACACGCGTACTTCTTGATAGTTGGTAGGTCTGCGTAGCTGCTTCTGTCCCCGAGTCTCAAACCATCACCACGTTTCTTTTCCTCTTCAGTAGAGAGCTGCATTTTTGGGGCCTCCAATAGAGCTTTCCATTTTTTGGAGAGGTTGGGATGACAAAACTGTTCCAGGTGGTTCAAGCTCAACTTTCTTGCCCAGTGTTTCAGACTGGTTGATCAGTGCCATCACCATGGATTTCTGCCCAGTTCATCCACTCTGCATTGCCACACACTCCCAAGCATTCAGGTGGTCTTCACTAAACTATAGTAATTGGGACCAGCAATTCCATCACTAAGCAATGTGGTCATAAAGTGCATAGTCATGTGACTGCACCAACTTACGACGGCAGTTGCAGCATTCCCAGGTGCCACTGTTAGGCAAATCCTGCAGGGTCGCAGCATCCCCCAGTCAGCGATTGCCATTTGTGACCTCCTGCCAGCTTCCCCTTGATTTTGCTTGTTGGAAGCTGGCCGTGAAGGTTGCGAATGATGATCATGTGACTGTGGGGTGCTGTGATGTCATAACTGCAAGCCAGTTGCCAAGTGCCCAAATTGTGATCACGTGACCACGGGGATGCTGTGATAGCCGCAACTACGAGGACCTGTCGTAAGTTCCCCTTGTTCAGTGTCGTCGTAACTTCGAATGGTCGCTGAACGAGTGGTTGTTCAAACAAGGACTACCTGTATTCCCTCTGATCTTGGACAACTTCCTGTGTCCTCCCCAACTAGGAGAGTTCTTCTTCTGCTGGCTTCCAAAGGCATCTTGCTTTCTAACGTGTGCTGACTGATCTTCCGATGGGAGTGGAGGAATGCAGCTTCCCCTGCTAGCTGGTCATCTCACTAGTGGATGAGTCAGATGCAGGTGTAAGCCCCGCCTTCTCAGTCCAGGTGCTCCACAGATAAGCACATACACACCCTCTCAGCCTGCAAATTTTATTGATTTCTTCAAAATTTTGAACTGCCCAATAGGGAAAGCTCTCTGGGTGGTTTACGATAAAACACACTAAAAATGCAGCCTGAACGAAACCATATACAGTTGCAAGAAAAAGTATGTGAACCTTTTGGAATTTCCTGGTGTTCTGCATTAATTTGTCATAAAATGTGATCTGACCGTCATCTAAGTCAAGAGTATTGACAGATATAATGTGCCTAAAATGATAACACAAAAACAATTCTGATCCTTCATGTCTTTATTGAACACACTCATTCAACATTCAAAATGCTAGTGGAAAAAGTAAGTGAACCCTTGGAATTGATAACTGGCTGACCCCCCCTTGGCAGCAATACCTCAACCAGGCGCTTCCTGTAGCTGTGGATCAGACCTGCGTATCGTTCAGGAGGGATTTTAGCCCATTCTTCCCGGCAGAATTGCTTTAGCACTGCCATATTCTTTGGATGTCTCATGTGTATGGCTCTCTTCAAGTCACTCCATAGTATCTCTATTGGGTTGAGGTCTGGGCTCTGACTTGGCCACTCCAAAAGGCGGATTTTGTTTTCTGAAGCCATTCTGTTGTGGACTTGCTCCGGTGTTTTGGTCATTGTCCTGTTGCATCACCCAACTTCTACAGAGTTTCAGCTGACATACAGACATTCTCACATTATCCTGAAGAATTTTTTGGTACACTTGGGAATTCATCTTCCCCTCAATGACTGCAAGCTGGCCAGGCCTTGATGCAGCAAAGCAGGCCCAAATCATGATGTTTCCTCCACCATACTTTACGGTTGGGATGATGTTTTCATGATGATACGCAGTGCCCTTTTTATGCCAGATGTAGTGCTGCGTGTTCTTTCCAAATAGTTCAATCTTTGTTTCATCAGTCCACAAAACATTTTGCCAATACCGCTGTGGAGTGTCAACGTGCTCTTTCGCAAACTTCAGGCGTGCAGCAATGTTCTTCATAGTAAACAGCAGCTTCCTTTGTGGTGTCGTGCCATAGACACGCTGCTTGTTCAATGTTTTATGTACTGTAGACTCATGAACACAGATGTTAGCCAGTTCCAATGATGCCTTCAAATCTTTGGCTGTCACTCGGGGTTGTTTCTTTACCTCATTGATGAGTCTTCGTTGTGCTCTTGGGGTCATTTTGACTGGGAGCCCACTTCTTGGTAGAGTAGCCACAGTCCCAAAGTGTCTCCATTTGTAGATCGTTTGCCTAATGGTAGACTGGTGAATTTCTAAGGTCTTTGAAATCACTTTGTAACCCTTTCCAGCTTTATGTAAATCAACAATTCTTGATCGTAGATCCTCTGAAAGCTTTTTTTGGCGAGGCATAGCTCACATAAGCGTATTCTTCTTGTGCGGAGCAAACTCAAAAAGTTTGAGTGGTTTTTATCAGTCAACGTAGCTCTAGTCCACACCTCCAAACTCATTTTCTTAACAAGACTCCAGGCAGGTATGCTAACACCTGACTCCAGTTAGCTTTTTTGATTGCCAACATTCGCTGGATCATGGAGAAAGCACGAGAGTTCCAGAAAAGCATCTACTTCTGCTTCATTGACTATGCAAAAGCCTTTGATTGTGTGGATCACAACAAACTGTGGCAAATTCTTAAAGAGATGGGGATACCAGACCACCTTACCTGTCTCCTGAGAAATCTGTATGCGGGCCAAGAAGCAACAGTTAGAACCGGTCATGGAACAACCGATTGGTTCAAAATAGGGAAAGGAGTACGACAAGGCTGTATACTGTCACCCCGCTTATTTAACCTATATGCAGAGTACATCATGAGAAATGCCAGGCTGGAAGAATCACAAGCCGGAATTAAGATTGCAGGAAGAAACATCAACAGCCTCAGATATGCAGACCATACCACCCTAATGGCAGAAAGTGAAGAAGAACTAAAGAGCCTCTTGATGAGGGTGAAAGAGGAGAGTGCGAAAGCTGGCTTGAAACTCAACATTAAAAAAACTAAGATCATGGCATCTGGACCCATCAATCCCTGGCAAATAGAAGGGGTAGAAATGGAAGCAGTAACAGACTTCATTTATTTGGGCTCCAAGATCACCGCAGACGGAGACTGCAGCCATGAAATTAAAAGACGCTTGCTCCTTGGGAGGAAAGCTATGGCAAACCTAGATAGCATATTAAAAAGCAGAGACGTCACCTTGCCGACAAAGATCCGCATAGTCAAAGCTATGGTTTTTCCAGTAGTAATGTATGGCTGTGAGAGCTGGACCATAAAGAAGGCTGAACGCCGAAGAATTGATGCCCTTGAACTGTGGTGCTGGAGAAGACTCTTAAGAGTCCCCTGGACTGCTAGGAGGTCAAACCAGTCAATCTTAAAGGAAATCAACTCTGATTGCTCATTGGAAGGATTGATAATGAAGCTCAAGCTCAGATACTTTGGTCACCTAATGCGAAGAGAGGACTCTTTGGAAAAGACCCTGATGCTGGGAAAGATTGAAGACAAAAGGAGAAGAGGACCGCAGAGGATGAGATGGTTAGATAGCATCACTGAAGAAATTAGCATGAAACTGAGCAAACTCAGGGAGGCAGTGAAAGATAGGAAGGCCTGGCGCAATATGGTTCATGGGGTCACGAAGAGTCGGACACGACTTAACGACTAAACAACAACAAGAATTCACATACTTTTTCCACTAGCACTATGAGGTTTTTATGGTTGTTCTCAATAAAGACATGAAGAATCAGAATTGTTTTTTTGTTATTATTTTAGGCACATTATATTTGTCAATACTGTTGACTTAGATGACGGTCAGATCACATTTTATGACAAATTAATGCAGAACACCAGGAAATTCCAAAAAGGTTCACATACTTTTTCTTGCAACTGTACAATAAAATGCAGCACCAAACCACCGTATAAACTAGGCTGCTGCAAGGCGGTCGTTCCAAAACTAAAGCAAGATGAATTCAAGTGTAACTAAAATGCAGTGAAATCCAGTTAAAAAGGTGGGAAAGTACCAGGGGCGCCCGTTCTGCCTCTCAGGGAGGGAATTCCATAAATGGGGTGCCAGCCTGGAAAAATGTTCTTCCCTTGGTAGAGGGCCACCTCACCTCCCTTGGTGACGGGACCTGCAAGAGGGTCTCATCAAATGAGCTTAACATCTGGGCAGGTTCTTGCAGGGGAAGACACCCCCTCAGGTAGCTGGTCCTAAGCCATTAGGGCCTTAAAGGTGCTAAAAAGCTATTATAGAGCTGAACTCTGGGATACCTAAGGAAAGAAGACGGTCACGTAGCACACTTAATGGTCTGTCTGTGTGTCTGTGTCTGTGTGTTCCTTCGAGTCAGCGGTGACTCCCGGACTGCCCGGACAAGTCCCTGCAGTTTTCTCGGCGAGATTTCAGAAGCGGTTTGCCCTTGCCTGCTTTCGAGGGCTGGGAGAGAGAGACTGGCCCAAGGTCACCCAACTGGCTTCATGGTTAAGGTGGGACTAGAACTCATGCTCTCCCAGTTTCTACTCTGACCGCTACACCAAACTAGCTCTCATTATTGGCCTGTTTATATAGCCACTAATAAGCAGTTATTTGTTTGCAAGCCTACAATTAATCTGGCAAAGATCACGTATTGCAAGAGTGAAAAAAATCAGCCAGGTAAGCCATTGCATATTTGCAGGATGTTCTAAACCAGTATTTCTCAACCTTGGCAACTTTAAGACCTGTGGACTTCAACTCCCAGAATTCCCCAGCCAGCAAGGCTGGCTGGGGAATTCTGGGAGTTGAAGTCCACAGGTCTTAAAGTTGCCAAGGTTGAGAAACACTGTTCTAAACTATTTGTACATTAACCTATATTGGCTCTAACCAGATCCCTCATTTCTTTGGTGAGTGAGAATCTCTAACTTGAATTTCATAAAATCATAGAATCCTCAAGTTGGAAGGGAGCAGGGAGGCCATGTAATCGAAACCCAGCTGAGTGCAGGAAACCAGATGAAAGCACCTCTGTGTCCCTCCTCCACTTGAACTTCAACAAAGACAACATTGGTTCCTCCGTCAAACTGAACTTGTTAACTAGAAAAATCTTCCAACCGTTGTGTTAGAATCTGATTTCCTGTCACATCAATCCATTTTTCCACTCTGCAGTGAAAAAGAATGTGCCTGGCTGGACGTTTTCCTTTGGGACGTGTTTTCAAATTTTTGAAGAAAGCGACCTGTTTTCTCGCCTTATGGCTATTAAATATGGTAGCTATTTAGTCTAGCTCCAAGGTGAAAAAGGGTTCCCTCTTTGGGAGTGGAGTGAAGGATAATGCCAGACTAAGCAGAAAGCTAGAATTTAAAGGCTGAGAAAATTGCACGTTATACTCCAGGATGAACTAAGGAAAAGACAACCACGGGCTTGAAACTTACCACTGTTCTCAGGAACTTCAATTTTGTCTTGAGCCAGAATCAAGGACCCTAGTGAGAAAAGAGAAAACGTCAAGAGATTTATCTTCAGGATCTGGAGGACTTCACAAGCTGCCCTTTTTGACATTTGAGTTTCCAAAGCCCTTTGCTACAGCTCCTGAATTTTCTTCCAACTGAAAACGGGGGGCAGCTTCCTACGGTTTTGGGGTAGAACATACGGGCAACTTCAAAAAATACAGTCAGTGCAGTTAACAAGCCTGTTCATCCCAAAACACCCCTCCACAGAAGAGCCAAGCCAAGTACAAGTTACACTCCCTTCTACTTTGCACCAGAGATCTGCCCGCTGGTCACTTCCCTCTGTAAAGGAACAGCAAATGCGCCACCCAGTTTTGCCCATCTTCTGCTCCTGATCCAGCGAGGCCACACTTGCCCAGGAGGCACAGAGAGATCAGTAGCAGGAAGAACCTTCAGCAAAAACTATGATTCAGCACTTAAAACCACAAATTAGCAGAATCAGAAACAGGAAGTAAAGAAAATTTGTGCAAACAGCCATTGGTTTCAACCAGAGTGGTGCAAATAAAGCGCAAAAATAAACATGAGTCAAGAATAAATGACCTGCAACTCAAAGGACATTCCAAAAGACATCTCAAAAGCCACGCTAGATAGATTCACATATTGCATTAAACTATAAACCATGGTTTACAAACCACACTGGCCAGGTTTGTGAAACATAAATCTCAACCATGTGAACCACATTATGACTTCATGTTGTTGCTTGTTTGCCAGCTTAGACTGTCCTGAAATTAAGAGTGACTATCCAGAACACACAATCTAAGAGGGGTTTGGAATGAGCAGGAAATAGGAACAATAAATCATGGTTCGTTTACAAACTTTTTAAATAACAAGGTTGGCTACTTTGATGAATATTTCTCCAAACATCTGTATTTTAACATGCAACTTTCCTTACTATAAACAATCTGTAAAGTGAATTTTGATACCCTGTTTTCAGATAGAGACAGTTTTCTTACTTCCCCCTTATAAACCTCTGAACCAGTGTTTCTCAACCTTGGCAACTTGAAGTCCACACGGCTTAAAGCTGCCAAGGTCGAGAAACAATGCTGTAAGCTATTACAGAAGTTATTCAGAATTATTTCTCACTCTTCCATTTTGTTAAACATACATACATGTGTGTGTGTGTGTGTATAAATGAACCTTTCTGATGAGCATCAAAAAGTCAGAAGAGCAGTTTGAGACCATCCTCAAGTTGAAGTCCATGCACCTTAAAGTTGCCAAGGTTGAGAAATGCTGGATTAAAGGATAGCTTGGGGGTTTTTTGCCTGCCTTCACACATCACACTAAAGCAGTGTTTCTCCACCTTGGCAGCTTGAAGATGGGCGGACTTCAACTCCCAGCATTCCCCAGCCAGCGTTCCACGCATCTCCAAGCTGCCAAGGTTGAGAAAGGAACTCAAGTTGGGTTTTGTGTACTGGCTTGACAATGCAGAATGTGATCGTTTGTGAACTAAATAAACTTCTCCTGCAGGTCTACAGGGAGCAGATGGGTGAAGGTGTGGCAATGAATCCAACTTCTAGAGTTTCTTGCCCTGCCAGTTTCAGCTCCGCTTGCTTCCCTCCCATGAGCATATGACTCACTTCAGCTTTCTTAGAAGAAACTGAGCTGACTTGATTAACCTGGAGGCAGGCAGGCTACAGCTATTCCCTTGTATTTTTTCTGCAAATGAAACTGGTTCCTGAAACTTCCTCCTCCTCTTGTCCCCTGCTCTCAAAGGCATGACCTCATCTGCAGAAGGAAGTTTCGCCATGCTCACCAGCTGATTTCGTCTCTCATAGTTTCCCACAGTGGCTTATTGGCAATTCTGGCACCTTTGCTCTATTCGGGACTGCACAGAAGTCTTGGTAATGGGAATTTCCAGCATTCCCAGCCGCTGAGCCAACAGACGATTCTGGGAGTTTGGGACTGAAGACATCTGCAGGAGAAGGCTGGACTTATGTTCTCCTGGCCTATCTACCCATTGATGTCCCTGCTGCTGGGAATTTAGAAATAGCTGCGTACTTTGAAAGAGCTTAAGATAGAGAAACTGACATAGTGACTGGCGTAATTGCAGGCAGGGAGAATAGTTAATCTCTGAATGGTAAAGTAGTCAGCCCCTAAGTCCATTTGCCACATTCTTCTGAAGTCAGGAGTGAAGAAGAATCAGTCTCTGCTACAGCTCATTGTTTCTCAACCTTGGCTGCTTTAAGACGTGTGGACATGTGGACCTTGCTGGCTGGGGAATTCTGGGAGTTGAAGTCCACACGTCTTAAAGCGGCTAAGGTTGAGCAACACTGCTCTAGATCACTTATAAAGATGCTGAATGACATTGGATCAAGGAAGGCACTGGACTAAGGATGTGAGAGAACATCTCTTGATCTTTCCTTCTGCAGCAATGCAGAACCATCTGAAATCACCTTTCATTTCTTTCCAACAGAGTCAAGAAAAGAGTCCAGGAGGTCCAGGGCTCTCGTTCTGATTAGCTCCCACCGTTTGCCTTAACCTTATGAATGTGGTTAATCTCAGCTATGGTTTATTTTTTTCCAAGGGTTGAAACTTAGCTTGTTTCAACTAATCACAGGAGTATTAAAGATGGCTTGCTATGTTCAGATACAGCACTAAACTATGGTTCACCCTTTCTTGGACCCTGCTGAAGCAGCAAAAATACACCAACCCATGGTTAAGAGGGTATGTTCCCATTGCTATAACTTTTGGCTAACTGAAGTAGGTAGGTGTAAATCACTTCATTACAGAGACAGAACTTCAGAACATTCAGTTCCTCCATCAGACCGTGATGATCAGCAGTTTCCCAGAAGTAAACCTTTTGGAACAGGAAATAATTCTCTGGAACTTTCAGCACTGGAATGGAACATTTTGCACATCCCTATATTACAATGTGGACCGAACTGCTTCTCTGATGGTTTTGGAGTTTTAAAACTCAGTTTTCCCAAAGAAAATTGCATATAGATCTCTGAGGAATTGAACAAAACAAAAATAAATGTATTACCTGACATTCAACCCTAGTTAATAACCCAAGGGCAATACGGTTTATGACCATCATAAAGATTGTTTTGATTTGATTGACAGGAATTGAGAGAAGTACTTTAAGAACATGAAACTCCAACTGCATCAGGACTAGTGTCCCCCCAAAAGAGTTCTTCAAAGTCCCTTCCCCAAATTAATGGGTTTAATGTAAAATATTTCACATGGTTCAGAACTCCAGTGAGATTTTTCAGCATTCCCTCGCAGGCTGTCAGGATATGAGCATCAAAATCTCACAAGTTCAGGCAATTTTGCAAAACTTCAGGAAATTGGGAGGTGGCGCACCTGGATGAGAACATGCCGTGGAACTTGAAAATATTAAAGAAACCTAGTTATTTATGGTGGCATCCCAGTTTCCCCAAGGACCAACCACACATCTCTGGGAACTTTGCAAGCAGAACACAAGTACTTGCCTATCCAACCAGCAATGAGAAACTATTTGTAGGCTTAAACTAGGAAAGTAAAGTCCTTGAGGGAGTTGTCACACTGTAAACTTCCATACATTCTGGTACTACAAACTGAGTTAATCCCAAAAGGAAGTACAGTATCCAAAATTGCACGGTGCTCCCTTTCTGTCTAATGCAGTGCAAGTTCCCATGTCGCCTTAAACGTGGTCTATGAAAGGGAAGACGGTCACATTTTGGGGGTCACATTTAGAATTCAGAGAGCCTGTGCGCACTCACAATGGGGGACTCGCCCATTCACCAAAGACTACCATTCCGGTGTCACCACTGCCGAGCATCCCTCAACCTTTCAAGGATGTCCCGTCAGCCCTCTCCAGCCCCTCTTTGCATTTTCTCCAAGATGGACGGGCCTATTTCAAAGCCAAGCTCTGGGCCATAGCCAACATCCATCCACATTTGCCAAGAAAGCCTCCATAGGCCAAGAAGCACCCTAGAAAATAAGGCTGAATCTGGAAGCTGCGGCTGTGTAGCTTCGCTCAACGCTTCCGGGAGGAGGGTCTGCGTCATACCCGCTCGCTGTCCTCAGGCTGCTCTTCTCTGGGCAGGACGGAAAGAAAGAAATGGTAATAAAATAATCTTGACTGGGCTGTGTTGGGCCAAGGAGTTATACCCCAACATTTTGGAGGACCCAATGTTGGGGAAGAGTCTCCTGACCACTGGTCCTCTAGTCTTCTGCTCCTTTCATGGGCTTTCATCTCTTCTCGCTGTCTTGCCATCATCCTGACTTCTTCTAAAGCTCCTCCTCAAAATCCACCACGTTCCATCCATCCAGAATCCATCACGGGACTGATTTATTCGGGGCACCCCCTCTTTTCCGTGGGAGTTCTGCTCTTCCCAAGGATAGGAACTGTTCCTCTCTGTCATGGCAACTGCCCTGTGGAACAGCTGCCCCCCTGGGATTCAGGGCCCCCCACCCTACTGGCCTTCCATAAGGCTCTGAAGGCCTGACCGTTCCCTTGGACCCTGGGCCAGAGTGCTGAGTCCTTCTCTAAGGGGTGTGGTAGCTTATGTCAATCAGCATCCTCAGCTGCCAATCGGTTTGTTTTTGCTGACTATTTAAATTTGTTTGTAGGCCATTCAGAGTTGGGCAGCAAGCCGAGGAGGAGGAGGAGGAGGAGGAGGAGGAGGAGGAGGAGGGAGGGAGGGAGGGAGGGAGGGAGGGAGGAAGGAAGGAAGGAAGGGGGGAAGGAAGGAAGGAAGGAAGGAAGGAAGGAAGGAGGGAGGGAGGGAGGGAAGGAAGGAAGGAAGGAAGGAAGGAAGGGGGGGAAGGAAGGAAGGGGAAGGGAAGGGAAGGGAAGGGAAGGGAAGGGAAGGGAAGGGAAGGGAAGGGAAGGGAAGGGAAGGGAAGGGAAGGGAAGGGAAGGGAAGGGAAGGGAAGGAAGGGAAGGGAAGGGAAGGGAAGGGAAGGGAAGGAAAGGGAAGGGAAGGGAAGGGAAGGAAAGGAAAGGAAAGGAAAGGAAAGGAAAGGAAAGGAAAGGAAAGGAAAGGAAAGGAAAGGAAAGGAAAGGAAAGGAAAGGAAAGGAAAGGTCTCTTGGACCTCAAAGCATGTGTAACTTTGGACCCAGTGGCTGTTGAGGCTGAGGTGGGGAAGGCTATTTATTAACCAGAAGAACTTTGTGAAGTGGGGAGCTGCTCCAGGCAGGGTTTGCACAAGCTAATTGCTCCAGTCTCCACAGGGCACAGACATCACCCACGTTTTGTGCAGGCAGATTTTCCTGAGTACATGCAACAATTCTGCATGGAACTAGAACAGAGACCCCAAGCTGGGTGTCAAACTAGTGGACTTTGGCTCTGTGTGGCGTTTCTGGCCAGCCAGTCGCTCGCCACGGGGCAACAGAACTACAGGAACTGAGGTGGGGAGAACCAGGATCACGCAGGCCGCTGAAATTTCATCCTATACTGCTTATCTTGCACTGAATAATCCCGGATGGATAATGTGACACTAGAGCAACGTTTGGGTGCTTTCGTATCAGGACCTAAGTCTTGTGCAGGGGGAGGTCCACAATCAGTTTTTTCCCTTGCCTAGAATCCAAGCCAGGAGCAGACATCAGGAGATCAGCTGGAGGAAATTTTTACCACCTCTTCTAATATCCAGTAACCTCCTATGCAGGACAGACAGCTTTTCCTTTAGTTGGTAATTGATATACATTTCTGGCATGGCTGTATCTTAAACTATTTCAAACCGGCACGGACGGGCATTGCTCCCAATTTAGTGTGAAATGTACATGGGAAGATAAAGAAAATAAGAACAAACGGAGAACAAATTTTGTGTTCCATTTTCAGGAAAATGATTTTGATTTCAGAAAATAGCGGTATAGTATTTTAAGTTTCGGTAGTGGTACAGGAAGATTTCTAAGCCAAACGCTTGGAGGATCCCAACTGCAGTCTTGGTCCAGTTCCAAGGATAAATCGTGGCTTCTCTAGTTTGTTGGCTTTGTAAAATTTGCACTGATAGCAGAGACAAAAATAACCCTGTTCAGTCTGGTAGAACCTCAAGGTCAGCCAGTCACATGGTAATTTCCATGGACATTGATTGGAGCATGAAATAAAACTTTAACTAAGCACCAAAACTACTGAAATGGATGACGACTTTTGTTTTCTCACTACCACTCTTGAAACATCAACGCAATTCCAGGACACTCTCTCTATTCAACAGAGAGACATATTCAATATTACGTCAAGCAACAATCCATAAATTACATTCAGAAAATGCATCATAACAGAAACTGTAAAGACAATATACATTTTTTTAAAAAGTATTCCGTTCACAAATCACACTAAGCCACATTTTGGGGGATCATTGGATAAAGCACATATTAAGCGCTACTTCCTGCAGGGCAAGTGGGAAAACGTCTCACGTCCCAGGAACAATCGGTGGTCCAAGAAACCCGAAGCCCAAATCTCTCTCCCAGCCCCCATGAGCGTCATGAAGGAGTCATCTGATGCAAAGCGACGGTTTAGGAAACCTCTGGAAATGGCCCAAGTAGCCTTGAATCCAGACGGGAACAGGATTTCTCCAAGGGGAGGGCAGAAAGACAGACAGAGATCCAACTAACATGGCCGAGCGGTCATTTGGCCTCTAGCTAAAGGTGCCTTGATTCAAATCATAGAATCATAGAATTTCGGAGTTGGAAGGGACCACATGGATCATCTAGTCCAACCCCCTGCAATATGCGGGAAACCATTAAACCATCCCCGAGAGGTGACTGTCCAGCCTCTTCTTAAAAACCTCCAGAGATGGAGAACCCACAACCTCCGTAGGTAGACTGTTCCACTGTTGTACAGATCTAACCGTCAGGAAGTTTTTCCTTATATTTAAGTGAAATCTAGGTAGCTGTAGTTTGTACCCATTATTTCTGGTCCTAGTTTCTGTGGCCATGGAGAAGAGTTCCTGACCATCTTCCCTATGGCACCCCTTTATGTACCTGAACACTGCTATCATGTCTCCCCTCAGTCTTCTTTTCTCCAGACTGAACAGCCCCAGTTCCTTCAGCCTGTCCTCATAGGACATGTCCTGAAGTCCCTGTATCATCTTTGTTGCCCTCCTCTGAACCTGTTCTAACCTGTCAATAGCATTTAGCTGCCCATAGAAGGTTATGACCCTCCGGGCTGTTGTGCTCAAACTACATCGGGGAAGGGAAATTTGCCGGGGGCGGGGGGGAGCTACTCTTGGTGGAGAGCAGCCTTGCACAACCTGGAGCCCTCCAGATGTGTGGATTTCATCTCCTAGAATGCCACAGCTGGCACTGGTGTTGCTGAGAATTTGGGGAACCGAAATCCACGCGTTCCAACAGCCCGTTTGGGAAGAAAATGGTGGTTTTCTCCTCGAGTTGGGAAGCCCAAAGAGGGTCCCTGAGTGGAGGGCAATCAAGGCTGACTGGAAACAAGCAGAAAGGAAGGACCGGCTCAGAGCACAATTTTCAGCGGTGGAACTCCAGGCCACCAGCTGAAATGCGGCTGCCACCCCGGATGGGTTTAGCAGGCGCTTGGGAAATCATTGTGGAGCTCGTGCTGGGAATCAGCTGTGTTTGTCAGCCGTGATACTACGATGGTGTTTTTCAGTGTTTATTATTCTGCTATATTTATGTACTTAATAAATGGGCACACTGCCCAGGGAATTACGCTGGGCGTGATCTAGAACTCAAAGAAATATGATTCACAGCCGCTACTCTGCGGGCTGCCTATGTTATCTCCAGAGTCCGAGGCTCCGTGCTCTTGGTAACTCTCTGCTGAGACCCAGATTTCAAAGGGGAAAAGGAGATTCAGTGGGTGCACCGTGGGTGCTGCACCTGACAGCCACTCCTTCAAAAGGACGCGTCTTTTCCTGGGCTTATGTCATTACCACGACACAGTTCCCCAGGAGGCACTCTTGCCTCTCCAGACTGCTGCACGGTCCTCCTCTCCGTACCCACCAAGAGGATATTATTTTACTCAGCTTGTGGGCTTTCCAGAAGTAGGCGATCCCAGTTCATGGCACGTTTTGATGTAAGGGATGCCTCTTTCTACCGAGAACAAGAAGCCCGGTGGTGCGACTTAACTTTTATTAAATGCACTGGCAGCTTCGGACCAGGGAAAGAAGGCCACGGAGAGAGGAGCAGAAATGGGAGGTCCAGAGACCGGAGAGAAATGACACGGATGGAGCCTGCTCAGTCCAGTGCTGGTCTGAAACCGTCTTTCTTTGTGAAACCACTTTTTCACAAAGTGAAAATTATCCAATTCTCTTTCTGACTCTCTGCCTCAGACTTCTGACTGACTCTCTAAAACTTCCACTCTATCATGAATTCGTTTTACCTCGCCAGATATTTTTTCAACATCTTCTGTCATTGCCTTCCTTAATTTTACAAATCTTTCATCCTTTTCCCCCCAAAATCATCCATTTCCCCCCCATCTGATCAAATTTCTCTATCACTGGTTCAAAAAAAAAAAGTCTGAAGTGTATCTTATGTAATTGCACATTGTTCTAATGAACCCGCTTCTGCCCTCTCTTGCCATTTTTCTAGTAGTCATTTTTAATCCAAAAGCAAAAATGTCCCAAGCAGGCGAAATAAAGTGACAAACCTCTCCTTTTTTCCCCTTTATCTTTTTGTTTAGGTCATTTTCATTTCAACCACAACAAACATCTCCAGGGTAACTAAATATCACAGTTGGAGTCTTTGCCTTACCTTTTGTTATGCAGAATCTGCCAGTTATGTGCACTCTTTAAAGATAATACTACTGTTCTAAGATTACTGCAAGCCAGTGCTTCTCAACCTGGGCAGCTTCAACTCCCAGAAGCTGGCTGGGGAATTCTGGGAGTTGAAGTCCACACAGCTGAAAGCTGCCAAGGTTGAGAAGCACTGCTGTAAGGTATCACCGAAGTTATTCAAAATTATTTCCTTCCTTCCTTCCTTCCTTCCTTCCTTCCTTCCTTCCTTCCTTCCTTCCTTCCTTCCTTCCTCCCTCCCTCCCTCCCTCCCTCCCTCTCTCTCTTTCTTTCTTTCTTTCTTTCTTTCTTTCTTTCTGATGAGTCTCAAGAAAACCAGAAAAGCAGTTTGAGACAATCCTCAGTTTCCCCACCATTCCCCTTGAAAGTTGAAAGGAATGTTCTTGGGGCGCTAGGCCAGACCAAACCACTCTCTGCTTGGTTTTCTGGATGTGGTCAGAAGCGATGGCATAACCCCCTTTGAAAAAGCATTCAGGAACCCAGAGATCCTAAACGCCAGAGGTATCTCATCCCCAGAGGCAAGATGGATAACTGATCAGGAGCAGGCCAGGCTCTGGGGTCATGGTGCCTGCTCACCTTTCAAGAAATGCCAGGGTGTGGTTTGAAAGAGCAATAGAAACATGACCCGGCTCGTTGTTCTAATCCAGCGTCTTGGAAAAAGGGCGAGTCAAAGTGCCCAGCAACTGCGGTGAGTTGTACTTTCATTTCTAGCTTGCTGGTGAATATAGCAGGGAATGTTTTACCCACCCACGCCACCCTGCAGGAATTGGCCCTGAAACCGCCCCTCCCAAAGTCAAGGGTCTGTGGGGCAGAATCGCTTCCAGATCTCCTTTCAGAAAGAGGAACCAGCCCAAGAGATCAGAAGCCAGAGAGCTGGGCAGGTGGGCAAGAGTCCAACCCTTCTGGAGGGAAAATGAAACGGGCTGCCGTAACAAACGGGCTGCGTTTGGCAGACCGTTTCGTGCAGAGGTGCAGCGCAGAGTTACCCCTGACTCTGTTCACCCAAAGCCCAGTGGGAAATGGGGTCGATGCGTCTGATACAGAATAAACTTTCGATCCGTTTTTAAGGGAAACAAAACCCCAGTTCACTCAACACACTGCACCTCTGATGTCACTTGCCTGATTTTAGCCTTAATGGGTCTCCCGGGCTTAAACCCGCGAAGGCTTACTGCGCTGTGTGAACGCAGCCCACCGCCCCCGATTCGTCCTCCGCGGTGAAACAAACCACGGCTTAGCTCAAAGCGGAAACCCGGGCCCTCCTTTCAGAAACCCACATTAAAAAAAGCAATCGCGGAGCAAACGGGGGGGTGAATCTTGGCCCTCCGAAAAGGGGCCACAAGGCCGCGCGCAGAGTGGAGCGGGCGCGCTCGGCACCCCGAAACAGCCCAACCAAGCCGGGGGTCTCAGCCCGCCGGCCCCGCCGCCGCCTCCTCCCGCGCGGCTCCGACGGAGCTTCCACCGCCGGACAAAAGGCGCGGGCCGGGAACGACGAGCCAGGCTCCGGGGCTCTGCCCGGGCATCGGAGCCCGCGGGGCGCAGCCGCCGCGCCCCGCGGGTTGGCTCGCTCC
The DNA here is from genome assembly GCA_030867105.1 of Liasis olivaceus. Taxonomy (NCBI): domain Eukaryota; kingdom Metazoa; phylum Chordata; class Lepidosauria; order Squamata; family Pythonidae; genus Liasis; species Liasis olivaceus. The sequence goes on from CM061356.1 coordinate 20,437,917, forward strand.
CCGCCCGCCCCGAGGAAGCGCGCGCCGGCTCTGCGCTGTTCCCCGAGGGGAGCCCGACCCGGGGAATCCCGGGCGCAGCCACAGCCCTGCGCGGCCGGGGCGTGGGCAGCGCGCCCCCCCCCGCCCGCTCGTCCCCCTGCCCAGCCCCGCGCCGACTTACAGGATCCGGCGAGGAAGAGGCACCCGCAGAGCCAGCCGCGCGCCGCCATCGCCGCCGTCCCTCGCGCTCTCCGCGGCCGCCCTGCCCCGTCGGCGCCGCTCCGGAGGTGCGCAGGTGAGCGGAGGCCCGGCGCCCATTGGCTGCGCCGCCCCGCCCCGCCCCGCCCCGCCCCTGCCCAGGTGAGGCCGCAGCTCCCGCAGCAGCGGCTCCTCCTCCGGGCGGGGGGCTGGGCTGGGCTGGGCTGGGCGCGCGGGGGCCGGAGCGCGGCGCGGCGCAGCGCAGGGGCGCGTCGTCGCCAGGGGGCTCCGCAGGGCGCGGGGCGGGCGGCACGAACAACCGCCCCGGAGCCAGCCGGAGAGGGGCCGGGCGCGCCTGGCCGCCCCTGCCCCGCGGCCTGGATCGCCGGAAAGGAGGCTGCCGCTCGGGTGCCGGCCCAAGCCGCCCCGCGTTCGCCTCGAGGGCGCTTCCCGCCCCGATCGTGGACGGCCTGCCTGTTTCTGGCCCCTGGACCGGGTGACAGCGAGGAGAGAGGAGGCTGTGCCGCCTGGCCCGCGTTTTCGGTCTCTGGAGCTGGAGGGGCACCGCAGGACTTTTCAGTCTTGCCCGGTTAGAAATAACCAGCTTTGGCTATTTTCTTCTTCCTTCAATGAACTTCAGGAAGAAAAAAAAGGGGGGGGATGGATTTTCACCATTCCACTGGTGACTCTGTTTTGTTAAGAAAAGCACTTTTCTCAGGGGAAGGCGAGGCTGGGCTGAGCAAGATTGCTGGAGTTCGAGGAGTTAAACTGGAAGACCTCGCAGACGCGGTCCGACAAATGCCCACGCTTGATGGTGCAGGAGGCCAGGGGTGGTGAAAGGCCCCACAGACCTGGGCCCTGGGCAATACTCCCCGCCCTCCTGTTTCAGCCTCTAGCTCAGTGTTTCTCAGCCTTGGCAACTTCAAGATGTGCGGACTTCAGCTCCCAGAATTCCCCAGCTAGGTGCTTGGCAGGCTTTGCTTTGCAACCCACCCCCCAACTAATGATGGTGGGAAATTTTTCTCTTAAACCAACTGTGAATGCCTACAATCTGGAGCGATCGGTGCGAACGCAGTGTGCAACCTCCTCGTCATACCAGTCCCAAATGCCATCTTCAGAAAGTGAACTCAAAAGTCATTATGGACATTTTATATTCCTGTTTTTTTTCCTCTTTTAATCTTGTTACGTTTTTGCTATTGTAGCTCTTTGCTTGTTTTATTCCTCCTGGATTTTAGGGAAGGAGAAATCTACTTCTGTATTTTCTTGTTCCTCTGCTCCTGAAATTCCCATTGTTATTCCAATGCATTACTGAATCTTTTCCCCACCACTGACATCTCTCAGATGGAGGTCAGCTAATTGACCTCTACAGTACCTGATTACAGGCGTGCCCTGTTTAAAATTCTTTGTTAAGTGCCTAGATCTCAATACGTCCTGTGAAACATCATGTCTAGCAGCTCTTCTTAGTCCCTCTTGAAAGCTCATCCCCTTGACTCCTTCTGCCATTGTTTCTAGGCTCCCCTCTCCTTTGTTTGCATTGCTTTAAAGTTTACCTAGGTGCAAGAATTGTATAAAAATCACTGAATCAGTGTGTTGTAGGGAGGAGGGTAGAGAGAGTGTTATCTAGCATGCTTGGCCAATCCTGGAATTTAAAATTGAGTGTCACTGCCTTTCCCCTTCTGCAAAATTCACTGACACACGTTCCTCCTTGTCCGACAAGACAGAAGGCGGCTTTAAAAGAAGGGTCGGCTTTGAAATGAGAAGACCGGCATTTCATAACTCTTTCAGGATGAAAAGAGCAAAGAGAGAAGACCTCGATACAGGCTGTGCCGTGTCTGGGGCTGGTTTGGTGGCTGTGAGAAGCGGCCTTGAGCAGGAAGAGGAAGCACAGGTTTCAGCAGGAGTGGTTCCCATTCTAAGATGCATGTGGCGTTTTATTGCGGTGAAATCCGCAGCCGTGGCGCAGAGACAACGGCTGTCTCTCCAGGTGGGTAAATAGGGAACGGACTGGGACTCTGAGGAGCTTCCTTGAAAGAGAGGCCAGCGGAACCCGTTAGAACTTCCTTGTAGGTCGAATAAACCCCCCTTCCGTATCTGATAGGCCTGTGTCTCTTTAGCACGCTACTCCCCGTGGCTCAAAGTGGCATTCAGAGAAAAATGCTAAAAAAGGCGCACTGGAGATGCGTTGTGGGCCGATGGTCAGACTAGATGACCATCCTAGGGTCGCCACCCTCCATTAGAGAAGCATTACCTGTCAGATTGTTGCGCCACAAAACGGGTCTGAGCTTGGTGCCGAAGCCAAAAGACATCCAAACATGAGGTGCAGAATGAAGAGTTGCTTTTATTAAGGTACCGGAACAAAAGGACTCCAGCCTGTAAGGCGGCAGGAGCCCCGAACACAGTTTGATGACAATCTTTATACTTCCCAAATTCCCTCCCTGGTTCAGGTACTATGGAGCTTACAACCTATCAGGTACGCCAAATGCAACTTCCGGTTGTCCCGCCTTAGTTTACATCTCCCACTACCCTACTGTAAAGCCCCTTGCCCTTATTTACAGTTATCCGTATCTGGGGCTTACGTGTCATTTTAAAGGCTATCTTGTCCTTGCAGGCTGCAGTCAAACTGACCGCACCCTGTTGGGATTATCTACACTCTTCTCCCCTCTATATGGCACAAGCTGCTTTAAGCCTATATCAGTGTTGTCCAAACTTGGCCACTTTAAGACGAGCGGATTTCAACTCCCAGCATGGCTGGCTGGGGAATTCTGGGAGTTGAAGTCCACTCGTCTTAAAGTGGCCAAGTTTGGACAACACTGGCCTATATCTAAATTTCACACATCCTGTTTTCCAGGTCGTGGGCTCTCTTGCACGCGTCCCAGCATGTTATCTCCCTCTCCTTTTCCCTTATCAGTTGCCCCAACGGTGGGTGGGTGGGCTTATTCCTCTTCAACCCGGCGTTGGTATGGCCTTAGTTCCACATATGAACCGGGGGGGGGGGATTAACCCCCTTCTTCTGATCCTGGGTACTAAATGGCACGTTTGGGGCTCTTCTAGGCTTATTAGCCATACCTTTTTGGATCATGCTGTTCCTTCTGTGATTATGATTATTTTCAGGGAAAAAGGATTCCCTTCTGTTCTTTCTGTGGATACGTTCCTAAAGCAAAGCCTGACATTGTTTTATCGGTGCCCTGCGAGAGAAGGAGATCGCTTTGCTTTGTCTGCAGGAGGTCTTTGTAGGCCTGAAGCGTCTTTGTTCACTTCCAACGTTTTGAGGTCGGCGTTCTTGGCGCGTTTCCTGAATATCTGGGAAACTGAAGAGTGAAAGAAAGCCGGCTTTGGTTCGGTTACGTAGATGAAGCCAAAAGCCATCATCTACTTGGTAAAACCTCTTTTTGAGCCATTGCTACGGTTTGCGTGGCCCTAAAGAACACGCTGTCAAACCAAAAAGAGAGGTAAAGTGAAGCTCATCTAACGAAGTCGATCTGAAATATCGATAAAGGTTTTCGGTTCTAAAAATGATTTGGGGAACAAAAGCATAGCCATAGTTGCTCGCACGCCTGACCTTCCCTCCAAAGTGCTAGGTGAAAGGAAGGTGGCCTGCGCTCCAGTAATGAGGTTGGGCTGCATTTTTATCCTGCCATTTCCCTACGTTGCGATTAATGTTTTAACATGATTCTGTCCCTCCGGAGAAAATGACAGCTTCCTTGTTTGTCCCAGTGTTTTATTGTGGCTTCCTTCGCAATTTTTTTCGCGTGTTCCTATTCATTGTATTTTAAATCTCCTGAATGCTTCCCAGGACTAAGTTTATTCGTCTTACAAGCTTCTAGATCAGTGTTTCTCAACCTTGGCAACTTTAAGATGTGTGGACTTCAACTCCCAGAATTCCCCAGCCAGCAAGTTTTTTCTCATGATCCTATTCGTTGTATTTTAAATCCCTTGAATGCTTCCCAAGACTATGTTTATTTGTCTTACAAGTGTCTAAATCAGTGTTTCTCAACCTTGGCAACTTTAAGATGTGTGGACTTCAACCCCCAGAATTCTATTTTCTTGTCCAAACTATGTTTTTTTTTTCCTTTTCTTGCCTAGAATTTGTTCTATTTTTTTTTTCTTACACTATAGTATAGCTCTTTTTACATAATAGGTTAATTTCTTTTTTATAGTGAGTGGTCTTTTATAAAATAGTAATATAGTTATATAATTATATTGCTATTTAGTTTATATACAACATTACCAACCAGTAATCATAATTGTAATGTTTTTGAAGTTTAATCGAATTATGTGTATTTTAAAAGTAACTTTTTCTTTTTTCCCCGAATTTTTCTGCAAAGAAAGAACAAAAAGAAAACTCAAACTATCCTTTAATCCAGTGTTTCTCAGCCTTGGCAACTTTAAGATGTGTGGACTTCAACTCCCAGAATTCCCCAGCCAGCAAGTTTTTTCTCATGATCCTATTCGTTGTATTTTAAATCCCTTGAATGCTTCCCAAGACTATGTTTATTTGTCTTACAAGTGTCTAAATCAGTGTTTCTCAACCTTGGCAACTTTAAGATGTGTGGACTTCAACCCCCAGAATTCCCCTGGGAGCGGAGGTCCACCCATATTTAAGTGCCCAAGGTTGAGAAACATTGGATTAAATTCAAGATTTCACCAGGCTCCAAATTTAGGCAGATTGGCAGCTCCAGACTTTACATTGTAGTTGCTTAACATGGATTACTTCTGTGGAAGGGGCAAGGCAGTCTGAATAAACCTCCCTGCTTGATACAATCGGAAAGAAACAATTTACTGTATAATACTTTGTGCAGCAATAAGTAATGCATTGATTATCTGGGATAAATACAGGAAAAGAATATGCCCAGATTTTTTTTTCTCCTCTTGCTTCATTATTAAATGTTTATTTTTATGAAGAACAAAACATGGAGGAAATTGTTCAGTGGAGAGAGAACAAGTCATTCAGATTGCAAGATTGGATTAATAACAAGACTAAGATAAAAATCTTTTGAGACTCTTAACTGCACAGCAGCTGGACTGGTTCGCCTGATGGGTTTCAGTCTCTTGAAATAAATCGCACACAGTAGTGTGAAAACAACTGCAGAAATTGGGTTGAACTGGAAAAACTATGATTTAACACATGAATTAAGCACATCCAAAATTTCGATTTCTCTATCCTAGTCCATTTTTAAAGCATTTCCAAAACCCTGTTTTTCAGTAAGGTGGGTAGATTTTATTAGAATTTAAGATCTTGGTGACTGGCTCACAGTTGCCGATATTCATGCTTTGCTTGGAGCTGAGTAACCATTTTTGCGCTTTCAAATATTGCGTTCTGTTATTCCCACCACACGCCAGATAGACTGAAACGCTCTTCTTGCCACGATGTAGAGAAACCCCCCATTTATTCGTTTGCCCTTATTCTTTCCTCCCTTCCTCCTTCCTCCTGCTTGTTTCAAGCTCTTCTTAAAGGGACCGCTTCGCTAAAGCAGGGTTCTTCAACCTTGGCAACTTTAAGACGGGTGGACTTCAACTCCCAGAATTCCCCAGCCAGCCTTGCTGGCCTCTGGGAGTTGAAGTCCACCCGTCTTAAAGTTGCCAAGGTTGAGGAACCCTGCTCTAAAGAGCTTAGCATCTTCCGCCCCACCACGCGACCCTTCCTTCTCCCCAGCTCATGCCACCCAGCAAGGGGGCAGGGGGCACTTTCCACACGGGCAGCAAACCTCGCCAACCCCGGAGTCTTGTGGAGGGAGCGCAGGGTTCTGCCGCCCAGGTGCCCCCGGGGGTCACTGGCCACACCGCGGGGCTGCAGCAAGATGGGCCAGGCTCCCGGGAGACTCCCGTGGCTGGGATGCAGCGGCTGAGGGCGACCTGGAGGTCTTGCCCGCAGGCAACCAGGCTGGGCTGGAGGTCCTGGGGGGCCTGAACGGATGCCCTGCGAGGAGCTCCTTCCCGTAACCCAACCTGGGTGTGCAAACCTGCTGTTCCTGCCCTTGGTTCAGGGTGTTGTGTGAAAACCACAGAGAAGGCAAAAGTGATCAATCCCGTGATTATTGCTGTATCGGTTTCTGAGGTTAAGTAGCCGAGAGTGGGCCAGGGAGTTCCCGAAGGGCATCAGTGGGGTGCTGGGTGCCAAGGACCCTGTGTCAGGCTCTCCTGGTTGAGTAAGCCTCATCGTATTACAGAGCATGTCCCATGGAATTAAATGGAGTCGATCTCTTGTGCCTCCAAATTCTAAATGTAGAGACGGAGCCCAGAAATGTGCAGCTTTGGTAGGTCACCCAGCATTTCCTCCCTCACACCACCCATCAAGATCCGCCAGGTGGTCCCTTCGGTGCCCAAAATGGAAGAGGAAATGGAATCTGCAGCCTCTGGAGAGATGCATTGGACCCTGGGAATGGGGCACCAGGTTTGTTTGTTTTTAACGAATAGTTCTATATTGGGAAACAAGAGTAGTGCAATCTTTGTATTTATTTACAGGATTTCTAGAATGGCTTGGTAGGCAGAAGTATAAGTCCTCTATAAGGTTGTGCAAAGAACATTTGATCTGGTCCAGTGTTTCTCAACCTTGGCGAATTTTTTGCTTTGGGCAGCCTGATGGGCCGGGCTCCCCGGAGACTCCCGTGGCCGAGATGCAGCGGCTGAGGGCGACCTGGAGGTCTTGCCCACAGAAACCAACCCACCAACTGGGAGGTATGTGAAAAAGATACGCTCAGGGCTTAATTTTGGACTGTTGGAGGGGGGCGGCTAGTTCACTTCTCAAAGGCCTCCTGTGCTTCTCCCACTTTTTAAAATTTGGGGGAAAAAGAGTCAAATTTGTCCTAAAAGGAGGTCTTACAGGCATTTGAAGGCTTCGGAATAAAAACGTGAACAAATTGCTGCTCAGTTCCTATTCCAACCTTAATTTAAGAAGGAAGGAATTGCCCATCTGAAATTTTGCCACCCAACTTCGGACATGCCATCTGTATGTTGCTGAGGGTGCTCGCAGCCCAGAAGCTGTGAGTTACCTCCCCTGTTGCAAATCAGAGGCCTCCTTGCAGCTCCCCCCTCAGATTCAGAGGCGGTTTCTCCACCACGGCCACATCATCTTTCACCACAAGCCAAAGGAGCCTGCTTTTGAAATCTCAGTGGCAGAAGAACATTGGGTGGAATATAGCACTCTTACACTTCACGTCTAGGTTCGCACAATAAGCGCGTAATAGAGTGGAATCCCACATGGCAATCCTAGACCTTGCACCTCTCTAGTCACCCAAGAGACAACGGCAAAGTTGGCTCTCACGGTTTTACTGTGCAGTCCAGGCTTACACCGTGTGACTTCCACCTCTTCCCAAAATGGAATGCCTTTGTGGGCATCTGTTTGACTCAAATGAAGAGGTGGAAAGACTGTCAGGACCAGGTTGAAGAGACTATGCGTGGCGTTCTTTTGTGATGGCTTTAAAAAACTTGTCTGTCGTTGGTAGAAGCGTGTAGTGAATGCCGGTGATTACGTGGAGAAGTAAATGCAGGTAATTTTAAGGATCTGCTTGGATATAGCATGTTATGAAAACAAAGCAATTGCATTTTGTGAATCTGGATTTAGCAAACCTGGTACCTGAGTGACCAAGTGACCAAGGAATGTGTCAGATGTTCATCATGGGTAAATGACCCCGTCCAAAGAGTGCTGATTAAAGGCTCCACTTAGATTGGAGACAGGTATTGACTGGAGCACCATAAGGCTCTGTGCTCTTCAACATGACTTGGATGGAGTTAAGGGGACACATGAAGTTTGCAGATCACACCAAGTTGGGAGGGGTGGTGGTGTAGATAAATTTCAAGGAGATCTAGACAGGCTTGAGCAGTGGGTTGAAATGAATTGGATGGAATTTAACAGGCAGAAACATGAATTTCTGCATTTGGGTGGGAAAAAAGGCAGGTGTAAGTGTAGGATACGGAAGACCTAGCTTGGCAGTAGGACGCGTGAAAGGGATCTGGCATCCTCGTTGATCGCCAGTAACATGAGCCAGCGGTGTTCTGCAGCTGCAAAAAAGGCAGCTGCTCCCTTGGGATGTGTTAACAGAAGCACAGAGTCCACGTCCTGGGAAGTAACTGTTCCCCTCTCCATTGCCCGGTTCAGACCCTAGTTGGAATCCAGTGCCCAGTTCAAAAAGGGCTATGACAAATTGGAGCAGGCTCAGAAACGGGGACCCGAGAAGTGAAGGGCCTTGGAAACCAAGCTGTAGGAGCCACAAAAGCTTCTGGATGCGTTTGACATGCAGGAGAGACAAGTGAGATAGGATTTTTAGAAAGACCAAGTTGTGTCAACTCTCAGTGATCACGCAGACTTTCTCGTGGATGATCTGTCCCAACCCGGACCTTCAGGTCTCCCAGCAATGTGCCCACGGCCACTCTAATCAAATCCGTCCCACTTACTGCTGTGTGTCAGAGACCGGGCACAGCATTAGTACCTGGACGCCTTACGAGACTCACCAGCTGCCGGGAGGTTCCTCTTCCTCTTCGCCTGACGCCGCCACCGTCCACCCCACTTCGAGCATTATGCTCTCCAACCGTGGGGAGAGAGCCAACGCAAGTCTGCCCAAATGGGCACCGCGAGCCGAGGTTCTCCTCCCCACGGGCAGACCCGAGGCAGCCCCCGAACAAAAACAAACCAAAGTGAACCCAGCAAGGCAGCTATTTAATTATGTTCCTTTTTTCCAAAACGCAGGGTTTATTTAAAAAAGAGAAAAACGAAGAGAACTGCTATCCTGATCAATTGATGCATCATCTCGGGGGGAGGAAGACGGCGACTGCTCGGGGCCCGCTCCAGTCCTTGGCACTCTGCACCGTGAGCAACCTTTCCTCTTTCCAGCAACGTGGAGCCACGTTAAGGGAACGTCAGGAGCAGCCTTCCAGGCGGAAGGGAGCCCATCCGGGGCGAGGGAGGCAGGCGAGCGGGCGGGGGCTGCACAGAGCTCAACTCCCTCGCTTGGCAGGAGCAGGGCCTGGGAGGGGGATCATCCCAGGAGGTCCCAGTCACACTGGCAGGAGTGGGGAACTGTGCAACGTAACTACGTGAGATTGCATGCAAGGGCAGGCAAGCTGGAGTCAGCTGGAGCGCACGAGCGGGAGGCGATGCTGAGCAAAACGGCAGGGCTGGGGGAGGGAGAACACAACTTGGGGATTATTTATTTTAGGGTCCTACGAACCAAGAGTACTTTTGCCAATGTCGAGCTTGGAGGGCCCAGCCAAGTCTGAGCTGAGAGGGAGCACTGGGCAATGTCGAATGTCCTGAGCTGAGCCTGGCCCCGAGGGCGGGGACCCTGCTTTCTGATCCTGTACAAGAGAGGCGAAGGCTGGCTTGGAAGCACTAGGCAGCTGGGAGTCCCAGCCTTCTGCTGTGCCCAAGAGGGCTGTGCCTTGACCAAGGCCCTCCCTGCCGGTTGGTGGCTTGTCAGTGGGTCTCCTTAATGATCACCTCCACGCCATGCTGTCGGAGCTGTGCTCGTAAAATCAGGTTTTTGTTTTTCAGATCTTCAACCTGTGAGCAGAAGAAAAGGAAAGAGCTGGGGCTGGGTTGGACGACAATTCCTAGACTCTTCTGGCTCTGAGCACTGGGCAGGTTTCTCAACCGGGGCAACTTTAAGATGTGTATCCACACACCTTAAAGTTGCCAAGGTTCAGGAACACTGCTCTAGAGAGTTCAAACTGGCACAGTGCCTGGACTTTCAATAACAGTCATGGAGGGCAAAGGGAGAAATACACATCTGAGGGACCCCATCTGGTCATGTGACAGCAGAGCAAAGCAACATGGAAGTCTTCCTTGGTTGGACTCCATGGGACAACCTTCCCCAACCAAGATGTAAATATCAAGCCCAGAATTCTTGGCAATGGCCACGCTGACCAAGGAAGAGGCCTTCTGAACTGCACCTGCACCTCCAGAGGGTGTCTAGGCAGGGGAAAGTTTGCAACTTCCTGATTGCTCCAGAACAGCCCATCCTAGACACTTGAGGGGCCCATGATGAGAAATCCAAAGCTGCAAGGGTTCCCTCCAGAAACAGGTGGGACTCTCACCTTACCTGCTGTCGCAAGACTTCATTGTCCACCTGGAGCTGGTCCAGGCCCTGCAGTTCCTCAGAAAGACGGATGTTGTTTTGTCTCAACTCCTGAATATAGTCACAAGCTTTAGAGAGGATCCCTCCTTTACTCTGCAGAAGGAGGAAGAGAAAGGGACTGAACAGGAGAGATAATAACCCCATCAACTTTGAGGGAGCTGTCATTAAGGCTTTGGTCACCACTTTTAACGAAGAGATGGCTGAACCTTCTGGATAATCACTCCAAACTTCCTGGACTGAAGATTAGAACCAGGTTGCTCTTGTACCGCCAACGAGCTGATGGCTAGATGCTCAGTAGATCACTATCTAGAGAACAAGTAGTGCAAAATCTGCTACAGGGAGGAACGTGTGGCCCTTCAGGCGTCTGCTATATGACAACTTCCAGTAATTTCAGCCACATGAGCCAATGATGAAGGACGCAGATGTCTTGCAATGACATCTTGCAGCATCCTTCAGGAACCCCTCAAGTTCTAACCAATACAGGTAATCCTTGGGTTATAATGGCAATTGGGACCATAATTTTGGTCGCTAAGTGATGCGATTGTAAAGTGTGATGTCATGTGACCGTATTGCTTAGTGACAGAAAGTCCAGTCCCAATTGCTGTCATAACCCCAGGACCATGCAGGTCATTAAGCAGGAAGAGGCAGGAGTCCCAGGCAAGGAGCGGGGGAGGTGTGCGGGTGCTGTGGGTTATGTATATTTATGTGCCGTGCGTGGGCACTGGGAAGCATGGATGGGCCAGTGAGGGCCAGGTGGGCTCTGGGGAGCGCGAGCAGGTGCTACTGAGTACGAGATCCCAAGTACTCTGTAGTGGGGCTCCTCAGAAAAATGGCGGGAATGACTTATGGGAGCAACTTGTGACCTTCCCTGCCAGCTTCCCCATTGACTTCGCTTATGGGAAGCTGGCAGGGAAGGTTGAAAATGGTGATCACGTGACTGCTGCTTGCTGCGATGTCATAATCGCAAGCCAGACACCTGAGCGCCTGGATTGTGATCACATGACCGTGGGGACACTTCAATGGCTGAAACTTCGCAGACTGGTCGTAAGTCCTCCTCATTCAGTGCCATTGTAATTTTGAGCGGTCATTGAAAGAGTGGTTGTAACTCGAGGACTACCTATATGATCAAATTCAAGTGAAAGCCTACCAGTAGCCTTCTTGGCAGTGAAGGTAACTGCTGAGAAGTCTTACCTCACTAATACCTCCACCATCACTAACCCCAAACCCCGTCTCCCTATAGCAAAACAGCTCAACTACTCTCACCTGCCCAGATTTGGTGTTCTCCATGGAACAGTCAGGAATGATCTTGGAGAGCTGCACAATCCAGTTGTTGATCTTGTCCCTGCGCCGGCGCTCCACTGCAGGACAGAAAAGGGTTACAGCTGGGTCACTCCTGGTTCTCAAGAGGAGCAGCTGCGCCATCCAGCAATCCACTGCCCCAGCTCTATAGGCAGGCCATTTCCCCACACTTCTCTGACCCTGCTCACAGGAGCACGATGCGGTAATGACTCATCTCAACATAACTTTAGTTGACCACAGTGGGTCCATGCGACAGTTTCTCATTAGCTGTCCTAGAATTCAGAGAAACGTTTCAGAACCCACAGAGAAATAAATAAACGATTTGAAACGTGCAGCAATGGCTGCTTTTAGAGGGTACCCTCACGGGAGGACTCTGCTTCAATGATGAGCGTGCAGGAATAATTAAGACATGAACTGAGAGGGAAAATATTACTGTAAAATATGCTGGAAGAAAAAATGGGTGAACCTGGAGGTCCATCTACCCTACCTTTCCATGCATGGGGGTGACTAAGATTGGACGGATAAATCTGTACCTGACTGGCAGGCAGGCAGACCCTGTTGGATGATTGTATGGTGGTCTATGACTGTAATAGATTTGATTTTGATTTACTGGTTAACTGAAAGGCAGACTGAATGTTGCGTCAACTAAGAGCAAAGGGGCTGGCAAGTGCCACTGCTCTGTGGGGTGAGCTGAGGCAAACAGCGAATCACACTTACCACGGTAAGAGCCCTATTCAGGGCTACACCAGGCCACTGAAAGTGAAGAAACATGAACATTTCTCTACTCTTTTGCCCTCTCAGAAAGCCACCCAGCAGCCATTTATAAAATAACCTAGATCCTATTGGGAACGGATGGGTGGGAAGACCATCTGCTGGACTGCTGCTAAGCATCTGGAAGATAACATTGAGCAGATCTAAGCAATTTTATGATATGAACAGAGCTAGTCCCGAGGAAGTGGTTAAGACTATGCTTTGCAAGGTTGGTTAGCATGAGTTTGAATCCGTGAGTCCTGATGAAATAGACAGGGATCTCTGGCCTCTGCTTTCCCACCTGTTACCTAAATCCACATCCACCCTGCAGGTGACAACCTCTAGAGAAATGGGTGGGCTGGGTGAGGGCAGAGGTAAATCCATCCTTGCCTTGAAGAAGGTGATTGTGAACTCCCTCAAGCAGCTTTCATTTTGACCCAGAGATTCTGGATAATTATTGACCAGTCTCCAATCTTTCCTTTCTTAGGAAGGCTGTTTAGGAGGTGGGGCTGCAGATCTCAGAGAAACAGATTATGTGGACCTGTTTCAGGCATGGGCGTGGCACTGAGATGACACTGAACACTGTTATGGATGACCTCTGGCAGACTTGGAAGGAGGAGTGTGACCATCCTGGTGTTGCCTGATCTCTCTTCGATACCATAAATCTTGGTATTCTTTTGGACTGCCTTTGAGGGAGTAGAAGCACAGTTCTGCAGGAGTCTCTTCCTTCCTAAAGGGACAGTTCCAGTCGATGATAGCATCTGGGCAGAGACTGGGCACAGGCTATTATCAAGTGCCACAGGGCTTGATGCTCTCCTCACTGCTATTTGATATCTAGCCAGTGGGAGATGTCATCTGTTGACCCAGAGTCAGGTATTATTAGCACACCAAAGATATTCAAGTTTAAATCTCAAATCTTGGGCCAAAATGGTGAGGTGCTAAGATGGTCTTCAGGTGTCTGGAGGGTCTCAATAGGGAGGAATAGCTTAGGCATGATTCAGCAGCTCTCCAATTCCAGAGAAATACCATATTTAGCCTTGGACAAGGTCTTGTACCTGTAGACAGAACCGGCTCTTAACTTGGGAGTCATCTTGGATTCACAGCTCCTGACTAAGGAGCAAGTGGTGACCACAGCTAAGGGGGCCTTTGCACAGTTCCATCTAGAGTAACAGTACGATGCCTTCTGAAATGAGAGGTTCTACAGGCAGTCCTCACTTAATGACCACAATAGGGACTGGAAAACTGGTTAAGTGGGGCAGTTGTTAAGAGAATTGGACCCAATTTTATGACCGTTTTTGCGGTGGTCGTTAAGCAAATCACTGTGGTTGTTAAGCAAATCATACAGTCATTAAGCGAATCTAGCTTCCTCCATTGATTTTGTTGTCAGAAGCCCCCTGGAAAGGTTGCAAATGGTGATCATGTGACCCCAGGATGCTACAACTGTCCTAAGTGCAAGTTGGTTGCCAGGCGCCCGGATTGTGATCACATGACTGAGAAGGTGCTGGGATGGCCATAACTTTGGGCACTGGTCGTAAGCCACTTCTTTTAACACTGTTGTAATTTCGAATGGTCACTAAAGGAATGGTTGTTAAGCGAGGACTAACTGTACTCAGTTGGACTACTGCAGTGTGCTTTACAGCTCCCTTGAGGAGCATTCAGAAGCTGCAGCTGGTCTAGAATCAGTGGCTCACTCCCTGATTTGCCACTATAACACCAATACCTTGAGAGCAGCACTGGCTACTAGTTGGCTTCCAGGTGAAATTCAAAGTGCTGGTTGTCACCCTTAGAGTCCTTCCTTGCTCAGGACCCAAATACCAGCAGGACTGCCTACATCCAACAGTATCTGCCTGTCCAACAAAATCTTGTTGGACAGGCACATACTTCCAGATGTCTATTCAGAAACACCAAAGCAATAGGGTCAAATTTAAAGTCACAGAGACCATAAACACCATAGTGGGTTTAAAAAGAAAATGGTGCCAAATCAATTGAAAAAGGCCTGGATCTGGCTGCACTAGGGGTTTTCTGCCACGATCAAAACCAGAGAAAGCCCCCTCTTTTCTCTCTTCCTGTACTCCAGAGCTCTGTGTGTTTGGACAAGCTAAGTAAGGGTAGATGGAGAGACAAGCGACAGACTCCACGACATTCAACAACTTTATAAGGAGCTCCCACGTGGTCTTGCCTATTCATCAGACATGGCCCTCACCTTTCCTTCAGGAGTTCAAGGCAGCCTCCATGGGGATCTTCCTTTATACTTATCCCCACAATAGCAATCTTGGGAGGGAGGCTGGGCTGAGAGAATGTACCTTGTCCAGAGTCACCCAGTGAGTTTCCATGGCTGAGGGTGGATTTGATCTCCCCAGTTCTACTCCAACAACCTAACCACTATACCAGTGTTTCTCAACCTCAGCAACTTTAAGACGTGTGGACTTCAACTCCCAGAAGCGATCTTCCTCACCTTCGTTGTGCTGCGCCCGACGCTTCTCATCCCGCGTTGTCCGTGGAGCTTCCGACTTCCTGGGAAAAGCAAAAGGCAGACCTAATTCTACACTCAAAGTTGCATTGTTAAATTTACATCGTGTCATAATTTAAGAGAGGACTTCTATAAATGCTGTATCATTGGTATATGACACCGGTTAAGCTGTTAAAAACATACAAAGGAATATCACACCAGTGCTGGAAGTATGAAAAGGAAGGGGGCTTTTCATCACACCTGATGGACTTGTGAAAAAGCAAAGAAAATTGGGCGCAAACTCATACATTGATGCAAAAGATATTGTGGATTAATATTACGATGAAACTGGAATTATTTCTATTGGGCCTTATGGACACTGAACTGGAAAAGAAATATGGGAAACTAATATTGTGTATGGTAACTGTGGCAAGATTATTGTATGCACAAAGATGGAAGAACAATGAAATACCCACAGTGGAAGATTGGATTATAAAATTAATGGAGCTTGCAGAAATGGCAAGGATGACCAGTTTGGCCAGAGAAAAAATGATTTAAGACTCAACACTGGAAGCCTTCTATGGACTTTTTATTGGGTGAAGAAATGACTAAATTGATGATTTATGGATTTGGGGATTACATTTATGGATTTGGGAATTAAAAAGGGTTAAAGAGGAAGAAGAAAAATTAAGATGGCAATTACTCAAAGGAAAGAATGATGGATGTTTTCCTTTTTTCATTTCTTTTCTTTTTTTCTTATTTTCCATCTGTTTTCCATTTGTTTTTTTAACTTTTTATACTTTAATTGTATTGAAACATTCTAATACAAATATTTTAAAAAATAATTCTACATTCGAAGTTGCATTCACAAATCCCAAGAGAGTCCCTGGCAAACCAATTCTGGCAAGTCGGAAACACCAAGAAAAAAGCCCCCCCAATCCAGACATCGGCCAGAATGACATTAAATACGGGGACCGGCACTCACGGTGAGTAGGGGTGCGTCCTGGGGGCAATGGACCGCTGGGTTCCGCTCTGTAGCACCTCCTGTGGTGACATCATGACAAAAAATTGCCCTGATTCAAAGTGGGAGAGAGAAAGCCTGGATTTACAAAATACTCTAAAACTAGGTACCCACAACTACATATACAGAAGACGCTATGTTCAAGCAAGTCAGACCGACTGTCGTGGCCTGATTTTCACAACATGCTGAAAAGAAGGGTTGGGCTTCTCCTGAATGACCAACCCATTTCAGTCCAGCAAAAAGTGCTGTGGAAACCCAGCCTGAGGTCCGTGCCATTTCTGTACTGATAATTTTTTTAAAAAGGTATCTTGTGTGAATCAGATGGATTTCTTCTTCCAGTGTGGTACGATAGTTCTTTTAACTAACCTCTGTGCCTGAAAAGTCCCCAATTCTTGATGTTCTGAAGCATTCCAGAAACTGGAGATGTAGTCAAGGAGAACACCTCAACCTGAACACACCGCTATCAACCCAGATTCACACCCAAAATGTGGCAAGTTCAAACAATGGGTTCCAGCTCCTGAATTACATCTCCAACAAGTCAGCTGAGACCAATTCTCATTCAGTACTCTCTATGGTACCCATATATACGGTACTGTTTTTGTTCTGTTAACCTCATTTTAAGTTCAACATGGTATTACGATAAATTATTTCTGTGACCTAGTGACCCATATTAAACTTAAAGCTGTTCCCCAAACAAATAGGGATGCGAACACTGGCAAAGGTTTCACTGGGTTCAGATAACAAATCAAGCTGAGCTCAAAGAAAAGCTGAATTGTGAAGTTCCTTATTTCCTTATTTCACACAGTGGCAACCTTTCCTAGATCAGGAGACCCTTCAGACAATCATTCACACCCTGGTCATCTCACAGCTTGACTACAGCAACATGCTCTACCTGGGGCTGCCCTTGAAGATCCCCTGGAAGCTTCAACTGGTCCAGAAAACAGCAGTGATGGACATGCCTCAGGATGCCCATGGAACACCCCTGCTTCATGAGCTGCACTGGTTGCCAGCTTACTTCTGGGCGCGATTCAAGGTGCTGGTCATTACCTACACGGCACAGGGCCTGGTGACTTGAGGGACCGCCCGTCTCCCATAGTATCTGCCCGGTTGATTCAATCAGGCAGGGTTGGCGCACTCTGGGTTCCTTCGATTAAACAACGTCACCTCTTGGGCTTCCAGAAGCATGCCTTCCCTGCCCAGCACCTGTCGTCTGGAATGAGGCTCCCCCCAAGATCCAAATGGCCCCCACCGTGCTGGTGTTTTGAAGGCGCTTGAAGACCTGACTCTTCTTCCAGGCCTTTGGCGAGGGTGACTGAGGACCCCTTTAGACTATGTGGGTTGTTTCCCTTTGTTCCTGTCTGGTTTTGTCATCCTGCCATCTTTACCCCTTTTTTCATCTTTTTTCTTGTTTTTAATATTTTAAACAATTTATAAACCACCCAGAGTTGCTGGGAGTTGGGCAGCATACAAATTTTGATGATGATGATGATGATGCTTGAAAAGTATAGAAAGTTAAATCTACCTTCTCTCATTGATAATTTTAACTTGCACACTAAAAATCCTGGATTATATCTTTAAAAAAATATCCTGTAGATTCATTTAAAATAATGAGATTATATAAGTGTAGAAAGTAGTCACAAAAAGGAAATAAGTCTTGAAGTAAAATTACATATGTATCTTCCAAAAAGTATTCAAGCAATTCTAGACCATCTGTGTAGCTCTTTTTTCATTTGCATCAGATCTATCAGATGAAAAAACTTCCTGGGAATTCTGATACCAATAAACTTAAGGAACCAGAATACACCCTAAAACTCCTTATACTACCAAAATTACAGAATGACTCAACGGCATCAAGTCCGATTTTAGGACTGTGCAGCATTTGAAAGTCAAGGGCAAAAAGGTGCACAGGAGAGAGCAAGTACAGGAGGGTTACTTCTGAACTCTCCAGGTAATTACAAATCAATCCTCTCCAATAATTAAAACGCGGAGTCATCACTTATGTCTGGTTATCTATAGTTATCAGGGTAAAAATGCTGCAGGGGTGCCTGAGAGTGGAAGTTTCCTCAGAGAAAGTTTAACAAAGATTTGCTACAAATATGAATTGGAAACTGGAAACATAATTTGGGAACTGGAACATTAACTAATGGTCTAGGCCAGTGTTTCTCAACCTTGGCTACTTTACAACGTGTGGACTTCAACTCCCAGAATTTTCCAGCCAGCTGGAATTCTGGGAGTTGAGTCCACACATCTTAAGAGTATCCATGGTTGAGAAACACTGGTCTAGGCTTATCCAATTATCACTTCCTTTTGCTCTGTCAAAAATGATTTGCAAGTCAAAAGACACCCACATTTATATTCCCAGCACTTATCAATGTGATACAAATTAATGACCTGTGGAGGTTGGGGGTGGGGAGAGCAAAAGAATTATAGCCCAGTGGAAGGCTAAGCCTGGACCTGATCTACATCTGACTCAGTCCAGCCCAACTGACCTGTGCCGGTGGGTGTAGCTTGTCCCAGAAGGGCATCCGAGTTCTGGGTCGTGACCACTGCAGTAGTCCCTGCTCCGGCAGAGGTGCTGGTGTCAGCCACTGCAGTGGCAGGGTAGTAGGTATAGTGGGTCTCAGTGGCCGTGGCTTCTGTCTCCACAGCATCTTCACTTGTGAATGCTCCCTGGATGACAGCCTGAGGAGAAAGGACCGAGAGGGTGACACGATCCTTCATGAAACTGCCTTGAAGAGGCTGAGCCCTCCTAGGGCAAAGGGAAAAACAGAGAACATGCTCTAGGACAGTGTTTCTCAACCTTGGCCACTTTAAGATGGGTGGACTTTGACTCCCAGAATAGCTGGCTGGGGAATTCTGGGAGTCAAAGTCCACCTATCTTAAAGTGACCAAGGTTGAGAAACCCTGCTTTAGGAGATTTATTTCCCTTTTGTCCTTCAATCTGACCTTCAAGTCCAAATTGACATGGGAGAGTTAGAAGATTCCGTGGTGGATCTGCTCAGAGCCCAACAACCTATTAAGGCCTCTCAGTGGATCCCACAAAGCAGAAGAGCAGCTGGGCTGGATCGGGCCCTCTAGTGTGGCATACCAAATGGCAGATGACCAGAGACATCTCAGAATCAGGGCCCGAGGGATATTACCATTCCCCATCATTTGCTTCTAAACAAAGGCCACAAAGGTCGAGATATATAATTCATGGGGTAATAGACTATTCAGAGAATAGTAGACCCTTGACTGATTTGTCTAACTCATGTTGCGCTGTTCAGATGCAGCAAGCAACTCCAAAAGGGAGAATCTCCTTTTATTTGCTGTGACTGTGCTGCTGATCTATGTCCTGCCTGGGGTTGAATTGTCGAATTTAATCAAAAATGGGGGATGCAGCCCTCCTGCTCATTTTTCTCAAACTCTCCCCCCACCCACCCAATCCCAAACATCAGCATACTCTGTAAAATAGGACTGGGCGATCCAAATGTCCCATTCAGCCCCATGCCCACATTTCTGTAGTCTGCTGTCTCCATGATCCTGTTGGCCAGTTACTGACTTTCAGCAGTATAACTGTGAAAAAAGTGAGGCTCCCTGAGAAAACAAGTTGGAGGATCTCAAGCAGCCTGATCTCCTCTCCTTCCTGGCAGAAGCCCATGCTGAAGCATCCTGAGATCCACCTGCATTTAGAGCAGTGTTTCTTGGTAACTTTAAGATGTTTGGACTTCAGCTCCCACGCAAGATGTGTGGCTGAAGTCCACACATCTTAAAGTTGCTAAGGTTGAGAAACACTGTTAGAGGATTCAGCCCAACAGCAGGGCTGCTCTCCATCTCCAGCAGGACCCACCTTCCTCTTCTGCCAAATCGGCAGAACTTACCTGAGTCATGGACTGTGTTGCAGGGTAGCCGCTGATGGCCCCACTGCCCTCCGTCTGTCCATCCAGTTGGCCCTCAGCCACCTGTATCACTCTGTACATCAGCTGAAGGAAAGACCAAAAAGAACCTGGGACAACTGGGGGTGGTGAACATGAGAACGGGTAGCTTTGAAATGTGCTTAACCATAATATTCAGCGGTCTGTCTCTTGGTCCCACCCATCTCACAGAACTGCTTAAATTCAAAACGGACAGAACCCAGCAGCCATTATTCATTCAGATGCTGAGAAAGCTTCTGATACGGTTTCTGAAGCACCATTCATTCAGTGCCGTCATAACTTGGAACGGTTGCTGACCAAATGGTCGTAGGTTGAGGACTACCTATGATCAGTTTAGCATCCTGTCTCATTACTTTATCAACTGGAGAAATCCAGACTTTAGATTAACAAAAGAATCAGAACAGAATCTTCGCTCAAACATTTCTAGGAAGCTTTCTCAAGTGATAAATTTGAACTTATTTTGACATAAAAGAAACAAATAAGATTTAGACGAATGATCTAGAATTCTTTTAACTATTTGAGATAGGATGTGACCCGGATTATTTAATTCCTATGTTAATTTATATTTTAGGTTGTCTTCTTTTTAATTTCTTTTTTTAAAAAAATCAAATTCATACATCATTAAATTTATTTTGGCAAGTGCATCCTTTGAAATTTTCACTGAAGCAAACTGCTTTTGGGAAAGGTACATTTTTCAGATAAGCATTTGGGCATTTATTTTAGCTTCAGGTCACTGGTGGCAACCAAGGATTTCAGAATCCAGCTCCTCTCTGGGCTGAAGTTTAGGCAAGAACCTTGTTTCTTCACAGATCAGTTTTAGTATCTGTATTTAATGCTGGGAGGCATACAGAAAGTATGTAGAAAATATTAGGTCACATGTATAATCTTGACCTTTTTAACATTGAGAAGGTTGTATTTTTTTGGCTAAATGAGACCTCTCATTATTATCTTGGACCATTCTGAACGAGTGGTTGTTAACAGAGCTTAAACTGAGTTTGACTTAATTTACGGTGCTTCTTGGCAATTTATTAAGCTGAAACATTTGTGATTTGGACTTTTGATTCTGATACCACTGCTGCTTTTTAGAGTGGATTTGAAAGACTCAGTTGTGACTCTTAAGTCACCCACTTTTATATTGTTGAAAGAATTGAATGAAATTGATGTTAATTATTTACATGGCATTTATTTATTTATTTATTTATTCATTCATTCATTAAATTTCTCCCCGCCCATCTCCCCCCAATGGGGGACTCTGGGCGGTTCACACAAAACATTAAAACCATAAATACATATAAATATGTAAAACGTAAAAATTTAAAAAACATTACTAAAAAAGAGAAAGAGAGTCCAAGAAGTTGAAGGATCTGGGGCTGAAGACAGCAGGCCTCTATGGGGCTAGCCATCCTCACACTGGAAGTATTCCTTCCCCACCCCAGGCCAAGTGGCAGAACTAGATCTTCAAGGCCCTCCGGAAGGCCAGGAGTGAGGGGGCCAATCTCACCTTTGGGGTCAGAATATTCCAGAGAGCGGGGGCCACTGCAGAGAAGGCCCACCTTCTGGACCCCCGCTAATCGAAGTTCTCTTACTGCGGGGGTCCAAAGCATGCCCTCTCTGTGTGATCAAGTGGGACGGGTTGAAGTCATGGGGAAGATGCGGTCCCTTAGGTAACCTGGTCCCATGCCATGTAGGGCTTTAAAAATATTTTAATGTCCTGCTCTTGCAGTTAATTTTAAAATGAGAAAATTAAGTTTTCAGAGATTGTTTAACAGCAGGTTGCAAGCATCCTGCAATATTCTAGAACTGGAATATTAACTCGGCTAATCCTATTATTGACACAGACTGAAATTCACAAGACTGTTAATTTAGATTGATTACTGCATGTCAACATTGCATGTATTCTTGTCTACACGGCCAGTATTTGGAACTCTATCAAAACATGGGGGTGGCCAAAATAATTATTATATATCACTGGAAGGATAAATCTACACACGATCTGCAGCAGAGGAGTGCTGATTTGCTGGTGATCAACATATGAATTAGGCTTTTTTCCTACAAAGGTGGAAGGAAGGCATTTAAATAGTTTGACCTATTTTTAGTTGTTTTGGTTCTGATATAAGTTTCCAGGCAGTATTTCTTTTTTTCTCATTTTAGTATTGCAGCACACTGTATAAACATATTCTGCAGGTGTAATATAAAAAGATAAATATAAAAACAAAACATTAGCCAACAATTAAAATGTTTAAAAACTTAAACTGGACCAACTCATGGATTTAATGGGATAAGCTTGTGCATTTTTGCTGCAACCCCCCTATATACACTTTTAACATTTCTCCTTATGACTACATATGTGAATGTAAATGTAATTAATTCATTTGCTTTTTTCCTATATTTTTCTTTTGGATTTTTTCCACTTAAACAATACAAAATCAGAATAATTGTGAGGATAGAATATGTGGGGAAGTCGTAACATCCATGACATCTTGAACAGATGGAAAAATTATAATAGACTCCAATGAAGTGTTTGTAACACAAACAAGGACCTCCAATCTGTTTTGGAAATGACTACTGAACAGCAAGCAGAGACCCTGAAAGTTATTTTTTTCTGATTTTCTTTTCTGGGCTGCGGTTTGGGGATGCCATGGGAACATGCACCCCACAGGCAGCTAATGTCCACAAGGGCAAAGACCGAGCTTGCAGGCAGGAACAATGCAAGCGAGCAGAAAGACCCTAGCCAAACTCTCTGGTTGCCATTGCTTGCTCAACCAGGCTCCGCTTTAGCAGAATACATTAGTACAAGATG
The DNA here is from genome assembly GCA_030867105.1 of Liasis olivaceus. Taxonomy (NCBI): domain Eukaryota; kingdom Metazoa; phylum Chordata; class Lepidosauria; order Squamata; family Pythonidae; genus Liasis; species Liasis olivaceus. The sequence goes on from CM061356.1 coordinate 20,460,397, forward strand.
TGTGGACTTCAACTCCCAAAATTCCCCAGCCAGCATGGCTGGCTGGTGAATTCTGGAAGCTGAAGTCCACACATCTTGAAGTTGCCAGCATTGAGAAGCATTGGTTTAGATCAGTGTTGTCCAAACTTGGCCACTTTAAGATGAGTGGACTTCAACTCCCAGAATTCCCCAGCCAGCATGGCTGGCTGGGGAATTCTGGGAGTTGAAGTCCACTCATCTTAAAGTGGCCAAGTTTGGACAACACTGGTTTAGACACCTGTTGAGTGAAAAGCAAGCAAAGTGCTAGCAGGAGCCCACAGCATCTTACCTGAGCACCTCCATTCTCTGCCCGGAAGACATATTTGATGTTGGGGTCTGGAAAAGTGGCAGCTGACTGGATGCTAGCAATGGCCACACTGGTTGGATCTTCACCTGTCGCTACTGCCCCTTCAGGAAAGAAGAAAATGAGAGGCCCCACAGAGGTGGTGCCTTAAGCAGGGCCGAAAAAGCCACTTTTCTCCCCTCCCCTGTTTCCAAGGACTGGAGGAGGAGTGGCACTCTATCCCTACCATCAAAGAGAACATCGGGTGGATCTCAACAAGCTGGAGGAAATCTCAGAACTTCTCAGCTGAGAAGCTGAAACACATTCTGAAAGAAGGCAATGGCAAACCACATCCATAACGTTGCCAAGAACATTGCCGGGACAAATCCATGGGGTCCCTGGAACTGAGCCTGACTTGAAGGAAGCCCCCTTCAACAGGTAGGAAGAGAAGAACAGGGGCTGGAGAATGCTCACCTTCTTGGATTTGAACTGTACCCTCTTCTGTCTCTGATGCTTTTTGCTGCCTGCTGAGACAAGTAGGAACATGTGAGAGGGGAATACACGGGATCGTTCTTTAGGTCAGATACTTTCCTCCTTGGGTTCCCCTCCTGAAGGCAAGGCGGACCCTGCCTAGTTCCAGATGCTGGCTAGATAAGGGGCTGCCAGAGATAGGACCTGGGACACTCCAAAACTGGATGTCTTTCCACATTCAGGCCCAGAGAAAACTTTTTATTCACCAAAGGCTTGGACAAAATTTCATTATGGAGGGAGGCCTCAGGGATTTTGTATGTCCTAACATTTCCACTGGCTTTCAAACCTTTATTTGTCACTAATTAAGCCTTCAGTTTTCTAAATACAACAGGGGTAGGTACGTGCTTTGTTTCCAAGCCAGCCATCTTCACCCTAAGTTTGGTGGAAAAGCCAGATGGGCCGAGAAGAGAAAATTCTACATGGGCTTCTAAGACAGGAGAAGATTTAATGTCTGCCCTCACATCATTAGCCTGGTGAGTATTATACCTGGTTACCTTTTTTGTGGCTTAGTATGTGGTGCAAGCCTAGCTTATCTGTTTAGTTTATTATTTAATATTTATGCAAATTACATGCTGCTCGTTTCCAAAAAAAGGCTCTAAGTGGTTTGTAATAATACAAAAGTAAAGAGAGAATTAAAAGGGGAATATCTCCAACCTCCCAGATCCATCACAGCAACAACTGCCTACTGCAAGGGAGGGCACCTGCCAATCAATCAATCAATCAATCAATCAATCAATCCCCAAGGTTTTCTGGAACAGCCAGGAGTTGATGGCTTTCCTGAATGCCAACAGGTTGGTGCTGACCTTGGATGGAGCATTATTCCAAAGAGCAAATGCAGCTACAGAAAAGACACACACTTGTGGGCCCTGATGATACCAATCCCTCAAAGACAGATCCCAGAAGGTGCCTCCCCTTCTAGATCTTCCTGGACAGGCAGAACCCACTGGGAGCAGGTGGACCTGCAGACACCTAGTTCCTGAACCACGCAGAGTTTTAAAAGTGACATCCAGCACTACAGTTTACAAATGAGAATTTAACACAACAAGCAAACCACATTATGGCCTACCTTATGGTGGGAACCCAGCCCATAACTTGTTATGTTCTGCATAACAGGAACATGAAAAAGTCTAAAGTTCAGCCTCTGGGACACTGGCTTTTATTGTACCATATTTCTGAAACAAGACTCCAGATATAAGCCCAAGAACTTGTGGGCAAGTTTTACAATTGGGCAGGGGGCTCTGATCCCTCATCCATCCAATGGCTAGCAAGACAAAATCACACAAAATAACTAAAATGACAAAACAGTGACTATTTGTTCTAAGCACACAATATGGTTGATTCAGAGTTTCTGTGAGCAGCAATGTAATGGTGTGGACAGAACATCATGAACAGACAGAACTGGGCATCAATTGGGTGGGAAGAATTAAATGGGTTGGGGGGCAACAATGGACAGATGAGAAGGACCAAACAGGACCAAAGTTTGTAAAATTATCTGTCTGCAAGTCGACGCAGAATAAAGAGTCAACTGAAGATATCCACTTTATGATGACAAGGCCAAGGCTGCCTTCAGATCACAAAACATGTTGAACTTGGCTACTAATTTTCTGGGGTGATACAACACATTGATCTTAGCTCACCGAATCAGCAGGAAATGCTCAACATGCTAAACCACAAAAACGTAAAAGCTAAAGAAGGTCAGCTGTATGAATGCAAAGGCTGGGTTTTGCACTAATTCAGTTAAGCATATTGTTAGAACCCAGCACAGGAAAGACCTGGAAATGATCAATCACATTTTCTTCCAGGCGATTATGTACAAGCTTTCTATCTGGGATTGCATAAATAAATGTGCACAATAATCTTAAACGTTGATGTCCATTCTTTAGAGTAACTAATGACGACATTTATGTTTTCCCATACTCTTTCTTTTTCAAATCTTACATGGTGGTACTTTAGATGTACAACTGGATTATCTGGAGGTTGAGTCATGGCAACTGGACTTTTCTTTTGGTTTGATACGTTTCACTGCTTGTCCGAGCAGCTTCTTCAGTCTAGAAAGTTGGTTAGGGGGGACCCCATAAATGTCTTCCAGGATGGCTGCGTTCCTCACTGACATGATGGGCTCATTGAAGGGACAATAGGAGAGTGATTAGTAGAGTCTTTGGGATGTGAATGTCTTACTCCTCCCTGGTGATCTTGTGAAGTTGTGATGGAATGGAATTATGAAGGCCAAGCTCAGGGAGATAAACATTTTGGGAAGATTGATGTTGGGCCTAGCCCAAGGAACTCCAAGAGACCATGCCAATTCAGTCCAGCTATGTTTATTAGCTACAACCTCTAGCAAGAATCTTCCCAGACTGAAACCCCAGCTCCCAAGTAATGCCAGCCACAACAGTGTGAATTCCTCAGGGAGGTGCCAGTCTCATCCTCTTGTTCCTCCCACGCGGTTCTGGTGAGCTAAGAAAATGTTTATCTCCCTGAGCTTGGCCTTCATAATTCCATTCCATCACAGAAGTGGTCTTAATCTTCCTGGGGACTGATGAACTCACGTATGCAATATATTGCATATTGCAAATATGCAATCCAGTGCAGTGAGGAGTGTTCAGAGCTCTACAATGGAGAAACCAAACAGCCTTTCCACAGGAGGATGGCCCAGCACAGGAGGAGCAACAACACAGGACCAGAATCATCAGTTTACCTTCATCTAAAGGAAAAAGGACACTCATTTGAGGACAATAATGTTCACATTTTGGACAGAGAAGATAAGTGTTTTGAGAGAGGAGTGAAGGAATCCATTTATGCCAAAGTGGAAAATCCTTCCCTCAATAGAGGTGGAGGCCTCAGACACAACTTGTCTCCCATTTTTCATGATCTTTCATCACTCCCCAGGAAGATTAAGACCAGGTCACATCCCAAAGACTCTACTAATCACTCTATTGTCCCTTCAATGAGCCCATCATGAAATGTATCAAAAGAAAAGAAGTCCAGTTGCCATGACTCAACCTCCAGATAATTCCACCTGGATGACTACACTTGGACTGGATTGTGAATTACTTGGAAGCCTAAGTGGCATCCACATAGTTTAAATCAATCATGGAAAAGGGTGACTGGGAGAACTTTTGCCGTAGGCGTTTAGCAGAGGCTGGGCAGCTGCCAGTCAGGGTTGCAGAAAAGGCTTCTTTCCAGCACTGAGCACAGGGGCTACACTGTATGACGAGGCACCTTCCAATTCTTTGATTCAAAGTTTGCTGTAGGTTGCGAGTATGGATGTGCGAAACAGTTCACACATGAACTGCTCCACGCACAAAACAGCAGATTTCAGGTGGCTTGGGTCCGAACCAAAATGTGTGCTTGGTCTGGACATGAAATGAAATGGTGCTGCTTTGTTTTGGATACAAACTGAAATTGGGTTGTTCCAGCAGAAGTATTGGGGGAGTAGGTCAAAATGGTAAATGGCAGTTGCGGCAGCGTGATCCAATCCGTCCTCCTTTTGTATGCACGTCAACATCACATGCAAAGGGACAAGTCTTCAGTTGTGACACGGCCGTTGCCATCTTCCCTGTTTTGATTCCCACCATGGGGAGATTGGGAGAGAGGGAAGGGAAGACCCTAGGAAGGTCACGTGAGCTAGGAGGGGAGGGAGGGAGGGAGGATTCCAGTTCAAGTCCTGCCTGCTTATTCTCCCTTACAGGAGCACCGCTGCTGGTTCAGTCCCAAGGCTCACCCAGGCAGGTATCTGCTTTCTCTTTCTCATCAACAGGAGCCTTCTCCCAGCCCTGATACGTTCAAAAGCTTGTTCTCACCCCTTCATTTCTTTACTCGGCTACGCATCAGAAGATCTGAGCCGGGGCTTCTCCTCACCCGCCACTTCTTGTTATTTTGTCCAAAACCTAAAGGAAAAAAATGCATATTCGTGAAGACAACGTTTCTTTATTTTATTATTTATATGCCAGCTAACAATGGAGTCCTGCAGGTGCTTACAACAATAAATTTGGGGAAATTTACAACAATAAATTTCTTCTGGACTCACGACTCCTGCTTGAAGAGCAGGTGGCAGTTGTGGCCAGAGGGGCCTTTGCACAGCTTTATGATGTGTGCCAGTTGCACTCATTCCTAGATCAGGAGGCTCTAGCAGTCACTCATGCCCTAGTCACCCCCCCAGATAGACTATTGTAACACGCTCTACGCGGGGCTGCCCTTGAAGAGCATCCGGAAGCTTCAGCTGGCGCAAAATGTGGTGGCGCAGGCACTTATGTGTGCTTCAAGAACTGCACACGTTACACCTCCACTTCATGAGTTGCATTCATTCCCAGTTTGCTTCCGGGTCCGATTCAAAGTGCTTGTTTTGACCTTTAAAGCCTGACACGGCATGGGACCAGGTTATTTGAGGGACCACCTCTCCCTAGTGACATCTACCCATCCCATTAGGTCCAGCAAGAGAGGTATGTTGTGGGTCCTGTCAGCTAGGGAGTTTTATTGGGCAGACCCCAGGAGGAAAGCCTTTTCTGCTGTAGCCCCCACCCTGTGGAACATCATTCCCCCCAAGACGAGGCTGTCTCCAACCTTGTTGGCCTTCCAGAAGGCCCTAAAAACATGGTTTTGTCAACCAGCTTGGGGATCCCATGGTAGAGTAGTCTGTTGCATGATTATATGATCATTAACTGATGCATTCTCTGTATGCTGGCTGCCATTTTGTTTTTATTTTTAATTTAAATTGTAGTTCCACTAGTTTTTATGTATTTTACTTCTACGTATTTTGTTTATTATGTACGCCACCCAGCATAACTATGTGAGATGGGCGGCTATACAAATATGATAAATAAATATATAAGAATCTCAGCAGCAGATAGCAAGAACCAGCGTAATTGAGCAAGCCACAACATGAAACAGTATAAATAAAACCAAGAATTTTGTCCTCTTCTCACTGCAATCTGAGTGCTGGATCATTGATAATATTATTGCATTTCCTAGTACTCCCAGACAGCTCAAATTTAAATATTAAGGGAGTCTCCCTAAAAAGCCGATTGTTTTAGTTTTCCACTGAAAAACATCAAAATAAAGCAACATCCACCCACATTTAAATCTAGGCAACTCTGATGGGAAGGCCCTATCATGTGTTTCTAATCTGTACATTTCACAGGGCAAGAGGACACCGAGCCAAACACGTAAGCACATTCACAGGAAAAGTGACAGCTGTTCAGATACAACACCAAGAAATAAGCGAAGGCTGTAAAAGGGAAACTCCAGGCCAATATAAATGGGATTTGTCAACAGACTGGGTGCCAATGTAACTGATGGAAGAGACAGTCAGGATCCTGTAAAACATGGGTGAAGGAACCACCACCACCCTGCTCCAAATGCTGCTACTAAATGGTATTTTTAATGTCACAAAAGGGAGAGGGGATATTTAATGCAACTTTCCCCAGATTAGTGCCACTGATGTTGGAATTAGGGATTCTGGGGACAGATTTGACATAGCTAGAGGAAAGAGGTTGGGGAAAGCTAATTATATGTGTAGAGGTTAAGCTAGCAATAGCATTAATTTGTTAGATTTAAGTTTACAAAGGTTAGTTATTCCCCTTTGCAATTTTGGAGAATGCACTCTCCTGGCATGCCATTTAAAAGACAAGTGTGGCCTTCATGCCTCCAAAATCAAACACTGCGTTCAAGCTCCTGAAATGAATTCCAACTGCAGTTTTTGGACATTTTTAAACTCGGGCCATTTAAAATAGTTCATTTCTCTCCTCTAACCTAGGGAGAGACAATAAGCAGGCCCAAGGATCTAGGCCAAGACTTTTGTTCCTATTACGCAGTGGTGATTTACTGAAAATCATCAAATAAATTAATGATAACCCAGGGTACGTGTGAGCTTTACGGATACCAAGTTGTGTTAAAAATCCCACAGACAAACACAGAGGAATGGAGTAAAAGAACAAGGATGCAGTCTTATTAAAAGTCCTTGTCCAAAGACTGATGTGCCAAGGACTTCTTTTCTTGGTGGATGATAATGATTATATTTTTATCCCACCTTTTTAATATAACTGAAGGCATTGAAGATACCTAACACTCCTGCCTCCTCTTTTCCCCACCAGAACAAGAACCCTGCGCGGCGGGTTGGGCTGGGAGAGGAACTGGCCCAAAGTTGCCCAGCTGGCTTCCCGCCTCAGGGAGGCCTAGAACTCACCGGCTCTGGTTTCTGGCCTGGCGCCTTCCCCACCGCACCAAGCTGGCTCCTGAATTCTGCAATCCTGCACAACTGCTATGCCCAAGAGCGGCACTTTATTAGCGGTGAAGACCACCGCACAACTTCAGTGCCTGCAGGGGCAGCATGGAAGAAGGAAGAGTGGTCAAAACCTGGACGGGCACCTTCATTAATCTGCTCCCCATCACCAGATGTGGCCTTTGAAGTTGCAGACCTCCGCTGTGCCAGGAACCTGCCTGGCCCTATATTCTACCAACCGGGTGGTGGTTGTGGACAACAGGAGGTGGGAGACAGGTATGTTCACCACCTTGACTTACATATAAAAAAGGTGGGATCGAATCGGCAGCATCATCATCATCCAATGACATCTGCCCATCCCAGGTCCTTGGGAAGGACTCGATGGGTGGACAAAAATGCCAAATCCAGTCTAAACATCTGGCTGACTGGGCGACCGACATAACAACAACAACAACAACAACAACAAGAAGCAGTGACGACGCGGCCCAGAAAGCAGCTCCATGGCCGGGGCAACTGGGGGTCGAGGCCTCGGTGGGGGCGGCTGCGCCCATCGCCCTCGCCGGCCCCCCCTTCGGGCCGCGGCCCAGCCTCGCCCCCTGCCCAGGCAGGTCGCCCAGGGCCGCCCGCCCAGCGAGGCCCCGCGCAGGGCCGGCCCGGCAAGGGCCCCGCGGCGCCCGCGGCCTTCGAGGTAGGGAGGCCCCCGTCCCCGCCCCGTCTCCGGGGGGCCTCGCCCCTCCTTAGGGAGCGCCCGGCGGGGAGAGACCGCCCGGCTCCGCCTGGGCCCGCTGAGTCTGCCCGGGACCCCCGGAGGGAGCCGACCGGCCTCCCGACCAAGAGCGGGGCTGGGGTCGCTCGGCGCAGGCTTCTGAGGGGGGAGGAAGGCTCCCCGCCGACAGTCACGGGGCCGCGCCCACCCCGCCCGCGCCCGCCCTCCCCGCCGGAGACGCCCAGAGCCCCGCCCGGCCCGCTCGGGGGCGCCGTCCTCACCCGGGCTGCCCTCCGTCCCTCGGAGCCCCTTGGCGCTCCATGGAGATCGGCGCATGCGCACTGGAACCGCCTCCCGCGCCTTCCGCCTTCTTCCCTCACCGCCAGCTGTGCCCGACGGGGCGGAAGCCGCCCAACGCAGTAAGTCCCGCCCGGGCCCGCCTCTCCCCGCCGGGCGTCTCCCCGCGGCCGGAACGTGGTCGCTGACGGCCTGCGCTTCCGGTGGCGGCCATTTTGAGGAGGGAGAAGGAGGTCTCAACGCCGCCATCTTGAGTTGGAAAGGTAGGCCGGGCACTGATTTGCTCCGTCCTGGGGAGGACGGCCCCCGGCTGTGTTTCTGGCATTCGGTCTATCGTTCATTCAACGGTGCTTTTTAAGCGGTTTTGCCCCTCGCCAAGCGACAGAGGAGAAGAAAGGGCACTTTGGAAACAAAGCCGGAAGAGCTCCACACGCAACTTCCTGTTAGCGCCATCCCTGGCGAGTCCTCACTCTATAGGCGCAGAGCAGGCGCCATGTTGGAGAAGGGCGCTGCCTTCTGCCTGTAGTTCTCAACTTCCGGTATACGCACTTCCTTCGCCGAGGAGCTTTATGGGCATTTTGCGGGACGCCTTTCTTTGGGCCTGCCCAAGTTAGAGTTCCTGGTTCCCCTCTTGAGTTCGTGGTCTTTACATTGCTGATCATTGTGGAAATTATTCTGGAATTGTCAGTGGAAATTACAGATATTATACCACTCCTTCTGCATGTTGGTGGATGCCACTCCAGACTACAGCCCCCATAATTCCTTCATCCCACCCCAGCATCCCCACCAGCTGGGTGGGAATTGTGGGCATCCAAGCCCAAAAGTTAACTTTACGGTCATTCTAATATAGTGTTTCTCAACCTCAGCCACTTTAAGCTGTGTGGACTTCAACTCCCAGAATTCCCCAGCCAGCATGGCTGGCTGGGGAATTCTGGGAGTTGAAGTCCACACAGCTTAAAGTGGCTGAGGTTGAGAAACACTGCTCTAATTTCACTCCTGGTGACTGCCTGGAACAGTCCCTGTGGTTTTCTTAGCCACATTTTTAGAAGGGGTTTGCCATTGCCCCCTTCCTAGGGCTGAGAGGGAAGGACTGGCCCAAGGTCACCCACCTACGACAGCACTCGAACTCATGGCCTCCTGGTTTCTAGCCCGATGCCTTCAACCACTAAGCCAAGCTGGCTCTCAATTAGATACATTAGGCACATCTGTATGTAAAATATTAGTATGGCTTAATTATTATTTTAGATAAATTATACATAATTTTCTTCCCACGCCCCAACAGATCATCTTGGGCACGCATCCCACTTCAGGGACTACTACTCCAGTTATTTTACAGACTGCCTCATACTGGATCCCTCTTTTGAACGGGAGATTAAATCCTTGGGTACTTTGGCAAGGAACTGGCCTCTGATCCTGAGGGATCCCTCTTCTTCAGAGTCCCTCCTTGCATTCCTAAGTCACCCAGCTGGCTTCATGTCTCGGGTGCTACTAGAACTCGGTCTCCCAGTTTCTAGCCTGGGAGTTGAAGTCCACACGTCTTAAAGTGGCCAAGTTTGAAAAATGCTGGTCTAAAGGTTAAGGTGCTGGACTAAGGAGCAGAGAATCCTGAGTTGTAATCTCACTTTAGGCACGAAGCCAGCTAGAAGACTTTGGGCCAGCCTCTCTCTCTCAGCCCTAGGAAGAGGCCAGTGGCAAGCCCCTTCCAAAAACGTTGCCAAGAAAATTTCAGGGACTTGCCCAGACAGTGGCTAGTAGTCAAGAGTGACTTGACAACAGGAAAAAAAGAAAAGAAAAGAAAAAGAAAAAGAAATGTCTTGAGCATCCTGTAATATTTAGGTTTTTGAAGTGTTTGTTACTCAACAGGAGCTCAAAACAATCCAACTTTTGGAAGTGGTAGTTGTGACAGGTAAAGCAGGAAAGCAGATTAAATAACAGCAACAACAACAATTTTGTATTACAGCAAATTTTTATTTGGCTTATACCAATACATCTCACACAATACCTATTTGACTTGATTTCCTAAAGTGTATCGGCAGAAAATTGCCCTGTCTACATTTCAAGCCATGTAAACTTGGGGAGAACTCTAGGAGATACCCAGAATTAAAGGGAGACAGGCCTGATGCTCTACGAGTTGCCTTGTTTTCATGCTGTCTCCTGACCTAATTGGGGAACGGCCCCCCACCTTGCTTCCCCTGTGCTACCAACCAGCCTGCGATCAAAGTTGTTGTGATCTTTACAACAATCCTGCCTAGTAAGCCAATATCACAATATCCCTAATGCACTTGGGCCGACAGAGGCAGAATGAGATTGCTGTGGAAACCACTGGTCGTGGCACATGTTGTAAATATTCCGAACCCTCTCTGAACACTTGCCAGGGCATCCACAGGGCATGGTAAAAAAAAGTCAAGAGAGTGGTCGTGGCGGTGCGATTGTAGCTCTGCTTGGTTTTTATGGGTGTTGTGTCGAGACCCGTAAAAACTGGACGGATCTTAAATCTCATCCCCGCGGCTGGCATCTTGACGTTTTGGACCACATCCTGCAGACGCTCCTGGCAACTTGATAAGGGCCTGAAGAGAGCAAAAGTTTAAAAAAAAGAGTGGGGTGGGGTGGGGAGAAGCAGCAAACCCAGCAAAAAGGTTATTTGAAGGACGTGGACCTGCGAGGTCAGTCAAGCATCAACAGAAGCCGCCTCGGGGCAGACGGAGGCCGGTGAGAGCAGCAGTCAAGACGGAGACCGAGGGACCCCAAGGGCTGTGGGAAAAGAGAAGGACAGACGGGAAGCTGGTTGGGACGCATCCTCTGTGGCTGCTGTTCGTTGCCCCCTTTCCCCTCAGGCTCCTTGGCCAGTTGTCCGGGGTGGGTTCGGGGCGTAGGTGAGAATGGAAGGTAAGTGTGTGGAAGTGCTCCAGCAAATCTTGGCTGTGTTGTCCTCCATAAAGCTTGGGGATGGACAAAGGATTCCTTTGTGCGCTGTCTTGTGCTTAAATGAGACTTAGCTGCTCGTCCTGTCCTTTGGAGGTTATTACCCCACTGAGAGGTGTGTGAGTGCGTCCCCCGTATCAACTCCTGACCGTTGACCGGGGCTACATCTCTGGCTATCTCAAGACACCAGTTCCTAGCTGTTCGTGACCCGTGGAGTGGGGAGAGCTGGTCATGCGTGCCTCAGTGGGGGGCCAAAGGAAATCTGAGGGTGCTACGGGAGATCACATCCACAGCTGCTCTGCTGCGAAGAAAACACATTGCTGAATTTCATACCGGTAGAATAAAGAAAGAAAATATGGCCGTGAGTACTGTCTGCTGGAGAACACACAGATGGAAGGAGCCGCGGCTTCTTCAAAGTCTTCCTAATCTGGATCCTCCTGTTTTCTTCTGTTCTGAGTACAGTATGGCAAATGCTCACAGGTTGCACAAAGCCCCTGTTTTTAAATCGGCTGGATCCCATAACGTCCTAACCCAGATCTCAACCCGAGGCTTTCCGTTTGCAGAGTTAAGGCTCTTAGCTGAGTACGATAAACTGAGACGGTCTGTTTATAGTTGGTCTAAGTATACTGATTAAAATTCTTTTTAGTACCTTGTCGCTATGAAAATATTCAGTGCAAAGGAACACGCACCCAACATACGTGAATTATGCTGTCAGATCCATTTACTTTCAGTTCAGTCAATAACTTGAATAACTAGGGTTGGGAAAGTGCTGCCAGGCTCCTGACTTTTTGTCAGCCGGTTCTCCTGCTTCATAACAAGATATTCTACCCTTCTAGACTACCGTATTAATTTCCACCTGAATAGGTGTCTCAGTTTGTACCATCCACACCCCTTTCTATATTAAATATAGTATACTGGATTCCCGTAACCTACTGAAGCCACTGTTAAACCACCATTGACTGGATCTATACAACACTCTAAGGCAGTGTTTTCCAAATGATGCTGGCTGGGGAATTCTGGGAATTGAAGTGCACATATCTTAAAGTTGCCAAGGTTGAAAAACACTGTTCTAAGGCATGGATAAAGTTTATTTTTGCAGCGCAGAGCCCCACAGCTTCATGATACTGAAACCTAACAGCAAGATGGTGCTTTCCATGTGTCATTTTTCCTTTTTTCTTTTTAATACATATTTTAAGACCTTAGCTGTATTTAAAATAGATGGGCTGAACATACCTATTTGCTGAGTTTACACAATGCGCTACTTGGGTCATTGCGGTTCAGCTCCTGCCTTACTGTTTTGTGTCTACCACATAATCACATTATGCCATAATACAGTTTATCTGGGCACCTGTGTGATGTGAAAGCAGTCATTTTGCTTTGTAACTCTCTTATGTCCAGCCCTTTTGCATTGAAAAAAAAAGCCCCCAAAACAGAAAAAGAGAGGGTCAGAAATGTTGGTTTCCTCCATTCGGAAAGGAAATCGCCTCCCCTGGTCTGGGGCCATCCCGATGCAGAGGTCCTGTGCAGCATCAGCACCTGCAGAAGACTTTTGGGCTACTGATACCTGCAGTCTGTGAAAGATTTGAACTAATTTCGTACCAGACAGGCAAGAAAATTTTCTTTAGCTGCATTTTTTGCAGTTGTTTTGTTTAGGATGCAAAATGTCTGGGCCTTTCTCCTCCCCTCAGCCCATTTTAATGTTAAGTTATATACAGGTAGTCCTCGTTTAGCGACCACAATTGGGACCTGCAACGGGGTCGTTAAGCACAGAGGTCACTAAGTGAAACCGCGACTGTGCTTATGATCTGACTTCAGCTTTCCTCTGCTTTACAGACCTATGAAGGTCATAAATGCGAGGATGGGTTGCAAAGTTACTTTTTCATCACTACCATAACTGTGAACGGTCAGTAAACGAGGCAGTTGCTAAACGAGCACTACCTGTACAGACTTTTTATAATGTTCATTATGCATCAGGATTTGTTAATATTTTAATACCGGTAAAAAGTAAATTTGACATTTGTTTTCTCTTTTCATCTGAACCATTACTTTTGTTTGTTAAGAGGGGGCACAGTTTGGGCCCCAGCTTGGGGAAGGCTGGATTAAATGGGCTTTTTCTTTGATTTGGCAAAGGTCTCCTATAGTTCTAATGGATATGTCATGGTGGGAGCCCCCACCAGTGCCGGGTAGCATGAATTGGCCCCATAGAAGGACAAGTGGGGCTAGCCAGTCACCTCTGCTCATGGGACAACCCAAAATATGCCTCGTCGGACATGGACAAGCGCCGCCCTATCTTGGACAAGCTCAGTCTGCTTCTTGGGGGAAAGTCCTGAGGGAAAGAGGACCCTTCCTGTCCTGGGGTGTGCACACTTTCTGGGATGACATCAGGCAGTGCTGGGGGAAAAAGCAGCTTTCCCAAACCGTGAGCCTCTAGAGGTCCAGCTGTGCTGAAGCAACTCAGCGGCCTCTGGGGTAGCTGGCCCAGAGGCCTCAGAGCAGGTTTGGGGGTAGGAGCAGTCTTCTCCGTTCTGGACGGCCCGTGTGGCCCATCCATGTCTCCATAGGAATAGGTTTGCATTCTCCTCATGGGAGCTTGGGCCACGTGCCTTTCCTTGGCGAGGGCCACAGCCTCATCGAACGACATGCTTCCACTGTGACGCCAGTTGCTCCAGCGCTGCTTCCAGGGAGTGGCCTCAAGGCCCTCACTGGTGGGCTTCTCTGGTGAAAGCAGTCCGTGGGGTGGCCCTTTCCCCTCATCGTGCTGGCTGCTGTTCTGTCTATCCAAAGTCCCTGGCAGAGAGCTCTTTGTAAGATGAAGGCTACTGCCTCCAAGCTCACCACTCTTGGACCACGAGAAGGATTTATCCCGTGGAGAATGCTGGGGCTTTGGGGTGATGTCCTCTTTGTTCTTGCAGTCATTGCTAAACTTCTCCAAGCTCACAGGCATGGAATTCCGTTGCTTTGGAAGGGCACCCAAATTGCTGCAGCAATCCTCTGAAGAGCTGGGTGGCACAGGAGATGCTGAGGAGTGTTCTTCATTTTGGCTGCTGTCTCTGATGTGGTAAGAGGTGTCCAAGCTGGTCAGATGGAAGGGTCTTTTCAAAGAGCCTTGGTTGGGCTCCTGCTTGGTCCCATTCTCACAGTCCTTAACTGGGACATTGATGAGATGTTCCTTACTGGAAGTCACTGGCTTTAAGGAAGGAGGCACCTTAGCAAACTGGGGCTTTGGTGGCACAACTGGGAAAGATTTTACTTGCTGAACTCGTGCTGTACTGGATGTCAACTTCATGTGGACGCTTCCGTCCAAGAGTTCATGCTTTAGAGCATATGAAGCTTCCGCTGGCAATTCATCCTGAGGTTTCTGCAGACGGTTTTCTAGACAAGGTTTCTGAGCAGAGGCTGTAAGTGAGAAGTCTTCAGAGTTCATGCAACTGTCAGACAAAGGTGCACATGCATAAGCTGCCCCAGGGGAAGAGGTATGCTTAGGATTCCAAGCAGCCAGTGCTGGGAGGCTTGTAGAAGATGCATTCTCAGAATTACTGTCCAGTAAAGAAGAAATCAGGCCTTGAAGTGAGTTGAGTTCTTCCACAGATGAAGCAGCTTGTGCAGCATTTCCACTGTGCAGCTCTCCCATCTCTTGAATCACGAGTGTATCACCCACGTGTTTGTTGGACCTTCCAACCACCTCTGAAGGAGGAGTTTCCACTCTGGGGCTGCAAGGAGGACATGGAATCTGCTCGCTTTTGGATGCATTCTGAAGTTGCCACTTATCTTCAACACTTGATTTGATAGTTTGGTTTTCAGACTCTGGATCCAGAGATGTTTGGCAAGCAACTTTTTCAGGACATCCAGTTTTTTGTACAAAGAGATCAACTTCATTTCCAACTTTTGTATCATCTACCTGCAACAGTGAAAAAATGGGTTCTACCTTATCAGCCTCAGCATTTTTTTTTCCAGACTCTGGATCCAGAGATGTTTGGCAAGCAATTTCTTCAGGACATCCAGTTTTTTGTATAAAGAGATCAGCCTCACTTCCGACATTTGTATCTTCTATCTGCAACATAGAAAAAATGGGTTCTCCTTCAGCTTTGTCTGTAAGGCTGGTTTCCATCTCATTGGAATTGCTTCTGGAACCCAATTCCTCCTCACACGGCTTGGCTAATTTTGGGTCCAGATACTTGGTTAGTGCTGGGTCCCAAGTTGAAGCGTCACCTTGCTGAGGTTCCATGCCAGCTTCACGTAAATGTGAGCTCTTTAAATCTTCAACCAAGGTTTCTCTAGCCATCCAGGAGGTGTGATCTTCCACTGTGAGTTTTGGGGAAGGGATGTCAGGAGTTTGATCTTCATTACATTGCCGAAGGTGTTCTAATTCACTAGCTAAAGGGCTGAGATCATCAAAAGCACTCAAATAGACCTCGTCAGTATCACCCTCCTTTGGTTCTTCATCAATGAATCCCATGGCGAGATAAAATTGGTCATCTTCTCCTTCTGAATGCTCATTCATACATTCCTCAATGGACAGATAACCCAGCTGTGGCACAGTGGAATACATCTCCAGCTAAAGGGGATGGGGGGAAGGGGGAAGAGTTAGTAACAAGAACTTTAAAATCAATTTCTTAAAAATTAATAATGCAGGCATTTGGAATCTTCGCACAGTTAATTTGAAAAAGAAAAAGGAAAACTTTACAGAACATCAGTTTCTAACCTCTACTTTCTCATTGTAAAATCGATGAGAATAAAGTAACTCCAAACAGCCTCTTGACCCAGTTTACTATTTCTTTTTAGTCAAAATTATGAGAGTTTTCACATATTACCAATCTACACATTTTTTGTCAACAAATCTTTAATAAAAAGTCCATGGATTTATCCTTCGGAAGAGGACTAGATTCACACATCGTGCTAAGCCATGGCCTGCCTAACTGTAATTTATTATATAAACCATAATGGATTCATTATCAGGGTGTAAATAAGGACGGCGGGAGAATTGTACCTTCAGACTTGCAATATTCTGTTATGTAGCCTTACAATAAAGTAGAATTAGTTCATCTGGTCGTGTTTCCTGCCTGGTCTACCTGGGAAGGCTGACACAAGGTCACCAGGTGAACTTCCTGACTTGGTGACACTTTGCTTTAATTCCAATATGCCAAGTTATTTACTACAGAGACCCAAAATTAAGCTGATTAATTAGGGGAGGGGAGGGGCTATGTTCATTCAGGTGCATCGGCCCCTAAGAAGAATTTGTAAAAGAAATATGAAAATATACCCTTTTCTCAGGTGGTAATGCTGTCCAAGCACCTTTCTTTGAACAATTTTTCATTACATCTGGTTTTTGGAAGCTTCTGCTGTAGGTTCCCCTAGTCTAGTACTCTCCAGATGTGCTGAGAAACAACTGCAAGAGTTCCCACCTTACCCCATCCCATCTCCCACTACATCTTGATGGACCCAGACTGGGAAAGGGTGTTGTAGAAGCTGTCCAACCTGAAGGACCATGTCTATTTTTCCTTTGCTTCGTATCCCAGAAGCTGCAAATCAATCAAATAGGAGTAAAACTAAGCTACTCTGATTGAATTTTGGAGATTAGACAATCAACCACCTGCCATTATGCAGCACCAAGAAGGAAGGCCACCACAAAGGTTCAAAGCGGGAAAGTGATCTCCAGAGTTAACTCTCCCTTCTGCATAATGCTCAGTCTTTGCTCAGAAAGTCCTTTTGTCGGGCTGGACAAATGGGGTACAGAAAGATTTCATATGGCTTAATCGTGGAACTCACCTCCATCCCACCTCCTATCATCTCGTTCATAAATCCACTTCCCAAATCATCTTCAGTGCTTGGTAGGATGTCCAAGCCAAGTGATGGACAATCTGGAAAATCAGGGCCCTCCCGGGAATTCATCTGCAGCTGATCTTCCTCCAGGACATCTTGGCTGTCCAGGAATGAGAAAGTATCCTCGACTTCCATAGATATCCGGTTCTCTTCAGGGTCAATTTGGGGTTCAGTATTTGTCTTTGTTCCTAAAATGCATACAGACAAAAAGTTCAGTCTTTGCTGAGTACAGGTCTGGTCGCTGACATCTGGTTGAGAAATGTTCCATTCCCATTATTTGCAAATGGCTTGAATACCAAACGAAAACTCACACATGGAAAAGGAAGGGTGTAAGTGAGAGAACAATGGCAAAGCGTGATTTAAAAAATTAGAGTGACCTGGTTTCCAGCATTGCACTAAGCCATAATGTGGTCGGCATGCTTCTGGTTTACCCTTATTGTATGTAGTTCATAAAGCTACTTCATTTAGTTAATTTATTTTATTTATATGCCGCCCATCTCCCCCAGAGGGTGTCTCTGGGTGGCTTACAATTAAAATCCGAAACAATGAAAACAATAAAAATATAAATTATAGCTTATAATCCATGGTTTATGTCTTGTTGTTGTACATGACATGCTGGTCCATAGCTTGTTCTACAAATCATAGATAAGCATGATATGAAAACCTAGACTATATCAGATAGGAATAATTAAACTGCATTATTTTTGAATAATCCAATTAGGTGTATTAATTTAACTGAAAGAAATGTTCCATATTAATTAGTTGGTAGATATTTTTACTTTTTTTATATAACATGTCTATTATGTCTCTCAGATTCTCCTTCAGTCTTCCCCGGTGTGATGTCCTGCAGCTGGGTTGGGACTGCAATTCCTAGTCAGGACAGGAATTCTGGGTGTTGTAGTCCCAACACATCTGGGAACTGTTACATTACAGAAGGCAATTTTTAAGGTACTTCTTTGATACACATGCACATTATCTAAAGGCAAAGCAATCATAATTATCTAGAGCAGTGTTTCTCAGCCTTGGCGACTTGAAGATGTGTGGACTTCAACTCCCAGAATTCCTCAGGCAGCCATGCTGGCTGGGGAATTCTGGGACTTGAAGTCCACACATCTACAAGCTGCCAAGGCTGAGAAACACCAGTTTAGAGCAACTGTATTTTGAGGGCCCTGTACCAATTCATGCAGATCTACTGCACAATTATTCTACTGAGATTTCTTTATCTGGTTATTCCTGATCATAATATAATCTTTCTACTCTGCTCCAAAGTTACAGTTTTACCTGTGCAATTCTACTGGGCTGAGGACATTACACACTACAGTACCTATATATAAACAGGGAAAATCAAACAAAAGAATTTTCTATTGGCATAGTGAAATTGACTAGAAGGAATGTGTAGTTGGGTAGGTTAAGATGTTGCATTGATGAAGGGACTGGCTTCCTCTTAATATGGAACCTACACGCCAATTTGCATCTAGGTCAGTGTTGTCCAAACTTGGCCACTTTAAGATGAGTGGACTTCAACTCCCAGAATTCCCCAGCCAGCCATGCTGGCTGGGGAATTCTGGGAGTTGAAGCCCACTCATCTTAAAGTGGTCAAGTTTGGACAACACTGATCTAGGTATATGGAGGAGACAGAACAGCTGGGGCAATGACCAAACACACCATTGTGGGTATGCAGCTCTCTTGACTGCTGCTTTTGGAATCATTTGTGCCTGCCCTTGCTAACTGCTCTATTATTGTCAGCCTCAGTTACAATACAAACATTAATACTGACCTGCAGTTACTTCCTTATTTGCCATGATTGCAGACGTCAGCTTCTCCTTGTCCTCTGTCATCCTGGAAAAGTCTTCCTCATTGGAAGAAATGGCTTCAGGAGTCTCATTATCCAAGGCGCAGTAGCTCAGAGCTGGACACTCCAGCCCACGGGTCAGCCGGGACAACGTGAGGTTGGATGTGATGTGGAATGGGACAGTGACTGAGAAAGGTCCTGAGATGTGGACCCCAGCACATTTCTCAGCCCGGTTCCTTGCATTCTTGGGGGAACGCCCTTGAGGGGTCCCTCCAACGAGACTGGACCTGCTACTTTTTGGGGTGGTGGGTTCTGACTTGGTGGCTTCATCCTGCATGTCTTCAGATTTACTCTTGGCAGAAACATACCCAGATTCCAAGAAACTGCTGTCGAGTGAAACTGGCCCATCAAAACTCTCGTGCTTTTGGGATATCTCTCTCCCCAAGTGGGCATCATCTGCATTCAAAAGAGAAGGACCAGTCAGAGAGACTCTTGGGGCAATGCCCATGTATCCAGCCAATAGCCTTCACGTGATGAGGCTGCTATCAAGCTGAATCAATAACCCCTTCAAAAAGGCTTCAAATCAGCCTTCCTCAACAATAAATCCCATCTTTCCCAAACTGGTGATGAGAACTGTGAGACTGCTGTGGACCACTAGAAGAGACCAGGTTGAGAGGTTCCTTTAAGTGGCTGGGGAATTCTAGGAGTTGAAGTCCACACATCTCAAACTTGCTGAGGTTGAGAAACCCTGGGCTAGATTTACTACTGATAGACCTGACCGGTCCAAAGAATGACACAGAAGAAGATCAAAGCCTGTTCTCCCTCACTGCAGAGGGCATACACACATACATAAATACCAACAGTGCCATTCCCTTTCAGAGTAAACATCATTATGCAAAACACAGAAAAGGAGCAAAAATAATAAACCAAAGAAATTAAGGCATAAGGTAAAAAAAGGAAATGGAAATTTAGCTAAGTTAAGTTCACTCCAATATCATTCACTAGAGCTCTGGATAAATTTCACTCCTTGCACACCATCCTTGCATCACATCACATCACAGCACATCACAGCACATCACATCACATCGTGCCTTTTGTTCTTTAACATTTTCACTTCTTTCTTTGTGAGCAGAGTTTCTCAACCTTAGCCACTTTAAGATAGGTGGACTTGGCCGGGGAATTCTGGGAGCTGAAATCCACATATCTTAAAGTGGCTAAGGTTGAGAAACACTGTTTTTGAGGATCTCATCAACTCGCCCAGCAACGATTTTCTTGGTATTCCCTTCCTCTCAACCCATTCACCCTTTGTTTATATAAGTGTTTCTTGGTGATTCAATTATTCATTCTCTCTATGGGTTCTTCACACAGCCCACTAATGATGGCCGGAAGATGTTTGTTAACCATTTCAGGCGACAAAAGCCTTCCACTTAACTGATGAGGAACTGAGAAAGCAGGCTGCTCTGGTTTTTTCCTGTCCCCTTTTTAAACTGGCCTTGCAATTCATGTGGTCTGCAGCACCTCATATCAAGAGGGCTTAGGAGTGGGGACCTCTCTGCTCCTTTTGGCCACCTAAGGTACTGTGGATACTCCCCGGGTGTTGTTTTCCAGGGCCATTCACCTTTTGGCAGCAGAAAAGCTAGGGATCATTTCTCCTATCCCATGGAGGTCAACAGTTTGACTTAGAACCTGTTGTGTGAGCAAACATGGTCATAGACTTTCCTTGCGGATTTTTGTGGAGTTCTCTACCTACCATCAATGACAGATGGCATACAGCTGAGTGAATCCATGCTTTTGGCTGGACGCAGGCGAATCTGACCCATTTTGTCATCTGGAACAGAAAGGCAGGATTGAGCCAAGTCAACTGGGCCTCCAGGAATTCCATCAATGTTTCTACTAGGAACGCAGACCTTTGTTTTCTTACAACTGGAAATATAATCCAGAGGCTGCTTCTGGTGCCACATTGAGCTAGAACCAAGTGGTAGAGTTTGCATCCTCCTGGCCATCTTTAATAGTTGCTTATGTTATCAAACATTGACACCTTTCAGGGGTGAACTATAAAGAATGCGATCAAAATGGCATCTTGCCCAACAGTCCCAAGCACTTCAGAATCTCCTTTAGCAGGTTCCCCTTTAATAATAATAGTAATAATGCAGTTCACTCCATTAGAATCTGGGTGGCTTACATATATTGCTATTTAGTTTATATACAATATTACAAACTAGTAATAATATTAATTGTAATGTTTTTAAAGATTAATCAAATTATATATATTTTAAAAATAACTTTTTCTTTTTTCCCGACTTTTTCTGCAAGGAAAGGACAAAAAGGAAACTCAGACTATCCTTTAATCCAGTGTTTCTCAACCTTGGCTTGCTGGCTGGGGAATTCTGGGAGTTGGAGTCCACGCATCTTAAAGTTGCCAAGGTTGAGAAACGCTGCTTTAATCAATCAAGCAAATTTCGATTTTTATAAAGTGAAATGGTCCCCAGCTTAACACCCTCCCCCATATAATTAAGGTTGACTGTAATAGCAAATCAGGGAAAGGCCCCACATGTTGACACCCAAACATTTCATCTGCTTTCAGCGAAAGGGGAAGTTGCTTTTCCATGACTCATCTCTTTCTACCTCAGAGTCTGCCATACAAACTCACTGCTTAAGCTCTGGCTGCTGCTGTGTAAAGACACTCTTTTGGGCAAAACAGTGCAACAAACCATTATAGAAGCACATGCCACTTTTGGCAGCTCACTGCATTTCGGTGCTGGACATGCAGCACGTGAAACATCTTCTGCACACAAAGGGTACCGGAGATGAGGACCACCGTCCATAAAATGAAGAGAGGAGTCACATGCAGCCCACGTGCTATGGCTTTCCCATCCAGGATAGATCCTCTGCACCCCTGGATGCTAGAGGAACATCACTGTAAAAAGGATCCACTGGGTTGTAGGAGGTGGGTTCTAGATCAGGAGAACAACTTCTCTCAGCTGGAGGGCCATCCCAGTTTTAGCGCAGGGCTGCGTTCCAAAAGTGGGCAAGACTAGGATGCATTGGGGAGTTGAGGGGAGGGAGTTAAGGGGTGAAATGAGTATAAAGCTTAAGGTACTCATTTGCCTTAATCAGGGGGATCTGCAGGGTGTGGTCAGAAACTCAAGATGGCAGCTGCAACGGGGTGATGAAAGCTCGTATGCCCATGAAAATCAGGCACAGCTTTAATCGTCCATTGCAACTGCTCTCTTGCCTTTTTTGACCATACCTTGCAAACACCCCCGGCCTTGACCCGGTCCTGAAATTGCACAAAGTTCAGGGCTGTGAGTTTTTTCTTTTTTCTTTGCCCTGGTGGGCATGCTTGGAGAACTTTCCTGGAGAATAAGTGATGGTGTTGCTCCCCAGCATATCCTCTGGTTCCCTAGATCAGTGTTTCTCAACCTTGGCAACTCTACGATGGGTGGACTTCAATTCCCAGAATTCCCAGCCAGCATTCCAGACATCTTCAAGTCGCCAAGGTTGAGAAACACTGGTCCAAAGGAATCCTTGGCCAAGGAATCCAAAGCTTTCTCAAAGACACCATTCCTTGAGTGAGTGGTTCACCCCCAGAATCCTTCATTCCTTCCTCATTCCTTCAGGATCCTTCATTCCTTCCCTGCTCCTCACTCCTCCATGGCTTCCCAGGAGCAGCAGCAGCAGCAGAAGAAACCGCCCTCTCCCTTGAGGGCAGCCTCGTTTCTGAGCCACGCCAGAGGAACCCTGTGGCGGTAGCCTTTCCCAAGCACCATCCTTGGGAAGGTGGGGGGGAAGCACATTGAGGAAGGAACAACTCTATAGGTTGTTCCTCCACAACATGGGAGGCAGGGAGGCAAGTGACAAAATGTGTGTTGCCATGTCATGATACAAGCCATACAAACAATGCAAACTGCCCTTGTGTGAGATGTTGCAACACAAGGAGGAAACAGCAAAACCTGTGTCGTGATATCACAACACGTGCTTTGTTATTTGGGTATCACCATGGTTGGGCATGGGTTGCTATGCTCCACGCATGGATTTCATATGCATGAGATCCATGCATCTCTTACCTTTGTCTTCTGGCTTATTCAACCTGCGTTTGGAGTCATGGTTGGATCGTCCTAGGTTGAAGATTGACTTCCATTTCTTGGCCTTCAAGGACCCTTTTCTTCTGCAAAGGATTGGAATTCAGGTTACAATCTGTGCTGAGTGGAAAGGAATTGCCTTTAGGCCCCCCTCCCCAAGGGATGAAGCTGGTGAGGCAAGAACCAAAGATTCCCAGTGTCAGCATAGATCAGGTATCTCCCAAGGCCATCAGACAAATGGCAGAGTATCTGCTGGACTTGGAGGGAAGAATTTAGACTTGAAATCTTGGAGCTTCACCTTACATAAGGGCCTTGATTTCTGTCTACTACAGTGGAAAAAAACCTTCTCTGTGTACATGGGCTTCATTCTTGTCTACAATAAGGAGATGAAAGTGGCTGAGTTGGGTCTGAGAGTCTTCTGCTGAGTCAGATCATTTCCGAATAAGGGCTTAAATATCTGGAGAGTTGAGATTTACAGCTGAGCCTGTACAACTTTTGTATTCCTGGTTACACTAAGGTTTTTGAATGCTTGGGCCACACAATAATTTTTGACAGCCCTTAAAAACATGGGTGTACTGGACTGTCCCATCTACATATTGAAAAATGGACATGCTACCAGGATGCAACATTACATTACTTCATCCTGGGGATGATTGTTGGGGCATCCTGGGAGGATGACTGAGGCACTGGGTTTTCAGTTTCTGTTTTTATGGTTTTTGTAGTTTTATTGTTGCTGTGAGCTGCCTAAAGTTGTGCCCTAACCCTAACCCCAACCCATACAAATCTTTTGAATGAATGAAATATTCATTCAATGAAATATGCTAGTTCTAAATTGGGAAAGGAGAATGCCACGATTATCCATTGCTCCTCAGCTATTTGACTTACATGCTGAACATGCCTGAATTAGAAGCAACAAAGGCTGGAATTAAAATTGTTTGAGCAGGTGCTGGGGGAGGTTAGACGTGTTAGTGGGCAGCAGGAAAGTATTGTCAGCTGGCAAGTTAGGTGGATGAAGTAGGGCTGAGGGCAAGGAATGAAGCGGTGATGTTAGGAGCAATCTCCTGCCATGCTAAGAACTGCTTGGTACAGCCACAGCAGCAGCTCTGGCAGAGAAAAACTGATGAAGCAGAGTTGGCTGATGGAGTTGGTGGAGTTGGCTGGCAGGGTGGGGGTTCTTCAACAGCTGGTTTGTCTTGCCAGGAGTGCTGGGAGGGGAGGGTCCAGAAGCAGGAGAGAGAGAGCGGAGAAGGAGGTGCCAATAACGGGCAGAAGAAGACCCACCTATCAGAGCAATCGCTCCATAGGCAAAGAACTGGCCCCAAGGGAGCTGTTCTCTGGTGTGGTGGCAGAAGGGAAGCAAAGAGCCTCACTTCCCCCCCGGAGGTGTGGCTGAAAAACCACATCCCTTTGCTTCCCTTCTCACAACCACAGCCCTGCATTAGTTGCCTGTGGCTGCACTGCATTTCTGCTGAAGGTCCTACAGGGAAGCTGCCCACTGTGGTGGAGGGGCTCCAGTGCCTAAGCCAGGGGAGGAGGGGACAATTGTCCTGCAAGGACACCACTTTCCCCACAGTACAATCCCCCCGCCCCAGCTTCAGCAATACAGCTGTTTTAAACCCTGCCTAGCAGTCTTCCAAAAGACCACTGACACATCTGACTCATGGGGGTAATTTGCATACTCCAAGAATATTCTGAAAAGGCCCCGCAAGCTGCAGAGAAGTTGGACTTCATCTCATCAGCTCAAGAGACACACTTTGGATCTGACTCATTGAGGTTATTTGCATATTTGTAGCATATTCTAGGAAATGAGTAGAAGGTCTTTGCATTCCAAGGGGTGGGAAGGGGAGAAGCTTGGATTTCCATGGAGGTGAGGAATTTAACAGCTGTCCCAAAGAGGAAAAAGTGCATAGTGGTGATGGATGGCCTGCTGCTGTGAGGAATGGAGTTCTCTGCACACCAGGCATGACATAAGAGAAGAGTGTTGTCTCCTGGATGTGAAAGTCCACAATGTGACAGAGAGGTTGATCCAACTAATCAACCTTATTGACCACTGTCCCTTTCTTCTGTTTCATGTGGAACAAATGACACTTCTAGAAAGAATACTGAGGAAAGGCAAAAGAGTTTGGGCACATGTAATGTTTCTCTCCAGACTTCCAACTGAAGGTCATGGCCTGAGGAAGGAATGAAGGATTCTGGAGGTGAACCACTCACTCAAGGAATGGTGTCTTTGAGAAAGCTTTGCATTCCTGGGCCAAGGGTTCCTTTGGACCAGTGTTTCTCAACCTTGGCAATTGAAGATGTCTGGACTTCAACTCCCAGAATTCCCCAACCAGCCATTTCCAGACATCTTCAAGTGGCCAAGGTTGAGAAACGCTGCTTTGGACTATACCATCTACAGAAAGGGCTTCTGGGGAAGACTGGGAAGAACATGTTTGGCAGATGTGTTTCTCAAGTTATGTGGCAGGCTTTAAACTAAACCTGAAGGGGGAGGGAGGCCAATACTCAGCACCACATTCAAAGCGTAAACCCAAGGCAGTCCGCTTTACAACAAGGGAGTAGTAAGAAGGAAGGAATGCTCAGGAATACACAGGAGATACAGCAAATAAATGTAAGAAGGGCAGCATTATAAGGCTCAGATGCCTGTACACCAATGTGCAGAACGTAGAGAACAAACAGGGAGACCTGTCCTAGCATGTGTGAGCGAATATGACATTGTTGGTATGACTGAAAACCTGGTGGGATGAAACTCATGATAATAGTAGAGAACAGAGAATACACACACAGACACACAGACACACAGACACATTCTCCATTATATTCTCTATTCTCTACTATTAGAGAATTAATAGAGAATTATATACTATTCTATATCTATAATAGAGAATATAATATGCCTTCCAAGGATGATTCCTCACCAAAAGGAAATAAGGAAATGCAGAACCCAAGAAGAATCAGCAGCTCTGAAATTAAGAGGGAGCTGGGCCAAGCACTGCCATGAAAAATGCAGCAGTTGATTCAAATGGTCTTTGAAGGGACGGGACCTTTGAAAGGGGATCTGTGGAGATGCCCAGACCCCCTTGGGGCAGAGGCTTTGCAGGACTAGGATCTCTCCCGCCCCCACCCTGCCATCTTGTAAATCACTATGCCAGTAAGAGAGGTGCTAGAATCTCATCCTAGACATGGTGGGTGAACTGGGAGGGAAGGCTGGCACCCCTAGGAGAGGGATTGGATCAAGAGCTGTGGGATCCATCCTCCAGTCTCTTCTAGATGTTTGCTAGAATAGGACAATAGCTCAGAAGAGCACTTGGCCAGGGAAAGCTCACTCTTGGGGTGAGCAGGAGAAGACGAAAGAGACGGGCTGCTTACTTGCTGTCATTGAATTCGATGATGGTGTGGTAGGGTCGCATCTGGGGGGGCCCGTCCCCCTGGTTCAGCATGGTTGGCACATTGTAGGGAAGACAATACTTCTCATCAGGAAGAACCACTGGTGACATAGCAAGGAGGGACTTCCTGATGGATTCACGGGTACCACCTAGGAGGGATGAACAAGAAGCTGTGCATTTACCTACATTTCTTAGTACCTACTTTTGGGAGGGGGGCTACCCTTCCTATTTGGTGAAATATTGGATTTCTGTACACATAATAAGGGCTATCCTATGTAAGTTTACTCCCAAGGAAATCCTACTGGGTTGAGCAGCATCTGAAATCTAAGCGGGAAGATAGGGACCAAACAATGGTTGGGGTATGGTTTGTCTTCTAAGCCTGCTTCCTGTTTCCATAAATTCCTGTCCAGATGGTGAAAGCTTTTTGGCTGAATTAACTTTTAATGCTACAGGAGGAGGAGAAAAATACTCTGGAACCATTATATTAGCTGCTTTAATTAATTATTTTTCTCTTAATCAATTAAATCCACTTTAGTTCTGCCTGGCCTCACTCACTTATTGGATTGTGGCTTTCTCCACTGACAATTTCACTGCTGTAGGGTTTTATTTGAAAAAGGTTATGCACCACTGCCATAGAGATTCAGATTCAGATTCAGACAGACGATCCATTTAATCAGATTAACAGTTTTCACTAAAAGGCAATCCTTTCATCAGATGCATAGTGAAATAAGTTGTAGCTCACAAAAACGTATGCCTTTTAATAAAATGTGTTAACTGGAAAAGGTGCTACCAGATTTTTGGCTATGATAGACTAACATGACTCATCTCTTCAAATGTCTTCTGAACATCATGGGTTATACGTTGCAGTTGTTGTTTTAATCCTTGCATGCAGAGTCATTGTTGTAAGATGGGAGGTCATCGAAATAATATAAAGAAACAAGCAAACTTGGAGTCCAACCAGCATTGGTATGCATCTGAAGGACATCTGAAGGATCTTTATGATGCTGAGATAGTAACCGAACACTTCTGTAGAACCCCAAATTGGAGAAGACACAAGCTTCTAATTCTTTCCTGGACCTTTGGCCTGTTCAGCATGGGAACTTCTACTAGAGTTGTTCTATCAGGCTGGCAGGGAAGGACAGGCTATGACCCTTACTACAGACTTACAGTAAGTGTTTTTCTTTTCTTCTCTTGGAGGACTAGTGTTCCCCATGTTTTTTTCACTCTCATTTCTCTCTAACACCTAAGAAAACTAACCCAATACTGTGCTTTCTAAATAAGCTGAGCCACGGTGCCTAACCTCCCAACCAGCACTGCCAAATCACTCCTGCCGGGTGAAGTGTATAACCCAATACCCCCAAAGGGCACCAGCTTGGACAAGTTATGAAGATGCAGAGTGATGACAAACAAGGATTGCATCTGCATTCTGAGCAAAATAACAGATGAACGTCATGGGTTATACGTTGTAGTTGTTGTTTTAATCCTTGCATGCTGCTCAGAGTCATTGTGACTAGTGAAGACTAACATCTCTGGTTACAGAAACTCTAGAGCTTTCTTGTCAGTCACCCTGCTGCTCTATTCCTCTACTTTTTCCTGACATTGCTACTGCAAAAAGCTGTAGAAATGAGTTGAAGGACTTACCACAAAGAGGAGCATCCCCAAAAATCTGTTCCACATGGGTAAGAATAAACTCTACTACAATGGATTGGATGCGGACCTCCATGAAGGCTGCTGTGCCATTGAAACCAGACACTTCAATGTCCTTGGACCTGAGAAGCATAAGAGAGGAACTGGGTGCAACAGGAGAAGTAGATCCACTGAAAGGAACCATACAGCTGTTCCTTTTGCTCTGATTAGCTTCATGGTCATCAAGGCTTAGCTATTGGCGAAGATGGCTGATCAAGTCCAAGCGATCTCACTCAAGGGATTTGTGCTAATGGTTGTGGTACGTCCTTCAGCAACTCTTTTACTTGGAAGGGAGTTAAAATAGTGGCCAAATTTATGTGGATATTATATCCCATCCAGTGGGTTGGTTTCCTCACTCTCCGAAAACACATTCCAATCTCTGCTCTTGAGAATATCTTCCTCAAACTATTGTTTCTGCCCCACCACTCCTTAAATGAAATTTTGCTCAGAGATTCCTAGCTTCTGGGCATTGCTGAGTACAATGAATTTCTAAGTTTCATTTATGGAATGCTGTTGAGCATTGTGAAACTGATCAAAGCCTTATAACATTGATTAGATCAGTGTTTCTCAAGTTTGGCAACTTTAGGATGTGTGGATTTCAACTCCCATGCTGGCTGGGGAATTCCACACATTTTAAGGTTACCAAGTTTGAGAAATACTGGATTAGATCATGTTTTCTGGTAAAATTGGATTATGAGGACAGATCACTAAGGGAAGGATGAAAGAGGGAGGAAGAGTCTCAGTTTCTACTTCCCCCATTCAAATGATAAATTGGAAAGTAAATGTAAAGGTATTTCAAAAGCACAAATGTCAAGAGATTCCGATTCCACCCTGTACGTGTTCACAGGCAGAATATCGGACTAAAACAAATAAACATAGCAGGAGAACAAGTCTGTGACTGCAGTGCTACTGATTCTAGAACTGCATGACCGTGGTGGCCCTCCCATGTGCTGGTTGTCCTTCACTTCCTAAGCAGCCATTCTGACTTGGAAAACCATCACCACTATTATGACTCATACCCCCACAGGGCTGCCGTTTAAATCCCACCCATTTGGCACGGGGCTGCATTTCACTCGAGGAGATTGCTTGCTCTGCTCTCACAGTCATTTGGCTGGAAGATCAGGTGCCTTGGCCTCAACCCAAAGGACACTGCACTGGCCCGGACTGGAAGCACCCAACGGCAGCCTGTCTTACCTGAGCAGGTTGGGAGCCCAGACAATAGCCAGATTCCGCACATGCATGTTGGTCTGGGAACTAAATGACGCCATGCGAATGAGGTGCTTCATCAAGAATTCAAGGGTTCTGGTGGCAAATTGGGTTTCAAAGTAGAGATAGAAAGAGTACAAAATAAAAGGAAGTGATATGAGGATCAGCTGGTCTCAGACTAGGATCCCTCCTCTTGATCTGCCATGTACACCCACCTTCCCAGAGATGGAGTGAGTATCTTTCAATTCGTTTCTTAAACTTACATCCTACCGTTTAAAACAAAGTGAAAACATGAAAACAGTGTGGTAAAACATCAATCAAGCAATAAATATGATAAAACGTGGTTTATACCAGGGGCCTCATATTTCATCTATGGGTGAAAGTCAGTCTGATTAAGGGTATTTGTAAGTGTCGGCAGTCAGATATCAATAAGCAGATCTTTCTTGCTCAGGAGTTTCACAGATTGGAAACTCAATCTTCCCATTGGGGGGACCACATTGGGAGAGGATCTGAAGGCGACATCTAAAGCTTTGAGGGTCCCAGTTTGTGTACCCACACCTTACACAGGGAAGACATATTTTCTTTGGGCACACCAAGCACTGAACAGGAGACCTTCTGTGCGCAATGTGGTCTGAGATATAGCCCCTTGTGGAGCCCTTCGGGTTCCCTGAGCTTGGTCGTTTTCTTGTAGGCATTTCGTTCCCTATCTAGGGAACATCTTCAGTGCACTGAAGATATTACCTAGATGGGTAACGAAACGCCTACAAGAAAACAGCCAATCTCAGAGAACCCCAAGGACTCCACAGTTCAACCCTGAGCTACAAAGATTCTCTTCTATATAGCCCCTTGTAGTTTGATGTGGAATTTAAGCCTTTTAGCCTTTCTCCGAATTATGAATCGATGGAACCCTTGGAATAGCTGAGCCAGATGTCAACAGGGTCCCTGCAAGTACCGGTGGTGTGGCGGTGGAAGGTCCTTCAGCACTTCCTTGATCTTTTCCAGTCGGCTTTCTTCCAGCTGGATGGCCACAGCTTCCTGGATGAAGGAGGAAGTTGACGTTGAATTTGCAATTCTATTTGCTAAACTTCCTCATTTTTTCCCCACTCCACCAAAGGAAAGAGTCGAGTGTTGACTGCCACAGCTGAACCCTTGGTTATCAGGTGCAAGAAGCAGGAGTCCCACCAGAGCTTGGAGCCAGAATGGGCCCAACCAGTCATGACAATTTGACTGGAAGGTTAAGGGAGCAAAAATGGATCCCCACCTCCCATAGGGAAAACTCTTCCCACCTGCCCATCCCCAGTTTTGTGTGACCTAGAAGAATTCTCAGCGGTCCTCAAACCATTGAAGTTGGATTTTGAAGATCCAAAGTCAAGCTGTACTTCAGCCAAAGAAGCTCATAAGATGATTTTAGGTTGTGGTTCTCCTTCTCAGCCCATCTTCCCTCACAAGGTGGTTTTTGTGTGGACAGGAGAAGAAGAAATCCAAGCCTCAAGCTCCTGGAGAACAGACTGGATATGAATGACAAATAAGTGAAATGATACAAAGGGTGACCTGTGAGCCATACTTACTGCAAACTTATCGTACAGCTGGTAGGTGAGAAGTGGATTGGGCAGCTCCCTGAAGTAAGCCTTGCAAAGGGAGCTCACACAGTGAATGTCCTGCAGATACACGTCTTTGTTAAGATCAGGGTTCCGGTCATTGTCAAACTCAAGCCTGAGAAGGATTTAAGGGGAAAAAGGGGAGGAGAAGGTGGTGAGACATTGCTCATATCAGCATCAGAACATCACAATAGTGTGATACCCTGCAGGTATTGGCCACCATTGTATCTTCCCACAGTCTTCTCTTTTGTAGGCTAGACTTACTGAGATCTTTTAACTGTTCCTCACGAAACTGGACAAGTACTCCCAATAGTCTCTCACCAGGCAAGGGCAGAGTAGAACAATTATTTTCTCTGATCTGGACTCTACGTTCTTGATGTGTCCCAAGATAGCCTTTGCCCTTTACACTCCTGCTCATGTTTCACTTGTGGTCAACATAGCATACCCAGATCCATTTCAAGGTCCTACTGACAAGCCCAGAAATGGATCTGGGTGTGCTCATCCTATACTTGCGCCTTACATTTTTCCTACAGAACTTGTTAAATTCTGTCCTCCTCATTTCAGCCCACTGGTCTCCTTTTTCTTCCTTGGTGTTCTGCTTTCTTGGTCCCATCTGATTGCTGCACATTCAGTCTGGGGGTTTTGCCCCTCTCCCCCTTAGTACTGGTTGAATACCCTCCTGATAAGACTGAAAGGCATCTGCCAAACGCTG
The DNA here is from genome assembly GCA_030867105.1 of Liasis olivaceus. Lineage (NCBI taxonomy): Eukaryota > Metazoa > Chordata > Lepidosauria > Squamata > Pythonidae > Liasis > Liasis olivaceus. The sequence continues at coordinate 20,491,650 of CM061356.1, forward strand.
CCTTCCCAATTTTGGGAAGGTGCATCCCATCTCTTCCCGGGAGTCCTGGGAATGAAGGTCAGTGAAAAACTGCTTGGGCACACAGTTGCTTCATCTTCCTGCCCAAGGACACAAGTCTGTGGGATTCTTTCAAAGTCTCTTCTAGCTGTGCCATTCATCCCCACATAAGTTAAGAGGAAACAATAATGGTCAGAGTGTTGAATAGTCTCAGGAACCTCTCTATCAGATACAGGCACTGGATGACAACAGTCAAGGCCATAGCGGCTGCTTAGACCCCCCAAAAACCAACTTTCTTACAGAGTCTTCCTTAATCAGATTTATTGAAAGGAAAAAGAGGTTAGGTTATGAAATCTTGGTAACCAGATACGTTTATTTTAGCATTCAGTTTATTTCTGCACTGCTTCAGCTAGAGATTTCTTGGTTCTCTTGGGAACTACCTGTTGATGCACTGTTTTCTTGATAAAAGAAGAGGAGGCAGATGTTCTGTACTTTTGCAAGCTGCCATCTTCCCTCCTAGGCTCTGAGAAGCCCATTACCCAAATATACCTCCTGCAACTTCATATCAGCTCTGCACACTGATGCCTTGGTTCCTGTCAGCCGAGATGTTGCTTCTTTTTTTCTGAAGGTGGCTCTTGGGTTTCTTCAACCCATGGGGGCCCAAAGGTTTCCCACATTGTTCCATGGCTAGGTTTGCTCAGGCAGTTGTGGATCATTCTTTAGAGCAGTGTTTCTCAACCTTGGCAGCTTGAAGATGAGTGGACTTCAACTCCCAGAATTCCCCAGCCAGCATGGCTGGCTGGGGAATTCTGGGAGTTGAAGTCCACTCATCTTCAAGTTGCCAAGGTTGAGAAACACTGCTTTAGAGAAAGGGCCTGGTACCAGTTCCTCTGGTGCTTTGCATCTTTGATCAAATGCCTCCATGTGTTTGCCTTTGTCCGACGGAGTTCTTCCTATTCGCTCTTCATTTCTCTGCCCCTCCTGGAGATCTTCAGCTGCCCTTTCAAGGACCTTCCCACTCCCACCTCCCCAAGGCATTTCAGTGTAGGAACTTTCTTCAAGCCCCTTCCCTTTCTCCTTCAATAAGGACACCAGCTTCCACTTCAGGCAGGATGGCAGCCACAGCCTGCACCTTGCAGGTCACAGTAATCATGTCTCCCTCAGGGTCCATAATGATTGGAGCCTTCCCTGCCAACTCCCCCAGCCAAATTCCCCCATAAAACTTCCTTGGAGTACCCAGAACTGGAAGTAGCAAAAAAAGGGGGGGGAAGGGTTTTTCCCTGGACTCCCACGCCTTGCCAAACTCACTTGTCAAACGCCTGTTCTCTCATCAAGAGTGGGTTTTGAGGAAGTGGCCAGTCCCCGAAGCCCAGTGGGCGAGAAGACATATCCTAGCAGTCAGCAACCTCCCACCCCGGTCATGTGTCCACAGCAACTAAGAGTCAGATGTGCTGCCTCTCAGCTTAGAGGTGCTGTTTGGTCCTCAAATCGAAATGGATATTTCAAGGTCATCCTTCTCCCTTGTACCTTAATTTTTGGATATTTGAAGAGACTCCTGAGAGGCGATAGATGCCATCCACGATTCCATGCTGTTCCACAAACTCTGTGCAGCTCTTCAGGACCTGAGGAACTGGAAAACCGCCGAGATTCAATTGGGGCACGGCAGATCTCTTCATGAGTCCCCCCAATCAGCCAGAAAAGAACCTTCAATCACCCAGAAATCGTTTTGACTCTGGGCAGCTGGGATTCATGGCTGCAGCTCCCTTTTTAATCTTTCCTGTTTCATCTTTCCTGTTTCCTCCCTTTTTAACCCTAGGCCTTTGTGATGACCACCATCTTTTAAACCCATAATCCTATGGAATGATGCAGCATGGAGTGTACACTGAGTATACTGTCTATACTCAAATCAGTAGGCAGGCTATTATTCTTCCTTGCCTCACCTCTCTTGACTTCTATTTTCCTCCCCGCTGAATCATTTCCTTTTTCACCTGCCTTCTCCAACTGCTAACCTTTAGCCTCCCTTGGACTTTTCCACCTCCTCTTCCCTTCTCTGCAGTGCAGTCCAAGGACAATTGCTCTGCAAAATAGAGATCCTCCCTACGGGTTTGAACATGGATGGACTTTTACAATCCACCACCCAATTTGTGGATCAAAAAAATTGTGGTGGACAACTTTCTGGAATTTCTGCAACAGCTCCTCCTCTTAGCATAGCAACTGGGGGAAAAAGGGAGCAATTTCATCCTGAAGTTTCCCCATTAGGATTTCCTCAAAGTTTAGAAAGCCAGGAAGACTGGCAATCCCTGGAGAGCTGATTGAACCATCAAAGGCTAGCCACTCACACCCTCATCCTCGGCCAACTGAACTTCTCTGGCCATTCCTCCGTCACGGTCTTAGGACTGAATGGAAGCAGAGCCTGCACTGAAGAGAGGATTTTGCACAGAAAAACACACCTAGTCACTCCATAAAGGCAAGAACACCACACTCCCCCATGAGAGTTTCTCTGAAATGTTCTTCTCCAGGAATTCTCTTCTCCGGGGAAATGACTTTCTAGAACAAATTCTCCTTCCTCAAACTGAAGGTGCAGGGAAAAGAGCAAAATAATATCTCTGCCCAAAAGTAATTTCATCAAGGTTTTGGAAGCCCATCAACCACCCCTACTTAATCAGACATGGTTTCCTCGTCTCTATCTCCATTAAAATGCCCCCATTCTTGACCTTTTGGGGATCCTTTATTAGACCTGACTAAGTCAGGGGAAAGATAAAGTCCTCTACAGCAGTGGGTCTCAACCTTGGCAACTTTAAGATGGGTGGACTTCAACTCCTAGAATCCCCCAACCAGCATGTTGGGAGTTGAAGTCCACCCATCTTAAAGTTGCCAAGGCTGAGACACACCGCTCTACAGGATTTCCAGTTAAAAAAACGTACCAAAAGTAAGAATTAGTCGCGCACGAGCAAGCCAGCTGGTGCACAGAAAGATTCCAGTCAGGCTTTCTCGCTCAGGCTGAGCACTGCAGGTGGAGTCCGTGCAATGATCTCATTTCTGAACCAGAGACAGGAAGTGAAAGAAGCCAGCCAGCAAGAAAAACATGGCGCAGAAGATGTCAGCATGTTCACGTCGTTATTTCTTTCTTCCTTTCGTGGCGTTGCCCGGCTGCCAGATTCCCAGCGGGCTCTGCCTTTCATTCTACTTTCTGCTCAAGAGCCCAAGGCAGTGCGCACCCCGCCTGCCCCTCCCATGCTTCTCCACAACAACAACTTTGTGAGATAGGTTAGACATTATCACAACATCTAACAATATGAAAACATCTGTGCTGCTCTACCAAACGGAAGGCCTGTGCAAGACAGCACATTTCTCACCGGGGAGTTTGCCTGCAGCCTAGAAGGAGTGGCCTTCTCTTCACCCTTTGCACAACCACAACCTTATTCTTTCCAGAATGCAGTTGCTTGAAGATTGCCAGACCACAGGGGGAGCCTCGCCACGGTTCCCGGTCTCACGTTTTGAGCCCTTTGGCCACAAATCCCTACCTTAAGGGTGGCCGTGGATGTCGAGGAGGGTTGGGTGTGGCTTGTCACTAAAGGACAAAACGTTACATGTGGGCAGATAAGCCGTTGGATGGGGTGAGGGATTTTCTGCACCGCAGCCTTAGGCTGCTTGACCCTCCTGGATAAACCGGCTGGAAAGGAATAGTTTTCTTTCTGTTGTTGAGTCTTTGAGGACATGTGGTTTCCATTGGCGTTGATAGATCTTTTCTATGAAACCTCCTCCATTGATGCCCTCTTGTACTTGACACCCTCCCATATGGTGCAACCACTCAATGGTGCATCCATTAAGAAAAAAGAACAACCATATTTAATCATTCCTGCCACTTGGGCTGGAAGAGGAAAGAACTGGCAGAACTCTTGGTGTGGACAATCTATGTCAGTGTTTCTCAACCTTGGCCACTTGAAGATGTGTGGACTTCAACTCCCAGAATTCCCCAGCCAGCCATGCTGGCTGGGGAATTCTGGGAGTTGAAGTCCACATATCTTCAAGTGGCCAAGGTTGAGAAACACTGATCTATGTTCTGTGAATACCACCATGTGCCCCATAACCACGTGGCTTTCAGCCATTAGTTAAGGAAGATCATAGAATGAGGCCTGGGATATTTCAAACGTGTTTGTAGCTGTGAATCATTGGCGTGAGTGGATTTCCCAGGACTTTGCTAATTTCATTTTGTGTGATCATGGCAGCTCTCCCCAGTAAATGTGCCTAACAAGAACTACCACAGATATGTGCCCTGAACCAAAATCACAACATACTTGGGAGATTTGCTTCTCTGGATCTCCTTCTGATGGTGAAAGCCGACACTCATATGATCCTCCCGGGCTCAGACTTACAGCTTGTTGGGACATAAAGGGGTCATCCTCACCATGCACGTTTTGCATATTGCAGGAAGGTGCACAATAGATCAAGAGAACTAACACAAGCAGATCCTGCACAGACCTAGCAATGCTGTGTCCACGTGATTCCTTCCAAGCCTATTTTACTCCTTGGCTGATGATCAGAGGGCAAGAATGAAGGAGAGTCTCACATTTTTTTTACTGGCCTTACACGCCTGCCGCTCTCAGCTTTTTAAGTGCATTGGGGTCACACCTCCCCAAAGTGCAAACTTCCGGCCAAACTATTTGGGAATCCTGGGAACTGTTATGCTTTCTCCAAAACAGAAGAGCAGTTTTACACCTTTAGCATCAGCGTGGTGGTCAGAGACCTAGGAAGCGAAGTGTCCTGGCCTAGAAGTTAAATGGATATCAGAGCTAAAACATATTCCTGGAATTCCTGCCCGAGACCTGTTTTTACAGAGTCCAGGCTCGCCCACATAGTCTTCCTGCTTGTGGTTTCTTGATGGCACGCCTTGATGACATAGCCACCATCTTTATGCCAGCCATCTGAGGAAGGCTGAGGCTGATCCAACATCTTCTGGCGGGAAAGAGATGCATTCCTAGGCAGAATACAATCCACAGCTCATGGAGGGAGCTGCAATGTGCTGGGCTCCAGGTGGCTTAGCAGGTCTGTTATGGGACTGCCCCTCCTGAGCACTGGGCATGTGGCAAGACACTGGACACCTTTCTTCCATAGCTTTTTTCTTCTTGGGGGGCAGAGATGGAAATATTGACCTCACGTGAGATGAAATGAAGGTCCACCAGGAGGTCAACATTCCCACTGGTAATCAATCAATCAGTCCATCGATAACAGAAGTGTGCTTTCTTCTGAATACAATATGTGAGTTGCAGAGGCCATTTGAGAAAGATTTTCCTTTATGAACATGGCCAAGAACAAGGCCTCCGAGTTCCATGGGAAGTTCATCATATTCATTTATCATGAGACTATTCAGAAGAGGAGGCCATTAACAGATGTTGGTGGAACTGTGCAAGCAATCTGAGCAGAAGATGTCTCCAGCTCGTTCAGCAAAAGGGCCCTTCGACCTTGTTATTAAGCCAGTGACATAGATCAGCAACCTGCTAGAGCAGTGGTTCTTAAACAGGAGTAATTGCCCCCATGGGAGTCATCTGGGCATATCATGGGGGTAACACAGCTATTTGCTTTCTTGTGGGTCAAGGATCCAGTTTGGGGCTGCCACTGCTGAGACACATGTGTAAAATAACAGAGACTGGGTTGTTTTGGGAGGGTAATGACATTATTCGAGACCAGGAAGAGGGGTATTCGGATCAACCGGTTTGAGAGTCTCTTCCTTCTCCACTTGCTAATCAGAAACCAGGCCGTGAAGTGAACCTGCAGGAAGGGGGTCCTCCTAGAAAGGTGGGGAGACTGCCTGTCTGACACACCTGCCCAGATGTCCTTCATTTGTATTCAGGAGAACGATTGGCAGCGACGCAGGGTGGGAAAGGAAAGGGGAAAAGAAGGCAGGAACCCACCAGGGCTGCCCTAAAACGCTCCAAGCCATGGTCTATGGGGCAGCAGCACTGACTGGCCCCATTGCTGAGGTGCAGTCAAAGTGGAGTGGAGGACGCAGTACTTTTATACCGGTTCCCATACTCCTTTCTCAAGGATGGGAGCAGAAGTGGCAGCAGGGGACGGTCAGAAAAAGTCAAGAAGGGGCCACAATGGGAGAGACCCAGTTTCAAGTCCACCTTTGACCATAGAAACTCAATGGTCAGTCATTTTCTGTTATATAACCTAAGCTGCAGGTTGTTGTTACAGCTACCTAGTCGGGTAATGAAACGTTTGCAAGAAAAGAACCAACCTCAGAGAACCCCAAGGACTCCACAATTAAGGGAGATCCCCATGTAAGACTCCTCGAGTCCCTGAAGAAAATGCAGGATAAAAATCTAACAGATCACAACAAAAGTCCTTCCTTCTCGGAGATGTGAAGGTGCTACTCTGCTGTGGTTGCTTCCTGAGACACAACTCTGCGTGACTCTACAGCCTCCCTGTCTATCTATAGTCTAAAAAAATGCCTCCTGATTTATTTCCCTTAGGAAGTAATACTCATGTGGAAACCAGGGAGGCTGCGAATCGTTGGAGAAAGGACTGTACATGAACGGTAGGGCACCAGAGTCCCAAAGAAGAACGAAAACACTAATGTGCCACTCGTGAGAATTTCCCCCAGATACCCGTCGCCCTTGCAAGAATTTCTGAAGCAAAATTCTCTTTCATCACACTGGATGAGAGCCGAGCGGGATCATTTCTCCAGCCACCGCTAGTATTACCTGCTAGAAGCATTCTGGTTTCAATGCAATGGAGCTTCTAGAGTTGAAAGGTCTTTTCATCAACGACCAACTGGACTTTTTATCTGCCTGAGATAGAAGTTGGCCCCTGGTGCACACTGAGCAATTATTACTAAATCGGGAAGAAAGGTAGAACAAGGCATTCTGGGAAGACCACATTATCAATCACGACAAGTGGGGGGACCGGCTTGTTTACGGCGCTCGACCGTCCCTGGCTACGTTTGCTCAACCACCACGTTGACGCAACTGCTCCCAGTGACAAGGGCTGGGGCAACAGCCCAAACAAGGAAGTCACAAGAGCCGTACTCGCTTTTCCTCCTCTTCTTCAAGTGCCACCTCCCAGCTGACTTCCTGTGTGCCACACGAGCCGTGCACAAGGGAGTTGGCCAGGGCCCAACCGGGGCTTTGTGAATCTCAGCATTAGCCGAAGAACAGGTGAAATTGTTCATCAAGTGTGCGTTTCCCTGTGACGTCTTGCACACGGTCCATGCAGTATTTGCTGGAGAAAGGATGATTTGTGGAAACCCAGCTTGACGCCCTTCCAGTGAGCTGAACTAGAGCCTCCAGCACCCAAGGCTGATGGCCGTGCAGGCCAGGGTGGTAGGAACTGTGATGCAGACCAATGGGAAGAGATTGCATCAGCCCAAGGCTTGTACTTAGCCACTTCTGAGACCAGAGATTGACAGATGCTAGATCCCAGCACCTAAAGATTTAGGGCATCGACAGGCAAAGTTTTTGACTGGTGGGAACATTTGCAGTTCGGTGAAATTGTGGGGCGTCTCAAATTGTTGGCAAGACCCAGCAGGCACCGAGCATCTGTCTCTGTGACACCCCCTGTCTTGGCAGTTTTTCCTTTATCCTTTGGGACGGTGTTTTTCAGCCTTGACAGCTTTAAGATGGGTGGACTTCAGCTCCCAGAATTCCCCAACCACCCATCTTAATGTTGTCAAGGTTGAGAAACACTGCTTCTGGGGGCAAGCAGGCAGCTTTTAAACAAAGCCACCTGCAATTTTTCTTTGAAAAGAATGCTTGTAGGTGGGAGACAGAGGCAGTCATGGAAATAAAAGTGATCGTAGAACTTTGTGGCCTGCAGCTTCCTACCTATTTTTTTTTTTTTTAACTGAACGGAATCAATTAAAAACCACCTTGGCAGAGATCTTGGTAAACAGAGCACCAAGAGAGTCATCCAGTTATACCACTTTGGCCTGGTCCTGCTCTTCACTGGCTGGAGGGCTGGGCTGGACCACTCCCCTTAGCTTATCTTCTGACAAAGGGACAACCTGTCCCTGGCCACATCCACCCCGGCAGCCATTCTGTGACAGCCTCGTGACAAACTCGGTTTATTTGTTGTTGTTATATCAAATCCTAGTTCCATCTTAAGCTGCTGGGTGGTAACCGTGACCTATCAGGAGAGAGAAAATGTCTGGCTCCCGGGATCTGTGCTGTGGTCACTCAGAATAAGAAATACATTCATGGTGGCATGCAATAGTTGGTTTGAATATTTCTGGTTTTAACTTTGCTTCTATATTTTTGTAATAAACTTGCATTACTAAATAGACGTAACTATTTAATATAGGATTTGCAGGAAACCTGACAAGAATATTCAATAATGTTGTGTATATTTTCTAGCTATGAACTATGGAACATCCAGCATCCTATAGTTATTTCAGCTTTAGGTGACTCGTTTATAGTAGATTTCCAAGGAATTAGTAAAGTCACTTTGAGTCAATGTTCAAGGCGCATTAGGAGACATGGGGTTGGGGTCGGTCTGCTCAAATAAATAAATAATGTTCCTGTTTATCAGTATTTCCACATTATTATTACATATGCAAAGAGCTTTCTCTTAGACCTGAATGTAAGAGTTTAAGAGGCTTCTCCTACAGCTTTCTTGCCCAGCTAAATCATGCGTGAAGGTAGTTCAGACAAGGAACGATAAGAAAGTGAAACTGAACTTATGCTCAATATGGTGGTTGAGATGAACCAGAAAATGCCAATCTCAGCTATAACCAATATCTGAGATCCGACCCGACAATTCTGGATAGCAGACAGGAAATAACATCTAGTAAATATAGCATATTTTTACTAATATCAGATCATGGACACTGGCCAATATTCATTTCAAGAACAGCAAAAATCTAAAGATTGGAGTTAAAGAAAACTGAGCTTCAAAACTGACTTGAAGTCAAATTCTGATTGACACACTTGTTTGAAATTTCAGCCCACTTTGAACTAGAATAAGTCTGGTAGGACCCTTTCTAGCTAGCAACTTTTATTAAAAGTCATAAACTCTTATGAGCTACGCCTCACTTCATCAGGTACAGCTCACAAATGCTTATTTTTTTTGGTAAAATTTGCTAGTCCGAAAAGGAGCTAAAGGTATCCTTCTGATTTTTGGCTACTGTAGACTACCACAACTGTCCTCCCACAATGACCCCATTTTGAAGAGCCCCTAAATTTTCTTCGATATCTCCTGCCATAGGTTCATAGAATGGCCCTATGTGAATAGCCAAGAAGATTCACGGATCTTCTGCTATGTATGTCCTACTTTTGTAAGCTCAGCAAATAATGATTGATCCAACCACTGAGGAATTCAGCTCCTAGAAATAGCCACTTTTTGACAGCCTTTCCAAACTTTGGACCCCAAGTATAATCAGCTTTATTGTCTGAACTTTTAATAGACACAAATATTGCTTTTAGTGTTGTTATTATAATGCTGTTTGTTGCTTTGACCTATTTGGTTTTAATTTTTCATTAGTCCTTTAACAATGTTCTATTATTAATATTGGAACATGCTTTGTGAATATCTGGTAATGCATCAGGAAGGCACAGAGTTTGGAGAAGACTCTTGTGAGGGCCCCAGATTTATGATAAGCAGGATTTCCTCCCCTTCCTTGGAAAGGCAACGAGACTTTCAACCCCAAACCTGTTGTGTAGCAAAGGTTCTCCACTTACCCAGTTTCCGGTTTGGGCTAATGGACATTTTAAGGGGGTTGAAACATTTGCCGGTCTCCAAAAAAGAAAACCACTTACCGTCATGGCCAGATGACTGCAAATGTTCCACCAGATCACACCCAAAGACCCGATCTTTGGCCGGTCCCTTCCGTTTCACCTTCTGCCGAGCTTTCATGGCCAGTGACATGGGTGCTCAGGGGCTCCACTCCTCCTCTTCCTCAGCACTTACACCCTTTGGCCTCCTTCTGCTTCCAAGGCTGAGCCACGTCCATTGGGCCTCAGGCAAAAGCTGTTGACTGTTGAGCTCCCAGCTCCCCAGAACTCATCTACTGGCCCACGGTGATCTTTTGCTTCCTTAAATTCATTCTAATCTCCGTGGCCAATACTTGTCACATCCAAAGTCTTCAGAAAGGTTGGAAGAGCTCTCTTTGCAACCTCAGGGCCACCAGACGTGGGAGTGCTCCTGTGGGTCCAGGCCCTCTGGGACACTGCAGCAAGGCACACAGTTGTGGAGGGGGGAAAGGTAGAAAATCCGGGGCCCTTGGGGTTTTTTTTCATTAAAAAAATCGTTCTGTTCTTACTCAGAGCTGGCAGGAAGTGAGTTCAGCTTGTCTCCAAACACAACTTCCCCTGCAGAGCATCTCTGAAACCACAAAGAACAGGCTAACGGCTGTGCACAAAACTCTCTCTCCTTTGTCGCATTTGGAGGGTGAAGGACTAAGTCAGATGGCTTTGCAATCTTGCGTTTTTGATTTTCCCAATTAGCTCTGATTGTGACTTCATGAAGGCCACCTGGCTTGTGGCCAGCAAGGTTGTGGTGAGAGTCTTGGGGGGCAGAAACTCATGACCTCAATAGAGATTGCCTAATACCTTTACAAATGTGTTTTTATGAAATGTTAGGAAATTTAAAACTTAGGACCTGCAGCTGGATGGTAATACTGATGCTCCTCTACTCTTTGGCTGAAACAGGGACAGGAAGATTTTTTTCTATGGTCTTTGAAGGTTGCAGGGGAAAATACGCTTCTTGGCTCAAGTATTTCTGAACAATTGCCTAGTGGACTTGCAGGAGACCTCCAGCCATGAGCAAGAATGCCCTGCTAGGCACCTGATTTTTTTGTATGTGATTTACCATCTTGTGAGAACCCTTTAGACATGTAAGATAAGATGCCCACATTAAGGTCAGACTGATACTTGGAGGAGAACTGGATGGGCAGGTACTTCTGGAGAAGCCAGATGTTTGGTGTCTCCCAGGGCCATGTAGGGTGGAGGCATGTCCACAGCAGCTGAAAAAGCCCATTGGGAGCTGGCCAGATCCCTGCCTGTGACAGTTTCATAACTCGCATCGTAAACAAGCCATCCCAGATTGTTCTTATGCCATGAAAGAAGGAAAACTGGAATACATAAATCAATGCAGAGGAGGATCTGCAGTTCATCCTCTCCTGCCAAGCCCTGCCCAGCTGGGCAAGATCCAGGAAGCCAGAACCACATCGGTCTCAGGAAAGGCTCTTTAATGCCCACCTGGGGTAAAGACAGAACCTTGGAAACTACGTGGAATTTCTCGTGATGACCCATGATGATAACTGCGGTCCAGCACATTTGAAGGAAATTCTGAAGGAATGAAGATGCCATTTCTGTGAAAACCAATTACAAACCCTTGCCTTTGTCTTAAAAACAACAGGCAACCTCAGCTCAACGTTTGGAGGCTCGGAGACATCCTTAGCTTTTGACAGCATGCTGGGGCCACACTCCAGAAAGTACACAGAGCCAGGACAAATATTAAACTTCTTAACATTCTATTTAAATATACTTAAAATTAAATGAGAATAGAATGTAGTCATTTCCCTTTTCTGTTGTATCAACCGCTATTGTTTTGGGAGATGTTTTATGAGCCATTACGAAGTCTCGGGGGTCCTCAGGTTGTATCCTTAGGGCCTGGACTAATCCAGGGGCCATGATGGGAGTTGGGCCTTTTAAAATCCTCCCCCCAATCTGTGGACAGAGAAACTGGATGAACAAGTTGTGGAATTTATCCAGGAGAAGGATAAATTATTGTTCTTCAACCATTTTTTAGGAGAACACTTCCCTCTTTGTGGCAACAGGAGAACCATTAGAAAGAACTCATGGCTGTGGGCTTCTTCTCATACCGTAAGGGTAAATGCACCATCTCCACCTGACAGAATTTCCCCCAAATCCCCTCCTCTTGTGCAGGACATTTCAAAGGTAAATTGGAATCTAAAAGTCCAGCTAGATCAGGCCATCAAGGTCAGCTAAAAGGATGCATCTGGGAAGCCCCCAGGCCTGGACAACAAGAGCCCCATCCCAAGAGCTGGGATTCGGGGGGCCACCGCTACCCTATCTGGACCCTCCACAGACCAGTCTGCTCCTTTCGAACCCTCCACCTTGGCTGCTGTTGTGCTGTTGTGTGAAAACCCATTTTCTTCTGCTGGTCCTCCATCTCCCCGCATTTGGCCTCAGCTTCCTACATCGTCAGAGATGGAGAAAAACGTTCTGGGTGCCCCGTGCGAGCCGGCATGATTTTATCCCTATCATGTCCTCTCTTTTCCTCTCTCGTTCAAATTCTCTTTCGGCAAATGGAATGATAAATAAGAAAAGGATGGAGAATTCTTGTGGATGGCGTGACCAAAACACAGCCCAAAAGCTCAGGGTTATTTCCCCACGATGTCTGGTGCATGCGTGCTCCAACCCACCTGGCTGGTGCCATTTTCTCTCAAAAACCCATGTTTCCAAGTTAAGTTAAGTCTTTTGGACAGTTGTGGCGTCTGTGTATTGCAAAGTACACCACGTTTTTCAGTCGTGTGGTACAAATATTAGTTTTATTTAAAGGCAGCTACTAAGGGATGGTGTACATTATTGGTTTAAGCAGGGTATATCGAACCGGGGAGTTTCTATCTGAACTGTGAAAGGGAACAGAAGAGCTCACGAAATTTTCCGATAATAATATGGGGCGGTGAATTTGAGGGGATTCCCTGGAGAAGGAATGGAAGTCACAGCCCAGTTTGGATCCGGGTACAGGGAGGAGCACATAACCGACACATGAGCCGGGGAGAAAAGTATACTTTGCACACTTATGTACACTTTTTCTGCACAAGCAGAGAATTGATGGACCGCAAAATAAAACAAAATTGGAAACATGTTGAGGCTACTCTCCCACTTCTCCAATATTGACATTGCTATTTTTGATAATTTATCCATTCTGGTTGCTTAGATTAGAAGCAGAGGGGGAAATCCTCTCTACGACTTTAACCAAGATTTACATATCTACCAAACAGCAGAATTCTGGGATGGCAAAAGTGCAATTTATTTACAAAACCAGCAGTGCATGTTACACCTGACTAGGCCTACCCCAAGTCCCGTTCTATACACAATTACAGAGTATTTTACACACACACACACACACAGGGAGACAGACAAACATTGCTTTTTCTATATACAAAGACATTTACAGGTCATAGAAAGACGGTTACTCACTTCCTCAAACTAAAAAAGAGCAATAACAATATTAATACATATTTAAAAGGCTTCTGAAAGTCTGGAGTCTGTCAAATTCACTTCCAAAGAGACCCACTGCGATAGTTGTGATGTTCAGGGAAGGGGGAAAAAAATAAAAGTAAAAGTTTTGGATCACATGAATTCCATATAGTGTTTCAAGCCAGGTCAAAATTTCTAGCAAGTTGACCCTTGAAGAGTTTTCTTTCAGAATCATGCTCAGTCTATGGATTTGCGCAACGTGCTTAAATGGGCCAATTAAAGACCTCAGAGCTGCCTGGCACAACACGCTAAACTTGGTTAGCTTAATTCTGTTTGGCACACTGTATAAACCCAGCCCATTTAATTCACTTAAGTAGCTTATTCATTTCTCATATTTAAGACACTACAAGAACCCAAAGTCAAAGAGTTGATTAAAGAGCACACATTTGTGAGCCCCCAGCAAAGATTCATCCCAAAGAATTAATGCCAGACTAATTTTATCTCCTTCTTCAATATGAGTTATTAGAACAGAAGAGGCTGGACCTGGACCTCAGAAAAGCCTCTGAGAGATGCTTCATGAGATTCTCCTCAATAAAATGTTAAAACATGGACTAGAATATGCTCCTATTAGACAAACTCAACGTTGGCTGCATGACCCCCTCCAAGAGTGCTCATTAAGGGCCCCACTTCAACTTGGAGGGAGGTATTGAGTAGAACAAGGGACCTTCACCATGTCTGCAGATGACACAAGTCTAAGAGGTGGCTAATCTTTTAGATGAAAGAGAGAAGATTCAGAAAGATCTAGACAGGCTTGAGCAGTGGGCTGAAATGAACACAGTAGAATTGAACAGGGAGAAATGTAAAGCTCAGCATCTCTCTAGAAAATATAAGGGGTAAGTATAGGATGGGGGAGACTTGACATCGTCATAGAAAATGTGAAAGGGATCTGGGTGTCCTTGTTGGCCACAGTGAGCCACCAGCATGATGTGTCTGCAAGAAAGGCCAATGCTCTATTGAGTACCTTAACAGGAGCATAGATTCCAGGTCCTGGGAAGTAATTGTTCTGCTCTACTCTGCCCTGGTCAGACCCCATCTGGAGTCCAGTGTCCGGTTCTGAGTACCTAGTTCAAATAAATCAGAGCAAGTTCAGGGCTACCAAGGTGGTGAAGGTCCAGCAACAAGCCCTATGAGGAAAGGATGAAAATCTTGCATTCTCACCCTACAGAAATATGGCTGAGGGGTGATCTGATAGCAACCTACTGTTGCTATCTGCAGATAGACTACTGCAATGCGCTCTACATGGGGCTACCCTTGAAGAGTATCCGGAAGCTTCAGCTGGTCCAGAATGCGGCCGTGCGGGCTATTTTTGGGGCCCGAAGAAGGACCCATATAACACCTTTGCTCCGTGAGCTGCATTGGGTACCGGTTTGCTTCCGGGTCCAATTCAAGGTGTTGGTTCTCACCTTTAAAGCCCTTCATGGCATGGGGCCAGGTTACCTGAAGGACCGCCTCGCCCCCACGATTTCAACCCGTCCCACCCGATCTCACAGAGAGGGCATGCTCCGGACCCCCGCGGTAAAAGAACTCCGACTAGCGGGGTCCAGAAGGCGGCCTTCTCTGCTGTAGCCCCCGCCCTTTGGGACATCTTGCCCCCGGGGGTGAGACAGGCCCCCTCACTCCCAGCCTTTCGGAGGGATTTGAAGACCTGGCTCTGCCATCTGGCCTGGGGCGGGGAGGGAGGATATCAGAAATGGGGTTGGCTGGCCCCTTAGCGGCCTGGTGTGGCCCTATCGGCCTCTTGGATCTTTTAGCCTCTTTATTTTTATCCTTATTTCTGTAAATATAATTTTTACAACTTTTAAACTTTTTATAATTTTAATTACGTATTGATTTTAGCTGTTGTAAGCCGCCCAGAGTCCCCCGTTGTGGGGAGATGGGCGGGGACAAGTCAAATAAATAAATAAAAAATAAAATAAATAAACCTCTGGATGAGATATGGAGGGCTGTTGCACAGAAGCAGGAGGAGAATTATCCTCTGTGGCCCCAAGGAGCAAGGCGAGAACCAATGGGTTAAAAATACAAGGAAGATGATTAAAACTAGAGGCCAGGAACATCCTGATTGTGTGAACTGTCAGCCGGTGAAACAGACCACCATGTGAAGCAGTCAGGGATGCTCTAGTGAAATTGCACTGAGCAGGGGCTGGATTAAATGACTTCTAAGATCTCTTCCAACTGTATGAGTTTCCTGGTTCTCTGCCATGAGAAACAGAATGCTAAAGTCGGCTTTTAATCTGACCCAGCAGGGGTTCTACTTATGTTGTTGTTTTATTTTGTTTTATTTTATTTTATTTTACTTTATTTTTAATTTCCTTTTCTCTCATAGCAAAAGAGGAGGAAAATAATCAAACAGGCAGAAGTCTACAAAAAGGGAGAGTTTATTGATGGCGCTTCAAAACTCCTTGCTGAACTAGGTTTTATGTTATAGAAAAATCATCACTTTGGGGAGTGAATGTGTTGGGTGATGGGACATTTACATTTCAGTGCTGTGCGAAACTCTTTCAATTCTTCTTCCAGATCCTGGCAGAAAACCAGAAGTGGAGAACGGCAGCGAGCACCATCTTTTGACCTCTCTATAGTCCACTTCGCTTGAACACAGCGGCTGGTTCAGTAGTGCAAATAGGACACTGTGGGGAGAATTCATTTGAAGGGCGATTTGGGGCCAATTTCTAGCTGCAAAAGCCATTCCAAGTGGAATCGGCTACTGCAAACGTTTTGAGGAAGACCTGAATTGCCCTTAAATATGGCTGAATCCTAACCCTCTCCGCCTGCAGCAAAGCGTGTCCCTTTGTCGGTAAGGCAGGGAGAGCTGAGTGCAGCCCCAGCGATCTTCAGCACTCTCAGATCTCGTTTTAAAAAGAGAGAGAAGCAAAATCTCAGAATAAGGATCCTTTTGCATCGACCGGTTGTTGGACCTTCTGAGTTGAGGAGCTCCAAAGGCCAGTTGATTCACCACCAGCAATTGAATTATTTTTTGCAGGAAGTATTAAAGTATTTTGCACTTATCTTTTTTTTTTTAATCCTGTCAAGAAATTAATGTTATTCGGTGTGATGCTCTCCTTTTCACAGATGCTAGAGCAGTGTTTCTCAACCTTGGGCGCCTGAAGATGTGTGGACTTCAACTCCCAGAATTCCCCAGCCAGCATGGCTGGCTGGGGAATTCTGGGAGTTGAAGTCCACACACCTTCAGGTGCCCAAGGTTGAGAAACACTGTGCTAGAGACTAAGGCCAGCCAAGTTTGCAGCAGATTCGAGCGGGATTTCTTGTTTGTTAGCTCAGCCATGGCAGTTCCATGAACTTCATGTCTGAATGAGCCTATCTCAGATGTAGATCAATTAGTCTTCACATCACCTCATGTCCTAACTACTGCAAAGCAGGGTCCAGGCAGGAAGGTCACACAGTCATGGCACAGAAGGTCCCAGCTGGTGAATTTTTAAGGCATTTGCATGCAACTCCTCGTTTGCATTCTCCAGGGCCTGCCTTCGAAGCGGTGGTGCATCAAAAGAAAATTCACCTGCCCAGATGTTGTGGGTCCCTTCACCTCAGCTTTGGGGTAGAAAGGCATTCTAAACTCTCTGCGAATACGAGAAACAAGTTATGATATGCACAGAAAGGCTTAAAGTCCATCTATCAGAGAAGGGGAGACCTGATGTTTAAGAAACTTACTCTCTAAGCATAGCTGAAGAATGCAGGTTGCCCATTCCCAGGCCCTAAAACTCAAAAAGCAGAATCAGTCACCACATCTGCCTTCAGGGTCACACATCTGGACTCTGTCACTCATACATACGTCCCTTATGGTTGGTTTGCTTTAGAAATATTCAGGGTTACAGCGATGCTAAGAAATTCAAACAAGAAAGCAGGGGAGAGGGAACTTGGAGTGAATGCAACTCCCAACTGGGTCCACTGGAGATGATGGGGGGGCCCAGCCTCCTCGATCCCCAGCAGTGGGATGACGTTACTTTGATGCGTGTCGGACTTTCCAAATGGCCCTGGGAGCTGAAAAGCTGCTGGATCCATGATGCACTTTCATTGGGGCGAGCTGAAGCACGTTTCACACCGTCTTTGACTTCATGGAAAGTCTGGAGATGGGGCTTCCATGGGGGTCTCCTACGCTCTGCTTTCCTCAGCATTTAGTCTGTGGCTCTGGAAACTCCTTGAAGGTTGCAGTGGAAACTTTCCTTTCCCAGTTAATATTAATAATAAAAATAATAATTAAAAACGAGCTCATTTTTTTAACTGCTGGTGGCCTTTGGGAATTTTTGTCCATAACTATTATGGACTAAGAACTGTAACAACAACAAGTATAATAATTATTATAAAAGGCGCGAGAGTTTCAGTGATTCTGTCCCTGAGCCAAGCAAAGTCACCTTGCAAGCACTGAAGGGAGTCACTCCTCCCTTCCCCAATGCTTCTTCCACATCCCCTGTCCAAATCATCCCTGGCCTCAAACGATTAAAAAACATTTTTTGCACCAACAGGCAGAAGAGGCAGCCCAGGCATTGCAACAGTCCTGCCCAGGTTGGCAAAAGAGTCTCCCAGTTCCTGAACTGGTCTCTGACCATCTTCAGGACTTCAGGTCTTTTTCACTTTAGAGGACCAGTTGCCTTCTTCTCCTCTGGCCAAAGTCTGGAAGAGTTCCTGGGAAGAAGAAAGGGGCCCTTCAAGAGATCCAAAGGTGGACACCCTTCAGCCAAGTGGGCCAGTGGCTCAGAAGGAGTGACCTCAGTCTCAAGGGCTCTTTTGCTCCCCGCCAAAGGGAGGCACCAGCAAGCAGTTGGGACAAGGGCTCAGTGCTTGGATGGGTCCAGGAATCTGGCAGGAAACGGGGCAAGCGTCACACCAAGTGCCCCCGGCCATTGATATAAATGCCGTTGGAGGTAGGCTTAGCCCGGAGAGTGCCGTTCTCTTGGACAAAGTGAGTCATTGCTTGTTTGATGTTGTTCTCATCGTCCCGCTCTTCCTCCTCTTCTTTCTCTTTCTCTTTCTCCTTCTCTTTGTCCTTCTCCACCTGGTCTTCTGGGACAGGAGTTGGGGGTGGCGGGGGAAGCTCTGTCTGGGTCTCAATTTCCCGGACTGTTGACAAGGTAGAGTAGCTGCGTCCCTCGGCTTCCTCACTCTGAACAGGAAAGAAGGCAGAAAAGTCACCAAATGAGGATGGGGTCAGATGGGGACAACATCTCAAGAAAAACTCAAGTTCTTCCTCAACCACAGGAGCTCAAGGGAGAATGTTGGACACATTACAGTAAGCCACAGCTCATTGAACCATGATTCTTTGAATAATCCAGACCACCCACCAAACCATAGATTGCTTTAGAGATGACAACAGCTGGGTTCACATAATATGCGAAGCCATACAACCAAAGAAACCACACTATGGCTTAATACAATGTATGAATCCAATTGTAATCACTCCTCCTATCCTACCTCAAAGGATTGTTATTGTGAGGATAAAAGGAGGATAAAATGTGCCCTTCCTTGCACTTCCAGAGGAAAGGCACATTATAAAAATTGAGGAAATGAATAAAATGTTATGATAGGCAAAAGGGAGTCCAAAGAACATCATTTGACTGGCTTGATGCAAAACAAAAGCCACAGGAAAAAACATCCCAGGATTAACACTAACCAGCTTTAACAAGCTGTGTGAATTCCCTGCATCTCTGAGGAACAAGAAATGCTTTGATTGACTTCTTTCAAGCTGGAAGCCAAGCCGTGCGGGCTGATCCACCATGATCAGACTCATGGTGGACACGGAGGATACCAGGTTGGGGAAAGAAATATTCTAAGGGAACTGGAGAGATGAAGGCCACCTCATGAGGACACTGAGCAAGGCCACGGGGAGAGCGGCTGGACGGGAAGGGAAGAGCAGAAGAGACTGGAAGAGTCAACTAGGCAGAGGCTGCTGGAACTCTTCCAGAGAAATGAATGGGAGAAGAAGCAGGGGACTATTGGGTGGGAATATGTCAAGTGGAGGGATCTCCAATCAAGCCCAAGCAGCATGGAGACAGAAGGCAATCGGTCAAGTATGTGCAATGGAGGAGAACCCAAATTGCACCTGCTGGAAGTGTAAGACTGTGTCCCTGTTGGAGGAGAAGGTCAAAAGGCTCAAGGAAGTTCTATACCACAATATACCAAGAAAGGTTAGACGTTCCTGGAGGGTGAAGCTGCTTGGGAGGGGAAGAGAGGGGAAGCGAATGCCAGACAGTCCAAAGAGAAAAACAAATGGGAGCATCTGATCCAGAGCAGCATGATGATTATGAGGCTGTGCTCCTGATTTTGTTCTTGAAGGCAATCTACGTCCACCTGAACAAGCCTTGTCAGCCTCGGTTTCATGGAACAGAAGAGTTCCCGTGGGTCAGAGAAATCCAAGAACCACGCTGAGGAAGAAGGGGTGAGTCTTCTTGGTCCCTGCTGAGAGGAACCAAGGCAGACGCATGCAGACCTGATATGACATCCTGGAAGTGTGTTGTAGTCCAGGTGCCCATATCCAGGATGTGACAGACTCTTCAAACCTACCGGTAACTATCCCTTCCTACTGATTTATGTGGGGAGAAAAGGCACTACCAGTAGAGACCTTGAACAGATCTCCAGAAAGGCCCTGGGCCTGAAGGTGAAGTACTGGGAGTGCAAGTAGTGTTACCATTCTTTCATTTGAAGGTCATGGCATAAGACAAGAGAACAGACTCCAGAAGTAGACAACCAGTGAGGTAGCTGGCACTGCCGAGAAGGTTTTGGGCTTCTTGCCTATGGGCTGTGCTCCCATCTTCCTGGCACGAACTGGGCCACATCTCACAAAGAGAGAAGCAGGAGAGCAGAAAGAGGCTTAGAGATTGACAGGAAACTACACCAGCAAAGCCACTGGGGTATCACTCACAGTCTCAGATGTTTCTACACCGACACACTGAGTATGGGGAAGAA
Source organism: Liasis olivaceus (assembly GCA_030867105.1). Lineage (NCBI taxonomy): Eukaryota > Metazoa > Chordata > Lepidosauria > Squamata > Pythonidae > Liasis > Liasis olivaceus. The sequence goes on from CM061356.1 coordinate 20,511,785, forward strand.
AGCGGGAGAACCTGAAGTCCTAACACAGGAAGGGAATGATGGTGTCACAGGAATCACTGAAACTTGGAGGGATGGTACACATTATTGGACCATAGCCCTGGAAAGCTACAGCTTATTCAGAAGGACAGAGTCAACAGAAAGGGAAGCGAGTATTGAACTTGAAAAAAGCTTATTCCTGCAGAGAAATTGGTGAATGGGAGCATGGAAATCTGGATTAGAGCATTTGGGTAAAAATAAAAGAAGGGAAAATAAATAAAGTCTTCAGGGGAGTTTACTACAGACTGCTTGGACAGGCAAAGATAATGTGCCAGATAACCAGTCTCAAAGAAGCAACAGCGATAACAGATTTCCACCACCCTGATATCTTCTGGAAATCTAATTCTGCCAGGAGTCAGAGGTTCCACAAATTCCTGTCCTCCCGAGTTGACCAGCTCATTTGTCAGAAGGTGGAAAAAACAAAACAAAACAAGGGGCTCTGCCTTCTTGGACCTAACCCTCACCAACAAGGAGGAACTGGGTGAAGATGTGAAGGTGACTGGAACCTCAGGAGGAAGTGACCATGTTATCCTCAAGTTTGCAATATCAAGGGAAGGAGGAATAAAGAAGAATCAGGCTTGTATGCTGGACTTCAAGAAGAGTGGATTTTGATGAATGAAGACAGAAAGTAGGACAGATCCAGTCGGTTGGAAATCCTGAAGGTGAAAAGTGTCTGGGAGGGAAAGCTATCCAGGTTAGCCAATCCCCTAGTATCCTCCCACCAAGGTTTACTGATGCCTATCTGTGATGGAGTGGATCTACGAGGAGGAGGGTGATGTGGGAGATCAAGGCTATCAGGAAGGAGGGGGGAGGGGGCAAGAGACACCACAGTCCATGGGGGGAGCATGGGAAGTGAAGAGGTTCAGGATAGCCCCTCCCTAGAATCTCCCAGGGTAGATCCACCAGCTGCAGTAATATAGACTGAGTCTGGCAAGATTCTGTCTATACGGTGTAAGCAAATAAAGGAACTTGACTCGACCGGACTGTTTCAGCGTTGTTCTTGGACTGGGCCTGACACTATCGTGTCACAATTGTCTCCCCTGAATTAGGCTGTCTAGTCCTCTCTGTTTATTTTCCAGATTCGGTGCATCAGTGTAGAAACAGCTGAGGTTGGAGGTGGCACCATCTCCTGTTCCATCTCTTGTAGTTTCCTGCCAGACATTTCCTGGACCTTCACCCCGTCCTCCTGTTTCTCCCTTGGTGTTCGGCTTTCTTGGTCCCATTCCTGCATGTTCAGTTTGGGGAGTTGGCCATTTTTCTCTTCTGATGAGACCCCTGAGTGCCCAACTCATGGAATCTCAGTCTTTGGTAAGAGGTAGCCCATCTCTTCACACAGCACAATGCATGGCCAGAGGGTCAATTTCTCTATTTTGGGTGAGTTCGCAATAATTAAAATGTTTGCTCTACCAAAGCTGTTATTTTTATTTCAAATCCTTCTATTTTATCTTATCCTCTTATCCTCTTATCATCTGATCTGATCTGATCTGATCTTATTTTTTGATGAACAATTACAATACTGGCAATCAGGGATGAGTTTTCCTGCTTTGGTTCAAAACAGCTTCAGATAAATGAGGTTTGCTATATTTGCATTTTAATGAGGGAGGAAGGAGCATTTCAAATTTGAAAGTGTAAACCCACAAGAACATTAATAATGGGAGACTCAGACACTGGGTAAAATTTAGAAACTATTAATGTAACTTGTACACCTTTAAGTAAAACAGTGTTTTTTAGAAAACTTTTAGAGTCTTTAAAACAAATAACTGCTTAGATTTACTGAAAGTGTAAGTCATGGAAGTTACATATGGATTTTGTAAATGCTGAATGCAATACTAGTTCACCTTCTATTTTTTAATAGAAATAGAATGAAATAATATGTTGGCTGGAAGGTTTTATATAAATTATATTCAATTTATCTACAGTTAACATTGAAGAGAACGGAATTAAATTGGATATAGATTAAAATGGATATAGACTGAAACCTTTTTGAAAAATCAGGAAGTTTTTATCCAAGCCAACAGACCATTTACAGAATTTGAATATTTCATATTTGGGCCTTTTGTCACTGCTTTCAAATTTTAAAAGCACTGCTGAATCTTTTAATAATGGCTGCTAGACTACTAATAACAAAATATTGAAACACCTAGAACAGGCATCTACGAAAAATTAGTACAATATACTATTGGAGTAGAAAAATTAACACACATTGAAGCTAGTTGAAGAAAATAAGAGGGTTATATGTATATATATATTTTTCCTGTATGGTATAATTTTACAAAATACTTCAATAATGAGAATAGTAACCAAATACCTACATATTATGAGATACCACGGAAGATACAAATATTGCAAATTAAAAATTAATTAATTAATTATCTCCTTTATATGATGTTAAGATGTATTGATTTGAATTTGTGAAACGTTGTTGGTTGTATATCTGTCACAATAAATAATGCACACATTTTAAAAACCTCGTTCAGAACGTAAACTTCTCTGCATTCTGCAATGCCGTCCGTTTTTTTAAAACGTCTGTTAGATAAACGGTTGTACGAAAGGGCGTACATTCATGACATTATATGTCATTTAGATGTTTTGTGTGTGTGTGTGTGAAATTAGGCTAAACTGCAAACAAAAATGCGTATGTTTGGCAAAAACTGCAGTATAACGAATGCAACATTTTAAAACATCAACAGGTTTGCAAAGTTGAAGATCCAAGAATCCAACTGCCAGCGTTGCAAAGATGAGAGACCCGGAGACGCCCCAACCGGCCTCCTGGCTTGATTTGACTCACCAAGACTGAGCAGAGGCTGGTTTCCCGGAAGCTGTCTGTCCGGAAGCTGCCTTGCCTGCTGTCCCGGCACAAACTATCGGCTCGCAGGCTTTCCCGGCACAAGCTGTCCCCACGGAAGCTCCCTTGCCGGCTCTCCGACCTCAGGGGAAGGTTTTCTTCGGTCTGAAGAGCATAGAAATACAATGCCGAGAGGTCAATCCCAGTGCTTTCTCCCAGCGCAGTCAGGCTGACCTCTGAGTTGGTCATCGTCTCTCAGCCTCAACTACCTCCCAGGGTTGCTGCGAGGAGGCTATGAGGAGAACCATGGAGCTGCTATGAAGTCTGTCCCCACAGTAATAAGTAATGCAGACTTCGACCATTGGTCTATCTAGCCCTGCATGGCTTCCTATCACCAAAAGACAAATGGGTTTCTCTCTCTCCCCGCAAGAACAAGAGATGCTCCCCGTGTCTGAACTCTGCATACAAAGTCATGCCCTTGCTTCCTGAGTCTGTCTACTGCAAGTGGACATGTTTCTCCAGAACCTCTCTCAACCATGAGAGATGCTTATGGGTGGGATCTCCTGTGTGACAGGACAGAACAGCAAACACTGTCTGCCATCCTGACATGTCTCTCCCAGACATATACAGGCCCACCTCAGAGATATTGTGGGCTTGGTTCCAGACCACCACAATAAAGCGAATATCACAACAAAGCAATGTTTTGGTTTCCCAGTTATGTTTACACTATACTGTAGTCTATTAAGTGTGCAACAGCATTATGTCTAAAAAAATGTACATACCTTAATTTAAAACATTATTAAAATAAGACAACAATGAAGTTTGCCACATCAATTCATGAAAAATTTCTCTGTAGCACGCAATGCTGTTTGATAAACGCAGTATTTGCAAAGCGCAATAAAGCGAGGCGCAATAAAACAAGGTATGCCTGTAGAATGTGTTGATAACCTGAGACTAGGAAATTGCTGGAGGAAAACGGATAAGGTTTTTCTCATACGTGGTCTTTCATAAGTGGGAAGAAGCTCAAACAAGCTAAAGACAGGCCAGAAGAGAGTTATGGTTGGAGATGGAGATGACTGATAATCAAGTTGTATTTAGCTGATTTCAGACTAAAAGGTACAGAAGTTCCTGAGTGATGGAAGATCACTGAAAAATCACTATGCATGGAGGAGGAAACAAGGTTTTGAAGGATCATATCTACATGATGCAGAATCCTCAAGGGAAAAGAGGATCTGAAGACTACAGAGGAAGATCATCATTCTGCTAGTCACATAATATTGCAAGCTAAATCTAGCAAAAGTCCTTGATTAACTCTGTGGGGAATTTAGTAATAGTTATACAAGACACATAACAATAGCCACCCAATGACAGTAGCAGAAGTGTTATTTCTGCAAACAGGGAGATAGTTAATCTCAGCCTGGTACAGCAAATTAGGTCATAAATCAATGTGCCATATTCCACTCCCTTTTGAGTGGGGATGAGGGCATGAGTCACCGTAGAGGATTCTCTCATTCCAAATAAGGATGCATCTGGTATACCAGCCAAAGCTGAGTGAAGACCCCTGGCCATGCCCTCCCTCTGGCTTTCCAGAATCCAGGAAGACCCTCCCCACCCCCCAAGTTACAAACATGTCCCTTCAGAAGCAGTATCATCCCATCAACAGACATAACTGGAGATGTCAGAATGAACAAATAGGGACTCCATCTTGTCAAGCTTCTGTTCAGCCTATTCCTTCCCACCCAGACCCTCACAGACTCCAGACACTAGATTAAGACACTGGCAACATCGCCTAAGTGGCCTGATCCAAATGGGTATCATCAGCATCTTGGTGATACCCCCAAACTATTAGATGACCTCTCTCAGCAGTTTCATGTTAAAGAATAGGGAAAGGGGACCAAACCCTGAGACATCCCACAACCAAGGAACTACTTGGCCAACCCCTCATCCACCACAACCACTGACTGGATGAGGGGCAAAACTACTGCAATACTACTTCAACTCCAACCCCTGCAAGTAGTCCAGAGGGATACCACTGGTAATAGTACTGAAGGCCACTGAGAGGTACAATTGGGCCAGGAAGAGTTCACTCCCCCATCATCCAATGCTGTTTTAGTTCCATGTCCAGGCCTAAACCCTGACTAGAAATGGTCCAGATAATCCTCTCCCTCTTGGGTTCTTTGTAGCTGAACCCCAACCACAGTCTCAATCATCTTCTCGCCAAAAGTGCAATAGTTATCAAGAAGACCTCTTGAGGCGGAGGGGTTCCGTGACCTTCACAGTCACTGGGATCATCCTCTCATCCAACATCACAGGCTGTGAGAATCACCTTGAGGAACAGGAGGAAGAGCTGCAACCAAGACCACGGTCAGATAAGAGAAATCTGAATCCCAAGAAAAAATGTAATTTGAGAAAATGCCTCAGACTGGACCTTCCCTAGTTCTCTTGTAGATAAAGACAGGGAGGAGGGAGGCGCTTTCAGACTTGCACAACTCTATTACTACTATAAACTGCTATAATAAAAGTAGTTTATACCTCTGGTGTATTTCAAAGGGCTGACAACAGTCTTTCAAGTCTCAAAGCGCCTCCCCGCTCTTGGCCAGACAGAGCAGGAAGACCACCGGGGCTCCCCCAGATCTTCTGCTGCCCGAGCTGTGCAGAATCAGTCAGTCCAGCCTGCAGCCTTCTGGGTTCATCCCCATCCTCCCAGCCTTTGGTCATGCTAGTTCAGGATTATGGGAGTGAAGCCTAAGATATTTGAAGGAAAGGCTGGGTTGGCTGCTGCTGAACATCGCGACTTCACAGTCCCAGGAGGAGAGCGTGATTGATTTGGGTTCAGCCAAGTTTATAGGACATCAGAATGCTCTGGGCAACGTACCGATGAAGGCAAACAGAAAAAAAAGTTTAAAGCATAACACGCCTCCGTAAAAACAGCATCATGAGCAGGTAGCATAAAACATACACATTCTTGTCGTAGAGATGCCGAGGAGAACGCATCTCTGAGCAACAAGCATCCTTGGAAGCCGAAAAGCACAGGCTAAGCCCTGGAACTCAAGACTCTCCAAAAATGGCCCTCAAAAAGTGAAATGTGTTGGGACAGAGGAGAAATTTATGTCACATATGGAAAGTAGTCATATTACGTATGCTTAACTTAATAAAATTAAATTTCTGTTTCAGTAAAATCTGGGGCCAGGGTGCTAGGTGATCCCAACCTGATCTTTCTCAACCTTGGCAACTTTAAGATGGGTGGACTTCAACTCCCAGAATCCCCCAGCTGGTTGAAAAACACTGTCCCAGCCTGTGCAGTATGAATAAACATGATTTTAGTTGGCTCCAGCACGTTGTATATTGTGTTGCTGGTTTCTTTGCTGGTTCTGAGCACATTGCTAGCCACCCAGAGTGGTGAGAACAAGATGGGTGGCCATTCAAACTGTCAAAATAAAGAGAACCTAATTTTTGTCCTGGCTTGTCCTTTCTCTGGAGTGTCTCCCTAACCAGCCCTCAGGGCTTGAGAAGAGCCCTCAGGTCAAACCAGTCCTGCATTACATGAGCATCCTAAGGCTTCAGAAGCATCAGGGAAGTTTAGATACACAAGGCTTGGGAACCATGGCTTCCCCATCTTCAGCTCCCCAAGTCAGAGACTTGGGCTAAGCCTTTCAAGTGAGAACAGAGCCTCACGCTGTCCTAATTTTTGTACGCTCTCACTCCTGTCCCATCTCCTGCAGTTTGCACGCTCTTTAGTACCGTTTTAGCTGGATTTGGGATGTTCTCCCACAAGAAATTAGCTGTAAATGCTTTCTAGGTCTCTGTGCACGTTTTTCCCCCTTGCTCCCTCTAGGGAGTGCTGGAGTTCTTCCGTGGCTCAGCATGGGAAGAGGAGGACCACAGGTAGAAATAAAAATCAAGAAAGCCACCTTTGTAGATTGGTCAAAGAGCTATTAGCTATAGCTGAACGGCCCCTCCGTGTCCAGAGGTGGCATTCCACTGGTGTGGCTACCAGAACACTGCTACCATCACGACACCCTGCTGGTTGGTTCCATCCCCGTGTAAGCCCAACTGGATGACCGGTCCTGAAATCTACCCAAGAGGCCACCCACTCCAACCAGCTTTCCTCCACCACTCACAACCCAATTTTCCACATTTTTCACCCTTGCACTTCTCAGCCACCACTACGCCTCACAGTTTTCACCTGGTTCCGGGTCTCAGTGCTGTGGCTTGAATGCAGGCGCCGGATCGAATTTTCCCGGGTCAAAGTCAGTTCTTCCTCGCTACCGGAGACAAAGAGAGGGAGAACGGAGGGTGTGAGCTTGGCGACTGTGCCCCTCGGCCCAACGTTAGCTTGAGTTTCATGATTCTGGCTCCAGAAGAACTAGGCTAGCCTCATCAATCTGTAGGACCTCAACTCCCAGAAATCCTGGTCAACTTGCTGAGAATTTGGGGAGTTGAAATCCAACAGGTCTGGAATGTGTAAGATTTATGATTCGAACTAAGCCTAGGGAGGCCAGCATCGACTTGCATTATTCCTCCTGCCATAGCAGGCTGCGCTTCTAAAGCTGTGCCTCTTCCCTGTGTCACTTTGCACCACCCTTGACCTCCTGCACTACCCAAAGTCCTTCTTCATCCCGCTGAGCATTTCCGACTCAAGGGTGATGACAGAAGGATCTGAAAGTCAGGCAGACGAGGTCCCATCTAAGCTTACGGAAGACAAGTTCGTGAGTGGCAATCGTGAGTGGCAATCAGCGTGAGCATCAAGGCAACCTTTCCTTACTATTTCTCAGTGATGCGCTTGGTTTTCCGCTTGTGGTAGCAAGTCATGAGAATGATCACCAGGACCAATAAGCTGAGCAAGACGACAGAAATGATGCCAACCCCGATCATGGAGATGGAGACCACGTCCACCTGCTGAGCTGGGAGCCCTGTTGGCGAGACATACACAGAGAGGCAGGGGGGTCACAGCACGTCATGTCAAGCTCAGAATGAACCAGTAAGGATAGGTCCGTTTCAGCTACATGTCTGTTTTGGAGCGCAGGGGTTACAGGCCTTTACATTTTTCTAAGGTTTGCTTTAATAAAAATATTACCCAACCCAGATAGGGTTGCATTTACTTTTTAAAAATACATGGAACGTTTTATACCCTTGCAAAGCCCAGCATTTCTACAGAAGCAGCGGGGTCTTTCAGACTAAAGGCTCTTTCCCTGCTATGGCACTTCCTGGACTGACCATGTGACCATCCAATGTGACATGGTCCGTGCCAGAAGCTCCAATGAGGAGAAAAGGCCTCTAGTCTGCAAAGACCCCCCCATGCTTCCAAAAACATGTTAGGCTTTTAAAAATATAACGGGATGAAGAAATTCTGGAATCACCACATACTTATTAGAAAGTCAAGGGCAACCCCCGTCTACCTCCACGGTTACTTTTCTTTCTCAAGAAGGATAAACGCTATTAGGACTTTGCTCCAGCTAGCGTTCTTCCACCTAGGAACCCGTGGCAGTAAAACCTCCCAATTCTTTCCCAGCAAGGGAATAATAATTATTACATCCTCAGTGGATCAGGTTGGAGGAAGCTGAATTGATCTATGTCTGAAACCTTTTTAAAAATAAGCTAGACCTCTAAAACACAAGTGGTGGGATAGCCGGTGAATGAACTGGCATCAACTAGCATGGCCCTCAAATGCATTAAGCAGGCCAGGGAGAGAGGTGAGTTCAAGCATGGAAGGAAGAATGATGAAGGGGGACCAGCTGTACCTATACCTCTTTCAAACATTCTCCATCCAGTTGTTACTGGGATAATGCAGATAGGAATTGTTCCCATTCATACCTGTTTCTCTCAGGAATGAAAACTGTGCAAGGTAGGAAGGACTCTGCACTATTCCAGACTTTGCCATCTTCAACTTACCTTTGATGCTCACAGTAGCCTTCACTTCCTTGACTGCGAAGCTGTTGGCCACTTGGCAAACGTAGACACCATCATCTTCAAGGCTGAGGGGTCTCTGGAAGAGCAAGGTGTCCCCTTTGACCTTCACTCCCCTGGGAAGAGGCTCATTGAGCCTGTGCAGACAGCAGAGAAGGTCAGGAAGAAAAAGGAAACAAAACATGAGACTTGCTGACCCTTAACGGACTTGCAAGACCTTCCCACTGCAGGTATGTCAGGCCCTGTAACTCAGCTGCCCAACTCCAGTTCTGTAGCTCTGGCTTAATCAAAGCAAGCACTCCAGGAAATGGAGTTGGAGCTGGAAGAGGCTGTGGTGTATCTCAGACCCCGCTACGGCTTTGGAAGCGCCGAGAAACCAAGGTTGCAGGCCCCTCCAGATGCAGAATTGCAATATGAAGCCAAGCTTTGAAAAGGCAAAAGAGCCCTGGGAGATGAACCCCAAAGAGAAGCTGGAACATCTCCTAGCTTCTAGTTTGCATGGCTGGCTGGGGAATTCTGGGAGTTGAAGTCCACCTGTCTTAAAGTTGCCAAGGTTGACAAACACTGCTTTAACTGACCCCTTCCAACTCTGCAATTCTAATTTAATTTAATCTCAAATTAAAATGAACAATTTCTCATTTTTGTCCCACCTCACCCCCTTCTTTTCTCATCTCCCCTATTTTTTGGAGCACTGCCCCAAAACGCCATTCAAAAGAGCGAGGGCAGGTGCCCGTCTGAAAAACTCCCCTTTATTTATTGTCCCAGACATCTGTGTTTTGCCAATGGTCAGCCAGCTCCGAGCAGCGTACCCTCCTGCCCCAGGTAAGCAGGGCTCGAGCAATAATAAGCCATGATGGCCCTCTCATCCTAGATCTTGGTTATAAACCCACCATAATCAGAGGCACAACAGAGGGTGAAGCCCAGCCCAACCCACCAGCCTGATCTTGTTGTATAATATGCGAATATAATATAAAAAGTCGTGATTTAACAGTATGCAACCCACACCGGGCAGGAAACTGAAGGAAGGTGTTCCAGAGGAGGTACAACTGAGATTCGGAGATGTTCCCAGCCCAGCATGGTGAAGGCACTGAGGAAGGGAAGAACCTCAAGCACGGGGGCAAGGTCATCTCGGTTTGCAGCCAAGGGACAGACCGACCTATAGTCCTCACTGGGGCTTCCTCTGTAGAGGATTGACCGTTGGCATGACCAGGATTCGCCTCCCGAGTTTCATTTGCACAATCCTGGGGGGTCTGCTGGACCTCCAGCAGCTGCCCTACCTGGAGGGTCAGGATCAGCTGGGAAAAAGGCAGAAGGTTCTGACCTGGAGGGCAGGGGGAACAGCCATCGTGATGATGCAGCTGGAAACGTTCAGGGCATCCCACCGATGGGCAGGAGTGGGCTGCCGAGACAGGCTGCTGGAGAAAACGGCCCGGAAGCCCATTTTCTGCAGCTGCTTTGTTTCGGGGCAAGAAATACCCAGGTGTTTATTTTTCTTCTTCCCTTTAATTGCAGGTTGTCGGTAGGACCCTTGCCCCATCCATTGCCAATTCAGCAGCAGCTTTTTTCAAAGTTTTACTAATTTATTTAACGCTCTGTCTGCACGACACCGACAAGGCTGGCTTGATGTTGGCCGTGGGACCCTTTTCCGTCGCTCTTCTTTGTTATTATTTTGGCTTGCTCAATCAAGACCAAAGGGGGGGAAATGCAGAGGTGATGCGCTCGCCTTCTCTTCCTGGCGGTTCCTCCACCCCAAGGACATGTTGCGACTGGAGTTCCAGGGAAGAGAAATGGGGGGGAGGGAGGGGGCCATGACATCATCAACAATAGGTGCTGAAATCAAAGGCATGCCTTCCCTTTTCCCACGGTGACCTGATTAGCTGAGCTGGTGCTGGAACCTGTTCAGGCACCACCCAACCTCTGCACACGCCGATTCCTGCCGCATCGGAGCTGCCGAGCGCGGATCAGCCGGTGCAGCAGCTGCGCCCCCTCCCTCCCACCGCCTCGCTTGCGCATCTGTGCATGCAGCAAGCCTGCCCACCTGTGCAGTTGGATAGGGAAACCTAGCGGCGTGTCTTCAAAGAAAGGGAACATCTGCGGCGCAGAAGAGTGGCTTTGCGCGCACACCTCCCATGACATTAATGTCTCACCCTGAAGCACATGTGCATCATCAGGGCGTGGGTTTTCAAAATGGTAGACTCTCGCAGGGAGGGTTACAAGAAGACAATGTTCTGATGCCTCTATTATAGATCGACTGACAAACGTGGGCTTCGGGGAAGGTACCGGCTCGGGAGGGCCACGCATGCGGGTTGCTTCGTTTCATTTATGTATTTAATGTCAGGCCACCAAACTCCACACAACTGAGTGGCTTACCCACAGGGGCTCGACACCCACCCTAGCCCCAGGCCGGGGGGACCTGCCAGGTCTTTTCTTCAAAGGCTTTTCGAATGTCATCAGGGTGGGAGCCATACGGGTCTCGGGGAGGGGGCTGGGGCGCTCCAAAGGGCAGATGCCGCGACAGAGAAGGTGGGCGCCTTTCTAGGTCCCAGCAATGGCCCTGTTGAATTGAAGGGAGACAGAGCACACACCCTGTGCCCCATCTCCCTGGACGGGCAGAAACTGTTGGGGAGAGGTGGTGCCTCAAGCAGCCAGGCCCTCTGTCCTGCAGGTGGCAACTGGCACCCTGAATTGCGTTCTGCACCAACTGAAGCTTCCGGGTGGTTCTTCACGGCAGCCCCAGGTAGGGTGCATTGCAGTAGTCCAATTCGGAGGTGAGGAGGGTGTGAGACACTGGAGTCAGATCCTCCCCTTCCAAGTAAGGCCACAACTAGCACACCAGCTGGAACTGGAGAAAGCCCACCCCCAGCCATGGTCTCCACCAGGAGGAGCCACACGTCCAGGAGGACCCCAAGTCACAGACTTGCTCCTTCAAGGGCAGTGCAACCCCAACCAAAAAAGCACGGGATCTAGGGCAGGGTTCCTCAACCTTAGCAACTTTAAGAGGGGTGGACTTCAACTTAAGAGGGGATGTCCACCCCTCTTAAAATTGTTAAGGTTGAGAAATACTCACCTAGAGGAACCCTGATCTATAAGCCATAGTTCCATCTTGCCAGGGTTTGCTTTAAGCCTGTTGACTCCCATCCAACCCAGGACAAAACTTTGACAGCAGTGTGACCAGGGTTGTGATGTACAGTTGGGTATCACATCAGAATATTGATGATACCAGACCCTGAAGTGCTGGATGACCTACCCCAGCACCTCCACGTAGACATTAAATAACGGGCAGAGAACGAAACCCTGCAGCACCCACAGAAGAGCACCCATCAGGCGAATCTCTCCTTCCCCATCATCACGGGCTGCTCAGGAAGGAGTAGAACCACTGCAAAACCTTGCCTCCAACCCCTGACCCCTACAGCCAGTCCAGAAGGATACCATGGGTTATTTCACAAATAATATTTGTAACGTATCATTAAACATAATCCCCCCCCCGCAAAACGGCTTATATACCTCTCTGGTCACCCATTTACAAGCCTGCACTTAACCCCTGATGCGCACCGATGCTCCCATGCGCCCTACGCTGCCCTCGAGAAGTCCCTGTTCCTCCTCAACTGCTGCTGAGTAAGTGAAGAGAAAGACTTCTCTAGTGTAGTCCCTAGTGGGAAAATCCCTCCGCCCACGAATAATGCTGACCGTGATACTCCAGGTAGCGCTAAAACCCCTCTCTGAAACCAGATGGCCCAAAGATCTGCGACCCAGGACTAAACAGTCTTGCTACAACTTCTTCCTGAGTCGGAGTCTGTCCTGGTCCACAGGAGCATTATATTATATTGTCTTGCTTGGCAAAAAGATAAGAAAGATTTTCCATCCAGCCGAGCCCAGCACTTGCCGCTCTTCTGTTGCCAGATCATCAAAGAGATTCACGTAATCACGTTCAACTCACTTTGGATGCCAGAACGTTGCCTTTCTTATGCAGGGAATGATCTGTGTGTTTGTTTTCTAGCGCACAAGATCAGAGGCCAGCTAGTAGGCTGTTTGGAGCTTGGCACAACCAATTGATCTTAGGAAGCATTGCTCAGTTCCACTAAAAACCTAAACTGGTAGAAAATGGAAGTATTACACCTACTTTCCTCCCAGATGTTGAGAAACATAGTTTGAAGAAGTGTCTGAATTAGATACAGATAGTCCTCCCTTAATGACCACAACAGGGACCGTAAAATTGGTTGTTAAGTGGGGCAGTCGTTAAGCGAGGCATGTGGTTGTTAAGCAAATCCAGCTTCCTCCATTGACCTGGGAAGGTCACAAATGGCAATCACATGACCCCGGGATGCTGCAACTGTCATAAGTGTGTCATAAGCACCCTGGGATGCTGCAACTGTCGTAAGCACCCGAATTTTGATCATGTGACCACAGGGACACTGCAACAGTCATAAGTCTGAGACCGGTTGTAAGTCACTTTTTTAGCACCACTGTAACTTCAAATGGTCACTAAACAAATGGATGTTAAGCGAGGACTACCTGTAATACTTTCTGCAAACAATATTCATTATAAAACGTTATGCATTTTTGTATGGATTTAACCCTAACGTACATTTTTAATTGGAGAACTACACTGCAAAATTTGGAAAACTCAACATTTTAAATAAGAATGGAGTTTCCGATTGTGTATCAGAGACAAACTATAATATCAGGTAAGTTCAACGTCACAAAGAAACTGAACAAATTTCTCCCCACCCTTACCAAAAACTGGGAGAAGCAGGTAGCAACTAGGCTGCTTTTGGCTGCTTGTATACCGCAGACCCACAATTGGAACTGGACACAGCTTTCTTTTTTTGAACAACTCCCACCCCCTCATTTCTAGCCTCAAGACTTAGAAAGCAAACTTGGCAGGGCTTAAGTTACGTCAACTAAAATTTCAGAAGACACAGAGAGGTGGTGAAATACCAGCAGGCTGGCCTGGGGGAAACCTCTGAGCATGCGGCGGTGAGCCCTATACTGTCTCTGAAAGTTGAATATATTATGCAAACGAAGCAAAATTAGGCACATTTTAGTATCTATGGCAGTGTTTCTCAACCTTGGCCACTTGAAGATGGGTGGACCAACTCCCAGAATTCCCCAGCCAGCATGGCTGGCTGGGGAATTCTGGGAGTTGAAGTCCACCCATCTTCAAGTGGCCAAGGTTGAGAAACACGGATCTATAGGGTTTAGATTTGTGGGTGTATGGAGGAATGTCTTATATAAACCAGGTTTGTTACATCAGTCTCATCTGAGAGCTTGTTCCTGTCCTTCCCCAAAAACCTGGCCAGAGAAAGGGAGGCGCGTTTCACCTTCATTCAAGATCTCCAAGCAGCTCAGATTAGGTGCCTCTGAGCACATGCCAAGGACCTTTCCCATCAGCGAAGCAAGAGGGCTGACGCAGCATCCTCTTCTCAGTCTTTCAGCTACACCAGCAGGTCAGGAGGGCTGCCCTGGACCTGCTCAGATCCCCCTCCGTTTCATCGGCTTTAAAGGAAGCCTCACACGACGGGGCCAGGATGCTCATTCTTATTTTATTGCCATCAAGCCAAGGAGATGACATTCCGGGCACGCCACCAGGAAGTTCTCACAGGGCGGCAGCCGATCTGATGCTCTTCCTCCGTGTGACAAGTCCTCTCTCTTGGAAGGCGGCAGCTCACAAGAGAACTGTGTTCCTGCTGGCCGCCCCCCCCCCACCAGGAAGCCCTATCCATCCCCCCCCCAGCCTTTGCTGACTTGGCTGTTTATTCCCGGCTCACCGCAAAGGCTACGAGCCGCATTTCTGCCCTGAGGTGGCTCACCCGAAACCCACAGCAAATCCCGGCTGGCCCCTCCAAAGGCAAAAAGGCAGTTGAAGAGACGGGCGAGAAGCGCAGGGTGATCAAGAAGTGTTTGTGAAGGATCTGGCATCGCTTTCCACAGGATCCGTGGGAGCTATCTGCGGCAGCCAACCCAGATCAGGTGCACTGCGCTGGCAGGAAGAGGGCAGGCATGTGGCACAGGGTAGCCTTCTTGGCCCCGCTCTCTTCTTGGGGTTGGAAGGAAGCAGGGGTACCCGCAGGATATGGTTGAAAAAGTTAAGGCGGCAGCCGTGATGGGCAATCAAAGCTCTGCCTGATTTTTATGGGCAGAGAAGAAGGAAGGAAGGAAGGAAGGAAGGAAGGAAGGAAGGAAGGAAGGAAGGAAGGAAGGAAGGAAGGAAGGAAGGAAGGAAGGAAGGAAGGAAGGGCAGACTTCCACAAGCAGAAGAAGAGAGGAGGAACAGGAAGGAAACTCTGTCTCTTGCTGGTGGGGCACCCAGTAACAAAAAATCTGTAATGGTATGTGGGAATGTGGAGTCCCAAATCTGGATCAGGCCAAGAGCCATTTAGTGCAGCTCTCTGTGACTAATCAACATCCCAGATCCAGAAGCTCTCAAGTGTGGAGCAGAGGGAGGTGACCCTCTTCTCTAAGTCTCTCCAACAGCTGGATTCAGAGAGAAGCGAGAAGCCATCAAGATAAGACTGGTAGCCTTTGACCATCTGATCCTCCTTGGACTGATAACTTTTGAAATCATACAGTCGGTGGCCAGCCCCGCCCTGTAATGGCAGACAGCCCTGCAGCTTCCCTGAGTGCTGTGCAAATGTGCCTCTCTTTCAATCAACCACGAAACTCCCGACTCTTCGTTTTAGCACAGAACCCAACTTCTGACATAGTGAGAGCAAGCGAAAGCACTCTCTTCCCAATTGCCCCCCTCTGCATGATTTTATATGCCTCACCCATGCCTCTTCCTTCCAAGCTAAAAATGGTGTAGCCTTTCCTTTTAAGGAAATCACTCGCATCCCCAACTCACCTGGGTTGCCCCTTCTTGTACCTCCTCCCGAGGAATGACGCAATGATGCAACCCTTTCTTAGGGACCTGCCTTAGACCAAGGTGATTCCACTTCTGTCCAGCCTCGCTCACTGAATTTTACAAAGTTGACTTCACCTAACTTAAGTGGATTATTAATTAATGTGGGTTGGACCCCAGCTCTCCATGGACCTATCCTGACATTCTAACCAAGATCCCACAGAATGAACCAAGTTCAGATTCTTTACCCATTTGGAAAGAGACACCTCCTCTGGCACGCCAGGCTACACCAGTGAGCCAGGAATCGAGACTAAGACATCTCTCATCACTCACCGAGTCCAGTTGTATGTCGGTGGGGGGTTCCCATCGCCAAGGCACTTCAAAGAAGCCCCTTCCTTGCCTTCAGTCCAGTCTTGCTCTGCCTCGTGACCCAGGATGGAGGCGTCAGAGAGATCTGTGTGAGGGAGAGAATATAAGGTTAGGCAGAGAGAGGGGAGGGGGAAGAACTTCTCCATGTGGCACAGCCTGTGACCACATGGTAACCAGGCTCCTTGGGCTGAAGTTTCTCTGTGGAGAAGAAGCTGGTTGAGGAGTACGGTGAACATGACAGTGCTACACACTGCCACAATGGACACCCCGGGGTCAAACCTGAAGCCGAGGAGGACACCCTCCTCATGGCTATAACTAGCGACAACAGGCAGGTTTCTGGCAAGGTTGGACCCCCACCCACCTACACATATAAAGCCCAAGGGCCAGTCCCAAAACCAAGTGGAATGTCTATGCAGGTGGCAAAGGAGATTGACCAAAGATTGTGGTGGGGGAGAGGCATGGGGGGCCCAGGTGAAGGCGAGAGCAGGTACCTACAGGCCACACTGAGGGTGTGGGTGATCCTCTTCTGGTGCTGCAGTCCCGGATGTGAAACCACGCAGGTCAAGGCCTTGCCATGCATGCTGCGCCCCGGGACCAGGTAGAATTCGCTGGTGACCGAGGCTGAGCGGGGGTGCGAGGACTGTTGGCTCTTGGCTGTGCCACGCACTTCGGTCTCCCAGGTCACGGTGGGCACGGGGTTCCCTTCCGCTGTGCACGAGGCAGCCAGCGTGCGGCCCTGTCCTTCCTCGAGCGGCGGGCCGAGGTTCAGGGTCGGCAAGGGGGGCACTGCAAAGAGATGGAAAACCCCAAACATGGCTTAGGAGAGCCAAAGGATCTGTTGACGCCACCGGACAGAGAAACAGGAAAAGGACCAGTTCACGTCCCAGAGCAATGCGACGAGGAAAAAGAAGAGAGGGTGGTCCTTCAGCAGGTCAAGGCAACCTACATAGCACCCCCTCCTCCAAGTTCTCCCCCCACCCCACAAAACAATCCTGGGAGGTAGGTTGGGCTGGCCCAAACTCAACCAGCGAACTTCTGTGGTCGAAGGTGGCCTTCAGCCCTAATCCAACACCATCCTCACCCCTGCCCGCTCTTGCTGTCATCTTTCCCTTGAAAGCTGAAGGCAGTGGAGATGGGACCCCCTCCTCATTTTATTTTTCACAACAATTACGTCTGTGGTTCTTGGCCCAGAGTTACCCGTGAGTTCCAGGGCCAAGAGGGACTTGAACCTGGTCCTCTTAGCAGTTGCATCACTCTGGCTCAGCTGGAGGGCACAAGATGGGGAAGGCTCCTTTCGATGGCACATTGGCTAAACTGGCTTCCCTCGGCCGTCAGATGGCAAGTCCATGCTCAGCCTGCCATCTTGGCCCTCGATCAGCCAGGAGGGAAACAGCCTTCGCTTCCTGCCAAGGGCGATACCATCCCAACCCCTCCTGCGTTAGAAGACCCACCAGTGTCCGCAGGGGCAGGGGGATGGCAAATGGCGAAAGCCGCGTTGTGATGGCGCGACATAAGCTGGGCCCCTTTTGTATGCGTGTTACAATGGTTGATGCTGCTTTTGCCATTTTGGTGAAAGTGTGGGATCTTGCAGTCGACAGAATATTATGGGATGCAGTCTCAGGCAAATGCAGTGCAATGAAGAGGCATTGCCAAAGAATCAAAGAATCGAAGACAGAGTTCTAAATCACCACTCTACAGCAGTGTTTCTCAACCTTGGCCACTTGAAGATGGGTGGACTTCAACTCCCAGAATTCCCCAGCCAGGAAGGCTGGCTGGGGAATTCTGGGAGTTGAAGTCCTCCCATCTTCAAGTGGCCAAGGTTGAGAAACACTGCTGTAGATCAAGCTGCTTCAAACAGGTTGAAGGTTCCCAGAGGTTCAAGGCCAGCCTCAGCCATGGAAGCTGACTGGGTGACTTTGGACCCGCCATTCTCTTTCCATCAACCCAGCACATCTCACAGGGTGGCTGTTGGGGAGAAAAAAATGGAGGAGGGAGATCTGGGTGTGCCGTTCTGAGCTCCTGAAAGAAAAGCAGGAATAAACCTGATGCGTAAAAATACAGCCCTCCTTACGGATCGGTGCCATGCCTGCACCCAGCCATGACGTCCGGCCGTTTGGAGAAAGGAATGTTACAAAATCAGAGTGGTAACTTGAGTCCCAGACCTTCCCAAATTAGTATTTGCAAGATGCTGGTGTGTGTGTGGGTCTGTGTGCGTGTGTAGGGCTGACAGGTATAAAACTCCTTATTTTTCATGCTCAAGGGTCTAGAAAATAGGATGCCTCCATTTCTCAGTTCTGAAATGTAGTTTCTAGCCTCCAGGGGTTGGGGGGAAAGAGGGGGACAGACGTGGACGACCAAGGGCCGCCCCGGTCCAGCTTCACCTGCCCTCTTCCAAAAGCCCGTTAAAACTAAGCTGCCATGATATTTACGCAGCTTATTCATCTTGGAGGCAAGAGGAGATTGTAATTGCTATAAAATCATGACTACTTTTAGCACTATAATTAAATTCAGGTCTGGGAAGGGACCTGGGGCGCACCAGGAAGGGCCCACGGGCCCACCCTTAGCTAGGAACACCGTGTTGCCTCCTTTGGGGCACAGGCAGAGTTAGACAAGCGGGGAGTGCCCCAAACGGTGGCACAGCTTGTTTCTCTGGGCGCATGGAGGAAGCTATCAATCTTGGCATGAGGAGGCCAGATGTCAATGAAGCTCCCGGCTCAGCCACATCCATTCAGAGGGCAAGGAGAGGCTCAGGTGGCCAAGGACCATGATCACGATAGCAAGGATTAATCCCGTCCTGGGTACTTTATGACGGGCTGGCAGATCAAGGGAATGAACCAGCATTGTCCTTCCTTGGGGGTTAGCAGCCGGTGGGCAGGCAGGCAGGCAGTTGACCCCACTGAGGGCTACAGCTCAGCGAGACCTGGGGCTGAAGCTCCTCAGGTGCCCTTACCTAGAACCTTGAGGGCGAGGCGGGACTCGAAGTTGCCCAGGGGGAACGTGATGAGCTGGCACTCGTATGCGCCCTCATCGGCCTGCACCGCGTTCTTCAGCAGGATGGAGCCATTCACCAGAGATCCTTGCGACTGCCGCAGAACTCGTCCCACGTAGGCATCTTGGACGTGCACCCCGTGCTCTGAATTCAGCACCGCTAGCTCCACGTCCTGCCCATTGTCCCCTCGCTTCACCCAGGTGACCTGGAGCACCTTCTCGCCCTCCGTGGCCTGATAGGCACAGGGGAGGACCACGTCTTTGCCAAACACCGCAGTCACACTGTTCCAGGGCTCCAAGACTCTTGCCAGCACGCCTGGGGAGACGGGACAAAGGAAATGCGTGAAGTTTGGGGGTCTCCCAGAGCCAGTCGCGTGAAAATGGCACAAGAAAGGAGATGGGGGAGAACTGATTCAATCCGACCTGCTCGAATCGATATATAAGCCACAAGTGAGTTTTCATTCAGAATGCACGTTTTTAAAATTATGCAATGCAGTTCTCCAGTTCTTAAAAACAACCACACTAGGAAAAGCCTGCAGGAAAAATGCATAGGTTCAGGAAACTCACGGACAAATTGTGTAGATTTGGAAAAATGCTTGCAAAAACTGTGCACGTTGGGCAAAATTGCAAACAATAAGGGTTTGTTGTTTTGTTTGTTGTTGTTTGGAGAAATGTGCACCAAAACATGTGAATATTTTCTAAAAACAAAAAATCTTAAGTTCCACCAACCAGCTTGACAGATTCACAGAAATGAAACCGGAGACCCTGACAACACAAGGATAGGAAACAGAAGAATGCAATGGTTTGGCACTTGTTTCTAACACATCTAAATGCTCTCCGGCTGCATTTATGCAATACGTGAAGAAATCCTAAACCTGGGTTAAGAAACCACCCTAGTTATGCTCATAGAAGATACAGGTAGAACCTCACTTAATGACTGCCCTGTTTAGCGACCGTTCAAAGTTACGACGGCGCTGGAAAAGGAACTTTACAACCAGTCCTTGCATTTACAACCATTGCAGTATCCCTGCATGATCGCCATTTGCATGCTACACAACCAGCTTCTGCCAAGCAGAGTCAATGGAGAAGCTGGCAGTAAAGTCATGGTCACGTGATGTCTTACTTAAGGACTGCAGGTGATTCGCGTAATGACTGCAGCGGAAGTGAGGTTGTAAGTCTGTTGCGGTCACACTATGTTTCACTTAGCAACCACAGCACTTAGCGATGGAGTTGCCGGTCCCAATTGTGGTTGCTAAGCGAGGACTACCTGGACTAAATCCAGTGGCTTCACAGGGTGGCCTGGATCACACAAGATCTTAAGATAAAGGGTAGGTTTCCACAACACTCTAAACCACAAATTCTGTAGTCTCAGTTTGCACGTTGTGCAACCCCCAGCCAAGCTAAGGTTTGCATGATACAGATCCTGCAAGCAAATGGTAGAGACAAGACTGAGGCAGGATTGGGCAAGAGGAAGGATGACTCCTGATGAACACAAAAGTCAGAAGGGATGGTCCCACCTGGAGTCCTCCAAATGTGTTGGACTACAGTTCCCATCTTCCTAGGCCAACAGGGCCACGCCCAACACTGCTGCGGGTCAATGCAAGTTGCCATCTGTGTCATCGGGAGGGCATGCGTGTGGGAAAACCCTCTGCACAAGAAGGCTCCCGTGCCGTCTGAGCGGGTCTCGGTTCACTCTGCGTGCACTTTCTGGCCCACCCCTCTTCCTTCCCCCTTCACGTCTGGCCCCGCCTGCAGTGCAGGGGGAGCTCCTCACAGCTCCTGCAAGCTGTGCCTCCAGGAAAGTGGACGGGCCAGAGAGTCCAGTTCAACCTGTCTGTACAGATGCCAAAGCTTTGCCCTGGCTTGTGTGGGATCCTGCCCCTCCCTCTTCCTGCAAGCTTGCTATCGTTTCTTCCGCACACCAGCAGGAGTGGTGTGTCAAGCTCCTTGCAAAATCAGAGTATCTGCCAGGTACCTGTGAAAACAGTTTTTGGGGGGTTTTGTTTTGCTTTTAAATGTTAAGGCCCGTTCTTTGAAATCTGCAGCTTCTAATTCCTGCTAAGACTGGAGCAGCTTCCCCATTGCTCTTCTTGTTCTAATCTGTTTTCTTCTGCCTTTTTTTCAGATGCTGCATTCTTAAGTAATCTATTTTTGGGATGGGTCATGTTGCCATTATCCCAGCAATACAATAGCTGGTTTTCAAATTTGCTTTTTCTTCACTTTTTAAAAATTCCTTTGTAGAGGTAGTCCTTGACTTATGACCACAATAGGGACCGGAAAATTCGTTGTTAAGCAGTGCGTCATCAGGAGAGGCATCACGTGACTGCACCTGATTTTATGACATATTTCTATGGCGGCCGTTAAGCGAATCGCCATGTTGTTAAATGAATCACGCAGTCGTTAAGTGAATCATGCAGTTTCTCCATTGATTTTACTTGTTGGAAGCTGGCTGGGAAGATTGCAAATGGCAATCCTATGACCCCAGGATGCTGCAACGGTCATAGATACAAGCCGGTTACCAAGTGCCTGAATTTTGATCACATGATTGTGGGGACACTGTGACGGTCGTAAGTGCGAGGACCAGTCATAAGTCACTTTTTTCAGTGCCATCGTAATTTTAAATGGTTGCTGAAAGAATGGTTGTACGTTGAGGACTACCTGTATGGGTTTGTTAAGAAGAAAAAAGCCAGTGGCATACCAGTGCTATGCGGGATCTTTTCTTCGTCTGCCTGCACTGAATTCGTTGCAATCAGACTGCAGTCCCCCACAATACTTACATGTTGCAAAGGGACCGAAGCAGAATGCATCTGTGTGGCTGGCAATTGAGGCACATGGCCACTAACCCCCTTTTATTCATCGAGGCTGTACATTCAGCCCCCAGGCTTAAAGCAAAGCTAAGGAGTTGGGGGTGGCGCTGACCAACATTGCTTGTTCAAGGCTGGGTCTGTGCTGTGGTGGGACGGGTGACCAACTATCGGCACCCCACTGCTCTTTTGCATCTGCGGACTCTCATCCAGTGGCATTCAGTGTTTCCATTACGCTGTCTCAAACCTTGTATTAAATCAACAGTAACTACACGACAAGGTTAAAGTAGGGTTGGGCGGTTTGGGTTGTGTAAAGGTGTAATATGGTTTGTCTGGGCAGAGCCTGGCAGGTGAATGCAACAATTGCATTTTGTTAATGCATGTTAAGGACTTGGCACACTGTTTCTCCACCTCCGCAACTTTAAGATGGGTGGGCTTCAACTCCCAGAATTCCCCATGGCTGGCTGGGGAATTCTGGGAGTTGAAGTCCACCCATCTTAAAGTTGCAGAGGTGGAGAAACACTGACTTGGCACATTGTGTGAATTGAACCATTCTGTCAGCTCACCTCCTGTTTTCAGCTCCCAAAGTGCCATCTAGCTCTTGTCTTACGCCTAGCAGATCAGTCCCCCGGCAAACTTCCTCTGTTGGTTTATTCCTCCTCCCCAACCCGATTTGTTTCCGTTCAAGCAGTCTCGGGGCGCTGAAGACGTAAGCTGGTCCCGACTCAGACCCAGGTATACTGCCTCTGCTGATGGAGGCTTCACCATCCATGCAGGCCCATTTTCTCAACCTAAACCAACCAATTCTATCTGTTCCTCCTCTCCGCATCTCCACAGACCCGGCCCAAGGCGAAAGAGAATTGAAACCTGATCTCTGGCCCAAGCCCTGAGTCAAGTCTCGTCTTGCCTGGCAACACGCTGAGAGAGGACAAGGAGACCCGGGTGCGAGAGCCGACGCTGCCTTTCCTTTTCAGATCAAGCATTTCCTCACCAGGAGCCACATCATAAACCTGGTATGTGCTTCAGCGGTGAAAACGGCTTGCTTCGGACTCTGCCCTCGGTGGGAAAGACAACAATACTGGGGAGGGAGACGGGCCTCTCGGTGGCACCCCTACACCTGGGCAGGACGTCGTTTCCTTCTCGCCCCTTCCCTGGCCACCATTTCTTTCACGCCCAGCAAACGGGCACCCGGCCAAGAGACACCTGCCTGAAAACACAACTCTGCCTATTGCAAAGCCAACGACAAATACCACAGTTACGGCCACCGAACAACTTCCGCATATCAGGATTAAAACGTCCTCCCTCCTCCTCTCTCTCTCTGACTTACAGACCTGGATGGTTCCCTTAATTTTGGACATAACGCCTCCTCGGGCAGATCTTTTCTCCAAACAGCTGTGGGCAACCATCGTTCCCCCCGGTCTCCTTCCCGCTTGGCAGCAAGAGGACCGCCATCTGTTTAAGAAGTTTCCTCTGGATGTTTTCGGTTGCAACACTCGGGAACTATCCTGGCATCCCCGCGGGAATTCCCGAAAGGAAACAGGAGACATTCCTCCTGCTGCCTCCCCTTTGGGCTGAATGGAAGGGCAAGAAGACAGGGAGGCCGTCCTTACACACGCTGTCCGGCTGGGTGTGCGTGCACGTACACCTGTGTGCAGAATGACTTCAGTTTGCCTTGTGTTCTGCGAATCAAACGGCACGTTGGTTTCATTCAGCCTGGTGACCGAATGAACCCATTTCCCAGGTTCCACCAACGTACTGAATCAGTTTAACATGCTAAGCCTCTCAAATCCACCCACATACAAACAAACCAAGATAAAACAGAAACTCAGGTGAGCCTGTAATGGGGTCGTTGCTACTAGGTTAAATTGCTTGTGCAAACCCAACTGGCCTTCCCTCCACCCACATCGTGTCCTCGTGGAGAACTTTTAAAAAAGAAAAAGAAGACAACATTTTTTGGAGAGGGGTGTCATCCGGGCACTTATATTTTTAGGGTCCAGAATTCCCATTTCTTAGGCCTTCATTCGTATTGGTGAGAACAGAACCAGATAGTTTAATTATCCCAGAGCCATTAACACGGAGTAGGACATAGGCAGACCTGGGTGGATCTTGGAAAGCTAAGCTGGATTGGGCCTGGCTAGTTCTTGGATGGGCCTGCCCCAGGTTACAGCAGGGCTGCGGGCTGCTGGGTAGTTGAAAAGCGTCAGAAGTCTTGGCAACGGTCCACCTTCTGTCCAAGAGCACCGGCAGGGTGTCTCTATCTGGGTTGTAACTCGGCTTCTTGACTGAGTGCCAGGCATGTTTGGGGCTTATCCATCGGGCACGGCTGTCTTACCATGCAGGCCCTCACACGTCTGGCAAGGACACAATGACAGATCCACAGAGTTGTGACCTCCTGACACCCACTTCTCCCAGTCACGGTGCAGCTGTTGGCCAATACGATTCCTTGCCACGTAGCCAGCTGTGGCTCACGTTATCCTGCTGGTCTTCCTGCTTGCCAACTCCCTTCCAAGGATCAGCAAGTGGAGGAGGGCTCAGGGCCACGTTGGCCCAGGGAGGCCCACCTAGCCCAAGGCCACTGGGAGTATTTAAGGAATCCATGGCTGCGTTCCCTCAACCCGTTTCATCAGCTCAATAGACATTCTAGCAGTTCCAAGCGTCTTCCTTGGCTTAGCATGTCGTATGAATCCAGACTGGGCTAGTTTAGTTTATTCGTTTGATTTATAAACTGCTTCACTTCAGAGGCTCTAGGCAGGGTACAAAATCGAAACATAACACAGACTAACAATAAAAACCCACACAAGCATAAATATTCACAAGCAAGGCTAGCACAGATCTTCTCAGTCGTGGAAGACCTTCTGGAAAAGCCGGGTCTTCCAGGAGGTCATCAGAGGGACGGGCCATTTCTGCCTCTTTTCCAAGCAACGGAGGGAGCGGCCACCCAGAATGGGTCCCCTCCTGACAGCAGGACACCTTCAGCAGGTGCTCGCAATTCACCCAGGTCAGTGGCTTCTAGGATAATGAGCCAGGTCAGATGTTCCAGGTGATAACCAGCACCTTGAACGACACTATAATAACTATCAGAAGCAAACAGGTAATGGGTGATGCTCCAGGAAGCACATAACTGTCCTGTAAGCACACGGGCAGCTGCGTTTTGTACCACCTGGAGTTTCTGGGATGTCTCCAAGGACAGCCCCAACCAGCCATGAGGTGAGAAGATGTGGCTGTCTTCAGAGCATCTGGTTCAAGGCAAGGCTACAACTGACATGCCAGACAAAGCTGGACAAAGATCCTCCTGGCCACTGTCTCCACCTGCTTCTCCAGCAGAGCCCTGAATCCAGGAGGACCCACGGATGGTGACCCCGATAAAAGCCAACGTCCACATGTTCCCAGAATCAGCTGGCTTCTGAACCAAGAGCTACTCCTACTTGCTTCGGTGGAGCATGATCTTGCTTCTCTCTGTCCGGGCTCTGACAGTCCCCAGGCACTGGGTCAGAACTTCCACTGTATTTCCCATTCAACTTAGCAGGGAGGCATATAGCTGAGTAGCATCAACGTGTCATGATATCTCACTCCAGGCCAAAAGAGGACCTCACTCAGCAGCTTCATGTAGATCAGTGTTTCTCAATCTCAGCAACTTTAAGATAGGTGGACCTCAACTCCCAGGCTGGGGAGTTGAGGTCCACAACTGGACCTCAAGCTCCTGGGGAGCTGGCTGGGGAATTCTGGGAGCTGAGGTCCACCTATCTTAAAGTTGCCAAGGTTGAGAAACACTGATGTAGATGTTAAACAGGAGGAGGGAGAGAACTGAGCCCTGGGCACCCTGTATTGGGGTGCTCACAGACTCAGTTCCCCCCTCCACAACCACCAAGTGCCACCACAAAACTGTGTCTCCCACTCCTAGCCCTCATAGGTGGCCCAGAGGGGTACAGTATCAAAGGGTCCCACCACCCATGCTTCACTACCGATCATCAGTGAGAGCCACCAATGCAGCTTCTGTGCCATGCCCAGCCTGAATCCTGACGGTCAAGGACTCAGATCATCCAAACCTTCGAGGACCCTCCAAAATTGTCACCCCACCATGCTCCCCCCCCCCCCCAAGCTTACAGCTCAAAGTTTTGTGTGAAGCAGAAAATGGGTTAGTTTTACATGTATTGCCATAGGGGGCAGTAAGTTCCAGAATTTGGAAACAAGGAGCACACACGTGGGGTGAGGGGAAAGAGAGTAATGGACTGATTGACTGACAGACGGATGGCTTGCTTGCTTGCTTGCTTGCTTGCTTGCTTGCTTGCTTGCTTGCTTGCTTTCTTTCTTTCTTTCTTTCTTCCTTCCTTCCTTCCTTCCTTCCTTCCTTCCTTCCCTCCCTCCCTCCCTCCCTCCCTCCTATATATATATATACTGCCCCAATCCTTACAAACTATGGTCAGGGAACTATCAGATAAAGCAGTCAATACGAAAAAGCAGGTAAGTATTAAAAACTAGCACTTATGATAGCCTTTTTATCTTTAAGACCAGAGAGAGATTGGAAGTTATCTATTTTTCATACCTTTTCTTCTTTTACTTTACTCCACTTTTTCCTTTCTTTTTCTCTATATTTTGTATTTCAAATTTTCTTTTCTATTTCTAACTTTTAAATACGTATCTTTAGCATCTCAATAAGTAAGAGAAAAGCACCTACACAGGGCCTAAGAATGACTAAGTGGTGGAAGAACATTTCAACAAAAATAGTTTTAATGTATTTACAAAAAGTAAACAGGGGTGGGACCAGCCGTATCTCCGGGGCGAGGGTATTCCAAAGAGCTGAATACCTTTTGCCCCACTGAAAGGGTCTGCCGCCTGATCCTCGTGGACTGGGGACCCTCTGTTGATGTCCAGACCAGATGGGCAAATTCTGCTGTGGTGTGAAGAACAGAATGGGAAGAAAGAAAAACGTAAAAATAGCAGGGGATTAAAATCAGTGTGAAGGCAGGGTTGTCTGCTCCAGGGCCTGCTGAAAAAGTCATATTTGTAACATTTTCCTAAATGAAAGCTGGATCAGTGCTATGCAGATCCTGGAATTATGCTGTTTCAGAGGGTTCCTGAGAAGGCATGTCTCTGGTCCCAGAAGATGACATTGTTTTATGGATAGAGCCTGGAGCACGTCAGTCTTACTAGGACGGGACCCACCACCTGAAACAGTCAGCCTGGCAGGTATTAAGGCCCTCGGCCGCAAAGGAATGACAATCAGCACTTTGAATTGCACCTGGGAGCCAACGGGTAGCCACTGCAGCTTACAGAGCATAGTTGTTTCATAGGTGAACTGAAATGCATCCATAACCACTTGTGGCAATGCATTCTGAACTGATCGTAGCTTCTGAACGGTCTTCAAGGGCAGTCCCACCTAGGGCACATTGCAGTAGTCCAAACACTAAGGCATGAGTGATCTCCCAATTCAAGAAAGGGATTAGTTGGTGCCCAAGATGGATCTGTGCAAAGGCCATCCTAGTACTTGTTAGTTCAGGAAGACCCCCCCCCCCCAGTTGTGTGCCAGCTCCATTCCTAGAAGCAACCCCCATCAAGGACTAAAGTTGGAAAATCCCAGAAATCTAAAGATGCTTCCACTCACATCCCTTTGGTCTTGCTAGGGTTGGGCCTAAGACTGTTTTTCCCCATCCAAACCTGGACAACCCCCAGATGCCAGGAGAGAATCTTGACAGCATCACTTGGTGGGCAACGTATCAAGATATATAACGGCGTCATCTGCATTCCTGACCCCAGCTGGCAGGTGATCTCACACAGGGTCCTCCTTAGGTGTTAAACAGGAGTGGGAAAAGTGTAGACATTTCACTCTGACTGGAATTGACCACAACCCTAACCCTAACCCTGACCACAAAGAAGGGAGACCCACCACAATACAGTGTCCCCCCACCACCCCTACCCCTTAAAGATGGCCCAGAAGGATACCATCATCGATAGTACTGAAGGTTGATGAGAGATCAAGCAGGATCAAGGAGGTCATACCACTTCTACGGCATTCTGATTCCACCAGACGTCATTCATAAGCACAGTAAATATAAGTGCTGCCTCGGTTCTGCACCGGGCCTGAAACCTGACTGAAAAGGATCCAGCTAATGCACCATCAGATGCCTGGAATATTCCTCACAGCAGCAATTAAGATATTCCCTGTAAGTTGTCCAGATGACCCTAAATACAATAATTGCCACTCTTATTGCTATGACATAGATCTTAATACAGGTTCATACAAATGCTTGCTCTTAGGAGTGGACTTGCTCTTAGGAACAATCCCACCCATGCTCCATCATTCCAAGCACCTTGCTCAAACTGCCCATCAGAGCCTCAGGCAATTCCGGTACCATCTGAAAACCAGGTGGATCCATCAGGTGCCCAGGTCAATTAGAACCAGAGGAGCTACACTAGCAACTTCCAAGGTAATGGAGAGCGGTCTGGCCATGCGAAGAACAGATGTCAACGTCCCTCATTCAGATCATGTTGCACATCACAAAAACCAGATTCAATGCGTGAGCACCAGCAAGCATCTGGCCCTCAATAATATGGATCAGTCCATGGTTGCCATGATGGCCATGAATTCCCAAAGTGCTTCAGATTGTGCACTAAGCAGAGGCAGGTTGAAGTCTCCCAGAACCATCAGCCTAGGAAACATCACTGCCAGTCCAGCAGCAGCGTCAAGTCATTTGCAGAGGGAGGCTGGTAGAGCAGCACCCATTCCAGCTGATGCCTAAAGCCCAACTTCCCAAACAAGGTCCCCTATCTGATTATCCCTGAAGCAGCATCTCTGAAAGCCATCAGAACCTCTTGAGTTACAGTGGCCACTTTTCCTCCCCGCATCCTGGGATCATGACTGACAGCACACTTGAAACCCAGATGGGCATATTCTACACCAGTGTTTCTCAACCTTGGCAGCTTGAAGATGGGTGGACTTCTGCTGGGACAACTCCCAGAATCTGCTGGCTGGGGAATTCTAGGAATTGAAGTCCACCCATCTTCAAGCTGCCACGGTTGAGAAACACTGCTCTACACATACACTCATCCAGGTCTCAGTGATACACCCTCTCACCCACTTCTGCTGCCAGAGATCCCCACGCGCCAGTTTAGCCACCACCGTTCATCAACCAGATCTGACCAGCTGCATCTTCAGCCTCTGACAAATATCTGCCAAACCTCACCACTAGCATCATCATCTGGGCCATGGGCACCTCAGTCAAGGGCTTCACTTGAGGTCCCGGCTCTTCTTCGTGAGCAGGCCTCCAATCTGGATCTGCTCTGTGGCCTCCACTGGTCCTTGTTGCACGGCCCCTGCTGCCCCTTGTCTGCAGAACCCAGTATTCCCACAACCTCTGGCCTGCACAGATGCTCCAGACCAACAATAACCCTCTCGAAGCTCCAGTCTCCTGTTCCTCATCACAATGGATGCATGGCTGATTCCTCCGTTTCAGGGACAGGCAATGCGATCCTTATCTATGACTTCTTAGCATGAGATTATCTCTTCAAAGCTTCAAATGCAGAGACTTTTTGCAATGGCATCTTCTAGGCTCAGCAGGACAAACAAGGATATCCAACATCCATTTCTTGGACAGCCTTTCAGCTCCCTCTGGCCGTTTGCTAAGACAACAGTTCAAACTTACATTCATTTTATTTCATGGGAAAGGGTTTCAAGTAGTATCATGGGTGCTCTATAGCCCACATGTTCCACGTTGCCAAATCTGGCCTAATTCCATAATAAATTCATTAGTCACAAACACAGGTTTCTGTTGTTTTTGCCTAAAGCAGATGCCCTCCCATTGAACTGCAGAGGTACTGAATGCAAGGAGACCTTTTCTTCCAGAAGAATGAAAAACTGCCCTCTTCTATAACTGGGGTCAAACCCTTGGACACACGAACCACTTCTGGTGGCCACCAGCAACGTGAAGGAGACTATAATTTGAACCTTCTTGCTGCGGTTTCTCCACCAAGAGTTGCACTCTTCAGTTGTAGGATTTCATATCTTTTTCTTGCAAGAGAAAATAAATTTGAAAGGCTGGTTTCGAACAGATGAATAGGAGTACTTGTATTACGCTAAGCCATAATATCTTGGACTTAGGGTAGAGCTGTGCCTAGGCTGGTTCAATTCAATTTCCATTCAAATTTTATTAAAATTAAGTTAGAGCAGTATTTCTCAACCTTGACTTTAAGATGTGTGGACTTCAACTCCCAGAATTCCCCAGCCAGCTATGCTGGCTGGGGAATTCTGGGAGTTGAAGTCCACCCATCATAACGTTGCCAAAGTTGAGAAACACTGAGTTAGAGTAAATTAATCAAACACAGTTAACATGACTACTCCCTATGTATTTAAATGTGCCAGTCATATTAATAATTGCAGCTTGATGGCAACTAGGTTGAAGATCACAGGTTCTGGACCCACGCTGATTTAGCACCCATCTGAACCCAACCAATTCTTTCTTGCTCAACAGTCGTGCCTAAAACAAATCCTCGCTTATGGTACTGTTTGCAGCTTTTTGTCTCGGTGACAGAGCAGAAAATCAAAGATTTAACCTGCCCAGGGCCAGTTGGAGATGTGCACAATGAGGTAAGCTAAGTTATCCCAGACTTTCACTGCTGACTCACATTTTTCCCTTGAATTAAAGCAGGAACCGAATTGCTCACCCCGTGGTCCATAGGAGGCTGCATCTGTGCAGGTCATGGGAAAAGGCAAGAGCAGTGTAGTATTTTAGCAGATCGCTCTGGACTAGAAAAATAAGGAACGGTTCATTCAAATCTCTCCTGTTTGGTATATGCCCAACTCAGTGCCCCTGATGCAGCCAACCAAATCTGGCTAAATGGTGTTGCCCAAAGGCCAACTATGCGCACAGGCAGGAAAGCATTGCCCCCGTTCCCACTTGGCTTCACCATGAACTCCAACCTGGCTTCACCATGAACCCTAAAGCCCACCAGAGGTGGCTAAAAGAAGAATAAACTCCATGCTTCCCATCCCCGCTCTGGTCTCATCTTGTGCAAAAGGAAAAGATGGACGGATGCTACACAACAGTGGGAATCACGGCCATGTGTTAATGCAGCGTGCAGAAGACCTGGGCTTCCATCACCCCATCTCCCGGTAGGGCTGGAGAAATGGGTTGACATCCGGGACTGTCCTCGTCGGCGGGGCAAAGATCAGGCCGAGTAGACCGGTTGACTGACCACAACTAGGATCATACGTTATGCTAAGCCGTTCTTCTTAAACCATGGTTTATGGACTGAACCACAGCATGCTAAACAAGAACCAAACAAGCTTGTTGCTTCAGTCTTCTTGGCCTTCAGAAGTCTGAATGGATGAGTCACCCCTCAAAATGATTTTAAAAAAAAAGATGTGGCATCTTTCACACATACCTCAAATCTTTCTTCCAAGCTAAGAAGGTTCACAACTGACTCAGCCCCAAAAACCATTATGTGGGTAGCTCGTAAAATAACATTAATCCCAGGGACTCAGCAGTCATTGAACAGGCAGCTTAGGGGATATCTTCTTGGCTTCTACCACTAGGCCACTCCTGGAATGGGAATTTAAATCTAGGTTTTGACGCGGAAAGACACACATTTACGTACCGCAACACAGTCACAACATTGGATCAGCAGTATTCATTTATTTATCTCTAATATTTTTATCTCCCCCCCCCAAATCTAGGCAACTAGCAATAAAATAAAACAACAAATAAATATATAAACAATCCATAAGTAACAGCTCCCCAACCTCAAATCAGCATCATATGTAAGGTGTGGGTTATTGTTCCTAACTCCAAAAATATACATTTTATTACCAAACCCGAGTAACTCGTTTTACAAAGGATGGCTCAGCTCCTAAAACCAAGCTAAAGAAGTTTCAAGCAGCCTCTTCAATAAAAATCATGGTTGATTTTTATTATTTTTTTGTTCTTTGTCTAAATAAAGCGATTAAAAGAATGTTGTTAAAAACGATCTCATGTCTCGTCGAAGGCTTTCACGGCCGGCATACGAAGGCTGGTGTGGATCTTCCGGGTTGTCTGGAAGATCTCATGTCTCCCTGCAAATTACACTTCTCTGGGGAGTGGATGGCGGAGAGCATTGCTAAATCTGTATTTTAAAGCAAAGGCAAAATTTGCAATCCCTGCACGTTTGCCTATACCCACGCTTCCCCCAATTCGCTATTTCCCACAGAAAACGCACTAAAATGCAAATAGTAGAGAAAAGCGCATTGAGCATGTATAATGGGGGGGGGGGACATGCCCCAGACTGAATCCAGGTTTCTCCCTTTTTTAAAAGTTGCAAACTGACGCAGAACAGGACAGAACGAATCTCAGGCTGCGAAGAGACCAAGCAGACCCGCGCTTGACTCCTCCGTCTCTACGAAAATATTTGCCCAAAAAACCCAAGCTGTGTTAAAAAAAAAAAAAAAAGTTGTTATTTTGGGGAAAAAAGTCTGAAACTCCCCGTAGCAAGTCCAACCAGTTTTATCAATGCCTTGCCTACCTGGGGATCTCGGGGAGGGAACCCGGGATCCGGCACGCAAGGCACGCGCTCAAACATGAGTTGCCGCATTTCCAGGCATGCTGGCTTATCCTTCACCCCTGAGCGGCCCCTGGGCCGACGCACCAGGCACGGCCGTAGGAGATGCTCTTGACCTGCAGCCCCGAGCCAGGATGAACAAGCCATCATCGTTCTGCGTGAACCAGGATTCCCCCAGCGTGTTAAACAAAAGCCAGCCTGCCAGTCCTGGCTCCCCCAATGGGCTGCGTCACAGACGCATGAAGGCAAACGTGGATTGGTGCAGGGGTGTCTGCAGGCATGGTCAAAAACATCACAATGGCAACACGATCGTGGGCAGAGCTTCCGTCGCACAATGGTGGCCACCATCTTGACTTTTTTGACCGCAGCCTTTGCGGTTGGGGGAAACATTGATCTTACAAGACTTCCCCGAAGAAGGGAGAACTATCCCTTTCACATTAATCTCTTTAAGCTAGGTTTCCATTCTGTTGCAAGCCTACTTTCAAGCATGCATTTAAATGCCATTTCTCTCTTCATCTAAATCTGAATATAGATATGTATGTATGTATGTATGTATGTATGTATGTATGTATGTATGTATATTAAGTCTACGAGAAATGCATTCTGACATCAGAGACATTCCAAGGCTGTGGGAAGGCTTAATTTCTTAAAAGTGTGATGTGTGGCCTTTTGTAGCACAATTCTCAGGAGTCACATTCCTCAAACACAAGCCTGCTTTTCTCTCCTTCGGATGGCTCTTTTTAAAATGGTTTTTATTACTAATAAAATGTATGTTCATCAAGCCTCTGAAATGGCTGCTTTCATCCCTGCAGCCTCAACACACTTCTTTTAACCTTCCTTTCAATGAGAACGGTGCAAAATTAAAAGATTGGAATCTGACGCTTCGTGCTGGGATCTTGGAAGGCACAACCCCCGTGCCAAAAACGAAAACCCAACAACTGGGGGTGCTCAGCCTCTTAACAATAGTTTGATGCCGTTGTTGTGATCCCCCGAGGAAGCAAAATACATCGAAATAAAGTCTTAGGTGCAACTGGAAGAAACTCAAACCCTGCACAGGTGGCTCGGTTCGTCGACCGAGTCGAAGGGGAGAAAAGCATGAGAACAAGCGGTGAAACCCCACGGTGACCCTCGGGAAACTGACATTTCAGCCACCATGAATGCTAAAAAGATGAATGAATTAAAGCAAAATATTTATGTGCATTCCAGCGGGCGACATAAACGCATTCAAACAGGCACCCCAAGACGTGAAATTGGGAACGAGGTTGAGCCGCAGCAGTTTGGAAGGAGCATCTCCTCGCCAGTCGCAGACGATTTCAATATGGAAATTTCCTCTCTCAATAACCATCCCATGTAAATGACTGCAGGAGAGCCTTGAAAACAAACACCCATCTATCTCTTTCCAATTAAGGCTCCTGTTTATCAGCCAAAGGCCTCAGCCCCAAAAGCCAGTTCAGGCATCCATCGGCAAGAATCTCTGGCCTTCCAGGCGCTAAGTTCTTGGCAAGCAACGCCCGGCTCAAAGTGCAGCTTACAACCTCCAAAATTCTACGTGGTTTGGGCACAGGATGGCCAAAAAACAGAGTTTCCTCCCTTACGAACCTGAAGAAGCACCAAAGACGCCTCCGGAGATCTCACGGGCAGTGCCCAGAGGTAGACTGTCTCTGCAGATGGAGGCTCCAAGAGCGATATCATGGCTACCTGCCATGAAACGGTCCAGCTTTCTCTGGGGATTGGTCTAATCCCTTTTTTTTTTAAATGCCTTTAAGCCTATGAAATTAGCTGCATCTTTCGGCAGGAAATTCCGTTGTTAATATATTGCACCAACTGATTTCTCTGGACCTGATCCACCCAAGCCTTCCGAGGCCACCTTAATGTCTCCATGGATTTTTCTGCCTCTTTGCAGGGTTTCTCAACCTTGGCCACTTGAAGATGGGCGGACTTCAACTCCCAGAATTGAACCCATGGCTAGCTGGGGAATTCTGGGAGTTGAAGTCCGCCCATCTTCAAGTGGCCAAGGTTGAGAAACACTGGTTCAGACGATGTTCCTTGTCCTTCTTTTGACCAATCATTTTCTTTGGTGTCTTTTGCTAAGTTCCCGTCTCCGCCCAACTCTTTACTCAGGCTACTCACTCGGCCCTTTCCTCTGCTCTCCTTTTTCATTTTTTTTTTTTTAAATCCTGTAAGTCTCTTTTCCTAACGTCAGACTCGTGTTTGGTTCGATGGGAAATACTCTCATAAATCCCTATCCAGAGGCACAAGGTGGGAACGAGGCGGTGTGGATGGCAGGATCAACTCCCTTGAAAGACCCGGCCGGAAAAAGCAGAAAGGGAGAACATCGGGCCGCAAGAGTGGAGCTCTTGAGCACGGGCAGAGTCCTTCCTCGAGGAGGAGAAAATGATCACCAATGGCGCGATCTCCCGCCGCCCCGAGGGCTCCTCGCTTCTTCCAAGGGGCAGATCATGAATCACAACTGTTGTGGCTGGGTTTGCACAACTGCTTTCACCAGGCCCGTGAAAAAGCTCACGGCTGCGCTCCTATAACAGGCTAGGTCTGGGAGTTTAAAGCAGGGTGAGCTTCTCCGAGGTTTAGCTTGTCATGCAACCCCAGCCCGTTGGCTGAGTTCCTGGTTCAACCCATTATGCAAACCAGGAACAAGATTAATTCAGTCACTACGTTAACCCGTAAGAGCAGAACCTGCCAAGCTTCCTCCTCCAGCGTCTTCCTTACTGCAGACTTTTGCAACAATTAATTTTGTGTGGCGTGCACTGAGTGAGTTTGCCGGATATTTTGTTTTGGTGAACCAGGATTTGTGGAATAGGCGGCACGACGGGCTAAGCGCACACCAGTTTCTGCGTGTCCGGGGGGCGTGAAGTACGTTCCCTCCTAAATGCACCAAAGGGGTTGCTGACCCTTGAACCCACAAGTTCGGGGAAAGGAGCCCTTGCTTCTTTGCACCGCCCCACAACTCTCTCTCGGGGCCATCCAGCTGCTGAGCGGCAGATTCTCTGAGATGGAGATTTCCCTGTTTTGTTCCTGCCCTCACTCATGCCATGCCTGGCACAAAAGCAGCCCAGGCCAGAACTGGCAAAAGGCAACCAGCAAAAGTCCTTTCCTTGCTGAACATCATTCTTAGGCCGACGGTTGCATCGCCTTCCGCTCAGCTCCCGACAAGGACATTTTAAAAACTCCACCAAATGCTCTAAGATTTCATCCTTTTTTTTTCCGGCAAGAGCAGCATTCACGCAGGTGCTAAAATAAGCTCGCCCTTATTTTAGTTCCCCTTGCCGCCCCGTTGCCTGGAGGTGTTTCCACCAAGCCCAAGTGAACCGAAGAATAACAATAAGATGTAATGTCACTCTTGAAACTCACCCCGACTAGGAGCACATGAGAAAGGAAGACACCAAACCAGCGGAACCAGATTTCTCCGGGGTCATTTTCTCGAACGCTTAATCCCACCCACCCCGCCAGCTGGGCACCTTTTCTCCTCCTCCAGCCGGTCCTTGCCAAACCTGTTCCTTGTGGGGAGATGAAGCAGGCATGCGAGGGGCATGCCAGGAGCGCACGCATGAGACTCGGGCAGGGAGGCCAGTGCTCACAAAGGCACTTTGGAGAAGGGTGGCAGAGGCGTTCCCGGCAGCCACCGAATGAACCTCGCCATCCTTCCCGTTGCTTGAGGAAACTCAGAACGAAACAAGGCCTCTTTTCGGGAGCCCTGGGAATCGATCCTTTTCTTCACCCCGGGTGCGACGTCATTCACAAGAGCAGCTTCCACGTACAAACGTTTTGCTATCCTTGCAAAGCGGCACTTCACCCGATTTTGCAAGGACAGTTTATACGAGGAAACGTTCTGCCCAACGATGCCTGGAAATCACATAGAACATTAGGGGACAACGTTCGTAAAACGTGTAAACGGCAGGGGAAAGCACAGATTAAAATAGCGTTCTTCTGGAGAAGTGCTCGCAAAATACGGTTCACTGTGGTTTTAAAAAGAATACATTTCAAACCACTGAGGAATCAGACAACCAGCTAACTGTTTGCAAGTGGAGAAGTAAGAACCCTCAATGGACAGAATTTCTGAGTCAGCCCTAGACTGACAGAAATGGGAAATTTGCAAGAACCGAGAGAGGAACCTAAACTGAAATAGCTGATCCTACCTTATCAAGGACATGCAAGTCAGTCCAGATGTATTCAGGCAATCTGAAGGTGGGGAGAAACTTTGCTCATCCCTTAAAAAAATATAGAAATCTGGGCAAATGGTTGGGTTGCCTTCTTAGTTCTCCCCCCGACATGGCTGCACACCAGGAAGGGTTCCAAGATCCTGTCCTATCCTATCCCCCACAAGAAGACAGAGGTCTAATCTTGGGGCCCCGAAATCTGAGTCTGCATCCATCCACACCTAAATGAGAGTTTGCAGGGGTCTGAGGAAGCCGAGCCTGGGGAAAGGGAGATACCTGGTGGGTGAGGATGAAGCCTCCCAGATGGGGCAGAATTTCTGTTAGAGGTGATGATGGCACTGGGCCAGGAAGAAGACTTTGCATTGAAGTGGGACGGTAGGACGGATGGATGACCAAGTGTTGCAAAGAGCAAACAACAATAGTCTTGAAGCAGTGTTTCTCAACCTTGGCCACTTGAAGAGGGGTGGACTTCAACTCCCATAGCTGGCTGGGGAATTCTGGGAGTTGAAGTCTACCCCTCTTCAAGTGGCCAAGGTTGAGAAACACCAGTCTGGAGGCTGGGTGAGAAACTTCCTGTTCCCCTTTGATCCTGACCCTCAGCTGAGATTTTCCTGCTTCTCCTTGGAAAGGAAGCCATTACCACCGTAGGTCATCCAAAGAGCAAACTAGCTGGGGAATTCTGGAAGTTGAAGTCCACCCCTCTTCAAGTGGCCAAGGTTGAGAAACACTGGTTTAGTGGGAAGCTTGTAACAGGGTTAATACATCTAGAAAACTAGGCGGGGGGGGAGTCCAGTTTCTTTATTTCATTTATTAGTATTATCTCTCTCCTTCAGAAGCTCAATATGGTATACAAAATACTGTACCTCAAAAATACTCTACCTCTTAACCAGCTCTGGAAAATGAGGGGGAGAGAAAGTGGGAGGCTCAGCATGGCTCTCCCGAGTCTAAGTCACGCTACAGTGTGTTGACTCTCACTACGTTTGGCTTTCATGTGGCTTCCGAAGGATGGATGGATGGATGGATGGATGGATGGATGGAAGGAAGGAAGGAAGGAAGGAAGGAAGGAAGGAAGGAAGGAAGGAAGGAAGGAAGGAGCGAGCTTATGCTACTTCTTCACAAT
The DNA here is from genome assembly GCA_030867105.1 of Liasis olivaceus. NCBI lineage: Eukaryota > Metazoa > Chordata > Lepidosauria > Squamata > Pythonidae > Liasis > Liasis olivaceus. Next base: position 20,549,334 of record CM061356.1, read on the forward strand.
TTTTTTCATATTCAGCCACATTTCCATCTCACTCCAAAAGTAACCCACTTGGAAAACAATCCAGAACTTGCTTGGTAGGGCTCCAAATAAGCCAATCGTTTGGTAACTGTTCTGCAATGGAAGTCTTATCATTTGAAAAGAAATTAAGGAAACAGTGCCCGCCAACATCTTTCGTTAGGATTGTGTTAGCTTCTGCATTTCTTCAGGAGTCTAGAGCAGGGTTTCTCAACCTTGCTCCTTTAAGATGGATGGACTTCAACTCCAGTGTGCTGGCTGGGGAATTCTGGGAGGATAAATTGATAGATAGATGATAGATAGATTGATAGATGATAGGTAGGTAGAGATTAGATAGATGGATAGATAGATGTTAGATATAGAGGCATATATACACTGCACACAGGCGTATATACTTCGGGGTTATATCTACTGAACAATACACAACAGCATACTCCATTTATTTTGAAATATGTGTACCAGTGTGGTCCATGTTTCTAGTAAGTTCTTGCCTCTATTTTTATTTTCAAGGAATGTCCTCTGTTTTTCCAGGATTGAGCCTCAGTTCTACAGTTTCCAGAATTAAATCTCAGATTTGAAATGGGAAGGCAAGTGGCCTGGACTTCAGGAGCACGTGAACACGAAAGCACCCTGCTTGGGACGGGCGAATCCTTGCTATTCATTTATCCCTGTTTCTCGTTTTTGCAAATACGAAGTCCATTTTAATCAGCTTTAAATTTGGAGAATACACATGAAAACGTTTTTGAACAATCACATTAATACGTGTAGGTATTTTGCTGCAGATTTTCTCCAAACATGCATTTTCTTCCCAGTTTGCCTAATACACAGTATATATTTTGGGAGGAAAATGATAAATCCTTAAATAATACATTTAGTAAATGTTATTACCATCAACAGATGTATCTTTGTACAGACGTTTTCCTAAAATACATTTTAATTGTGGCTGAACTGCATTACGATACATCAAGTATGGTGAATTTTGAATGAGGACATTTCCGTTCATATCTCAGTATTGGCAAAGGCAAAATCAGCTGAAATTGTTCAAATGCAAACCGAACCCTTTTTTCCCCTGTTGTTAATTTATGTGGAGGCCAAGGCTTTCAGAAGGATGTGCAACACACTAATTCCCCCCAAAACAAAACGAAGCGTCAAACAAAGCAACTAGCCAAGTTTTGCGCAATGTGTGAATGGAGCCACCAGGTTTTCACTGTCCTGGTCAAACGGTGAACCCAGGTAGGATCTGCAGAAAGGCTCGGAGAACAGTCATCCACCATCTTGGAGGGAAGGGCTACCAATACTGACTGGGTGAACTCATTGCTTTGATGTGTGATGGGCTGACTTGGCCAATAAATTTGGCCAAATTACCATGATCTCCTTGTTGTTGTTGTTGTTTAGTCGTTAAGTCGTGTCCGACTCTTCGTGACCCCATGAACCATATTGCGCCAGGCCTTCCTATCTTTCACTGCCTCCCTCAGTTTGCTCAATTTCATGCTCATTGCTTCAGTGATGCTATCTAGCCATCTCATCCTCTGCCGTCCTCTTCTCCTTTTGCCTTCCATCTTTCCCAGCATCAGGGCCTTCTCCAAAGAGTCCTCTCTTCGCATTAGGTGACCAAAGTATCTGAGCTTGAGCTTCATTATCAATCCTTCCAATGAGCAATCAGAGTTGATTTCCTTTAAGATTGACTGGTTTGACCTCCTAGCAGTCCAGGGGACTCTTGTAGTTTTGAGGATGTTTTTACAGTTGGATTTCTAGGGTCAGATTTCTTTTTTGACCCTGTGCTTGTGGCTCTTTAGCAAAGAGGCTGTCTAAAACTACTAATAAGCAATTAAAACAACCTTCCCACTCAGAGACTTGTGCTGAGGAAAGGAATCCTTAAATGCAATTAAACGCAACCACTGAAAACTCCGTGCAGTGAATTCAGCAGTATTTCATTTCTGAGTTCAGTTGCGCAACGTGGCCATAGCAGCGGATGGCAAATGAAATTCGGCACTGTGCTATGGCTGTAAAACGGCACACGCAATTTCAGGGTACCCCAACGGTTGTTTCCAAATCATGGAAAATCACTTTACTTATTTCATTTATTTATTGGATTGCTAAGGCTACTCGCTCATCACGCGACTCTGGGCAGCTTACGAGAGGATTAAAGGTACCAGGATAGAAAGAAACAGAAGGATCCCAACCATAAAAACAGCCATGCTGGAAGAAGACAGCTCCCAGGAGACATCGCTCCAGCCCAGTGCCCGTGGGAAGAGCCCAGGCCATCAAGCTTGCTAGAGGGAGGCAGGGGAGGATGGGAGCATGGAAGGGGCATCTTCTAAGTCCCATGAGGTGGTATTCTTCTATTGGTGAGACAGAGCATGCCAACCCTGCCTGATCTTGTAGGTCAGGCAGAAACAATTGAAGAGAGACACTCCTGGTCCAGGCCCTGCGCTGTGAAAGACTTACTAGATGACCACATGCAATGGTCTGTGAGAATGTCCTTGAGAGACAGGAGGGGGAAGTGAAGCAGCAGACTAGGCAATGTTCAGATAAGAGGCAGCTGAGCCCACAGCAGGAATGAGGACGTGGCAAATGTCTCAGAAGGGACCCTCCCTAGCTTCCTGGGCTGTAAAGATGAGGGGGGAGAGATGCACATTCAGACTTGCAAGATTCTGTTAATGCAACCTTACAATAAAGGAGAATTAGTTCATCTGGGCGTGCTTCTTGTCTGGACTACTCTAAGGGCTGACATCACAAGAACCTTGAGCTCTACCAGGAAGCCATGGGGTGTGAAGTAGAGGTGTCAGATGTGCAAAGCAACATGCACTTAAAACTACTTATGCTAGACTTCCAGGGCAAGAAATGGTGAATGGAAGACGGCTCTGCTAAAAGTGGAGCCGATGACTGTGGTAGAATGAGGAGCCAGCAAGTAGACCTGCTCTTTGTAATTCCTCTCCGGACAAGGAGAGGACTTGAGATCGCCCACAAGTGCCCCAGACAGTTGCTCCTCGCAAGGCAACTGCAAGACAGTGGTCTCTGGTGGGTTTACAGCTCTGGGAGATGAGGGAATAGCCATCTTGCTCAAACCACAGTCAGCACCTTCAAAAGGGCACTGGGTTCACATACTTCCTTTTCTAATCGCTTTTGGAAATTGCTTGTTAACTGCTTTTCAGCTATTAGGAACCTTTGGATCGACAAATTTTACGGCACCAGGTGAGTTTCCTTCAGTCCTTAGCAAAAGAAGTTTTAAATACAAGCTCAAGGACAATAAACCGCAAAAGGGTGATTAGAACTTTGATTTTGGAAAGTTACAAACGGACTAAGGGTCCAGAGAATTCAGGATCATAAGGTTTTGGAATCAATCATAAGAATCCTCCCTGTGGGAAAATGCTTTTGTTTTGAAATCTCTTTAAAAAATGATAGGATGAGACTTTGAAGGTTGGACACTAGAGGGAACCAGAAAGAACTAAAGATTACAATTAAAGGAGAAGATTTAAATTTAACTTTCTAATATAGAATGAAGCAAAAAAACAACTTCCACTACATTCTGGAACAGCTGCAGATTCCAAGGGGTCTTTGAAGTTAGTCTTGTGTACAGTGTGTTACAGTAATCAAGAGGTGACTACAGTGTGAATAACAGTGAGCTTGGCTTCCCAATCTAGAAATAGGCATGATTGGCCCCCAAGATGGAACCTGCCCTGGAGGAAGGATACCAGTGCAATTCAATGCCCTTTATGCAACACAATGCCCCTTACTTCCAATCCCCACAGCTGGTCCAGAAGGATACCATGACATTGAGAGCCACTGATCTAGAAAGGCCAGCATAGTTACATCACCTCCATTCCACTACTGCCAGAGGACATCCGCAAGAGTAATCAATGCCATTTCAGTACTGCGCTCAGGTCTGAAACTAGACTGAAAGGGGTCCAGATAATTCACTTCCTCCAGAGACCTCTGGAGTGGCAGCCCAACCACTTTCTCCATAACCTTCCTCAAAAAGGGAAGGTTGGAGAGTGGTTGGAAATCATTCAACATTGCTGTGTCCAGTGACGGCATCTTGTGGGTTTGTCTGCCCCACATGATGGCCTAGATCAGCAAATCAACTCTACAAGAAGGCTAAAACTATTTTTATTGAGATTGGCTATTGTAACAGAATCCCGCAAGACTGATTGCGCTGCACCTCTCCTCCTTCTTAGAGTTCAGTGAATTAGGGAGGCCTCTGTTGAAGCCACTTCTAGATGTTACCTCATTGCTTTGGACTTAAAAAATGCTTCAGCCCACCTTGCCTAGGCAACAACTCCTGCATATCTCCATCCAGGTCATCTTCCTGACCCTCTACAGGGTTGCACTACCACCTCTTTCAGGGCTGATGGGACCATCCCTTCATCCAAAGATGAATTCATCACTGCTTAGACACAACCACATGTTGTCTCTCGGGAGGTCTTGACTACCACAGGAGACAAGGATCTAGTAAACAGGCAGCTGCACCATCAACCCTGACAGCTCCCCCCAGATAATAGGATAAGACCTTCCTCAGCCAACCCAGAAAGACCTGCCCAGATGGAGTCCAGATAAGAGAGGATCTAAGCAATTTATCCAACAGGTGCCTAGAATGGTCCTCACGATGGCCCTCCAGATGTTCACTCACCCTTCCCTCCCTAACAGCAACTAGCAACAGCCAGCAATCTGCAGAGTCAATAAAAGTGGAAAAATTGTTATTTTTCACTGCACTTATAGCTGTGTAATCTCTTATAATCTTTGTAATCTCTGATATAGGCTTTTACATGCATTTGGTTAGGCTTGCTGTTTGTCTTCCTCCAGTGGCAATCGAGGCCTCTCTTCTGTTGTTTCATTTCCTGGAGCATTTTCCGAGAACCAAGAAGTAGCCTCAGACCAGTGTATGGAGAGATCACTTAGGCACAATCTTATCCAAAGCCATCATCACCTTATCCATCCATCCATCCATCCATCCATCCATCCATCTTGTACTCTGTCTCAATCAAGTGACTCTAGGCAGCTTGCAGGTAGACAATATGACAGTGATTATAACTTCCATCTTTCCATCAGACCCTTAGGAAACTCCCTAAGCTCCCTCTGAAACCCAACTGGGTCCTTCAAACACCTGGGGTGGACCAACTGAATAGGTCCTACCTCCCTGATCCTCTTCGTCCAAACTCCAGTTTGAGTACTGTGAGTACTACACCTGGTCCTGGAGGCCATCTTTTCAAGACTCTGCCTCATGGCTGAAGAAGCTGATATATCATTCACAAACCCTCTTGTTGGTAGAAGAAAAATACCGGTGCTCCCCATTGTGAGATCAGAAACAGAGGACCTGAGGCCAGCCAAGTCCATCACAGGGGTCAATCACTTATCTCACCAAGAAAGGAGTGGCTCTCAGTCTGTAATGATGTACAAAGAGTAGAAAGAGACATACAATTTGAACCTTGCATTTGAGATAGATGATAGATAGATAGATAGATAGATAGATAGATAGATAGATAGATAGATAATTAGATGAATGGAAGAGAGGACTGTCTCCCCTTGATCAATCTTTACATGCAGATCCCACATTTTTTGCAGATGATGTGGACACAGCCTGTGTTTACCAGAAACATTCAGTACAGGAGTGGTTGTCAGGGACACAGACTGCTGCCCCAGTCTTGAACCCTCCCACCCTTGATATGTCAATAGTTAGGAGTTCTGCTCCCCCTTCTTCAGGATCACAGTCTTCACTATATCTTCCTACATCCAAAGGTTCAAAACTTAGCACTTCTTCAGCCATTTGCTGTTTTCCATTTCTGATCATAGCTTAACCTCTCAAGAGAAGACATTCTGAGGATCTGCAAAACCTCTTTTCTTTTTCTTGCACCTCTTGGGCTATCCAGTCCGCAGGTTAAAAACTGGTGGCATGATTTCCTGACATACTGAGCCATGAAGCAACCCAAAACTGCGGTGCAAATTCTAAACAGGCTCAAGGTAAGTAAGAAAAACGAAGAAGTCCACCATCGCCGCCCCCATAAATTCTAACCTCCCCCACTTTGCGACAATCCCCTGCCCTCTTCAGCCACAGAACACCCCAATAATGTTCAGAGCGGCTGAGAATCAGTCTGGGTATTGGAAGCATCATGTGAAACCCGCCCATGGATTATGCCTGGGGCAGGTCTTCTCCAGAGTTGCTTGGCTGCAGAAGGGCAGTGAGCCGTGGGAAGATCTTGGGGGTTCCTCTCTGTGCAGCTCCTCAGCTTTGAAAGACTCCCCTGACACCAGATTTGTGATCATTTCAGCACAAGGAAGATGCTTCCATTCAACAAGCTCTTTTAGCGCTTCCAGACCAAAGATTTTTGTTTTTGCACAGTTTAACCATTTTTGCTTTTCCAGATGCCTGGATTTGAAACAAGTTCTTGTCAATCAGGTTATTGCAGTGCAAATATCTAAATACTTCCAATACATAACATAAATATTATCCCATTTATTAACACAGAGGAGTGAATCTGTCAGTGCCTGTCAACTTGTCAGACTTGGCTTCTGCTCAGTCACTCAGTTTTGCAAACCTTTCAAGTTGGGTTCACTGAACTAGAGAACTTAAATTGCACTAAAATGTGTATAGGTACAAATGTGAATTTCTGTCTGCACGTTTTGCCTAATAAGACACTTTGGGTTTTTTGCAAAGAGTTTCCTCTTTTTAATATTTAAGTTTTATATACTATTTCCAAGAATTCAGGAGATATGGGTCTGAAAATGCCCCATTAGTTAATTTAGCATACAAACGCAAACTCGTTTCTCCCCCGTCCCGAGTTCTCACTGTCCGGTGGCGTACCCCAAATGAAGACGCCCAGCCTTGCAACCCTCTTCCTTTGCAGTCTATCTTTTGGACCCAGACAGCCCCACTTCCATGCGCTCACGGAGACAGAAATGCACCGGTGTCTCCGTCTTGCACACACACCCAGTATCAGCCACTCGGCAGTTTTGAGGCTTTCTGACAGATTCATAACATGTTGCCCAAGATCCAGGGGCACCAGCCAAACCAGCTCGTTGTTCCTGCAGGCAAGGGGCGAGGGCTGCGGGAATGCGTGGAGGCGGTGGCGGGCAGGCAGCCCAGCTGGGCTGGAAAGGTGTTGCAGCGTCTCTGGGGACGGCGCTCGTTCGAACCCTCCTGCCGCCGGAGAGCAAAGAGGAGCGAAGGAGTAAAGCCAAGGCAACGCCATTGACAAGAGTTTGGACCCCGATTTTGTCCTGCTTGGTTCTCAAAAGATCGGAGAGCCAAGGAGACTCCAGGCTTGCCAAATGGAGGCTTGGAGGGCGAACAGAGTTGGATGTTCTACACCTTATGAGCTCCCCACTGGCATCGATGGCATTAGCAAGCGCAGCCCGAGGCCGCAGATCAGGGATTTCGACACCAAATTCTAAAATTGGCCGGCCACTGCGTATCTATTGATATTGCTTCCTTCCCAAAGGCTGAGAGAGACGCAGCTCACACAAGGCCAGCCGTGGCAGACGTTGTTTTTACTTGCACATGTAAAGAGCGAGAGCCCGCTGAGTCAGCGTTCTTCAGCCCAACGCTCCCTTTGACAGTTGGGCACCCAGCTGGGTAAAACAGGCCTCGCCTTCTCTTTCTGCCAGTACGGTTCTTCAAAGAATGGCCGTCAAAGAGCTTCCCTGAACTCGTAAGAGATCAGCCCAGGGCTGTCCCCAGGGCGGGGTCAAAAAAGTCAAGATGGCAGCCACACTGGTGCAGTTGAAACTCCGCCTGGGGCACGTAAAAACCAAGCAGAGTTTTGATTGGGCTGGCACGGCCACCATCTTGGCCTTTCTCACCCCGTGTCTGGATACCCGCCCAGATGTTCTTTTTTTATATATAGAAAATGTGATTACTTTTTTAAAAAAGGAGATTAAAAACTAATATAAACTAATATAAAGTGAGAAAAGAAGAAGAAAGGAATCAAAGAGAAAATTAGAAGTGTAAGAAAGGGGAAAAAGGTAAAAGAAAAGTAGAAAAGAAAGGAAAAAGATACAAAGAAATAGCTTCTGATCTTCTTCGTAGCAGTACAATTATAAGTTTACCTCCACGGTTACAACATAACTCTCTTCTTTCTATAATCTATCCTGTCTAATCATCAGAACCATAAATCATCAGTTCCTTTTTTTCTGTTTCACGCAAAAAGTCTTATAAAGGGTTTCCAGTCAGCAAGAAATTTGGGTAATGCCAAATCTTTCCATCTCTGTGCATATAATTATCTCACTGCAATTATCACGTACAGAAACCAAACTGTTTGTCCGTCAATCCCAAAAGAAAGACCTGTGATTTCAATTGTATATTCATCTTTAAAATCCTCTGAATCAGTGTGTGTATTTGAATCCAGAAGTTTCTACCCTTTTTACAGGTCCACCAGACTTTATCATGTCCCTTCTTCTTGTTCCCATTTGCAACATAAATCTGAGGTGTCTTTATACATTCTAGACAATTTCTCAGGTGACATATACCCACGGTACATGATTTTACAAAAATTCTCTTTAAGATTATTTGTTGTTGTTCAGTCGCTAAGTCGTGTCCGACTCTTCGTGGCCCCATGAACCATATTGTGCCAGGCCTTCCTGTCCTTCACTGCCTCCCTGAGTTTGCTCAATTGCTTCAGGGATGCTCTCTAACCATCTCATCCTCTGCCGTCCTCTTCTCCTTTTGCCTTCCATCTTTCCCAGCATCAGGGTCTTTTCCAAAGAGTCCTCTCTTCGCATTAGGTGACCAAAGTATCTGAGCTTCAACTTCAGTATCAATCCTTCCAATGAGCAATCAGGGTTGATTTCCTTTAAGACTGACTGGTTTGACCTCCTAGCAGTCCAGGGGACTCTTAAGAGTCTTCTCCAGCACCACAGTTCAAAGGCATCAATTCTTCGGCGTTCAGCCTTCTTTGTGGTCCAGCTTTAAGATTATAACATCATCTAAATTTCAATCCTTTCAGCCACGTATTTTCCCATTGCTCCATCTGTATATTATAACCCAATTTCTTAGCCCACTTTATCGTACATTCTTTCACTTGTTCTTCTTCTGTTTCAAGATACCCGTCCAGATTTTCCTTCATTCTTACCCACACCAATCTGCCTCCGTGCAGCCTTAGCTCTGCAACTGCAGGAAGTGGGGGCAGATGTGCTGGGCCAGATGTTCAAAGCAATGCCATCAAAGACTTGTTCCAGGAAAAGTTTCCTGAAACACCACTCCTACTCTGAATTTAAGAATGGGTTGCTTGTTTTATCTCCAATATCTGAATCCCCTTTTTTTCCCCTTGTCTGCCAGCCTTTTTCAAGTGGGCAAGACCTGCCTCATTTCTGTCCATTCTAACTGCCCTGATGGCTTTATGGAGTAAAGAGTGGGTCAAAAAAATATCTCCTTTTGTAAGATTCCTTTTGCAGTGTGGATCAGACCGAGAATCCAATTTCCTTTCCCATTATAATTCAGGGGCAGACTGTACAGTACATTTAGCTATCTTTGTTAATGGTCATTGACTGTTCATACAACACACTAACCAATGTTTTTCCAACTTGGCAACTTTAAGATGTGTGGACTTCAACTCCCAGAATTCCCCAGCCAGCTGTGTGTGTTCATACAACACACTAACCAATGTTTTTCCAACTTGGCAACTTTAAGATGTGTGGACTTCAACTCCCAGAATTCCCCAGCCAGCTGTGCTGGCTGGGGAATTCTGGGAGTTGAAGTCCACACATCTTAAAGTTGCCAAGTTGGAAAAACACTGCACGAAACCAAAATGTCTGCTTCGGACTTGACAACTTATGTGAACCCAAATACTGCAACTTTTAAATCTGAATTCAGGGCTTACTGTGCAATGAAGACTAGGTTGTGGCAGTTTAATTTATATTTCAATAAAATATAATTAAACAAACCGTGGTTTAGTGGGATGTGTGAAAGACCTCTCTTCCTCTATGTTTGTCAACTTCTTTTTAAAAGTCCCTTAAATTCATGCTCCATATCACGGTACCTTGTGGCAGTGAGTTCCTTGAGTTAACAATACGATGCGTGACCAAGGTTTTTTTTCTTTCTCACTCTGGAAGCTATTCTGCCAATTGCTTGATAAACGATGCCAGACACCAGGTGCAATGTTATAAATGAAGCAGGAAAAAAAATCCCTTTTCTCTCTAACAAACGTCCATTTTAATGGATAGATCTTCCTAGGCCTAACATAAATGTCAGTCCCGAGACTGCGCATTTAGGAATGAATTCAGCAGCCACGAAGGCGAGCCGTCTGGGTACCCGTGCAACAAGAAGAGCTGTGATTCTCAGAAAGGTAAACGTTGTGTTGTTGCGCGTGGCAGACTCCAAGGACATTTCCACTCTATGCCGAATCCTTGGGAAGTTTCCTCGTATGCATAAAACGTGCAAATCTGAAGCAGATCCTCTCCGAAGGGCCCAAACAGGGAGGGCAGCTGCTGACATCCACGGCTCGCGGGAAGGCTCCCGGAGCCGTTACTGCAGCTGACATCTTAGTTTTCCAGAAGGCAATGCCACAAGTTTTCAAGCCACAAATCATAGAAAGTCCAAGGCACAATGACCAGGAATAAACAACAGCCATTGGGTAGCCAAGCAAATACACAAGGAAAGAGAGAAAGGGCAAAGCCTAGTTGATCTTCGAAATAGGCAGAAACAAATCTTTTCCATTGTTCGAGTGTGCATAGCACCATGTTTTAAAGATAATATCTATAAGTTCTAGGTAGTCCTCGTTTAGCGACTGCCTTGTTTAGTGACCATTTGCAGTTTGCTCTGACTTTGCGACCAGTCCTTGCATTTATGACCTTTGCAGGTTGGTAATGCAGAGGAAAGCTGAAGTCAGATCGTAAGCACAGTTGTGGTTGTACTTAGTGACCGCTTTGCTTAACAACCAAGTGGCTGGTCCCACTTGTGGTCGCTAAACAAGGACGACTTGTACAGGAAAGGCTATTTATTATACCCATTATTATCTTTACTGTATATATAAGAGGGAGACCACTATATGCCCTGAGGATGATAGCAGGAAATGCAGTCAGTGCTCAAAATTCTTTGTATTGGCAGCTTCTACCCACCCACCACAATCTGTACTAGGAATACTGGCCTACCTTCCCAGGTTATTCCCAGACTATATACAAAACCCAGGGCATCAATACCATTCATATCTTCACATCACATTCCTGCGACCAGGAAACAACAATTTGTTGAGAAGCTGTAGATGACTACCACTTCTAGCAGTGCAGGAAATAGTGTGGCCCATTCCCATAATCTACTTGAGTGGGTCAATCTAAGGGTTCCCAGGAAGGTCCATTTCCAGAATGAATCTTCTGGAACCGAAGGTTTGCAGTGTTGAAATAATCCAACCATTCCCAGATAAGGATTCATGGAGAACTAGACATCTCAGAAGGTGTGGAAACAGCATCACAGTGAGATTGGCAGCCGGGAGCTGATTTCTGGCCGGCTGAAATCTCTCCGGATAAAGGAGAGATTGTGAGATCACCCATTTGCACTCCAGACAGTAGCTCCTCATGAGTAAACCACAGGAACTGAGGTTTCTGCAGTCAGCTTGTGAGTTGAGCGGCTGGGAGTCGAGGGATTTCCACCAAGCTCACAGCCACAACATAGCCTACACAGACATAAAGTTCTAAGTCCTGAAGGACCACCTCGCCTCCACGATTTCAACCCATCCCACCTGATCTCACAGAGAGGGCATGCTCCAGATCCCCGCGGTAAAAGAACTTTGATGCTGTAGCCCCCACCCTTTGGAACATCTTGCCCCCGGGGGTGAGACAGGCCCCCTCACTCCCGGACTTTTGAAGGGATCTGAAGACCTGGCTCCGCCATCTGGCCTGGGGTGGGAAGGGAGGATACCAGAAATGGGGTTGGCTGGCCCCTTAGCGGCCTGGTGTGGCCTCTATCGGCCTCTTGGATTTTTTAGCCTTTTTATCTTTATCTTTGTAACTCTGGTTTTTATAATCTTTTAATTATGTATTTCCAATTTTGGTTTGTTGTAAGCCACCCAGAGTCCCCCGTTGTGGGGAGATGGGCGGGGACAAGTCAAATAAATAAATAAAATAAATAAATAGCCTACACAGACATAAAGTTCAGCTGAGCCTCATCTCTTAATCATTTTTGGAATTTGTCTCTTAAATGCTTTTCAACTCTTAAGGACCTTTCTAGCCACAAGTCTTGTAACACATACCATAAGTTTCCTTTAACCCTTAGTGAAAGAAGTTTTAAAGATAAGTTTAAGGACAAAAAGGATTTTTTTTTCTTTTTCGGAGTAAACAGCAAAGGGGTGATTGGAATGTTGATTTTGGAAAGTTATAAATGGACTAAGGGTCCAGATGGATTTGAAGTAAGATTTTGAAGTGAATCATAAGAATCCTTCCCATAGGAAAATGCTGTTGTTTGGAATTCTTAAAAGAAAACATGATAGGATGGGAATTTGAATGTTGGACACTAGAGGGAACCAGAAGGAACTAAAGATTACAATTAAAGGGGAAGTACACTTAATTTTGATTTACTAACACAGAATGGAGCAAAATATTTTAACATTGGATGTATTGGAGGATATTTGTGAACAATGGACCCAGCAATTAATCTTAAAAGTGTCTGCCATTATAGACAGACTGTTTTTAAAAGATGTTTTGGAAGAAGAACAAGTTCTACTGGACAAGACTGAGATTGATCTGAATATAGATTTAAGAATGACAAGTTACAAGAATGATATGGAAAAAAATGTTACACTGGATATACAAATGAAACCAGCTGATGTCTTAATAATTAAAAGGGAAAGTTCTGAAGGATTTTGTAGGAAGAGACAAAAATAAATGAAAAGAAAACAAGCTCTGGGACATTATTTGAAGGGATTAAATATCGAGATTGTTAAAAGTAAAAGGAAGGAATACAAAGTGGGTTTATTTGATTAAGGTTAAAATAGATATGTTGTTATTTCTGGTAACTCTTAATGGACTTTTGCTGGTTAATATTTCTTTTCTTTTTCTTTGGCCACACATTTCTGCCCACCTCTGCTTCCAAGTTACAAGATGACTTGAAGGGGTGATCTCTGTCCAGAGGATGACTTGATCTCTGCCCAAAGGACCTCTCCCTGGACAAGGAGCCATCAACAGTGAAGGGGTGACTCTAAAGTAATCTAGTCCAACTCCCTGCGGAGTGCTGGCTGGGGAATTCTGGGAGTTGATCCACCCATCTTAAAGTGGCCAAGTTTGAAAAAAACTGCTTTAGAGTACTGTGTAATCTCAGCCAATGTATTAGTTTCCTAGGTACAGAGATTTAAAATAATGTAAAGTTCTCCTTGGCATGGAGAGGGGGCCACCCTGTGAGTTTCCACTGGCAATTTGAAGTGGCATAACTGGTCCCCTGTAAGACCCACTGTCCCTTGGATGCTGTAACCCCTAAGACCCACTGCCACCCGGCCCCCTGCGTTTTCCACCCAGCCTGCCCAGAACCCCTGATGTACTTACGAAGCACCATCAATTTCCCATTCCCACTCGGAGGCCTCTCACCCCTGCCTGCCCCCTCCACCGCCCGCCATTGGGGTGGGGGAGGCGGGATACCCGCGGGGGGAAGAGAGTTGGCAAGCGAGAGAAAATTGCTCTGCGCAGCACCTGCCGTTACCTGTACAGCCCAAATCCCCGGTCTTAGCTACGGCTTCTCAGTTCGGTGGGACTAAGCCAGCTGTTTTAAGGGTTTAGCTATTCCCAGACACGGCTGCTGAGATCCAGCAACCGCAGTGGGGAGAAGAAGGCGGGCACTGCTGCCCTGATGGGAAGGCAAAGTCCTGGAGGGGGGAGACAGGGGGCTGGAGGGGGTCCCTTTTCCTTGGAACCCCCTGCTCAGTGTTGAGGACCAGTGAAAACACCCCTCCCAGACTTTTCAACGCTTCTAAGCAGTGAGGGGCTTATGTGCAACTGCTCTGTGTTCACCCTCAGCTGGAACATCTGTTGTGGGTATGGGAGAGAAATTTGCTCAATGCAGAACTAAATCAGAATTTCTTTTACATTTTCAAGCCAATGGACATATCAGCCCTAAATACTGAACCATCTCCTAGAATTATTTCATGGATTTGTTTTCTACCTTGAGTTTTAAAAAAGAAAGATCCATCTGGGCATTTCCAATAGGGAGCCATATGCTACATAGTCTAGGGCAGTGTTGTCCAAACTTGGCCACTTTAAGATGAGTGGACTTCAACTCCCAGAATTCCCCAGCCAGCCATGCTGGCTGGGGAATTCTGGGTATTGAAGTCCACTCATCTTAAAGTGGCCAAGTTTGGACAACACTGGTCTAGGGGGTCTCATAATAGCCCCATGAGATCCGGGCAGCACCCCCAGCTAATGGCCAGACAGCCAGCTGACTACACAACTGGATCTGTACATCTTTGAATATCTGCACAAATGAGTTTGATGCTGGACTCACAATGATGCACACCATTCAGATACCTCTGGACTCCTCATGGAACAACCACGATGGTGGATCTCTCCAAGGTCTAGCCGGACAAGCCTTCCACAGCTTTGTGCCCTTCGTATATATTGGAAACATCTCCCATCATTCAGGGCAGGCAAGAGGCCTACCTGGATTCAGTGTATTGTGGGAATGCAGCCATTATTTTATGCTACATAAACCAGGCTAACGCATAAAGGCATAGCATAATTTATTTCTTTGGGTACACCATGTACAACAATAGTATTTAGAGTTGAGTGTGTTGTGGGAACTCAGCCACTGGGTAGGAAAATGATGGTCCAGTTAGGTGTTTTCAGGAAAACAGAAATACACGTGAATGCCTCGGTTACCAGAGCTTCACATTCCCTGAACCTCTATGCTGTGTCCCCAACCTGGTGCCCTCCAGAGGCGTAGGACTTCCATCCCCCAGAGCCTCCGGCCAGAATGGCCACTGACTGGGATATCTGAAGAGCTGATACCCAACATCTTGGAAGACCTTCAGGCAGGGAAGGCCCATCACCGGCTTCATGTTGTCCTCTACTGACCTGAAAGCCAAGGAGGCAACTGCTTACATTTTCCTTAGAAGATGCATGAGCCAATTTTAACCTGTATTTTACCAACTGGATTTTATTTTAAACTTGATTAGCTGTGTTAAGTGCTCACTGGAGCAGAAAATCAAATCAAATCAATCAATCAATCAGTCAATCAATCAGCTAATACATTATTCCCCCAGTAATTCAAATCCTGCTTCAGCAGCTATATATTCACATCAAAGGTGGGAAATTTTTGGTCTTTTCTTTCGCAAAGCAGTTGTGGGAGGAACTGTCCCTTTTTCTGTTCTGTCTCTCTCCTTTTAGACCTTTCCCTCCTTCCCCTCGCTGGTCCAGCACAGCAAGACGCAGCTCGCTCTGGAAAGTAGAGCTTGTCCCTTAGTGATCTGCTTGGATACAATCTCTAGTAAATAACCCAAAATTGCTCTTAGCAGCAGTGATGGACAACTCAGGGAGCTGGAAAGTGCCACTCAGTTTCCTGCAGGACTGAAAGTTGATGATCCATTGGTGGATATAGCTGGATACATCTGAAGGTCATCAACTTCAAGTCTTCTCTAGAAGACACTTCACTGAAGTGGGTCAATGGTCCACCCTCCTGCCTCTCTGGAGCTCGCTTGCCACGCATGACCTGAGCACCAAGGCTTCAGAGACAGCACAGCCTCTGTCTCTCAGGCTCCCCCAGCTTCTACGATATATTGAATTCCTGACAATATTTTGCCAGGCCCTTACTGGACCAGCTTTGAGCATCTCTATCTTTTCCTCCTCTCCTTCTATGATAGAAGTGATGGACGACCACAGAAAATGGCACAGCATATCTGAGGGATGAAGGTGCAGCCAAGCCAGAAGACTCCATTTTTCAGAGGCATATCTCTTATCAGTTTTGTTCTACAATTACATGCCCCCAACTGAAAAAAAAAAAGGGGGGGGAGACAGAGCAAGGCTTCCTGGGAAGGCCTAGAGAACAATAGAGGGAAGATAAAATGGGGGGGGGGGAGAGAAAGCTGCTGGCTGCCAAGTGTTTGAGGCACAGTTTACATTAATTATGAGACTTAAGTCTACTAAATCCTTGTTCCATTGACTCATCAGAGGGCACAAAGCAAGTATTGGCGCAGTGGGTGGGTGGGTGGCTGGATTGGTGGAGAGGATGAACTCACCCGTCTGTCTCAACCTAGCCCCCATCCTGCCACTCCTCTGTCACAGAAGCATGAGATCGCTCTGGAAGGGGGGGTGAAGGAGCATGGAAATCTTGCTGTATGACTAGAAGGGTTCATGGCATAGAGCAGGGTTTCTCAACCTTGGCAAGTTGAAGACATGTGGACTTCAACTCCCAGAATTCTGGGAATTGAAGTCCACACGTCTTCAACTTGCCAAGGTTGAGAAACATTGAGTTAGAGCCTGGTTTCTCCCTCAGGCATTTGGCCTGGCAAGTGGTCGTCCATCACTTCTATCATAGAAGGAGAGGAGGAAAAGATAGAGATGCTCAGATAGATAGACATGTTCATGTTAGGTGAACTAGGTTGGCTGGTTTATCTGTTGCTTATCTGTTTGCTATCAAACTGCAAGGTGCAGTGGTGTATTTGAACTTCTGGCATGTGGTATATTGGTTATTATAGCTTTGTTGTTGTTGTTGTTGTTCTAATTCACTGTCAGTCACCCAGAGTCACAGTAGCTAGCTAGGAAGGAAGGAAGGAAGGAAGGAAGGAAGGAAGGAAGGAAGGAAGGAAGGAAGGAAGGAAGGAAGGAAGGAAGGAAGGAAGGAGCGAGCTTATGCTACTTCTTCACAATTTTTTTCATATTCAGCCACATTTCCATCTCACTCCAAAAGTAACCCACTTGGAAAACAATCCAGAACTTGCTTGGTAGGGCTCCAAATAAGCCAATCGTTTGGTAACTGTTCTGCAATGGAAGTCTTATCATTTGAAAAGAAATTAAGGAAACAGATGCCCGCCAACATCTTTCGTTAGGATTGTGTTAGCTTCTGCATTTCTTCAGGAGTCTAGAGCAGGGTTTCTCAACCTTGCTCCTTTAAGATGGATGGACTTCAACTCCAACGTGCTGGCTGGGGAATTCTGGGAGTTGAAGTCCACGCATCTTCAAGCGGCCAAGGTTGAGAAACCCTGCTCTAGATGGAACCATTCTTGTCCGATAGAATCTGTCATCAGTGTAGGCCACAAGCCTGGGTCTTTGAGAAACCATGATTAAGACAGGTTAAGGTTAGAGTTAGCAAAACACTCTCCTGTTTCTTGCAAATCTTTTTTTTTGTGTGTTGCTGGAAGGAATGGTGATGCTATTACGTGACTACCTTTTGAAAGCATTAGAGTCACACGATGTCTCTACCAGCATTTTTCACCAGCATTTCCCCTTGCCAGAAACACAGTCTCCAGTTTAAATCATTTCTATCTTACTTTTGTTCATATACTGCTTTACTGTCGTCTAAGCCAAACTTCAACAAGAACTGGTCTGATTCTAGAAATTTGGAACATAGATCACTGCTCTGCAGTATCTTTTGTTTTGCCCGCTTAAGTTTGTGCTGCCTGTTTTATATTTATAGCTGGACAATGTGAGAGAGAAGGGAAGAGCTGTGTGGCTTCCTTCCAATATCCTTGCATTCGTTCAGGAGGTTGCCCAATTTTACCCCCACTCATCTGTCATTACCAATAGAACAGAATATGTGAAGCTCAGGGTTGACCTGTGGAATCCTTGGGGTTCTCTGAGCTTCATTATCTGTCATTCCTCCAATATTGCCATTGACTGGAGGGAAACATGCCACCACCACCAGCTTATGGACTCCTACTTTCATAAGCACTCACAGCCACCTGGATGATGCCAGTTCAGATCTTCTGGCACTTTCATTCATAACTAAACCTTCTCACTCAAAGTACAGGGAGAACTTGAAGTCCTAATACAGGATGGCAACTATGACATTGTTGGTATTTCTGAAACCTGGTAGGATAGATTGGAATAGAGTGCTGGAAGGGTATAATCTGTACAAAAGAAACAGACTCAACAAAAGGGAAGGTGGGAGGGTTGCATTATACATAAAGGACTACTCCCATATGGAAATTAATGACACCAAGGGTGAAATTAAGGGGAAAAGAAACACTGTTGTGGGTGTGCATGGCAGGCTATTCAACCAAGCAGAAGATATACGTGAAACCTTCATAATTAGTTGGCCGAGATGTCCAGGAAACACACCACTGTGATAATGGAGGATTTCAACTACATCAACTGGGAATCAAACCTTGTGGCGAAGGAGAGATCCAACAAGTTCTTCCCATGCCTTGCAGAGAACTTCACTGTCCAAAAAGTGAAGGAGGAAACTAGGGGAGCAGCTCTGCTGAAAGAAACGGTGGAGGAAATGGAAGTTGTCGGACTTGAGAGAGAGCGATCCTAGAATTCACCACGGTTTAGACACAGAGAACTGAAAGCAATCAGGTCAGTGCTTCTGATCTCAAGAGAGTAAGCTTCAGTAAGCTAAGAGAAAAAGTAGGAAGAACTGTATGGGTGGAAATCTTGAAGGGAAAAACAGTTCAGGAGGTTAGCAAATTCCAAAAAACAAGTTTTTTAAAGCCCAAACACAAACATTACCAGCGTGGTTGGATAAGTTTAAAAAATTGAAAGAGGGGTATGTGACAGAAGCAGCGATATTAGGAAATAGCCCGAAGCTGTAAGGATGGGGTCAAGAAGGCAAAGGCTCAGAATGAGCTGAGCTTGCAATAAATGCCAAAAATAACAACCACCACAAAAAAGGCATTGGGGGAAGAAGAGGAAAGTCAAGGAAACAGTGGGTTCGCTGCTTGGAGCAGAAAGCGAGATGGTAATGGACAACACAGAAAAGGCTGGACTGCTTAGTTCCTATTTTGCACCTGTCTTTTCACAAAAGGAAATTGTGGCCTAATTTTTCAGAAGGTGCATGTGGGGAGTGGGCAAAAGAGACACGCAAGTCGAAATAGGCAAGGCAGTGGGGATAGAGCATCTGCCTGCTTTGAATGAACTCAAGTTCTCCTGGGCTGGATGAATTACATCTCAGGGAGTTAAAGAAACTGGTGGATGTGATCTCGGGGCCGCTGACGGTAAGAGCTTTGAGAACCCCTGGAGCACAAGGAAAGTGCCAGAAGGCTGGAGAAGAGCAACATTATTCCTATTTTTCAAAAAAGGGGGGGAAAGCAGACCCAGGAAACTACAGGGCAATCAGCTTGACATCAGTTCCTGGGAAAACCGTAGAGAAGCTTGTCAAACAGTGCCTCTGAAAGCACTCAGAAGGGAACAAGGTGATTGCCAGAAGCCAGCATGGAGTTGTTGAAGACAGGCTGCGCCTGACAAACCTTACCACTGTTTTTGACAAAATGGCTGGATTAATAGACCAAGGGGATGCTGTGAAGGTATGCCTAGATCAGTGTTGCCCAACTTGGCAACTTTAAGATGAGTGGACTTCAACTCCCAGAATTCCCCAGCCAGCACTGGGCAGGGAGTTGGACTAGATTACCTCCAAAGTCCCTTCCCACCTTATGATTCTACGATCTGCCTGTATTTATCAACTCCATTCCCTCAGACGTTCTTCATTCAGATCTCTTATATTTACTTATTTTTTATTTATTCATGTATTTATTTATGTAATTTCTCTGGCTGCCCATCTCAGTCCAAGTGACTCCAGGTGGCGAACAATATCCTTCCCCAATCCCTTAATTTCTCATACACTCAACCGATCTCATTTGTTTTCCATTCCATTTGTTATTTCACGTTCTCGACCATTACTCCTTTCATATTCCAAGTCACAATCTTCCATGTCATGTTCAGCGTTAGATGGGCCCATAGACATTGATTATCACACCCAGCGTGGCTTTGGTAAATTGAGGCTTTCACACATTTTAGGAAAATAACTCAAGTTATCAGCTTGAGTTGCATCTACATCACATAACACCCATTTCTGTTATTTCCATACCAGGGACTTATAGTGTCTTCACAGTGTCATCCAACCATTGTAAGCAATAGATTACATGGTTAATGTCTACATTACTGTTATTTTGGATGACTTTAGAAATCACTACAGGTAGTCCTCGTTTAGTGACTGACTTGTTTACTGACCGTTTGCAGTATGACAGTGCTGAAAAGGTCACTTTGTGACCAGTCCTCACATTTACGACCTTTGCAGGTCTGTAAAGCAAAGGAAAGCTGAAGTAAGATCATAAGCACAGTTGTGGTTTCACTTAGTGACCTCTACATTTAATGTTGCCGGTCCAATTTGTGGGCTCTTCCTCATGCCTACGCTTTTCTCCAGTCCATGGTGGCACCAAAGTTTGTTGGCATTGCTCTCATTGGTTGAGTTGATTGACAGGGCACACTAGACAAACCAAGCAAACTGTGATAGCTTAACAAATGTGTAATCAATATTTAAGATTTCCTTATCTTGAGTACACTGGCCTTCTATAAGCCAACACCGTCCAGGTTGGTTGGGACTGCAGTGTACAGATTTCCCTGCCGTGCTGGCTCAGATGTAGTCCCAATGCATCTGGAGGGCACCAGGTCGGAGAACGGAGATGTAATTTTCCAAGAATGCCAGGGTGTGCAATTCACACACAGAATTAATCGACCTTAATTCAGTTCTGCATTTCAAATACATCTGAAGAGCAAACAACTGCTTGGCTTTTAAATCAATGGAGGGCGTGGGCGTCTTGCCCCTGGGCAGGACACACGTCAGAGAACCACAGCAACACCACAACCCCAAGGAATAACATCTCTAAGATATTCAGGGGAAATATCAGCAAAC
The DNA here is from genome assembly GCA_030867105.1 of Liasis olivaceus. Taxonomy (NCBI): domain Eukaryota; kingdom Metazoa; phylum Chordata; class Lepidosauria; order Squamata; family Pythonidae; genus Liasis; species Liasis olivaceus. Next base: position 20,570,104 of record CM061356.1, read on the forward strand.
ATAAGGCTCACCTCACAATGAGATGGGGATTCAGGTTAAAAGCATTAGGGAAATGAAGCATTCTATGCTCAGCACTGACTAAGAGTCATTAACTAAACGATTCTTTTAGTTTATTATAATAAATGAAATTATAATAATGATAATAAATGGAATTTATTGGAGAAATCCAGTAAATAATAATAAAATTTTGGATGCAAAATGTTTTAGATATATTTATAGTTTTCATGTTTTCTGTAAGTCACCCAGAGTCCCCTATTGTGGGGGAGATGGGCGGGGGAGAAATCCAATAAATAATAATAAATAATAATAATAAATAATAACCCATCTCCATCATTCATTGGGATGAAAGGCAACAAACAGAATTGAAAATAAAGCTGCCCGTTCTGGTCACCACATAGGGGTGTCCGCAGGGAGGGGTCACAAAGTCCTGACGGCAGCCCTAACCGTGCATGTAAAAAAGGGGGGGGTCCTTCGGTCACATGGTTATGGCTGCCATCTTTTTGACCCCCCGTGGACCCCCCTGTCACCACACCTGAAAAAGGAGCAGGGAAAGGGACAGAAAAGGATGTTGACTCAGACCGAAGATAGGTAAAGGCAGGGGATCTCAAAGTGTGGTCTGGGCACCCTGGGGGTCCGCAAAGTGAAATAAATATTTTAATGTTTCTCGGTTTTAATTTCTAATTTGGTAAATATTGATAGACATAGCCCACATGAACCAAAGCTTTTTGGGGTCCTCCATCATTTTTAAGAACATAAAGGGGTCCTGAGACCAAACTTTAAGACAGTGTTCCTCAACCTTGGCCGCTTTAAGCTGTGTGGACTTCAAGTCCCAGAATTCCCCAGCCAGCTATGCTGGCTGGGGAATTCTGGGAGTTGAAGTCCACACAGCTTAAAGCGGCCAAGGTTGAGGAACACTGACGGGGGGAAGATATAATTCAGGGTATGGAAAATGTGGACATAGGTAAGTTTTTCTTTCACCGTATTAGAACTTGGAACTATGCAATAGAAAAAATGAACAGATTCAGGACCCCTGTAAGGCAGGAACCACAGGCAGCTAAATTATGGAACCCCCTACCCCTAACCATGGATGGCCACCAAACTGACTGAGATTCAGGCTATCAGTCGCGACTAGGCTCCATTGCTAGTCTAGACTCATAAGTAGCCGACCTGAAATGCATCTGGGCTACTTATGATGGGCTACTCATCAAATTTGCAGATGACACAAAATTGGAAGGTCTGGCAAACACCCAGGATGAAAGAATGACATTGCAATCTAACCTGGACAGGTTGGAGGACTGGGCTGAAAGGAACAAGATGTCCTTCAACAGGGAGAAATGTAAGGTAGTACATTTGGGGAGGAAAAATGTAGGGCACACATACAGGATGGGGGACTCATGGCTTGGAAGCTCTACATCGGAGAAAGACTTGAGTGTGGTCATAGACAACAAGCTGAACATGAGCCAGCAGTGTGAGACAGCTGCTAGGAGGGCCAATGCAGTTTTGGGCTGCATTAGGAAAAGCATTATATCAAAGACGCGGGAAGTCATTATTCCCCTCTACTCTGCACTAGTGAGACCACACCTGGAGTACTGTGTACAATTCTGGGCACCACATTTCCAGAAGGATATTGACAGGTTAGAACAGGTTCAGAGGAGGGCAACAAAGATGATACAGGGACTTCAGGACATGTCCTATGAGGACAGGCCGAAGGAACTGGGGCTGTTCAGTCTGGAGAAAAGAAGACTGAGGGGAGACATGATAGCAGTGTTCAGGTACATAAAGGGGTGCCATAGGGAAGATGGTCAGGAACTCTTCTCCATGGCCACAGAAACTAGGACCAGAAATAATGGGTACAAACTGCAGCTACCTAGATTTCACTTAAATATAAGGAAAAACTTCCTGACAGTTAGATCTGTACAACAGTGGAACAGTCTACCTACGGAGGTTGTGAATTCTCCATCTCTGGAGGTTTTTAAGAGGCTGGACAGTCACCTCTCGGGGATGGTTTAATTGGTTTCCTGCATATTGCAGGGGGTTGGACTAGATGATCCATGTGGTCCCTTCCAACTCCAAAATTCTATGATTCTATGATTCTATGATCCATCACTGTGGAGCATGGAGCACTGGACTAGACGCTCATCCAGCCTCCGGGCATAAGTCACATCCTCTGCTTAAAATGTGGCTTTCACGTGGCACGTTGAACCTCGGATGAGTTGACCTCATTTCTCCCTAGCATTCTGGGCCAACCCAACCTATATAGTAAGTCTAGGTCAAGCGAGCCAAGAGAACTGGTTTCACTGAACGAAAATAGGTAAACATGTTGTGAGAACCCACACCTCTGGTTTAAGGGAAAGCTGACAGATGGCCCAGATACCGCCCGCCCCCACAGTTCAGAGCACACAGGTGGTGAGCAAGGAATTCAGCTGCTCTTCCCTCTAGAATGAAAGGTATGGCATTCAATTCAAATGACAATTATTCCCGTACAAATTAATTACCATATACAAATCTGATGCAAATCTGAAGCCTATCTTCTTCTTTTTTTTGCCATGTGTCAATGGTCACCTTGTGGGAGGGCATCTCCAACCGCGTCGGGAGAGAAATTTGGATGCACATCTATCTAATTCTGCACAGTTTAGCAAAACGTGAACTGAAACTTAATTATGAGTCAAACGTTGCATTTCCCAAATCAGCATTGCCAAAAGTACAGCCTAGGTCTTGCTTCAAAAATGAATAAGGGAAAAGAGTGTGTGTGTGTGTGTGTGTGTGAGAGAGAGAGAGAGAGAGATCAGAGGGGAAATGGTTGCAAAATGGGCCGTATTAGGCAAACTCGCCAAGAAAAATGCAAAGGTCAGGAGAAATATGCACTTACACGTTTTAGCGCAAACGAATACATCTGAAGTGTGCTGAGATTTGCAAAATATGGAAAGGGAGGAAAATTCATACTGTATTCAGTCGCTTTAAAAAAGTGGTATTTTTTAATCTATAGCGGTGTTTCTCAACCTTAGCCACCTTAAGATGGGTGGACTTCAACGCCCAGAGTTCCCCAGCCAGCCATGCTGGCTGGGGAACTCTGGGCGTTGAAGTCCACCCATCTTAAAGTGGCTAAGGTTGAGAAACACTGCTCTATAGTCATCTACTTCTGTGGCTAATTCAGCTCCAAAATAAACCATGCACAAAACATATTTTTAGCCACAAATGCTAAAGGGAGGGGCACATGTAAGTGCTGGGTGCCCATTGCTGCAGCAGTTCAGTTGGTGAGCAGGACCAGAGGGTGACCGCCTGCAAGGGAGGCCAACAGGACTGCTCGCTGGGCACCGAAGCATCCCGTCCATCAAGCGGCAACAAGGAAGCAAAAGCAGAAGGAACAGGGAAGCCGGGGGGGGGGGGGGGGTGAGCAGAGGTGGAGCGAAGTCAAACAGGTTCTGCTGCTCCCCAAAGCCGTCTTTGGTATGTCACCAAAATGTGAATCACTTACCTCCCTATCTCTGCATGTTCATAAAAGGAGCAGTCGCCGCGGAGGTGGGGGGGGAAGTAATGAAGCAAAAGAGCACAACCAGCAACATGGGAACTATCGAGGCAGCTGAGAAGCCCAGGGGGAAAGGAGAGGCCACGGGGGACATGTACAACGATGACACCGACTTCCCTTCGTTGCCTTCCCACCTCTACAATAAACTGAATCCTAAATTTACCCCACGAGAAGTGAAATCAGCCAAGGATTTTACCTAACCTGGTTAAGCGTATCACGAGAATGCAGGCCCTGAGTCAAGCTCAAGGTCCATGTAATCCTCACTGAGATCGTGCGAAGCCGTTGCTCTCCAGATGTTGGGGAACTCCCCACAGCTCAAGCCAACGGGGCTAACATCTGGGGAGACAGAGTTCAGCCGTCGAAGGAGCCCACGGGCTCCCTGTCCCCGCTCCTATTAAGCTAGAAGGTGGTCTGCTTGTTTCGTGGGCCAGTTAGATTCCAGTTATCGTGGACCGCAAACTGGGTTTCATCAATTATTTAGCAATGTGTTTGGCCGTGGCTGCTTATTCAATTGTGGCTTATAGTAATCATTTCTAACGTGCACATCTCAGCATCCGTTCGCATAATGACATTCCAGTCCAGTGAGTGTCCTCTCTTTGCCCTGGTTCTGTCGGGCAACGTAGAAATGGCACATCCTTCTCGAACTCCAAGGTGCCGCTTCTGATCCATCCAACGCTGTCAAGACAGAAGCTGCTCTCCTGGTTTTATGGAAAGTTCTTCCTCCTTGGAGCTCCCCATCCCTTCCCAGGGATCCAAAGCTCACCAAGAAAGGGCGAACAGCATAGCTTTATAGCTTTCATAGGCTGTTTATGGGCTCCAAGGAGCCGAACCTGACACTCTGCACATAGCTGGGACTACCACTCCTAGAATTCCCTGGGAGTTGCTCACCCAATCTAGAGGCCACCAGGGAAAGTCCATATAGCCCTGTGGCCCACTTCAGCAAGATCCTTCTCCTAGCGTGTTCATCCAAGCTGTCCCGTCAGTCAGTGGGTGGAACAGCACAATCCCATCTAAGAATTGGAGTGTCACCCTTTAGGGCAGACCTCCATATGGTGTCTGCAGTTGCCAACCCTCCCAGCCTTCTGGAGCCACCCAGAACATCTACTGAGATTAAGAGGAAGCCGGAAGTCTCTGACATCAGAGCCTGGCTCAGCCAGCTCCAGAAGATGTTATCAGCAAACAACAGAAAGGCAGCATCTCCTCTCTGGGCGGACAACACTGAGGTTGGTTGTCTCATGAGAACATTCCAGCACAGAAGGGAAGACGCTTCCCTCAGGAATGAACATGTCCCAGCAGCCGAAGAATTAAAAGGACAAGGAGGCTGGAGAGAAGGACTAATGGTGCATCCAAGTCCCGCCTTGCCCCTTGCAAAGCTTGGGGAACCATGCAGATAAAAAGCCCCGGGTCCTTCCTCAAAGTTTAATCCTTTCTCTCCTGGTTCTAGGAGCTTAGAAGATGCTCTTCTAACCTCCCAGGAGGGTTAGAAGCTGCTCTTCGAACTCAAGGTTAGTTATCTGAATAGTGCAGCCAAGGCCCCCCAAGGAACTTGACAGAACTGGAAGAGGCTCAAGTATGCCAACTTCTGGGACTCCAACATGGGCACCTCCCTTGGTGCCTGTCAGACATCCTGTCTCAGTGTTTCTCAACCTTGGCAACTTTAAGATGGGTGGACTTCAACTCCCAGAATTCCCCAGCCAGCCATGCTGGCTGGGGAATTCTGGGAGTTGAAGTCCACCCATCTTAAAGTCACCAAGGATGAGAAACACAGCCCTATCTCACCTAATTTTTCTTCTTTTTTAAAGTATTAATATGAAAAATAACATTAAATGGGATGCTGACATATTTTTATATCTATATAGTTTTTATTAAAACTTATAAAAAAGATGATAAAAACTAATATAAAGTAAAGAAGACAAGAGAAAAAGGAAGAAAGCAAAGAGAAAGCCGAAAGTGCAAGGAAAGAAGTGCAATTCTATTTTAACTTCTCTCTCTAAAGTTACATCATCATCTTCTTTCTATAATCTGCCCTGTCTAATCACCAAAACCATAAATCACAAGTTCTTTTTTTAATATGTTTACGCAAAAAGTCCATAAGAGGTTCCCAATAAATGTAGATAGTGTCTTTTCTCTAACCAAAGAAGTCAGTTTATCCATCTCATCAAGATCTGTCAATGTCACCAACCCTTCTTCCATAGGGGGTGGTGTCCCCTCTTTCCACCTCTGGCCGTGGGGCACCGACATAGACGAAAACGAAGCGCCCGTCCCCAACATTGCCTCAGTTTCTAAAAACACCTCTGAGCCCTATTGGACCTGAGACCTTCTTAGAAAATAAAAGTGCTATAGAGCAGGGGGGCCCAAACTCTTCAGCTCTTCAACCCCTTCATGAAGTTTCAGATTGTTCATCGACCCCCAAACATTTATTATATGAACATAATTTAATACTACTTTAACTAATAGTACTACAAACACTGTTACTATTAATAATAGAGACAACTCATGGCCGCCCTCGCTGGCGACTGACCACCCAGCCCTGGGGAACACTGTCTCGCCACTAGTCACCTCACCTTCAGGACTAAGGACTGGCATGGAGCTCTACAAGACCCCAAAAGATTCACTGACCCCAATTAACCTTCCATCATTTACTGACCACGTAGACCCCCAGCCATTTACTGACTCTCTTTTGACCCCCCAGCCATTTATCGACCCTTTGGATAGTCCCATTGACCCTTGGGGGTCAATACTGACCACTTTGAGGAACCCTGGTATCGAGCTAAAACTCAGGCCTTAAACCAGCCTGGAAATGAGAAGTCCAAACAGGCAAAGATCAGCAGGACTGAGTATCTGGGAGCCCAGAAGGCATGAGAGGAAGCAATCTCAACAGCACAGAATGAGTAGAATAGGGTGTCTTCTAGTACTTGATTGTTTTAGGAATGGCCCATGACAAGTCCTTAAAAGTATGGTGGATGGATGCTCAGTGGATCCACTGAAGCATGCTCAGTGGATCCAAAGGACTGGGAATCTCTGCTTTAGCTCTTGACTATCAAATTTGCAGACCATCTCTACTCACCATGTGGATTTTGCATTGTGGTGCTCCTGGCCACACAGCATATGCTTAAAGACACACACAGGCACAAATACGTAAAGCAAAATCTCCTTCCCAAGACAGTTTCTTCTACCTTTGAAAAGGTAGGAGACTTCTAAAATTTAGGAAACTTCTAAAGTTGATGCTTCCCTGAAAATTCTATCCACTAGATCAGTGTTCCTCAACTTTAGCAACTTTAAGACGGGTGGACTTCAACTCCCAGAATTCCCCAGCCAGCCTGGGGAATTCTGGGAGCTGAAGTCCACCCGTCTTAAAGTTGCCAAGTTGGAAAAACACTGCTCTACACTATAAAGTTCTAATCCGATTCTGACACATGTAATGTGCCATTTTATTAAGATAATTTAATAACTGGTTTCCCACTATACAGTACACTAAGCCTGGTTGTGTTCACAGTGTCCTCTGCCCAAACCAACTAATCGCAGTGTGTTTTCACACAATGGCCTGGGTGACAGAACATGCTAAGATGCACAAGGTACCAACCCCATTTTAACCTAGTCTAACATGCTGTGTGAATCCTACAGCTTTTCCGTTGGAGGACACCCTCCTGTTGGCTCGGCCCTCAGAGTCTTTAAGAAGAATTGGATGAAGTTTTACTTAGTCAACTAACAGCACTATCCTAGGTGCGTGTTTACTTGGGAGTAAGTCCTGCTTGGTTCTACAGAGGTCCCAGGTCAATGTTTTTTTAAGATGGCAACCTACAGCTAAGAGCCAGATGTTCTGTCCTTGTTCATCACCATCAGCAACTCCTCACCTGGCATGACCACAACCTCCCTCTCCAACTCTCTGCCCACGCGATGTTTGTAGAAGTCCACCAGACATCAGGGGAAAACTTTAAAAACCAGAATAGAAAGAACCGGGGGAAGATTTTCAGGCTCATTAGATGAGAGACACAGCAAACTTTCTTTATCAGGGCATTTGGGATTTGAAATGGTTGCCCCCATCAACGTGGCTACCTGCATAGTCCAAAAAAGCCACTGATTTGATGGCCAACTGGCAAGATTTTTTTTTAACACTTAAATATTTTATTGGCAAAGTATGACAACCCGAAGATATGATGAAGTACAACCAAAAATATAGCATTGCTAATATAATCAAAAAGAATATTCAAAATAGTAATTAACTGAGTGACATTTGAAGAAACTAGATATACCCATAAATATTAATATGGCTCAACCCTTTAACATATTATTAAAACTAGCTATATAGACCATCTATTGCTCCATCTTCTCAGTTTTGTTTTTTCAGCACAATAATATTTATATAATGCTTAAATTCTTAATATTCTGTTTTTGGAATATTAACTCCAGATGCTTTGGAGTAATGTCTATAGATAAATGGATATTCTATCAATATTAATTAGAGTTTTGGATACAATATTAATGTTACAAGCACTATGATTATTTAAGCTTTTCTTCAAAATTAAATATCACATGAGGAAGGAATGAGAAAATAAAGGAAGCGTAAACATCAAAGTATTTGTTTTATAATAAGGGTTTGGATCTTAAGCTAAATTACTTGATATTAAAGTCTCCATCATGTTATTACTTGGGGTGTGTATATATGTTTGTATGTATATATGTATGACTATGGATATATGTGTTTTTATACATGTTGGTAAAGGAAATATTGTAAGCGAGCCAAACAGAACAAGTTTAGCGAATTTGAAATACTAAAAAGATAAAAAAGGCAAGAAAGAGAATTGAAAAATTGGGGGGGAAAGCTGTTGGGTTTCTGACTTCTCCCCTTTTTATGCATCTGCTAGTTTGCAATATTTGCAAGAATTCAGGCCCCCTTAAAAACCAGTTTGTAGATGATTATGTTTGCTGTGCTGTGTGACGCGTTGCATGTAAGGGAACCATCCTTGTTTCAGCAAGAATTATTGTTTTCATCCTGCCTTTGTTTCAGAAGCTCAAGGCACTGTACCTACCATGCCCTCCTCCCACTTTTTCCTTCAACAACAACCCTGTGAGGTAGGCCATCTATCTTAGCAACCCAGCTCAGTCTTTTTTTAATTTTTCTGGGCATGAGAAAAACTCACAGATCAAGCCCTGGAAGAAGCAGGATTTTTATTTTCCGAGAAAAATCAGTCAGATGAAGGACACAGCCTGGAAGACTTCAACGGAGGTGTCTTCAGAGCACCAAGCAGTGGACCTGCATTAGATATTCAAGCATGCCTGGCTTCTCACAATACACTAAGCAAAATCCAGGGGAATGAAACACCACGGCTATATACCCGAAACATGTAACTAACCATGTTTTGGCTGCCTTGTTTACACAACATGGTGAGACACGGTGGGCTCCCTCGATGTGCTGAACCCCAAACCATCCTACCCCATGGTTCAAGGTGCTGCGTGAATGTAGATAATGTTCAGTGCCTGAGTTCAGGGGGTTGTGTGAACATGGCCAATGAATGGCAGATGCTGCCCGCTGCTCCATAGCTAGAAGGTCTCTGGGGCCCAGAAGGTCTTTCCTACCATCAACCCCCCGAGTCTCTTGGCCGGCCTGCCGCCGAGGACCAGCACCGTCCACACAGCCACGGGGAGAACAAGTCCGCGAAAGCCGCTCGGGTCCTTCCCGCCTGTCTTCTTCTCTCCTAAAGTGTTGGCTGTAAACTCCCTGGTAAACCACCTCTTTGGAAAGGAGATTCCTACCACTTCCAAGCTAGCTTTAAATCGATTTGACACATCAGTGGGTCGATTTGATTTGTGGAATCGGATCAACCCAAACTGATCTGGACTCTCAGATCACTTGCTCGTTATACACGCTTCGGTGGAATGACTCTGACCAGGTCTGATGATCAAACGTGGTCTGAATCCACTGGGACATAGGAAGCGGACTGAGTTTCAGAACCCGTCTGAATGCTCCGGTTGGCGACAAACTGCTTTGCACAGATGTAAGTTATATCACAGACAGGGAAGCAGCTAAATAAATGGATATGTTCATCCTTCACGGCCCACGTTTCCCCCCACTAAACCTTTTGGGATCCGTCCATTAGAGTCTGCTGTGAAAAGGAGGGTGCAAGCGCTCCGGCAGTTGTACAGAGGCCTCGGCCGTAGCCACAAGGAAGATAAATAGAACGGGACGGGTTAGCAACTGACTGGGACCTCCTCAGAGCGCATGGGATGTGCCGCTATTTATTTTATTCAGGACCTTTTTAAATGCATATTCTTTGCAGCACGCACTAGCTTTGGGGGGTTTTTTTGAATTGTGTGAGGAATTCCAACACAAAACTGAGCCATAACCCTGGGTCCATTCATTTGAGAATTTGCAGGGATGTGCTCAGAGGAAAAAAAATAGATTATTTCCTTTTCTCTTGAAAAGGATTTTGATGCCACCGTTCCTCAAGGAGATAGAGATGCCTAATTGGTTGCCCCCCCCCCATTTTTTTTGACAACAACCGCACGAGGTAGCCTGCTGTACCTGATTCTAACTTGCACAGGACACCCTAGACTAGGGTCCTTTCTGAGGTTGGGTCGCTTCTGGCTCAACCAGGGCACCTGCAGGGGAGTCAAAAAGGTCAAAATGGCAGCCATGATCACACAGTTGAAACCTTACCTCTTTCCATGTACATCACAATGCACACAAACAGGAGCAGGGCTTCCATTGTGCCCTTGTGCTCCACCATATTGACTCTTTTGACCCTCTGCGGATGCCCCTGGGCTCCACAAGTGGGAAATCTGCACTGTGAAACAAATCGTTGCTTCAGTCACAATATGGTTTATTGGTTGGAGCGCAGTATGTTCTGCGAACCCAGCAACTGTGTTTTGTTAATGCAACACACTTAACGTTCATTAATTAGTCTATACTGTAGTTTTGACTTGTGCAATAGCTTGGGCATACCTTGAAACAGGTAGCTTGGGTTCACACAACAATGCTAAGCCACAAAACAACTAACCAATGTAAAAACCAACGAAGCTTAGCATGTTACTCAAATGCACCTTCTAGGTCTTTACTTGACTTCATTAAACATACTCTGTGAACTTCACAGACCTACGAAGGTCGTAAATGAGAGGATTGGTCATAAAGTGACTTTTTCATCACCTGCGAACGGTCGCTAAATGAGGTAGCCACTAAGCCAGGTCTGCTTGTATTATTCATCATCAATGCATATCATAAGTAATAAAATAATATCAACCAAATAAAAGTGAGAGATCCATCTTGAGAGCTTCCAAACTAATAGAACTGGGCATTGCACTGGGAAAGTTAGAACTCCTCCCTCCCTCCCTCCCTCCCTCCCTCCCTCCCTCCTTCCTTCCTTCCTTCCTCCCATTCATTGAGACCCATTCCATCCTCCCTTCCCTTCCCTTCCCTTCCCTCCCCTCCTTTGGTTTTTTGTCTCTCCAGGGACAAGCACAGAAAATATTTCACAGCGACATTTTTTTAAAAAAACTTCCCTATAAATATTTGGTTGCTTTTAATCCCCCCACGTATTGCTGCTCCAGCCTTGATCCAAAACTAGAATTAAAACTGCCAGGTAGAAATGCTGCCCGAGAGATGTTCCTGAAGGGTGTCCTGCAGCCCCAGGGGGCGGGGGGCAGTTTCTGCAGGAAGAAATGCAGCTGGGGGAGCCCTTGGGGTGGATTTTGCAGGAGGCAGCAGCCTGGAGGAGAATTCAGGCGAGGAAGCCAGCTTTGCAGGGGCGAAAAGCACCCTTGGGAAAACTTTTTTTCAGGAGCACATGCAGCCGGGGGTGGGGGGTTGCAGGAGGAAACCTTGCCCCCAGGGAGGGCAGTTGTCCTTCTAGAAGAAAATGCAGCCATAGCCAAATCACAGCCATTGTGCGGGGGGGGGGGGGGAGCAACTAAGGAACCCACCCCAGGATTCTTCCTAGCAACCCATTTGTGCAAACGGCTCTTTTTGCATAGGATGCTGTTTGTGCTGTGCGAAACACAAGGCTGGGGTGATTTGTGCAAGAGACACAAAGGCTGGGAATCGAGTCAAGAGGGCAGCATTTGTCAGGAAGAACTGACAGGTCCAGGAGGAAGAATTCGACACCCCTCTCTCCTCCCATTCTCGCTGAGGTACACCTGGATTTGCAGTCACAAAGGTGCTGAGAACATTTATTGTACTGCTAGCATTACTGATTTTCTGACATAAGCTACTCATAGTCCGAAGCATTAAAGCAACTTAAAAACTTCTGAAACAAATACCTAAATAAATGACTCCGTCTTCAATCTCAACAAGTAAAAAGAGAACATTTGATTCAGGGAGAAAGGAAAGGGTATGATCGCAGAAGAAAGCGGGCAATAAGGTTTCCTTGCATACTGCTTTCCACTGGCCGAGGCAAAGAAGGAGTTCGGCCAAAGCACAATAAGAAAAAGCTAAATTTTGAGGAGGAATGTGAGTTTCCATGGCTGGTGCAGAGGTATCAGTCCTGGTGCCCAGATTTAAGGTGGCCTAAAAACTTGTCTTTTGCACAGAACAGAAACCAAGAGGTCCAAGTCCCTTCCAGATATTGGACAGATATTCTTTGCAATGTATCCATAGATTTAAAATATTTGTAGGGCTGCCCATATTATATAAAACCACTCTGGGTGGCTAACAACAACTGAACCAGTAACAAAGGATAAAAATTTTTAAAACCCTTTCAAATCACCAAGCACCGTAACACTGAACCACAGATGCTGGGCTCACTTCCCCTCCCGGCCCGGCGCCTGGGGGAAAAGACAGATCTTAAAGGTCTTCGGGAAGGCAAGCAGGGTTGGGGCCCTCCGCACCTCAGGAAGAGGCGCATTGATAGGATAGGCACAGCTATGGCAAAGATGCGCTTCCTAGGTCCTGCCAGAGGACAACACATAATGGAGAGTACCCACCTTATCTGAACTGGCAGATACCCTCGGGGAGAGGTGGTCCTGCAGGTAACCTGGCCCTCTGCCATGCAAGGCTTTAAAGGAGATACCAGCACCTTAAACTGTACCTGGAAAGAAACTGGGAGCCAGTGCAGCTCATATGGCAGTGGTCTAATGTGGGTGTACTGAGGTGTATTCATAATTTTCCTTCCTTCCTTCCTTCCCAGCTGCACTTCCTGACGGTCTTCAAGGGCAGCCCCACGTAGAGCACATTGCAGTAGTCTACTCAGGAGCTGTTTAAGGCATAAGTGACTCTGAGCAGTGCCTCCTGTTCCCAGAAGAGGTGCACTTGGTGCACAAAACGAAGTTGTGCAAAAGCCCTCCTGGCTATGGCCGCCATCTGCTCTTCCAGCAGGAGGCACAAGTGCAGGAGGACGCCCAAATTGTGCACCCACTCTGTTTGGGGGAGTGGTATCCCATTGAGAGCTAATGATGGCAACTCTCCAGATCCAGGCGACCCCAAATCCCAGAGCCCTGGGAGTCTTGCTGGGGCTGCGTGCCAGTGGGTTCCTCCCCATCTGGACCCTCAGAAGCTCAGGTCAGCACCAGAATGGTGTCATCTGTCCGACCAGGGGTGGAGATGTTCAATGGAGTATCACCAGCACACTGATGATACTGCACCCCGTGCCATCAAATGACCTCCCCCTGGACTTCATGGAGATGTTGAATAGGAGGGGGGCAAGAATTAAGTTCTGAGGTGCCCCACAGAAGTGGGGCCTATGGCTTGATCTCTGCTGCTCCTCAACACCAACTGGAACCAGTCACAGAGGAAGGGGGAGAACCACCTCAATGGCCCAGCCGTGACTCCTAATCCAATAGAGGTTCTTCACCTCTTGTTCCCCTTTCCCCACCACTAGCGTTAAAAGCTCTTGTCCAAAAAGTTTCCGTCCGCTGGGGCTGTACCTGATTGGGGGGATCTGCTTGTCACAATGATGGCGTCGGGACATACGTTTGCAGAGTAACTGCCAACCATCAGTTGATAACCCTTTTTTAACAACAACTTTATTCAAATTTTAAACCAGAAAGAGGAAAACTAACAAGAGCTGATAACAAGATAAAGGAAGGAAAGAAAGAAAGAAGTATAAAGAAATGACTTCTGATTTTCTTTAGCAACAGCTATAGATATAGATTTAAATTGAACTCTTACTCTAGGGCAGTGTTTCTCAACCTTGGCAACTTGAAGACGGGTGGACTTCAACTCCCAGAATTCCCCAGCCAGCATGGCTGGCTGGGGAATTCTGGGAGTTGAAGTCCACCCGTCTTCAAGTTGCCAAGGTTGAGAAACACTGTTCTACGGTTGCCATATAACTTTCATTAAGTTTTTCCCATTTAGTGGGGAAAAACGCGCAAGAGAGCCAAAATCAGTGGACGTAATCGATCGATGCGCAAAGCTCACTGCTCGGCAAAAACTTTTCGGCAGGCCAAAAAGGAACAAGGGCCGGTCCTCTCTCTGCCTGGGGGAAAGTGGGGCATCGCTTCAGGCTTTGGGGGCCCCCTCATGGTGCTGACATGATCTTCCACTATCTAGACGGAAGCCCCCAGAAGCAATTGCTGTGATGCAGCCCGTGGGCCAGGATTGCTTTGGGGAGAGCGATGGGCCTCTGCAAAGCCTTGCAGGCCGGCACCTCAGCTTCAGGGGGGCCCCAGGGGCCGGGAGCAGCACCCCTCTGGCGACAGCCAGGCGAGCCCCACACAGGGCTTCCTGCCACCCGCCTTGGGAGAGTCCCCATGGCAGGAAGGAGGACCTGTTCAGCTTCTCTGGTTAGGAGACATTGCGTGTGGCTGGAGCAAGGATGTGTCTGGACACATAGAGGAATAAGGGTGGGGACAGAGGAGGAAGCAAGGCAGTGGGGCGTCCTAGAAGGAGGACGAAAACAGAAGCACAGAACTGGGCTTGGCCCGCCGGCAGTCGGGCTGCGCCTCCATCGGCACGGGTTGCACAAAATTGAGGCTTCCCTCTGGCAGGCATTTTGGGCGAGGGCCCGGATTAGCTCCAGCGAGGCACGCCAGCCGGAGCCGGTTCCAAAAGCTTGGAAACGCTCTGCCACTGCCTCCCCGGGAGCCCCTTGTCAGGTCACAAAAGGCTTCGTTCAGGAGAGCTGTCAGATTTAGGACTGCAAAAGGGAAGCATGCGAAGTCTTTCCTCCTCGGAGCAGGGCAGTGGCTGAAAATCTAGCCCAGCAAGAAAAGGACTTAAAAGTCTCCCAAGTCAGGGTTTCATTCACATTTGCTCTCCATTTTAGAGTTATACCAACACGCCTAAGAAATTGCCCCCATCGGTACCATGCCTTCCTGGCAGGGTTTATGGACTACGGACATATAACGTTTTGATATTTCTCTTTACAATTATAAACTGGCTCCCGCTTAGAAGACTTTTTAAATAAAAGAGAAAACGGCAATATTGTTGCTTCTTTGTTGTTGTTGATTCTGTAATGATTACTCTGATCTTTGTTACTTTTTATCTTTTAAAAATCTTTGTTACTTTTAATGTGGCAACGTTTCCACTTTTAAATAAAGTCTGATGCACGGAATCTCCAGATTAAACTTATTTTTATTGGCCGGGTACCACGGTGTTTTAACCGGGTGAGTTTAGTCTAGCAGAAGGATTGACGCAGAAAGCTAAGCTTGTTTCATTTTAATCTTGGCTAGTTTTTTGTAGTATGTCATTCAAGTCCAGCTCCTCCAGTTCATTTAGAATTCAGGGAACAGGGTCAATCCAGAAAATGAGTTAAAAGGAGATTTCATTTTCACGCAACATACTTAGCTACGCTAAAATGGGAGGGGGGTAGGCTGTAAGTCAGGGAATCCAGCCCCTGATTTGGGGTGGGAACCAGCCATCCTCTAAGCCAGTGTTGTCTGACTGGCTGGGGAATTCTGGGAGTTGAAGTCCACTCATCTTAAAGTGGCCAAGTTTGGACAACACTGCTCTAAGCCGTTATCCAGGACTTATTGCTCTGGGTACAATGCAGCCCCCCTGAATCCAGCTTTAGGGTTTAGCATGCTGTGTGAACCAGGACTCCTGTATCACCCCTGCTGATATGCAGATGGAAGGGCACCGATTGCTTCAGTGCAGGACAAATCAGAGCCAAACTGCGTCTGATTTCCACAGTACAGTGTGAAAAACAGATGGCTGTACCTGCAGACGGGTGACGGCGTTATCTATTCTCTCATGTTCCATCAAGCTGATGCCAACCCTTAGCAACCACATAGATAGATGGACCTTCTCCACGAGTCTATTCTCAGAGCCCAGCTGCAAATCTGAAATCGCTCACATGATCAATGAATTAAAGAGGAAAGGGGTGTTATAAATCACTGCACTCCTCACTGCTACAAGACAGAGAAAAAATACAGTGGAAGAGAGGCCTCTAAAGCATCCATAGGCATGATAGCTCAATGTAAATACAGGTAGTCCTTGACTTACGACCACAATTGGGACCAGAACTTCCATCACTAAGCAATGCAGTCATTAAGTGAGTCGTATTCAATTTTACAACCTTTTTGCCATGGTCATTAAGCAAATCCGGCTTCCCCCATTGACTTTGCTTGTCAGAAGCCTCGGGAAGGTTGCCAATGGTGATCATGTGACCCCGGGATGCTGCACCTGTCATAAATACATGCCAGTTGCCAAGCACCCAAATTTGGATCACATGACCATGGAGATGCTGTGATGGTCATAAGTGCAAGGACTGGTGGTAAGTCATCTTTTTCAGCACCATCGTAACTTCGTACGGTTGTTAAACGAATGGTCGTAAATCAAGGACTACCTGTACTATTTTTGTTAGCACAGCTGGCTTCCCCAAATGTGGGGAGTTTCCACCCTCCTAATCCCCAGTGAGCATCATTCTTAACTCATCTTATTTATTTCATAACTTAACTTAACTCATCTATCTTATTTCAGATACGAAATCCAGATTCCAAGGAAAACAAGAAACCTTTTTAAATTTTAAAAAAAAAAAGGCTTAATGGTCTCAGCATCCTTAAAAATATGAGGACCAGAAATAGTTCTATGATGCTCAGAGCTGTCTGGAGTGGAGTGTTGATTAAATTCAGCATCCCTCCATGCAAAGAAAATGCAACCCAGGACTCCTTTGGTGGTTTCCTGGATTCCTGCATCACAAACAGGTAACACCAGGCCTGGGAACTCGTCTCAGCAGCGAGGACAACAAGCCGGTTTTGCTCACCAGAGCCAGCGTGCAAAGCGGTTGGGTGTGAGGCCCATTTTAGACCTGACCTTCCTGTCTGAGGAGTGTTGCCACACTCACCATCACCCACCCGCCTCGTGACTGTTGCACACAGTCACGGATTTTCCTAAGAACCATCCTCGGAATCTGAGGCTCGGCCGGGAAAATTCTCAGGGAGAGAAGCCAGGCGGGCTCAATGAATCTGCTGGTTTCAGTTTCTCCCAGTTTCTCATTTTTGCAAATATGTCAAGTCTGGCTTGTGGAATTTGAAACTTTTTTTTTTAAACTTCACCTGAATATTTCCAGGTCTTTTGTTGCACATTCATTCATCTTTGGGTCCTTTCCTGATGCAAAAAACCGGCAATATTTTTTGCTAACAGTCTACTTTTTGGTGAAATGTGGAGAACTGCAAATTTCTCATGATGAATACCTTTTAGTTTGCGCATTGCATGAACATTCAAAACTAGGAAAATCTGCATTCATCTTATCTGAAGCTAAGAGAGCATCTTGATCCGTGTTTCTAATCCACACACACTCTGGAGAAGCTTCTCTCTTTCCAATCAGCAGGATTTCAGAAACCAGGAATTGCTTTGAGGGGGTCTCCCCAAAAACAGAGTTTCCAGTTAGCTTTCTGAGTAAGCTACAAGTAGCTAGGTTCACACAATATCCTAACTGTGGGGTGCTCAAACATTTTACAGACTTGGACTTTGAGGAACCCCTGGAGAACATCCTAAAAAGTAGGTAGGGCCGGAAGACGTGGATGTGGAAGAACAAAAATACTAAAAGTATTTGAATTGTATTAAATGAAATGTAATTCATAGGATTGTTCATGCATATTTATTTTTTCCATTGAATTACAGCTCTGTGACAGCTTTGGAAGGGACTCTCGGGAGGCCCCATGCAAGATTCAGCAGTGCCTTTTGGCTCCTAGACCTGACACTGGATCTCTGGACCCAGACATAAACTGACTGGGTGGATTCACACAGCTGGAGGAATCCTGGCTGGGCTTAGCACAGCACCCGAATCCGGGTTTCCTCGAGGCCCTCTGCCGCGCACCCTCTGTGAACGGACCCTTCTTCACGTGGGTACAAACCAGGAAATCCGGAAAGGCCATTACAGGCAGGGGTCTCTGCAGGGGGTGGTCAAAAAAGTCAAGATGGTGGCCATGACTGTATGCTCAAAGACAGAGCTTTGAACACACTGTTGCGGCTGCCATCTTGACCTTTTTGACCACCCCCTGTGGATTCTGGGCCCAACTGGCTGCAGGGATGTGTGAGAGGTGCCTACGTGGAAGTAGAAAAGCTTTTGCACCCCTAATTAATTTATTTACTACCATTAACATGTTTATTTATGCTCCCCACCGTGCTCCAGGCACTCACCCAGAGGGCAGCAGTTAATCACTGAATATAATATGCAGAGATTTAAAAGCAGCCATTGAAAAACACAGTTGCCACAATTACTCATTCCGAATAGGAAGGGTGACCCATCGTCCCCAAACTGCCCCCCTCCTTTCTAAAAATGCACTGATTTTTGCTCCTTCCCCCTCTCCAAGGGCAGGTGATTTGGGAATCCGGATGGCAGCTCTCTTCCTGGGCATCCTGCCCACTGTGTAAGACTCACCAGGGTGCCACCCTGTTAAGTGAGGCGCTGGGCAGGGGGAGAGTCACCAGCACACCTGGTCAGGACAGCCAGCAGCCAGCAAACAACTTTCACTTCTTTGTGGAGCAACAGGAAGAGCCACCTGGGCACGTATGTGCACCGGACGTGCCCCACAAGGAACTAAATCTCAGTTGGATCTGGGGCAGACACATCATAGTTACGAGTAGGTTGGGTTGAGGTTTATGTCTTCCTCTAGTTCAGGTTTCTCAACCTTAGCAACTTTAAGATGTGTGGACTTCAACTCCCAGAATTCCCCAGCCAGTCATGAGCTTTGTAACTTCCGTGGCCATTCTGTTGGAGACCTTGGGAAAAAATCTCCTACAAGATTTTTTTTTTAGAAAAAGGGAGAAAACAGAGAGAGGCTACCTTGAGAAGGGTTTAAGATCACTCTTTCCTAAGCCTCTAAATGTCTTGGACTGCAACATCCATTATCCCCAGCCCCCCTCTTCTGCAGCCAAGATGGGGACTGTAGTCCTTGGGTACCCGCAGGGCACCATCAAGAGCCAGCTGTTATTGTATTCAGCCATGGAACCAGGGCAGAAAGTACCTTTGACTTGATTTAAATTGCATCGGAATTTAATTAAAATGAAAAAATAATTTGCTCTTGAATCCTCTATTTCATAATTCCTTCCTTGGATCTCACTGGAAATAATTAATTCTGGGGGTTAATGAGGAACTGGAGAAAGATCCGTCCAGAGCAGGAAGCCTCCATCTTGGGACGGGCGGCCACATCTGGGATTTTGAGAGCAAGTTACGGGCACCGTGCAGCAGACTTGCCTGGCTCCTCCAGATCTCTCTAATGCTCAGAACCCCCCAGCTTATCTTCATCTGGGCTTCGACCAGCAACAAATTTCATTTGCTGCCTCTGAGATCCAAGTGGGGCTCAGGAGCACTTTGGGGAACCGAGATCCTGCGGGGGGTGGACCCTCGGCTCTGCAGCCTGCGGGCTTCTTGCTCGTTTATTTATCCTAATGCCAGGAATCTAAAAACGTGGAATCAGGTAGGGCGAGGGCCCGGTGGGTAGCAAGGGAAAAGTCACCAGCCAAGAGGGGCCCCCGGACGCCACTCTGGGGATTTTGATTCTGGGGATTCATGGTGTCCCCCCAGAGCTTGAGCTCCTGCGTGTCTGCCCCAAATCCAGGGGGGCCCCGTTCCTTGTTCCTTGGGGGGCACGTAGGGAGTGGAAGCCGTTGGCTGGCTGGTCGCGTGGCCCGGCCCTGCACAACAGGGGCCTTTTTGAATTGGGTGGCTTTACAAATCTCGTAAATGAAGATGAAGCCTGGCTTGGTCCACGTGTCACACTCAGCTAAGCTTAAGTGTGGTTTGGTAGACTATGGGTCAGCGTGTTGTGGGAAGCCAGCCTCTGCCCTGCCCTGCCCTGCCCTGCCCTGCTGTGGGACCCAGGCCAGCCTTGGGTTCCTCTGGCTGCATTTGGCTGACCCACCGAAATGTAGGTGGTGAACGACATTTTAAAAAAAACTTTTTTACAGTTTTTAAAAATGAGCCAGTGCTGGACTAGGAGTGGGGGAGCCGGCCCTGGTCCCCCTTCAGCCACGGAAGCTCCCTGGGGGACTTTGCGCCCGTTACTCTCTCTCTCAGCCTAGCCTACCTTGCAGGGTTATTGTGGGGATAAAATGAAAGTCTGATCTCTCTGTGTAAGCAGCTTTGAAAGGCTGGAAATGAGTGTAACAAAATCAGCAAAAGGAAATATACTGTATGGAAAAAATGGTCTGAGATCAAAAGCTATCAAGGGGAGCAAAAAGTGAGGGAGGAAGGTACGTTTCTGAAGATGTTTTAATTGTTTTTATGTCCAGCAGCATTGTTTGCTGCTGGAGCTGGGCGGCTGTGATTTATACTGAATAAATAAAATTAAACAAATAAAATTACTGGATCTAAGCTGTGTATTCTTGCAGGGAGGTTGCCAGGCTCCGATTGTATGGTTCTGACCTTTGCCACGCTGCAAGGGATTCCTTCTAACGGAAAGATGACTCAACATTCCTACCGACGCTACTCATTAGCTTGATTTAGGTTCCACTTTTCCTCCAGGAAAAGCGACGCACAGAGCGCTCCATCTTGCAATTTGGCCCAACAACAACCCTGCGAGGCCCCCCCAAAGTTCAGGATGTGGCCACAGGTGGAAGCCTGCCCGCATTCAGTCCAAATGTCCCAGGGATGCCTGTAATTAACTTCACCGTCAAACCGATTTCTCCGCATGATCTAATCATCAACGGGGCCAAAACCCTTCCTCTGCTGCTGCATTTATTCTGCAGATTAAAAGGACGGAGAGATTTATTTATTTCCTAGCTTTTTAGCCCTGCTCCTTTCCCCTCCAGAGAGAGATAAAGCGAAACCGAAAGAACAGAACAGAAGCGCTCTTCCATCCACGCAACCCACGTTCACTACCACCATTTGACTATCTAACTTCCAAATGCTTGGAGTTGGGCGGGAGGACTTTAGCACTTTAAAGCAGCGTTTTTCTCCCCAAGGCAGAAATAAGGGCCCAAAGGAGGCCCTCCCCCAGATCAGCAGGAGCAGCGTTTGCATCAGCGGGATTCATATGGGCCCCGTGCAAAAATGTGGGCTCCACCATCTGAGTGGCAGGCCTGTTTTCCCAGAGGGAATCCCCTAAGATGTCTCTTGCGCAGGGGGTCCAAGGCTCAGGCGGTGCATGTTGGATTCTGCAAAACGCCCGGGAAGTATCTTTGAATCCCGTTTTATAAAACAGTGTTTCTCAAACGTGGCCACTTGAAGACATGGCTGAAGGCACGGCTGGCTAGGGAATTCTGGGAGCTGAAGTCCACACGTCTTAAAGTGGCCACGTTTGAGAAACATTGATCTAGTGGAAAACATCCATGCTGTAAATAACACCTCCTGGAATCAAAGTTGGCTCCTGGGGACGCCATGAAACTTCACATCTGGGTAGTTTTCTTCGACAACAAGACAGAAGCAGGTCGCCCTTGTCTTTTTCTGGAATGGTTTTCAACCTCCCCATCTAACATGCATTCCTAGGATCCCTTGGTGGTCTCCCATCCAAGTGCTAACCAAGTCCAACCCCGCTTCGCACTGGGGGCCAGCCAAGGCCAGCTTTGCTTCAAACTAAAACATCATCCCTGACGAAGTCAGCCCGATTCCAGATTGTGTGCTGGGTGGGGCACCACAAGAAGTAGGAGTGGCCTGGGGAAAACATGGGCGGGGCCAAGGGAAAAACACACCCACACCCAGCCATGCACAAGTGGCCCCCGATTTGTGAACAGGCATCATTTTGCGCGAGACCCCCTGCCTATGGATGGAAGCCCCCCCAGCCCAGCAAGAATGCAGAACTGGGTTTTGATGGGCATCAGAAAAGTGGCACATCTCAGGGGCGTCCGCAGGTGTGGTCAAAAAGGGCCAAGGGGAAACGAATATTGAATATGGTAACTGCGGCAAGATTACAGTATGCGCCGAAACGGAAGAATAATGAAAGACCCACAGTGGAAGACTGGATTATAACATTGACGGAGCTCGCGGGAATGGCAAGGGTGAGCAGTTCGGCCGGGGAAAAAACGATAGACTTTTTTAAAAGGCCGGAAGCCTTCTGTGGACTTTTTTGCTGAGAGAAGAAAAGACGGAACGGATGATTTCTGGATTTGGGGATCCGACAGGGTTAAAGAGGGTTAGAATTAACAGGCAATTACTCGACAGAAAGAAGGGCAGAAGTCAAAATTCAGTGTCTTCTTTTCTTTTCTCGTTTCCTATCTTTTTTCTTTCTCTTCTTTTTCTTTTCATTTGCTACACTTTTATCGTATTGCAAAACTCGCATAAAAAATAAAAAGAAACTGGCTCTGACAGCCTACTTTTGATGTGACGTGGCTTGACTGGGCCGTTGGGGCTGCCATCTTGACCTTTTTGACCACACTCTGCAGCCCCCCCCCCCCACAACTCAGGATCTTTTAACCAGGAAAAGGAGAGAAAGGATCGCTGGGGGCTCCTTGTCCAAGCGGTGCCCCCCGGGGCGTCCGCTCCCCCCGGCCAGGCTCTGCAGGCCTGCCCCCTTTCCCAGGCTGCCCGGTGACTCAGAGGCTGCCAGGGCCCGCGGGCATCCAGCGAGAAGCCCGAGTCAGCAGCTCCGACTTAGAAAACCTGCCGAGTCACTGCAGAGCGGCTGGTGCCAGGGAGGGGAGGAGAGGGGAGGGGAGGGGAGAGGCAGCAGCCCCAACCCCAAGAGGTGGAGGAGTCTGCAGGGAACCCGCGCACCCTCTCCTTGCGCACCCTCTCTTTGCACGGCACCCTTATCCGTGGTTATCTTTCCTACGGCTGATTGAGCAAACTCGTTTTTCTGGATTGGCACCCCCGCAAACTGATTCATCCCTGCGCTCAGCTCAGACTGGCTCAGTGGGTCAGGCAAACACAACGGTAACCGTACTGGATGGGGGGCACTTTTCCTTGGGGGAGGTCCCCCCACCCCACCCCACCCCACCCTTAAGGCAACCTCACCAGTGGAGTTTTTCCTGACTTCACATAGACCCCATTGGGGAACCTTCACTTGCAGAGCTCCCTCCAGCTTTCCAATGCAGCGGAAAACTCTGCACATGGGCAGAAACACTGTTTGCCGTCAGGAAGGGATGGCAAACCATCTTCTTGTCAACTGGAAGGACTTGCACCAACTGCTCTGGCTAAAGCCTCCTACAGTGCTTGGCTGAAGCCCATAGTAGGTTCCCTCTAGGTGGGTGTGTGGCTGGGGAATTCTGGGAGTTGAAGTCCACGCATCTTCCTGTTGCCCAGTTTGAAAAACACTGCTCTAGGTTATTCAGCCAGGCTTTTCCCAGCCCTGGCAACGAGCGGATCTTTGCAACACGGGAGCAGGAAGCAAGGTAGACCAAGCGTTTGCAAAGCCCCCCCCCCCACACACACACTTCTCTTCCAGGGTACGAAGGTCCCTTTCACATGGAGCCAAGCGAGAGATCCAGAAAGAGGGAGCAACGCCAATCTGGCGTTTTAACCAAACCTGCCTTTTGTACAAGAGACGAGAGGACGAGAGGAGCAGAAGAGGTCGAACCTTTCTACCCAAACGCAATTGTTTATGCTTTGTGGATCCTCGCCCAAACGGAGGTGTGCTTTTTTTAAAAGTCATTCTTTTTTCCCCATATTAAAACATCTTTATTACGAGATGAAGTGATGCCGCCTCGCGTTTTGCTGTTGCTGCTCTTTCAGAGAAAGAGTTTTGAGTTGCCAGCTTGGCAACGCGCCTTGCCCCGCTCCACCTAACGGAGCGCTGCCAACTTCTCTTTCTTGACGGCGGAGCCAAACCACCTCGGCGGCCCCGTCAACTCCTCTGCAGGTCAGCAATACGCCTCCCGGGGGGGCTGCGGGGTGTTACCCAGTCGCTGCTCCGGGCGCCCGCTCCGTTCCCTTCTCCAGCCTGGCGTGGCCGAGAAACTCCCTTCCCCGTCCCAGGTGGGAAAGCCGGATGCTCGCCTGCTTGTTTCTTTGGACATTTTTGGAGATCCGCTCTCCTCCAGAAAAGAGACCGTCACTGCACCGCCCAGAAGAATCCGTCTGGCGCGCCTCATCTAAAAAACGTTAATTCATCCCAACTCCCTGCCGGAGAGCCCCCGAAGAAGAAAACCGGCGGTATCACACACGCGGGTCTGGTCTGAACCATCTCTCATCCGAAGCGAGTCAAGGGGAGCGAGCAGGCGGCACGCGCGCCCCCTTGCCCCATCAGCGCAAAGACCCAGGCAGGGGGCGAGGGAGGCAGGGGGTGGGCTCGCCGGGGCAGAGCAGGCAAAACTGTCATTAGTCAATAAGTCAATGTGGGGGGGGGGGGCGAAGGAGGTAGACGCTTGCAGAAAGCAGAGAGCCCGGGGCTGACAACTCTGGCACGGTGGAGAAAGGCGGGGGAGGGGGAGGAAAAGGCGAAGGGGCCGAGGACTTACCCGGGAATGGCAGGAGGAGGAGGACGATCTTCCACAGCATGGTGCGCGGGGGAAATCAGCCGGGGGGGCAGTGGTGGCCGAGGCGCTGCTGTGGCTCTGGAAGGGCCTTCCACACGCTTGGTCCCACTAGGGCTGGGCAGCGCTTGCGAAGGCTTGGAGTCGAGCTGCCCCTCTCCCAGCAGAGCCCCGAGGAAGGGAACGGCTAGGCTTTCGGCGCGGGCCCCCGACGCAAGTCACGCCAGCAGCAGGGAAGCGCAGAGGGCCATCGCCTGCTCCCTGACCGGGGGCTGCTTCGTGGGTGAGCGCCAGGGGCCTCCTCCGCGGGCATCCGGGGCGCTTCCTGATGTCGGCACCGGGGCTGTGGCTGGCTCCGCCGCGCCGCGCAGTCCCAGTGTTTTGAAATTCTGCAACCTGTTCTCCGCACATAACCAGAGGGAGGAGAACCCAGCCAGGGAAAAAAATATTAACCTGTTCAGCAAGTTTGAACAGGTGTTTCTCAGGGGGGGCGGTTTCGTTTATAAAAGGAAAAGCCGTTCACAGGGGGTGCCAGAGCGCTCGGCAGCCGTGTCAAGTCATCACCTTTCCTTGGGTGGCAGCTCGGGGGCAGGGCTCGCAGAGGGGGCACAGGGGCTCCCCCGAGGGCAAGCACCGCCTGGCCGAGGCCGGGCAGCTGAGGCCCCCAGGACCTCGTCAAGAGGGTTCCAAGTTCCTATTCCTGCTACAGATTTCTTTCCCTCCAGACGTGCCATTTTTAAAAAGAAATGTGCTTCTCAGCCCCTAGACCCCCTTCACTCTCTTGACCCGACCGGAGGATGTCCCCCCCAGCTGTTCAACTGCAGTTGTTTATTACTGTCAAACTGTAGTTCTTCATCCTTCATTTGTGAGGAAGGCATGATCCACAGACATTGTCTAAAAAAAGTCTTGATTTGCTCTTTTAATAGCTTTATCTGTGCTGCTTTTTTTTAATGACTCCCCTTGAGGACTAGCTTCATCAAAAGCCCTTGTGATACCCGCCACTAAACACAACAGGCCCCCACCCACCTCCACTGGCCACAGATTTTATCTCTGTTCATCAACTGGGAGGGAATCTTGCTGCCAGCCACACCTGCTGAAATTCCTTCTTCGGCACCAGCATTAAAGACACAGGAGCCCTGCCCACCTTTGTGCATGGCCACCCTACCTGCTCCACAGGAAGCGAAATCTTGCTGATGAGGAGAGGTTCTCCAAGGAAGATTTCCATTTTGTTTCTTGCTGCTTTAAGTAAAAGGGTTGGGTTTGCACCACACTCGACCAGATGAGGTCAAGGCTTCACAACAACATCCCTATGGCTTGCTTTTCGATCATGGTTTGTTTGCAAGCCATGCGAACCCAGCCCATCATCCCCTGCTGATTTAGGGTCCAAGCAGTCTCAGCTGATTTGATAAACCTTGGGTCAGTTGATTACCGGGCACCATGTCATGCAACCAAATTTAAAGTTAAAAAAAAGACACCTGAAGATTCCAGTTGCAAGTCTCCAGTTCCGACGGTCGGTTCCAGGGGCAGAGGAGACTCCAAAACTAAGACGAAGTTGCATTTTCCAGGACTGTTCAGATGATTTTGGTGAGGGGACTTGGCTAACTGTCTGGTTGTACCACCATAGTCAGAACTGCCTTAACCCAGTGTTTCTCAATCTCGGCCAAGTTAAGATGGGTGGACTTCAACTCCCAGAATTGAAGTCCATTCTTGAAGAATTTATCAGGATTTTCTCATGGGAAGAGGGTCATCCCGTTCGCTATACAAAACCAGGTGTTGAGATTACAAAGTATCTTGTGATTTTGTTATGATTTTTACTGCCACCTACTGAAATGTGTGTTAGTTATTCAGTGGGGGTGTCATATTAGCAATATAAGGGGAGGGCTAAAGAGCCCAGCTCTGTTCAGTGTGTTTTTGCTTTGTACAGTTAACCATGTAGTTTATAGGTTATGTAGTCCTAACTAGTAACCAAGTAGTGAACCTCTTCTCTGGAAGTGTTTTTTTTAGCTAGAGGCTTTGCAGTGATAAGTCTTGGAAGCTAATACGAGAAGAAGTCTTTGTTATATTCTATATTTTGTATGCAACTTGTATTTTGTGAAGTTTTGCATTTTTATCAATAAAGACCGGTTAGTTTATATTTTCTGACTGGATTTTCTTTGGAGAACAAAATATGGACATTGCTACTTGCAAGCTCTCATGCTGATGTGTATTTTTTCCTGAGAGCAGGATTTATAGGACTTTTTGCTGCACTCTGCGCAACAGAATTCTGGGAGTTGAAGTCCACCCATCTTAACATGGCTGAGACTGAGAAACACTGCCTTAACCCAACCTGCATGGCTGCCCAAAATACAACCCCCCAGGCCAAGTGCCATCTTAAAATAAAAAGAGGTGACGTGTGTCTTCTCCATCCTCACAGCTTCTGCAGACTCCCATTGGATGGTGGTCTTCAGGGCGTCTCGGACACTTCTGAGGATGGATGGGGTGGCCAAGACTCCTACAGTTGATGGGACAGCTTTGCGGCTTCTCAGTGGGAAAGGGGTTGTGCATTAGCTATGATTAGGTGTAGGCGAGGGGAATCCATCAGTCTCGCCACGTGAGCTGGGGGACCTTGGACGGCATGGAAGCTGGTGAAGCGCGGAGGATCTTCTGTAGCACTTCTGTGGGACAAGCGGAGAGGTGGTCGGCTGAATCTGAGGAGTGCCTACAGTCATGCCTTGGAGGGAGGGTGAGATCCCACCAACTCCTGAGGAGCCCATTGGTCACCCCAGCCATCTTGGGAGAGCTCATCCCTCCGTTCAGAGGGAGGGGTGATTGGGATATGGATGATATGCAATTGTTGACCAGATCAGAGCGCAAATGCGGTGGGACTCAAGAGTTGGTGTCTGGAGGCTCAAGGTTAAATCCTAGCAAGATGAAGAGGCTGTTGGTTCAGGAACGTCTTGGCCTCCCTGAAATGTAGATGTGCTTTCTCCGAATATATTAATGTAAGTTACTTGGATGTTTCAGGTATGTTGAAAACTTGTTGCATACCACAGAATCACATCCTAGACGTTCTAGTTGCAGAAACCTGGCAAAACGTTAGATGTCAGCAAGCAAAGATATTCAGAATATTTTCAGTCTTTGCTGCCACCTGGCTGTTACCTAGATTTATGTAGTCTGGAAATTATGCCCCTGATAAAGCCTGGTGGCTCTGTTCACACAACACGCCCTACTGGAACCAAGCCATATTGTGGCTTAGTGTAACTCATACACCCAGCTGTCCACTGGCTTGGAGGAATATGTGAATGGAGTCACACTAAGTCCTACACTCACCCCTCACACAAGAGGCTTAACCAGTGAAAGATCTAAAACTTTGCTAGTATTAACCTTGCTTTTATTTATTGTAACTTAGTGTACTCAGTATATTGTATGAACCCAGAAAATTGGTTAATTCAGCAACCAGATTAAGCATTCTGTGCACTGGGTTTGCATGACATACGTACCGACTGTTAAGGTGGGTTTGTATGGCATGTTTATCAAATCAGTTAAAGCCGTAGGGGCTGCATTAACCCAACATGTTCAGCATAGCTTGTTTTAACCTTGGTTTGTTTTTGGTGGCACATGGATGTATTGCACTTATTATAGGAAATGGATTAATTCACAAACCAAGCGTGTAGTGGGAACCCAGCCCCACATTGGGAAAACAACTAGATAAGTCCAGATTCAAGTCAACACACAGCCATGGAAGTTTATCGTGTGATCCTGGTCCAGCTGCCATAGCTGTGTTTGCAAGACCCCTCACTCATGAGGAAGCATCAGTTTCCGCTCTGTAACCCACTCCTCCTGTCCGCCAGCCCAGTGGCGCGTGCTGGACCTGTGCCGTTTCTACCTTAACTTGTAGCAGAATCACACTGAGGGTAGCTTCTGCCGCCCAAGAGACTTGGAGCATCTTCTGGTGGCCAGTGGGGTAGCCGGGTTGGCTAGCCCACAGTTGGACGCCAGCCCAGGAAAGTGTTAGTGCTGAGTGAATCAGGGGTGGAAATGTCTTGCTTGGCTTGGCATTCCAGTACTGGCGCCGTGGCCTCTTGGCTGCTTCTTTGGGCAAGGGTAGGGGTGGGTCAAAGCTTCTTCGTTGAGTTGCCCACCCCTCTTGCCAACCATCTGCTCGGCCACAGGGGCAGTGCCTCCGCTTTGGATGGCTCCAGGTTTTCAGGGTCAGGTAAAATGCTTCCACTTCTTCTCCTCCTCCTCTACTTTCCCCACTACTGACTTAAAGCATCTTTGAGAGTCATCCTACCATGATGGTGCAAAGATACCAGTGAGGAGCACAGGTTTTGTGCCATTTCAACATGGCTGGGGGGTGCTCTGAAACCACCGTACATCACTTGTGGAGAAATGGCTTGCAGATTTATATGACACTAGACTAAAATGGGGTTGATCGGTTTGTGCTTCAGAATACTATGGGAACCCTGACAACGTTGCAGCTCGCTGCACCTCGCCAGCAGCCAGACTGGAGTTGCTTTATTTGTTATGTAAACTCAGCAGTTGTGTTTGCTGATCCGGGTTTACACGGGACATGGGAACGCAGCCACCATCGCTTCGGCCCACGGCTTTCCCCCGCAGAGGCTCAAAAATCAGATCGAAATGGCTGCAGCCAGAGGTAGTTTGGCGCAAGCTCTCAGACTGCTGGATTTCTCCCAGCAAACTTGGGAAGGAAATGCTGAGTGGGCTTACAGGTGCCACGCGTGGGCTGCAAACATCCAAACCATCATGCCGGGGCAGCCGAGATGTAGCAGTTTTTGTATTGCTTCAATGCCCCATCTTTGCAGCCCAGAAATGTTGGCTGAACTGCAGTTGATCTATGGCTGTGTGACTGTTCATGCAACACACCAGGCCATCTTAACGGAACCACGGTTTACTCCATTGACCCAATTTACTGGAATGGCGATATAAATGAATCCAATGCATTGCATAACATGCTAGATTAAAATACAAATTACTTCAGTGGACTGTATGAACCCAGTTATTGTAACTAATATATCCTTCGGTGACAACCTACTAGACTAGGCTAAACCAGTATTGGATACTTTCTATGTCAACATGCTGTGGGAACCTGGCCACTGTTTTAGCATGTTGCAAGAGCTAAGCGTCAACCTAGAGTTTCTCCCTCGAGGCACAAATGACCACGCTCAAATTATCCTACTTCAGACACGTAATGCAAAGACCCAACTCTCTGGAGAAGACTCTGATGCGGGAAAGGTGGGAGGAAAGAGAAGAGGACGACCAGCAACAAGGGGGACGGACTCAGGCGCAGCAGCAATGGGGACACCCTTGGAAGCCCTGAAGGACCCGGTTAGGGGCAGATCATCATGGAGAACATCTATCCATGTGGCCTCTAGAAGTGAAAAACGATTTGATGGCAATCGATGCAAGCTACCATGCTTGGCTTACAACCTGCTGGTCCCGGACCGATGACCCCGCACGTCATCCCGGGCCCCGGGCTTGCACCCGCGGGGCCACCGACCCTTCCTCCTCCTCCTCCTCCTCCTCCTCCTCCTCCGGAGTGACCACCTAGAAGGCTGCAAGGGGAGGGACCCCCAGCCGGGCGCCGAGGGGCGGGGCTGCAGATGCCGGCAGGCCAGGGACCGGGGGCCCCGCGACTCTACTGGGGGCAGGGAGACCCGCTGAAGAGATGGGGGCTGGAGGAAAAGCACAACGGCGACCCGGGGCAGCCGGCCACCTTCTTGAGCCAGGTGAGGATTGCATGGGAACTTGGGAAAATCTTTTCACGAGCGACGCCCGGAGGGTGCTGTACGTGTCCCGTTCCTGGTGGGCGTAGCGGTGGAGTGGGTGAATGACCTGAATGAGGCGGAGGTGCTGGAGCTGGGGGATTTCGACCGATTGATCACCGCGCTGCGCAACCGGTTCAAGGACCAGTGCGCCCGAACTCAAGCAGCGGAGAAGATCAGAGGGCTGAAGCGAGGAGCCCGCTCCGTCACCGAGTACTCCTTGGAGTTTAGGCGCCTGGCCGCAAAGCTCCCGGACTGGCCGGAGGGGCTCCTCGTGCAGCTGTTCCAGGAGGGGCCGAACCCATCCTAAAACACCCAGACCCCACAATGCCTCTCGTAAGTCAAGCAGATGCTTCAGATGTGGCTATTGGAGCAGTTTTATTGCAAAAAGATGGAAAGGGGGTGCTACGGCCACGTGCATACTTGTCTAGAAAGTTCAGTGAAACGGAAAGGAGACGGCTGGTGTGGGAAAAAGAGGCTTTTGCTGTGAAATGGGCTTTGATGAATTGGAGACATTTGCTGGAAGGGGCAGAACAGCCTCTTGAAGGATGGACAGATCATAAGAATCTAGACGCCCTAAAGTCACCCAGAAAACTGTCTCCCAAAGAAGTGAGATGGGCACAGTTTTTCAGTCGGTTTGAGTTCACTTTGAAATGCCTCCCTGGAGGAAAGAAGTTCCTAGCGGATGCGCTCTCGAGATTGCCACAACACAACAGCCAGAGGGAGAAGGTGGTGTCAGCTGTGATTCCCATGGGGCAGGGGCAGGAGCTGGCAGAGGCGGTGACTAGATCTCAGAGTAAAGCAGCACAGCTTCCTCCTGACCAGGGACTGCTCAAAGAAATTAACGGGTGAATGGGAAAGGATGAGCGGTCACGACTCGGTGGGAAAGAAATCTGGTGCCAAAGGAGAAGGGGGAGAGAGGGGGTAAAAGTAGAGGGAACGTTACGCAGGCTTTAGTTTTAGCAATGTTTTGCTTCAAGCTGCATGTACTATCCAATAAAGGAGATTTTATCTGAACCAGGCCTGGTTTCATAAGAATTCTTCTGGATTGGGATTTGGACATTGTAGGCTTGACACCCAGCCTGTTGGGTGAGTTTACAGTTTGGTGCTAACCCAGCACATGATTTATTGCAGTACCCAAAATACATGGATATGGAAGATAGCGAGAGGATCTCCTGGGTCTTCTCCGTCTCGCGCCTGGAATAGTCTGAAGCCGTCCCCGGACCAGCGAGTTCATCCTCCTGCTGCGGAAAGCTCCAACCCGCTTCTTTTTGCTTCCTCGCCTGTTTCTTTGTGCCGCGGGATGAGCAGAGGCTGGCATGTGGGTGTGTGCTGTACTGGCCCGTTGGCCCCCTTCCTGACCCCTCCACAGGCGTGTGAATTCAGGATGATTCAGCCCAGAATGAGTCAATGGCACATCACGGAATGGAAGTCATAATTTTGAAACCAGGGGGTGATTTCACTCCGCAGGAAGTCTTGCCAGATCCTTCACATACCAAGCACAGATGGTCATGGGGCAGGTACCTTGGCCAGTTACCCCATCCATGTGAGGATTCACAAGTGACCACAAGAGTTTTCCAGCAGTGACTAAGAAGGTGTGTCTCAGGAGGGAGCCTTTGAATCACACCACGAGCCAGACACTGGTGCTTATTTTCAGGGAGGCAGAAGGATTCCTGCAGGAGCAGAGTCATCCCTGAAAGTGTTGGGCAATTCCACGGGGTGCTGACCCCTTTCTGGGCAGGGGAGGCTCACTGGGCCAGGAGGGAGGCTGGGGAGGCCTCTTAGCTCCCCTCCAGAGAGCAAGGGGATGTTTCAAGCAGCCGTAGGCAATTTGGTCTCCACCAAAATTTGGGGGCTCCAACTCCTACAGTCCCTCGCTTTGGGCAGCATTGCCTGGGACTGTTGGAAGCCGAAATCCATTGCTTTGGAAGGCAGATCGAGGCCACGTGCTCTGCGCATTCACTTCAGCAACTGTACACGAGGCTTGTTTCGACACAGGGAAAGCCATGGTGGGAACCCCTTGAATAAACTGAGCATTGCTTCCTCTCCCCCCCGCCCCCCCCCCCCCCCAGGCTGAATATGTCTGTCCAAGAGGGTCTGTGATGGCAGAACAGTTGTGCCTCTTAGGGGAGGAAACCTCCAATGATCAGAAGAGATTTGGCCAGCGCAGGAGGTGGGCGCAGTAAGGAAAGAGGTAAAGGCAAACAGAAATAAAGCATCTTATAGCACCTTAAAGACTAACCATTTATTTTGGCATTTCTCAGATCCCTTATAAGGGATTGTTTTACTAATAGAAGAGAATATATGTAGCTCAGGGTTGAACTGTGGAGTCCCTGGAGTTCTCTGAGCTTGGCTGTTTTCCTGCAAATGTTTCGTTACCCGACTAGGCAACATTTTCAGTGCTAGCTGGTAATGCAACATTTGCAAGAAAACAGCCAAGCTCAGAGAACTCCAGGGACTCCACGATTGTTTTACTGTAGAGCGAGCCTTTAAATCTTTCTGCTCCTTCCTTGATTTTGGCAGCATCTCAACAGGTCCTGATCTATCGCCACAATTACACCAGAGGAGTAAGTTGCTGGTGGCACATCCCCACCCAGCAAGGTGGGCAGTGCCCTCTTGTGGAGCTGTGTCTAATGTCACAAGAATCTAGCCTGTGTGCCTAAGGCAGTGTTGTCCAAACTTGGCCACTTTAAGATGAGTGGACTTCAACTCCCAGAATTCCCCAGCCAACCATGCTGGCTGGGGAATTCTGGGAGTTGAAGTCCACTCATCTTAAAGTGGCCAGGTTTGGACAACACTGGCCTAAGGTGACCAGATGCCAAAAGGAAGGGCCAGATGGGGAGGCTGCAGCTTTAATCCTTTGGCAGAAAGGGGAATTTTAGGAAGGTGCAAGCTGTGATGCAGCCCCCATGCAGCAAAGATGTTTTTTATCTTTGCACAGCTTTGGAAAGCTTGCCCACTTTGGCATCCGGCCACCCTTTGAGCAAGTAGAACGAATGCTGCTTGCATGCACGCATGGCCCATGCCTGGAGTGTGCTCAATGTCAGTACACACACAAAGCATCTTCCCCAGAGGGAAGGAAGAGAAGGGAACTTTGGACACGCAAGGGGGTGACCCACGGAGCAGGAGGAGAGTTTTGGAAGGAAGGGTCGGGAGTTTGCACGTGGCGGGGACCAAAGGGAGCCCGCTGAAAACGGCTGCAAGAGGAGATCCTGTTTCAGCATCGGCGGCCAAGCGTACGCGACACAGGCACTGGGTTCTCACAGCATACTTCATCTGGTTAGTTCGTGGATTACAATATTCTAAACTTGAACAACATTTCGTGTATGTGTGGGTCTTGGGGTGTTGTGTGACCCCAGCCTCTTAGCTTATGGTCCAATCTGTTGGGCAGGCACAGAACACGGGTTAATTCAGATTCTCCTCCCCGGGCTGGATTGTTGTATGAACCTGGCCACCGTAGTGTGTCAATCAGGGCTTCTGATTTCATGCAATAAGCGAACCTCGTGGCTTGTTGGAGAAAAGCGGTTCTGAGCGCAGTGCGTGGACGCGGCCTTTGCTCCGGTCTCTCGGCATTAACCAGCCTGTTGGGGGGACCCTGGCGGAGGAGGAAGAACAAGGACGAGGGGGCCACGAGGCGGCGCAAGGGGAGATCTGGCTGGGATGGACTTGGGCCAAGGTGGTGCGGCGAAGGGAATCAACCGCTCGCCCTGCTGGATCCGCCGGGGGGCAAATTCCTGCGGACGGCACAGAAGTGGAAAGCACCTGAGAAGAAAAAGGGGAGAGATGGTGACCCGAGAGAGGACACCGGGGAGGATTCACGGGCTGTAGACAACACCACGACACAGACACACAGCCTTACAGGAGCCCCGAGCGCAGCAGAGCCAAACCCCGGGGATCCTGCGGCCGGGGACCCCCAGCCCCACCGGGGTCGCGGGATCTGGGACAGGGAGGGCCGGGGATGGGGAACCTCGGTCCGCTCTCAAGGTACCTGCGGCGATGGTCAGCACGATGGCAATCCAGCCCAGGATGTACGACCAGGAGAAGCGCCAGTCAGCATAGCGCTTGCCGTAGAAATTCACGGTCACGCCGGTGTAGACTGACAGGCCCAGCAAGGCAAAGAGTCCTGGGAACAAAAAGGTCTGCTGATTGAATTCTCTGCTTTGGGAGGGGGAAGATTCAACTGTGGATTTGCCATCACAGGACAGAAAGTTTTCAAATTGCCCAGAGCCGTTTGGAACGGAGCAGCAAACCAGCAAGCAAACCGAATCAAATTCCCAAAGGGATTAGATTCACGTGACACCCAAAATCAGTGTTTCTCAACCTTGGCAACTTGAAGATGTGTGGACTTCAACTCCCAGAATTCCCCAGCCAGCATGGCTGGCTGGGGAATTCTGGGAGTTGAAGTCCACACATCTTCAAGCTGGGCTCCATACCTTCAACACACCGGATTGCCTGGGTGAGAGCTAATAGATACGGGTTGCAAACCCCAGGCTAACCTCTAGATGTCAGCCACGAGTACAGGAAAATGCAGCCCAGAGTCCTTCAGGTGGGCGAGTGGGAAGGGGAGGGGAGGGGAGGGTCTGGGCGTGCTGAGCCCCCGCGTGGCTTTCTCTGGATCAGACTTGCAGAGGAAGGCTATTTGGGGTGAGGGGCTTGGGGACGTCTGCCACGTGACCTTCCCCCTCCCTTCCTTACCCCCAGTCCCGACATCGGAAAGATGGTCCTACAGGGATTCTCCTGAGGACGAAGAGAAGCCGCAGGGAGTCCAGCGGTCGCATCCCAAACTCATTCGCTGCCATGTGCTGAAGGTGCCAGCCAAGATGCTGGCTCTCATCTGGAAAGCCCTGCATGGCACGTGACCACCAGGCTATTTGTGGGACTCCCTGTCTTTGGGGGTTCTGCCCGGTCCACCAAGTCCAACAGGATGGGCATGCCTCAAAATCCCTTCTATTACACAGTGCCACCTTGTGGGGCCGAGCAGGTGTGTCTTCTCCGTGCCCGCCCCGTGAAACAGCCTCCCTTTTTTTTGCATCAGATTGTTTTAATTTTGCTTTGCTGTGTCGGTCGCAGCGTTTTTTGTTCTGACAAACTGATCATTAGCTGCCCAGAGTGATGCATGTAACGTGGGCAACGATATCGATTTTCTAAAGGAACGAGTAAATAAATACCGTCTAACACAGACATTCCCTTCTAACCCGTTTCCTGCTTGAGTGTTGTCATAATACGTGGTTAGCTCAATAATAAAAGTGAAGAAATGTCGGAGGAAAAAAAATTCGAAAGGTTGCCGGGGGCAGGAAACCCTCAAGAAGATATGTGGTTAAATCGTTTGGATGAAATCTAAATGTTTTACAATTCATGATTTTTTACAGGTTTGCAATAAAGATGTTTGTTTTGGGACAGTGGAAAAAATAAACAAACAAACAAACAAACAGGGCAACCCCATGCAAGGGCCAGTGCTGTGGCCCTTGCATGGGGCCACATGCTGTGTGGCCAGTGCTGTGGCCCTTGCATGGGGCCAGCATTTCTTTTTATTATTATTTATTTATTTAAAAA
This sequence comes from Liasis olivaceus, assembly GCA_030867105.1. Lineage (NCBI taxonomy): Eukaryota > Metazoa > Chordata > Lepidosauria > Squamata > Pythonidae > Liasis > Liasis olivaceus. Next base: position 20,605,670 of record CM061356.1, read on the forward strand.
GCGCTTTAACAAAAAAGTAAAATAAAAGTAACAAAGGGAAAAAAATGTTAATGTGTCACAGCAGCGAACAGTTACTACTCTATATAAACTTACCTAATGCTAGTATGTATATATTTCTAATGCATTTATCTATCGTATTTTTTTCAACCTACTGTATTTTGTATAGATGAAATGTTTCCTCCTACTTTTCCACTATTTAGAGCAGTGTTGTCCAAACTTGGCCACTTTAAGATGAGTGGACTTCAACTCCCAGAATTCCCCAGCCAGCATAAGGCTGGCTGGGGAATTCTAGGAGTTGAAGTCCACTCATCTTAAAGTGGCCAAGTTTGGACAACACTGATTTAGAGGAATTAGACAAGGATGTCCGCCTTCAACCTTGCTTTTTAATATTCACATTTGGACTCAGCCACCGGCAAGGACAGAGAAGCAGTGGGGCAGCCCCAAACCAACCGGCTCTCAGAAGCCCCACTGTCCTCTGCTTGCGCCTGGAGCACAGGCATGCTCCGGGAGGAGACGGGCACGGTCACCCGCCACAAGGGGGGATCCAGGCTGGAGACACGTGCGTCTGCTTTCCGCCCCCCACCCCGGCCCTGAGCGTTCCCACCTACCTGCAATCAAGAGGGTGACCCCTGCGGAGCGACTGCGGGAAAAACGGGCGCTGCCGGAGTAGGTCATGAGTTCCAGGATGATCCCAGCGAAAGAGGACAGGATGGAGATGAGCATGAAGGCTCGCGTGGCGTCCCAGAAAGCTGTGTGGGGAGCGAGAGCCATTGGTTCTTCCACATGAACCCGGACCCTCAGGGTCAGGAAGGCCTGGTTGCTGCCTATGGACTGGTGTGGACTTCAGCTCTATGAGTCAGGGCCTGGGTTGGGGTTAGGCGCAATGGGCCAAGGCGCAACTTCAGGCCTTGCCTGTACAACATCCAAACCATTTTATTTTGTGCATTATTTAGATGTATATCCCGCCAGGAGCGTGACGTTCCACACCGAACTTTCCCTCCTCAATATTTCTCCATAACACCAACCCTATGAAGTCAGTTGGGCTTAGAGACAGTGACTGGTCCAAAGTCCCCCCTTGGACTTGATCGTGAGGAGGGACCAGAACCGGGGGCTTGCTGGTCCTAGGCTAAACATTCAGTATGGCTGTCGCAAACCTCGTTCTGACTGGTTCACACAATATGCTAAGACCATAGATGGGTTTCCACAACATGCTGAACCACCATCAGTCTAGTCCCACTGAGCCTCGTCTTGCACGTTGCAGGAACCCTGCCATCATGTTAGGCCATGGGCGTAGCGTGTTATGTAGGCACAGGAGTTCTGTTTTGTTAACTTAGTGCGATCAGTGGGTGGTGTGAATCCAGCCATTAAGTCCAATAAAAGCTTGTAAGCAACGCATTTTCAGTGACCTGAATGGCTGAGTTTTTCTAGCCTGTCTTTAGCAAAATATATTCATTGAATCAGGGTTCCTCAACCTTGGCCACTTTAACACGTGTGGACTTCAGCTCCCAGAATTCCCCAGCCAGTATACTTTAAGATGGGTGGACTTTAACTCCCAGCATGCTGGCTGGGGAATTCTGGGAGTTGAAGTCCACACGTCTCAAAGTGGCCAAGGTTGAGAAACCCTGCAAGTTCCCAAGAGAAACGTGACACTTGACTTGTTCTATGTTCATTTGGAACGAGTACAGATGTTCAGAGGATGCACTAACCCAAATCAAGGGTCTCTTGGGACCGATAGTTTCTTTCTTTCTGGGCGTTGGTTTGCGCATTAAAAGCAATCCCATTTTTCAGCCCCGAGCTGGTTGGCATCCTTACCAAGGGTGATGGTGTGCGGGTGGCATTTGTTTCCCACGCAGAAGCGCCAGAGCCCCTGATTGCTGAGGCTGCCGGAGTAGCGGTACTGCATCCAAAAGTCCGTGGCCGTGGCCACAATGAGGAGGACCAGACCGGAGACTGCGCACAAGAGGGCCCCTCCCATCCAACCGAACATCGTGGACACTCGCGGTCGTGAAGCTCCAGCGGGGGCTCCTTTTGCAGAAGAAAGGGCTGGGGAGAATTCTGCAAACTGCAAATTCGGCAAAATCAAAGTAACGTCCAGCTTTTTCTCCTCTTTACCTTTGGGGGGGTGGGGGGAGTCATTTTAGCTTGATCTTGCTGGTCATGACAAGCTACACAAGTTGGTCCAGACACATCTTTTCGCCTTATTCTTATTCTCACTCGGCCACTGTGGTGCTCAGCCATGTGCCACCTACTTTGGGAATTATGCCTCCCTGGCCCAATGTTTCTCATCCTTAGCAACGTTAAGATGCGTGGACTTCAATTCCCAGAATTCCCCAGCCAGCATGGCTGGCTGGGGAATTCTGGGAGTTGAAGTCCACGCATCTTCAAGTTGCCAAGGTTGAGAAACACTGCTCAACCTTGCTAGTTTCCTGACTAACTAGCAGCCTGATCAACAATCATTTTAAAATGCACACAGTCCAATCCACAACCCAAATTATTACTGGTCATGGGAAGAAATTCCTTACTTGTTCTTTGCTAGAACAAATTTTGCAACAGGGGGATTTGGGGAAGAGCAAAAGCCCCCCGCCAGGGAGGTCAGTGATTCTCACACTGTCACACTCTCGTCACAGTCATAACACTAATCTTATTTTCCTTACCTTCTGGGGAATTGTATTTTCTGAATTAAGACAGTATTCCAGTCACAGACGCGCTGCCCTGTGGGAAGATACAAAGCCTTGCGTTCCACACGTAGAGAGATATTGAGCCTACGTCATTGTCTACAACGGTCAACTGATGGCAATCGTGAAAACAAATTAATGGCTGCTTTCAGACAAGATGCTAAGTCTGGTTTATTTTAACTTTGGTGAGATTTCTGAACTTGAGCATATTGCACAAACACAGCCTTTTTGGATAGTTTACAGTTCAATGTGTGGTGCAAATTTAAAGATTAATTCAACGGCCCCTTTTAAGTTTGCTGCATCAAAGCCATCCTGCAAATGCCATCAAAATCACCCAAATGAAATGTAAAACCCAATTAATCCAGAGGAATTTCCTGGACAAGCTGTAAACGTTTGTAAAGCACCATCTTCTAAAAGCAAGGTCCACAACTTTTCTCTCAACTGAAATAAAGTCCAACGGGGAAATCCAAAGTGAATTTTCCACATACTGTGCATTCTGAAACAAATACAGGGATGAAAAGAGTTCAAGATTTTGAAGGGATCACAAAGAGCAGATTTTCCATTTGTCCAGGATCAGGACGGGCTGAATGGTACAGAAGGAACGTTGTGTGGCCGTGAGAGTTTAGGACTCAGAAATATCAGTGGTCTCAGGACTACTTCATCCACCTACAAGCAAAACTTGAAGGCACAATCATTCGCAGGAAAGATCTCTTGGGGAAAAGGGAAGGAAGGAAATCAAGCCCAGTCTGGATAACTGAACGAGCAGATTGGCAAAAGATCTGACTGCAGCACAAATAGCCGCCCTGAATGGGATCGGCTAACCTTCCTTTTTTCTTGTTGGTTTGCAAGAGGCACATCCAGAAAAGGAAGATTTTTTGCTCCCTCTCTGTAAAACAAGGCAGTTACGTTTCCTAACCTCTTACCAGGACAGACTGTTTTTGAAAAGTTGGCACAGGGAGGTTACATGGAACAGGGCACGTGAGGAAAAAAATCATTAAAATCGTTTCGTAAAATTTCGTTCACTGCAACACACATGAAGGGAACTTGTGTATAAAAGTTGTATATGTTAAGGAAAGTTGTGGGTACAAAGGACAGCGAGTTTGCGATGGATAGTTTAACAAAACAGCTCCCAGGACTTGTACACAAAAATGTCACTGTTCTGAGCATCTCGAGGTCAAAGAGGCTCATGCCTTAAGAAAATGTCCTTATTCAGACCAGGGTTTTGCACTAAAAAAGAGTTCACCCATCACTCAGAGGCACAAAGGGGTTTGCTCGGCTTCAGCTTAGAGTGTTGTGGTTTATAGCACATGTTTTTTATCGATGGCAAGCCTGGTGATGGCAACCTCTTCCACAGAGCAAAGTGAGACCGACTAGGCGCGAAGGAAGCCTTCGTGATTTCGGTCCGAGCCGAGCCGAGCCTTGTCCGCCTTACCTTTAGCAGTCGGTCACTGGGTCCACCATGATCCGAGACAGAAGCCAGTCAAGTGCTCGGTGCCCCGATGCCTCCGGCCTTCTCTTCCATGCGCTCTTTCCCTTCTCCCCCAGAAGCGGCCATAGGGGGAAAATGCTGAAAAGATGCAACTTTTATAGGGCTCTTTCCCCGGCGCATTGTCTGACAGATGACAAGGCTTACAATAGTGTAGAAACATCTCGCACCCACCGGTTGCCAAGCATCGTCTCTCTGCTCTCAGAGTTTTGCTGATGCAGGACGAGCAGCATTCTGACTTTACAGGAATAAATGGAGCAAGCAAATCCTATGATCCCCGCCTTCTCTCCGTGTCCCAACAGAGATCACTGACCGCATTGTTTGGAACAGCAGGTCCCAACCCTGAGCTAGACCGACCGTTCCCCCGTGGCCCTCCTATTAAACATGGGGAATACAGCCGTGCTGCTCCTCTGCAGTTCTCCCACCCTGTCTCTGAGTTGCACAGCGGGTTGGAAGGAGAGAAATGCAGAACGAGGATTCGTACAGAGACGCTGCAGGTAGCCTCTCTAAGAGAGGAATCGCTCACTGTTCCATCAGGTCAGTCACACCTAAAGGGAAAATGGCACATTCTCGGTGGAAGACGGTTAGGAGGAGGAGAAGCCCAACGGTGGATCTTGTGGAGGCACGGCAAGACCCTGAGACTCTCTGAGAAGCAAATTAATGCATTTCTCAAAGCACCAACACCACCACACCACCAGAACGCTGACTTGGGAATGATCATTTGTTTCGACAGATGGTGGGAAAATTGAGGAGTGGGGAACGCAGCGGGAAGGGAGGCATGGCGTACTGGGCCTGGAATGGGCTTTCGTGAGCCACGTCTCCCTTCGCCAGGGGTCTAGCCATCCTATGCATCTGATGGAGGGAGATGCAGCTCAAGAAAACAGGGGCCTTTTGATAAAATTTGCTAGCCTCTGCCTGGGAGTGGATCTGGGAGGAAGGAAAAGAAAGTGAAAAGGCAGCAGGAAGGAGCAGGAAGAACAGCATCCCCACAATCTCTACAGCGGTGCTTTTCAAACTTGGCAGCTTTGAGATGATTCTGTTAATTCAGCTTTACAATAAAGTAGAATTGGTTCATTTCTGTCTGGTCTACCTGGTAAGGCTGACATCAATCTTGCAAGTCTGAAAGTACAATTTTCCCGCCGTCTCTTTTACAGCCCGAGAAACTAGGGAGGGTCCCTTCTGAGCCTCTTTCTCCGCCCATTATGCAGTTGAGGGCTCTGCCCTCTCTTATCGGACGGTTCCCTTGGCAGCGTCTCTTTGCCCCATCTCCCAAGGGCTTTCCCACATGCAGTTATACCTCCCTTCCTGGAGTTAGGAGGAAAATATATCAGCGTGAAAAGCGCTACCCCACATCTGCATTTCACAGGCTTGGCCTGCAGGACCAGTTAGCCCGGTTGTCTGCGCACGCAAGTTCCAGAGCAGCCCGACTGGAAACTTTTATGGGCTTTTTGCTGAAAATGGATAAAAACGAACTGGTGACCTCTGAATTCACTGATCCAAAAGGGCTGTATATGGGAAGAAGGGAATTATGTTAAGTAATTTGGAGGGCAGAAACAGTATTAATTATGTTTGTAACTACTGCAGAGAAGATGGGAAGTCATTTCTTTAATTTTTTCTTTCTTTCTCTTTTCTTGACTTATACCCTAACCTTAACCCTTTTTCTTCTATCTTTCTTTTATACTTTTTAATGTCTTTTTCGCTTTTCTATATTATTTTTTTATTTTTCTGTAGCTTTTCACTTTGTAAAACATTTTCTTCAATAAAAGCTATATATGTATTTAAAAAAACAAGTTCCAGAGCAGACCTACCAGAATCCCTACTGCCTTTCCTCATCCCGCCCAGTGGTGAGTGAGGATGATGATGGATCTTTCATTTGAGAAACAAAGATCGGTTTCTTTTCTTTTCTTTTTCCAAAGCAGCACAGGATTAAGGGCAAGAACATTCACGGTTATTTGAACCCAACTTGGAATCCTGCTGAAATTGCTGTTTCTCTTCCTCCAGGGCTGGGAATCATGTTTGTTTGTTTTTTTAAATGTTCTGTTCATAGGAATATCAACAGGGTGATATTTCTACGGCTGGAATTTGAAAAAACACAAGGTGTGATTCCTCTTGCTGAAGCAGTAAGCAGTTAAAAAAAAAGGAAAAAAACCTCTAAAAATTTTAAAAAATGGTAGAGAAGACTGCTACAGCTTCGGCAAAGTATGTTTAATTACATTCATGGTTGATTTGTGTATTATGATTAATTTCCTTCTAGGAGGTGGTTCTTATTAGTAACGAAGAATAACAGGGATGGTAGGATCCTGCTGCATGCAATTTCATGCTGGCTTAATTAAAGCCTCTGGAGAGCCTTCTGTGTGTCAGTGACAATGCTGGCCTAGCCTCTGGTCGACCTGCATTTGGTTTTACGTGGGCTCAGCATTCCCACCCCCGCCCCCACCCCAAAGAAAAGCTGCTGCTCAGGAGAGGGTTCCAGTCTCTCTGGCAGCCACCGTGCAGATGACTACAGAAGCACAGAGCCCAGGTGGCTGGATGGGAGAAGGTGGCCCTCAGCAGATCGTCAGGTCAGCGGAAGTCCAGCAGACCATGGACCTCCAAAGGCTTCTCCTCCATGAGCCAAAGAACGTCCACCAGAGAGCAATATACTCCTTTCGTGCCAGAAGCCCTAGACGGCCTCAGGCGGCCTCAGCAACAAGCTGGAGACAAGATAGACATGTCTTCAACAAATGGTTGCCGGGAGGCTTCTTTGCATCACTTGAGGATGAAGACTTAGTGGGGCACCGAGCAGCCATTATTACAAACAGGGTGTCGGCTCAGATGGCCTTTCGTGCACACCTCCCCTTGTGTGCTCATGTAATTGTGCAAAAGGAAAGGACAATAAACAGTTGAATGATTTATTCAGGATGTGCTAATCCTGGAATTCTGCGTAACTAAAATAAAACAATTTGCCGTTAACACTTGTGCTAGCAATGTGCAAACTCCTCAATGATGCGGGAGATAGTCAACCACCTCCTTAAGGATGTAGCCCAGAAAATAAGCTCTAAACCAGGAGGTTTGAGAAAGAAATCTTTCCCAAAGTCTAACTTCAGGTCACTCAGAGCCTCCACGCTCAGTCCTCCAAGTTACGGAAGGCATTCTGCATCTCTTCATTCAGCTGGCTATAATAAGCTTTTATTTTGGCCTCGCCATCCTTTCCCGGATCCTAGGCGGAGAAAGAGAAAGAGGGCTTATGAATGAGAGGTAATATTTGCCAGCAGAAAAAAACATTTGCCAAAATATTGGATATATACAATACACAAAGGAGAGGAACCTGGATAGTAGTAATAACTAATAGAACCCTAGAGCCGGAAGGGAGACATGCATGGAGTCCAGTGCCTATTCAGGACAGGAATCCAAATTAAAGTCTGTCGCAACACACCCCACAAAAGGGAACTACGGTCTTTTCGTTAGGAGGTCATCTCCCCTCTATGCCTTGGGTGAAATTTCTTTGGCTCAATAACATTGACCAAGGGGTCAGAAAAAAACCTGCTTTGCAAGGCCTTACAGCGGTGTTTTTCAACCATGGCAGCTTGAAGATGGGTGGACTTCAACTCCCAGAATTCCCCAGCCAGCAAGGCTGGCTGGGGAATTCTGGGAGTTGAAGTCCACCCATCTTCAAGCTGCCATGGTTGAAAAACAACGCCTTACAGACTCTGGCTTAGCATTTTAGATCAGGCAGGCTGACAAACCAAACCAAAACGTGGTGCAGTTGTTGGGCCCAGCAACATATATGAACACAGCCGCTGTATTTCGTTAACCCAGAGGGTTTAGCAAGAACAGAACACACAGAACATACAGCCACACAAAATAAAGGCCCAGGAGGAGAGCCGTCTCTGCCATTGCCCCCGCCCTTTGGAATATTCTCCCCCAAGAGGTACGGCGGGCCCCACCCTCCCGTTTTTCCAGAAAGGACTTAAGACCTGGCTCTGCCAGCTTGCATGGGGCGATAAGAGTTTTAATCAGTCCTGGGGGTGGCTGGCGCCCTGATGCCACTCCTGAGTTATTCGCCAATTCCATCATTCTTGGCATGTATTTATTATTTTTAAGATTGCTTTTATATTGTATTTTAATTGGTTTTATCTCCTTTGTAAACTGCCCAGAGTTGCTTTTCAACGAGATGGGCGGTGACAAACTTGATATATAAATAAATAAATGAATGAATCTCGAGAAAAATTCCAGACCTAAATACAGTGATAAGTCTACTGAACAATTATATTGGCACAACCTGTGGCCAATAATCTTTTCAGGATTTGTACTTTGTGTAAATCTGGGTTGGTATTGGCTAACGTGGTTTGATGGGCTTGTGTTGAGACTGGCCCTACTGCTCCTCCCTCCCCGCCCTCCGCCTCACCTGGAACTTCATGGAGCTCAGCTTGTACATGATGTCTCCCAGGTTCTCCCGGATCATGGCCCAGGTGATCTTGTGCTCAGACTGGGCCGTCGACTCCACGGCGTGGCGGGCCAGCTCATAAAAGGTGATCATGTTCTGCAGCATGCCCACAGTCTTGTAGAAAGGGCAGAACCTGGGCCAGCAAACAGCAAACAAACCGCAGCACGCTCAGCCGCCTGATCATTTGTGGCCAAGCTTTGGGACAGTCACTTTCCAGGTACCATCTTGTACAGCTTTCCCGTGAGGGAAAACATCAGATTTTCTCTTGCGCTGTTTTCTTACAGAAAATGGAAAGTGAAGAAAAATCCCAAGAGGGAGCGGGAGAGAGACCCCCCAGTTTGCCAGAGGACCTAAACATGAGGAATATTGTATTTAATACAATACAAGAATTCAGTGTTTTTTGGAGCGACCGCTTGAATTCCATTTTCAGCAGCATGAGAGGAAGTGAGCAGGGAGACCACCGTCCTTTCTGAGCTCTGCACGGGGAGTTGATCAAAGAGGTTTGCTCTAAAAAAAACGACAGGCTGCCACAGTCTGTCGCTTGCTGCAGTGGCTGCCCTGGGGCGGCACGCGACACAAGGAGGCCCTTGCAGACCTCACGGGGCCCGCTTCGTGAGCCTCCTCGCTGACCTCTGCCCTGTTGCGAAGGATGGTGCTTCCGGGTTGGAGCCCCCAAATTACCTGTCATAGGAGGAGTAGCCGTTTTGCTGCAAAAAGTCATCCTTGATCAGCTTGGCCACCTCCAGAGTGATCTTGTCTGTTTCAGCAAGAGATGCCTGAACAACACAAAATTGGAGTGGGGGGTGGAAATAGCACCGGAGGAAAGGGAGGGACGCGAGGACTCGAAAATCAAAGCCTCAAAACCTGCCTGATCTTTTACTTCAGAAATTGAACAAAATCATAAACTAACAAAATGGGCACCGTTAAAAAAAAACTAGTAGCACCTTTTCTGATTAACACATTTTACTTAAAAGACGTAAGCTTTCGTTGGCGCACTGCTAGCAAAAACACTAGCAGCAACTCTGACAAACGTTTGTGTCTTTTAAGGCAATGGGTTAGTCGAAAAAGGTGCTGCCGGACTTCTTCAGACTAACGTGGCTCTCCTCCCACAGTCTTTTCAGAACCAGCCCTTGCCTCTTTCTCTTAAAACATCAGCTGGGGCAACAAACCTGCAGGAGTCAGAAGAATTCAATGTTCAGTCTCAATTTTAGGCTGAGGCTAAACTGCAAACACTTTGGGGAGGGCTATTTTGGTTGGCCCCAGTGAAGTTATTTGGATTTATTTTTCCTTCAGGGACCCGTTTTGGTGAGGGGAGTGAATGGACAGCCCCGTTCGCTCAAGCTGGCAGTGCCAGTGAGCCAAAGGCCTCAGACAGTCCAGTGCAGAGATGCCCGGGCAAGCAGGCGGCTGAGTCAGACTTCAGAATCCAACCCCAAATGATGGGAAGAAGGCAAGTCCGAGAGACCCCGCTCAGCTCCACCTCTGCTGGTTTTCCCCATCAGGGAAGAGAAGCTGTTTCTGGACAAGGCAGAAGATGGATAGAAAGGAAAAGAGTAGAAAAAAGAGAAGATCGTGCACCAAAGTAATAGGGGAATTATTTACAAAACTTCTGTACAGAATTTGCAAAATTGTCAAGAAAAATGCACCTGTCTGGGAATAATATATTACGTCCAAATATACCCAATTCAAAAAATCATAAATGTTCAGTTGACATAGTCTCAGAAACGAGGAACGGGGAGAAATGAAGAAGAATGCCCTGTCCGCTGTCCTTCCTACCTTTCCAACCAGCTGGACAATCTCAGCCAAATCCTCCTCCTCCTGCAGGATCTCCTTGGCCTTGGTACGCAAGGAGATGAATTCCGGGTAGTGCCTCTCGTAATGTTCATCCAACGCTCGCGTGTATTTGCTGTAGCTGATCAACCAGTTCACGGACGGGAAGTGTTTTCGCTGAGCCAGCTTCTTGTCCAGGCCCCAGAAGACCTGGCGTTGGGGCAGAAAGGGAAGTCTGGCACTGCTTGGGTGGCCCAGGGGCGCCGAGGACTCAGCAGCAGTGCGGCAGGAAGTGACTCACCTGGACAATCCCCAGGGTTGCAGAAGTCACTGGGTCGGAGAAATCCCCGCCAGGAGGGGACACCCTACAAGACACACACGGGAAAGTCGGTCAAACACACGGAGCCAGAAGGCAACTACCGCATGTCTGCACGCCTCGGTTCAGCCGGTGACTGTTTTCTTCTCCTAGTACAGCTGAAGTTTGTTTACTGAATGAAAACTTACCTGTCACCAGCATTCAACATCTTTATTAGAACGTTGACATATTTAAACATAGCCCATTATTTGCTTGAAAAATAAAGAGATCGCCTGCTAAAAGATGTTTAATGGGTTGGAAAGCCTTCTTGGGAAGCTGCTATTGATGTGGTTTCCTCACAGCCTCGCAGCAGGAGATGGGAAAGGGAGTCTTACGACTTACGCTCCGACGATGCTGACGCTCCCCTCCCGTTCAGGACTGCCCAGGCACTTGACGCGCCCTGCCCGCTCATAGAAGGAGGCCAGGCGGGCACCCAAGTAGGCTGGGTACCCACTGTCTGCAAATGAAACGGAGAAGGCCAGTAGGGTTTCTGTCTCTTGGGCTCGGAAGGGTTTGTGGAAATGGAGAAGGCAATGAATGTGCAGGAAGAGCCATTTTTTCTGATTGTGAAATATTGGAAACAACATGATAGCCACTGGATGTAAGTAGTCTTTATGCTAATTGATTTGTGCAACTTATTTTCATTTTTTTAAAATATTGGTTTTGAATACGTTTTGTATTGTCTTATACGTGTTGAGAAGATAATCCCATTACGTTCAGTAGGAGTACTCCCTAGTAACTGCTTGAGCTAAGCCTTTTAAAAAATGAACAGATGTTGCAGAATTACAACTCCCAGTATCCCCAGCCAAAATGGCCAGCGGTGTGGCAGAATGAGGAGACAGCTCAACTGAGGCTCGGGGATCACAGAATGATAGAGTCGGAAGGGTCTAGACCAGTGTTTCTCAACCTCCTCAACTTTAAGAGGGGTGGACTTCAGCTCCCAGAATGCTTCAGCCAACATGCTGGCTGAGGCATTCTGGGAGCTGAAGTCCACCCCTCTTAAAGTTGAGGAGGTTGAGAAACAATGCTCTAGAAAGTTAAAGAAATGTTTTTAAAAACCAACCTGCAGGCATTTCAGCCAAACGTCCAGAAATCTCACGAAGGGCTTCAGCCCAGCGGGAGGTGGAATCGGCCATCATGCTAACATGGTATCCCATGTCCCGGAAATACTCTGAGAGGGTGATTCCTGGGGAGAAAAATGGAGGGGAAAAAAAGAAAGGAAGAAAGGAGGAAAGGAGCGAAGGAAGGAAGGAAGGAAGGAAGGAAGGAAGGAAGGAAGGAAAAAGAGAGAGAGAGAGAGAGAAAGAAAGGAAGGAAGGAGGTTTACAGGAAGGTTTACAAAGCAAATGAAAGAGGTTTTGCTAGTCCCTTCCTACCTTTGTATTCTGTGATTTTATCAAAAGAGACAATGTGAAAATACTGGAAAGGAGGACAGTCTTCTGCAGTTGTAACATTAGCCATCTTAGATAGCAGCATCTTGGCTGATCTCGAAAAAGCTAAAGAGGATCAGACCTGCTTAGTATGTGGATGGGAGGTCACCTGAAAATTTCAGAGCTACAGAGTAGATCCAGAAGTTGAAAAAATGTCCAGGAAGAAGGCCATGGCAGACTTCTTCCGTCCTGTTCCAGGAAAACAACACAGACGTGTCTATGAAGTTTCTGGGAGTTGAGCTTGGCTGGAGACTTTTTCCCCCTGCTTATAAATATACTTTCATTTGCTGATTCCAAATCTTTGCCTGTTCACTGGTGGATGAGGGCTGTTTTTTGATATCAGAAAGGCAGGATAAATCATCATCACGGTCATTGTCATCAACATCTCTCCATTCCTCTCCTATCTATATTCCTCTATCAACATTCTTCCCTTATTCATCTTTTTTCCTAGACATAAAATGTCTCAAAATACCTTTAGCCAGACTTTATAAGGTAGGGTTTTTCTCCCAACATCTTGAAATTTTGAATGAACCCGGGGATATTCAAACGCAACTCAGTAACACCCAAAATAGAGGTTGAACAAGGATGATCTCTTGACTGGGTTCACAAAGCACATAAAACAATCTTGCCACATGCCTTACCCCTGGGTCAGGGAGGCCAAACTGTGGGTCTCAGGTTGCTGCTGGGGGTAAATACAAGGTTTGTTCACAGTGAGACCACTTCATCCATGACTTGGGGATGGGCTAGCAAGTGGATCTGGTGTATATTACCAAAACACAGATGGACCCCCTCAGAGATTTGTCCTCCCAGATTTTGGGCCCCACAGCAGCTGCAATGCTAAGATCAGGTGGAGGTAGCAATGATCTTGAGAGACAGCTTGGCTACGACCAAAAGTCCAGCTCCTGTGCTAATTGTCAATGCCTGCTTTGAAGTGGGTTGTGGGAACAAGCTGGGAATCCCACTTGTCTAACTGGTTGTCCTGCTGCCTGGAAGGGTTCCTTCTGCAGCTCCTAGATATCATTGCCTGGCTGGTGTTGGGGGACTTCAATCTTCATGCTCAGTGTGTGTGTGTGTGTGTGTTGAATTCTGAGAAATCTCAGACCTCCTTGGCAGTCCTGATGCACACAGATAGGCATATCTTGACCTTGTCTTTGCCTCAGAACAGTTGATATACGACCTAAAGATGGAGGACATCTAAAGATGGGGGACATGACTCCTTTCCAGGTCCAGATGAGACTTGTTGCCTCCCAGGACCTCCATGGGTACTGAGCTAATTAAAGTGGTCTGCTCTAGATGCCTAACGGATCCTGATGGATTCCAACAGGCACTTGGTGATTTTTCCAGGAATTGGCAGGCAATTCTGTTGGCATGTGGGAGATGGGAGGTGACAAAAGCACTTGATGCTATTGCCACCAGGCAGTTTTTTTCTGTTCACTGATACTGGAATGTTTCTCCTTCTACTGAGGAGCTCTGGGAAGTTAAGCAAGAGACGAATTGCCCAGAGTGCTGGTGGACAAGCACAAAAAATGGACTTTGCTGAGCAAGAATACGCACTTGTGTTTTCTGCCTACACCAAGGGCAGTAAAGCATCAGTACTTTTCCGTGCTTACTACATCAGTTGACTGTCACTTAGCAGCACTGTTTCCAGTAGCCTATTCCTGCTGAAAAACGATAGGCAGGAAGATTGTGCTACTGTGATACGTCTGCAGAAGTTACTCCAATTTACCACTTAGCATGGGCAGTCTGAACTGATGGCTGACATGGCATCTTGTAATAGGATCTGACCTGGGATTTGTTTTGGCCTGTAGACTCTGCCAAAGCCTACAAAGCTTATAGGGTGCCCGTGGCTTGGATCCATGTCCCTCCTAGCTCCTTTGGGTGAGATGGGGAAGTGACTGGCTGAATCTGAGAAGTTGTCGATGCCTTCTTGGACCAGAACATTGTGGTGGACCCATTGAATGAAGAAATGGTACAGCCCCACCCGAACAGGCCTTCCCTGCAGCTGGCTATATTTGAACCACTACAGTTTGGTCTCTAGCCACCCTTCTTCAGGGAAGACTCCTGGGAAGGTGATGGGACCTCAGTTACTAAGTGCCCTAGAGATGGCGGATTACCGTGGCCGCCAGTCAGGGCTCAGGTCTGGACGTGGGAACAGAAAAGGCATTGGTCACTCTGGTGAATGAAATTCTTCGAGACTTTGAGGAGGAGATTGCACCCTCCGGGCCCTATTTAATTTCTACCATAACTCTTGTTGACTGCCTGCAGAGCCTAGGGGTAGAGAACTGCAGCAGTCCTGCCCTTTCCTAAGCAGGCATCATCAGTAAGTGGGAATTCCACCCAGCAGTTTTGAAGCATGGCTTGGGAGCCAGGAGAAAGTGTGCCTCTTGCCTGCTACACAGGAAGCTAACGCTTGCTGACTAGAAGTAGTTCCCCCTGGGTTGGCAGAAGAAGATGGCTCTTTGGGTAGAGTATTCTGAACTATGAAAGAAACAGCAAGTTGTGTTTTAATGTGAAAGTGTAAATATTTTTCAGTGTAATATAAAAACAAACTTTACTCCTACAGTCCAACAAACACTTGTCCAACAGTGGCAAGGCTGAATAAATATAACTAGGACTGAGCTGCTAACTTGCAAGCGCGGTTCCTTCCCGGCAATTGGCTGCAGTCCTGGGCTGAATCGTGCAGTGGCTGCATTCACACAGCACAGCAGACTAGCTGGTGGCTCAAGATGCTGCGGAATTCAGGTTCTGTCTTAACAGGTTGCGGACACAGCAATTGTGCTTCCTTCATCTGGCTTTAGGGTTTAGCAGTGGGGCATCTGTGGGGTACCACACTTTGATCCAAAGAGGATTTTAGCAAAACAGTGGAATGTTTAATCAATTTAATTTTTAACTTAAAAAATGCTTCTGAAGCCCTTCCCCGTGGCCATGGCTCTCGGGTGGTGGGGTGAAAAAATGGCCTCACCTGTGTAGATGGAGGCTTCCCGAGCGGCCACCGGCATGTTGGAAGTATTGGCCACCAGAGAGGTCCGCTTCATGATGGTCTCTGTCTTTCCATCCACTTCCATGGTGAGCTAGGAGAATGGAGAGCAAACGAAGTGGGAAATGGGGGTAGGGGAGGCTTGGGGGGCTAAGGTCAAAGGAAGTCCTGGGGAGGACCACGGCTTACAGGTGGCCCCCAAAAGGTCCCAGTTTCAAACAGAGGCAATAAACCCAAGCAGCCTTCTTCCCACAGGTCCCCCCAGGCGCATCAGACTGATCACCCACAGATAAGGGGAGCTTAGTCTAGCACACCCGAAGGATGGCACCTTGCTCAAGGGCAGATGAGGTAGTGAAGGGCTTTCAGAAACGGCTGTTCTGGGATCTGGTGTGGACCCGACCGTGCTGGATAACTTTTGTCCTGTCTCCCATTTTTTAAAAAATTTACTTTACTTTACTTTACTTTACTTTACTTTACTTTACTTTACTTTACTTTACTTTACTTTACTTTACTTTACTTTACTTTACTTTACTTTACTTTACTTTACTTTACTTTACTTTACTTTACTTTACTTTACTTTACTTTACTTTACTTTACTTTACTTTACTTTACTTTACTTTACTTTACTTTACTTTACTTTACTTTACTTTACTTTACTTTACTTTACTTTACTTTACTTTACTTTACTTTACTTTACTTTACTTTACTTTACTTTACTTTACTTTACTTTACTTTACTTTACTTTACTTTACTTTACTTTACTTTACTTTACTTTACTTTACTTTACTTTACTTTACTTTACTTTACTTTACTTTACTTTACTTTACTTTACTTTACTTTACTTTACTTTACTTTACTTTACTTTACTTTACTTTACTTTACTTTACTTTACTTTACTTTACTTTACTTTACTTTACTTTACTTTACTTTACTTTACTTTACTTTACTTTACTTTACTTTTTCAGATTTGTTATAGCCACCCAACTCCAATGGATTCTGGGTGGCATACTAAACCAAAAAAATCCATAAAAACAGATCAAACATAAAACCCCACTGACAGCCTGGTCTAATCTTAACAGCAACACAAGTCAAACAAAACAGCCCCCCCTCCTCAAAGAATACAAGTAATGCATCAGCCCCAGGTCTGGGACCGAAGCCAGGTTTTAAGAGCTTTCTGGAACCCCAGGAGGGAGGGCGCCGTCCGTATCTCGGGGGGATGCTGTTCCAGAGGGTGGGGGCTGTGGAGGAGAAGACACGCTTCCTTGGTCCCACAAGGTGACCACATTCAATAGAGGGGCCCCGGAGCACACCCACACTGCAGGAAGAAATGACTGGAGGCAAGCGGTCCCTCAGATATCGGGGCCCTCTGTCATGCAAGGCTTTATAGGCAATAACCAGCACTTGAACTGCACTTGGAAGCTGACCACCAATGCGGGTTGTGTAGCAGAGGTGAGAGACAGGCATACCGAAAGGTGCCCATTACTGCTTGTGCCACTGCGGTAACTGGTTGGGGCACTGGGGGTTGTTATTTCCTTTTTGATATGATGGTTTTACTCTTCTGATGGATTTTATTATAGTTTTGTGAGCCACCCAGAGTTGGAATGCGTAAGACGGGCAGCCAGGCAAGTCTTTCAAATAAAAAACGTAACAATCAGCAAATAATAAATCTTCTGGCATCAAAATACTTTGTGTATTTATATTAAAGACTAAAAAAAGAATTATTCCATGTGATTTTGTAAGCAGATCTACAAGAACTTAGAAGAGAGCAGAACAGTCTTCCTTCGAAGTCTCGACCTTTCCTTTTAGCCAGTTTTCCTCTTTCCTGCACCGTTTTCATAAAGGAAAATGGGATCCTAAAGACCTTTGTGCCCAGATGAAGAAACGACAGTGGTTTCCCAGCCCAGCTCGTGTCCCTGCCACCCTCACCTCAGGAAAGTCCCTGAGCACCTCCGACATCTCGTTCCCACGCTCTCCACAGCCGACGTAGATGATGACGTCGCTGTTGGAGTACTTGGAGAGAGACTGGGAAATGACGGTCTTGCCACAGCCGAAGGCACCTGGGATGGCCGTGGTCCCACCCTGGACACACCTGGAAGAGGAGGGCAGAAGGAAGAGATGAGGGGGTCTGACGAGACCCTCAGACGAGTTTTAGCCGAGGGGATGAGAGAAGGGCTGTATTCACCCAGCCACTTAACCATAAATCAGCAACCACCACCTTGGACAAACCAGGCCATGCAGTGTGTCATGCAACACCCCCCCAGATTAGATTAATTGCATAAACCATGGCTAACTGAACCGGGGGGAAGCTGGCCTCTCTGAGAAAGTGGCTGGATTTCTAAGTACTTCCTATTGTACTAGAAGCATCCAATTCTCTCTCAATTGTGTCTCCTTCCTACGCTGTAAAATAACACCTGCTGTAAAAATGAATGAACGGAGGACGGCAATTCAAAACTAAACAGCTCACATGAAAGTGAGCGTTAGGTTCGAATCCCTGTCTTACCGTTAACCGCCCAGTGAAAAACTGGATCTACCCCAGAGAATGGAGCCGTCTCTGTTTTTAAGGTGCTGATATAACTTTAGAAGCCCTTGCAAATTTGGCAATAAAGGTTCAAATCTGAGTCATCCCTGGCTGAAGCCATGTCAGAAAAAGGACCCCGAAGAGGCAACTCTTCTGAAAGCAGCAACCGTCCCTTTCTTACAACGTGTTCGGAAATGGTGGCTTACGGGAAGAGAGCATCCAGGACCCTCTGGCCAGTCAGCAGCGGATGATTGGCTGGGAGTTTCTCCGACACGGGACGGATCTGCCGGACAGGCCACACTTGCATCATGGTCAGTTTCTCCTTCACGCCCTCAAAGTCGAGCTCCAACACCACGTCCTTTGGGGAGGAAGATGCAGATGAAGAGGACGAGGGCTTACGAGGAGGAAGGATTCCCAAGCGTTCAAATCTTTTCTTGGCCCAACTCCCCAAGGGCACAGGTTGGCAGCTGAGGCCCCACATGCATGCAGAATCCACTCGCAAGTAACCAGGGTACTTGCCTTGACTGATTCTGTCTTGGCTGATTTAGGCAGTGTTTCTCAACCTTGGCAGCTTGAAGAGGTGTGGACTTCAACCCCCAGAATTCCCCAGCCAGCCATGCTGGCTGGGGAATTCTGGGGGTTGAAGTCCACACCTCTTCAAGTTGCCAAGGTTGAGAAACACTGTATTAGGGTCTTGCACCTGGCAATTGTACTTTCAAGGAAGCTTCTGGCTTTCCACGGACCATCTTAGGAAACAAAGCTACAACCCAGGGCTTTGGAAACTTGCTCTCCAAGAAAAAAGATAAAAGCGTGTGGTGAAGAGCCATCTCATCTGTTGGATTTGGGAAATGGCTGTTTTGCACGGCACCCATTTCGTTTAAGAACCTCTCGGACAGGCTCAATAGAAAAGGCATCAAAGGTAATGGCAGAAATTGATAAACTGACTTGTTTATTAAAAGAAAATTCAAATAATTATTACCTTAAAGAATGGAAACCATTGGTGGACTATTTGCAAAATGCAGGCGGGGTGAAGCTTACATGGGGATTTGAAGATTAGATTATAAACGTAATGGGATATGTTTTGACAAAGAATTATTCCTACTTAATGCATTAAAAACTAGCACTTATGACACTCTTATTATTCTTAAGACCAGAGATAGATTGGAAGCTATCTATTTTTCATGTCTTTTTTCTTTTTCTTTTACTTTATCTCACTTTTTCTTTTCCTTTTCTTTATAATTTGTATTTTCAATTTTCTTTTTCATTTCTAACTTTTAACTTTGTCATCGTAAAATCTCAATAAAATACTATTAAAAAAAGAAAGAAAAGGCATCAAAGGTTATCGTTCTCCCAGGTGGACTGGTGAAATCAATTCCTTCTTGCTTTATGTTCATATTACTTGATATGACCACCCCCAAAGGGCCCTGTTTGCTGGCAACCTGGATCTCCTTCCTTTCCATCCTGGGCTGAACGACCACTCTGCAGAGGTACCACTTACCGAAATGTCGTAGTTCCCAGCCGGAGCAATGTGGGTCACAGTGCCATGGCACCGGGGTGGCACCATTATCATATGCTTGATGAGGGAATTTTCATGCACCACCCCATAAATATCTCCTCCAGTTAAGTGGCTCCCAACCTAAAAAGAAAAGGGAGGGAGGAAAAAACATCATCTCAGACGGGTGTGTTTTAAGAGCCACACAAATACCAAAAGGCCCCATCGCTTGAAATAGCCGCACAGTCCGGAATCCCGAGTCTCTGTTTTCATATTCTTTTTAAGAAAATGTTTTAATGCCAATGGGTTTTTAACTGTGCAGGGAATATCTACTGAAATCAATAATGCTACTGTAACCAAAGGCCCTGTAGGAACCCTGCACGCCAAGGGGATTCAAAGCCTACTTAATTTTCATCTTTATTAATTTATTTAAAGTTTCTAGCTGTTGGTTTGTGGGATATAAAGAAGACGTAACCGGGTTTGGTATCAGTTTACTTGACAAAGAACTAAGTTTGCAGTGTTCTAGCCAACAATAAGTAATCTCATTTCCCTTTCAATAAATCTGATTAAAGAAAACTTGCTCTTTCGATTGTAAGCAGCTGCTAAGACTTGGCTTTCATCTTGACACATTGACTTGAGCACCTGCTTTATCCCTTAAGTTCATGATTTCTGGATCCTCTTTAAACCAGTGTTGTCCAAACTTGGCCACTTTAAGATGAGTGGACTTCAACTCCCAGCCACCCATGGCTGGCTGGGGAATTCTGGGAGTTGAAGTCCACTCATCTTAAAGTGGCCAAGTTTGGACAACACTGCTCTAAACACTTGTTGATGCACTGGAGAAGGGGCTACCCATTTTTCCATTAATGGAAGAACGTGCAGATGTTCTGCGTTGGTCACCTTTTGCAAACTGCCATCCTCTTTCCCAGGCTCAGTTATGGACTGGCTTCAGCAGGTAGCTTTCCCGGAGGTAGATCTGAGGCAAATCTCTCCAGGTAGAGTCCACAGGGATAGAGCCCCCCAAATGTGCATGGTTGTTGGGCTCTTACCCGAATGTTGGAGCTTGGCTTGAAATCCCACTTCAGGTCCCGGGATAAAGCTGAGATGTTGATCCCCCGGGGAATATAGATGCTCTTGGTGAGCTCCGTGATGTCCTTCAGAGGACGCTGGATCCCATCAAAGATGGAGCCCATAATCCCAGGCCCAAGAGCCACAGAGAGAGGCTTCCCGGTTCGCAGCACAGGATCCCCCACACAAACTCCCGCTGCAGGAACAGCTCAGGGAAAAGACAGGAAAAAGAGGGGTGCACAGCCAGGAAAAGGTAGAGAAGGATGGTGTGGCCTCTGGTAGGGAAATGGGACGTTTTGGGGTGGGGGAGGCAGGATTAAATCCTGGCTACAGAGATTGTCTTGCCAAGCAAGAGCAGAAACCTGAGATGCATTAGGGTTTTCATCTTCCTGCATCTGGCATGTGATAAATGAGCTCTTTCGGCTTTGCAAGTCTCACTAGGAGCTGAACTAGATAATTTTAAATTCTGAGCACAGGAGTCCCATTCTGAATAGTCCTGATGTCACTTTAATATTAAGCTTAAATTTAAATGGGGGGGAGGGTTCCTGTGCATTCTGCTGAGTGGGCTCTGGAACTCTGCCCCAAGTTTCCGTCTGAAAGCACTGTGGGGCCACATAATTGCCCCCCCCTTCAAATGCCATTATCTTAAAAAATAAAACCAGACCCTCTCAGACAGATTTGAGTCTGCTTATTTATCCATATTTCTCTACTAGGCTTCAATTTTAAGATGTATTTAACAACCTTAAAGCATGTAATGAGAAGATAAAACATGGAACAAGAATGATCCATGTATTGTCGGAGGCTTTCATGGCCGGAATATAATGGCTGGTGTGGGTATTCCGGGCTGTGTGGCCGTGTTCTGGAAGTTTTGGTTCCTAACGTTTCGCCAGCATCTGTGACCGGCATCTTCAGAGGGCAGGAGCACAGCAGGAGTGGTTCTCTCTGTGCCCCCTGCTCCTGCTGTGCTCCTGCCCTCTGAAGATGCCGGTCACAGATGCTGGCGAAACGTTAGGAACCAAAACTTCCAGAACACGGCCACACAGCCCGGAAGACCCACACCAGCCAATGATCCATGTAATTTGAATTTAAAATGGGGTCCTAAAAATATTCTTAAGTGAGGTCAGAAGAAATTGGAGATTAAAAGATGGAGAAAGCCAAGGCTTTCTGCTTGGTGCAGAAAAGTCACTCCAGAAGGGGCTTCACCCAGGAAGGCTTTGCATGCAGTCAGCCATCCAGACCTGACTACGAGCCTGAGGATTCCCAGCCACAACACAGCCATGCGGGCTGGGATTCCAGAAACAATAATTCTGGCAGGTCAGGAGAGCGTGGGTTCCTTCAGAAGCTGCCCTGCCACTGAGACTTTCTGCAACAAGGACCATCCCGGACTTGAAGCGATTGGAGAGATGAGGGCTGGGGGACAGGTCCCTGGGCTAGCTAACAGCAAGAAAGTTTGACCACAGAAATGAAGAGTTAGCAAAGTCGACGAGAAAAACAAGGCTGTCCCAGAAGGATACAGGTCTCCTCGTACACTTGGATGGTGGCCAAATCACCCTCCAGGCGGATTATCTCACCCACCAGCTCAAAGTGGCCAACGCGGACCAGCTCGTACATAGCCGCTCCCGCCATCTTGCAGGCAATCACCACTGTGGGAAGGTTAAAAAAAAAAAGGTGTCTCACAGTGGGCTTTTTTCAGAGAAAAAGGGTGCTGCTTTCTCCCTGCCTCTTGAATAACCTGCAGAACACAAATCCCTCCATGGGAGACAGAATAATCTCACCCAACATCTAACATGGATATCCCCACTTAGCCTGCACCTCGACCAGGCTGGCCTCCAACTGCATTCCAGCGTCTGAAACCCAGCAATGAACTTGCAAGTAGCTCTGAGAAATATTGACTATCCCAACTGTGCTTGAGAAGTTGTGCCACAGACTTGGCTTCCAACAGTTTAAGGGTCCAGGTAATGTAGCGACATCCTGAATTTTCTTTTTCTAAAAAAGCTGCATAAAGAATCGCAGCCCTCTCCTGTGGACCTTCTGAGCCACGCAGGTTGTGCAAGCATTCCTGGAATCAGAAAACATGATCCTTTTTCTATGGAATTCCCTTTGTCCAGCAGGATTTATATCTCACCTTGATTTCTGCAAAAGCTCAAGGTGTCTTAACATAACACTCTATCCTTCCATTTTTCCCCACAACAACAACCCCGTCAGGTAACTTGGCTGAGAAAGAATTACTGGCCTGGATCTTGTATCGTACTTTTCTTACAATACAATACTATACTAGTTCAAGGTATTGTAGATAGAACTTGATCTCTGTAAGGTGGGGGTTGGCAACACAGCACCCAAAGCTGCCAGGGAGCCCCCAGTGCCACTAGATGGCACTCAAGGGCCTCTGTTGTTTTTTTTTAAATAAAAATTAAGAAAAGCCAGAAGTCTCATTGGGATAGCCAAATCCTGCAAGGTCTCCATATGAAATGTGCACTCTTTTCAATTTAAAAATACTAGCAAAATTTTGGGGGGAAGGAGCAGCCTAGCATTATGTAAAATCACACACACAATTGCCTGCTGCTTACATTTTTTTAATTGCACCTTGCTGTGAACTTCTTGAAAAAGGATAGCAGAGCAAACATTTGGAGCAGGTCTGCAGCTGGGTATTAGAAACACTTCCCTCCCCATGTCATGGTTCTCATTAAGCATACCAGCTAATTACTTTAAAATACCCAAAGAGCGAAGGTGTGAAGAATCGAATCATGACTTTGTCCTTAGCAGGAACAAACAGGATGACCTAATGTGTTACATTAATGTACCCGTTATGGTTTATGAGCCATAGCTTATGGCTTAGTGTGTTAGGTGAAATCTAGGCAGTTGCTATTTAATCAATGGATTATGATTAAGCAAACCACAGTTTAGTACTGGGTCCTCCAAACATTCCTACTCCCTTACTATATATACAACCAGGCTCTAATCCATAGGATTTCCTACCAGAAGAGAGTTTGCAGCAGGTCCAACAGATTTCTACCCCCAGCAAAAAAAATCCTGATATATCCGTCTTGGGAACTGCATTAGGAAAACTCTGAGAAAATTTCAGCTTGCAGATAGGACGTTATAACTCCTATCAGTGATCAGATTAAACAGCCTAACTGCAATCTTTATGAGAATGTAGTTGAAGGTCAGTTTAACTCAGAGACCATGCTGCAGTGTTGGATAAGGATAAGATATGCAGATGAAATAAGCATGTAACATAAATTCCTGATTCCCCGTTTTTCCCTGCAGACCAGTGTTTCTCAACCTTGGCAGACTGAAGATGTGTGGACTTCAACATGCTGGCTGGGGAATTCTGGGAGCTGAAGTCCACACATCTTCAGGCTGCCAAGGTTGAGAAACACTGCTGCAGACAGTTAAAAGGGGTGCTTCAACTTCTTCGGTCTTCAGACAACCTACCAGGCCCAGAGACACCATGGACGAATCCCAATTCACTCTCCTTTTCGGCATCCCCGATCTTGGGAAGCTTGGAGAATTCCATGGCTCCAGCAGGTAAATTAAGGCAGCTGGATCCCGATTCTACCGTGACTGCAAGCTCTGTATCAAACAGGGAGGAAAACAACCAAGACGAGACATGAAATAAGGACATGGAAACCCACCCACCCACCCATCTTTGAACGTGACGTGCAGAAGGGGCTACTGTAAGCTCCCCTGAAGGACCCGTAGCTGGTGATTCGGATTGCCAGCTTTTGGAGTAGAGAAAGCTTCTGGACCTTGAAGAAAACCTGCCTGCCTGGATGGAGAGGAGGTCCTGGAGGGGAGAGGGCTGGAGGAGGTGCACCAACCTGGCTTATGCACCATCCTGAGCCTCGTCAGCGCAGTAAAAAATGGAATTAGATGAAATAATAGCCATTAACATTGGATGTTCCCCCAGCCCCGCTGTTCCTTAGGTCAAGCTCGTCTTACCATTGGGAAGGCGGAAGCTCTTCTGGGAGTTGGCACGACCACCTCCGTGTGCCCTTGCCTTTCCTTCTGCAGGCAGGTGGGGAGAGGTGCTTGCTCTGTCTTCTGCAGGGAGCAAAGGGGATCTGGCTGAGGAGTAAACTTGCAGGAGGAAAGCTGCTGCCTTCCCCTCGAAGCTCGTTCTGACCTGAGTGGGCAACAAGGATCTGGAAGTGGCTGGAGGGCGCTGGAAGAGAAAGACACAGCAAAGCTTTCATGCCCACAGCAAACCACTCCCTGTGTGTGTAGTGTCAACAGCCTGGCCTCCTAGCACATACTTCAGGGCAGCAGAACCCTTGACCTTCAAGTCTCCCCCATTCAGAGGACCTTTTCCCGAAGCCATAACTTTGTGCAGGAAAAACGCCATTTCTGCCTGCAAGTCTTTCAAGGAAGTGAAAGGCTCAAATTGCACGGCACACCGGCTGATTCGACCGGCTTGCTGAACCTGGTTAAAGAGTTCATTAGTTTTCTGGGCTTGCACAAGATCCTGAACTGTACTCTAATAAACCAGCCGGATTTGCACAACACGGTTAAGGTGCACACATGAGAATCTGGTGAAGGTTAATCCTAACCAGGCTCAGCAGGTGGGACAAGTGGACCCATCCCCAAAGCCTTCAGCTGGCCTGGCTGTGTTGGGGGATCCGAGAGTTGGAAAAGACCATCGAGCCCAGGCGGGAACCCAAATTACAGGGGGCCTGATAGATGGCCGTACAACCTCTGCTTGGACCCTCCCCACGCAGGGGGGTCTGGATAGCTTTCTGGAAAATGGTTGCATCGACGCAGCCACTGAATCACCAACCCTAATTTGGCCTGGTGAGTTGGGCGAACGTGGCTAACGCATGGTTCGGTGTGTCTTCTGAGCTCAGAAAAGTGGGCGATGTAAATCCTGGTTAGGAGGCTGCGGGTGCTAACTGAGGAGAAAATTAGTGCAAGGAGAGCAGCAATCGCATTGAAAAGAAACCCTGAAGGAGGAATTCAGCCAGATGCAGCCTCTCCCTCTATCCCAGTGTTGTCCAAACTTGGCCACTTTAAGATGAGTGGACTTCAACTCCCAGAATTCCCCAGCCAGCATGGCTGGCTGGGGGATTCTGGGAGTCGAAGTCCACTCATCTTAAAGTGGCCAAGTTTGGACAACAGTGCCGTAAGGCGTGTCTCCAAGCAAAGCTATGTGGAAAAACACTGCCCGTGCTCAGAGACACAGGGCAGCCCCCAGCCCAGTTTCTACAGACCCCACATCTGGAAGGGGAACACAGGCTGCTGGGAGGGGCCGTCGCTGAACGAGCCGGACCCGTTTCCCGTGGGAAGAAGAGAGAAGAGTTAAAAATGAAGCCGCGGCACCTCCAGATTAAATAAATAAATATATATGGCCTGCGGGGACTTCGGCCAGGCGTGGCCAGTCGCCGCCTGGAGGGATTCAGTCTGAAGAGTTTCTCTGCACATGCCCAGAGGCACCCGGGCCAGGCCTCTGAGAAGAGGGTGCCCCCTCCACCGCCCCGTCCTGCTTCCCGGCTCCCTGCACATCTGTGCGGCGGCGTTAACAGGTTGGACTGCGGCCCCATCCTCCCCAGCCGGCGTGGCCAGAGGGGGCCGACGCCCGGCACCCCGAAAGCCGCCCCAAAGCCAGCCCGGGGCTGCCCCGGCCTCTTGCAGCGCGCCCACCCCGCAAAGGCCTCCCGCGCCTGCAGTCGTCCAGAGGCGCCGCTGGGCTGCGGTTGCCGAGCAACCAGGTCCCGCACGGCTGCGGGATCCCTCTGAGCAGGTAGGCCCGGCTGCTGGCTGCAAGGGCGGGGAAGGCGCAGGGCCCGCGCCAGCTGCGCCTCCTGCTCGGGGCACGGGGCGGCCTGGCCGTGCAAGCGAGCGAGCGAGCGAGCAAGCGTGCACGCGGCCGCGGAGCCGTTGCACACGAGGCGCGCAACCCCTGCAGGCGGGGCAGGCCCAGCCGAGCGCGGGCGGCCGGGCACCCCGTTGCCCTCACCCGTAGCTCTGCTGCAGGCGTTTCCACCCCGATGCAGCCTCTCCTCTCCAGTGAGCAGCCCGGCTGCTTTTTTCTCCCTTTCCCCCTATTTTTCAATGAACGTGAAAGACGGTGCAATAAGAAGACAGGAATGCTGAAATCTACAGAAATCTGGCGGTGTTCCAAACTTCTTCCCAAAGCGCACCAACGTCCTTATTTTTTGTGGCCGATTCCTGGAAATTAACTATGGTATCCCACTGGCCTGGTTCACACACCTGGTTAAGCTGCCATTTGCAAAAATTACGTTATCTGGTCTAGTGTGATGACGGGGATCGCGTGTTCTTGGAAAAAACCTGGCCAACCTGAAAAAGGGGCAAATCTGAAAGAGGTCCGTCAGGATAAAGAAAATTAATTGTTGATGTTGACAGCCGCTTTGCAAAGGGAAATTCGAGAGCAAGGAAAGCTTTACAAAAATGCCTGTTCTCATCAAAATATCCAAAATCGAAAGGGATGCATGAATTTATTCTAAAAAGACAGTTGAATTTCCCTATTTTTCGCATGAATGTGAAAGACTGTGCATTACGTGTAAGGTATCTGTGCAGTAAAACTTAGCTGACCAAAATAAAGGACAGAAGCCACTTTCTGAAAGACAAATACATCTAAAGGAGAGCTTTCTGGAATCAAGTCCTTTATAATAAAGGATGTCTGGTCTCCGTAACTGTGAAACATCAGCCCATTGCAGTTTAGTCCACAAACCGTGCCTTAAAACCAGGTGTGAATCCGCCTCTTTCCTTTCGTGCTTCCCTTGTCAGAATTTCTCTTGCCGTATTAATTCTCCACGGTTTCGCTCCTTGTCCAGGGTTGCAGGGCTCCGTCACGCAGGTTCCCAAAATCTTGGCTCGAACGTTAGTGTTGACGTTCCCTGCCAGCCTTTGGCAGCTTGGATTACAAGCCCATAATCCCCAACTGACTGGTGAAGCTGTGTGCATCCTGCGAACTGCCTGCCATTTCATACCCTGTACTTGAGGAGATGCGCTGATGATCTCTTTGTAAGATAAATACTGATTATTTGGCTAGCCTATTTAATGCAAATCTACCCTCTTTTCCTTAAAATTTGCCAATAGAAAAGGTTATATGGTGGGATCAATTTCCCTGCAGCTTTCACCAGGCCTTTGCTCAATCAGATAGTTCCCCCGCATGTAATGCAAGTGTTCACACGTGTTCACACCCTTCTGAGTCTGCTCTGTTGTTAATACACTATTCGGGCTAACTCAGGGTTTATGTCTGCAGCTACACCTGGCATTGCTCTTCGTCAAAGAAAAATACCTCCCAGTCAAATGAACTAGCAGAGGGGGCTGGCAGGCTCCTCCCTTGGTGTCCACCAACTGTTTAATGTTTCATTTAAAAAACTGAAATAAGAAATGCAAAGCAAAAGATGAACCTCCAGCACCACCCTTATTTCCAATGGCTCTCCTTTAAGGGCTAACAGATCTGGGCTGCAGAAATCTGAGCAAACACCAGATGGCACCAAAAAGAGAGGGTTCAGTATCTCTGCTGCCATCTAGTGGGCATCCAAATATTCAGCCCAATCCTCTGTTTAGAGCAGTGGTTTTCAAACTTGGCAACTTTAAGGTGTGTGGACTTCAACCCCCAGAATTCCTCAGCCAGCATGCTGGGAGTTAAAGCCCACCCATCTTAAAGTATACTGGCTGGGGAATTCTGGGAGTTGAAGTCCACCCATCTTAAAGTTGCCAAGTTTGAAAAATCCTGGTTTAGAAGGATGCCCACCTACCATCTAAAGCTGCTCTGATCACCTGGAGGACCAGAGGGGATAGTGGATCGGTTTGTCTTATGAGCAATTGGCTGTTTTCTGCCTTGTGGGGTCGCCATGAAGGCTGCTTTGTGAATCTGGGGCCTTTTAGAGACTAAAGGGGGCAGGGGGGCAGGGGAAGGGTTCCATCCAGCTTTCCAGCTCAGCCTCTCTCAGGACACCCCACAGCAATAGAGCCATAAACTAGCCAATGACACCATAGTCTAGGGTTTTGTGCAAACCCAGGCCATCTTGTTGATTTACAGCTCAGGGGCTGAGTTCACACAACAAGCTCAGTGAGCCTGTAAGAGAGTTGGGTATCTCGTGGTTCCATGTACAAATCCAGCCTTTTCATTGCAAACTGGGTCAACCAGTTCTGGGTTAACCATTCTGTTAAGCCATGAATTAACTGTTTTATTTATTTTGGCCGAGCATGTTGCATGAACACAACTGTGGTTTATAATTATGGTCTATATCGTTATTGTATGTTGAGAATGTTGAGCCAAACCTGGCTGGGAGTTGGATCCACAGGACATCTGAGAGCATTGGGTTGGGGAAGGCTGAAGTCCTGGGTGGCTTCTCCCACTTTTCCAAGTAAAATCTTCCATACCTTTTGCTCCTCAGGGTCTGCTTCTTTGCTAACATCCATTTTGACGAATTTAATCATCCCAAAGCTTGCTCATTCTTCTCTGTCATGGCTTCTAGCAAATGAAGGTTGCTGCTGCAGTCCAATATGGTGATGCACATTTTCCATTTCATCCTATCCAGCTGACACTTCGCGGTCCTTGCTCCGTGCTGCCCCAACTCTTGAAGAAGACAAGAATGACAGCCTCTGGTGGAAGCCGCTGGGAATGGGAGCCGGTGGTTCGCAGCGACCTCGTAGCTCGTGGCTTCCATTCATGCAACGTGGTGCAAGGAAAGCTCCTGATCTTTGGGGGGCTGAAGGCGCAGGAGACTCAGGAGCCACCACTTGGAGATGTGGTGGCCTTTGACCCAGCCGCCCAGACCGTCCGCACGCTTGCTTCTGAATGCGGGTACCGCCGCAGCCACCATGAGGCCGTGGTGCTGGGCGACCGCTTTCTATGCGTGGTGGGTGGTTGGGATGGCTCCCGCAGGGTCTCAGATGTGTCCTGCTTTGATACTGAGCAGAAGCAGTGGGAGCGCTGGACCGCGAGACCATCCAATGAGACCCCCGTGGGGCTAAGCAGCCATACCTGCACCAAGCTGACGGAGCATGAATTGCTGGTGGTGGGCCGTGAGGGTGGCCTACATACCCAGCGGCGCTATGCCAGCGTCTTCACGTTGCATGTCCATCCTGGCAGCAAGACCTACTGGTACGTCCCGCTTGGTCCCATGAAGAAGCGTTTCCTGGCATGGACGTTGTGGGCGTAGGGCTGTGTCTGTCTATGCCAGTGTTGTCCAAACTTGGCCACTTTAAGACGAGTGGACTTCATGCTAGCTGGGGAATTCTGGGAGTTGAAGTCCCCTCGTCTTAAAGTGGCCAAGTTTGGACAACACTGGTCTATGCCATCAAACCATCAGAAGTCTGGTCGCACCTCTGCCGATTATCAGATTTTATTACATCCATTTTCCAATTTAGTAGAGTTGGAAAAAAGTCCCTCTGACCCTTTGTGTGGAGCTCAGTCAACTTTTGACTCAACCACAGTTGTGGGCTAGTCCTTGTGAAGACAGATAAGACAGCAAATGTCATTCAGGTGTCCAAATGCTTCCCCACGCTTGCAGTAATGGCATGGGAATAATAGAAATTATTCTGTACGGAGTGTCAAGGACACGAGCTTCCACCTGACTTTCCTGAACCACTAAAGCCAGAATGGGGCTTGTAGCGATTTTTCTTTAGAGTTCAAAAGAATGTCCTCTTCTGCAGAGTATCCTCATTAGAGGCTTAAAGGGCAGTTAACAAGTAACTCGTTTTTAACGTGATTTACTCAGCCAATTACATTTAAATCTGCCCCAACTTGTTCAGATAAAACTTCAGCACGTTGGCAGTTGCTCTATAGAAAGCTTTTCTCCCATAAAAAAGATTACCTCATCCTATGGTTGTGTTTGCATAGCGTGTTATATGATGGTTACCCAACCACAAGTTTGCTTACCTAACATGCTAAACCCAAACAAGCCACTTATGGCTAAGCATGATGCACATGTAAAGGCATCGTGCATTTTGTAAACCAAGATTTAGCACAAATGAAGCACGCATGGAGACGATGGAAAATGCGAATGCATTGTCTACAAGCGAACGGCTGCAGCAGAACAGAGAATGTGCTTTCAGAAGAGAGCAGAACAACCGGACCCACTGAAAGGCAAAACCGTTGTCTTCCTCTTTCCGCCTCCTCCACCAAGGTACAAAGAAGAGGCATCGCGGACGGCGTCACGGGCCGGCCATTCTGCCATGCTGATGCAGGACTACGGCCCACACGGGAAGAGCAGCGGCTACAAACTCCTGGTCTTTGGAGGGCGCGATTCTGCTGACTGCGATGTGGCTGGGCACTGGGGGAAAGGGAAGATCCACGTGAGTCAGACGCCAGCCCATGGCCTACAGATTGGTAGCTCAGAAGACTGGGAGAGAAAGCCAATGGCCCCCTCCCCTCAGGGTGAAGATCCTTGGGGCTACTTCCTCTCCCTTGCCACCCTATGTGTCCTCCTTGTGTGAGCTGACACAGACATTCAGAAAGCAAAAGGGCCTTTTGCTTTCTGAATGGCGAGCAGATGGGTGAAACTACATGAGGGGTATCAGCAGGGGGCCTGCTGGGCAAGTGCCCCCTGTAAAATTCTTGCTACGAGGGGAGGAAATCCATGGCGCTGTCCTGCTCCTCCAAAATCCAGCCCAAAGATCAGGTCTGAAGTCAGCAATATGTGGCATGCTCTCTCCTCTCAGAGCAGTGTTCCTCAACCCCAGCAGCTTTAAGATGTGCGGACCTCAACTCCCAGAATTCCCTCTGGGAGTTGAGGTCCACACCTCTTAAGGTTGTTGAGGCTGAGAAACACCGCCTTAGACTCTCAGCATCCTTCAGTACCATAAACCATGGTATCCTGCTGGATCACAGGCAGGGGGTGGGGATTGAGGGTCTGGCTTTGCAGTGGTTCCGCTCCATGTTTGGACTACTGTAACATGCTCTACTTGGGGCTGCCTTTAAGATGGTCCAGATGGTCTACAGAAGCTGCAAGATGGTCCAGAAGGCAGTGGCCCACGTGCTAACACCTGGTATCGGGGACACATCACTACAGGCCCTGTGTTGCCTACAAGAGACTTCTGGGTGCAATTCAACGCACTGCTTTTCACTCTTAAGCCTTCTCTGGCTTTACGATTGGCCCGACCTACACAGTCTTTCTGGGTTGACCCTTTCAGGAGGCAGAGTGGGCCGAGGCTGGGAGGCATGGCTTTCAGGTGCCAGCGCTGGCCCTTCGGAATGAGATTGTCTCCCTCCATGACCACCTTCGGCAAACAGCTCAAAGTTTTCTATGATACCTTATTGTCAATTTTTTTTGTGGATTTCTTCACTGAGAATGTCTGCATCTATGGACCGTCAGGAGTCCTTAACTGGCTTACAGCCGCACATAGGCATAATGCACAAGGCTCGTTAGTTAATTCAAAGGAAGTCAATCGAGAAGCGTAGCATCCTTAGTCAGGCTAAGCCACCCCTACAGCCCTCTGCCTTTCCTTCTGCAGGTAGAGCCGACCCAGGCTCCTGAGCTGACCGAGCACCTGTCTCGCTTGGTCGGCACTGAAAAGGGATCCCGGCAGGCCCCCAAAGGCCTGAGGCACCATTCCTGCACGGTGGTCGGGCCTTTCGCAGTCATCTTTGGAGGAGAGACCTTGGCAAGGGGCCGAGATGCCATCTGCAATGATCTTTACATCTATGACACCAGTAAGGTTTCTTTCAAATCTTCTCTCCTCCTCTGGCAAGTGGGATTAGCAATGACACAAGGGCCTCTCCTTTGCTTTTCTGCCATGCGGCTTGTCCCGTCTTGCCCTGCCACCCCCGATGCAGGAAAGCCATTGGAATAAAAGGAGCACGCTTGAAATCTCTCTCCTAGTCAGTTAGCAGCCTTCCCACCTGACATGTAAAACAGCTGTTTCCCTTTTCCACACTCCATAGAAATCCCTTTCCTTTAAACCGGATGCATTGTGAAGGGTACATCTGACCATAATTCGTAATTTAGCAACCCCGCTGCCTGCCTTCACATACTGCACTAGGCCAGCCCCAGAGCCAGCTGGGGACATTCCTGCACAAGGTCTCTGCTGCTTTTTGTGATTAACAAAATGTGGGGAAAGAGGGAAAAAGGCAACTCTTGGCCCAGAGTCCCTCCCATCCGCTCAAGGGCCCAGCAGAAGCCTCTCACCCCTGGCCTGGGGGGACATTTTCAAGACGACCAAGGTGTTTCTGTTTCTTTCTTCCAGGGGCTTCACCAGCAAACTGGTTTCACTTTCCTTCTTCCAGCCAGGCCCAGAAGAGATGTGGGCACCGAACTTGCTTCTGGAATGACAAGCTATACCTGGTTGGTGGGTTTGGAGCGGATGGCAAGACACCTTGTCCAGAGATCTGTACCTTAAAGATCTCGCCATGAAACTGAAAATGTTGCTGGCCAGCTGGAACCACCAAATGGTTCCCCCAACACTCCTGAAGAATCTCTCCTTTTAGCAGTGGAAAGTTGGCCCGCTCAGACGAAGTACACGCACCCCTTGAGCATGTCAGAAAGATGTCAGTTGTCCTTCTGCACAGGAATAGGCACCTGGCACAAACTGAAAACGCCAGGAAGAGATCAGCCTCCTGAGACTTTAGATATGTTCCAAATGTATGAATAAAGTTTTGCCAAATTTACAAATAAAATTTGAAATTTCTGATCTCTGTAACCTTTCCCGAAAGTTTGATTTACTATCCTTTAAAACAAAGTTTAAAAAAGTTGAACCTTCAACAGATTTAATTACATTTGCTGAATATCTTTTTTGAAGGGTTCTGGTCCCATTAAAGGTTTTATCAGATCAGCCACATACAGGCTTTTAATACATTAACTAAAGCAAGTATATTCTCATGTGAATATAGGTTTTGTGGGAAAAGGGCTATTCCATTTCAGATGAAGTGCATCTTTCTTGAAAAGCAATATTCCATTGTTCCCACAACTGTTGATGAACTGCAAGAGGCCTCTGGTGATACAGTGATGCTATCAGAATGGCTGAAATTTATGCAGCCCCCTCCTTTTTTTGCTCCCTTACAAGGGTTTTAAAAGAGGGAATAGTTAAAATACTTATGTTGCTCACTTTAAACATGTGTTACCCAAGGAACTGAGAGTGCTTTTTCATTTTTCACTAATTAATCAAATGTTGCCACTCTTAATTTAAAATTACAAAATGAAATTATCCAATGTTTCGTATAATTCATTCTGCTACGGTTCTTTGGAGAGGAATTTGGGCACAGCTTCCCCCAACCAATACCCCCTATATTTACTAGACAGCAACGATCATACATATTTTGCCAGCATGGGCACTTCCTGTGCAAGAAAACGAACTCCACCCACTGAGCAGAATTTCTACTTAGCAACTGTCCTCATTTCTCAATTGTTAAATAAGTTGATGAGTCAAAATGTGCTTTGGCTGGAAAGGCTTCCCCTAGACCAGTGTTTCTCAACCTTGGCAACTTGAAGACGTGTGGACTTCAACTGTGGAATGTGTGGAATTCCCCAGCCAGCACGTTGCCAAGGTTGAGAAACACTGCCCTAGACTGAAGCTCGCCCCACCCCATGCTATGAAGACAATCCCACACAGACGCTGACTTGCACGCTCGCCCAAATTCCACAACAAACAAACATTTATTTAACAAAACACAGAAGAGATGACACTCTAACATCCATAATGATAACGGGGGTGGGGGGCCTCTGGAGGTCAAAAGCTGCAACGGTGGGCTGAGGGGGTTAAGTCCTTCCATCCAAGTCCACTCTCCTCACTAAGAGACAAGGACTCCTGCAGAACTGGATTTGGCAGCCGCTCCCTCCGGACTCTCCTTGGAAGGAGCCTTCTGGTCATCTTCCCCCATGAGGCGAATGTTGTGCTTCTCTCGAAACTCGTTCAGCTCCCGGCCTTTCGTCTGCAGCTGCTGGCTCAGGGTCTCAATGATCTTGTTGATCTGCGGGGGCAAATAGGGAAGAAGCAGCAGGAGTAGGCAAACAGGATGGCTGGAGGGGAAAAGGGAAGCTGTCTTCTCACTTTCCTTAAGGAGGCAGGCATCTCTATTTGGGGGTATTGCGGCTCAGAGAAATAACTCCCTGGAGTTACCACGAAATATATCCAACGTGAACTGAGCAGGCAGGTTAGAATCTGCTATTCATTCAAGGGAATTAATGAAGGGTGGTGGTGAAAAACTGGCAAGGACAGCAGAGGACAATTGTCAAATGGCGATGTTATGCTGGGTGTTCACTTCTCTCCAAACTGTAGGAACTTTCAGTGCCTCAGAGAAGGCTGGGACTGGAAGAAGTTCTGCAGCTTTGCACAAGTCAAGATGGCTCCTCCAACAGGGGCATAAGAAATCCTGTTAAAGTGGGAAAAAAACCTCTTCCTTCTTGCCTACAGTAGCCACCCAAAGGGATGTCTGAGCAGCAAGTTCAAACCAGAAAAAAGAAAGTTCTCCTTTGAATTCCAGCAGCTCAGATGGCTTTAAAGGGGAACCAGTGAAGATTAGCTATGATGCCCAAATCACATTTTTAGATCCAGAGGCAGCCTAGCCTCAGGGGCAAAAAGGACAGGGTTTCTACTTGCAAGCAATCTCTGAAAGGTTTACTGCAAGGAAATACAGCCCTTGAGGGAGAGAAAGCTTCACAGCCTGATCCAGAACCATTGGATCTCTCTTCCGACCTTCCTGGCTTTTTCCTCTCAGCCCAGCTGGTGCTTGCACTCGACCTCCACAGCACCCCTAGCTGGGACACCTTACTGTGCCTAACAGGAAAATCTTTACACGCCTCAACAAAGAATACTTGATTATTTTTCAATATATTATTACAGCTACGTGCTGAAGATAGCATTGAACATACCTGCATATACCCTGTATTAGAATAATAAACACAAATGTTCTTTTTAGAACACAAGAAATTCTAAGAGGTTTGTGAACAGTGACTCACAGCCGTCTTTCGTGAATAATTAGTGCCGAACAACCAGAAGAGGTGTTCCTCTGAACAGTTATAGACATGGTTTCTTTTTCTTCCCAGCTTTCAAAAGCCAGAAATTATTCACTAAAGATGCTGAAGAGACATTTGCTGCCTCACTGGCAACTGGAGAGGCTGCCCACCATCCAAAGGGCATTACCTGCTCCTTGTTGTTTTCCAAGGCTGGGAGAACCTCCTTCACGGTGCGCTCCACCAACACACCCCCTACCATTCGGTAGCATCTCCTGGTAGGGTCCACTTCTCTGAGTGTTTCAATAACTAGCCTGCAGATGGGAGGAAATTCGGAAGTTCTGTTCAATGCCTCCAGACAAGGGCAGCGTCATAAAGAATCTAGGAACCAAGGAACCAACAACCCCCTTCATCAGTCTCATTGCTGCCCTCCGAAGGCGTGTTATTTTGGCGGATCTGGGCTACTCTCGTTCAACTGCAACAAAACCAGAAAAAGAGCGACACGCGATCCGCCAAGGACCCAGAACCCCCCCCCCCGGTCATTGGCGGCCCCCACATACTTGTGTTCGTTCAGCTCCATCTCCAGCTCGGCCGCCTTGGAAGCCAGGCCCCTCTGCTCCTGCCGCAGGCGGTTGAATCCTGCCACCACCTGGAGGGAGGGACCATCGCGGCTCTCGTTCGCTCCTTCTTGCCCTCCTCGCCCGCCAGCCGCTCCTGATCAAGCTGCAGCGGGCGAGCAGCCCTGACCGCGCGCGCCGCCGAGGAGGGGAGGGGAGGGGAGGGGAGGGGAGCCGCGCCCGCCGCCCGGCCCCGGCCCCTTTCAGCGGAGGGCCCTGCCCTTGGCCTCCGGCCCCCTCCTTCCCCCTCGGCGAGGCTGCGAATCCAGCTTCGAGCCTAACCTGACGTGCGCGGCCGCCGCGCCCCCTCCCCAGGCGCCAACGGCCGCGGGGACCCAGCTCGGCTCCCGGCGGTCGGGCGGGCTGGCCGGGCCTCCCGCGGGCTCGGAGCCCGGCCACGCCGCTCGACGCCTCCCGAGCGCGCCTCTCGGGCGCCTCCGCGGGCACTGCGGAAAGGCACTCGGGGCGCCCCGCGAGCCCCCCAGGCCCTCCGGGGAAGCCCCGCCTCCCGGGGAGGACTCTGCACATGCTCAGGGGCGGGCAGAAGGAGCCCGGTCGCCCGTGGCGGCCACGCCCCCTCTCCTTCAGCTTGCCGGGACGCTCTGCGCGCGCCCAGAGGCACGGGGCTCGCAGGCCCGCCCCTCGGCTGGCACGCTCGCTCGCTCGCCCCGCCCAACGCGGTACCTGCTCGGGCGTCAAGGGCTTCGCCGCCCCGCTGCCGGCGCCGCCGCCGGCCGGAGCAGGCGGAGGAGCCGACGGGCCGCTCTTGTTCTTGCCGCCCTCCGCCATTTGCCGCCCTCCTCCCTCCGGGCCGGGAGAAGCGCAACTTCCGGGTCGCGGGGTCACTCGCGCGTGACCGGAAGCGGCCGTTGACGCCGTTTCGGTCCGCCATCTTTAATACGGGAACCTGCCTCGCCCTGCTTCTTTCCCTCTTCTAGGCGAACGTACCCGTATTTAAAGCGACAGTTTTACAACGGAGAGTGAGCGCGTCCCTGCCGATGTTAGAATGAGTCGACTTTGGGCGGTTTATTTTGTCCTGGAACCTTCTCGGGCCACCCATCTTTGTTAAGGGCACGGCTGACCCCCCCCCTCCCAGGAGGTTGGTCGCCGAAAGCACGTGACGGGCACGCGAGA
Source organism: Liasis olivaceus (assembly GCA_030867105.1). Taxonomy (NCBI): domain Eukaryota; kingdom Metazoa; phylum Chordata; class Lepidosauria; order Squamata; family Pythonidae; genus Liasis; species Liasis olivaceus. Next base: position 20,642,476 of record CM061356.1, read on the forward strand.
AAAAACGGCGAACGCATAAGCGTTAGCGAGGCTATTTAAATCAGGCAGCGGAAGCGGAACTAGCAGATTCTGCTTCCTTTCAAGGGTGCCATCTTGGTTGAGGGCGCAGCTTCCCCCGCCATCTTTGTTATGGGCTGACACGGTCGATGCTTAGCATAATTCGGCACCGCTGCGTTTGGGCACCACAGTCCACTTGCAGCCTGGGTTGGACCGCAGCTGCCAGAATGGTGGGGATATAACAGCTGGGCTCCCTCGCACTCGGAGGGCGCCCGGTTGGGGAAGCGCGACCGCTGCAATCCTCTCGCGGGCTTCCGGAACTCTACGGCCCGGGCTTCCGCCGGGGCCGCCGCCATCTTTGGAGTGGCCTGCTTTGCGCCGGAAGCGCCATCTTTGTTACGGGCCCAGCGGACTTCCGGGATGGATTGACCCGGGACGCGTGGAACCCGCCCGCGTGGAAGCTCCGCGGGGGATTTGGAGCCCGGAGGCCGGAGCGGCGCGCGCGGCGCTGGAGCCGCAGAGCTGGCAGAGCTGAAGGGGTGGGGACCGGGCTGGAGGCCCCCGAGTTCGCTTATTTGGTTATTTACGCGCCTATAGTTAGCCTATATTCATAAACAGCCTGCTATATATTTATACACACACACACACATATAGCCTATATTATAAATGCTACTTTTATACAGAATTAGCTCATTTTCTGGGGGTTTACAGGGCAGCAGGCCAGAGGTAAAGCTAACCCGTGTGGCCCGTTGTGCAAATGCAGACGTCAGATCAGTGCTTCCCAAGCTTGGCCCCTTTCAGATGGGTGGACTTCAGCTCCCAGAATTCCCCAGCCAGCATGGCTGGCTGGGGAATTCTGGGAGCTGAAGTCCACCCATCTGAAAGGGGCCAAGCTTGGGAAGCACCGCACTAGACCTTCAACGGGGTTAAACGCGTTGCACGAGCACAGCAACGATTCCCACGGAGGGGGGAGAGCAAAGCGACAGGGCGGGACTGGTCGAGAAGAGGGGACAATAAAATGGCGCTGCCTCTGGGCCCTGCGAAGGCTGGGCCCCAAGACCGAGCTCGCCTCCCAGAAGGGAAAAGCAGCCCGGGTGAGCAGCAGGCAGCCAGAACAAAGCTTTTCCCCCTCCGTTTCGCTGCTCCGTCTGTGCCACGATGGGCCTCCCTGGCGGAAGTGCCCGCGCGGCCTTCCTCGGTGACCTCCGCCGGGGGGAGGAGACGGCCATCCCCAGAATCCCCAGCCAGCCCGTCTCTTCGGGAACTGCTTTTACCGCTTTGGAGGAAGACGGAATGAGCTCCCCGGTTATTCTTTCTATAGAGAGTAAAGCGGGTGTGGGGAGCAGAGGGGTGCTCTCTCTGAACGAACGTTCCCCGTGAAGTCACCTGTTCGGGTTTGGGGCTCTGAACCCATTTTTCAATTCTGGGGTATTTTAAACATCACTCCGCCAAAGAAAAGGGGCGTGAAACTCCATGTCTCGAGTGAGCTTCCCTGTTCTACGTTTAAAACAAAATCCCCCTCAAATTCTTGAACGGTTTCTTTCTCTGGGGGAAGAGATCGTAGCCCCTAAAGAGATATGCGCCTTGAGCATTTGTGCTCCTGCTTCTGGGCCATGGAATTGGCTACCCTACTGCAGAAAGAGCCATTATCCTCCTCCAGTTCTGGAGGAGGTTCTTCTTGAAGCTTAGAAAGAAAAACAGTTCTCGTGTTTTGGCTTTTCTAGGTTGAGAGGGGTGGTCCAGAAGACCTTGCAAATCCTTTTTGCGGCAGGGAAACAGTTTAGAGGGATCCAGAGCCACGTATCTGGGCACAGGTAACTAACCTCGGGGATGCACGAGCTCAGGAGACCCTTGGAACGGTAAGGCAGGGTGGGAAAATTGAAACCTCCTAGATGTGGAGGTTGAAATAAAGCTCCAGCAAGCTTAACTGGGAATTACAGTTCAGCCATATCTGAAGGGATCACTGGTTTCTGGTGCTTTTTACAACTTGGTATGTGGCCCCCTCTTGTTTATGTTCATTGCAAACTTGTAAGGTATCCTGACCCAAAATTAAGCGTGAGAAATCGGATTCTGTTTTTGCATAATACTATCCATGGTTTGTACAACTGAGCCCATTTCTGGGGACTTGTGTAACACAGAGAACCATCGTCTGTCCCATACATTGGGTTCACAGAACAGTAGGCTACGATGCAGTGCACGAGTTTGTGATTCAGTGTGTGCTGTGAATGCAGTCTAAGATTCTTTGGTTGCCCTCTGCCCACTAAACAAGAATGTTGATTTATAATTTAAAAATAGGAGCGCTGCTGTTTGAAATGTAGACTCATAGTGTAGCTGTTTTCAGTTTCCATAAAACTCAGTTGTTGCCTTCCAAGTTCAGGTTAGTGCAGGGAGATTACAACATACGTTTTCTCTCCCCAGCTCAAAAATACTGAACATGCCAAAAGTAGATGGAGAAGTAAAATGCTAAAGAAATCTTCTGTTTCTCATCCAGGAGTGATGATTTCTGCATAGGGCCAGTCTGATATCTTGTCCTGCATTCTTCCTCTCCAGGTTCCCAGCTATGTCCTCAGTTGCAAGAGGCCCAAAGCCCCTAATTGCAGTCTGCCAGGTGACCTCAACCTCTGACCGAGAACACAACTGGGCATCTTGCTCCCAGCTTGTCCGAGAGGCGACTCGGCGGGATGCTTGCATTGTCTTCCTTCCAGAAGCCTTCGACTTCATTGGCAGCAGCACAGAGGAAACCCTCAGCCTGGCTGAGCCCCTGGAAGGAGATTATCTTCAGCGATATGTCAGCCTGGCCAGGTAGGACTCGTAGGAGGCAGGATGCCAGAATGGCTGGTGTTTAAACTGGGGTGGCTTCTCAAAGAATTTGGATCCCTGTTGGGCCTTATCTACGTATAGCTAAGATGAATCATAAAACCCCGCTCCCAGAACCAATCAACTCTTCATCCCCTAAGACCATTTCAGATGTATGAAATAAAAGATCTTTGTTCTCACAGCAGATGCAGAGAGTGGTTCTGAAGGGCAGTCCTGGGATTCTGCCTCTCTGTCCCATCTGCTGCTGTCTTCTATAGGTGCCAGCGGGTCGGGGCGGGGGGGACCTCAGCCAGGTAAGCACAGGTGGAAACAATCTTTGCTTCTCTTTTGGCAGGGAATGTGGAGTCTGGTTGTCCCTTGGAGGTTTCCACGAGAGAGGCAAGGATTGGGAAAGCACGCAACGGATCTACAACTGCCATCTCCTCTTGGATCCCAAAGGTAATGAAGCGTCCTTGGCCTGGCCCCCCATTTTCTGCAACAGGTCAGCGCAGTCACAAGGGTGCTGAGGGTGGATGGAGGGTGGACCCTGGACGGCCCATGCCTAATTAGAAAACCCTGCTTGGCAGTGGTAGATAGTTGAGAAGCACATTCAGAGTTGATTTCACACATCATGCTAAGGCGTAAAGCATGTTGACAAAGTACAGTGGCTGTGTTGACTCAACTTGCTACAGAACAAAGCATCCAGGATAGCTGAGTTTACACTTTTGTGTTAAACCAACATATAGTTTGTTTGCTTGTGGCATTGTTTGTTGTAGGAACAACAACATTGTTCTCTGTAAACTATGATTTGTGACTTAGTGCAATGCAAAGCAGCTGTTTAAAAGGCATATAAAAAAGCCTTTAGATCAGGGTTTCCCAACCTTGGCGACTTGAAGATGGGTGGACTTCAACTCCCAGAATTCCCCAGCCAGCCATGCTTGAAGTCCACCCATCTTCAAGTCACCAAGGTTGAGAAACATTGCTTTAGGTAAATCTATAGTTAAACCACATTTGGAATCCTAGGTACATTTCTGAAACTACATTTCTAAAAGAATACCGTACTGTAGAGGTAGAAAGTTGCCATGGGAAAAAAACATGCCAGAAAAGGCAAAAGCATGTGGAACATAGTTAAAAAAAAATCGTGAAGACTTCCCCACCCTTTATTCTCAAAATATTAGATCTAGGGTCATCCAATCAAACTGACTGGTAAGGTATTTTTTTAAATTCATTCTGAAAATATTTTTTTCTGAAGTATGGAAAATTCCTTTATGGGAGGATTCCAATAAATTGGTACAGAATACAAAGAAGGGGAACCAGGGTGATCAGGGGACTGGGAAGTGCTGCAAGGAAGCATTGAAGAAAACGGGCATGTTTAGCTTGGAGGTAAGACAGCCCAGATTGGGGTAGCTGAAAGATACTGAACAAGCTTCATCCCAGGTTGGAAAATCATGCTCTTAAATTCCAGGAAGGCAGAAAAAAATCCTGAAGATAACAGCATTTGGATATTGGAAATGATTCCTGACTTGAAACCATATTGTCCCAAGATGTACCTGGCATGGATGGGGTTGAGGTAGATTTTTTCCCCAGCCTCTTGTCTGCTTCTAATCCACCTGATCCTCCCTTTTTCCTTGGCGAGGCTGGTCTCAGGGTCTGTTGTGGCTGCCTATCGGAAGATCCATCTTTTTGACGTGGAGCTGGAGGGGAAAGTGTCTCTGAAGGAAAGTGCCTTCACCAACCCAGGCTCAGAGATTATGCCACCTGTCCCAACCCCAGCTGGAAAGGTACACAGAACGTTTGTCATGGGAGGAATAGGGGTGATGGCCAAACAAGCCATTTCCTAAAATCTGAAATATCAGCTGTAGAAGCTGTGTAAACTATGTAATGGCGCACGGATCCAATTTCTGGATGGAATGGTTCATGCTGGCAAGTCCTTTCCAGGGTGTGACGCATCTGTGCAAATGGGCTGTATTCAAAACGCTTTGTATCCATAACCCATACAACCATTTTATAAAGTTGTAAACTCTGTTGAATATCCATGAATCAACAGCCCCCCCTCCCCAAATGTTGAGAGAGATAACTTGGTTACCTTTGCAATCACTAGCTGGATTCACGTGGGCTTCTAAATCATGATAATGGTGGTTTATTAAGTAAACGTTCTATTAGCTGGAGTCATACAATACACTAAGCCGAAACCAGAAAATGGCCCAAACCATTTTAAAGCTTAGTGCCTTGTGTGAACCCACCTTTGGAGTGAGCTGAAGGACAGCCCCCCCGTGGGTTGGGAAATGCACCGAATGCTTTCCAAGGTCCGAGGACTCCATCCGCTCTCTGGAATAGGGAAAAACATCTGATACAGGCAGCCAATTTTTTGTCTCCCGCAGGCAGTTTAGTAATCTCCCTAGATTGGTAGCTCCCCCTTTGTTCGCTCTTATTTATTCTTACACTGAACTGGGCCTGAACTTCACTGCCTCTCCAAGAAATCCATTCACACACTCAGCTGAGAATCAAACATCAGCCATGCAACAAAATTGATTGGTTTTGAAGGAGCCCATCTGCTGATCAAAGATAGCCAGAAAACCAAACAGGTCTTGAAATAAACTGGCATTAGGCTGTGGTTTTAAAATGACTATCCCACTATCTTAATCTTGATTGTTTTCAATATTTTGGCTCCCTGCCCTGGCTTTGTACCACTTCCCAGAATAGCTTCTAAAATATGAAAATAGAATGTTTTAACATCTGAAATAGAATGGATTTTTAAACGATAGCAATATCCTAAACAGTAGTGCCGGAGAACACCACCGTTGGCAACAGTGCAGGGCCAGGTAGGCCTTAGTGGGAACCAGACTTTTGAACTGGACCTGGATGCGATTACCCCTGCTCCTGTATAGCAGCCCAGCAACCAAATTCTGAACTGAACCAGAGCTGTTTTCAAAGAGCAGCCCCATCGTAGGAGTCTGATTTGGGTTTATCTCTTTTCAAAATTAAGACGTTTCCAAGAGAGAGATTGCTCAAAGCAGTAAACCGTTATTTTAAAGAACAGCACCCAATTTCTCATGCAGCCAGTGTCAGGTTCTGCCCGAGAACCACGACGAGACAGTCCGGGAACAGCTCAGTTACTTTATTAGCTTACACCTACTAGACAGAATCTCGCCAGACTAACTCTAACACCCAATAACAGCAACTATAACCCTGAATCCCTAGGGAGGGGCCAGTCTCCTCCTCTTCACATTCACACACTCCGGCTGGGGGCTGAGGAGATGCTTGGAATGTCTCTCCCCCTCCCTGTAACCTTGAAGCGCCATTCCAGGATCCTCCTCGCTCATGCCTTCCATCACAGCCAGCTGTCGTAACCACCCAGAGCACGGATCGATGTTACGGACCTCTTAACATGCACACACTCAGTTCCTACCGGCAGAAGTTTCTGAATATCAGCAGCTTCTCACCAGTTCTGCCCCTTTTCCAGGTGGGGCTGGCCATCTGTTACGATCTCCGCTTCCCAGAAATGTCCCTTGCTCTGGCCCAGGCCGGGGCGGAGATTCTCACCTACCCGTCAGCCTTCACTGTGACGACTGGCACTGCCCACTGGGAGGTAAGTCGATTGGCCTTTACAACAGCGGTTCTTCTGCTCCCTCCAACGGTCATTGTGTGACCTCTGACTTTTAGTATTTCATGTATTTATTTATTTATTAAATTTACATGCTCGAAGAGGAGGAATGCCTAGAATAGGGTTTCTCAACCTTGGCGACTTGAAGATGGCTGGCTGGGGAATTCTGGGAGTTGAAGTCCACCCATCTTCAAGTCACCAAGGTTGAGAAACACTGGCCTAGAACATGCATTCTTGCTCAATCTTGCAGAATCTGTGGTTGGGCTAGGAGCAGGAATAGACAGACTGTAGTAAATCTGAAATGTGTAGCACGTCTCTGACCTGGCAGCGGAGGGGGGATTAGCCTGGGTCTCCAAAACTGAATGGCTGCGTTCACACAATACACTTAACCGAATGGCTAAATCGCCATTTTCCCTTGGTTCCCATAGCAGCCAAGCGTACAAGCTGGGTTCGTACCAAAGCCAGCAAAGGACAACACTTCGCGTCTTCACTTGCTAAGCGTTGAGTGAAGAAAGCCGGAGTGTTCGGAACCAGGGTGGCTTTAGCGTAGAGGTGCAGCGTCTTCCGGCCCCACTGCCTTTGAGTGACAGGCTGCGAGTCACGCTCCCCACAGTGGTGGGAGCCTTAATAAAGACTAACTTTGGTTTCTTTTAAATTTACATTGAATTATCGTTAATGGTTCTCCAGGCATTTATTTGATCACCCTTTCAATTCTGTTATATCGAGACGTACTATTTGGACGTGACTTTTGAGGTTCTCCGGGGCGCCCTCGAGGCCCTGGGGGGCAGCCCGGGACCCAGCCGTGCTGCTCTGCTGCACAAATAGAACGGGGCCGCCTTGCACTGAGGGTGGGTCGGTGTCCCCTGTGCCATCTCCTTTGCCCGGACTGATGTCCTCTCTCCGGCACGGAGCCTCCCCAGCAGTGCTGCCTACCAGGATCTCTTTCACTGAGTTGCTACCGACCGCCAAACCTAGAGTGCTCGGTACGCAAAGGCAACATTGCGAACGTTTAGAAGCAGTAGCTTATTTGCTGTTTTCCTTACCTGGAACGAGTCCTTTCCATGCCCTCTGATGCCGATTTCCATTTTTCCCTTTTAAACAGAAGAGCTTCATGGCTTCCTTGTCTCCCCAGGTACTGCTGCGAGCTCGTGCCGTTGAGACCCAGTGCTACGTCGTGGCTGCGGCCCAGACGGGCAAGCACCACGAACGCCGCACCTCCTTTGGGCACAGCATGGTGGTGGATCCCTGGGGCAGCATCATTGCCCAGTGCCAGGAGGGGCCCGGCCTGTGCTTTGCAGAAATTGACCTGGCCTACCTGCACCGCCTCCGACAGGAAATGCCCGTTTTCTCCCACCGCCAGCCCCGCTTGTATGGCCAGGCAGCTGCTCGATGGGGCCTCTCCTCCCCTTGACTCGCTCGGCTGCGCCACGAGGGACGCTCGGCTGCTGTTGGACTCTCCCTTCAGGATCTCCAACCCCACAGTAGCCTCTGTCCAGATGGGCACTGGCACGAGGGAGAGTGGGAATGATAGAAATAGAATACAGACGCCTTCTGTGCTGGGGAGGAAAGCGTTTCCACACAGCCCCCCCTCTGTGGAGCACAAGATGTTGGTTTCAGACTGCATTCAGCCATATTGGAATGGGGTCCAGTAAGTCACTTTTCCTCTAGAAGAGTTTCATCCCTGGAATAAACTATTTCAGCCACACACCTTTCCTTTCTTCCATGTTAATCCAGTCATTCATCTCCTTTTTCTAAACAGCTCTAGAACCATTTCCTTTTGATAAAATAAGAGCCTAGGGGACGTCACATTCGCAACGCTTCTCTCTGCTAGAAATGGATTTTCTTTTTAGCTTGGATGTTCATTTTTTGTTGTGACATCTGAAAAAGAGGCCCTCAAATGTTGTGTGTTTATGAATGAATGAATGAATGAATGAATGAATGAATGAATGAATGAATGAATGGACTTCCCCACCACTGGCCATTAAACAGCTGCTAGATCAGTTGCCCAGGGAAGCCTTTGAAGGTTCACATGCATTTGTCTTGGTGTGCTTTTAATGTAAATTACCCCAGGCTCACTGGGTGGAGATACGTTAAGTAAATTAACACATTTCCAGGCAATTGCGTTTTGTGCAATTCAGAGATATTGGCGTCTAAGGAAAATTGTGTTTTTTTTTCATGGACTTCAGTGCTGCACAGTGTGGGCCAGATCCTGGCCTGGCTTACCTATCACAATAATCCACATTGCTTGCTTGGTTTGCTGTTGTCATAGACAAACTCAGGAACGCACCTTTTTGTTGCCTCCCAGGACTGACGGGATTGGTACAGACATACACATCATCTTTAAATTCCCCCCAAACCTCCAGAAATGCAAAATGAATGTGGCACTTTCTGTAGGGGAACATATCAAACCTGAAGATCGTCCACATGGCCTAATACAATGTGGGAATCCAGGCACTTTGGTTTGTAAACCATAATTCATGGTTTAGTGCATTACATGAACTCAGGGCAGCTTATTCAAGAAACCTTGGTTCAAATCATGACTTTGGTTAACACAACTATGGCTTATGGGATGAGGGAACCCAGCCACTGTCAAGATAATGGAACTCAAAACTGAAAACCAGGGTGGTGGGGTGGTTTGACTATGATTGACAGCAGGTTTGGGATCCCATTTGAGACATTTCTATCATCAACAGGTATTTTGCCAAGCAAATTCCATCTGTCCTCCTTGCATCTCCAGAGGAGACCTGACAATATTTTATATAGGTAGAGCATCAGAGTAGAGTAGTAAGAATAACTTTTCAAAGAGTAACTTTGGTCTATACAGTACTTTAAACAAAACAAAATCTGGATGGAAGTACGGCAGCCCATTCTAAACTGCAATTTTTAAATAAAAATTATGTAACATTTTGGAAGCAGTTATTTTTCACTTGGAATCGTTCTACCTACTTAACACGGGCATTTCAATTCTGCCTCGAGAAAATGAACTGCTCTGCTCTGCTCTAAAACTGAAGTTGACTTCCACTTGAGCGTCACAAGCATTTCATTTTCATTAAGGTGGAAGCAAATGAGGGCTTCGTTTTCTCACAGATAACTTCTCAAAGTGTTGGAAGCATTATTTATCCAAACCACCATGTGAAAGGGTGTTTTAAGAACACTGTCTGTGGATTAAAAAGCAGGGTAGTCTTCCATCCTGTACTGAAAAATTCTTGGAAAAATCAAGTTACCGAAAAGAAATATTGCGAGCATCCCACGCTACAACACACAGAATTAAACTACTATACTTAGCTTTCAATATTGATTCAGGGTCAAGCTTGTACTGCATTCAGAAATACTTGGAACGGGAGAAATACAATTTAAACATTTTTTTTCTTGCTGACTGAAACCGCTTTTTTAAAATTGATTTTTCTGCATTATAGAATTGACTTCAGCTAAGTGTGCTTGTGCACCCACCCACGCACACACACACACGCTTTATTTGGCATGACTCAAGCTGCTACCGACAATGGCCACATTCTAATCTGGTTAGAACCCAGTTCCGGTTCAAACAGTAACAAGCCACCAGGGCAAAGACTTCCTAGCTGCGGACCGGCCACAAGAAGTTGTCAATCTCAGCTCCGCTTTTGCGGTTCATGAGAGGTTGGCAGATAATGGGAGAGGGGAAATTAATAACAGGATCTCATCCCTCTCTCATATGGAACCTGATAGAATTATGCATAATGTAAGATGCTTCGCAAGCATTTTTGGCCAATGTAACATCTCCTGAACGTAAATAACGCACTTTTATGTGACGATAATAAGTATTATTTAGCCACTCCAGCTTGCAGAAGTGGGAGTATCTGTCTGCTTGTTCACCACTTACAGCTAAACTAACTTCTCCCCACTTTCACCTGCAGGCCCCTTGGGCACCCAAAAGATTGAAACAATTTCCTCTGCAGCACAAGCCTTTTTCAGTTCAAGCTCCCAGGATCAAATGCATAAAGTGCCATCCTCAAACGGCGGTCTCTGTTTACCTCTCTGGGGGTGTAATATCTAGAGAACAGTTATGCAAGGCACAGCTAAGAGGTCATGGAAGTGAACTGTAGATGGGTGCAAAGCTACACAGAGTCCCAAGAAGCTGGTGCCACAAGGTTATTTCACACAGCCTAACCCACCTGTGCTTTGAGAAGGAATCACGTATTTCTTGTTCTAGAAATTATTTCCAGGGCGCAAACCACCTTACACAGACTCTGAGAAAGCTGTTTTGTTAGCACACACTACTCAAGGGAGCACAGACCCCAACAGCTGCACCAAAAAAAGGCAGAAGACTTTTTTATTATTATTATTATTGAGAAAGAAACAAAGGTACATTGGGAATATGACCAGTTACACTGGCATTTCCTTAAAAAAAAATAAAGAAGTCACAGATTTTACACAAATTTGTGCCAGAATTATCTTGAAATAACAGGGATTGTGTGTGTGTGTGACGATTGGGCTTTTGCATACTTTGTGAGGCAGCCAGTGAGCAGGAAGAAAGCCTCAGAAGCCCAGCTGGGACACGTCCAGCAAAGCGGAGGGTCGCTGGCTCACGTTCCCTGGGCTCGGGGCCAGTTTATGCAGCCAATGGAGTCAAGTGCCATCATTTTCCCTGGACTACCTTCAGACAGGAAGTGGGTATTTAGAGAAAAAGTTGGACAAATTGAGGAGGAAGGTTGCTGCTTGAGCTGCGCAGTGCTTTGGATGTGGGAAAGGGTGGGACATCTTTGGCACCTGTGCAAGAACAAATATAGCACCAGCTTACAGCCCATTTAAGCAGACACATCAGGAAAGGCAGCTGTGCAATTCTAGAAAAAGAGGCACTACTTGGATGAGTTGCAAGAAGGTGCTGGATTTGCTCTTTCACACATTCCAGTGTCTCTTCTGAACCAAATCTGAAGCACTGTTAACCACCTCAGGTCTTGTCTTATTAAAAGTAAAATGCTGTTTCTAGAAAGTGAAGGGAAGCAAAGGTAGTCAGATCAAAACACAAACTCATACAGACTGAGTGTCCATGTGAATTAAATGTCCTTTAACTTCCATGCAGGATGGAAGCCAACTTTTTTTCCAATTCCCTCCACCTGAAATGGTCCAAGGCCACCTGAGTTTATGGCTGTATAAACGGCGCACTTGCTTGGCATCTTCCAGTTCATTCCACTGTCGGGTGGAGCCTTCCTGCCTACGGAGCAGAAAACACAACCAGAAGTGGTCAAAAGCAGCCCCTCTGCCACCTGGAAGAAGTCAGCTGAAGGGGCTAGAGGGGGTCTTACTGGGGAAAGATCTGCAGGCCAAATGCTTTCTGGATTAGCCACCCCAAACCAGAGGTATGGCTGTTTGCCTGCCAAGGGCTTCACATTATTTAACGTAGTCAAACAGAAATAAAATACAGGATGTGTAAGCACCCAACCAAAAGAAATCCGGCGCAAAACTCCAGTAAACAATCCCTTGTGACAGTTGACGAGAACAGATTTCTTCCTCCCAAGCACGCTCTGTTCTATCTTCTCTACTAACGGAGCCCGAGGGAACCCCCGTGCCTGCCGCAGCTGACAGGGAAAAGGGAGACGGGTTGGGAAAAAGGACACACCCATCAAGAACTGTGGTGCTACCAAAACGTAACCCCACAGCTGAACCCCCTGCAGACCTTAGGAGTCTTATTACAAAACTTGCTGCCTTTTCACCTTGCCTTGTGAACCGCAGAACAAAAGCTGGCCCAGGGTCTCCAAAAAGGTCTCTTTCAAAAGAAAAAGAAAAACAGGAGGCAGCTGGCGCCATGCTCGATGCCACGGAAAGTAAGGTCCGATGCGACTCCTGTCCTCCTCCAAGCTTCTTCCAAGAGCGACCCAGTTTTGCAATGCTGGTGGGCGAGTCAGGAAGGGGAAGGTCCCAGGAAAAAGGGACCAGCCAGCTAAAGCAACAGGATCCAGAAAGCTGGCCCCAGCCACAGGCGGGTGCCCCCTTCAAGCTTTTCCCCAACCGAAGAAGTCATTCTCCAGCTGGCCGAACCCTTCCTCCCCACCTCTGGGCCAACAGCCCCAGGCGGCCGGCTGTCCACAGAGGCCGCGGGGCTGAGGAGGAGAGAGGAAAGACCTTTCTCGTTCATCTTTGGAGGCAGATGCTTCCTCTGCCAAAGGGTGAGGAAAAGGCACACATGGGATTGCAGGAGGAGGGCTGCTGCACTCAGGGAGCAGCCCGAGCAACAGCAGAAGCGCCGGGCAGGGAGAGAAGAGCAAAGAGGTGGCCTTGGGGGAGCCTCCCTAGCCAAAGGAGGTCTCCTTTTTGACCCACAAGGAAATTTCCCCCCAAAATGGGGTTCAGAGCAGCAGCCATGGCTCAAACCTCTTGTCACCCCTCATATTTGGAGCCACACCTCCGGCCCCACCTTGGCTGAGCCACTTCCTTCAGATGAGGCCCCTTTCATCCACACACAATCCTGGCCCTTCCACTGCAGAACCGTTTCTGAATCCAAACCGCTGTTTTAAGACCACTGCTACATACTGGGAGCAGCTAACTGGGAAAAAAAGAACAGATTGGGAGCAAGACCTCTCTTGCCTCCAGTCCCCAGATAGCCAAGTTCTCCCTTTCCTTCCCCTTCCCTCACAGCTTCAAAGAGAGACACGAATAGGAGATAAACCCTTTCACAAGAACAGCTTCTTTAATACGAAGAGACAAGTTAAGGGCCTGCCTTCAGGGCCTTGCCACGCCTGTGTAGGGCTTTTTGGAGGGGGCAATGGGCAATCTACTTTATGGAGACAATACCAAAACAACAGAGAAGTTGGACAGCACAAGAGATGATGCGATAAGAAAGAACCGCAGACCTCACGAGCACCTTTCAGGGGTCAAGGATGCTCAGCCAGCCCAAGGAAACGGGCTCTTTCAAAGGCAGGAGCACAGGACGGACCTCCTTGAATCTCCCGGCTTCCCGTTTTCAGTTCCCAACTGGGGGAAAAAGAAAAACCAAGCATCGCACTTATCCTCACATTGAAACAGCTCTTACACTTATTCAGTACATGACAGGTTTCATTCCTTTGAGGTTTTTTTCCCTCTTTTTTTTTTTTTTTAAGGAAAAGAACTCTGCAAAAAATCCATCCAAAGGAGAGCCTGAGGAGAGGGAGGAGAAAAAAAATCACCACCAGGTTTCAAGGAGCTGTCTGGAGCATCAAGTTCCTCAGGAGTTTCTGTCGGCCCACCTCGTAATCCTCTTCGTCCACATTGACGAGGAGTTTGATGGCCTCGTGACCTACTGCTTGTTTGAGCGAGTCTGTGATGAAGACCCCTTTCAGGGCCTCCAGCAACGAGCCGTTGATGTAGTCGCGCCAGAAGGCATCAAGGTACGTCAGCTCTGAAAACTTTATGTCACAGATGATTGAGCCCAGATCTCGGGATTTCAAGATCGTGTTGGCTTGGCTGAAACGTTCAAACTGACGCTCGAGCGGGTCCTGCTTGTTGGAGAAGACGTTCCCCTCCAGGGCCGTCTCGTGCTGGCAATATTCTGCTCGGACTCGAAGGCGGATATCTGGGAGGGAAACACCAGCAAGCACGTTAAAGGCAACGGACCGTGCAGCCAAAGCCCTTTGGGGCAAGCCTTTGCTAAAATCTCAGACCTGGAATGATTGCTGGATAATAATTCCACATCCAGCACAACTCAGGAGGCACAGAAGGGGCAAAAGCTTCCCAGCCAGGAGATGGGAAACATTAGGAACCAAGGGCAGACGGGAGACGGCAGACCTTGCACGACAGATTCTGAAGGCAAGGTTACCACCTCTGCCTTCTACTCCCTCCTGACATGGTTTACATTTTGGGCAAACCCGATCTTTGGTTATAGGCCAATCACACAAGCAGGAGATCTGTCGGGGAGAGGTTTCCACTGACCACCTTGGCAAGTGGATGCAAACGCCATGGTCAGGGGAAGATAAGAGTCTGGCCGAGGTCAGCAACTTATTAGTGGATTCCCACAACGTGCCATGTCATAAACCATGAACAAAACACAAAATAACCATATTTCGTCTTAATGTGAGGGCTGGTTCACACAACCTGCTAAGCCAAGGATGACCCAACCTCATTTTAATCTAATCTAGCACAAACTCTGAACACCACCAGCATATCAAAGGCCAAATCTCCTCTGCTGGGAAGCTGCTGGCTGGCCCTTGGTGTTGGGAGGTGCAACAGTCTGCTGAAGCCACTCCTCGCCTGCCCCCATACTGAGATTTCTGTCATTTGGGGAGACTCGTGGAAAGGAGCTGAGCACTGAGAGTCTGCATGAGGTGGCTGTCAGGAACCTCACCGCACGTCTGTTTGTCCTTTGGATCCGGCGTCACTGACTTCCTCCTTTTCCGCTGGTTACCAAGCAGGGCTCTTCCCCGGCCAGACCTCTTGGCGCAGATCTGGGGGCCCGAAGAGGAGCAGCAGACCAGAGGATGGTGGGGAGGCACTGCAAAGCACAAAGCTCAGAGTTCAGAAAGCCAGCCTATGATTTCTTTGGGTAACACAAAAATTAAGTGAGTTGGTTTGGTTTAGCAGTTAAGGCACTAGAGTAGAAACTGGGAGATTGTAAGTTCTAGTCCTCCCAAAGGCATGGAAGCTGTCTTGGTGACTTTGGGCCAGTCCCTCTCTCCCTGCCCAACCTGCCTCAAAGGGCATTTGTTGTGAGAAAAATAGGAGGTGGGAGCATTAGGTATGTCTGTGGCCTTGAGCTATACAAATAAATGCAGAGGATGTAAATCAAATAAATTGATTTTCTACATACTTCCTGCTCTGTAATCAACCCCATGAGGCTCTCAGAGCAATTTAAAAACCTCTCATAAGACCACATCAAAACTAATTCCAAGAACAGAAAGAGTGAAGCTTTTCTGGATACCAGGAAGAGGTGCATGGATTTTCATGAAAGCCTTTGAAGCTTTTTGAAGCTTGGGAATTTCCTTCCAGGATTTTCCAACCCACAAACAATAAGACCCCATTTCTTCAGAGTGCTTTGGTGTAGGTTGTTCCCATTGCCCATTTGAATGCAGGGGAGACTTTGGGGTATTGTAGGAGCCCCCTGCTTTTTGGGGCCAGCAGGCCCGTTTGGAATCTGAGAGCATGTCATGAGCAGTCCCCCAACAGCATTGCCAAGTGGAGGAGGGAAGCTTCATCCTAAAGCAGTGGGGCTGGTGGGCAAGACTCATTGCAAAACACTGATTTACTGGAAGGCTAACTCCTGACTACTACCCCACTATCCCCAAGCTCCACCCCCCGCCCCCCGGGAAGTACTCTGCTATTTTGTCTTGCCTCTATCCTTTCTAATGCTTCTGGGGCCCACTCAGAGTCCAGAGCAGGCATGGATACAACGTGCCAGATTTTTTAATTAAGAGAAACTTAAACAGTAAGCATCATGTAGGACAGGGATCCAAGGGAGTTTCTGTGGGTGTTGGGGATCCTAGTGTTATTGCATGCCAGATACCTGAAAAATGTTTGAGAAGATCGTGGGAAAGGAAATCTGGCAATATTCCATGAAGATCAACAATTTTTGCTGAACTAGGACAGTCCACTGAGTGACGCTACAGTCAAACGACCTAAGCACACAAACAGGGCCTTATACTGGAGCCTGCAAACCACAACTTGCTTCCAGCTTTCATACGGCACCACTCTACGAACAAAAAGCACAACCAGGAATACTAGTTGTGTCTTTGCTGTAAGGCAGTATTGTCCAAACTTGTCCACTTTAAGATGAGTGGACTTCAACTCCCAGAATTCCCCAGCCAGCATGGCTGGCTGGGGAATTCTGGGAGTTGAAGTCCACTCATCTTAAAGTGGACAAGTTTGGACAACACTGCTGTAAGGGGACATTAACGGAATCTTGCAAGACTGAAAGTATTTCTCCCTCCTCTCCTTTTACTCTCTGGAAAACCAGGGAGGGTCCCTCCTGAGATGCTTCCCACTCACCCCCTCCTTTAGTGTGCTGAGATACCTTTTACATGCTGGTTGTCCAGTCTGCGGCTCTTCCTCCTGTCTCCCAAGGTCATTCCCACATGCCATTACAATTCATAGAGGCAAAGATTAGATTTTCCTGTTCAGGTTTCTTGCATACTGGGATTTTTTTTTAAAGGGAACTCATTTTACATGCGTTTCCTACCTAAAAATGACCATAAATTGTTTTAGCAAATATGTTGCTGAAATCTGGCAACACAGCTGGAGGGGACTCCAGCAACCGTAAAAAGGCCCCCGGGAGCGGCAGGCCCCTAGGCTTAACAGGCAGAAACTCCCATGCAAGGGATTTCAATCAGGCAGGTCTCAGTCTGTGGCACCCACCCATGAAAGTAAAAGAACCGATCAAAATTGGTTGCCAGGAACAATCTAATTCATAACAGATCCAAAAGACCCCCCTCTCCCAACATCACCATCAACCACAATTTCTCAGCTAAAATCACTGGAACGTAGAACCGATGACCCCTAGCCACCTTCAACAACATTTTCTTAAGAGCACTGGGTGGCAAAGCTTGCTTCCAGAAATCCACCTGACATAAAACAGCTGTGCGACAACACCCACAGACGGTACCAGAGAAAGAGGGAGAAAGACACAGGAACCTAATGCCAAGCCTGTCATCTACCAGATCTACCCAGAAGCAGCCAGGGTTTTATTTCTTCAATATTTACCTCTAACTTGGGTGGACCTGCAAATGGCTGCAGATCTCGTTCCTGAAGACTATGGATGCCTATTTGGGAGGACCTGTTTGCATGCAGAATTTAACCCTTCTGTAACACCTAAACTAGATTTCTCCCTCCTGTTCAGTCACCTTGATCCTTCATCTTGTCTCCATCCCATTTTGTCCCTTCCCATTCTCTTTCCTTTTTTTCCTGTTTTTTTCTGTTTCTGCTGAAAGGAAAGGGATATTTTTCTTGTGTTTTTCTGCATGGGAGTAGTCCATGACAGAATGATTGGCATATAGCAATGACAGAAAGCACGTGAACCCTTGAGAGCTCCTGTAATCCTCTAATACCTACAATGCAACCAGAGCTTCATCTAAGTCCTATTAACAGACAGAGAAATTCTAGTTAAAGGAACAATACACAACCTGTGTACAGTGCCCTGCCTTTATCGAACACACTGAATCAATATTCACTGTCTTTGTCAGGAAAAGTATGCAGAACTTCAAGTAACTGATGGCACCTCTTTTTGGAGGGAAGATTTCAACCAAAGGTTTCTTGTACTTGTTGATCAATGCTACACCTCATTCTGGAAACATTTTGACTCATTCCTCTTTACACAACAGCTTCATCTCACGGATATTGGGGGACCGTCTTGCACAGCCTGCTCTCTTCAGCTCGTGCCACGACGTTTCAGCTGGGTTAAGATCAGGAGTTTAACTCAGTCATTTCCAAACGCAAAAGTTCTTTTGCTTCAACCACTCTGTTGTAAATTTACTCATGTGTTCAGGATTGTTGTCATGTTAAGTTTCAACTTACGGACAGACACCCTGACATTCCCCTGTAAAATGTGCCGGTACAATCCAGAATCTACTGTTCCCTCAAGGATGGGGGCCATCCAGGTTCTGAGGCTGCAAAGCAACCCCAAATTAGGATGCTCCCGCAGCCTGCTTAACGGTTGGAAGGAGAGCTTCTTCTGCTGGAATGAATGCACTCTGATTTTCTCCAAGCCTAACATTTCTCATTCAAGCCAAAAAGCTCTATGTTGGCTCATCCCTCATGGCTCCAACAGCTGCTGGATCATCCAGGTGCTCTTCGGCAAACGTGAGATGGAAGCAATGCGCTTTCTGCAGAAGAATACCTTCCTCCTTGATGTCCTCCCATGCACACCACTCTTTGCCTTATGCTGGACTCATGGACACTGACATTAGACAATGCAGATCTTCTGCCGTAACTGTGGGATTCTTCGAGATCTCCCGGAGCATTACGTGCCTTGTTCTTGAGATGATTCCACTGGATGACCGTTGCTGGGAAGAGTAACAATGGCGTTTGATGGAGGCTGTCTTTGGTGATGGTTTGTAGCCCCTTCTAGCCTCATGAGCATTGGCAACCTTTTTCTAAAGTCTGCAGAGATCTCTTTTGACTGGGGCATAACTTGAAGAGCAGACTTCAAGAGTGGCAATCAAAGTGTGTAGGTTTTCTAATAGGGAAAGTCCCTCAAACCTGTATCTGATTGTCATCTCATTGACAACTGATTCAATTTACTCCCTTAAGAGCATCTAATAGCCTTGGGCTTCCCATACTTTTGCCAACAAAGACGGTGACTATTAGTCAATAAGCATTATTGAATGACATAGTTCATTGCCTCGCATAATACTTGCTTAACCAACATTTCTTTATTTATTGTGTTTAGATGAAGTGAAAAAGGATTACGGATAGTCCTAAATGGTTCACAAATTTTCTCTCATCATGGGTATGAAGATAGAGAATCAATTCACGGTATTTTATAAATGGCATACTAATTTTATACGTTATTAATTCAATTAATATACATTTATGGCCTGCCCCTGCCCCTGCCCCTGCCCCTTTTTGGAATGTGGCTTCCAGCAGGTATATACACAAGTATGTCAGATACAAATTTGTTAACAAGCAGGAGGAATTGCCAGGATTGGATTCCTCTGGAGTTCACAATCCTAAATGGGGATTCAAGATTGGGACACTGGGCATTGCACAAAAATTTGTATCTAAGCGTATGTGTCTACACACACACATTTTTCCTTTGAGTTGTCTTCCTTCTGGGTAAACATGGTATTGCAAGAACATGACAGGACCAAATTCATTTTTATTCACTGAATCAAGGGCTCATGACCTCTTTGTATCTCCACCAACATGATCTACATTTGCCACCATTGGTCAGCGGTGGCCCACTGCATTCTAGACAGAAGAAAAAGGCCAGAGGTAGGTAGTTGGTGGGCCTGAAGAACAACCAAATTCAAGCAGCCTCAGGCAGTATGGGCAATGGGGAGGGGTGACAGGAGTTGTAATTCCGCAATATCTGAAACTAAGTTATACTTTATCAAGAGGTTTAAGATAGGTGGACTTCAACTCCCAGAATTCCCCAGCCAGCCATGCTTGCTGGGAAATTCTGAGAGTTGAAGTTCACATACTGTATGTTAAAGTTGCAAAGGTTCAGAAACACTGGCCTACATCATACCTAGCAACTGTTCTGCAAATGGAAATCATCAACAGAAAATTATTACTTTCAAGACCGTCTATAATTTACTTTTCTTTAATCTCATTTATAACCCATCCACAAATTATTAATCAAAGAGTGTATATTACATACAGTATTTCTTCCAGAAAAAACAATGAAGTCCATAAAAATGCATACCATTACGAACACCTTAGTCTTCAAAGGGTAGTAAGACTACATGACCAACATCTATGATCTAGTCATGCTGACCGGTAAGGGAATTCAGGAGCACTAGAGGGCCACAGTACTAGCCATTTTTGCCCTAAATGGTCCAAGCCCAGGCTATCTGAAGGATCCACAACCCCAAAAAGCAACATTTGGCTTTCAAAATGTTTCAGCAGCCATTCTCACCCACCCTTCTCCACTACCTGCAGCTTCTGAGCTGCCTTCAAAAGCACACCCAGATAAAGCACACTACAGCAACTTAACTTGAAGATGATGAGGGTGTAAGTTACCATGCCCAATTCTCTTTGAGTCAGTTTATCTGACATATACTACTTTGAGTTCCTTGGAGGTGAAATTTATTCAATAGTAAATATACTGCAAGTTAACATCCTAGACTTTGTATTTTGGAAGCTAAGGAGGACAAGAGTCAATGGAATCGTGGTCTTATGGCTCATCGCTGGAAGCCTGGCCCTCGTATTCAAAGCTTCTGTTCTTCAAGCTATCTTCACCGTCTATGAGGACTAGAGCGTACAAATATAGGCAGCCCTGTTGGCTTGATGTATCCCAAGTTCTGAAAGACCCTTCTCACCCCAAAATTTAACGACTGCTCGGGCAAAATCTAGGCATATAGATCAAATTCCTATGGGAGACAGAATCTAGGCACAATAGTTGTCTTAGGCCAAGACACCAGACCAAAGAGTGAGGTGCTCAAACTTCAAACATTACAGCATTAGGGGAACACAGCTTTTGAAGATGAAGACATCCATGAAATCTCACCAGATTTTTGTTGGTGGACAGGAACATGCTCTGTATTGCTATGGGCTCGTGGTGTCACATAGCGAATGGAAGTCTCTTCAAGATACTTATCTACAAGGTCTGGACACACTGAAGAGGAAGAAAGGAAGATGTGTGAAAGAAGTGGTCAACAACAACAAAATAATATGAAATACATTTGGAGGCCTTTAAAAAACACAATGCATAAAGCTTTAACATGATGTTGTCTTGAAAACACCATCATGAGGTTTCTCCCAAAGAAGAGAAAGAGAAGCTAGTTTTAAATTCAATTTTTTAAAAAAATCAGATCTGAGGATGCAAGCAGGCACCCCCAGCTCCTCGTCTGAAGACAGCAGGCTTCTGAAAAAGTTCCAGCTACCAGAGCCACTGTTGTTCCTTGTCATTTTATCAAAGCTTTAAACTGCAAAAATGGAGCAAATAGACAGCAGGACATCTGAGAAAGCACTTCTAGCAATACAGATAAACAAAGGATGGAGCAATAGCACAAACTTCACGTTTTATTTTTATAAGTTTTTTAGAAGCAGCCGGCTGGCTTACAACTGACAGATCAGATTCCAAATATTCCAAAAATGTCACTGTAGAAGTTGTATGACACCTTTTCTATTGCTATGCGGTCATTTGTTTGTAGTGCCCTCCAGCCCTGTCCCAGGCAGGGGCCAGCTTGGCAACCTTGCAACGCCCTGGCCCAACAGGAACAGAAATCTTCATCAATGGTTTAATGATTAGGGGAAACCCAGTTCAAAGCTGTAATGCTCACTGGTGCCCTTTAGGATTAGCCTATCTAACAAGATTACTGTGAGGATTAAATCTGAAAGAGACTATTCATTCTTCCTATACATTCAATAGTGAATGTGAGGAAAGAGCAATAAAATTATACAACAAAAGCGGTCTACCTCTAACTATTTAAGGCTGGGGAGCAACATCCCCACTTCTGGGCCTTGTTTTGGACAGCAACATGTAATCTCCATTTTCAGAGGCAATTTAGACATTATACATTCTGGGGAAAAACATCTCCAGAGGAAAGGAAGCGTCTTCCTTCGCTTGGAACCTTCTCAGGACCGGACTGAGCACCACTGGAAAATGTATTCAGGCCTTTGGGCTGATCCAGCAGGGCGACCTGTATGTTTTAAACTCCGTACACATACACAAGTTAACAAAGAAGCTCTATGCACAGCCTTTTACTTAAAAAGCCAAGTCAGAGGTGACCTACCAGCCTTCCTCCTCTTCAAAGTGACATAGGGCAACAAATCATGGCGGGTGATAATCCTCAACAGCTGTAGCACCTGGCGGAAGTTGGTCTCATCACAGCGGCCCTGTCTCTCTAGTGCCAGGAGGAAGTCCCGCCCACTTCGGATCATGCCCCTTTCATAATCGTCGATGACATCCACGAAGAGAAAAGACAGCACTCGGACATCGCGGTGGGTCAGGTGGGTACCCACAATGTCAAACATGCGATGCAAGCTATAGAGGCCATGTTCCCGGTCTCCCTCCTCCTCTGGCCAAGCCTGCTGGTGACTCCGTTTCAAGGTTGCCATCTTGCGTGACTGTGAGAACCGGCCTCGGCCACCCAGCGTCCACGGGAACTGAGGGGGGAGGGTGTCTCCTTCACCTGGGGCACTGAAAGAGAGAAAAGCAAGTTCTGTTCAGAACCCTGTGCCCTGAGAAGAGGGGAGCCCTTTATGCTGAAATTTATGCTGAACAGGTCTGTTAGAAGAGACACCTCTCTGCCCTTAACAGTTTTGCCTAGGCCAGCATAAGGTCTCCGAACATGTCGCCACCCTATACAGGGGCAGCAAATTCTATAACCTGATTAGGCATATTATTGGACCAAGTGATTCCTTGACTTTTGCTCTGAACCTGTAACCCAGTTCCCTACCCATAAGCTAAGAGACAATGGCTGCCTCTGCAAATAGATCCCAAATAGCCAATATTTGGGATCTGCATTTTTGAATGAAATCTTCAGTTACACGGGTATTGCTGCAGGAGCCTGCCCTCAACCACTTCACACTGCACAGGCACTAAGGGATCCCTGCAGGAAGCCTCTATAGCTGGCAGAAATCCATGTAGGCTGACCAAAGCTGCACATACCCAGTTTGAGGCCGCATACAGTTCATCTGTTCCCTTGATTCAAAATTGCTGTAAGAGACTTGCTTGGACCAGAACTTAACAGAGCTTTCACAGGGCAAACGTACAGCTTCATCTGTTCAGGTGGAACACAAAACACCCCTTTTATTTTTTCTGAAGGGTAATTCAGCTTGGTGCCAGATAAGGAAACACAAATTGGGTTCACGTATGGTACTACAACATGAATGCAGTCAGCCTGCTGGGTTTGGCTTGTGGCATAATCCAAGCAGCTGGGGCTTGTGAACTGAGATTTATAGTTTAAGCATAGCATGTAGTGGGAACCCAGCCAGTTGTGACTTTTTCAACAAACGACAGCTAAGCAAACCAGCTTGGTACAATGTGTGTTTCAGCGACACACTGTCTTCCATGTAATGATGAAGATACATGCTTGCTTCATTTATGGGGAAAGTTTTCTTGCGCCTCGCTCACTGAAATAAAGGGAAACCATGTTCCATTCACTAATGGCTTTCATGAGACAACCTTCTGACTTAATCTGTATTTTCCACTCCATGTCAAGTCATGTCACAGGTGACCCTTGTCTCATCTCAGTGCAGGGGTGCTACTGAACAATCCTTTGTCACTACAGTGGATGAAACGCCTCTGTCAGTATCCTGACTCCCATTTTTAGGGAAGTACTTGCTAGGAAGAAGAGACTATGCATTAATAGCTAAGTTACCTGCAAAACCACAATTTGTATTTCCAAATACAAGTGCTCTTGGCCTTCTAACACGGATGTATTCTTCTTCCATCGTGCTAGGGCCTGGAAAGAGCAGGCCCTGGCAGGAGAGGGAAAAAGGAGAATGACAGCTTTACACTTCCCGGGTCTTCCATACCTCCAACATGAAAGAAAGGAGCCTTTGCTTCTGCCCATCACTGAGTCCTCTACCTGTGCTGGGACCAAGGAAGGGGAAGAACAGCTGGATAGCCCAAAATCTGACCCGTTTGGTGCCTTCTTGATGTGTGGGCCAAGGCACCAATCTTGCCAGCATCTTTGAACTCCTCCACCTACAATTGCTAAAAAGCTTTCTCTGCCCTGGGGCTCATTCAGATAGGGTGGTGTGGCACATTTATTCCCTTTCCTACCTCAGCCCTAAGAACCCAAGCAGCGAGCAAGGGTTCTGACGGGATCCATGGCACAAACTCTGAGATTCTAGACCACATATTGGCAGTGCCCAGCCTTTATTGTCAGAGCCCTGTCATACTTCACTTTCAATGCAACTTTCCTGTTCTGACACGGATTCCAGGTTTTCATTTATTTATTTTTTAACAATCTAACTTCTAGACCGGTGTTTCTCAGCCCTGGCAACTTTAAGATGTGTGGACTTCAACTCCCAGAATCCCCCAGCCAGCGTGCAACATGAAGTGAGCTTCACAGGCTCACGTGGTAAATCAAGCTCCTTCATACACACGAATTTTACCTTCCTCCTTTGAGATTTTGTGAGAATGCAGTTAAGACTCAAATAGGAAGACTTCAATGATTTTATTCCACACAACGTATTAAAGGACTTTTATTTTAAACAACTGTAGTTGCAAATCCTGATCTGCTTTCCCAAAGAAGATACCACTACTGTATGCCAATCGTTTAACTGTGACTTCTGACACAACTCTGCCTTTCCAGCCAAGTGAAAAATTGGTACCACTTTCCTGCCAAGCCAGACCATTTTGGAAGATGCTTGGCACAGTTCCATTCCCAAACTGTCTCCCCTTACCTTTTCTAACTCTAGAGCATTACAAGCAGTTAGAGGTTTGCTTGCTTGACTAAGGTGATCCACACACACCTCAGGCCACAGAACTGACAAACAGTCACAATCTCCCTCATGAAAGGGAAAGAAAACGGTAGCATTGCTCACTCACCTTTGCAGATGGGGAATATCTACTAGGAGTTTGTTCATTTATTTAGAAAACGTATATGACCATCCATCTTACATATATAACTCTAGTGGGGCTAACAACAATCCACAAGAAAACAGTGTAATAAAACCACCATAAACAGAATTCTAAAAATCATAATATGGTACCCAACATATGGCATAACAAACTCACAACACAAACCACACACATTGGGCCCGTCTGACATCCTGGCCCAGCACGTGAGGGAAAAGCCACCTTTCCACGGCCTTCTGAAATAGCAGGAGGGTCAGGCCCTTCCAGATCTCAGGGGGGAAGCTGTTCCAGATTACACAGGACAGGTGTTGTGGCATGACAGTGGAACACTACAACAAACAAATATGACTGACTGCCTGCCTGATGGGCATATCCCTCACATTTCTTTCAAGCAGATTCTTCACTCTTGAAAAAAATGAGCCTTTGAAGAAATCTGCGTCAACTAATAGCAGTGATTTTCACAAATGCAGAAACTAGACCAATGAAGTAAATCAGAGTATCACATGATATAAAACTCACTTCACACTAATTCACGGGGCCAGCAGCATCCTGTGCACACTCACCTGCCCGCAAGCAAGTGTGATGTAGTGGTTAAAGTAATGAACTCAGAGTGGGGAGACCCAGATTCATGGAAGTGCACTGTTGACTTGGGACCAGTCACTCCCTCAAAGTTCAAAGTATCTCATAGGGTTGCTGAGGGAAAAAACTGAAGGACAGAGTAGTATATATGCCACCTTGAGTCCTTGAAGGAAAACAAATCTAGTGAATACATATAATCAGTAAGTTTAATGAACAAACTACAAATTAGTGTGATTTAATTCAAAAAGAATAATAAATGGTATAGGACCATGCTTTAAATGGTTTTAGGCCCTCACTCACAATCAGAGATAATTATGCTGACCTGCCTGCAGGACTACCGACATAAAGTATCTGGATAGCCCAGCCCATATTCGTAGTCATTATCAAGCAGCCTTCTCAGTCTAATACGCAGTCCAGATTCACTTCTCTGACAAGAAAGCACCAGATGAAATGGATCCAACATCTTTATATACAAAACAGGGCGCTCCACTCTTATGCTGGGTATCTGCACAATTCGCTTAGGCAAGATTTACAGTACAGCTGACAGAGGTTGACTGCAGTGATATAGACTGAGAATTGGAGGAAGGAAACTCACACCAAACAGTCATAACAGACCTGTAAGCGAGCTGGCATTTGAAAACAAGTACTTAAAAAATACCTTGCAATACACTACACAAATTTCCCAATCAATGTCTCTAGTTCATGCCAGAGATCACCAAAATAACAGAAGTGTCTACAACTCTCATTTCGCTAAACATGTCTATCTTCCAATAAGCACAAGAAGCCAAAAGCAAACTACAACTTCATTTCACTTGTTTCAGTTAAGGTGATCAAGAGTTGTTTTAAAAGCCTCTTTCAGAGGTATCAAGAGACCTCCTTGGCAGTTCCAAAAACTCAGTTGTGTCCCACACAAAAGGACAGGTCAGTCAACAGGAAGGCAGGCAGCATATTGCTCTACTTATGTTAATGAGCAACAGAAGGGAATGAATCACCAGCTATGTTATGGCAGCACTTGAGATAGGTTACCCTATGGCAACAATGGCACACTAACCTTATGTCTTTGTTATTCCCTGAGATTCTCGCTTGGCCGTGTTTAGATCCAGTCTTGCACAAATAACAGGGCACAAAGGACCAGCTATGAATATATCAATTTTTACATTATCATTTTTTAAACGGAACAAAAAACCCCCCCTGGCAAATAGATTTCCTACGTGGCTCATAGAAGTGTAACTTTTCTCCTAACGTTATATTTCAATACATGCCTCACAGCCACCCATTTACAAAACAAGTGTCCTCACTCTCTCATGCGGCTTAAAGAAAAAAAGCCATGTAAATGGGGCCCCCAAAATACTCTGCAAACCTCTTTCTTTCTTTTCTTCCTCTCTCCTGATCACAGGCAAGGGCACCCTTCTCCACAGGCTGGATATAGGCTAAGTTTTCAATAACTCTCACATTCAAAATAGTTGAAGAGATCACAATATGGTAACGATAGAGAAGATAATTGAGGCAAGGGATTTAAAATAGGAAGCAGCTCTGTGGTAATGGTCTGTAAAAATATTCCACAAAGCACATTCAGAACTTTTCCACTCCCCACGCCCTTCATGTTTCAGTCAGAAAACTGAGGGTCTGCTCCTCTCTCCAAATGCTGAAATGTTATTTCAACTGAAGTGATTCCCAACTTTTTTTAATTAAAACCCACTGAAGTAAACCCTTCCCGAACGAGCAGCTGAAACTGCGAATGGTGGAGGCCGCACCGCACCCCCCATGGCCCCGCTGGAGCTACTGCCCCTCCGCTACAGCTCCATGAGCTAAAGCACCGTCGCTGCTTTCCTCCCTCTTTCAGCGACCCCCGGGAACCCCCCACTTCTTGGATACCGGCCCACAATTCTGTTGCCCGCCGTGTCTCGGTTTGGGGGCTGAGGGGACGACGCCGTTGGAACCCAGGGAGGAAGCCCCTGGAAGGGCAGCTCGGCTCCGGCAAGGCCTCCCCCCGCGCCGCGGCCCCCACCGTGACACAGCCGCCTGACTCCTCGCCGCCCTCCCGTTCGCCGGAGGAAGAGGAAGAGGAAGAGGAAGCCTCAGGCGGGCGCACGGCCGGGCCCGCCTGCCCGCCCCCCAGCCCGCAGCGGCCCCGCGGCGACCCGGGAGCGGCAGGGCCGGGGCGGCCTGGCCCCGCAGCCCCTCCCTGGGGGAGCAGCTGAAGCTCAGCCGCCCCGCCCCGCCCCGCCCCTTAAGAAGGGGATAACTTCGACGGGGCGGGGCAGAGCCCCCTCCCCATGAGGAGCGGAGCAGCCCCTTCCCTGCCGAGGACCGCGGTCTCCCCTCAGGGGCCCTTCCGCTCCCCCGCCGTCCGGGGGCCTTCCCGGCTGGAGGCCGCCCTCCGCCCCCCTCGCCCCCCCGAAGGCCTCCCCACGGGCAAGGGGCGGGGCCGTCCCCTCCCCTCCTCAGTCGCCCCCTCCCAAATTAGGCCTCAGGCTCCTCCCACTCTGTGCCCGCTAGGGGCCGGCCGGCCGGCCGGCCGCCGCTCTCCCTCCCTCGCCCGCTCTCACTTTCTCCTCAGGGCCGCCGGGGCAGCCATGCTGGGCCCATCCGCTCCGCGCCCCCCGGTTGCGACCCAACCACGGCCGCCGCCGCCGCCGCCGCAACAGGAACATCCGGGCAACCAGCGCCTCCTACCCAGAGAGAGCAGCGCCAGCCTACATCCGGGCCTCCCTGACCTACCGACCTATTTGCGACCCCTGGGCGGCGAGGCGGAAGGCGCCATCTTTCCTGCTGGAACCGGGAGGGTTTCCCTGCGCGTGGCGGCCATCTTTGAGAGGGGCAGTTGCTTTGGCGTCGCGGCTACCGCGGGCCGTGGCGGCCATCTTGGGTTAGGAATGGGCAAAAGGGGGCGAGTCGCCCACGTGGGCGGGAAGTGAAGGAGCGGAGCCACCGCCTTATTCTTTCTCATCAGATGCCTCTGGGCGTGTATAGAGCGTAAGGAGAGCATCCTTGCCTATCCGCCCCAAACAGCGGCCTCGGGCGACTCCTTGCAGCGCTTCTGAGGTTCCCGGAGTCTCCCCGGCGTGGGCGGGGCCAATGACGTCATTTTCTGCAGGGATGGGCAGGGCTTTGAAGGCAACAGCTGGACCTTGAATGAAGGAAGCCGTGTCGTTTTCCTGCCTGCAGTGCAGAAGTCGTCCTAAGTCAATGTTTTGCAACCTTGGGCGCTTTAAGATGGGTGGACTTCAACTCCCAGAATGCCTGAGGAATCCCCATGGCTGGCTGGGGAATTCTGGGAGTTGAAGTCCACCCATCTTAAAGCTGCCAAGGTTGAAAAACACTGTCCTAAGTGCTTGCCTAGATCAAGATAATTCACAATAAGGCAGCTGGATTTCGATTCTCCTGATTTTAAAATATTTTTACTAGTCCTCTATTTATAGTGTAATCTGAGAGCCCTTTGGGAGGGGCTGGCATACACTTTTGTAAATATATATGTATTCCATACATCTAAAGGCCCTTAAGGAGAAGGCCGCCTTCAAAATAGGATGTGTTCCTATATCACATGGAACCATAAGCGACTTAACTACATTTTAGCCTACATGAACTCAGTCAACTGGGTTCCTTCACTAAAACATGGTGTAGTCATAGGTATGCATGTCATGGGAAACAGCCACAGCCTTCAATGTCTTCACAGATTTAAAAAAAAAGGGGTTGTGTTCATTTATTTATGTATCAGATTTATATGGCCGCCCATCTCACAAAGGTCACTCTTCATTCCAAGAACTGCTGTGTGAAAACCTCCACTTTCCCCAGCGCGTAGAGGCTAACTTTGCAAAACACACTTAATTTGGTTATTGAATTAGTCTGTTTTCTGGTTTTGCACCATCAAGTAAGAAGTTTAGTTCACACCCCATTCTCAAATGCACAATCCCCACCACTGCTGTCAAAACTCACACTGTACAAATAAGGTTACTGCAGTCTGTTCTCTACATCCATTTTACTTTGCAGCAGTGCTATTTTCCACTAATTGAAGAGCCAGGGAAGCTCATTAGTGATTGGAATAGCTACAGTAGTCTGCTGGGGGGGGGGGAGAAAGAGTCTTGTGCTATCTTACAGAGAACAGAACATTTATTACAGTAATTTATATCTTACCTTTCAAGGTAAACATCCAAAGCCCCTTACAAGCAATATATTGTTGATTAAAATACAGTCTCTATTGTTTAAAAATAAACCTCTAGAATCAATCACATGGGGCAGTTGTCGCTGACCTCTATTCTCCTTCCTTCATCCCTTTTAAGCAAAGGCTTGATACTGAAAGAAAAAGCATGTAACAAGATAAATTAAGATTATCTGTTTTTTTTTAGTTGGGAGCATTTGCAGCCTAAAAAAAGTACTTAGAGATTCACAATGTGGAATTTATAGCTCAATCCAGTGCAGATTCACTTGCAAAATACATTCCAATGTCTGTGTTCAATAGCATTCTGAAGCAACAACTAGCCAACCACTGTTTAGCCTTAAATATTGTGTGAACTCAGCCCATGTATTTAGTTCACTGTGTTGGATGGCCTGAGAAAATGGTGTTCAATTAACCATCCATAATCTTATTCCTTCACTGTTCTCGATGAAGCGTGAACAAAAATGCAAATGTAAAGATTACATTCACAGGCCACAGCTACCTGTGTCAGGTATGAGGTTAGCAGATGCAGTCTCAGAAAATGCTAAACTTTGTTCATCTCTAACTAGGGGATGTTTTGGGTTTTTTTGCAAATTAGCATGTGGTATGAATCCAGCCCATTGCCTGGTGTGGACTTCAACGCCCAGAATTCCCCAGCCACCATGTGAAGACCACCCATGCTGGCTGGGGGATTCTGGGAGTTGAGGTCCACCCACCTTAAAGTTACCAAGTTTGAGAAACACTGGCCTAGGGTATGGTTGTCCATACCCAGCCAAGTAACAACCAAGCCTTTTCTCAACCAAAAAGGCAAAGGGATGCAGAGAGAAAAGAGGGGATGGAAATGGGGGAGAGATTAGGCTAACATCCCGCGCCTCCCGGGATTCCTAAAGCGGAAAGGAAGTCCTCCTTTCAAGCAACTGCCCGCTCCCAGAGACTCGGGAGCAACAAGAAGGCGGTCTTGTCCAGTCCGCGCCTGGGAACTGATTGTTACCGGTCAAAGCCACCGGCGGACGGTTTCCAGGGGACCGGAAGCGCGACCCTGGGCCCGGAAGTGAATTGCCGGCAACGAGGAAGCGCCGTTCTCCTCGGCCTCCGCTGTCGGGGCCGCCATTTTCTCGGCGTCCGGCCGCCGCGATGGGCTCCTCCAAGCGGCACCGCGACCGCAGCGAGGCCTCCGAAGACGCCGCCCCGCCGGCGGCCTCCTCCGGGGGCGGCGCCGCGTCCTCGTCCTCGTCGTCCCGCCACCGCGAGCACAAGAAGCACAAGCACCGCGGCGGCGGCGGCGGCGAGCGGCGGAGCAAGCGCAGCCGGAGCCGGGGCGAGCGGAGCGGGCGGCGGGGCGGCGCGGACGAGGCCTCCGCCTCCTCCTCCTCCCGGGGCAGCCGCAGCGCCGCCGCCTCCGCGGGCCAGGACGCCGAGCCCGGGAGGCGCAGCCAGCGGGAGAAGCGGGACGACGGCTACGACGGCGCCCAGGGCTCAGGTGGGCAAGGAGCGCGGGCGGCCTTCGACCGGCCTACCTCGCGGGGGTGGCGTGAACGGGCAGCAGTGTTTAGCAGCCTTCAGAGAGCTGGAACTACAACTCCCAGAAGCATGGCTGGCTGGGGGGTTCTGGGAGTTGTAGTTCCACCTATCTTAAGGAACCCTGATTTCTCAAGACTTACATTGGCTGAAAGGTAATGGCTGGCACCAAATGAGTAGCGAGCCCCTTTGACTCAAGGGTCTCCCCCTCTGCTATTCTAATCCCTTGACAAAGAAGAGGCTTTAGGACGTCACAGGCCAGTTGAGTTAATGTCGGGTCGTATTAAGCCGTGGCTTATTTTAAGCACGAGAGCCAGTCTGGTGTCATGGTTACGGCACCGGGCCAGAAACCGGGAGACAAAGAGTTCGAGTGCTGTCGTAGGCACAGAACCCAGCTGGGTGACCGTGGGCCGGCCCCTCTCTCTCGGCCCTAGCAAAGAGGCAATGGCACGCCACTACTGAAAAAACCCTGCTGAGAAAACTGCAGGGACTTGTCCAGGCAGTCTCCGAGAATCGGATGCGATTGAACAGATGGGGGGGGGGGGGGAAATTAAGCATAGTTTGTTGAACAAGTAACAGTAGCCTGGTTCAATTAAAACAACTTGATTGACAAGCCAGGCCCAAACGATTGTTGCCTTGTTTTTGAAGGTACTTCAGCTGCCCTGTCCTCCCCTGGTTTCAAAGCTAGGAGAATGACTTCTTCATTTGCATTTCCCCTTGTGATACTTTGCAATTCAGCGAAGAATGGGTAGACCGAAAAGCGACTGAGGGAAGAAGGGTCTCGGTGTTGCCCTACGGCCTGATTAGGAACTGTAATTGCAAGAAAGTTACTTGATGTTTTTCTGGCCTCATCGCCAGTTGTGCTCACACATGAATGGGGTGACTCGTGAGGAAAGTGTTCTTATGCACGTGGGGCACGTACAGAGCTTTTACTTGTAAGTGAAAGTGCCTTAGCTGTAACACGGATCATCCCGGAGTGTACTTCATTCAGATGCCAGGTTGATGCCATGTCCTTAATCTTGAACTTGGGTTAACAAAACACAATCACTACGTTCACATAATCTGCGATGCCTAAATGAATAAATCGTAGTATCGCATAACACAGTGTCCAGCAGTGCTTGGGTTCCCACAACACATTGAGCCACAAACTATCCAAACCAATTTATTTGTGCAAATCTAGTTGGATGCTTTGCTTCTGAAAGCGAGCTTGCTCACTAGGAACTAGTTTGAGTGCAGGTCTTGTGAGTCCCCGTGGGAAGGCTTTCATTAAACTGGAGATCCCGCCCCCTAACCCCCTGGTTGTTCTTTAGTTCAATCTTTACTGGTGTATTTGTACAAAGGGCACAATTTGGGGTTAACGTTTTGGTGCAAATTTTAATTTAAAAGAACCTTTAAAAACGGTGGGAAAGCCTTTTTTTTTTTTTTTGGTGCCCTTGAATCATTCTTGACTCTTGGCAACATTTTTGGAAGTGGTGGCTATTGCCTTCTTTCTAGGGCTGAGAGAAACTGACTGTTTCTCCTGTGCTTCTAAAGAAG
The DNA here is from genome assembly GCA_030867105.1 of Liasis olivaceus. NCBI lineage: Eukaryota > Metazoa > Chordata > Lepidosauria > Squamata > Pythonidae > Liasis > Liasis olivaceus. Next base: position 20,674,795 of record CM061356.1, read on the forward strand.
GGTATTTAGTCCTTGCATTTTTCTGAATGGTTGTTTAATGCCCCACAATTGCATAACATTTGAGAAAGAAAGTGCCTTAGGCCTTTGCTAACCCAAACCCAGCTTCCTAAAGCCTTAGGCAGAGAAAAGCCTGTATAACCCTGTTAATTAAAATTATTTTAATTCTTTCACTTAGAAGGGCTGTCCTCATTCCTAGACAGAGCAGCTTTGCAACCAAGTCATTTTTCTCCATCTACTTGCTGAATTCTCACTTGCTCAGAGATAAGCTATTCACCTGGGCAGCTCCTGTTGTGAGTCTCAGAGAAGCCCTTTGTTATGCCCTTATGTATAAAAATTCTCATCGATTATTGTTCGGGTGACAGAATGCATATAAATGCATGGCACTTTGAACGTCAAAGGGTTCTTTCTCACCTTCTTTTCCCGTTAAATCAGTGTTTCTCAACTTGAAGAGGTGTGGACTTCAACTCCCAGAATTCCCCAGCCAGTCTTGCTGGCTGGGGAATTCTGGGAGTTGAAGTCCACACATCTTCAAGCTGCCAGGGTTGAGAAACACTGCATTGAGTTAACAGTGACTTGCTTCTGATACAATCTTGCATATGGTTACTGTACTTTGGAAGAGACAAATCAGTTTTGAGGAAACATGAATTATGCTATCCATAAATATTCCTGGATGTTATTTGTATCCATTGTAAACAATATTAATTTTTTTTTTGCATTAAAACTATGTTAAAACAATGGTGGAACATATGTTTCCTGTGAGCCACATCCCATAATGGGGAAGCGTTTTTAAATCATACGGTGGTGAGGCTGTGGTCAAAGGGAGTTCAGGAAAAGGGGAGCAGGCCTCAGAATAGCACTGTGTGAGTGTGGGGTCTGGGGGGAGCTCTTTTCAACACTATTTTCTCCTTCTTGTGGATTGGTTATCACCTCTGTATTTTTTTTCTTAATTTTTTTTTTTTTGCCTGTGATGTGTGTGCGTGCCATGTGTACCTGTTTATATTAATGTTCTCCTGTTGCCAACCTCAGAGATTTGTTTTGAAGTAGAAGAAGTGGAATATATATGTTTTCAATAAATCAGTTTTCATTGCCACTCATTATGGCAGAAAGAGAATTCGTACTTGTCAGCTTAAAGCATTCAATTTTATGAACATTCCAGCTTGCATTGTAAGATCTTAATTAACAGAAAACATGGATTTGAGAGTTTGAGCATCAAGGGGATATTATGTATAATTGAACTATGATGTGCTAGATCTGGTAATTAATTAAATTGTTGAAAAGGTTGCTGAGGAGAGAATGCTCCTAGTCTTTAAAACTGGATATTCAGACTGTATTGTAGTTTCTCAGGAATCACACCTGTTTCAGTATGATTTCCTTCTAAGTGGATGTATCTAAGGTGGCAACTATGCAAACTTTTTTTTCTCTTCAGCCTACATAAATAATTCTCAAAACATCCCATCCTTTGTCCCAGAAAAGCGGAGATCTGAACATTGTGGGTGTCACGTTGCACAAAAACATCAGATCGTTCCCAACTCATAATGTTTACTTTGTGTTAACAAATTCCCTCCCTTTTTTTATTCCCAAACAGCTGCCAGCTCAAAGTCGACCTCCGGAGACGCTTCGCTCAGCATCGAGGACACAAAGTGAGTGAATGAGACCAGGAAACTGGCATTCCCTCTATTTATTTTATTGATTTATATTTCAAATTTGGTCACCACCCATCTCACTAGGAAGTGATTCTGGGCAGTTTACAGTAAAAACAAGAATAAATATTAATTAAAATAATTTTATTGGGTCATCAACCCAATAAAATACAATAAAAACCATTTTCATACATAAATATTGATATCTTCCGAGGGCCTGCTGGTAGATAAGGATATTAACCTACAGGAGCGTCTTCGAGGTGCCAGCCACCCCCGGGGTTGGTTGCCCCTCTTCTCGCCCCACACGAGTTGGCAGAGCCAGGTCTTTTCTGAAAAACCGGGGGGGGGTAGGGGCCTACTGTACCTCTGGGGGAAGGGTATTCCATAGGGCAGGGACCTTGGCAGAGAGGGCTCTGCTCCTGGACCCCGCCAGTCGACATTCTCTCGCCGACGGGGTCCGTAGCATTGTAAGTATATGTATGCATTTCTGAAATTCCTCGCGCAGCTAACCCTCTGCAAGCTCAAGAGGATCAGGCAGCCAATTCACAGGGGGCTTCATCCATGGGTTAGTCTGGGGTTAAATTGGGGGAGGAGTGAGGAAGAGAGGAGGGAAGCTGAGGTTGCGGCCTTCCCTCGGGAAAAGCAGCTGCACCAAGCCGAAACGTTGCCCACCTCCGCTTCCCCAAGGCTAGGCTCAGCTCGTTCCTTTTCCCAAAAGGCCGTAAGAGTCGTCTTGGATTTTCCCAGAGAAATGTGTTAATTAAAAAAAGGCTGACTAACAGTACAGCTCTTTTGGTCTCCTTGAGATCTGTAGCCACGCACTACAGATACTCTGTCCTCTGACACAGCAGCAGGTGCACAAGAACACACGCATTTTGGGGTTTTTTTTCTTTCTCTTGATAGTAAACTTCGAGCGAAACTTGGGCTGAAGCCTCTGGAGATAAACACAATCAAAAAGGGTAGGTATTCTGTACTACATATTCTTCAGTATTCTGCCCTTTGCCATGGAGGCTTAGAGAGGTTCGTTGATCTTCTGCATCTCATGTTCTTTGGACTTCTGTGACAAATTCTATGTCATTTCAGCCATCTCAAGAGGGAACATCACTGCATTTATTACTGCATGGTAGGAGAAGATGGTTCTTCAAAGCTTGTAGGAAATGTTTCTTGGGGTATTTTCTCTGCTTTTTCAGCAGCTATTTAGCACATTTTTCTCACTAAACTGGCAACAATTTTGTATGTGGGCTGGGCCACTTCATCCTGCTTACACAACACATTTTTTCCTTATAAAATATGTAAATGGCTTCCAGAATTGCTGATTTTCCCTTTTTTAACTGGAACAGCAAGGCCTTAGTAGAAAACAAGGGCACAGTTGTTCAGCTCTGAAACTCTTGACAGAAGGTTGGAGTTCTCCGTATCCAGTGTCCTGCTAAGTGCGGCACCTCAATTCTTTGCCCTGTGGTGTAGAACACCAGCCGAGTTCACAAAGCAACTAAGCCAAATATGATTTCCTTGTTTGGGGGGCGAGTGAATGGATGTGTGAACAGAGCCGCAGTACGCCTTCTCAGGGGAAGGAGTCTCCTTCCTCGGCCGCAACGTTTGCAGAAACAGCTGCTCTAGAAGTGGACTTCCTTGATTTTTTGTCCTTTGGCATTCTGTTTATGGGTTTGGCAGCCTTGGGCTCAGCTTCCCTTTAGTGTTCATCTAAGCGGGTTCAGACCAGAGAAACAATTGGTATCCATTTTCTTCTCCCCCCCTGCAGAAACAGGCAGCAAGGAGGACCCCGTGGCCGCTGAGGTTATCAACCCGATTGTCCTGAGGCAGCGAGAGGAGATCCGGGAGAAGCTAGCAGCTGCCAAGGAGAAGAGACTTTTAAACCAGAAACTAGGGTACCTTTTCAGCTGTTCTGTCTTCACTAGCCTTTCCCAACCTCTTTCAACGCGCTGGATCCTCGTCGTCCCCAGCTAGCAAAAGGATGCAAAAGAATTTCACTACAAATTCCTTTGCGGGCAGAATTTTGTCCCCAGAGAATGCTTGGTTGGAGACGTGCTAGCCAGAAGCAGTGGCCAAGCAGCGTTCCTTTAAAAAAGGGGGAAAAAAAGGAAGACAAGAAGTCTGCAGATAGACCGGGGGATTACTGTGATTAAACAATGTATGAAGTGGTGAAGGGAGTTTTTCCTCCTCTGCTTACCTTTTAAAAAGCCAGCTGTGCTGTGTTGTGCTGGCTTCTTCCTTCTGTCAAGTCTTTTCTAGAATAAGCACAGGACAGAACATGGCCATTCTGTACTACATACCAGGATATTTTAGAGAAGAGAAGAGATGAAGCATTTGCATGGACTCTTACAAACAGAGCTTGATATTAAGGGTGGCGGACATTTGACTTCTTTGTGACCTCTGTCTGTCCTGCTTAGTCTGGTGAATACTGGTTTGGATTTTTCAAACAATCCTCAGAAAAGAATACCCGATCTGAAAACCGCTGTGTCAAAGCAAAATGGGTTTTTGAGGATCCACGCGTCCTTTGGGAGTTGTAATCCAACTCATCTGGAAGTCACTAAGTTTAAAAGGTTGACCGCAGTTTTCCCTAGGGCTCTTGCAGAAAATAGTTGATTTAGAAAGGAACAGATCCTTTGGTTTTTAGCTCCAACTGTATCAGGTTTCCAGTTTTGCCTACCACTTATTTGAGTTCTGCTTCTAAATTATTTGGTTTAATATATGTGTTTTGTATTTTATTAGATATCTGTTTTCTTGAATTGCTTTTTCTCTGGTCACGTCAGCCCCAGGAGGAGGGCTTTTGGTAAGGGACTTGTCTTTTTGTACCTTTAGGAAGATCAAATCACTTGGGGAAGATGACCCTTGGCTGGATGATACAGCTGCCTGGATCGAGAGAAGCCGGAAGCTACAGCTGGAGAAAGAGATGGCTGAGAAGAGGGTCAGTGTTGGTGGTGTCTCACGTCAGGTTCAAAGTCTCAAAGCTGCCTGTGCCTTAACTAAGGGATTGGTGTCCTCCAGGAGTGTCGGTTTCAGCCATTCCTGAAGGATTTGGTGGACATTGTGAGGATACCAGGATAGGTCAGCGGTCTGCCTCTTGGCCAAGGATTGCTCATGAATTGTGCTTTCTCAAATAATACCTTTCTCAGTATGTTTCAAGCAGCTGCTCACTGTCACTCATATTTGTGTTATTTCATTCCCCAAACAGGCCAAGCTCTTGGAAGAGATGGACCAGGAGTTTGGCATCAGCAGCCTCGTGGAGGAGGAATTTGGGCAAAAGAAGAAGGTGAGAGCTAGAGGTTGAGAAAGCCCTGTGTGGTCCCTTCCTTCAGCAGCCGCTTTTCGAGTTACGCACAAAGACACGTGTAAGCAGCAAATGGAACATCTAGGTAGGGGTCTTCAGAATGAAGACCTGCGAGTAACGATCTTCCTGGCTGATTATTGCTTTGACATTCCAGTTTGCAGAGGAGCATCTTCTCACCCTCACCTATGGGAAGAAAATTCAAATGAAGGATTTTCTCGTTCTTTACTGTCAGCTTGGGATCCAGTCTGCCTTGTTTTCTCAACTCTTCACCATGCTAAATATACCAAATGCCTCCAGCTTTTCCATATACGTTTTTCAGTGTTTCTCAACCTTAGCAACTTTAAGACGTGTGGACTTCAACTCCCAGAATTCCCCAGCCAGTCATGTTGATACAATCTAAGATCGTATTTTTGTTGATACAATCTTAGATTAGCTTTCTTTGCTGCTCCATCACACTCTTCCCGCATCTTTTACCCCTTCAACCAGCTTTTCTCTTTTCCCTTTGTCTCTTCAAACTTCTGGAAAATGTAACTGTTGGTGGGACCACTGAGAGATGTTTGGGACCTTGTATCAGGCTTTCCCTCGGGAGACTGGGCTAATTAAAGAAAGCAACAGCTTCTGATGACTAATTTAGTATAGAAAAGCTGAGAAGCCATTATGAAAGAATTCCAGGAAGTGCTGAGTATCAAACGTGAGTTCTGTTCATAAGAGCCAGTGTTCAGATTTCTTGCATCTCTTTCTTCTGCCTTTGCAAAGGTCTAGAAACTGTTCTCTTATGTCGTGGCAGGGTTGGTATCTGAGAGCAGCAGGGAGGGGTAGAATTGTCCTGTGCGACCTGGGTATTTATGCAGTAGTGGTGAGATGAGGCTAGTACGAACGTGCCATGCTTATAGCCACGTACAAGTATTACATAATCTTATAGCCACGGGCACGTGTGTGATACAGGCCCTGGAGAAGCACCGGCTCTGGTGTTTCTGTGGTCCAGAGTCACAGGGCCTTGTCTCGCTTGATAAGGGATCTTCAAGGACAGCTGAGGGGAGGGCATGGCATCGTGCCAGAGTAAAGGCCCTCCGGTGCTTAGGTACTTCGCGCTTAGTTAAGCATGTCGTAGGGGAGGCAGATACCTGTTGGGTTCACTGGCAGTAATACTGTAAATACTGTAAACCACCCAAAGTCACTCTATGCTTTTTAATTGACTGTACCCTACCCTCCTTATGCTGGTCTTTGACCGTAATAAATATTTGATTGATTGATTCTCTTATGGGTGAGAAATGCAATCTCCACGTGTTCCTTGTTTGATCACAGCCTGATCTAATATCTGGCTGTTTATTTTTGACTTTGTGAGAGCTAACTTTCACACCTTGTGAGCGTTGGCTGAGTTTTATTTCCAACAGCTCTCTCGGCAGTTGAAGTCTCCTATTATTATTAAGTCTCTCCTCCCTGGAAGTTCCGTCATGCAGTCCCAGCTCTCCTGGCTGCCTTGGTGGTCTATAATCTACCCTCACAATAATATTTGTTGTGGGGGTATATCTTCTTGTTCCTCCTCCTTTGTGTTCTTACACAAATCCTCTCAACCAGACCCTGAAGATCCAATTAATCTTTAATCTTTATCTTTATTGTCATTGTACTACTTGTACAACGAAATTGTTCCTGGATCTTAGTATACAGGTGAAACTCGAAAAATTAGAATATCGTGCAAATGTTCATTTATGTCAGTATGGCAACTCAAAAGGTGAAACCAATATATGAGATAGACGCATTACATGCAAAGCGAGATACGTCAAGCCTTACTTTGGTATAATTGTGATGATTATGGCGTAGAGCTTATGAAAACCCCAAATTCACAATCTCAGAAAATTAGAATATTACATGACATCAATAACACAAGGACTGGAAATAGAATATTGGACCTCTGCAAAGTATAAGCATGCATATGTACTCAGTACTTGGTTTGGGCCCCTTTTGCAGCAATGACTGCCGCAATGCGGCGTGGCATGGATGCTATCAGCCTGTGGCACTGCTGAGGTGTTATGGAAGACCAGGATGCTTCAATAGCGGCCTTCAGCTCCGCTGCATTGTTCGGTCTCATGTCCCTCATCTTTCTCTGGGCAGTGCCCCATAGATTCTTTATGGGGTTCAGGTCAGGTGAGCTTGCTGGCCAATCAAGCCCAGTAATCCCATGGTCATTGAACCAGGTTTTGGTACTTTTGGCAGTGTGGGCAGGTGCCACGTCCTGCTGGAAAATGAAGTCAGCATCCCCATAAAGCTCGTCTGCGGAAGGAAGCATGAAGTGCTCCAAAATCTCCTGGTAGACGGCTGCATTGACCCTGGACTTAATGAAGCACAGTGGACCAACACCAGCAGATGACATGGCTCCCCAAATCAACACAGACTGTGGAAACTTCACACTGGACTTCAAGCATCGTGCATTGTGTGCCTCTCCATTCTTCCTCCAGACTCTGGGTCCTTGGTTCCCAAATGAGATGCAAAAGTTGCTCTCATCAGAAAAGAGGACTTTGGACCACTGGGCAACAGACCAGTTCTTTTTTTCTGTAGCCCAGGTAAGACGCTTCTGACGTTGTTTGTTGTTCAGGAGCGGCTTGACAAGAGGAATACGACATTTGAAGCCCATGTCCAGGATCCGTCTGTGTGTGGTGGCTCTTGATGCACTAACTCCAGCCTCAGTCCACTCCTTGTGAAAGTCCCCAACACTTTTGAATGGCCTTTTCCTGACAATCCTCTCCAGGCTGCGGTCATCCCTGCTGCTTGTGCACCTTTTTCTACCACACTTTTCCCTTCCACATAACCTTCTATTGATGTGCTTTGATACAGCACTTTGGGAACATCCAACTTCTTTTGCAATTACCTTTTGGGGCTTTCCCTCCTTATGGAGGGTGTCAGTGATGGTTTTCTGCACAACTGTCAGGTCAGCAGTCGTTCCCATGCTTGTGATTCCTACTGAAGCAGCCTGAGAGACCATTTAAAGGCTCAGGAACCCTTTGCAGGTGTTATGGATTCATTAGCTGATTAGAGGGGGACACTTTGAGCCTAGAATATTGAACCTTTTCACACTATTCTAATTTTCTGAGATTGTGAATTTGGGGTTTTCATAAGCTGTACGCCATAATCATCACAATTATACCAAAGTAAGGCTTGACATATCTCGCTTTGCATGTAATGCGTCTATCTCATATATTGGTTTCACCTTCTGAGTTGCCATACTGACATAAATGAACATTTGCACGATATTCTAATTTTTCGAGTTTCACCTGTATTAGCGCAGTCCTTCCTATGTAACGCCACCCCTTTCCCTCTTTTTGCCTAGGAGAACTTGGTTTTTATAAGTTACACTCTTCAGTGCTCGCATTCTAACTTAGGAGTTTCATTCCACCAGGTTTCAGTGATCCCTACTATTTTCCTTCCTTCGTTAAGACTTCCGCTTCTTCTTGTTAGTTTCCCACGCTCTCTGCATTTAGCTCACCCACTATGCAGCACTGCTCGTGGCCAGTTGATTTGGCAATAGCCCCGTTCAACTTTGGGGGCTCTTCCTCCCAACGGACGTCAGCAGTCGTTGCAGGTTGAAACCCCAGAAGACAACCATGGCTCTTCCACTTTCCCTGGTCCTTTTGCAAGGACCCACATCTTTGGAGGGAACCTTTTCGGATCTGCATGATTTGCAGCAGCCATTTCTAGCATTCCCAAAGCCCTCCATTGGCTCCACACCTTCCCTGGCTCTCCTGATGCCTTTTGTGCTCTCTTGTTCCCAACAGGTGGGCTATAGCTCACAAGACCTGAAAGGCCTGACTGTGGAGCATACCATTGATTCTTTCCAGGAGGGGGAGACGGTCATTCTGACCCTCAAAGACAAAGGTAGGAGCTGAACTTGTGCTGCCTTCCCCTCCGGGCCCCTTCCCCGGTGGCAAGCACTGACCCCGACCACGTGTGGCCCCTTGTTGCGGACGTCCGTCCCTAGCTGCCTTCTGGCAGAGCCCACTGTGGAGGAGCAGCACTCCCCGGCTGCTGCGCTCGATCTGACCGTCAGCACCCCTTTAGGCGTCTTGGAGGAGGAGGGCGGTGATGTGCTGGTGAACGTCAACATGGTGGACAAGGAGAAAGCCAAGAAGAACGTGGAGCTGCGCAAAAAGAAGCCAGAGTACAAGCCCTACGAAGAAGATGAGAGCGTGGACGACATGGTGATCGTAAGCCTCCCTCCCTCCCTCCCCTTCTGGGGCCCCCAGCCGCTTCCCCAAATCGGACTGTGTGGATTGTAAATGTTTCCTCCTCCTGGCGCATTGGGTTGCCAACCGAAAATGAGGGGCAATCAATTCAGGCAGACCCGGAAAGAACAGCGAGAGAGGAGTCAGGCTGTATGGGTTTCTAGCTCCAGTTCCAGAACCGTAGAATTGCGGAGTTGGAAGGGACCCCAGGGATCGGCAATGTGCAGGAAAATCAGTGAAGCCATCCTTGTGAGGGGGCTGCCTGGCCCCTTCTTAAAACCCCCAGAGATGGAGAACCCACAGCTCCCCCGGGTGGGCTGCTCCACAGTTGCACCAATCTCAAGAAGTTTTTCTGTATGTTGAAATGAAATCAGGGTAGCTGCAACTTAAAGCCATTCATTCTGCTTGTCCTTTCCTGTGTTTCAACGGTTGCTTCCTGCCCTGGTTGTGGTTTTCTTGGAAGCCTCTGGGAGAAGCAGGACCCGGACGTACAAAGACTCCCCGGGGTTTGAATCAGCTGGGCTGCGCTCTCTGCAGTCCACCTCCTACAGGGGATGGCTGGGACCGGCTGGGTTTGGACAGAAATGGGATGGGCAACGGGCGGCAGGCCAAAACAGAGTGGCCGAAGGACAAAGACGCTGTGGCTGCCAACTTGGGCCCTCCAGGAGTTGCTGAACGGAGACGGCAGCTGCCGCAGCTGCCCTGGCCAGTGGTGAGGATGCTGGGAGCCGGGTGACCAGGAGGCCCGGAGCCATAAGTCCTGTCGTGGCGCAGACTTTAATGGTGGGGTTTCTGTACGTTGCGCCAAGCCATTGCCGCATAGTCCATGTGGTGCTAAGGTGGAAGTAAACCTCCCGCCGCCAGACGTTTGGAGTGAGAGGGCAGAGCTCCTTTTGGCGAGCCCGGCTGATGGCCGCCTCCTCCTCCCTCCGCGCAGTTCAAGCACAAGAGCATCCTGTCCAAGTACGACGAAGAGATCGAAGGGGAGAAGAAGAAGTCCTTCAAGCTGGATTCGGTGGGGATGGCGGATGGGTCTCGGGAGCGGGAGCTGCAGCACATTCGGGACAGCCTGCACACTCGGGCCCAGACTTTGGACATGCCCAGCATCCACCTGGCCTCGGAGTACTACACCCCCGAAGAGATGGTAGGGTGAGACCTCAGGGCCGCGGCTGTCACCAGCTTTCTGGGGGAGGAGAGGTCCCGAAAGCTGGTGGCTGGAGGAGGAGCCCGGCTGTCGGGAGGAGAGGGGTCCGGCCAGGCTGCCCGTGGCTGGGCTGGGAGGTGGTGCCGACGGGACTGTGAGATCGGAGCGACAGGAGCACTGCTGGGGGTGCGGGGTGAGCAGACAGGCCATCCTGCCCCAGCTCGTAGCCTGCCTTTCACACGTCCCCTCCTGGCTGCAGAGCACCACCTTCAAGAAGACTCGGCGACGGGTGAAGAAGATACGCAAGAAGGAGAAGCCCGTGAAGGCCAATGACCTCCTGCCGCTGTGCACCGAGGGCAGCGAGAGGGACTTTGGCTCCAGGTCAGGGCCGGGGCTTAGCTGCTCGGGGGCGGAGGGGCAGCTCCAGGGTCTGCGGCTTTGAAATCCGGCTCCCCGGCTGGAGTGAACTCACTGATTGGTGAATTCACCCATTTCCTGACTTTGTGCGACTGAACCCTAAGATCATCCCACATCTGCTAAGCAAGTCAGAGCAGCTGCTGAATCTTTCACCACCCAGTGAAACACGTGTGGACTCAGCCACTGGGTCACTGCCTGCCACAAAGCTGGAAGAGGGACGTGGTTGTGTCTCCATGCCCTTCCCTCCCTCCCTCCCTCCCTCCCTCGCATGCACAGCTGCCCTTGATTCCAGTGGCTGTGTTCACACAAACCCCTGAGCCAGCCTGGGTAGCAGTTCAGGGGTTCGGGTCCACTCCCAGCTCCTGGAATGACCTAGGGCTGGTCTTGCTCTCTCAGCCTAGCCCACTCCACAAGATCCTTGTGTGTGGAGAAAACCTGGAGGAGGGAGGGTTTGCAGGCCACCTTGACCTTCTAACGAACAGGCTGGCCCATTTTGGCCCCGGGTGTTGTACAGACCCAACCTGAGGGCCTTTCCCCAAGAACAGCCCCCAGCCTTGATCACGAGAGGGAAGCCTCTCCAGGTGGACGCTCCCTTCTTGTCCAGCCGGGTCCACCTTTGCCCTGCCTCTCTAGGACCCGGGGCCGGGGTAAACGGAAGGCGTCCGTGAAAGAGGAAGAAGAAGAGGAAGAAGGGGAGGGATCCCCGGCCTCCAGCAGAAACGGAACCGGGGAGCAGCTGCTCCAGTCAGATGACATCCGTGTGGAAAAAATGGAGATCAGCAGCGATGACGGTGAGGCGGCACGTGCGTCGGATCACGGAAGTTAAAATGCTTGGGGAGGGGGAGGCTACACTCCAGAGCCCACCGGGGCAGGCGGCTACGTTACGTCTAAGCGACGGTGGTGGTGATAAAGGAGGACCCTGCGATTTGGGTCAGGAAGAAGCTGTGAGCCGTTTTCTGTTTGGCGGCCAGCGTTGAACGTGGCTGGTGCTTAAGCCGACGAGTAACGCGGGTTGGGCCTGAAGCTAAGGGGGTGAAGAGGGGAGAGTTGGGTTCGGACAGCTGTGGAAACAGGGTCCTCTTTCCCTTCTCTCGTCCTGCCGCCCGCTGGGGGGATAGAGGACGCCATGCAAGGCCCGGACTCTCCCGCTGCGCTGGAGGAAGACGAGGCTGAGCTGGAGCTGCAGAAGCAGCTGGAGAAGGGGCGGAAGCTGAGGCAGATCCAGCAGCTGAAGGACAGTGGCGAGAAGGTGAGGGCTGGGGGTGGATCTGCAAGGAGGCCGGAGGCCGGGCCTGTGTGGGGCGGTAGCGGGCTGGCCCATCCCACTGGCCTGAGCCTCTCGGCAAAGGGTTCAGGCGGCCCCAAGTGTTGGGTGAGCCCGAGGAATCTGCCCGTGAGCTCACCCCGTGTTGCCGATCCACCCGACCATTCTGTTCAGGTGGTCGAAATAGTGAAGAGGCTGGGGCATAGCCGGAGCCAGGAGGACGACGCTGAACTAGAGAAGAAAGGTGCCATCGTCTTCAATGCCACCTCCGAGTTCTGCCGCACGCTGGGCGAGATCCCCACCTATGGACTGGCTGGGAACCGTGAGGAGCAGGAGGAGCTTCTGGTAAAACCTGGAGCGGGGGCTGGTTTAGAGGGCAGTGTTGATGAGCAGATTTTGGAAACCACGCAGGAGTGGCATTTCTTCTGGGTGCGTCTCCCATCAGAACCCCGGTTCTGTCCCCTGCAAAAAAAAAAATCAGCGTATGAAGCCTTTTTGTGCTGTGCATTAAACCATGATTTGCTTTAAGCGTTAACCCTCCTTGAAAATGCCACAGTAAACAAGCTGACATTTCATATTAAGCTACCGTAGCGTATGTGCAGGCTACAAACCCCCCCCCGCCCCATCACAGCCAGCCAAAATTGGAGTTAGAATCGACATCTTCATGAGGAAGAGATGTCCTCTGTGCCACCCTAGAGCTAGAGCTAGAAACGTTGAGAGTTTTTAAAAACAAAGAGATAACTTCGAAAGGGAGGGAGGGGAACCGTCTGCTGAGGATAAAAACAGGAGTGGCCATTTTTAAACTGGTTAAAGTGGATTTCCCAGGAAAAGACATTTCCTGATGAATTGAAGCAGAAGAAACAGCTGTTTCAAGTGTCTTCTACTTTTATTGCATTGGGTTAATGTCTACCTAAAACTGTACTGGGATTCTTAAATTTCGTATTTTTGGGGTTGCTAAGTATTTCTGTTTTTATAGGCAAATACAGGAAGTCAGATGTTTAATGTCAGCTTTGGTTCATCCCTATTTCACGCTGGGCATGAATATAATGTTCCTTCAGAATTGTTTTGTCATCAGTAATAATAATTGGGAAACTCCGGTCTCTTTGTGAAGATTTGGTGGTTGACCAGCGGTATCTTGTAGCCTGCCTGAGTGTTGCATCTTATTTTAGACGTTTTCCATCCTATCTCATTTAGACGTAGCTCTGTATTTCTCCCCTCCAAATGGGAATGTCTGTATTTTGACATCTAGTTAAAAAGAGCTACTACATTTTATCTTTTCCTTTTTTTAAAATGAAACTTGATTTTGTTTGTTGAGATTGGTCTAGCACCCGAGGGGACATGGAGAGGAAAGGGCTCTAGTCATGTGTTTCTACACCTCATAGGCCGAAGACTGTACTATAGCAGTTACTTCCATTTTTACCTTTTTAATTACCAGTAAGGCAGCACAGATTATGGGAGCCCTATTTCTCCCATGCACCAGGGGTAGGAGAGACATGTCTGTTGGGATGTTCCTCAGAAGGAAAGTGCTGGCAGCAGGAAGTATGAAGGCTTTGCCTCCAAAAGGAGGAGGGCTGAGCCAGAATGCAAAGACTCTCATTACCTCCAAAAGTAGGAGGGGTTTGTTTTGAGGACATGGTTGGAGGCTCCTAGCCTTCTACCCTACAGGCTGAACTGTGCTGCTGCAGCTGTAAACCATGGTTTGCAACTCACAACAGCTTAGAATAAACACCCTATCTTTAAAGTCATGCAGGATTCCAGCTGGGGTATTTAAAAGACCACCTTTCGCAACTCGCTTCTGCCCATCCAACCTGGATGGCCAGACAGCACATCGTAAGAGTTCTAACCTACCAGGAGGTCTGGGGGGGGGGACTGACTTAATAGCAGCTCCCCCCATGGAACAATTTGCCCCCAGAGGCAAGAATGGCCCCAGCCTTGTGGCCCTCTGGAAACTGGTAAAAACGCGGCCTTTCTGGAAGGCTGTTGGGGACTGTCTGTAGAACCATAGGTGTCTGTCTGTTCCTCTACACACACACACACACCCCCCCCTTACACACATGTGTGTGATTATTTATCTTAGCTAAAATTTTGTTAGGTCTTGAAATATGATTTCATTTTATGCTATGTTAACCCTTGTAAACCAACTAGAGTCTGAGGATTGAAGTGGTATGCATTTATTTATGCATAAATAAATAACTGTGAAAGGGATGCGTGGTCTTAAGAATGTTACCTGCAAATGTGCACATGTGGTCCCTCAGAACATCTTGGAGGATTTTTGGTAGGAAACTGCACAGCCAAAGTAATCAGCTGTCCAGCAACTCAGGCAGTTGACTTGTTCATCTAGCTCAGTGTTTCTCAACCTCAGCAGCTTTAAGATGTGTGGACTTCAACTCCCAGAATTCCCCAGCCAGCCATGCTGGCTGGGGAATTCTGGGAGTTGAAGTCCACACATCTTAAAGCTGCTGAGGTTGAGAAACACTGAGCTAGCTTTCCAAGACTTCAGGTGGCCTACCTATGTAGAGAAGCAGCAGTCTTTTTGTGTGGACAGCTAGCGCCCTCCCAAGCGCCTTTACTCACCGTCTCCTTTCCTGCTCTCAGGACTTTGAGCGTGATGACGAGAGGTCAGCCACGGGGGGCTCTGACTCTGATGGCGAGGAGAACATTGGCTGGAGCACTGTCAACCTGGATGAAGAAAAGCACCAGCAGGATGTGAGTTGGGGTTTTGGGGTCTGAAAGGGTGCTTGTGAGGCTCACGAGGCTGCTGGCTCGCTGACATTTGCCTGGCGTCTCTCTTCCCTCCCCTCCCTCGCCGCCATTCTTGCTGGCAAAGGATTCAAATTAGTCTGCCCCCCCCCCAGTCGGTGCACCCTCCAGATGTATGACTCCAATTCTCAGAATCCTCAAGCCAGAATCCTGCTGGCTAAGGAACTCTGGAAGTTGGTGTTGGGATGTTTGAAGGTGCGCAGGTTGGGAAAGGCTACCTGTGAGCAAAGCTTTTTCCTCTTGTGTGCAGTTCTCAGCCTCCTCCACCACCATCCTGGACGAGGAGCCCATTGTCAACCGGGGCCTGGCAGCTGCCTTGATGCTGTGCCAGAACAAAGGTAAGCAGGGAGCTGATCTAAGCCCTGTCTCCCCACCCTCTGCAGGATTGCACACCGGGCTAAAAGAAGGAGAAGGCGTGGCCTTGTTCAGCCTCCTCTAGGCCTGCAGACCCTTTGTTAGTTAATCAGCCGCTGGACGGGTGGATCATTGGGTGCTCTTCTTGCTCCTCCCCAGGCTTGCTGGAGACCACAGTACAGAAGGTGGCAAGGGTAAAGGCGCCAAACAAGTCGCTGCCGTCGGCTGTGTATTGCATTGAAGACAAGATGTAAGTGGGCAAAGAGAGGAGGTCAGCTCAGCAACGAGTTCGGAGAGCAGAGGTGGTCCTCCCTGGACCAGCAGAAGCCTTAGGAAGGCCAGGCAGTCAATGATGCTACTGCCCTAAGGCTGCTCGGGCAGGTCCCCTGATGTGTTGAGTCAAGCCGAGTAAAGACCCAGAGCATACTTAGCCTTTCTAGTTTTAACCTTGGTTATTTTTTTCCCGGCTTAGTGGGCTGTGCAAACCCAGGCCATTGATCAGTTTAGGATTTAATGTGTTGTAGGAACCTCGTCTCTGGCTCCTAGCACCCCCCAGCCAGAGAAGGCACAGCATTGTCGTTGGACAGGCGGGCCTGGCCTTTCTGAAGGCCGAACTTGCAGATCCTGACACTCTGTAGTGTGCTATAGAAATGAAACGTGTGGGGGGTGGGGCTGGGGTGCAGTGAGCACATGCTCAGTCCTTGGCTTTGGCTAAGCCAGCGGAATTGCACAGTTGGTGGTGCTCAGGGGAATTGAGATGGCTGCGTGTTGTCGCGGCACAGGGCCATCGATGATAAATACAGCCGGCGAGAAGAGTATCGGGGCTTCACACAGGACTTCAAGGAAAAGGATGGCTACAAACCAGATGTGAAGATAGAATATGTGGATGAGACGGGGCGCAAACTCACACCCAAGGAGGTACTGGGAAGCCCCCCCCCCACGTTGCTTTCCAAAGGAGAGTTGACTTAACAGTTCACCTCCCTCCAGTGGCAGAACCTGTCCTGCTGCTATTGTGGTTCCAAATTAATCCACTTTTATTTTAAGAAGCGGATTTTTAAAAACTTCATGGACACCTCTTTCATAGATCAAAGTATGTCTGACCAACTCATCCGGTCAATATGTAGACAAATGCTGTAGCTTTCTTGCTCTGACCCAGTGCCCGCCCTGCCAAGGGGGCATCTGTTGGCCTTTGCCTTCTAACCGGGTGTGCTCGTGTCTCAGGCCTTCCGACAACTGTCTCACCGCTTCCACGGCAAAGGCTCTGGGAAGATGAAGACAGAACGGCGCATGAAGAAACTAGATGAGGAGGCGGTGAGTAATGGGGAGGAAAGCACTGGTGAAGTTCCATCACATGGAAGCAGTTATTTCTGCAGAGCAGCCTGTCTCATCCATCCATCCGGGCAGCCTCTCCAATTGAAGATGACTTTGAACAGTGTACAATTCTCATCTTCAGAAATTCAGATTAAAAGAGAGCATTAATCTAAGCACTAAACCAGTGTTTCTCAACCTCGGCAGGTTTAAGATGGCTGGCTGGGGAATTCTGGGAGTTGAAGTCCACACATCTTAAACCTGCTGAGGTTGAGAAACACTGCACTAAACAGTTAAAAAAAATCAGGAATGCAAGTATCCATAGCCCAAACTTAAAACACCATTCCTTGCAGAGGGAGCAGCCATAACATCATGGATCCTGTGGACTGATGAAACAGCCACGTTGTTATGGACTTCCTCGAAACCAAGGGAGAGGGCCCATTTGGGTATCCAGGGGCTAGCTATTCCAGAGGAGAGGGCTGTACCTGAAAGGGTACACTTCCATGGTCACTGCAGATGGCAGTCCCTAAGAGAGAGGACCGGGAGTGAGCTAAGAGAATAAAATAGAAGCATTCCATGGGTCCCTTGAGGGGGTCCATAACTACTTGAACCTCTGTATTCTGGTCCTGCCGCAACTTCTGAATTCTCTTCAGTGGAAGCATTTGCAATAGTCCAGTCAAGAGGTAACTAAACATGAGAGTGAAGCCCTTCCATTCCAGAGGCGCACACGATGATGCTGTGTGAAGACCTCCCCCTGGAAGTCTCCCCCCCTGGAATCATCCCTTTAGGAAGGAAAACCATTGCAGAACAGAGGCCCCCATTCCCACGTCTCCTACGTTGCGTGCTGTACAAGGAGGTCTTCTCCTTTTGGCCCGCTCTTGACATTTTCCCAGTAGTCAATGCGCAGCCATCAGGATGCCGAGAATATTGATTGCAACTGCCGCCTCTCTTCCAGCTCTTGAAAAAGATGAGTTCTAGCGATACCCCCCTGGGCACGGTGGCTTTGCTGCAGGAGAAGCAAAAGGCCCAGAAGACGCCGTACATCGTGCTCAGTGGCAGTGGCAAGAGCATGAATGCGTAAGGATGTGTGGGGAGCAGGCATGGGAGACTCGTATTTGGCAGAGAACGGGTGGAACGGTGCAATACTGAGCGGCGCTGCTGCTTCCCCTAATTTTGTTAAGGCTCCTCCACAGAAAAAGGAATATGTTTGAGGGACATATATTTATAACTGAAATCTCTTCTAGGCCTTCCTCTAGCTCAGTGTTGTCCAAACTTGGCCACTTTAAGATGAGTGGACTTCAACTCCCAGAATTCCCCAGCCAGCCATGCTGGGAGTTGAAGTCCACTCATCTTAAAGCGGCCAAGTTTGGACAACACTGCTCTAGCTTGACATCTCAAGGGGTGCATCCTTTCTGCTCCCCTTCTAAACCAGCTTTTCCCATTAGCGTGCTCCTCATTTGTTAGGTCTAACACCCCAGAGGTGGTTCTAACATACCTGGAGAGCACCATCTTCGGGATGATGTTCTAAACAATCCTTAGCAGAACTCAGCAGAAAGGGGTCTTTCCTGGGTTGGGTGGGTAGAGATGCCCTTCCGGGCCTCCTTCACTCACTCTGTCCTCTCTCCCCAGAAACACCATCACCAAGTGAAACGCCAGCTTCCTGCTGCTGGAGGGAGCCCTTTGGGAGCAGTTCTGCGCGTGGGCCCTGCAAGGAAGGTCTCCATCTTTTGCTCCTTGTGGGAACCTTGTTCATATGGGCCTGGGCTCACGGATTCTGTGTATATAGTTGTGGAGTTTAGTTTTTAAGCACCAACCTTTTTTTTATCTATGTATGACAGCAGATAGCTTAAATAAAAATAGCTGATTACTCATCGTTGAAGCCGTTTCTTTCTGCACTCAGTACAGGAATAACTTTGAAGTTTTTTGAGGTGGGGGGTAATACATTTAATGGAATTTCCCTTGGGGATTAAATAAGGAACTGCAGCTTTCTCTTCAGCCTGGATTTCAGTGGCTGTCTTTGTTGAGTGATTTAACTTACATGGCTAGTTTGTGGTTCTGTGTGTCACGTGAATCCTGAAAACTGGGTTAATTGAATAAACTATGACTCACATAACCATGGGTTAGCATTATGCAAACGTTTCAGAGGTATGCCATTCCAGATTACAGCTAGAATTCCCTGTACTATATACAGAAAACTAGCAAGTCAGGAAAACGATAGTGGAAGATAGAATCATAGAACTTGAAAGAGGCCACCAAACTGCTCTGACTGATAAAAAGCTTTTTCTAACATTCAGTTAGAACTCCCAGTTCCTTTGATTTAAATCCAGTATTTCATGCCCTACTCACTGGAAAGAGGGAGAGAACAAGTCTGGACTTTCTCCTACACAACGTCCTTGAAGGACGCTATCATATCCCCCTCGGTTGCCTCCAGGCTCAGCGTTCCCAGCTCTTTCAGCACTTCATACTGCACACAGTACTTGCCCGAAGTAGAATTGATGCAGCCTAAAGCTGCATTTTGTCACATCTGCAAGCATATCACTGCTGACTTGTATTTCTTTTACAATCAACTAAAGAACTTTTCCACAAGAACCAGGTCTAGCAGGTGCCCTCATCCTGTTCTGTGTATTTTTCTTATGTAAGTGAAGAATGTTGTATTTGTCTGTTAAAATTCATTCTGTTATGGTTGGCCCATTTCTCTGTCCTATCAAGATAGTTAGAATTTTATTTGTGTGTTCTGGGGCTTTTCCACCCAATTTTGTGTCTGCATGTTTGAGCAACAGTCTGCTTGCTTCTTCATCAAATCTTTAATAAAACATATTGAAGAGTAGAGGATCCAGGATTGCTCCTTGTAGCTCCATTCTCTGCTTTGATGGGGAGCCATGGTTCAGCAGTCTCCCCTATGGTTTCCACTGGTGCCATCCAGCTCGCACCTGACTAGCTTGTCTGCCGCAGGATACTTTGTCAAATGCTTTGCTGAAGACAAGATGTCTAAAGTAGTCCCACCATTTAAAAAAATTAGTCTGGCAAGACTCATTCTTAAGAAATCCATGCTAACATCTGGTAACCTGCTGTTCTCAAGGTGCTGAGCGGTCAATCTCTTTACAATCTTCTCTGGAGTCTTTCCAGAACTGATAATCAGACCAACTGGTCTGTAGCTTCCAGGATCTTTCCCCTTTTGGTGTGGAGAGGGGGGTGTCCTCCCCTCAAGGCACCTGGCACTTCATTAGGGCCGCTAGGATTTCTCAACTACCCAAGGGTTCAGCGCGACCACAGATTGGTACCCTACGACGCGACTCTGGTTCTGGAGTCTTAAACTCCGGCAATAGTTCTATCCGTGTCGAGTGTCAATCCTGCACCTACATCCTGCTTTTCCCAATTTACTGGTTGAAGCTAACTGAACTCAAGTAGCACCTCTGCTCTGTTAACCTCTGTTGTGTTTTCCAACCGTCAACCTCAAATAAGCAGGTTTGCTGCTTTAAATTTAGAGGCTCCATCCCAACTAAGATTGGGAAGGCACGAAACCACCATCGCTACCTTTCTGTAGCTGGGTCCCCGTGTCTTTTCATCAAGGTAATGCGAGGAACATTTACTCCCATTTTCCAATTTGGAGGGTTTTTTAAAACGTAACATAGGTATCCATGCATGATGCTGAGATTCAATTGCTTAACCCAAGGAAGCCCAGGTTTAATTAAAGCCAAGACACATTCCCCTTTGTAAACTGATCGGGGAGATTTCATGCCTGTGTTCCCACAAAATGGCTGGCACTTGGAGGAAGTATCAGATTCACTGCTCGCTGCATTTCGAGTACACTTTTATTAAATAAAGGCAAAAGAAATAGAGAGAGAATTCGAGTACAGTCAAGATATCCAGTAGAGGCAAGCTGATGCACTGAACAAGGGACAGCTTCCACTCCACTCCTTATCTGCAACAGGTTATTGAACGTTCCTACAGCAGCCTCCAGCACTTAATCGTAGCGTGTGCACACTTCAAACCCCAAACAAAAAACTACAACCCCAAACTGGCCCCAAGAGCAGCAACTCTTTGGGCAGTTTCGGGGCAGCAGTTCAATTGTGGAGATGGGAGCAGTCGGCCTCCCCCTTCCTAGCCCATTCTTAAAACCCTGGAAAAAAAAACCAAATAAAAAATGGGCCAAAGAATTTCAGCTATGCCCCTTCTGAGGATACCGTCATTTCACTAGATGGTCTCCTGTGGCCCTTCGGAAGGTTGGGAGGCAGAGTTGCGGCTTCTGAACCCCTCAGCTAGTCCATGCTCAGTGGCTGAGACCTGAGCCACGTTCCTTCCCGCTACACCAGGATCTGGCTGGCTTGGTCTGCTCCATGATACTGGCTGTTACTCCTCTTCTTCCTCTGAGTCACTGCTCTCCTCACTCTCCATATAGTCATAACTTATGCGGTTTGTGTTCACAAACAGGTCAGTGTCGTCATCCTCAGAATCTTCTTCTCCAGAAGACTGAGGTGGGCTTTGTACCTCCTCTCTACTAGAAAGATAAAAAAGGGTTCTTGGGGAAAAAAACCCTCAATCGTTCAATTTCAATTATTTCCATCACACTTTGAGCTAAATTGCCACAAAGTATAATTTAGATGAAAGATTTTAAATATCCAATTTTAAAGCAAGTAATGTTAATCATCATTTTAGCCGGCTGGTGTATGCTCTTTAAGGTTTAATAACTTTGGTGAGCAAAAGCTACTTAAAATAGGTAACATTCTACAAGGGGGAGAAGGGGCTTATTGCTAAAATGGCTGGATTGGTAAAAATGTTGGAAAGCTCCTATCCTAAGATCATAATGATCAGGAAACCACCAATGGAAGTTTTGAGCTTTTAAAGAATGAGCATCAACACTTGAAATAAAACCTCCATTATTGCTTGGTGGTTCCAAATACGAAGGCCACCTACTGAAACCAGAACTGACTTTCCCAAAACGTTAACATAAAATATTGATAACTGACAGCAATCTCTTCCCGTTTGGCATTTACTCATAAATGAGTGCCTTTGAAATGCCCTGATGCCACTCCCACAGGGGTCCAGGTTTCCCCATTTACCTTTCTTTAGTGCTGCTTCGAGTTCCTTTTACGTCTCCTAAGAAAGCATCGGGCCTGCCGAAAAAAATGGAGGGTGCCATAACATCGCTGCAGAAGAGTTTATGAGTTTACCCTAACCCTTCGGAATTTTAATGTCAAAAACTGAGAAGCTGCAGTAAAGATGTTTTACTCTCCCTTGATAAAATACATCAGGAAAGGGTGTTGGGTCTAAGAAAGCAGCCCCTCCCACTAAAACAAAGATGCCGTAAGAAAAATGGGTGCATAAACCATTTCCCCTCCTTCTCTTCAGAATGTGCGGCTCTCCTATCTCGCAAAGATACTCACCAATATCCTTCCTTCTTAAGGTATCGAACATGGTCCTTGTAGAGGACAAAACTGATCTCTGCTTTCACTTTCTCCCCTTCTTCTATGGGATCAACCAGTAAGAAGTCTCCTGGAGGGAGGAAGGGCTGCTGTGATGGGGGGAAGAGGGGGAGGAGGGCCATCCCCTTCCCCGCCCCCCCCCCGCTGGCAGTACAAGGACACCCTGCTGCTCACCTCTCTTGATCCAGATATTCTTACGGAACTTGGTGGGCATGCTCACCAGAAACCGCTTCCCCTCAGCAGTCTCCACCTCATGGAGGTTGTTGCCTGGAGTCCCTAGCACCTAGAAGGAGCAAGCACAGCTGCTTGTAAGAGCATGGCCTGTTTTGCGGCTTATTCTGAAATTGGTCTCTGTTCGCATGGCACACTGAGCCACCAGCTAGACTAGTGTTTCTCAACTGTAGCAAATTTAAGATGTATGGATTTCAACTCCCAGAATTCCCCAGCCAGCCATGGGAGTTGAAGTCCACACATCTTAAAGTTCCCAAGGTTGAGAAACACTGAGCTAGACAGATGTCCAAATCTAGCCAATGCAGTTTATGGTTCCATATCTCATCTGAACTTAGAAAACTGTGTTGAATAAACCATGGTTAAGGATGCAACCTTGTGGGCCTCTGAAAAACACCTTTTTATGGGATTGGTTACCAGCCCAGATTTCTTCTACCACTAAGGAATAAGGGCAAACCTCTTGAAATTCGGCATCTGTAGACAACATGAACAGCAAATGGAGAGGCTCCAAGTTCTCTAATCAAAGAAGATGTTGATCCCGATCGATGGACACTGTGTTCACAAGGCACACTGAACCGTTATACTAGCCAACCACATTTTAGTCTACTAAGCTGAGGGAACCCAGCCAATTTATGGCCTGCCCTTATATGTAAACCCAGGTAACAGGACTGAGGAAATAACTGTTTTGACTGTAGGGCAGTGTTTTTCAACCTTGGCAACTTTAAGATGTGTGGACTTCAACTCCCCAGCCTAGCTGGGGAATTCTGGGAGTTGAAGTCCACACATCTTAAAGTTAAAGTGCTGTAAAGAATATACATAACTCAGGGTTGGAGTATTGGGTTGTAAAGGTTCTCTCAGCTTGGTTTTTCATTTGCAAGCTTTCATTCCCCACCTAGCTAACATCTTCGTGAAATGCCTGCAAATGAAAAACCAAGTTTGGAGGACCCCTACAACTGCAAATCATGGTTAACCACGATCAAGCAAATCATATAAATCCAACCTAAGTGCGAAGCTGCCTTCAGGCGACCTGTAGCCACGGCACTGAGCGCTACATAAAGCTCTTAGAAATTCTTGCTGACCAGGCCAACAGTCTCACCCGGACAATCTGCTGCCTCTCTGAAGGAACCACGTATTCTTCCAGCACTTCTTTCACCACATGTTTGCGCTTGGTTGCTTGGGACATAGTGCTCTATTAGCCACTGTAAACGGTCTCTCTGCCAAGGTGAATTGCTTCCAGGATGTGTCCACAATCTAGAAGGCTGCAAAAAACAGTTTAAAAATTGACATTTAGAAAGGGAAAAGCAAAAGTCTTTGGCCACTTGACCTCCAGAGAGCACATTGCCCAAAATGGGCAGGGCCAGGGCAAAAGTTCAATGTGCTTTAATTAATTAAAATCAAACTAAATGACAGTTAATATGGTTGCCCCATTTTTTTTAAAATAATATATAAATTACAAGTTGGTGGCAACTTTTAGAGCCACTCCACAGGCTCCCCCAATGTTCTGTTTTTCTGGAGTTTAGGGATAGGGAGGACTATCTGATCTATCTTCGTCTAAGAAATAGACAGAAATTCCTTCAGTTTGGAGTTTCAAGAGACAGACCTGCTTCCAGGGCCAGCCAATGTTGTTGCAGATGAAAGAGTATGGATCCAGTGCTAATTTCACTCCTTGGTTCATTCACACTTCTGGAAGAGCTGGGGATGGGGAAGAAGAGGAAATCATTGGATTTTTAAAAACCTTGCCATTAAGACAGACACTGTTCCATTTAACCCTTTATTTTAAAATCCCAATTCAGTGACCACACTGGTTCATTGCTCTGTTATGCCATTTTCATAGCTGTCAACATTTTCATTCTGTTTTTGCAGAATCTGAGAGTACAAGAACAACAACAAAGAATGAACAATTTCCTTGAAGACTGAACTCCAAGCCTAATTACTTCAGCACTCTATTTATATGATGACACCATGAAGCTCGCAAGCAGAATTGCTTTGAAACAAGTAAGCTCTTTGCAGCTCCGTTGATTAAATGCTGGCTAGGAATTAAGAGCACGGAAGGTCCTAATTGAGGAACGCTAATTGCCCTGCTTGAGGTTAGGAAAGAAGTCCACTGTATTCACTTTTCCTCAACAGCCAGCCAAATGACCGTCCACACACGCACTCAAACAGGACAAATCTTAATTTGTTTTTTCATAGCTTAGGTCTGTGAAAATAGGGCCTTTGTTTCGGTTGAAGGGTTAATACATTACATTTATGATTTAATACAGTGTTTCTTAAACTGTGGTCTGAGGAACCCTGGTGGTCCCCCAAGACCCTTTCAGGGGCCTGCAAAATCAAAACTGCTTGCCAGACATTGAAGATATTTGCAAAACCGTAAAACAATGTCTCTCTTCTCACGATTATTTTTTACTGATTAAAAAAACGTTTTTTCCACGAAAAATACTTCATTTATGTTAATATCTACGGGGTGACTGTTGTTTTGCATAATGCTATAAATATTCTACGAACGCGTCCATTCTGAACACAGTAAATACCGATCGGTATAACCCACACCGCTTTCGGGGTCCTCCGTAATCTTTAAAAGTGGGAGGGGGTCCTGAGAGCCAGAACGTTTAAGACACGCGGGTCTCGTGCACCGGGTGAATCCGGGAAAAAGGGGCTTTTCGGCTGCCCGGGAGAAGCAGGCAGGCGCGCGAGGGCAACGGTCACGTCCACTGGCTCGCTCCCACGCGAGCCGAGGGGGAGGCGTGGGGACAGGCCTCTCCCGAGTGGGCCCGAATGACGCTGCCCCCCCCCACAACGCCCACCCCGGCGGCAGCGGCGGCGCTTCCGCGCCTTCTGAGCCCGCCGGCGCTGCGGAGAGGGCTTCCCTCCCATCCGAAGCCGCTCACAGGCAGCGCAGCAATGCTGCCCCCCCCCGCAGGGCCCGCGGCAACACGAGCCCCCAGAGCTCCCCCCCCAGCAGCCCTCGCTATGCCGGCGAACCTCCTCAGGGACTGGCGCCGCGCGTCTCCTCCGAAACGAGACAAGCGTGGCTTCCGGCTTCCGGTTCTCGGGCACCCACTTCCTGGTGCAGCGGCCTCATCGTTCCGCCCGGGCCGCCATGCTGCGCGGCGAGTCGTTCCGCCTCGGGTGGGCGCCGCGAGGGGGCTAAGCGAGGCGCCCACACATGACGCTGGGGCCGTGGGGGGAGTTGTAGCCCAAGGGGGGCTCCCGGCTGAGGCGTTCGTGGCTTGATGTCCGGCCAGAGGCTCCAAGGCAGTGTTTCCCAGCCTGGGCAACTTTAAGATGCATGGACTTCAATTCCCAGAATCCCTCACTCTAGCTGGGGAATTCTGGGAGTTGAAGACCATGCATCTTAAAGTTGCCCAGGCTGGGAAACACTGCATTAGATATTTAGTACAATAATGTACAGAAAATTCCAGTACTAAAATGACTTGTAAATCGCCAACTCAATTTATGTCCCTTTGGGGTGTTTTTTTAAACTATATGAAGCATCATAATAAAATGCTGGCTGGCTGGGGAATTCTGGGAGTTGAAGTCCAGACCTCTTAAAGTTGCCACAATTGAGAAACACTGATCTAGAGAATGTAATCTGACCCAAATTCCCGAAGTTACACAAACATATCGATAGTATTTGCCAGCGGAAGAGCACATGGATGACCTCGCAGAAGGGACGTGGTGACCCTTAGCAAAACATGATCTTGACCCAGGAAAGCAGACAGGGTGAGAAAGAAACTCAGGGCTGCCCCACCTTGACTGTCTTTCGTATGGGAGGGAGGGAAAGGGAAATGCGGTCCAGCTTCCAAGGTTCGGTTATTACAGCCTAGATCAAGAAAGCAGACTCTGGTGTTTCTTCTGGTACCCATTTCCTGACCTGGTTTACTTCGAAGAGCTGACATTGCCTGTCACTTGATTTGGGTGTACATTATGTTGTGTCATATAGTCTAATAATAAAATTTAATAAATCTATGTTTGACTTAATGGTATTTTAAAATGTGAAGCATTGTTCTGAGTGTTAAAGAATCCCATAATTTATGGATGTTTAGAATGTATCTCTTAAGATCATAAAAAGTTTGCATTTTTTTTCCCTTCTCCTTTTCATCTGTGATACTTTGCTGGATTCAACAAAGAAGCCAAAATTAAAAGCCAAAAGACATCTCTCTGGATCACTGTGCAAAACAAATTATAGCAAGAAGCGGCAGAGGAACGGCTGCCTAAATCAAGAATCCACCATCACAGCCCCTTTGGTTCAGCGGGTGGAAGGCAGAAGAATTTGGCAGCGGCCACTGTGTCCGTTACCCTGTGTGCAAATGCTTAAGGCGAGGCAGACTTAATGACCCTCTGAGACGCACGCCAGGAGACAGCCAGAAATGGGGGCTGTCTTGTCTGCAACCCCACGGAGATCTAGAAGAGAAACGTCCATCGCCCAATTTGTTTCCGTAACCATATTTCCCACGTATGCTTTCAAGCTTGCAAACCCAACCACTGGGATGGGGAAGGGGGGAGGCAGTATTTTGCAAAGTTTCCTGCAGGACTGTGATGCACAAGACTGGCCCGAGAGGATTACTGCACAAGAGGAAGGATCCCCCCGCCCCAGCCTTTCAAACCTCCCTCCAAAGTTCTATTGCCGAGAGCAAACAGGGCCATGAAACGCAACAATGAGTTGAGTTCAATCAATTTTGGATGACTGGGGGGGCGGGGAAGGAGGCAAAAAGAATTCCATGTGATTAAAATGCACGTAAACTGCAATACTGGAATCATTACTTTCCTGAGCAGGTTAACAACCTAGGGAATCCAGGCCTAAAAATACTCTCTTGGGGACCTTTCGCAGCTCCCAGGACCTTTCTCCAAGTCCTGCAAAAACAGATTGGGGGCACCCCAACCCAGCCCTAGGCACTCTGCAAATGCTTCCCTAGAAGGGTCCACAATGCCCAGGTCGGGTGGGAATCCTGGGAGTTGCCGGGCATATACCTGGCAGGTCTCCAGGCTGAGGAAGCTGCCCCAGCTAACCCCAAATGGAGAAGAACGTAAGAGTGCGAACACGGGGGTGGAAGGAACAAGAAGGCTTCTGTTTTAATTCTTAAGCAAAAGACATTTTTGTTAGAAGTGCATTTTATTGCTTCTCACATCCAGGAAGAGAATACTAATGCTCACCTACTGATGGAGCACCTAAAGGACCCTTGCAAGGAAGAGGAGTTTGTCAGAACATCCCTCTTACAGAGTTTTTGAAGTTAAATTATAAGAAGTGAGACCACAGTGTTCAACTGGCACACTACTGATACCTCTGTCTCTCTCAGCAGAACGACTTCCTATCTGCTGTCCCCCATAATTTACTGCGAGACCTTCCTGCGTGGAAGCAGGGCCTGTCGCCGAGTCATCTCAAGTCTGAAATTAGCTCATGAGAAATAATTGTTGAGCTCTAAGGATCAGCTCCCTCTGCATTCCCAACGGTTACACCGATGTCATATATCAAGCTAAGCTCTTTTCAACCCTGGGATTACACCATGCACAGAACCATAAACACTGCTGGGTTTGCACCGCAAAAAAACCTAAGCAAGGTTAAAACAAGCCAGACTTAGGGAATGGCAGGTCCGCAGCCCACAAACAGTAAAAAAAAAAGAATTAAAAAAACAATTTGTGGAAGCGAGGAGGTGAACGGCTGACGCATGGAGAGAGCGATGTGTATCATCCCACCCCCAGCAGGTACACCAGCACTGATTCTGGACTGGTAAGGTGATCCCAGTGGGATGAAGGTTTTATCCCGGGGCCTCCGCTCCCAATTCTCTCTCAAAAAGTCTCTGGGCTGCGGCTTTCCACAGGGGACACGTGCCACGTGCCAGATTCTGCCCCACAGGGACCGTGGGAAGGACCCTGAGGAGAGGCCTTGGCGGCAGAGACCCGTGTCAGCCCCAGAGGGCAGGGCTCCGAGAGGCGACGGAGAGGGACCGAAGCTGGCTAATTCACCACAGCTGAGCTGCACATGCTGTTCATCCCACAGGCGTGGCTGCCGCGATACAGGTAGTAATACCCCTGCAGGAGAGAGGAGACAAGCAGTTCCAGGTTGAGGAGGAGGAGTGGACTAGCAGCAGAGCCACTGAAGAGCGCACTGTACCCCCCTTCACCCCACTGATAAGGGCAGGGAAGGGGAGGCTGCACGAGGAGGGCGCAACACGGCCCGGCATACCTTCTCTCCCCAGTCTTCCCCCCAACTGTTCTTGATCGCCCAGAATGGAACTCGGCCACCTGTGGGAGGAACGCACCAGGGTCAAGAACCAGCCATAAGTGCTACTCGCTTCCAGAAAAGGGTCAGAGGAAAAAAGCAGAGCAGACCCTCAGGAGGTGGCAGATGACACCTCCCAGTATCCCCAGCTGAGCCACCTGCAGCCATGAGCAGCAGAAATTCCATCCAGAATTCTACAAGTTGGAGCAGAGCAATGTTTCTCAACCTTAGCAAGTTTAAGAGGGGTGGACTTCAACTCCCAGAATTCCCCAGCCAGCCATGCTGGCTGGGGAATTCTGGGAGTTGAAGTCCACCCCTCTTAAACTTGCTAAGGTTGAGAAACACTGGACCAGAGGGATGCTGCTCTGCAAGGGGCTCTTGGCTTTTAGATGCATTTCCTACTGTGTTTCTCAGACAGCTGAAACACATTCAGGGGAAAAACGGTTCCCTCCACGTTCAAGGCAGCATAAAATGTTATCATCTGAAAGGAACTGGCTTCTGCTCAGAAGCATTCATACTGGAGAAATAAACTAACACATCTAAAATTAAAACTTGAAGGTTTATCTGCTGGGGGAAGGAGAGGAAGGATTGTTCTAATTTTTCCACTCTGAGATGGATTGCCATGAAATGTGCTACCGCTTTCTTTCAAGCCTACAAACTCAGCGCACGCTTGCTCAGACCTCTGGAGCAGGCTGCTGTTCGTTTCCAAACATCAGGGCTGCCCAGTTCTGCCATCAAAGGAAAAAGAGTCCAAAAATGAGATTCAGAAACAAAGATCCTTGATACAAATTTAAAAAACCAACACCCCCCCCCCAGCCCACAGGATTTACTCAACCCAAAACAGCCACTCACGTCTGCCGTAGCCCACCAAGAGGACAGCGTGGTCAATCATCCAGGGATTACAGAAGACGAAGAAAGGGTGGGAAATTCCCCTCCGGTAGAACTGGGTGGAGAGAGAAGAGGGAAAAGCAGGCTAGGCTAAAATGTAGTCACGGCAAACAAGAACCCAGCTATGATCTCACGTCTTGTATGCAGCAGTGTTGAGCCAGAAAGCGGTTTATTGGCTTGGACATCACAGGTTGTATGAAGACAGCCACTGTGTTTGGTTAGCCTGGATTGAAGGCTGCAAGCCTGACTCAGCTTAGCTTTGCAAGATCATCTAAGGCACCTGCTGCCGGCCTTTCTGCTTAGGGATGCACAAACGGGGTCAGTGAATAAATCCCAACCTGTTTTAGAGTTTTAAACCATCATTGGATCCCATGATTTGGTGTTGGGGTGACTGCCACTGGCTTGATGTGATGTGCAAAGAGGGGCTGTGGCTTTGAATGTAGTTTTCTGGTTTATTCCCACTGGGTCTGGGTTTTCATTTTTCCCTTTACCATAAATGTACAGATAAAATAATAATAATAATAGAGATGATAATAATTATAATAGCAATAGCACTAATTTGATTTCTATCCAACCGTTTACCAGGGGCACTCAAGGCAGGAAAACAAACCAGGAATGAGCCAAACAAGCCACAATGTTATTGCTCGTCTTCAGGGCAGACTCGGTTCTGTCTGGTTTCCATTATCCACGATTAAGCCAAACTGTGTCTCAGTCGTGAATAACGTTGGATAGATTTGGAGCAGGAAGGAGCAGGTGCTGTGTTGGACGAGGGCAGGATATTCAAGCCACGGGCTGCACACAGCCCAGCACATTCACAGCCCATCATGTTTTGGTAGTGAAATATTGGCCAGTTCGGGGGGTGGTTTCAAGAGCAGGAATATATGTCGTTTGCCTCTCCTCCTGTTCCCACTCCCAGGTTTAAAAAATAGGCCCAGGAATGTTGCCTCTGCTTCTTCAAGAGATGGTCACCAGGTGGCCTTTGAGGTTCCTCAGAAGCTAAAGGGCTGAGTCCTAGCTCTAGAAATTGACCACGAATATTGGCCTCCCTTCACCAGTGCTATAGCCGGGCCCATGTGACTATTTCTGCGTGGACCTTCATTCAGCTTCGTAGTGGCCTCGCTCATGCAACCTGCTTAGGACGTGGCTGAGAGAGCATCAGGAAATCCCAGGACTGCAGGCCAATTTGGGAAGCTGAAAAATATCCTGAAAGTTTTTCAGTTCAGGGGCAAACCCTTCCATAACATTGCCAAGAAAATGGCCTGGAGGTGTCCACAAAGCCACCAGGAGCAACACTCAATTCAGAGCAGACTTTGTATTTTTAATCCCCAAAGAAACAAATCACAGTATGACTTATTGTGGGTCCAAACCTGTAGCCAAGCCCACAATCCCATCCCCCCTTATAAAGGAAGGATGGTGAGGTGGCAGGGTACAAATGGAAAATTATTTGTAACTTCATTCTAATCTTTACACTACATTTTTATATTTTTGGGTTATGTAGTCCTATCCTATATTTTTGGGTTATGTAGTCCTCACTAGTAACCAAGTAGTGAACCTCTTCTCTGGAAGTGTTTTTTTTAGCTAGAGGCTTTGCAGTGATAAGTCTCGGAAGCAAATATGAGAAGAAGTCTTTTGTTAGATCCTATATTTTGTATGAAACTGGTATTTTGTGAAGTTTTACATTTTAAATGTAACTCTCTGTAACTTTCCTTTCTGCTGGTGCTGAGTGCTCTTATCTCCCTCCCTCCTCAGATAGCAATGCTCTAGACAACAAGGCCGAAATGTACCCAAAACAAGGTACAACCGGTGAAGACAAGGACTTGTGGTTTAGCTACCAGCAATTGACCAAATTTGGAGTACGGAAGGCATGGGGAGGGCACTGAGGGGGGGATTGGGGAGAAACGGCTCTTGTAATGATAAAAAGGCTTGCTGAACTCCTTTTCGGGGTTCAGTTCTTTGCAGGGACCTGCGAGTCCAAACTGAACCTTTGCGCAAATAAAGCTTCTCCCTGAATGACCCAGTGAGAGTCTCGTCATCAATAAATGTTGCGTTGCTCCCACCCGTAACATTTCTGGCACCCCAGATGGGACTCTCCCGGCCCTTTGAGCAGGACCAGTGGAACTCCTGAGACTCAGTGACGCCCGGCGGCTCGACGCAACCAGCTGGCAGGACCCCTTGACTCCTGTGCCTCGGGACCAGCGGACGCCGCGGAGAGCAGGGAGCCTTCCCCTGGATCCAAGGACCCATTCACGGTGACGAGCAGAGGAGTGAGTGGACGGCCGGAGGAACAGAGGAGTGAGTGGGCCGACTAGCGACCAGACCAGGCGAGTATACTCAGTGGGGAATACCCGTCATAACCGGTGAGGCGGAAGAGGAGGAAAAGCGCATCCTCCTGGGGGTGAAGGGCCCAAGAGTGGGTGCCTTCTAGGATTGTGTGGGTGGTTAAACAGTCGCAGTTCCTATTGGTGACCGTTGAGTGTCCGGCACCGTAGGTCGGCTGTAGTGTATAGGCAAGTGGGTTGGGAACATCCCTTCTCCTAAAGGAGTAAGGGATTGGAAATCTGGCACGCTCCGTAGCAGGGATTGGTCTTTAAAAGGAAGAGCCAGCGTTTGCTGGGAGACCAAGGCAGGAGGGGACAGGTCCTTTAAAAGGAAGAGCCAGCGAGTGCTGGGAGGACTGTCTCGCCGTTTCCCTGAGCCGGACCGAGGCCTGACAGGAGAACCCCTTGCCAAAGTCTAACATCAGGTACACGTTAGGAGACCCACACCATGGGGAACACAGGAAGCAAAATTACCCCTCTGTCGTGCATGCTGAAAAACTTTAAAGCTGCCTTCAGTGGCGACTATGGGGATCCCAGGTGCGACCCGGATACCCTGAAGATTTTCTGTAAACAAGAATGGCCAACGTTTGGAGTCAACTGGCCTGAAGAAGGGGCTGAAGACATGGATCATACTTTAAAGGCTCAGCTTGCAAAGCTTTGTTAGGAGACTCAGTTGCCATGGCCCAAAATACTGTCCCTTGCTTTAACACGTATCAGGGCTATTTACTGTCCCCCTTTGAAATGCTTTATGGGAGATCATTTGGATCTCATGAAGTACAAACTGCCTGGACTGGTGAAAAGAACATTTCTCAATACTTGCAGAAGCTGGCGCACGTTCTATCCTCTGTTTCCCTGCAGGTCCGAGATGCCTTGCCAGTCACTCCTGACGTACAACCCATTGCCCAGCCAGACCAGTGGGTTAGAGCTGTTCCCATCCTGCACTGATCTGAAGTGGTCCCAACCGAAGCAAGTCCTACTGAGCATGCCAACTGCTGTGAAAGTCCTACATCAAAGCTTGGGTGCACAGATCCAGGATCGGGCAGGTGAAGGAACCCCCAGACATTTGGCAAGTTTCCTTGGTCGATGGACTTAAATTAAAATTGCAGCGTTCTCTAGCTTCACCAGCAAATCTTTTTAAGGACTAATTAGGTCCACCGGTAGTGACCTAATTCAGGAACAACCAGAAGATTTGGCATCACCCATACGATAAGAATGGATGTAAATGCTTGTTCTATAGTGGTTTTGATGGTTCGTATGCAAAGGGAAAGAGAGCAAGCAGATGCGGGCAACAGGATATGTGATGAGCAATGGCTGAGTATGTGTATGTGTGTAAGAAGGAGGGAGTGGAGAAAGTAGAAGAGAGATAAAAGGAAAGGAAGAAGGTGTATGTGATAAAAGATACTGAAAAGGTTATTAAGAAAATTGCTGACCGGGTGGTCAAAATTGCCCATGTCTTTGTTCAGACATGGGAGGGTTTCAATATGAAAAATCTCTTTGGGTCCTGGTTTCCCAAACTCCCAGGTCTCCAAGCTATAGCTGCACTTATTGGAATAATTGCTGCTGGCTGTGTGCTTATTCCTTGCATTTTACCTATTTTTATTCGCACTATCACAAGTACCCTCTCCCTCATAGCCAAAAGGGAAGCAACAACTCAAATAATGGCTCTGTGGCATTATGACCCCATTCCCACTCTGATGAGTGAAAGCCCTTCGGCAAAGCCAAAGGACTTTCAAAGGGGGGAATGAGGTGGCAGGGTACAAATGGAAAATTATTTGTAACTTCATTCTAATCTTTACACTACATTTTTATATTTTTGGGTTATGTAGTCCTATCCTATATTTTTGGGTTATGTAGTCCTCACTAGTAACCAAGTAGTGAACCTCTTCTCTGGAAGTGTTTTTTTTAGCTAGAGGCTTTGCAGTGATAAGTCTCGGAAGCAAATATGAGAAGAAGTCTTTTGTTAGATCCTATATTTTGTATGAAACTGGTATTTTGTGAAGTTTTACATTTTAAATGTAACTCTCTGTAACTTTCCTTTCTGCTGGTGCTGAGTGCTCTTATCTCCCTCCCTCCTCAGATAGCAATGCTCTAGACAACAAGGCCGAAATGTACCCAAAACAAGGTACAACCGGTGAAGACAAGGACTTGTGGTTTAGCTACCAGCAATTGACCAAATTTGGAGTACGGAAGGCATGGGGAGGGCACTGAGGGGGGGATTGGGGAGAAACGGCTCTTGTAATGATAAAAAGGCTTGCTGAACTCCTTTTCGGGGTTCAGTTCTTTGCAGGGACCTGCGAGTCCAAACTGAACCTTTGCGCAAATAAAGCTTCTCCCTGAATGACCCAGTGAGAGTCTCGTCATCAATAAATGTTGCGTTGCTCCCACCCGTAACAATGGGAAATCTGGATTTGAATCAGAAAGAAGATAACACGGTTCCCCATTCCCACCACAAAAGGCTCCTCAAGAACAGCCTCCCCAAACCCAGCCCCAGATAGACTCCTCCCTCTCCCTCTCCAGAATGCCGGCCTCTGCTGCTCCCCACACGGAAGGCAGGACCAGCCCCCCAGGAGCTCTCTCACCTGCATAGCAAAGGCATTCAGAGCAATGGAGATGGGACCGTTCTTGGCCAGCCAGTCTGCAATCTCTGTCGGGGGAGAGAGGGACAGGCAGAGCACAGGTAAGATGGAGGGGCAGCTTACCCCAAAGATAAAGATACTGAGGTTGAGAAACACGGAGCTAGATTTCTAAGATCCAATGGGGGGTCCTGGGAGTTGAAGTCCACCCACACATCTTAAAGTTGCCAAGTTTGAAAAACACTGACAGTTGATGATTCACCATGTTATGAGAACACAACATCTGTTTCGCACACACGTGAGGCAGGCTCACACAACAACCAGTCATGTTGCAGGAAACCAAGCAACTGACTGTTGTTAACCCTGGTTTAGTGTGTGTCATGTGAACCCAGCCCCTGCATCCCAGCAAGAGCTGAGCATCCATCAACTGAGGTGCTTGAATCTGTCTTCCTGCAGTAAGACTGGATGGCCTGAATTAACCGTCTCCAGTTTGAGGATGTCATGGCTGTGGGTTCCACCCTCTTGAAGAACCCCCTGTGGGGTGCAGAAATTGCCTTCCTTCAGAGGGAGGGCCCAGGCAGGGGAAGACCACAAGACCTATCATCTGGCTTCACCCCCTTCTCTCATCTGAAACTAGAACTTTTCTTGCTGGGACTAACGGACAGACAATGAGGAAAGACTTACGATGTTTTTTCGTGGTAACTGCAGTGAGATTATATATGCACAGAGATGGAAAGATTCTGAAATACCTACTATGGAGGAATGGTTGGTCAAGATGACAGGATCTGCAGAGGTGGCCAAATTGACTTGTTTGATTAGGGAAAAGACAACAACTACATTTATCAGTGACCTTATGGACTTTTTGCCGAAAACGGAAAAACTTGTGATTTATGAGTTTGATGACTAGAAAGGGTAGACTATGGAAAGAAGGGAGCCATGATATAACCTCAAAGAGAGAGGATGAAACATAAATGCATTTCTAACTGCTGTAAAGAAGATCGGAAGCCACTTCTTCATATCTTTCTTCCTTTCTCCTCTTCTTCCTCTTTTCGTCTTTTTTCTTTCAATTTACTTATCGCTTTTCTTTACATTTGTATTGTGTTTACTTTGTAAAAAACTTCCTGAATAAAAATGGATTAAATACGTGGCAAAAGGAAGAAACGCACCCTTCTCGTCCCGGGAGATGGCCACGCTGCTGTTGATGTAAACAGCCACTTTCTCCTTGGAGAAGCCACACTTCTGTTCAAAACCTTGGTAGCTGTAGTCCCGCTCGGTCTCCAGGCCCCCTGGCAGGCAAGGGAGAAACCCAGTCAAGGAAAGCTCTCAGAAGGGAGTTGGGGCCGAGGGAGGGGAAACAGACGCTCCAGTTGTGAGAAAGGGGGCTTCAGAGTCAGGATGAAAACACAACAGTAACTCTTCGGTTATCCGTTAGGAAAACTAACAGACGCCATCATCTTCCCCAGGGCGGGACAACCTAGGTCTCTCCAAGGTCTTGGATCCAGCTTCCAAAGGTTGTCATGCAATTCTTATTTTTAAGTGTCAGGAGGAAAAAAATGGTGAAATACACGAGGAGTAAGCATTTTCACAAATGAATCGGATCTCTCAAAAAACCAAGTCAGTTATTCCTCAGCCCCACCCCCTCTTAACTGGGACCCACCCGCTCTGGAGGGCGAGGCCCCACATATGCCACCCAAAGGCACAGAGCAGCCTCTGGCTCGGCAAAACTCTGCAGGAGAAGCCTCAGAAGCGGATTGCTTAAAAGCAAGCGGTCCAGGACGGCTCGCTCAGCAGAACCCTGCACAAAAGAGCAATTTGCTTCACCGAGTCGTTCTCTGCGCAGACAGCCAGGGCCTGTTTCCTGCTTAAAGAAGTCCGCACAGAGTGCAGGCTGAAAAAAATGCTGATAAGCCTTCGTTTGTTTTTTCCCTTGGCAGACCCTGAGAGGTTGGCCAAAGTGCCACCTTCCAAAAGCAGGCCCAGCCTCGTCTTGGCAAGAAATGTAGGGTCGGCCCCTGGCAGACTCACCCAGCTGCTCAATCGCCTCGTAGGCGTTGGAAGGAAGGCCACCTCCACAGGCTTCATCCAGAAGATCGCAGTCCACCAGCTCTGGGGAGGGAGAGGGCAGCGTGAAGGTCAGCCGGACACTGGAGCTGGGTGCAGGCACCCTTTGGAGTTCATGCCCTTCCTCCTGGGGAGACATCTACATCCAGCATGGCCTTTCCCATCTGGGCTGGATTCAGACCTGGGGAGGCCCTAAACTATGGGGAGCTGTGGAGGGTCTATCTGGCATAAGGCTGTGGAACAACGGAACGTGGCAAGAATGCCACCAAGATGCACAGCAATCCATGATGGGGTGGAGAAGGGCCCTCTTTGGACAGAAGGTGTGAACGCGTTCAGAAAGAAAGCACATCTTAATGAAGGTCATGTGAACCATACACAAGGACTTCGTTTACTTTCACCTATGGAAATATAACGAAACTGTAGCAAATGGGGAAAAATCAGACATTTTGAGACACCCCTCTAGACTACGAAACGCTAAGCGGTAGCTTGTTTAGCCTATGCCTAAATCCAGCTTTATTTCCCATCATCACCCAGTCCCCAGGCTAGGATTACCAGTTCAGGCTCAGACATCTGGACCGCCACTAGAGGGCAGTGAAAAGAGTCCAAAACCTCTCTTCATTGCCACGGAGCAGACATCTGAATTTCTGCAGCCCAGATGCGGCAACTCTGCTCCTGGCACTGCTGAAACAGAACCCCATTCAACGCATCTAGCAGCTGTTCCTGCATTGCGCGCTGAACAAAACCCCAGCGCGTCCACCGCCGTTCGCCTCACCCCTGCTGCTCGAACCAGTAGCCATTCTGGGTTTTTGGAAAACGTGCTTTGTGATCTACGCCAAGCCTCGTGGCTTCCCACATTGTCCAAACTGGCCACCATTTGAGGTTTTGTGATCTACAACAAACATTCTTGCTGACCATATCATCCAAGCCACTGGACCCACAGGGATCCCAGAGCCCAGCCCAGCACCAAGAAACTACAACTAGTCCTGGTTTCCAGAGACTCAAGTGGCATATCTTGGGTTTGGATGATACAGGAAGCCCCAGGCCTTCCGTGGTGACCTGGATGTGCTGGAGAAACAGAAGGGGGCTTTTTAGCTCTGTGAGCCAAGCAAGTGCAGCCAGAAGGAGATTGACAGCAAAGCTGAAGGTTGGGGTTGGAAAAAAGGGGTTAAAGTTGTACACATAAATAAAGATAAGTTCCCACCCCGATTGTGTGCAATTCCACACACACAAAAGCACTGCCATTGATTTTTCCACCAGGAAAGGTGGGGAGGGGGCTGTGAGGTCCCCAGTGCTGCTCATCAAGGGTCCCAGGGCTAGGCTCAGGGATGGGGGTTTCCATGTTTATCACAGAAAGCAGGGGAGCAGAAGCCCAAGTCAGAAGGTGCCCAGCAAGGCCCCCCACCAAATCCTCACGATTCTGCAGCACAACATTTAACATCTCACAAGGTTTCAGCGTCTCATGCAAGGCGTCGTTAAGTTTTGCCTATCGTTATGTGTTTATTTAGTTAATGATTATCTGCAGTAAAGAGGGCCAGTGGAGTGCAATGGGGAAGGGGCTGGCCTGGGAGCTGGGAGCCCAGGTTCAAGTCCCCCCTCTGCCCCAGAAGCGCCCCGGGAGACTCCAGCCCCCTCCCTCCCTGCCCGAGAGCCGGGGGGTCTAGCGGGGAAGGGGCTGGACCCGGAGCAGGAGGAGACTCGGGTCGCGTCCTCCTTGGCCCAGAAGCGTCTGGCTGACCTCGGGCCGGTCCTCCTCGCTCAGCCCCAGCCAGCCCCGGCTGGGTGAGAAGCCGGCTGAAACGCAACCCTCGCCCCACCTGGCCCGGAGAGCTTCGCCAGCTCAACCAGCCATCACGTGAGACACAGACTAAGCAGAACAACATCATGAGCCTCGAAAGCTGCCGAGCCTGCACAAACCCCCTTGACCGGCAGTCACTCGGAATCGTTCACTTCCTCCTGGTTTGTGTGAACATCCCCGTGGGGAGGGGGGAGAAGCCACAAAGAGCGCCACTGAACCACCCTACCGGAGGGGGCGATTCACATTTTCAAACAGGGCAACTAACCCCAGGCTGGCCGTGCCCCCCGCCGCCCAGCGCTGGCCTCTACCTTGCTCGGAGAGGGAGATCAAGTAGCCCTTGCGGAGGAACCACTGCCCTTCCACGTTCCCCGTCACAGAGAAAGCCCAGCACGAGCCACACGCGCCCTGCAGGGGGGAGAGGAGGAAAAACACGCCGCGTCAGGAAAGCCTGGGGGAGCCAGGCCAAAGGCCCACTTTGCCCACACTTTGGGGTCTCAGGGAGACCCATCAGGGGTGCCCAGGAAACCCACAGCAAGGTGGCCCCTCTCTGTCTGTCTCCTCCCAAAAGCCTGAATTTAAGGGGGGGCTCTTCATTTAGCAGCCATCGCAGCCTGATCCTCCACGCATTCGGCTAATTCCCTCTCCAAACTGTTTCAGCCGGTGCCTGTCACTTCATCGGGTAGCCACGAAAAGAAGCCCTTTTTTTAAGCCTAAATCTCCCTGTGTTTATTTTTGATACATAACTCCAGACGCTGCGAAAGAGAGGGAAAAAACCCCTTTTCTTCCCTCTGTTTTCCACTCCTGGCTTGCTTCCGTAAAGCCTCCTCTTGCCCAGATCCACTGCGAGGGAAACCTCCACTCCTGTCATCTTTTGGGCTCAGGGAACTTCTCCAGCCCCTACGCAGCCGCTGTCCTGACGCAACGAGGAGAGGAGGACTTGCTCCAGACCGCCTGGCAAGGCCCTCCTACTTGCCGAGCAGAGCCGGGCATCGCCACCCACGCGGAACAAACGCGGCGCCACTCAGAACCCATCCAACTGTTGGGCAAGGGGACCGCAGCACAGGAAGACCCACCTGGTTTTTCACCTCCGTGACCGCCCCGTGGTCCCGCCAGTCCCATTCATCAGGGAATGAACCGTTGGGGACGGGGGCCGCTTTCATGGGTCGGCCGGGCCCCTTCACCAGCAACGGATTCAAGTACATGGAACGGAATTCTTCCTCTGGAAGGAGAGAAGCAGAACGTGCGCGGCAAATCCCATTCCCCATCAACCCTGCACTATTTTTTAAAATTATTATTTTAACAATAATACAAAATTATTGTTACTGTTAATAACAATTACAAAGTCATCGTTATTTTTTAAAATGATTGTCATTTATTTAGCTATTCAACAACAGTACTTTATTTAAAATAAAATGTTATTGCAAGTGTTTTTTAAAAATACAAAAAGAATACAACCCCCCCCAAAACCCAACTACCTACCAAAAATAAAATGAAAAAACCACAAAAATTTAAAAAATGGAAAAACATAATAGCAAGCGAAACAAGAACAGGAAAATATAAACCACGAAGGCGTGTCGCCTGCATATCAATATTACAAATACACGTGAAAATACAGTTTGCAAAATGATCATGAAATCTGTACCAAAGGGAAACATACTGATTCCTTTTTTGGTTATTAGAAAAGTTTGCCTTTTCAAAAATGGACAGATATTGCCTCCCCCCCATCCCGTTCCTATATACCCTGCAACTTATGTCTTTTACACTGGGTTTGCACTAAATGTCACCCTAACCCTGGATTACTGAATATACCACAAATTGACTAGGTTCACACAAGAGTCAGAGCCACCTTAACTTGAAGTAGGCTAAAGCCAACAAGCCAGGCATTTAAAAAACTCCCGGGAGATCATTCTGGTGGACTCCTTCCTGGGGGACGCTCCTGACTCTCTGCTACTCTAAATATTTTCAACAGCAAAGCACCCAAAACAGCACTGGCTCCACCTTCTTACTGGACAGGAAGTTGGGTCATCCTTTTCAATTAAATCATTAACCTGTGTCACCCTGTACCAACTTTATATTTATTCAGCATAGTCAAAACACTCAGGACAGACATAATAAATGCAGTCAGACTGAAACAGGAAAGGCGCGAGATCTGGCCAAGTAACAAAATCCAGCTGAATGAATCCAAGGGAAAAAACCCAAATCAAACCAAAATCAGCTGCAAGATTATGCTGGAAAGAGACCCCAAGTTTGGCCCAGCTACTCTGGAGAGATGCATCGCCTTGAGTTGCCAAAACTAACGCACTAACATACATTTCCTGGAACTAAATCAGACTTTCCTACATGCCGCGGGCCTTTCAGATTTCCTGTTCAAGAGAGAACCTGTTATTCCAGCTATTATTTTTTTCCCCAGGCTAGCTACATCCATGTTTCTCAACCTTGGCCACTTTAAGATGCATGGACTTCAACTCCCAGAATTCCCCCAGCTGGCTGGGGAATTCTGGGAGTTGAAGTCCACGCATCTTAAAGTGGCCAAGGTTGAGAAACACTGGGCTACATAGTGCATCTATCCACCATTAAGGGATTAGCTAACACACAACACCCCAAGCCACTAAGCACATGGGCTTGATGGACAGGACTAAAGTGAGGCTCACTGACCCCGTAGTTGCACGTGTCAGCTGCAGCCAGCCTCAGAGTTTTAAAAAAGGTCTGAATAAATTAGAACCGGCCCAGAGGTAAATGCACAACGCCCACAATCTTTGCCGACTGTTATGACTGAGAAATTATCTCCTGCAGATGACACAGACGGTTCTGTACGGAATGAACTCGGACGTAGACGCGAAATATCCTCGCGCTTTCCGAGCAACCTTTGTGATCCAGAAGAGAAACCGGAAACCAAATGTCCCACCTACCTGTCAGGTCGCTAAATTTGGTGACTCCGTATTCTGCTGTGCCCTGATCCAATTCCTGAATGATCCGGGCCTTCTCCAGATTCTCAGCAAAGATCCAGAAGCGCCTTTGGGTTTCTGAAGCAAAGCAGCCCATGGAAACAACCCCCAATTATAATCTGGATTTACAACACTGTGCTGATGAACAGAACGAGGCGAAACTGGGCAAGGGAGGAGCAGCGAGAACCCAACCCCAAACCCTCTGCTGAAAAATAGGCCTAGCCCTGGGAGCTCTTCCACTGAACCAAGAAGCTCGACTGGATTCTCATGTGCAATCTTGGGCTGTTTTTAATGCTGGGGCAGGCCTGCAACATCCCGTGAACTTGTGCAACGGTGCCTGCTCTGGGTTCCCCAACTCCCCAAATGCTGACGTGTCCCTTTGGGGATGTCTCTCGTTCAGCAGTCACCTCTTCTGTCCACGTAGCTCTTCTTGAAGGTGGTCAGAAACTCCTTGAAAAGAGAGACCAGGTGGGTGGAGGCATTCTGTGGAGGAAAAGAGAGCGCCCAGACCTGAGAACCAGAGCCGTGGAGGACGACTAAAACCGGGTCACTGGCCTGGCCCCACAACGGCTGCGGCCAGCAAGTCCTCTCGAGAAACAAGAGGAAGTCGAGGCTCTGAAGATGGAGAACGAGCAGCCATTTATGGCCTGGGTTCCACACTCAGGCTTCTACCCTGTGTGACGGGTGGGCCTGGGATGTCACTGGAGCCCATGGGGCTTTCGGACACCCAGGAAGATGCTGACAAGTGAGCTGGGCACCTTACAGGCTCTGAGGACCCCCATTTTGCCCCAAGACTCCTTATAACGGGAGAAATTGGCCTAATTTGGGAGGGAACGCTTGGTCTTTAAAGGACGCGATCTGCTTTTCAAAATCCACATCGCCCCCCCCCCCCGAGCACCAAGGAAAGCCCAGAAATTGCAGCCTTGCCAATTCCGGGTGGCTTTGAGGGTCCCCAAGCGGGTGTGGGGAAGCTCTCCCTCCACCCAATCTCCTTTCCTGATTCCTCCCGGAGGAGAATCTCCTGTGCCAGGCCGTGGGCCTCCTCTGCGGTAAGAAAAATTAAGCAGAAGCAAAGCAGGAAGAGGAGGAAGCCGTCACCCCCCGCGCACAGCCTCGAGCATCAGTGGACGGTCGCCTCTTGGGAGCAGAGGGGAGAAGGGGAGCCGAGCCCACCCACTTGCTCCTCAAAGCAACCCGGCTCTGGCAGGCCCTGCTGATACTCCCCAGGGGAAAAGCATCACCCACCTCAGCTGCTTCCACAGAAGGGCCCTTCAGAGGAAACGCCTCCCAGGCCCCCAGCACGGCTGCCTGGATTTCGTCCAACGGTTCTGCCAAACAAGAACGAACAACTTTCCAATCAAGGCGATACTGCAACCACCACACCGGGGAACTTCGGCTATAGTCCTCTTCTGCTCCAAACAGCCCTCCTCCCCAAGACCTTCTTGGATCAAAGATGGGCCCTTCTACCCAACAGAAGGGGTGCTGCAACCGGTCGTAAGTGCGAGCTGGTTGCCAAGGGCTCAGATTGTGATCTGAGGGGGGTGCTGAGAGGGGGGATGACCGTGGGGGGTGCTGGGACAGCCAGAACTCCAAGGACCAGTCGTAACCACCATTCGTTCAGCGCCGTCATAACTTTGAAAGGTCGCTGAACGAATGGTCACAAGTCGAGGACTGCCTGTAAATCAAGGAACCCCAGAGCGGTGTTTCCCAACCTCAGCAGGCTGGCTGGAGAATTATGGGAGCTGAAGTCCATACATCTTCAAGCTATGGAGATTGAGAAACACTGCCCTAGAGGTATGGGGGGGCCTCTTGTTGCACAGGGCAGGCGGCTATATAAATTTGCTAAACACGCAAACAAACCAATCCGAATTAAAGCGACAACTCAGCTGCCTATACATATCCAGCAAGAGAAGAGCCACAGCTTCTCCGGGCCCTGGGCCCCATTGCTAAACTGTTCCTCTAACGCTCAACCGGCAGCTGACAGTCTGTAAATCCTCCCTGTCCTGCACCAGCGATGCTGAATGTGCCAGAATGACACGAGTTCACAACCCGCGAAGGCAACACGAAGCACCCCCACGGTGAGTCAGCACAATGTGTGAGCCCGCCCAGCCTGATGTGCAACCTCAGCAGCCGGGGCTTGTTTACCAAACCATGGTTTGAAACAACCTGGCTTAACACAACCAAGGAAGCCAACCACTCTCTTGTGAGGGACGCCACTGAATTTCTATCTGAGCGGCAAGAGCCTAGGCCCCCTTCCCCACTCTCTTTGCTCCTTCCTTGCACAGCCATCATTTGCAAAGGAAAGCCCTGGCTTGGGGATCTGCCGATGCCGGCAGAAAACACCAAGGGCCGCAGCCCCAGGACCCAGCGCCCTGCGGATGCTCCAGGCAAGCCGAGAGCTGACTTACCCGTGGGATGGCAGTCTTGCTTAAGCAGCCTCCTCCTACTCGCCCAAGGCTGGCTCCACACCTCGAAGTGGCAGGACTGCATGGTGAGAACAGCCATGAGTCACACGTGTGCAAAAAGACAAATCGTGGAATG
This sequence comes from Liasis olivaceus, assembly GCA_030867105.1. Lineage (NCBI taxonomy): Eukaryota > Metazoa > Chordata > Lepidosauria > Squamata > Pythonidae > Liasis > Liasis olivaceus. Next base: position 20,718,177 of record CM061356.1, read on the forward strand.
GGACACCTTCCTCACTAGCAATCCAAGGGAAGGAAAGCAGAGCCTGCTGGGCTGGGGGGAGGAGGAGGAGGAGGAACCGGGAAACCAGGAGCACAGTAGGGATGAGAAGGAGCTGGGAGAGGGCGTACCCCAATGGCAGGCCACCCCACCGGCACGCTTGGCCTGAAGGGAAGTGCTCCGGCTGCAGCTGGGTCGTGAGGCAGTGCGCAAGACTGACCAAGGCCTGGATCCACAGTGGGAGGGCAATGCCGTAGGGATTCCTCTATGCCAGTGTTTCTCAACCTTGGCCGCGTGAAGACGTGTGGACTTCAACTCCCAGAATTCCACACGTTGAAGTCCACACGTCTTCACACGGCCAAGGTTGAGAAACACTGCTGTAATGCAGACCAAAGGAAATCTGCAGATCTCCTACAACTCTGGCGTGCAATAATAATAATAATTCGCTTGCTCTGGTCAAGGGAGGGAGGGGGGCCTCCGTGAAAGGAATTTTTAAAGGCTGCATTTAATTCTGACCAGCCCAGACCATTTTTCAACAGAGCTGTGGAAAAACTGGGCGCTTTGAGAACTAGCCGCTGGAATTAGGGGACTATTAAAGTTTTAATGAGTTGTAAGCCGCCCAGAGTCCCCCACTGGGGGGACATGGGCAGGGATAAAGTAAGTAAGTAAGTAAGTAAGTAAGTAAGTAAGTAAGTAAGTAAATAAGCCGCCCAGAGTCCCCTATTGTGGGGGAGATGGGCGGGGGAGAAATCCAATAGATGATGATGATGATGATGATGATGATGATGATGATGATGAATGAATGAATGAATGAATGAATGAATGGTGGTGTCTGCATTCTACCCCATCCCATTCATGAGAACCAAACGCTTTGGGAGGGTCACTTCTTACCACGTGTTCCGGTTTTCCGAGCGGGGCAGGCCCAGGAGCATCACAGCCCGCAATTTTGCTCCTCTTGCACGGACTCCGGAGCAGGGTGACCTCCAGGTAGTGTCTGACGCCGTTCTCCACCTGCTCCCGAGGAAAGAGCACCGGAACTGAAGCCATGGCTAAATGAGGCTGCCCGGGGTGAGCTGAACAGGTTTGGTAAGAACTGAACAGGAGGGGCCATTCTTCCCCAAGGCTGCTTGGCGGCCCCCTCCTCCCGCCCAACAAGATGAGCCCTTCTTCCGGAGCTTGGGGCAGAGGACCGCGGCTTTGCAAGAACGCCGAGCGTCAGCGAGAAACGCTCAAGGAGTTCCTTGCCCTTCCCAGCCTGGCGCGCTCTCACCGCGATCCTGGCACAGCAGGGCAGGGCAGGGCAGGGCATCTCCGGCCTTACAGATCTTTGGCGTCCAGTGACGAAATGAAGTCACGCGGTAGGCTGTCTCCCGGCCCGCAAGGCCCTCCCGTCCACAGGGGTCCTCGACCCCAGCAGGAACGGGCGGGCGGGCGGGAGCAGGCCGGCGGGCTGCCGATTCTCCAGCTGGCGAGCCAGGCGACGGGCACGCGGCGTTTACTCACCACCTTCATCCTCTTGCACAACAGACCACAAGCAGAAGGGACGCCGGCCGCCCCACACGCCCGGCTCTGAAGGTCTGTGACCTCCGAAGCAGCATCAACCGGGGCCAGCCGCCGCGCCGCGGTTCGGGCACCAGCTCGCTTTCGGGGACCGGCAACCCCCGACTTTCCCCTTTGCCGCCGAAAGCCGCGCGACGCTCCGAGTTCCGGGCGGCCTGGCGAGGGGGGCTGAAGCCCACCGCTTCTGGGGGCGGGAGCGCTTCAGGCCGCCGGGACCCTTTCCGGGGACGGCGGGCTCGGGGTCCTCCGCGGGGTCATCCGCGGCCCGGATCCGCCCCTCGGCTGCTGCTTTAGCACCACCGGCCGGAGCAGCAGCTGAGCGGCCGGGGGGGCGGCAGGGAAAGTGAGGCGGGGCATCCCCGGCGCCGCGCCGCGCCGCCTTTTCGGGGGGGAGCCCTGGCGGCGCCTCGGGCGAAGGGTTTGGGGCGGGGGTCTCGGGGCCAAGGGGCCGCTGGGCGGGACCCCCGGTCCGGAAGGGTCTTCTGCGGGGCGGGAAGCGGCGGGGAGGCCCCGCCGGAGCCCCCGCCGGACGCCCCGGGCTGCCGCCGCCGCCACTACTGACCTGCGCCTCGGCCCCGCGCAGCGCCCAGAGCGCGCGGGGACGCCCCTCCGGGAAAGCCTCGGCCAGGGCGAAGCGCGCCGCCTCCCGGGCCGAGTCCGCCCCGGCCCCGGCCCCGGCCCCGGCCCCGGCCCGGGCGGGCGCCAGCAGCGCCGAGAGCAGCCCGAGCAGCGCCGCCGCCGCCGCCGCCATCCCCGCCGCGAGTGACCGGCTGCCCGCCGCGGCGGCGGCGCGGCGGCGGCGCGAGGGGCGGGGCCTCCCGCGGAGCCACGCCCCCGGGCGGCTCGGCTCCGGCTCCGGCTCCGCGGACCGGCGCCTCGGCCCGTCTGCGGGGCAGACCCGGAGGACCCCCGCCGCGCGCCGGCCCCGCACGCCCGCGAAGCGCGCCCGCGACGCCTCGGCCCGCGGGCCCGGCTACTTCGCGGCCGGAAAACGCTCCCCGGGCGGGCCGGCCGTCAGGTGAGGACCGGCCGTTTAGCGACTGTTTGACGTTAGGACGGCACTGAAAAAGCGGCCTGCGGCCTGTCCTCGCGCTTACGACCGTCGCGGCGTCCCCCGGCCGTGTGATCACGGTTTGGGCGCCCGGCAACCGTCACGCATCTGCGACCGGCGCGGCGTCCTGCGGTCACGTGACGGCCATCGGCGACCTTCCCGGCCGGCGTCCGACAAGCGAAGTCAACGGGGAAGCCGGCAGGGAAGGCCGCGAGTCACGGCCACGTGACGCCTCGCTTAACGACCACAGCGATTCACTTGGCTGTGGCAAAAGGCCATAAAATCGGGTGTGGTCACGTGATGCCTCACTTAATGCCTCACCGCACCACTTAATGACGAATTTTCCGGTCCCTATTGCACTAAGATATTTTTAATGTATTTTACTGTTTTTAGCTTTGTTGTACGCCACCCGGAGTCACCTGTGGTGAGATGGGCGGCTATATAAATTGATTTAGTAAATAAGTAAGTCCAGGGCTACCTGTGCCCCTAAGGCTTCTTGTAATTCTACGCAGAGGCATCATCGCAGCCTAAAGAGCAATCCCACGAGTATGAAATCTGGTAGTAATAAGCTGGCGTGTGGCTTGCCGCAAAGAATCTCCTTGCCTTAGCATCAGAGCAGCGTCTTCCCCAGGCTGCTCGTTTCGCAATGACAGACGAGAGGTCCGAGTGTCAGTTTTGGTCTCAGCCCAGAAACAATCCCGTCAGCCGTTCTTCACAAGGCCACCGTCTCAAAAGACTAAGCGTTCCAACCCGATCAGAGTCACTAGGAGTCGGGCGGCATATACATTTTTGGAATAGTAATAATAATATCAGGAACGCAGCCATTCCAACAACTGAGCCAGTAAGCTCAGCTTCCACCCCTGGACATTTTAAACAGGCCCGCCTGGATCAGCCTCAAGACCTCCTCTTACGGTGAATTCAGGAGGTGAGAATTCACCTCCTGAATTCTCCTCCCGCTCAGCGACTGCTGCAGCAGGGGGTCAGGCTTTCCACATACCCCCACTGGGATCAGCCCACAACCCACCTCTCTTCCACATAAGCAGACACCTCAAATGAACGTTCAAGCACCACTGAATATTAAACACCGCTGATTTTTATTGATTTAAAAACACTGCATTATTTTGGTTCCTGACCTTCAACTAGGTGGCGTAAAAGTTACGTGGAGGTTCAAGAAGAGAAAGAACATCCCCGCCAATATTAATACAAATCTTGCTTTTGGAACCAGTAGTTAAACCACAAGCCCAGGGAGCCGAGAATTCAACAGGGAAGTACTAAGGGATAGCTCAACAGAGAAAGCTACGAAGAGGAAAACACCTGTAAGGGGTCCAAACTGGAACGTGGCCCCCTTCTCAACTTCTTCTTCGGAGGAACAGAAGTTGAGTGACATTAAAAAGGAGCATTTATTTTTCTGATATTCAGAGTGAAATCCCAAAAGAACCCTTGTACATGCTGGAAAGGCTATAAGGAGTCTATGCTGAGGATTAGGGACGGTTCAGTCACTAGCTACCTACAAAAGCCCTCACAGCACCCACCAAGCTTTGACACGCAACATTCACAAGAAGGCATCGCACCATTCCCGCAGACAGCCATAACAGTCTCTGGATTGTTTTGCGTTTGCTCCACATGTGTCCTTCAGCCATTCACGGAAGAGGTCTTCGTCCTTCTTCAGCACTAAGAACTGTCCAAGCACTACATAAGCCTAGAGAGAAGAGGGAGGAGGGAGGAGGGAGGGGAGGGGAGGGGAGGGGAGGGGAGGGGAGGAGAGGAGAGGAGAGGAGAGGAGAGGAGAGGAGAGGAGAGGAGAGAAGAGAAGAGAAGAGAAGAGAAGAGAAGAGAAGAGAAGAGAAGAGAAGAGAAGAGGAGAAGAGAAGGCGGTAAGTAATAGGGATATATATCAGAACAAAGCCACTGGGAGGCTAAAGGTTCTTGTACCACAGACCAGTGAAGCCCAACAGACTAGCAAAGCTCTCAGCACTCTTTCCAGATGATTTCTGGAGTGAAAGTTTGGGACTTACATTGAGGAACCTCTGGTTCAAATCCCTACTCGGACACTAGATTTATAATCAGTAATAGTATTAGATTCCTATCCTGCCTTTTCTTTGGGAATTCAAGGGAAACTCATTTTATTTCTTTACTTTCACAACAACCACTAATCACCCAGGAGCTTCTTATGGCTAAGAGTTTTTAACACAGGAATTTAAATCCAAGGAGAGGGCCCTGGCTTTCCCCTACAATCCGGTTAATGGCTTGCGCCTTGCTGACGGGTGTGGGTGGAAAGGTAGACTAATCTTATGCAGTGAGCAGCGTGCTGGATTTGAACCTGGCTCTCTTCAGTCCTGCTCCAGTATCCTAAGCACTACGCCACAGTGACCGAGGAGCTGGGTGGTTGAAGTTAGCTCAGTTGTTCTCTTTCCAATTAATCTACCTCACAGATCTGATGAAAACATACTAGTGGTCAGTGTGCATTTCTCAGACAAGAGAGTCACCTTAAGAGAATCTCTTCTGTCACCCCAATTTGCACTGGGAAAGCAAAGCCCTTGCATGGGGCAACTACATTTCTACCCCATCTGTCCTGGGTGGAGCTGAGGACAGTGTGCATGAAGCTCTTCTGTCCAGGCACTGACTGATCCTTAGCTATAGGGCCCTCCAGACTGGCCTCTGGTTTGGGCACAATCAGCTCTCGTCATGTGGCAGACAACGGAAAAGTGAGGCTAGCTCCCCCAGAGTTACAGCCCCAGGGACACTGCTGAAATTTCTGAAGGACTCAAAATGATTTACTCAAGAAGAGAAAACAGCATCTGTCCTTCTCCATCTATCAGCTGGATTTTGCTTTCAGATTTAATGGCTCAAAGGATACCTTGTCAAAACCTTTGTCTTCCAGCTTCTTGCCAAGCACATCTCCGATGCCAGCTAAAGTGCCAACAGGCTTGTCGCCCATGGGCTCAGCCACAAAGTTCCGATGCTTCTGGCTGGTAGTCATATTGGCTGCTGCCCCGCCCTGGCTGGGAAACAAGAGACCATCACTAAGCGGATAGAAGGTCACCAAGCAGTTACCAAAAACCTCAGGCTTCTAGAATCACATTCAGGAGCTAACAGCTGCTTTCTCAAATCGTGATACAGTTCCTTATCATACTGTGCCTTGCAGACCATGATATAGGACTAAGCCATTTTCACTCTGATGTGCCTTTGGCAGACAGGGATGAGCCACAGAACAACAGAATGTGTACATTTTGGTTACTCTTAATTTATCTTAATCTGAGGTCAGCTTTTACTAGGTTTTGTAAGGTGCCTCAGGAATTTCTGTTTAAAATGTATGTGGAGAATTACCTGTAAACAGAAATTCTGGGAGAGCCAGTTTGGTGTCGTGGTTAAGGCCCCTGTCTAGAAACCAGGGGACCATGAGTTCTAGTCCTGACTTAAGCACAAAGCCAGCTGGGCGACCTTGGGCCAGTCCTGCTCTCTCAGCCCTAGAAAGGAGGCAGTGGAAGCCACTTCTGAAATCTTGCCAAGAAAACTGCAGTCTAGGTAGTTGCCACTGACTTGAAGGCAAGTAAGTAAGTAAATAAATCTGGATTATGCAATTATTGGGATGTCCAAACTACGCTTATGGAAGTATAAACTTATTAGAGAAAGTAACAGGGCTTGAGGAGTTGCTACACTGCAACGTACCAAGGAAGAACGGAAGTTCCTGGGTAGGACAGGTGAGGCTCCTCAGGAGGTGTACCGAAGGGATGTGAATGCCAAACAGCGCAAAGAGGAAGTAAGTAGAAGCACATAACCCAGAGAAACAGACACTCAGTGCAAGGCTCTTCCTCTAGAAGAAAATCCACAGCCACCTGAGCAAGCCTTGCAAACTCTGGACACAGGGCTTTTTCCAAGTGTTCAGAAGGAGAAGAGACATATATAGAAAATGGATACTAGGCAGTTGTTAAACCTGTATGTATTGTGTCAGAAAAGCAAAACCTTAGGATGAGCTCAGGCTTGCGAGAAATGCCCAGAGCAACAAAAAGACTTGTTCAGGTGTATCACAAACCAAAAGAAAGGCAAAAAGATGTGTTGCAAGGAGAAAGGAATCAATTGGTAACAGGCGATACAAGAAGTTATCATATTTTATGTCTGATTTCTCTCTGGCTGCAATCGTGCTACTAGTAGGAGAGGGACAGGAACAGTTCAGGACACTGAGAAGGTAAGAGAGAATTTAACTAACTGAAACAAATTCTAGTCTCCAGAGACAGATGAATGGCATCCTAGGGTCCTCAAGGAGCTAGTAGAGGTGACAGCGAAACTGCCAGCTATAATCTTTGAGAACTCCCAGACAAGGAGGTGAGGTCCCAGGGGACTGGAGGAAAGCAAGTGTCTCTATCTTCAAAAATAGGAAGGAGGGGGACCTGGGATATTATGTCAGCTTGAAGTCTCTACTAGGTAAAATCCTTGAGCAAATTATTAAACAGCATATTTGTAATCACTGGACAACAATTATTATGGGTTTGTTATAAAAAGTCATGCCTGACTAACCTTATTGCCATATCTATACAGTTACTAGTTTAATAGATTGAGGGAATGCCATGGACATAATATACCTTGACATGAGCAAAGCAATTTCTCATGAACGCAAGATACTCCAACAGATCATAAATGTCTCCAGAATGGAGAATAGTACCAAGTGGAGTGCCAGTTCAGCTCTATTCTAGGCCCTGTGCTATTCAACTTTACTAATAATCATCAGATTGAAGAGGCAGAGGGCATGTGTAGTGAATGGACAGGTAAAAGCCTATCCTATATTCATTAGTAGCTAGCAGCATCTGGGTTCCAATACGCAGTCATGCTAACCGATGCACGGTTTGGGATCATGTGACCACATCAGCCCTTTGAGGTAGGCCAGGTCAAGAAACAGGCACAGCAGGAATTCCAGAAATCTCTTTATTGTAGTAAGGAAGAATAACAGAGTCTTGAAAGCCTCTGCAACACCCCCCGAATGGCTATCTCATATCTTTCCCATGGTCAGCGCTACATTCCTATACATCACACAATGTCTCTCTTTCTGCTAGGGAATAAAAGGGAATAAAATTTGTACCTTCTTAAAAATGAGGGCAGAATTTGGGAACTGAGGCTGAGAAGAGAAACAAAGTGAACCCCAACAGCTTCAGAATTAACTGACTGGAATCTATGAGGAGGTGGAAGAGAAGCCTAGGATTGAGACAAAGGGAAACCTGTTTTAAGAAAGTGGCTATCTTTGAAAGGATAGGTTAAAAAAGGTTTAGCTAAAAATAGTGCATGATAATAATTTTTATTTTAACAGTAATGTTTCATTTTTTTTTTGTCTCTGATGTCTATTTTCTCTGTACAAGCTCAGTAATTGTATATTTTATGCAACTTAGAACCTCTTTACAGCAGAGATGCATCTAAATAACGAGCAGATCAGCATCATCTTGTAATCTGCCCAAAGTATTTTTTTTCTACCAGACATCCTTTTAAATCATGATCTGCGATTCAAACAGATCTAGATTTTTATCTCCTTTACTACTGAATGTTTAGGAGGTGTCTTAAAGCTAAAGAGAGTTGCTGACATTCTACTGGTTCCTTCCTTTCTTTAAAAAAATAAAGTCTGATTTATTTCTTGTGAGATTAGTCTAGTTCCCAAAGGAGGGGGTGGAGAGGAAAGGCCGATTTCACTATTCACACACCTCAACTTTCTATAGCCAGGATATGGTGCTACCAAAGCTATCCAAGTTTTTTAACCTTTTACTTGCCAACAAAGATAGCAGAGTGTGGGAGCCCTGTCTTTCTCACGCGTGGGGCAGCAGGCAAACAAGACTTCTTGTTACCTAGAAGTCATGGGGTGGCAGAAAAAATAGCAAGCAGCTACCCACCCAAAGGCAGGAGATAGAGGTAGACTGACTGTATAGACCCAAGAACCACCAATCTTTTACCTTATCCAGTCAGCAGTGCTGCAGCAGTATGATTATCAAATCTGCAGGTGACCCAAAACTAGGAGGAGCGGCTAGAAGAGAAAGAAAATATCCAAACAGATCTAGGCAGCCTTAGATAGTGAGTCAAAATGAACAGGATAAAATTTAACGGGGAGAAATGGAACATCCTTCATCTGGAAAGAAAAAATAAAAAGCCGCTCGTATAGGATCGGGAAGACCTGGTGTCAGAACCCTCGCAATCAGTCACTCGCGCTGCTAGTCCGCTTGCTTCGTTTCTGCCATTACAGTAGAGAGCGGGGGGGGGGGGGGGGAAGGTTGGAAGGTGAACCGTTAGGCACAGGTGGACTATTATCTGGCTCTCAGCAATGCCCAAGGTCGTACCTACGGGAGAACCGGAGGGAATCTTGAACCGGAGGGAATCTTCGACATGCGCAAGAGAGATTCAAAGACAGAAGGGGGGGTGAACTGGGAATGAGGTAAAACTAAGTTTTGGCGCGCGCGGGACTCAGTTCCAGCAATGCTTTAGAGCTGTGCACTACTTTCCAATAAATGAACTTTCCTTTGAACCTGCCTTGGTTTCAATGAGAGTTGCTTTCATTGGGAACTGAGTACCGCGGTTCTTACACCTGGCCTGGCAGTAGTCCGTGTGAAATGGATCCGTGTGTTCCACTAGATCACACGTTGGACACGAGCCAAAAAATCAAAAGGGCTGCATTCCCAGGATCCCAGAGTCCAGATCTTGTGAAATAGTTGTCTCTCTCTCTACTATGTCTTGACCAGGCTCCACTTATACGCTGTTCAATTTTGGGCACTGCCGTCTACAAAAGGACACTGACAAATTGAAGCTAGTGCAGCAGAGGGCTACCAAGATGGTGAGAGAACTGAAAACCAAGTTCAGTTAAGGAACGGGGTATGAATAGCCAGCAGAAGGGAAGGCTACGAGAAGACACGATAAAGCTAAGAGAAGGGCTTGTCACACAGAGGAGGGCACACCGAGAACCAGTGGGCTGAACTACAAGGAAGAAGACTCAGATTAGATGTTAGGAGGAATTTTCTGTCAGTGAGAATTGCCAACCAGAGGAATAGGCCCTCTGATGAAGCGGTGCGCTCCCCTTCCCTGGAGGTCTCCAAACAGAAGCTGGCTGCCATACAGTATTGTGAAATACAGTGGTATCTCGGTTCACGAACGCTTCTGTTCACGAACAATTCGGTTCACGAACAGCTCCGGTCACAAAATTTTGCCTCCGTTCGCGAACTCCGCATCGGGTTACAAACAGGATCCGCGGCCATTTTCCCTCCCGTGACACGTGGTCGTGGCTTCCTGTAGGGAGGGGGACTCTCCCTCCAAGCAGTAACCGCCTCCCCACCCGCCTTCCTGTCCTCCACGCCAGAAGTCGCGTCGAGCAAGGTTAGCTTTCTCTCTCTTTGTACTGTACTTTGTGTCATATTTTTGCGGTTTAAAAAAAAAAACAACATATGGTTCAGAACGGATTAACCGTAATTACATTGAACCTTATAGGGAAATTTGATTCGGTTCACGACCAATTCGGTTCGCAACCAGAGTCGCGGAACGAATTAAGTTCGTGAACCAAGGTACCACTGTACCAAGAGTTTAAGGACTGCCATGGGCATAAATCAAATAAATTGTCCTTTAGCAGATCTTGCACTAAGCCAGGGGGGTTGCACTAAGTTTACACAGGCAAGATCTTGTCTCTACAACCAGTTTTACTGGCCTTTTTTTGGGAAGGGGAAAGAGAGACAAAAGAATGTAACCTGTCAGAACAATTTAATTCATAAACAGAAGGAAGAATGGCTTCAGGCAGAGTCCAGGGACAGAAAGAGGGAACATTTCAGCAGATCGAAGCCGGACTATGTGGGAAAACAGCACAATGACATTACTAAGGTAACAGACAACTGCAATGCAATTTACATGGGGCTGCATTTGGAAGCTATGTGTAAAATGCAACTGATGCTAAACGTCGCACGCAATCTCCACCGGCTCATGCAATATTGGTGTTGCAAGTGCTGCATCAATTGCCATTAGGCTCTGGAGTACAATTCAGGATGCTGACGGTTACCTATAAGTCCCTCTGTCACTTAGCAGCTGGGACCACCCACCCTAAGCAAAGCCAAGCCATCCACTGTGTGTACCTCCTGGCTAGGCAAGTGCCGCTCCCTCCAAGAGATTCAGGGAAATGGAACAAGAAAACAATATTTCTTCATCCCTATGGAACACCTTATCCGTGGAAATTCAGGCAGCGACCCCCTCCTCTTCCACTGAACAATAAAAACATCAACGATCCACATGGTCTGGCAGTATACGGGTGTTATAAAAAAAAGGATCAGGCCATTCAATCTGAATGGCATTTAGAAACGATGCCTGCTTCTGAAAATAGGGGTGCTGGACATTTTCATTCCACACAGCTTTAACCCCATTTCAGAAAGAGATTGGGCAGCATGGCTGCGATCCCTGCATGGCTGGTCGCCTTCCTTCTCCTGCAACAGACGGAAGTCCTCTACTGTAGATAAGGGGAGGTGGCTCGGGGGGGCCAGCGGCCGACGTCCACTTACTGCAGCTAAATAAGGCAATGTGGTGAGGACAGATAGCGAAGTAACAGAACAGCGTCGCCTGCTGGAGAGTTAGTCACCGAAGAGCGCTAAGTGGGATGGCCTCCCAGGGCCCTGGGCTTTCCTTGAAGGGCTGGGCCAGGCTCATGGCAGCAGAGGCAAAGGCAAGTTGCACACAGTAACATGAAGAGCAGCGGCCAGAAACGCGCAAGCAAAAAAGCACGGAGTAAGGAAAGTGGAGTTTCTCCCTGCCCCTTCCTCTCCGAGTCCTCTTAGTGCTTCTCCTCCCAGCCAAGCATAATTATGTTTGAAGCTCAGGGTAAGGAAAGAGCACCCAGCAACAATTTCAAAACATCCTCTGGATCATCCAGCTACATCTCCAGCTTTCCATTACTGTGGGAATCCCTGCTCCAGATTACTACAGAACCAGCTCAGCCACATTCCAGACCTCCTTGGGAAATGTCTGTTTAAAGGGCCATACAGGAGGCAAGAACAATCAACAGGTCACTGCAAAACCTCCGGAGGAGGGACAGAAAGCCCACGGCAGCCCACCTGAGCGCAATGCTTAATGCAGCCGCGGGGCTGGCCTGGAAGCCGGCAAAACGGAGACCACGTTTAAGCCTTGCAACAGGGCTTAGTATGGCTGCAGGATGAGGAAAGAGTCTACCACACATAGCCCCCTTTCTGTTTAATTTGCTAAATACTGTAAAGGCAAATGTGGTTACTCTATTCCAAATTGATCATCCATTTTTTAAAATATTTTTTTTATCCCGCCTTTATTATTTTTATAAATAACTCAAGGCAGCAAACATACCTAATACTCCTTCCTCCTCCTATTTTCCCAACAACAACCCTGTGAGGCGGGTTGGGCTGAGAGAGGGGGACTGGCCCAAAGTCACCCAGCCGGCTTTCGTGCCTAAGGCGGGACTAGAACTCACCATCTCCTGGTTTCTAGGCCAGCACCTTAACCACTACACCAAACTGTCTCTCTTTCTAGAACCATGTGTGGAACATTTAACACTTCTAATTTTCCCAGAAGCCCCCTGCATAAATACAGATGGAGCTCATTTTGCCAACCTGTCAAAACGGCTGCTCTGTCAGATTCATTTCAGTACTGACAGATGGCAAACAAACGCTTCAGAGAAGGCTTGCAGGTGGCCACCTTTAGTGATCAGACTGCTTTTGAATATGGAAGGTTCCATTTAACTATCAGAGCTTATAACAGTTAACCACCATCTGACTGGATTAGACAAGAAAGTCCACCTAAGCCTAACACGGTGCTTCCAACAGCAGCCTGGACCTTTGACTTTAAAATATAATAACATAGAATTAAATGACCAGCAGTGATTCTACATTTTGCAATCCTTATAGTAGGGTTTATTTGCTAGCCACTGAATAGAAACTTGGTTAGTATTTCCTAAGATTCAGTAGCAAATTCTGAAACATCTTGTTGACCAAGATCTGAGTACACTCTTTTGTGCTATTGTGGTTGAATTTTTTTCTTCCCGATGGGTAAACTTAGTTATGATTCCTTTTTACTGACTTATAAGTCCTTCCTGCAGCTCTGAACTTGCAAAGCTGCCTTCAGGGTCATAACAGATAACGGGGTGCAACAACAGACAATGGCCAACCCTCCTCAGCTGGCTTTGCTTACTCTTGGCTTTATTCATCTTACTATTAGGCTTAAATTGCCTTTTCACCTCCACCTCTCAAGAATGAAAGCCTATGTAATTGACCTGTTATTCCCAGAGGAAAACCACCACCACCACCACAATTGTAAATTACACACCCCTTGCCGGAAGTCTCCCGAAAGGCAGCTTTAAATACCAGGCTGCTGCCACACTCTCTACCTGGGGCAGCCTTTGGAGGTGCCCAGACACCTCCAAGGGCCCCGAACGTGGCAGCCATTGGTTCTCCGCCGGCAGGCAGAGCCAGGCTGCTTCTGTGGTCTTTGGACCCCATTCCAAAGCACTCCTCTTGCCTTCCAGGGCGCAGCGCGGGGCTCCCTCAGGCGCCACGCCGGCAGAGAGGCTCCTGGTCCTTGCAGGGCCCATGGCGCTCCCCCAAGCCTTCCTGCGGCGGCTGCCCCGGGCCGCTTGTGGGTGTCCACCCGGGCCCTTCTTTGCCCTGCAGGCTGAGTGTCCTTATCGTGACTGTTGCTGCCCTTCGCTTTGGGGAGGAAGTTCCAAAAACTCGGCCGCCCTGAAGGAGCCTTGGAAAACCCAAACTGCGATTTGTGTGTGTGTGTATCTATAGACACACACACACATTATATACAGATATATATCTATATCTATCTATCTGTAAATAGGATTGATACTGAAATTGAAGCTCAGATGCTTTGCCCACCTAATGCGAAGGGGAGACTCTTTGGAAAAGACCCGATGCTGGGAAAGACGGAAGGCCAAAGGAGAAGAGGACGGCAGAGGATGAGAAGGCTAGAGAGCATCCCTGAAGCAATTGAGCAAACTCAGGGAGGCAGTGAAGGACAGGAAGGCCTGGCACAATATGGTTCATGGGGCCACGAAGAGTCGGACACGACTTAGCGACTGAACAACAACAATATATATAAATAATCGCAGCTTGGTTTTTTTTTAAATTTTATCATGTATGTGTGTATTTATATGTGTGTACACCATACACCATACATAATAGAGATGGGGGCACTTCCAGAGTTTGACGACTCCTCATATAAGGAGACGTACACGTGACCTCCTCATTCTCGTCGTCGTCCAGCGCCGAGCACCCTGGCGGGGGCGCCGCGCCGCGCCGCCCCCCGCTTGGCCTCCCGCGCCTGGACCCTTCCTCCCCCTCCTCCGCCCGCGGCGGCTCCCCCTGCCCGAGCCCCCCAGCGGCCGCGAGAGCCCCGCCGCCCACTCCCGACTCTCACCTGCCCGCGCTTCAACCGTCGCTCCCGCGCCGCCGCAAGTCTACTTCCGGGTCGCGGGGGCGGCTTTAAGGGCCGCTCCGCCCTAGCCATAGAGGCGAAAGGACGCTCTGGACTTCCGGTGGCTTCGCCGCGCGGGCTCGAGTGCCTTCTCTGGTGAATCGGAGCGCGGGATGTTGCCAGCGCCCTCGGCTGCTGTGTCTCGCTACTTCTCTGTTTTGTTTCCGTTTTAATTTTGCTCGTCATTCATCCAACTGCCGGCCTCCCAGAGCCGCAGGAGAGAGGGGCAGCCACGTACCTGTACGACGCAGAGGGGCCGGGAGCAGGCTGCCCCTTTAAGGTCACTCTCCTGGCGCAAACGGCTTCTGCCCTCACCTGGCCACGTGGTGGTGTGACGCGCCCGCGATGTAGCCAATAGGAGCACGGCGATGAGCGGCCCGTCCCGGCTCCGCTGCCATGGCTGATGCTTCCGTAGCGACGCGGACGAGGCGGAGGAGTTGAAACGAGGCGGGGTGAGTGGGGTCCCTTTCCTATCCCCCCCCAAAAGCTGCTGCCTGTTCCTTTTGCTCGCTTCCCGCCATGATTTCATTCCCCCTCCAAGGGTCGCCTCATTCAGCGTTTCTCAACCTTGGGCGCTGGAAGAGGGGTGGACTTCAACTCCCAGAATTCCCCAGCCAGCTTTGCTGGCTGGGGAATTCTGGGAGTTGAAGTCCACCCCTCTTCCAGCGCCCAAGGTTGAGAAACGCTGCCCTAATTGCATTTCAGGGATTTTAAAATCTCTCCAGCACTCGCACACTCATTATCCCGAAGTTCGCTGGTTCTTCCTCTCCTTCTCTTCCATTTTTTTATTATTTTTTAAATTTTATTGGCAGGCAGGATTCTTTGGCTCCAGATCTGAGCGGTGCTACTGGGGGAACCAGGGTGTAGCAGGTGCCCCTTTAAAACTAACTGAGATATTGCAGCTGAGAGGGAAGCGTGTTATTGTTGCAGCCGAGAAGTGTGTGGTTGCTGTTGTTGTCGTTGTTATATGTCAACCCTGCCTTTTTCATCTTTCTTCAGCGGAAATGCTGCTGCCTCCTCCTCTTCTCCCCATAACAGCCCTGCGAGGTGGGTTAGGCTGAGAGAGGGACCGGCCCCACGTGTGAGCTTTACTTGCTTACTTAAGTAAGTTGTATTAAGTAAGTAAATTGTATTAAAAAACCCACAAACACACAGCCAGAGGGGCCATGGAGTAAACGAACAAGGGCACATTCTTCTTCTTAAAGGCCCTCATCCAAACACTTGCTAGACTGATGTGCCAAGGGCTTGTTTTCCTAACAAGCTGTCACTGGTGCGTGATAATGAGGATTATATTTTTATCCCACCTTTTGACCATGTGGCAAACACACCGAACACTCCTGCCTCCTCTTTTCCCTACCGCCACCACCACCGCAGCCCTGCGAGGTGGGCTGGGCTGAGAGAGCGGGACGGGACGGGACGGGCCCGGAGTCACCCGGTTGGCTCTCGTGCCTGAGGGAGATCTAGAACTCACCGTCTCCTGCTTTCTAGCCTGGTGCTTTTGTTGCCCCAGGAGACGTAATGGGTTTGTGGACCTGGCGTGCCGTGCCCGATGAATCACGCGTGGCAGAAATCTCTTCAATAGCTTTATTCTGCGGAAGAAAAGGTGCTTGGGAAAGTTTTCCAGATCAGGCACAACGCTCCATGCAAATCACTGAGTTTTTAAACGGCTGCAATCAGAAAAGCATTACATCCTAGGTTAATGCAAGTTTATTGGTCTACCCAGTCAAAACACTCCTGAGAAGGTGGGTACTCAAACCCAGAGAGTGGGCACTGGTTGTTGCTAAGGGAAATATAGCTGAGCTAGCCAGTTGTGAAGTCGTGCCCGACTCTTCGTGACCCCATGAACCGCATCGCGCCAGGCCTTCCTGTCCTTCACTGCCTCCCGGAGTTTGCTCAGTTTCACACTCATTGCTTCGGTGACACTATCTACCCATCTCATCCTCTGCCGTCCCGTTCTCTTTTTGCCTTCAATCTTTCGAGCTAGCCAGTGCCTTATCTAAGTTACAAGCGCCTCCCGCTGCACCCCATTCTCCGAGGGCTTGCACTTCTCTCTCTAGCTGATACCGGGCACAACACGCAAATTCGAACACAGTTCGCAGCTTCAGTATCTGCTCAGCAACTAGTGAAGGACAGTTCTGGGGCCGTACATGATGTTCTGCTGTCTTCTTCAATTAAACCCTAAAATCACCATTCCATCACCTTCCCCGCTGCACCAAACTGGCTCTCTGACAAAGCCGCTTTCTGACCTACTATGGAAGCCCCTGATCCCCTTATGGCCTGTAAGAACATAGCAAGGACAGACCTTTAGCCGTAATGTGAAAAGAAAAGGTCTGATTGCTGTGTATTCTTACAGGGAGTTGTCCTAGTGGTGGACCGTTTCCAAACAAGCAGATAAAAGATGAATTTCTTCCTATTATGTCTTTCTATAGTATTCGGTCAGGCAATTAGTCGATCTCGGTGAGGGTTTTTCAAACTTGGCAACTTTAAGGTGAGTGGACCTCAACAGGCTGGCTGGGGAATTCTGGGAGATGAAGTCCACAGCTCTTCAAGTTGCCAAGTCTGAAAAAGACTCATCTAGATGGTAGTCTCTGAGTATGTGGGTCTCGGTTTCCATAACCTGTTGTTGTTGTTGTTTAAACTTGTATGCCATCTGACTCTCAATGCTCTGGGCAGCATAGATGGAAAGGAGAACTCTGCATCTTCTGCGCGAACGTGAGAATTAGACTGCATGACCAGCCGATCTCTCCCACCAAGTGATTTTGGGACCCTTTTAAGTGGTCTTCTGCATCTGTTCTGTGTGACAGCTGTGGGGCTACCCTCCCGCATCCCAGCGCTGGCACCATGTCTGAACGGGAGGAACGCCGCTTTGTGGAGATTCCACGGGAGTCGGTGCGGCTGATGGCCGAAAGCACGGGCGTGGAGCTGACCGACGAAGTCACTGCTCTGCTGGCGGAAGACGTCTGCTACCGCCTGCGAGAAGCAACCCAGGTGGGGGGGGCACGGTCCTAGGATGCGGGGAGATGGGGAAACCCCTTTTGTCAGCGGAACCCCGGTTGCCTGGGATTCAGCAGGATCGGTGGGGCGGTCTTGTAGTTTGCCCCCTTTCCTTCAATTTAAAATGGAACATTCAACCAGGAATAGCATTAAAAACTCAAGACTGAAATGCCCAAAAAAGGGTCTGTAGTATAATGGGGGCCCCTTCAACATTATGCAGAAAGTGTGTTTATTTCAGACCTTTCCACGCACTGTTTCAAGGATCTTGACATTATTAAAAGAAAGGGATCTAAGGGGTAAAGCCACCATAACAATAAGAAAAGGTCAGATTGATTTTTAACAGCTTAGATTAAAATGGGATTGGTTCGTTTTTACTTGATGTGTTACATTAATTCACCCACCTGGGTAAATTGATGATTTGATGTGTGCTGCATTTCCAACCCAGCCAGACCTTGGTCGCTTACAGTTGAACATAGTTTGACTTACTGCCTGGTAGGTATGTAGAAGGGAACCCCATGTTCTGGTCTCTCCCCATCACCATGTTCTTCCTGTAGTTTGATCCCCCGGGTCATGGCAGAGAGAAGAATGTGCCATCTTGCCTGAATTTGCACTAGCCTAGCCTAAAATGGGGTTGGTAGTGTGTGGTTCTGCACATTGTGGGAACCAGGCCATCACATTAAGCTGTAATATGGTTTACTGATTTGGATGTAGCATGCTGTGAATGCCACAACTGTGTTTTGCTAACCTGAGTTTAGTGTGTTTTATGCACCCAGCCATTGCTTTTCCTAAAAGCCAGCAAGAAAGGGGAAATGCCACACCTCTGGGGTCAGGAATATCCTAGCTGTGGAGCATCTCTTGCCCACCCAGTGCCTTCCTGATTGCTGGGAATCCTGGGAATGATCCCCCCAGCACATCTGGAGGCGATTAGGTCACGAAGGGGGAATATGCGATGCTGAGTCCAAGGAGGTGTTCAGCAGAAGGTCGTGTTTACATCCCGTTCTTTCTTCCCTCGCTTTAGAACAGTTCCCAGTTCATGAAACACACCAAACGGCGGAAGCTGACAGTGGAAGACTTCAACCGGGCGCTGCGCTGGAGCAACGTGGAAGTGAGCTGGGCCCTGGGGGAGCAGGAGGGAGCTTTTCCGTGCCGAGAGCAAATTCCTTTCTCCCTTGTGTGGCAATTTTGGGCTAGAGAACCACGATGGACTCTGGTTTAGGAGAGCCTGCTAGAGCCAGCAGCTTTGTCTGGATGGCCCTTGTCCCAGTCAGTTGGCCTCTGAGCCCTGGCTGTAGATCCGTTAATTAACCTCATTGCTTAAAGAGCGTGAGGAAAGTTTTGACAGCTCCAGGATGGAGAGCAAGTCTGTTGGATCTTCAGGGCAACTCTCCCCCGAACTCTCCTTCTGGACTGACTGGTCTTTGACGCTATTTCAAAAAGAGAATTGCGCTACCCTGGAAAGCTGACATCTCTCTAACGATTTGTGGTGATGCAGCCCATGAATCTGGTAAAAAGGCAAAAAATATGATCGTAACCCTTTTGTAATTTGTCAAGTTCTAGAAAAATATTGTTGATGAAGATGGCTTGGAACTAGCAACTGATCTGACATCAGCTAACTTTGGTGTCCAGTGTTCCCAAACTAAGTTAAATATAAAAGGAGATAAAGGACATTCTTGACAGATTCCACGTGATATCTTGTAAGGTGAAGAAATCAGTCCATTTCTAATAACTTTAGTTAAGAGACCGCATTTTAGACAGCCAGTGTGGTGTAGTGGTTAAGGTGCTGGCCTAGAAAGCAGGAGACTGACTTCCAAGAAACTAACTTGACAAAATACGTCAGACAAGCCCCTTCTTAGTTCACACGAAGATAAAGTGTGGGAGGAGGGAAGCGCATTCAGGCTTGCAAGATTCTGTTACTTTAGCCATTCCCCCCAAAAGTCGTTCTAGACCCACATGGCATTGGTTTCTTAATCTGGTCGACCTTATAGGGCTGGCAACTGCATAACCTATTAAGGCAATGCAGAAGCTTTACAAAAATGCCTTGCTTATCTTTTCACTTTAATTTTGGAATAAAGCTTCCATTCTTTTCACAAGGCTTATATAAAAGGAATCGTGAAGCTGAGTAGAGACTCTGCGCACCTTTGTGAAAAGCTGTAAAACGTTGACATGGAGACTGCAAAAGATACCACTGAAGATTTGCCCTGCACAGTCAATCTTTATTAAAAAAGCTTCAGAAATGTTAAACCAGCGTTTCTCAACTTGGCAACTTTAAGACGTGTGGACTTCAACTCCCAGAATTCCCCAGCCAGCGTGGCTGGCTGGGGAATTCTGGGAGTTGAAGTCCACACGTCTTAAAGTTGCCAAGTTGAGAAACACTGCATTAAACTGTTAGTTGATCATTTAGAAACCCAGAGAAACATACTGTATACAGGCAGCAAAATTCCATCGACATCAGGCCAACGAACAGCCGCTTGGAGCAAAGCTGAGTGTGTTACGGTTGCAGGTGGTGTCTGGCCACGGCTCTCCGGACACTCTCCCCTTCCGGGCCATTAAGGAAGGAGAGCTATACTTCCAAGAAGATCGTGAAGTCAACCTGGTGGAGCTCGCTCTGGCAACCGACATCCCCAAGGGCTGCACAGAGACGGCGGTGAGAGGTAGGCCTGGGAGAAGGGGCTGAGGTATGAAGACCGAGATGCCACAAGGTTGTCCCCCACAGGTCACGTCCTGATTCCAGAACGGTCTCCCTGGGGAGGCACGGCTTGGCCTCCCCTTTGTCTAGTTTAGATCACGCTTTAAAGGTCCAACAGCATGGGCCCAGGAACAAAAGGTTAAAAAAAATGTCTGGGTTGCTGGCGAGTGTTTTTTAACATTGTCGTAAGTCACAGAGCTAAAACTCTGTACTTTTAGTGTTGCTGTTTTTTACTGATATTGTGGTGCCTGCTGCTTTGGGCTTCCTTAAGACAAAGAATTATTCATAAATAAAACTAACAATAATAGTATAAATGGCGAGATCCCTGTGGCTTGTACCCTGTGATTTTGATCCTGTTTCCCTGTCCGAGTGCAGTGCGAACAATAGAGGCTCCCTCAGTTAGATCTTCAACAAAAACACTTAAAGCCCCAAAATGTTTAGCACGTGCCCTTGAAAGTGATTTAATACAATGTTTAGATCGTACTTTTGTGCTCAGAATCAAAAAACAGAGAGTCCAGGTGCAGTGTGGGATAAGAGAACAGTTGTGTCCATGCAAAGGGGCAGCAGATCCTCATTCTGAAGGTCGTAATGCTATAGGATGGGAAGGGGTTAGTTGGCCATAGATTCCGATCCCTGGCTGGGCGCAGGATTCCACATTAAAGCATCCTCTCTGAATGCATCTAAGAAAAGGGATTAAACCACCCTCTCTTACTGTCAGGAGGTTTTCAGTAACTTTCAGTCGGAACCTGCCTTCCTGCAACTTCGATTCTTCCTTGTCCTGCATCCTAGATCAGCATTTCTCAACCTTGGGGACTTTAAGATGTGCGGACTTCAACTCCCAGAATTCCCCAGCCAGAATTCTGGGAGTTGAAGTCCACACATTCTAGCAGTCGTATCATTTTGCTCAGCCTGCCTTAGAACAACAGTGCTCTGGAGATTGAGCGAGAGTCTGTATGCCTGTCCTTATGAATTGCTGTTCCAGGGAAGCTGAATCCAAAAAATACCTGTGCGGCACCTTCACTGATCCTCTCTTCTGTTCTAGTTCACGTCTCTTACTTGGACGGGAAAGGCAACCTTGAGGCCCAAGGGTCCGGTAAGAACTGCTAAACGCACGTTTCTACGCATGCATTGAAAATATTTTTTGCTCTGCATTTTTAACACTTTTAAACTTTTAAGCAGGCAATTGCGGTGATGACTAAGAGAAAGGCAATTGTCTTCTTTTTACAAATTCTTTCTTTTCTTTTTACAATCGTCTACGAGTGATAAAAGCTGGTGGTTCCAGGGAGAGTCTTTATTTGGCAGTCGCCAGCCCTGCTCTGCAAACGGGTACAGGTTGAGCTGGGCCTTGGGAAAAGCTGCCTTGCAGCTGCCCGGGTCTGTGTCTCGTTGGCTTCCAAACCAGCTAGTGTAATCGGTTCACTAGTTGCCTCCATGTCAAAGTCTCTGCTTCAGGATACAAAGGCGAAACAGAAAGGATGGACTGTTGCTTAACATCCCCCAGCCTCCCCCAGCCATTCTCTTTGCGGGTTGCATGAAACAGGCCATCACGTGTTTATTCTGGGGAGTGTAAGTCTGAACACAATGATTGTGATTTGTTAACTTTGTTAACCTGCGTCAGTGTATTGTGTGACTCCAGCCACTCATTATCGGCCAGATATATTAAACTGGGATATTTCAGGCATGCAGTGAGCAATGCTTTATCGCGTGAGTGGAGAATCTGGGCCTGGCCAAGCTGTTTATTCAACATGTATACCGCCTCCATGGCACCCGCAAGAGGGTAATCTCAGATCGCGGCCCTAAGTTTACTTCTAAATTTTGGAGGGAATTTATTACATTAATTGGTTCAACTCAAGCCCTGAGTTCGAGTTTTCATCCCCAGACTGACGGATCTACTGAGAAACTTAACTCTTTATTAGAACAGTATCTAAGATGCTTTCCTAATCATCAACAGGATGATTTTATTTTAGTTGCATGTTTTAATGTAGTTGCATATATCTAGTAAAGGGTTAATAGAAAGAATGTAAGTTGCAGGCCGCTTGCTTGACCTGCCATAAAGAAGGGGGAGAGAAGGGCAGGAGGTGTTATCCTTATCTCTACACAGGCATCACCAAGGCCGAGAGGTGTGAGAACCGGAGCCAGGCGCGAAGAATGCCAAGCGGGAAAAAACCTCAAAGGGGGGAATTTGGGCTTAAAAGGGGAATAGTTTTGCTTGTAGAATTAGACTCAACAATCTAAGCTGCTGTGCTGTTGATGATTAGGAAACCATACCAAGTCTCCCACCTTCCAGGGGGGGTTTTCTGAACGTTTACGATCAGCAAATTTTTTATGTAGATCTCTGGCGGCTTGTAAAGCTGTAACAATGGGAATGAGTGTGCAGACTCTGACACTTAATGCTTCTCAGCAGCTCCACCTGTGAAGTGATGGGGGATCCTGGGAACTGTAACTCAGCAACTGGTAGAAGCTGTTGGTTTCCCACTCTACTTTATCGCCTGCTTTTTTGGGTTCCTTCATTTCAGTGCCCAGTGCCGTCTCGGTGCTGACAGATGACCTGTTGAAGTATTACCAGCATGTGACTCGAGCTGTGCTGGGGGATGACCCTCAGCTGATGAAGGTGAGTGAGGGGAAGAGGCTCAGCTGATATGAAAGGGCAGGACTGGGAGGAAAAAGAAGGGATTTGCAGACTGCAGGCCTGCAAGAACCGTCAGATGGGTCCCTGTGGACTGATCCTCCCTCTATCTGGCAGCCATTTTGTGAGCCCACCCATGACACATTCTCTGAGTTCTGAGAGGAGGGTTGGCCAACGCCAAAGAGTTGAAACATTCTCCACCCTCCCTGCCTAGGTTGCCCTCCAGGATTTACAGACCAATTCGAAGATTGCAGCACTCCTGCCTTACTTTGTCTACATCGTGAGTGGGGTGAGTGGACGGGGCGTGGCCCGAGCCCTGCATCGCTTTTTGTACACTGCTCCCTCTTCCCCATTCCTGGGGGGCTGACGAAGATCGTTCACAATTCTAGTTAGCACCACCTGCACACTTTGAGTTTATCTTTGCACCAATGAGGGCCAGAAATGTTTCTTTCTTTTTTTTTAGTGGGACTCTTGGGAAGTTGAATTTAGCCACATATAACATTCTGTTTTATAGAAAATTGTGGGATGCCACTAGAAATGACCCATTTCCATAAGGTTGGAGCAGTGACTGCTTTCTTAGATGGCCTTCAAATGGAAAAGAGACCATTTGTGGAAAAAGAGAAAGTTAATTGGCCATGGCAGCTAAATAAACCCTTTATAAACTGCTTTTTTTCACCAATCTGTAACTTAGGGCCTCTGCAGCAGCCAAATCACTTACCAGGTTATTTGATTATTTTGTGCCCAACTCACAGAAGATCTTTTACACTAGCTAGTGTCAGGGTCAACTGTTCTGGAAGATAATTTATGCCCATGTCCCTTGGAGGCAATCAATCGGACACAGCCTCCTTCTTTGTTGCCCTTTTATTTAAACTGGTGTAAAGATTTGATTATACCCCTTTCAACAACCCAATACAGGAGAACTGACTCTTCCCCTCCTACAAAACTCCTCAGAGATGGCACCCGGGAGAAAAGCTAAATTCCTCTTGATCACCCTTGCAGGACAGTTCAGTCTCCCTATCCCTCGCAGTCCTACAGGGCAGAATTCCAAAGCATCTGTCAGAGTCTGCTTACTCATTCCTAACACATAGTAAATTCTCAAGAAACAGGTAGCTCCATCAAAGATTTCTTTATTAGGATAAGCATACAGCATCAAAGTTGTTGAGACTGAAATCAGAATAGAAACTCATCCTCCTTTAAAGCCCAATCTCCCCCCTTTGCAGTTCTGGTTTCCCGCTTTCCATTCTTCGCGCCTATTTCCATTCTCACACTTACTCCTGACCTTGCAGATGTTAATGTCAAGATAAGTGCGTTCCTCTCCTCCTCCCTTCTTTCTCATGGCAGATCAAGCAAGTGGTTAATTAAAACATTCTTTGAATTAACTCTTGGCATTATAACCTTTAAGCCCCCCTCAGCATTTTATATAAATGAGTAAAGCCGATATGAGTAACAAAAGCCTAGTTATACAATTCTAACTATAATAAGATCTTGCGCAGATCCTGACATGCCGCCCTCCAAGAAAAAAAAATCTTCATGTGGGTTTCTTCAATCGTAAAAACCTGGAAAAACAAAACAAGAAGGATTGAAATAAGAAACAATGTTCTACTTGCTGCTTATGGAATTCACATTTTGACAGTTTGGCATACAATTGAGCATCCAGGAGTTTTTTCAGTACCTCCCTTACTAATTTCACATGGTCATTCAGGTTGTCTGAGTAGATTAAGATGTCATCCAGGTAAACCAGTACTCCTTTGTATAGGTGTTCATGCAACACCTCGTTAATTAACTGCATGAACACCCCTGGTGCTCCCGAAAGCCCGAACGGGAGAACTTTATATTAGGGGCGTAGAAAAAGCCGTGAGGTGCTCCTGGCCTTCTCGAATTCGCACCCTGAAGTAGGCCTCCCTTAAATCCAGTTTCGTGAACACTTTCCCCTTGGACAATTGAGCTAGTAAGTCTTTCATTAATGGCAAGGGGTATTTGTTCTCCTTACAAATAGCATTAAGGCCCCTATAATCAGTGCAGAGCCGCAAGGTCCCATCTTTTTTCTCTCTAAACAGCACGGGTGCAGCCATATGCGATTTGGCTGGCTGTATAAAACCTCTTGCCAGATTAGTGTCTATAAATTCCCTTAACGCTGCTAATTCCTTTTGAGTCATGGAGTAGGTCTTTTTCTTGGGGAATTTAGCCCCAGGCTCAATTTCAATAGTATAGTCAGTGTCTCTGTGAGGAGGGAGGGTGTCTGCCTCCTTTTTGCTGAAAACTGCTGCTAAATCCCGATATGGCTTTGGGATTTTCTCCAGAGAATCTGGGGTTATTAGCTTGGGCTGCCTCGAGCTGCGTGCCACTGCAGCCGTGGGCGTGAGGGGTTTAGGTTCCTCCGAGCCTGTATAGACCCCATCAGGAAACTCCATGCGTCCCGTTCTCCAAAACACCCGTGGGTCCCAACGCCTAACCCAATTTGCTCCTAAGATCAGTGCATATTCCCCCAGTGGAGCCACTACACACTTCAAAGTCTCTTTATGAGTCCCCGCTTGTAGTTGGAATCTCTCTGTACGATACAAAACCGCTCCACCCCCTGCTTTGGATCCATCCAATTGATTAAATACAATGGGGGTTTTCAGTTTCTTCACTTTTAGCTCCAGTGCATTTACTAGCGCAGGACTGATCAAACAACTTGAACAGCCCGTGTCCATCAAAGCGGTGAGCGTGGCCCAGCGTTCCGTTCTGGGCACGGAAATAGTCACTTTTAAAGTGGGTACACTCACCCCTTCGTCGTCGTCGTCGTCGGAATCCTCCTCCTCAATTTCCGCTTCAGGCGGGGTGTCCTCTGGGTCCCGCGGAGGCTGGGCTGGACGACTGGCTCGTTCCTTCCCAGTCAGCCCTTCCCCACACTGCACCGGATCGCGGAACTTAGATTGCGCTCCTCCCGCCGTGCTGCCTTTTTTCCCCTTGTTGCTTCCCGTCTTTGGAGTAGCTCCGGTAACTTTCCGTTGCTCCCGCGCACGCGCCGGCGCCGGCTTGAAACAAGCCGGGGCGAAATGCCCAGATTCTCCGCAGCGGAAACACACTCGCGGCTTGGCTTGTCTAGTCGGTCTCTCCTCTGCTCCTCTCGGCGCTTTCCTGTACGTTGGCGTTCCTCCTCCGCCCCTCCGCTCGTAGCTCGGGACCATGGTTTTCCAGTCGGCCTCCGCCTCGCCCGCTAGCTGGATCCACGCGTCTACAGTAGGCGGGTTCCCACGCGCGATCGCCAACTCCCACACTTTCGGGTTTAGCCCTTGCTGGAACCAAGCGATTAAAAAATCTTCGGGCCACCCGGGTACCTTTTCCACGATCGCGCGGAACTCCAGCCCGTACTCCTCCACGCTGCGAGCTCCCTGCTTCATATTTATGAGCCTGGCGCGGGCTCTTTTAGCTTCTCCGGGGGCCTCGAACCTCCTTCGCAAGCTGGTTAGGAAAAGCCCCAGATCTCGCAGTTCTGGCGCACGGACGGTACGTAGTTTGATCATCCATTCGTTGGCGCTCCCGCCTAGCCGGCGGCTGATGTATTGCACCCGCTCCTCATCATCGGCAAACACCTGCCCAGTCTTCTCCATACATAAGGTGACTTGGGACATGAAATCGGGCAGGGTGCCTGGGGTCCCATCGAATTTCTCCACCAAACCCCAACGTTTCAGAAGCATCTCCTGCTGCCTAATAGGCACAGCTGGCCGGGCCCTCGCTCCCGGCATGACCACGTTCGGTGGGGAAGCTCCTCCATCTGCCCTCCATACCGCGATGGTGGTGGGGGAGGCTCTCCCTGAGGTTGGGGCAGGCGAACCTCCTTCCTCCACCCTCAGTTCCCGCTCTAGCTGCTCTCTCTCCGGGAGGTCCAGCACACCCGAGCGCCTCAACCGGTGGGTGAGGTCCCTCAGCTCGTTCCAGAGAGCCCTGTTCTCCTTCTGCAGCATGCTCATGCGATCGTCTGCCACTCGGGTGGATTCCATCTTACCCGTGGTCATTTCCCAGCGTTTCTCTGGCTCCAACTCCATGAAGGTCTCTCCTCCTCCCAGCTCTCCCTGGGTCCAGCGTTTCGCCACACGCCGCTCGGCCTTGTTGGGTGCAGGGAAACGGGCGTACGAGACCTTTGTCTTTTCCTCCTCGCCATCGGAGCCCCCAGTCGCTCCGAGTAGGGTACGCTCTTCTTCCATCTCCTCCGATTTCAGTAGCTCCTGTGGCAGAGACATCCTAGGCAGGGTGGGATTCTCCCACTCTCCGGGTAGGACTCTTGCTCAGGACAAGGCAGTCTCAACAAAATGTCAGGGTCTGCTTACTCATTCCTAACACATAGTAAATCCTCAAGAAACAGGTAGCTCCATCAAAGATTTCTTTATTAGGATAAGCATACAGCATCAAAGTTGTTGAGACTGAAATCAGAATAGAAACTCATCCTCCTTTAAAGCCCAATCTCCCCCCTTTGCAGTTCTGGTTTCCCGCTTTCCATTCTTCGCGCCTATTTCCATTCTCACACTTACTCCTGACCTTGCAGATGTTTATGTCAAGATAAGTGCGTTCCTCTCCTCCTCCCTTCTTTCTCATGGCAGATCAAGCAAGTGGTTAATTAAAACATTCTTTGAATTAACTCTTGGCATTATAACCTTTAAGCCCCCCTCAGCATTTTATATAAATGAGTAAAGCCGATATGAGTAACAAAAGCCTAGTTATACAATTCTAACTATAATAAGATCTTGCGCAGATCCTGACAGCATCATTTTGTGATTTTTGTCACGTTAAATAACAGTCAGTGATTGTTAACACGGCATATTTGTGTATTTATTCCATCTTCCTAGAACTAACACTTCAGTTGCTTAACATTTTAATTAGCGTTGAATTAAAAGTCAAATACGTTATTGCTTTATTGCTTTGTTTAAGAGTTCTAGTAATTTAGTAAATTAGTATTTTAGATTTTTTTAATGCCTTTGTTTTTATAATGGTCCATCTTTTAATATAAATTTTCTGAAAATTGTACTAAATATTTGCCACCAGACATAATCTAACCTAGTTTTGCCAATTTTTGTGCTCAAGTTCTGTCTGTAGGCTTCCTAGAAACGTTTAGTTGTCCGCTGTGGGAATCCGCACCCAGGAAAACCTTAATTTTTTACCCCACAAAGATACCACCAATAAGGATTCTTTATGTCTCAAACACCTTGGGGAACCGCACTGACTGAAGGGGGAAGATAAGGATCTTGTGCTTGAGTGTAAAGCCAAAGTTTTACCGTGGTTTATCAACTAAACCACTGTTGGATGGGTTCACACAATGCATTTAGCCAGAAAGAAAATCAGCCACATTGTGGCATGAAGGGTCACCCAGACTGTGAACCTGACCTGCCTGGAAGTGGGCACCCAGCCTACTGCTTCCAGGCGGTTGTCTTTGGCCCACCCTAGCAGGAAGGACCACTTTAAGAAGGCCGGTGGGGGCTTTGGGTGACATATTTGCCCTCTGGCCTCCTTTGCAGGTCAAATCGGTGAGCCACGACCTGGAGCAGCTGAACCGCCTGTTGCACGTGGCTAAGAGCCTCATCCAGAACCCCTACTTGTGCCTGGGGTCCTACGTCAAAAGCCTCATTGCCAGCGTCATGTACTGTGTCCTTGAACCCCTGGCAGCCTCCATCAACCCCCTAAACGATCACTGGACCCTGCGTGACTACGCGGCCCTGCTCTTGGGCCAGATCTTCTGGTAATGTCTCCTCCTCCTCCAAGACCACGGGCCCTTGGTGTCTCCCCTACCCCTGGTCCTTAGGAACAAAAAGGAGCCTGATTCGGTGGCCAGGGGTCCCTGCCTCGGAGCCCCATGCTGGGAAGAGCTGGCCAAAACCCACAGGAGGAGAGGGGGTCTGGAGGAGAACTAAAATCAAAACTGAAATAAAATCAGATCAAATTAAAGTGAATTTTAGCAAGCGAAATATGAATTTAATTATCCTCCCACTTTGGGGGGATTTCTTGGGCCATGCCAAAGCTGTGGGGGACCACAGACTGGTATAAAGATTAAGGCTGAGGTCACACATTACGCTGAGCCATAATTTCAAGGTGGCCTTTCATTCAATATCTCACAACGTAGGGTGGCCCAAGCTGGGTAATTCAGCCAGTGACAAATGCTATGATGTGGGTGTTGTGCGAATCCAGCTAGTGGGGTTTCTAACAGTTTATCGTTTAAGGCAGAGTTTCTCAACCTTGGCAACTTGGGTGGACTTCAGCTTCTAACCCTGGGAAAGGCTGGAATTGGAGTGAAGAATCTACAGCAGTGTTTCTCAACCTTGGCCACTTGAAGATGGGTGGACTTCAACTCCCAGAATTCCCCAGCCAGCAAGGCTGGCTGGGGAATTCTGGGAGTTGAAGTCCACCCATCTTCAAGTGGCCAAGGTTGAGAAACACTGGTTTAAGGCTTTGTGCCAACTCACCAATGGAGATTTCTTCAGCCACGATTAAGCCAAGGGTGGTTTGGTGCAACCCGTGAAGTCACCTGGATTTTCCTTCTCCTTCCTCAGGACCCACGGTGACCTGATGAGCGGCCTGTACCATCAGATCCTGCTCACACTACAGAAGGTGTTGGCTGACCCCGTCCGCCCCCTCTGCTCACACTATGGGGCCGTGGTGGGGCTGCTTGCCTTGGGATGGGAGGTAAGTCGTGGCAGGCCCCGCTGTTGTCTTGGGCTGCCCCCCGGCGCGGGCAGATCTCTTACAGACCTCTCCATCTCAGGCAGTGCAGCGGGTCCTGTATCCCCACCTCTCGACCTATTGGTCCAACCTGCAGGCGGTGCTGGACGATTACTCGGTGTCCAATGCGCAGGTGAAGGCGGATGGACACAAGGTGTACGGGGCCATTCTGGTGAGTCTCTCGGGCGCGGTGGGGACTCCGGCCACAGTGATTTACTTCTAAGCGGCCGAGAGCTGCGGCATTTAATCAGACGTCTGTGGGTCAGGACTGGCACGGCTGTCCGGGAGCCATCGGTGGAATCCAAACATTCTTTCTTTTATTGTGGGCTGTAAGATGGCCAGAGTCTCGCCAAAGCCAGCTTGTGGCTTGGCATGGAATGCCGTGAACATTCAGGCCGGGAGGCTGAAATCTGTAACGTCATGTGAAATTGCCCCAAACGATTCATTTACTGGCCCGTGGCCCTGTGATCTCTTGGAAAGGTTGCCACACTTCCGCAGCTTCCAGATGTGATGAATTTCTGTCCCCGTAACTGCTGCTCAGCACCCCTCCCTTTGGGGCCGCCTCTGGAAGGGGGGTGACAGGAGGACTGCTGGAGCTGCCAAAGAGCACCAGGTGTAACTTCCTGCTGGGAGGGCTTTGCTGTATGTTTGTGTTTTAATTCCTGTTCATCCAGATCCTGGGATATGCCCTTCCACCTTACAGTCCAGTTTCTAGCCCAGGCCTCTTTGTGCAGAGGCATCCGTGCAGCTCGAGGGGACGTTTCTGCCTGGTCATCTGGAAAGCTGCCTGGATCGCCCCAGGCGAGCAGCGTGTGTTGACCAGCCCTCCCTGTGGGCTTCTCCTCCTTCCCTGCAGGTGGCGGTAGAGCGACTCCTGAAGATGAAAGCCCAGTCCATTTCGGTGCCAGTCCAGGCAGAGGGCGCTGCTGGCCCCGAGGGGCGCCCGCGGGACAGCGTCCCTTGGCTCAGCCCCCTCCAAGACCCTCAGGTGGAGTTCGGCTTCGGCATCGCCAGCCACCTGCTGCAGCTGGGCAGCGGGGGCCCCCAGGCGGGCGTCGGCATCCCTGCCAGCCCCCCGGCTGTCTCGCTGAACGAGATTTACCAGGAGCTCTACGACTTCTTTGGGGACAGCCTGGCCACCCGCTTCGGCACCGGCTCGGGGCTGTGCCCAGCAGGGCCGATGCCAGCCAGCCCTCCCAAGGCGACGGATGCCAAAAAGGAGCAGCCGGCCTTTGGGAGCGGGGACGCCGTGCGCAAGATGCCCCAGCTGACCGCCAACGCCACCGTCAGCCCCCGGGAGGAAGAGAGCCCCCGCGGGGACTTCTCGGGCAGCCGGCCCGCCTTGCACCGCCCCGCCAGCCTGGCCCGCTCCCGCAGCGCCTTGCGCCAGCAGAGCCACCGGCCCGTCGCCCGCGACGTCTTCCAGAAGTGCCGCTTCTCCCTGCAGGGGGCGCCGCACTTCAGTTTCGTGATCGCGGGGCGGCAGGTGGAGCGCCGGTGCCAAGGGCGCCTCTTCCAGACCTGCTTCCCGCAGCACCACGGCCCCACGCACGTCTCGCGCTACGCCCAGAAGCTGCCCATGATCGGCAGGACCGGCAAGCCCGTGAAGAGGTGGGCCCACTCCGAGTACTCCCTCTACCTGCCCCTCTGAGGGACGGGCCTTTCCGCGGCAAGCGTGTCCGGCGCCCCCGGCAGGCCCCCCGCCCACCCCGTGGCGGCCGCTTCTGTCCCAGGAGCTGGAGCAGACCTCCTCTGGGGGGGGCCCTGGTGGTCTGTTCAGCGGAAATCGGGGGCCACCCGTTTGGGACACCCAAAACTCGTTAAAAACTTGGAGGGGGGAATGATAGATCGTAGCAAGCTGTTCGGGGCAAGGTCTTTTCCGGAGTCGTCTCAGTTTAGTAACAGGGTCGAGCCCCGCCGGTTCCTGTTCGGAGCAGGAGAGGCGGATCTCGTGGGAACAATCGGGCTGGACCAGAAGCCAACCTGCAGAGGGTGAGCGAGACCTTTGCTGGGGCTTGGAGAAGGGGGAGAAGGCTTCGCTTTGGACTTCTGTGGGGCAGAAAGAAGAAGGGAAAGAGGAGAGTCGGCCTCGTATTTTCTTCAGGGACAGGAAATGGGGGGTGTCGCTGCTGGGGACCTTTCGCCGAGCACAAGTGGCTTCCAGAGCACTTCGGAGCAGCGTTTCTCGACCCTGACTGCTTTAAGATGGGTGGGCTTCGGCTCCCGGAATTCCCCAGCCAGCCTCGGGGAAATAGTGGCTCTGAAGGGCTTTTGCGGGGAGGGGGGGCAAGGCAAATCCTTGGTACTTTTGGAAAATGCAATAAATAAATTGGATCGTTTGAAAATGGTTCCCCCCAGCCGAAAAAAAACACTGTTCCTCAACGAGCTCAGAATATGCTTTTGCAGAGAGAGAGAGAGAGAGAGAGATCAAACTTCCTGCTGGCCAGAAAGGGGCTGGGGGCGCGGGGTGGGGTTCTCCTTCCCGGCTTCTGTTGCCCTCTGACCGGGAACCCGGGGCCAGTCGGAAGAACAGGATTCGCGGGGGACGTTCATACGTTGCGCGCGCTCGCCGCCCGCTGGGCTGAAACGCAGTGGGGGTAGTTGGGTTCCTCCGTGGTCGTTTCTCGGCGGTTCAGTTCTCAGTCCCTTCTGCAAGACGGGTGGCGCCCCGCTTCTTTTCACTGGCCCGGGGGTGGGCGTGGGCCCCCTTCCACCCGGCCGTCTCCCCCCACCCGCCCACTCACCGACCCCGGCCCGTCGTGCCTGGAGAGGGCGCGGGCGGGCGGGCGCGCCCTGCGAAGAAGCCGCGGGGCGTCCAGGCAGAGGCTGCGAAGCGCCGCTCGCTGCGTTGGCCTCTCGGGCGCAGCCGCGCCCCCGGGTGCCGTCGCAGGCTCTGCGAGGCCAGAGGTCGCCAGCGCAACCCGATTCCTCGCCCCAAGCGCTGCGGCCGGGGCCGGGGCCCTCCGATGCCCGCACTCCCGGGGTCCGCCGGGCGCTGCCCGTCCGAGCGGCGAAGGGACGCAGCCCGGCGGCTCGTGCTCCGGACGAGCGGGGGGCCGGCGCAGCCGTCGGGGTGGCTGCTGGGCGAGCCGGCCCTGCACGCCACCGCCTTCCGTGGCGCCCTCGCCGGCTGCTTCGCGCTCTCCTTCGCCCCGGCGAGCCGCCGCGGCCGCGCGCGGGACCCCGGCGCCCGCCGTCCGCTCCGTCTCCTCCGGCCGGCGGCGCTGCCAGCCCCGCCCGGCCCGGCTGCTCGGGGGTCGCCGCGCCCCGGACGCGCCTGCCTGGCCGCCGCGAAGCACCCGGCGGGCGCTGTCCTTCTGCCCGCTGCTGGGAAGCCCGCCAGCCGCGGCGCAGGAAGGCAGGTGGGCGCTGCTGGGCATCGGGGGAAGCCCCGCCCGGCTCCCTGCCCGCAGGCGGCGGCGGTCCTGCCCACTTCGCTCGGAGCTCGTGGCTTGCCCTTGCCCCCTTCCCAGGGTGGGCGAGAGGGACTGGCCCAAGGGCACCCAGCTGGCTTCGTGCCTAAGGCGGGACTGGAACTCAGCGCCTGCTGCCTTCACCGCTGGACCGGTGTGGCTCAGTCGTGGCCGCTTGAAGATGGGTGGACTTCAGCTCGCAGAATTCCCCAGCCAGCAAGCCATCTGCCTGGGGAATTCTGGGAGTTGAAGTCCACCCATCTTCAAGCGGCCAAGGTTGAGCCGCGCTGGACTAGACCAAACTGGCTCTCCAAGGTTCTGTCTTTACCCCAAGAGCCTTTCCTAAGAACTGTGTTGATCTTGCCCAGCTGTCTGGGGGTTTAATACATGCCACGTCTGGATGGTCTCAATCTGGGTTAATTTTTCCGTGGTTTAGCATGTAACCGTAGCCGACAACCACGCAGCAGGGTGTATAACCACAGCCCACAGTGCATTTTGTGAGCCCGGAAAAGGTTAGCATAGAGAAGCACAGTGCTGTTCTCCCCCACGAGTCCTTGCTCTCAGATAGACCACACCGTCCAAACCCGGAGTGGCCATCTCTGGCGGTTGATGGTTTAAATGCGAACTGGCAGTGACTCTGGATTCAAGCCTGCAGGAAGCATAAAGCTGTCTTTAAGGAGCTCAAAAATAGGGTACTTGTTTTTTTAACCTAGAGAGTTGTGCAAAGAGAAGTGTCCTTTCTGGGTCCCCAAAACTAGAAATAGTCCCAGCCAGCTAAACTGCGTGGGCAAACACCAAGGGGAGGGGGGAAGGAGTCGTTGCTCCCCCCCCCCCAAAAAAAGCAATGTCTGTGACAAGCAAGTGAGAAAAGGCCCTCCTGGGAAGATATTATTCTTGCAAAAGTATTCTCAGGGAATGTCATATTTAATTATTTATTAAATTGGCATGCTGCCCATCTCCCCCAGAGGGTGACCCTGGGCGGCTCACAATTAAGATCAAACATTAAAAACAGCAAAAATAAATATCCATATTAAATTACCTAAAAAATAATACTATATAGTATACGTGGAGCATAGTAACTATGCTATCTATAATACTATATATTATTTTATACACGGAGCAACTGCAGCCAGCCGTTCCCCACTGGACCCTTCAACCCGGTGGTGGGTTATGGCTCCCATTGTGATGGCATGGAATGATGAAGGCCAGGCTCAGGGAGATAAACATTTTCTTAGCTCCCCAGAAGAGCGTGGGAGGAACGAGAGGATGAGACTGGCACCTCCCTGAGGAATTCACACTATTGTGGCTGGCATTACTTGGGAGCTGGGGTTTCAGTCTGGGAAGATTCTTGCTAGAGGTTGTAGCTAATAAACATAGCTGGACTGAATTGGCATGGTCTCTTGGAGTTCCTTGGGCTAGGCCTGACATCAATCTTCCCAGACTGAAATCCCAGCTCCCAAAGTCCGCCAGCCACAACAGTGTGAATTCCTCAGGGAGGTGCCAGTCTCATCCTCTCGTTCCTCCCACGCTCTTCTGGGGAGCTAAGAAAATGTTTATCTCCCTGAGCCTGGCCTTCATCATTCCATGCCATCACACCCGTCATCCTCAGCCGCATCATCTCGTGCATGTGGCAGGCACCAGAGTGGGGAAGTTTGCCCCTTTTCCGTGGCCTAGTAGACCGGCCACCCCTCTGCCCTCTCTCACTTTCAGGCGGAGTTTTGTAACCGTTGCATTCTGTACGGGGCACTGAGCATTAGCGGGTCCAGCGGTGCCCCCCTCTGCTATCTTGCTTCCAGCATCTCTGTCCTGACGGCCATCTTCACCTCTGCCTCTCTGGTCCATGGCATCTACAGCTGCTGCTACGGTGATGGGCACTGTGGGTGAGGGTGCTGGGCGGAGACCGGGCTGCTGGGGCTGGTTGCGTCCTGGTCCTGATGAGGTTTCTCTGTTCTCCTCTCCGGAGAGGGATTGCTCGCTGCTCGAGGCCTTCTTGGTGCTGTCGCTCATCCTCTTCTTCTTTCTTCTCATCTCTGCTTGTGTCCTCCGAGTTGGCACGGATGCTTTCTGTGGGTCCACTCAGAAATCCACGCTTGTAGTGAGGCAAGGACCAAGAAAATTGATGTGCTAAAAGAGAAGCAAGCCTTGGCCTCTCTTTGGCTGCATTCACACAACACATTAACCTGATTATCAAATAAACCCTTTTTCTGGGTTCATTCAGTACACTGAACAATAAACAAGCAAACAGGTTGGATTTGTACAACGTGCCAAACCACAAAAAAGGCTAACTAAGCTTTACATGCTGGGGAAATTAATCTGGTAGGCCTTTACCTGACCTAGTTACATGTGTTGTGAGAATGTGGTGATGACATAACAACCCAGTAGTTCAGAACCGTTGGGGCTTGTTCTTACCTTTGAAGGATCTCTGGATCTAGGCCATTCTGGCCTTAGGCTCTTTCTGGAGTACAGAAAGTATACTCCAGAAAGAGCGTAAGGCCAGAATGGACTAAATTTCATTTGGTTTAGATTGAGCAAAGTACAGGTCACACAACAGCGATGTGACAGGGGCGAACCATGGAGCACCCAGAACAGCGTGTGCTGCTGCGTTCTGGATGGTCTTCAAGGGCAGCCCCATGTAGAGCGCATTACAATAATCCAGTTGGGAAGTGACTACGGCATGAGTGACTGTGAGCAGGGCCTCCCGGTCCAGGAAGGGTGCAACTGGTGCGCAAGAACAATCTGCAGAGGCCCCCCTGGCCACAGCTGCCACCTGCTTTTCCAACAGGGGTCCAGGAGGACCCCCAGATTACCCCGTCCGGAGTCAAAGATGTTATTTCTCTCAGCCCTGGAGGCCGAAACCCCAGAACTTGCTAGGCTTCAGTTGCAGCCTGTACATTTCCACCAGGCCCTTACAGCCTCCAGGCACTGATCAAGCAGCTGAACAGCATCACCTCTGCAGCATGGGGTAGAGATACAGTGGTACCTCAAGATACAAATTTAATCCGTTCCGTGACTCTGATCGCAAGTCGAATTGGTCGCATCCTGAAGCACGGTTTCCCATAGGGTTCAATGTAAATACGGCTAATCCGCCCTCCGAATTTGGTCGCATCCTGAAGCAAACTTCCCCATAAGGTTCAATGTAAATACGGCTAATCCGCCCTCCGAATTTGGTCGCATCCTGAAGCAAACTTCCCCATAAGGTTCAATGTAAATACGGCTAATCCGCCCTCCGAATTTGGTCGCATCCTGAAGCACATGTCCCCATAAGGTTCAATGTGTCAGCCGGCGTTGCACGGCTACGAAATTCCCCAGGCGCGCTTTAGTCAGCCCTAGCGCAGAAAAAGGAGGTGCTAATGAAATCTGAGAAAGGCTCCCGCGCGCACAGCCGGGAGCGGGAGCTTCCCCCCCACCCCCCGCGCTGATTCCTCTTAATTCCGCGCTCTTTCCTCTGTGCATAGCCCTTGGCGCGCGCGACAAAAGCACAGTGAAAGCAATGGGGGGAAGGCTTATGTCGCGCGCACAGCGGAGTGGGAGCTTCCCCCCCCCACTGATTCCTCCGTGCTCTTTCCTTTCTCCATAGCGACAAAAGCACAGTGAAAGCAATATCAGCGCGCTGGGGGGAAAGGCTTATGTCGCGCGCACGCACGGCCGGGAGCGGGAGCTTCCCCCCCCCACGCGCTCAGATTTCATTAGCACTTCCTCTTTCTGCATTGCTTTCCTTGGGCTTTCGTCCTCGCGCTCAGATTTCATCAGCACTTCCTCTCGGAAGCCGCAACCACGTGGCAGCAGGGCAAATGGCCGCGGATCCGGTTCGTAGCTTGAGGCGGAGTTCGCATGTTGAGGTAAATTTTTGCGGCCGGAGCTGGTCGCATCTCGAAATTTTCGTAAGGTGGGGCGTTCGTATCTTGAGGTACCGCTGTATATAACTGGATGTCCTCAGCATACTGAGGATACCCAACCCCATGCTGCCGAATGGCCCCTTCCAGCAGCTTCATAGAGATGTTAAATAGGAGAGGCAAGTGGCCGGACCCCTGAGGACCCCGGGGGGCTTGGGGCTGGACCTCTCCTCCCCTGCCAGCACTGACTGGTACCGGCCCCAGAGGAAGGAGGAGAACCGCTGCAAAACAGTGCCCCAACCCCCAGGGTCAGCCAGTAAAATACCAGGGTCAAAGGTATCAAAAGCCACCACTGGGAGGGCCAGGATGGGCACACCGTCCCCATCCTGAGCCCTCCAGAGGTCATACACAAGGGCCATCAGTGCTATCTTGGGTTCAGATAAGCTGCTTTATCTGGGCCCTCCACAGCGGGGAGCCCACCATCCTCCCAAGAGCGTCCCACTCATTTTAGGAGACTGGGTGGAAGTTATCCAAAACCCAAGGCCTGCTCTTGCCCTACGGGGATGGGGCCATCCATCAGGACTCACTCGCCTCCAGTGGGACTTGATGCATTTGAGGCCTTCAGCTGGACTGGATGACCCCTAATGTCTCTTTCAGTTCTATCACTCTCCCTGTTCCAAACTTTTTTTTTTCCTCGCGTTCAGGCAACTGCCTGGGTGAACCTGGTCTGCTTCTTGCTGTTGACTCTGCTCTTAGCGGGATGCATCCGCAAAACCCACTATGAGTCCCCCTAGGAAGACACCCCCGGACTAGCAAGATGTGGCTCCCCTTTGGCGACCAACCGCTCTGAGGACGAGGGAAGGAGGCAGCAAGGTGGGTCGCCTGGTTCATACTGCAGTCCCCCACCTCCATTCAGGTAGCAGAGAGCAGCATCTTCCTTGCTCTGGCGCTATCCAGAATGACATCTGGAGATGTCAGGTGGCTGGGAGTGCCTCTGGAATCTCCTGCCCGTCCTGTATCTTTTCCCATTCCTACCCCAGCAGCCGAGGGTCCCCACAAACCGGACCGGTTCACAGCACAGGAGGGCTAAATGTGATTGGCCGTTTTGTGGCTTCAGGTGTTGTAATGGAGTGAACTGTGATCAACGTGCTGCAGCGCCATGGCCTCTTTTGTGGGCAGACGCTCCCCAACTGCTGCTTTTGCATCTTCATCCCACTGATGCCATAAACTCTGCTCCTCTCACCTCCAGTTTGGGAATGGCGCCGTAGGACACGTCTCTCGCTTCGAACTCCTGAATTATCAGACGCTGCGGACAAAGACTTTGTCTGCTGGTTAATTCGCTTTATTACATACTATCTTGCTTCTAACAAACCAGAGTCTCCTTCTCAAAGGGACCGACGGCGCAGGTTTTAAGGCTCGGGGTGGTCCCTTTGAGCCTGAAGACTTCTCCGGAGCTAAGGAGAGCACCTGAAATTGATCATGTGCTCCGGATGGCTGTTCCGGGCAAGGAGATCACAAAGTGGAGCTTTTTGCGATCCCCTGATGAGTGAGCAGCTGGGAGGCGGGATTTCCACCCGGTTCCATGCGCTGAAGCCAAATTCAGATGGACGCTTGATCCGACCATCCCATTTCTTAATGTTTACAGATCACCTTTTTATAATTAAAGAGAGGCTTTTCGCAGAGGGCTATTTCCTCTTGGCAATTATAGGTATTTCAAGGGAAAATTGATTTCTTTTTAACTATTTCTTTATCAGTTTTGCTTAAAAAAGCAAAGACTAATGGAGTTTGCATCATTGTGGACTCTTAAACACAATCCTTTTTCTTTCTACTTTTTTATTGGTAATTTTTTATTAGTAATTTTTGGATGAATCTGCCTTTGACGTATTTCACTGGGCTTTACGTATCTACGTGAAAAAGTTGTCCTTTCTTATTTACTTTGTGCTGCTTGGAGCAGTTCCTATAAACAAGTTAATGGAAAATCTTTCCAGTCTTTTTTCTTCCCAGCAATATTATTTATGACCACTAGAAAGCTTGATGCAGAAAAGGCTTGACAAAATATATAGACAGTATATGTTTGCTGTATTAAATAGGTTTGGATTTCCCTTGAAATTTATGAAATGGATTAAGACATCATATGAGTCGTCCACATCTGAAGTAAAGGCTAATGGCATTATTTTCTGCTCCTTCCCCACTATTTAGAGGCACTGGACAAGGATGTCCACTTTCGCCCTCGCTTTTTGGCATCTGCATGGAGCCCCTGGCTTGGGCTATGGAATTCAGTTGAACGCAAATTGGCTTTATTTGCAGATGACGTTCATAACCTCATTGATGCAAATGGTAGATGCCTTAATCTATTAATTGGTCCAAATTGGAATGGATGCTAATAGATGAAAATTTAGTTACCCATCCATTTAAGAAATATCAATTTCATATTTGTACCAAATGTATTAAATATTTAGGTAGGTGCACACCAAAATACATAACTCAGTTAGTAACATCCAATATAAATAAATATCTCTGGAAACAGTTCTGTCAATTAGAAAGCTATGGAACGTAATGTCTAATAAAAAAAGATTTGACCTTTTTTCCCATGCCAAGTTGACTTTATGGGGAAACCCAACTTTAAAAATTGGGAAAAAGAAGGTGATATGGAAAAATTGGATGGAAGCAGGGATATTGACTTCGTCAACTGGTAGATGACAAAGACAAATTTTTAACATATGCTGTGTTGAGAGATAAATATCATCTATCAGTTGTAACCCAATGGCAATATTACAGCTACATTTGTTAACAACTGTGTTTGGACCAGCAGCATTTTCAGCTTCGGAGACACCCCAGATACTAGAACGACTTGTTAAATCCTTCAGAACTAAAACACCTACTATCAGCTTTTATAGATATTTGTTATCAATAAATCAATTGGATATGCAGATGTTAAGGGATGAGTGGAATAAAGAATTAGAGGTTTCTGTATTGCCTAGATAACCGGAGAGTGTTTTAACTTCTACAGCAAGAGTGTCCATGGATCTCAAATTACAACTTATAGAACAAAAAATAATATTTAGAATTTATCGGAATCCGCTACGTTTGTATGGAAAAGGATTGTCAAAAACAGCATTTTGTTGGAGCCGTAATAAGGACGATGCCTCTTTAAAACATATGTTCTTACAATGTCCTATACTTACTAAGTTTTGGGAGAAAGTAGTGGACTATATAAACATGATGGTGCGACAAAAGCTAAAATTTTCAGAGGATAATATTCTTTTGAACGATATACACAGTACATGGAATGTGACATCTGGGCAACGTCAATGGATCCTCCATGCCCTCACTATGGCCGAAAGGCTGACGTTGCAGCATTGGAAAGGTAAATGTATGGCCCCGTTCACTCAATGGATCGAAGACCTGATTGCGCTTGCCACTGAGGAGCGGATCGCCTGCAGGCGTAGACTTCGTATGGACAGAATCATGAAATATGGGACTCATTTATACAAAATACACTGGGTCAAAAAAACGATAGTCTCACAAATGTATCGGAAATATACATGCATCTGAACGATAAATTAGATAAATATATAGAGATTTGTAACTACTTACTGTTATGATATGCTATGCTAAGTTTTTTATTTTCTTTGTGGTATTTTTGTCACTCTTTTGTAATAGCACTTTTTAATGTTTTTTTCCTTCTTAATAGTGTATTATTTTTGTCTTTTGTTTTTCTTTTCTTTGTTATTAATTAAAAAGCAATAAAATTTTATTTAAAAAAAACTCTGCTTCTCTGGGAACTGTCTACATCCAGAGAGCGTCACGTAGCAACTGCATTGAACTAGGACTGGGGGCTATTTCAGCTAAAATCCCCCGTGCTCCAATCATGGAAATTCACTGGTGAAATGGAGCCCCCTCTCCCAAGCTTTGCTACCCCACCAGATGGTTGGTGTGGGGAAGAACTGGAGGAGGAAGTGCATCCTCTGGAGGAACACCGGGGTCAAAACCTGAAGCAACGGTCAACTTTGCCTCATTTGGGTGTGACTGGAAAAACTGGATCTTTCCCTCCATTTTGTCAATTTGCCAAAATCTGTGCAGCTTTTCACGCAGACAGAATCTCTCTGAAGCAAGCAAATACACTCTTTTCTCTTTTCCTTAACTAATTTCTCTTTATTAAGTCCAAGAATATAAGAAGAAACAGAATGCAAGGGGGGGGGAGAGAAAAGTAATAAAGATGGAGCAGCAGTGGGGTTTTCAGCTCCCTCAGTGCACAAAACCAGCCACCCCAACGCCTTCTGTCCCTCCCTCGACCCGCCCTGGGGGGTTTCCTCCAGCCTTGAGCCCAGCAAACTTCTAAACAAACTGGGCCAAACCGGAAAGGGGTGGAACTGGTCGGGCATTTTGATTCTCCTGGAAGCCACAGCTAGCAGAGGGGAGGCGGCGGCTCGGCCAATGAAGGGCACTGGTCTCCATCTGAAATGCTGCAGGAGATGATGTGAGGAGCAAGTGCTTGGAGGGGTCACAGGACATTGCCCAAGATGGAAAGGAGGAGGGCGCAAGAGTGGGCAACCTCAGCGGAATTGCAGAGGACTGATCCTTAAGCCGATGACGTCTTTGCCGATCTCTGTCACCTGCGTTCAAAGGGGGAATAATTAGTGCCCGACCCCGAGTTTAAAATCTCCCTTTACGTAGCAGATTTTCCAACCCCCTTGTCTTCTCTAGACTCCAACTGCACGTACATCTGCACGTTAGGAGCGGCCTCCCCACAATATGGACAGCCCTAAGTTCTCAATCACCCCGAGCTACAGCGAGAGTTACTTAGTTTTGATTGAGCGAGACTGAGAAGTCTGCCTGTTGGGGCTTAGCCACCCGTTAGGTCTCTGAAGCTAGCCTATGGCTCCAGCCAGGCGTGCTGCCAAAGTGGGGGTTCACAGCATGCCTGCTGATCTCCACACCGGGCGGGTGGACTGAAGAGCTCGAGCAGTGGAAGAGGATCACCGGAACGCAAGCTGGCGATTTGTTCAAACGATCGGACTGCCCGCATGTTCGGGTCACAGGAAGATAGAGAGTGGACAGAATCTCTTCCACCCAGAGGTAACTTAGACCACCCAGGGAACTTGTGGCTGCTTTCACTTGTGGCTTGTAGTGTAAGCTACAATGGATGGCTTGCATGCGGGTATTAAACCTGGTTATGCTTTAGTGCAGTGTTTCTCAACCTTGGCGGCTTGAAGAGGTGTGGACTGCAATTCCCAGAATTCCCCAGCCAGCATCTTCAAGCTGCCAAGGTTGAGAAACACTGCTTTAGTGTGCTGTGTGAAGGCAGGCACTTTCCCCCCACCCTGAAATAAGCAAAACCTACAGCAGAATGACAGGGTAGAGTTCTGAAACTGTAGGATGGACCAAGCCGTTGTTGACTGTGGGCGAAGGCCACGGGTTGCAAATGGAACATTATCAACAGGACATTTGGTGGATGTTCCTGCTGCCTGAGCCCCAGACACCCCGAGGGGCTGGGCCCAAAGAGGAGAGCTCCAACTTACAGTTGTGACTCTGCAGATCTGACCGCGGAACTCTGGGCAATAGCAGGCCCCGCTCAGCGGGCATTTTTCAACCGGCTTGCCCCGGTAGATGGGCCGGAAGGAGGCGGCACAGATGTCAAAAGGGTTGTGCATGTCGTAGTTGAGCTGGTGAGCATCGCTGGGGTTCTTCTCACATGCCGTCAGGATTTTGCGGGTCTGGAGGAGCCGAGAGGGGCAGAAAGAGGGGCAGGATGTGAAAAGGGGGCTCTGAAACCTGAAGTACTGGGGGAACGGCTGCTCAGCTCCCATTCGCTACCAACTACTGACTCTCCACGCAAATGTGGTCTCCCAGTGTGCGGGCTTCCAGGCAGCTGTTCCACAGGACCTACAGGCCTCCCCCTTGGAGTGGGTTGTGGAGACTGAGAAGGGCAGCTGAAACACTGTGCTACCCCATATTGCCTGGAAGGACCCTTTTTGGACTGCTCCTTTAAGGCCTTCACACACTTTTAGAAAAAAACCTGGCTTCAATCAAAGGGAGCATGGGGTGGTGAAGATGATTCCCTCTTCCCCTATTTTACCTCTGCAATCACTCCACTCCATAACACGAGATTGTGGTCAGAATTAAAAGTGTCCTTTTGCTTCCCAGGTTCAACCCTAACATCTGCACGGCTGACACAAACAAGACTTATTTTCTTCCCTTGGTTACCGGGATGCTGTGGGACGCTTCTGGCGCAGTCGAATTAATACCCCAACTCAGTGGGTATCAGGATCTTCCCACGACCCTTCCAGACTCCTGGTCAAATACCCTCCCAAGTGTTGAGAAAAGCCCTGGAGCGGTTTCCCACTTGCATCTGGTGACCCCTGTAAGCCTCTCTTTGATCCTCCGTTCCCCTGCCCTTGGGGCACCCACCTGCTGGGCCACTTCAGGCTTGGGGCCGAGCTCCAGGAGGCGGCGGGCAAAGGTGGCGGCCGTCTTGAAGTTCTTGAGCTTGAAGAAGAGGTTGAGGGCTGTTCGAAGGACCAGGATCATGTGGACGGGCTGCAGGTTGGAGTGGGTGAAGTAGGCAGCCATCTGTGGGGTACAATGTGCATTCAGAACGGGGCCTGCTTGGGGTGGAGACGCTGCAGGAAAGGGTCGACGGCCAGGGTCTGCCATTCCATGATTTTGGAAACCGGCCAGGAAGAGGAGTGTCCTCGGAGTGCGACAGCCCGAGTCCCTGAATCTTCTCCAAGGCCCTTGGAGGCTTGACCTCTCCCACCTGGGACTGCCAACAGAGGGCAAGGAATGCTCCTCCCCCCATCCCAAACACCCCCCAAGGGGCAAGGCAGCATCTCAGCCTCTAGCCCGAGATCCTGGCTTAGAGGATCCCCGTCGGCAGCCCCGAGCACCGACCCACCTCACAAATGCGCTTCTGTTCCTCCAGGGTCTCCTTCGGCAGCTTCTTCCTTTCAAGCTCCATCGACAGCCCCACAATGTACTCCCGGCAGATGGCAATCAGCTGCTGGCCCTGCAGGCGCAAGGGAGCCTTCACTCCTGGGCCGCCCCACCCGAAAGCTTGCCGGCTCAAGCCTCGGGGGCCGTGAGATACCCACGGGGGAAGAGCGCTCTGCCTTATGGGGGGGGACGGAAATTCCTGGCCACAGGCAGGATTTGAATGGTTCCAGCAATCAAGTCTGTCTTGGCTCACGCTTGCCTTGGTGCATGATCTGGAGGTCGTGGCTGCACATCGGGTGCGTCAAACTTCCACTGCCTCCTGGTTGGCACTGCAACCCCCCCTCTATTGGCCTTACTACTGGGCATTCTTGAAAGGCCACACATTTGAAAGGCCCCTCAGGTTGGGGAAGAACAAGTGGCTGCATGACTGGAGAAAGGGAGCGATGCGCACCTCAGCAATCTCCTGCTTGTTGTCCACCACCAGCAGCGGCACACTGAGCAGGACAGAGCGGAACTTCTCCACGGCCTCCTCAAATTTGCCAGCTGTGGTGAGCTGGTAGCACAGCTGCAGGCGCTGAATCAGGTCATTCAGCTTCAGGCCAACAGCCGGGACGGCATTTTTCAACCCAGCGTCCTTCCTGGAGTTTGTGGGGAGACAGATTGCAAAGAGAATTGTGAGCTCTGGCCCACTGCAGAAGCCAGGAGGTTCAAAAGTGGTTGGAACAACCTCAATCCTTAAATTCTCCTAATAACAGGGTCCTGTTTCTCAACCAGGCCTCTCAAGCTTAAACAACAAGCTGAAATACAAAAGGCCCTGCTCTGTTTTAGCCTCGTCTCCCTTGCCACACAAACCCAGATGCCAACACTAAAAAACTGGGTTTCTCTAAGCACTGGGGGGAAGGGAAGGGAAGGGGAGGGGAGGGGAGGGGAGGGGAGGGGAGAGGCATATCCAAAGCAGCAAAAACTCCCTCTGTGCCTGCTGAGAAGGGGACCCACAGGAGAGGCGAGATGAGTTGGGGAAGTCCGGGGGGGCACAGGACTGGGGGAAGACTCTCCACCCTCTACTGCTGCCACACGATTTGCCCCAGAGAACCACCCTTCCTTCTGGCAGAACAGAGGCAGGAACTTTGATCCCTCTGCCTTGTTCTTTCAAAGCCTGGAGGCCACTGGCGTCAGTCCACGGCCACCTGCAGCTCTGGCCGTCTCCCGATGTGGCTGGCCACACCAGACTGCTTGCAAAACAGGAAGCAAAGAGCCAGCCCTGCAGCCCCCAGCCAGTGCC
This sequence comes from Liasis olivaceus, assembly GCA_030867105.1. Classification (NCBI taxonomy): domain Eukaryota; kingdom Metazoa; phylum Chordata; class Lepidosauria; order Squamata; family Pythonidae; genus Liasis; species Liasis olivaceus. Next base: position 20,762,690 of record CM061356.1, read on the forward strand.
CAAAAGAACACAAATGGCAGCCAGGCGCTTGGCCCGCCACGTACCAGTTGCGATGAGGGTATCCATACATTGATGGCAGGCTGGGCAGGGCCTGGTATGTCGTTCGGCCCCGGGCGTAGGTCTGCAGGAAGAGCTGCTTGTAGGGGCCAAATGTGACGACTCCCACCTGGTCATGGAGGAGCTGTGGAGAAGAGGCAGCAACATCACCGGCGCAGGTTAAGGCTGCCTCTCCAAGAGTCCTCCCCAGCCTCCCAGTTGCCCAGCCTCGAGAGCAGCGTTTCTCCAACTCGGCAACTTCCTCCAACTCGGCAACTTGCTGGCTAGGGAATTCTGGGAACTGAAGTCCACATGTGGCCAAGCTGGAGAAACACTGCTCTAGAGGAAACCTCGTGACTGGCTGTGCATCTACGGAGGGGCAGGTTGGAACTGGGCTGTTCCTTGAGAAGAGCCCAAAAGGAGATCAACCGGGTTCGACAATGGCCCCGTTCCCGCCTCACAGTTTTTGCGATGAAGACAACACCTGTTACCCACCTGTAAATATTTGTATGCTGTACAAGCCCAGAAGGGATAAACGCACTCGAAAACTTACCCTCATGGCTGTCTCAAAAGAGCCAGCCAGGATGTGATCCACTGGCAGTTGGGAATTGTTACACCAGACCTAAATGGGAAAGAGAGACGCCTCGCTAGAAGCACGCCGCTCCACAAAACAGGCACTTGACCTAGCCTTAAGATACAGGATTCAGGCTCAGCAGAGAAAGTTAAAAGTCTGCCCCACCTCTTCCACTCACGTGCTGAAGAAACATTTAAATCTCCTAAACAAACTGGCAGCTGCCTAAACCATCTGGAGGAACACAGAGGGGTTTGAGAAGCAGAGGAAGCCTTCAAGCCTCTGCCCGAAACAGGACTTCCTCCCGCAATGCCCAGTTCCCCCCAGCTCCTTCTGGATTTTCTCTGCAGCATCTGCTGTCATCGTAGCCCATTCCCTGTATTTGGGCCAGCAGTGCTCCCACCTGCGCAGGGCTGGTGCCTTTGGTGGGTGGTACGAAGAATCCGTCTTCTGCTTCTCCCGTGGGACCAGCAGGGATATCCTAGCAGAACGGAGAAAAGGCAGTAAGGAAACAGAGCCAGAATGAGGTGACACGGGTTGCTCCTACCCCACCAATACAGGGAGTCCTCGGATTAAGAACGCCCAGTTTAAGGATGACCCATAGGTAAGAAAGGAGCCTATTGTAGCAAAATTCAAGTTCAATACACAGTGATTCGAGTTAAATACACCATGGTTCGAGTTAATTACATAATACTACTTACGCAGTATTATACAATGATACTGTTCTGACTTACATACAAGTTCGACTTAAGGACAGACCTTGGGAACGGACCTCATTCTTAAACTGGGGGCTACCTGTACTCACACTTCCATCACCAAGCAAGCCCCCCCCCCCAAATGTTAGGACATTTTCATGAAGCTTCCTGCCATGTCCTCAAGCCCCCTTTCCTGGTCCTTTCATGTCCTGGCCCTGGGGAAGATGGGAATTGTAGTCTGGACATGTCTGAAAAGCAGCAGGGAGGAAAGCCTGATTAGACAGGATGTTTTCAAAGTAACCCACGTGCGGCCACGGGAAAGCGCGGCTGATAAGTCGCAGTAATACACACTGAGTTAATTTACCAGTTCTGGAGGAAGGTCCAGGTCTTCTTCAATCTCCCATCCACCTCCTTCCTCTTGTCCTTTCGCCAAGCCGTCCTCCCCGAAGCCTTCTCCGGCATCGACGAAGCCATCTGAAAGGAAGGGGAAAGGAGCCTTTGCGAGCGCGGCAAAGGCAGGCACGCAGACATGCACACGCACGCCCCACCAGGCAGCAGAAAAACAGGAAGCCAGTCTCTTGCACCATCAGGGAAAAACCACTCAAAATTTATTTCATGATCTTACTAAGCTGCTGTCCAGCCTCTCCTCCAGGAGCTCACTCAGGAGGGTTTACATTGTTGAAAAAACGGGAAAAAAAATTCTATTCCTGACAACAACCACCCATTGAGGTGGGTTGGACTTAGAGGGAGCAACTGGTCCAAATTCACCAGTGAGCTTCCATGGCTAAGTGGGGACATGAACCTAGGTCTCCCCTTAACCGTTATACCCCACAGGTTACAATACTGATATCATTATTAGGCACATGCTCATAAGTGGCCAGCTTCTGAGCATCCCCAAGTTCTCATTCACAGGTGAATTTTAATCTTAACGATCCCCCCCCCGCCCCTGCAAATAAACAAGAGTAGAGAGAAATATGTTCTTAAGGGAATGATGGACCAGGCTATATCTCTGCAGTTAAAACAAGCAGATTTTCAGGCTACACTAAAGGCTGGTGGACAAATCTGGACTGTTTCTCCTTTGGAAAATATGGAAGCAGCTGCTTGAAAAGAACTAGATAGTCAAAACATTCCAGTGGAAACACAGAGGAAAGGCAGAGCCATTAACAAACCATGAAAGACGGAGACATTAATGTACAAGTACATTAACTGGTACAGGAAGAAATGCCTTCTGCACATGCCCAGGTGCCCAGTTCGTGTCTGGGTGCAGCATGAATCACGGCCAGACTTTTGGTTCCAGGTAACGCACCCTTCCTGAGATTTGACCATCGCGCTCACCTTCATCCAGCTGCAGTTCAGCATCTTCTCCCCAGCCTTCGGTGCCCACAGTGTCGATATCAATGTCAGCCGCCAAGGCGCCTCCTTTGCCTGCAGGGAGGGACGAGCTCACTCATCTGGGCAGTCAAAAGATGCTGCACCCCACCCAAAAGCATCCTGTGCCCTGCAAGAATTGGGACAAGGGCCTGGACCTCCTGACCTTTGCTGGCGATGGTGCCCTCGAAGAAGCCCTTGGAGACAGTGAGCAGAGGCCAGTTCGTGTCCAAGGGCATGATGGGTGCAGGTGGCTGGAGCAAGTGGGCTTTGGGGTCAATCTCTGGGATCTGAAGGATGAAGGAACACGAGAACTTTCAGAAATCCTGGTGGACACCCGTGTCCAGCTATGTGGATGTGTCCCTCCCCCGCCCCCTCCCTGGGCCTCCTAAAGGAGCTAATAGGGAGTGTGGCCCAAGAGCCAGGCGGCAATTTCAGCTCAGGCCCGAGAGACAAGCCCTGGACCAGTCAGTCTGTTGCAGGAAAAGAGCAGCCTCCTTTTTTGCTGTTGGTTCGCTTGAATGCCCGTGGGCAGCAAGACAGGTTACCCAACAAATACCCATGGTAACTGGGGTACAGGAGCCACTCTCATCTCCAGCAGACTAGCTTGTGGGCCATTTTACCAAAGCCCCCTGTGTGCACTTGACCCCTTTCCGTTCTCTTAGCGCAGGTGAGGCTCAGCACAGGAGTGCCGACAGAGAACACCTTACACCTCTAGGGAATCTCTGTCCCCAGATACAGTTGAACTGCAACTCCCTGGAGCCCCAGCCAGTGTGGGCAACGGTGAGGGATGCTGGGAGCCAGTGTTCAGCAACAGTTGTTTGAGAAGGTCCTTTCCATGGAGCTGAAGATATCCCCGGACAGTTTTTTCCCAGGAGAAAGCAACAGCAGCAGTGGCAATTTGCCTGGGGTCTTATGGGGTAGGGCATACCAAAACAAGGACCAGCCCCTTCCTGCCTTCCCAACCCTCCGGCCCCATGCTCACCACCTCCTTCTCTGGGTCAAAGTTCTCCTTCAGGTTCTCCGCTTCCTCCTCCAGGCCATGAGTAGCAGCGGTGAGATAGGCCAGGGACTCTGCAGGACAAGCAAGAGAGAGGAATGGAGGGCGCGTGGGTACCCGGGAGCAGCGGGGGGACTTTGGTGGGGAACCCGATCTGAATTGCTGGCTGACTTACTCTGCCCACAGTTCTTCAGGATCCTCACCCTTTCGGCAATATCACCAAGATACAGGGCATTCTGGTAGTGGCCACTCATATCCTTCCGGATTTCCGCTGCAAGAAAAAAGAGGTCTCCTGACTCTTGGCCTGCCCCCCAGAGCACTAGTTGGCTCCTTGGGGCAAGGCTGCCTGTTCCCCCCCTCCTACTCCGGTCCAAGCCCTCGCCCTCTCCCCAGCCATCCACTGGGGCTGGGCAAGGCTGGCGCTTGGGGATGTGAACCAGGTCTCTGTTTTTCAGAGAAAGTGCACTGTTATGGTCTTTATCATTTCCGCACCTCACAAAGGTAGCATAAAACACCCAGATCTACAATCTAGTGCAGTGTTTCTCAACCTCGGCCACTTTAAGATGGGTGGACTTCAACTCCCAGAATTCCCCAGCCAGCCATCTTAAAGTGGCCGAGGTTGAGAAACACTGATCTAGCGTGATTCGGTGTGCACTGTGTTGGAATAAAGTGCCCGTTACTGCTATTTCACGTTTTTTTTCTCCTTCAGCAATGTTTGAAACAATATTTTTTTTTTTGTCTAAAACTACCTGGGTCTTGACTGGTTGTACAAGACAGGAAAAAACCCACAAAAATCCCTAAGCAGGGTTCAGGCTAACCAAGGGTTGACTCAGCAGGTGAAGTATGACAGGTGACCCCAACCTCTCTGTTAGGCACGTATCACCTTTCTGGCTGGCCTGGAATCTCCTACAGCTGTAAGAACCCTGAGAAACAGCCGCATGGTTGCCAGCATTGCCCACTCCTGCCATACAGTATACCCTCCACGCTACTAACACCCCCCCGAATTTCCAGCCCGCGAGGCCAGTGGGACGGGCATCCGCCTCAGGAGGCTGCACTGCAACGCATCTCAGGATTAACGGCCTTGTGGCTCTGCGCTGAAACTAACCGATCCTCATCATCTTGCGCAGCTTTTCCAGGTTGCCTGTGATCAAGTACAGGAAGGAGAGCTTGTCAAAGTTCTTGGTGCGCTGGTAGCACATCTCCACGATCTGGTGGTTCCCCTGCAACAGAGCCACTTCTCCCAGTTTCTCCCAGCAGTTCTTGTCATCCAGGGCTTTGGCTGCCTCCAGAGCAATCTAAGAGGACACAGAAGAAGTCTTGGAAGGAAAAGCAAAGAGTGCTCTTGCCCTCCTTTCTTTCCTAAAATCGTGACCCCGAAGGATTTTAAAAAAAAAAAAGTGAACTGGGGATGTATCTGGGGGAAGGAGCCAGTGGACTTAAGGAAGAGTAGGACGAGCGAAAAAAAGCCAGTAGTGGAAGGACCTGAATGGATGATTTCCTAATGCTATCAGTGTTGCTCTTCTCACAAAGTAGAAATGAAAAGCTGAGCATTGTATCCAAACCTGGGATCCTGGTTTGCTGCTCCCACAGAAACCAGAATTATAGATCAGGGCTTGTTAGCAGCTTACAGATCCTGGCCTTTTGAGGAACACCAAATTAGGATTCCAAGTTCAAACGCAAAGCAGAGCTCTTGAATTCCAGCTGGATAATTTGCTTGCGCAAGCCCCAAACTGGAACGCTGCCCGCTCTCCATAGGCCAGAATCTTTATGGCATGGGAACAGAGAACCTGCGAACCCTCTGCCTTTTACAACCGTCCTCAATTCGTCCTTGGAGATGACTGGAGGACAACCGCGTAGAACCTCACCTCAATGTTGCCACATTCCAGGGCCAGGGTGAACCGAGTCTTCTCATCCTTCACGAAATGCAGGGCCACTTCAGGGTAGCCCTTCTTCTGGAGGTAGGCGATGATGGACTGGCCCACAAGCTTGGCATTACGCACCATATGGAGGACCTTCCGAGAGTGAAAAAGTAAGGCTCTCTTCAGTAAGGAGTCATTCTGGATTTCATTCACTAAACTGGGATCACGGGTGGGTTATTTGCAGATCCACCAAGAGTTTGTCCCTTCAGATAGTTTAATACAGCGAGCAAAAAAAAAAATCCCACCTGCCTTTTCCTTCCAAATTACGTTACGGTGATTAAAAGAAGTTTGATCAAGAACCCAGGAGTGGATTTTGTGTGACAGGAGAGGGAAATCAGTTCTAGTCCTAAAATAAATTCCTGGTTTGGCCATGTAGTAGAGGGACTTAAAATCCTTAATTCTAATGATATAATTATCACCCCTGAAGTCATTCTTTAACATATCCATTTATGTTGTTTGTTAGACTTATATTCTGACTTTTCTCCAGGAGCCCAGGGCAGCTTATCTGGGTTCTCCCTTTCTCCTTCGCACAACAATCCTGTGAGTCACCAAAACAGTCCAATGGAAAGACTACGGGGTAGAAAGGAAAAAGGCAAATTCTACAGGACCAGCATCCTCACACCAACCCACCTCATCATACTTCCGATTGATCAGCGCCAGCTTGAATTTGAACTCAGTCGGATCAATGGTCAGGACACGGGGCCGGCACTCCCGGTCCAGGCAGTAGACATTGTTCCCCTTCACTCGTGTCACGTAGATGGGCAAATCCAGCGTGCGGATGATCCCATGATCTCTAGAAGGAGGAAGTGAAGAAATCAGTTGGCGTGAAGAGAGAGGAAGGATTACCTCTCCCGTAGGGAAATGAGCCACACTTCCTGCAAATGGCAGGACACAAAGGATCCTTGAGCGCCGTTCTGCACAGAACCCATTATCCCATTTCTTAGCAAACGTGTTAGACACCAAGTAAGCTGAGATTGCAAATAACTTTAACCTTTTGGCTTATACCATTGTTCCAGCATGCCACAGAGTGGGCAACTTCCTTGTGTCTGGAGGCTGAACTTGGCCCCAAGAGTTTGGCACAGATATCCTAAAGTCACTAGACTGGACAGAGGCAAAATATCTACCTTTGGGGTAAATCTGAAGGGGCAAAATGAAAAAGTTCTTTGTTTTTTTTTAAAGCAGTGAAAGCGAGGCCTTAAATCTTGGGAAGATGCAATAAACTCCCTGTTCCCAAACCTGGATAACACTGGGCTGGAAATTGGGCTGCATACCTATACGGGCTACAAATTTTCTATCCCAGTCTTAGAACAGTATCCCCCAACACCCATAATCCCCAGCCAGTGGAGCTACTTGGAAGGAACCAAGTTGGAAGATGCTGCTTCGGGGGACCACAGAGAGGAAGGTAGCCTGGGGCCCACACACTCTTTAGGCAGGGCACTTACCCAGTGGTGACAGCATATTTGATGTGGTTGCTCGTGGTGTAAATGAAGACGCCGCTCTCGTCCCAAGCCCCGCTCTTGACCCGGATGTTCTCATGGATGTTGCACAGCGACTCTAGCTTTCTGTTGCAGATCATGATTGCTGGGGGAGAAAACCCACATGGAGAGATCATTCCCAAGAGCAAGCAACCCACTGAAGCCAAGCATTTGACGGGGTGGTCGTGCCCAAAGCAGTCTTCCCCATCTGCTGCTCCCCCAGAGCTTTCGGCCAGGTTGGCCAAGGGTTCTTCAGGCCCGGCAATCTGAAGGGGGAAGGCAGATTTCTAGCCACTTACAGGCCAGAGAATAATAACTGGGTTGGATCCAACTAAAGCGGGTTCACCCTAAGAATAATATCATTTTCATTTGTTATTTTTAAGAAGTCAGGTGGGAGATCAGTAAGGCAAAAACAAAGAAGCGTCCCCCAGTGGAGGGGACAGGTACCAGCTGCAACGGGCAATAATGGTTCCTTGACTTGCTCGGATGGGGTTCACCTGCCAAAATCCCTTCACCTTTATGCTGAGGAGCCAGGGGAATCATAGACAAAGCCATTAAAAACGAAGCTCCTCATAACTGTTTTGACAAACCCAAATCCAAAATGGTCACTGAACCAGCAACAAATTCATTTGGAACGAGAGCGTTAAACTGATCCCAGCACTTGTGCTACGGCCTTCTGAGTGCGCCTGCCAGGCCGCAAAGTGTAGCTGGATCGAGCCTGGTTGCCAAAAGGCACGCAAGGCCTCCTCTTACCGTGCTTTGCCAGGAGAGCCACATGGGACATGTCTGCTGACCAGATGACATATTTCACCTTGGAGATCTTAACCGAAGCCAGGGTCCTGCAAGGTCAGAAGACACTCTTAGTACAGCAGCGTATCCTTCTCTGCTTACCAGGAGAAGCAAGAGCATCTGTTTCCTTCCTACTGTGAAGTAAATCTTGGGTCTCGGGCAGCTGAACTCTTCTTCTGCCCACTACAAACCTTTTCCATCTCTCTCTACAGACCAAACACAACTCCCTGCGTACTGATCGTCCCCGTGGCCAGGCCTGACGCTCAAAGGCACACACTGCTGGTATTTTAAGGACACTGAGCCAGCTCTGGCCAGATGGCAGGCCTCCCTGCTTCCCCATCGAAGCAGGCAAGGAATCCTGCTTGCCCTGACAAGGTTTAGCAGCAAGCTCTTTGGGCTTTAGGATGCACTGCTAACTAACCTACCCCCTTAAACTGTCAAAACTGGTGGACTATCAGGAGCTCAGGCAACTGACGTCACTGCCTTTCCCCTTCAGAGGTCAGATTATATCCTGCTCGAAGGCTTACCGTTTCTGCTGAACGTCAAAGAGGGTGATGGAATCTGCATCCCTCAGCAACAGATTCCCTGTGCCAGCGTAGAAAATCTCATCACAGTTGGGGACTTGAACCTTCTTAGTGATTTCATTCTTCAAGTTCTTAATCAGGATCTGCCAGGTTTGAGCAGATTAAGAACGTGAACACGATCACACAGCACAAACAGAAGGCAAGAAAAGTAGGAGAAACTCTTTTGCACGCACAAGGCTCCACAGAGCACGCAACGCACTGACCGTAAACTCAAGGAAGCAAAACACAACAGCCACATTCATGGAACCTTCAGTGACCCACAAGGAGCCGTATGGTTTACGCTGTCCCAGGACGTGCTGAGACAACGGCTGGGCTCCCACAATACCTGGGCCAAACCATGAGTCTCAAATGCAGAAGTATCAAGATCTGATCCAGAGTTGTTTCTCGGCATCTTTTTCTTTACACCTGGATTCGAACCATCCCACCCGAAAGGCTCTGGAGGGACACCTTACCAGCAAGCAATAAAACCATGGTTGTGGGAAAAGGACACGATGGCTGAGAGACACGGGAAAAATGTCTTTGAAATGTCAAGACTTTCGCCCCTGGAATTCCCCAACCAGCTTGACCTCGCTAAGGACCCTGTGAGTTGAAATCCTCGCTTCTGGAAGAGGCCCAGAGCAGAAAACTCTGTCCTAGTCCGAGGCTCACTTCTGCTATGAATTGCTGAGATGGCCTTCAGCAAGGCATTCACCAGACACACTGTCTGCCGGAAGATCATAACTTTAGCCTATTTTGCAGAGCTAAAAAGTACACAAACACTTAACTATCAAGAAGTGCTACACCCTTCCCAATTCATTTGTGAAATGAAAGCCTAATTAAGGCCCATGAAAACTAAAACGTGTAAAGCGCAGAGCAGCACACAGAGAAGTCAAGCTACCAGGAAGCACTTTTCCCATCCCATGTGTGTTGAAGCACACACATCTTAATGGACTCTCTTATGCCTCCTTAATTCTTATTTTCAGAATTGATCGTCCCCTCCTTTCCCCAAGGAGCTCAAAGCAGCATACTTGGCTCTGTGCCCCCTCCCGTTGCCCTAAAAGGCGGCTCGGCTGCTGCTCTCCCAGCAAAACTACCACATCCTGGTCCAGTTGTCCCCAGATGTTGCAGACTACAATCCCCCTCATCCAGGAACCACTGGTAATGCTAGCTGGAAGTGATGGATTTGGAAGAGGCTGATTCCCCCCACTGCACCCGTGTGAGTGGTCCCATCTGAGATGTTCGCCTCTTTTCCTCAGGGTTCCCTCAAGGGGCTTGTTCATTGAAGGCAAGACGGAGAGGCGTGGGAACCCTAACTGATCTGTGCTTTGGGAGCACACCGACTCAGCCAGTTTTGCACTAAACTTGCATCTTTGCCTCCACCCTTTAGATCTCACCAAGTGTGCCAGCAGAACAGTGAGCGCATCGCTCTGGACTTCAGCCCGCCTTCACTTCGGTTTTCCTCCTTTCTAAAGCTGAGCTTTTCCCTCTGAGGCTGTCAAGCAAGTCCCAACGTCATGTGGGAGAAGCTGACGCTTGTATGGAGGATGGAGCCAGCGCTCTGCCCGTGAGGAAGGCTGCCACCCCCGGGGTCTCGGGCCTTACCGAGTGCATCCGATCCAAGACTGCAAAGCGGTTCCGAGCGACCCACACGGCTGTCAGCCCAGAGGAACGTTTCCCTTCCGGAGCTGGAAGGCAAGCCAGAAGCAAGCGGTAAGGCGGGGTTGGCCCCAGCTTAGCTGCGGCCTCCACCCTCACTCAATGCCATCTAATTTCAGGCTGCAAATAAAATCCAGCCCCCCCCCCGCCCACGCATGCCTCTCTCCCCCGCCTTGGATCCTTAAAATGGCAACCACAGAGACGAAGCCTGGAGGGGAAGCGCCATTATGGTCTGGCGCAGGACAGAACAGCCATCCTGAATGACAAGCTGTTCTATCAGGCTAACGAGTGATGGCTTTGCAGCCAAGCCAAGGGAGCCCTCCGGGTCCCTAGGGCCAAAGAGAGCTTTCCTCCACCCCTGCAACCTGCATTTCAACACCTGGGGCCTTCCTCTGAAGCACAGAGGAAAACCTGCACTGAGAGCAGCTCTGTCAGCAACCCAAGCCCCTTCTGAACCCTCCAGCAGGAAGAAAGCAGCGACCGGCCCTTCAGTGTGCACATGCAGGATGGAGGCAGAACTCAGGGTAAGCCAGCCCTTAGGATGGCTCTCTTCAAAATATAGCAGCTGAACAGAGAGATTTTCACCAACAACGGCTTTAAAAGGAAGCTGGTGGTTGATTTCCCTTTCCTTAAAAAAATGCTTTTTAAAAGCACGCACCTAATTCTTCTTCAAAAACTTCCAAGAGGCCAAGTACAATTGAGTCTTTAAGCACTTAACAACTGATTTAATATTTATTTAGAAACTTACAGGGCTGCCTATCTTATACAAGATAAGCCTAGGTGGCATCAATAATATAAAATAGAACAAATAAACAAAGCGAAGCACAACGCCGCAACATCGCAAGGGCTCCTGCGTGTTCTTACATTTGTTGGGCCTGTTTCTATCCTAGCCCAAAACCCGAGTGAAGAGCTTCTAATAACGACCTTGTAGCTTTTTTTCCTTTGTGACTTATTTAGCGGACAAGGGAACGCTGTGGACATAATCTACCTGAATTTCAGCAAGGCTTTTGAGTAGGTTCCACACGACATTCTCATTGACAAATGGGGTTTGGATGGCACTGCTGTGAGGTGGGCCAACAACCGGCTGGATAACTGCACTCAGAGAGTTGGTGCTCATGGCTCTTCATCAGTGTTTTTCAAACTTGGCCACTAAGATGTGAGGACTTCGACTCCTACAATTCCCTAGCCAGCATAGACTTCTGGGAGTTGAAGTCCCCACACCTTAAAGTGGCCAAGTTTGAAAAACACTGTTCTACATTGAGCATCCAACATTTTTATTAATGATCTGGATGATGCGATTGATGGGCTGCTTATGAACATACTTGGGAATCATAGAAAACTGGCAAAACCGGCCAACAGCCAGGACGAGAGAACAAAATTGCATAAAATTAGAATCTGGATAGGTTGGAAGCCTGGGCTGAGAAGAACAAGATGTCCTTCAACAGAAAAAAAATGTAGGTTACTACATTTAGGGAGGAAAAATATGAGGCACCTGGACAACATGGGGGAATTTATGGCTTGAATGAGAAGTTGCTAGGTGTGGCCACTGACAACAAGGTGAACATGAACCAGCAGCAGGAGACAGCTGTTGAAAGGGCTAATGCAGGTCAGGGCTGCATTAGAAGAACTTTATTCCCCTCTACTCTGCACTGCTAAGACACATGGAGTATTGTGTACAGTTCTGGGCAACGCCTTTCCAGAAGGACATTGACGGGTTAAATATCAAGGGAGCGAACTTATTAATTTCATTTAATTTACTTTCATTTGAATTAAGTTTCTGCTCTTGTACCACCTCCACATGGCATTTCAAAGGGTTAAAAAAAGCAACTGTGAATAATCTGAGTCTTTTCAGCTGCCAGTCACTTCCCTGGCTGAGACTTTGTGCTGCTTCAAACTGCAAGAGAGAGACTGTAAGAGAAGACCTCTGCTATTTTTCATAACCGGAGCAACGGAATTGATTTGCTCAGCCTCAGACTGAAGGGGGAAGGAGCTGGCATCTGCCCTGTTTGAATCTGGCCAAGCATTCATTTCATGCATGCCACAATCACCACAGGATAGGAATGAGGTTCAAAAGCACTCTCAAACCCTGTGCCAGAACCTGCAGTCTGCTGTGAGCAAGGCCAGCGTGCAAAAAGAAAAAAGAAGAAGAAGAGGTTCTGTGCCTTCACACAGAGAGCGGGTGGGCGGGAGAAGCACCACAGTGCCCCTCCTTGATGGCCAAGGACAGCTAGCAGCAGGACTGAATTTTCTAAACCCGTGAAGGGGGGCGATCACGGCTGGCCTGGCTTGCAGCAGCCCCTTGCAGCGGCGTTTACTGCTGTGACGTCAGAGGCAGGGGGGACCCAGGTGGAATTTGAACTCCCTGGTGAAATGGCGTGCTGATTAGGCAGAAGTTCCAGCAACTCATTTTGATTTGCAGACAGCGCAAGTTTGATCAGGAATCTGCCAAGAGGGAGAAAATGAACACTGGGCACTTTTACAGCCGCCTCGAAAGCATCCAGGCCTGCCTGGGATAGATTTGCTGCTCTGCTAAGAAATCCATCAAGGGAAGCAAGCCAGCAGAACAGCCTGCTGGGTGAAGAGACAGGATGGAGAGCTTCTAATAACTGATTTATAAAATATATATTTCCGACTGTAAAAACAAGAGACAGGCATGAATTTTTCAAGTCAAAGGGCCTGCCAATCTCATTTGGGCTCCCCAGGATTGGGGGAGAGGAAAACCTTTGGCGAGGGAGCAGAGGAGGAAAAAAACCACGTATCGCATACAAGGCTTACCATCTGGGTTCTGGGAGTCGGCATCCTTGGGAATGGTGTACAGGTCGTAGGTGCTGTTCTCCAGATTACTAGCTCTCTGTGGAGAGAAAACAGCAGCAATGTATGACTCTCGGTTAGGCTTTCAATCGATGAGGGATGGACAGACCAGGCATTTCTATGGTAGGTTTGCAGTCTTCTCTATTTCCGTAATGATTTATTATCTGTGTCGTACAGGAATGTTCACCTACTTGGATTTGAGAATAAAAGTTACATTACATAACTTTTGAAAACGGTGGGTGTATCTTATACCTTTAAAAAGCCTGACCCTGTTATAAATTCATCCAATAAATGGATAAACAGCCCCCCTCAACAAGGATTAGAAAGCAAAACAACCCTATCCGTCCTCCTCACTGCAGACTATTTCCAGGAAAGGTAAACCTCAGCTCCCAGCAGGATCCTGAGCAAATTTGTTCCCAGGAGAGAGATTTCTTTCAAAACCCTACTCTGGGACAGATTTTTTCCCTCTCAACTGCAGTCCACCTGAAGGCAAGGATGTGGATCCAGCCACGTATCTGGAGGCTGAAGCATCCTGGATGGAATCGTGATCCATTCAGGGCCTGATGCAACGCATATGCTTGCATCTGGAACACCGTACACATAGTCTTCTCTAGTCTGGTGTCCTCTGAATGTGATGGACTACAACTCCCAGAATTCCAGGCTAAGCCTCTGCAAGCATCAGGAATGACATTCGGCTGGGAAAAATGCCTTGGGGTGGAGGTGGAGAAAAAACTGGAACAGCCTGGTTGCCTTGCTGCAACTTTATAAGGATGGGGAGGGAACAGTGAATGGAAAGAAGGAAGAGAGAAGCATACTGCGAATTCAGAACAAGGGCAGAACAAAAGAGCCCCTGATCTCCATCTTCTTACACAGAGAAATTTTTCACACCTGTCTACAACCAACGGTATCCCCTCCCAACCCTCCATGAAAGAATATGACTTTTCCATCACTGTTGCTCCTGGCTGAGACAGCCGTGGAAGTCAGCAGCAGCTGCTCTGCCTCCCTCTTCCCTCCTCTGCCTTTTGACAACCCCTCCGCCTAGTCCAACTGGGCTTCCGCCTACCGTGCAGAGGAGCACTGCGTTCTCGGCAGGGTTGTAGGACATGTTGAAGACAGGAAACTTGGAGCCACTGCAGAAGACAGAAGAGGAAGGTCAGGAGTGGAGCCCGCTCTGGCTGAGAGCCTTGGCAAGTCAGAAAAAGGGCCCAAGTCCCAAAGACCCTGGGGCCAGGCAGCCCTGCCTGAAGCACTTGGCACTGCACCAGGGTCAGCTCAGCACGGCATGACTGGTGGGGGAAATGCCCCCTCCCCACCAGCAACAATCCTTCAAGAACCTGTGCTCTCACCCCCCAGTTTATTGGCTGCTCCCGGTGACCACTTCCCAAGCAGAGGGCTGAGAAGGGGTGGAGCACAACTGCCCCAGACACGGCATCTTCCCTTGGCCAAGGAAGAGGACTGGGGGCAAGCAGCCAGCCTGGAGGCCCAGCTGGGTTCCCATCTGTCTACTCAGAGCCGCTTAAGCGTCTGCTATTCCTCCAGTCTGATCCACCCTGATTTCCTTTCAGCTGCCACCTTCTCAGGATTTCTACATCAATCCAGAGATGAAAAGGTTCAGGGAAAAAACTGGGGAATACAGCCCTGCCTCCCCCCTGCCCAGAGGACAGGGGTTTTCCCCTAAAGGAGAAAGCAGAAATTCTGGGCTTTTTGCTTTTGGGAGGAATAGCACGCCTTCTCCAGACAACACCTCACAGATACAAACTGCATACTGTGAAGATTTATGTAAGTCTCACAGCTAATTAAGCCTTAGGCAACAGTAATTTGGTGGTATGTTGTAGAATTCAATGTTTTCAGCAGTACAACAAAGTTTAGTCTGGTGCTCAAACAACTGCTAGTCCCCTCCTGTGACTGCATGAGACTGTTTCTGTCTCAGTAACATGTTTTGTTTTGCTTACAACAAAATGTGTGGCTTATATTTTCAGTATCAACTTTCAACCATGGTTCTGCTTAGTTTTTTTCCCCCAGATCAGCCAATAACGGGTATGTGCTGCCACCTGAGTTGATCAAATAAATTTAAATTTAATAAGCGCTGCGTTTATTGAAATGTTTCCAACACTCCCTCCCTCCCCCCCTTTTAAAAGTAGTTTTTCCTATGGCTTCATGGAGAATGTTTTTTCAAAACCCCATTATGCCCTGTTTTAGAACTTACTGTATAGGAAGATTTGGTCCCTCCCCCCACCCCCTAAAATAATTAGTTGCAAATAGCAAGGGTGTTAGTGACAAAAATTCTGCTGAAAACCGACAGAAAAAGAAGTACGAACACTGAAAATACAGATGCCTCTGAAGATACAGTAAATTATTGTTTGCCTGGAGATGCTTGCCTGGCGAATTTAACCCTTTGGTGATGTCTTCGCAGGGCTGTGCTTCTGTTTCCGTCTCTGTTCCCTTCCCTCTTCCCTTCCCTTTATCTTCATCCAGTTAGGGTTAGGGTTATAGGCAGATGTGGAGCAATTCATTTTATAAATGAAATAGCTTACTTTAAGTCAATTTTATCTAGCAGTCATACATAATATTACACAGCACTTTTGTCTGCGTTTATGTCAGGCCTAGCCCAAGGAACTCCAAGAGACCATGCAAATTCAGTCCAGCTATGTTTATTAGCTACAACCTCTAGCAAGAATCTTCCCAGACTGAAACCCCAGCTCCCAAGTAATGCCAGACACAACATTGTGAATTCCTCAGGGAGGTGCCAGTCTCATCCTCTTATATTTCCCACGCTCCTCAGGAGATGAAAGAAAATGTTTTTCTCCCTATGCCTGGCCTTCATAATTCCATTCCATCACAGTTTATAATTTTTTTGTCTGTCTGTTATTTCTTTTGGAAGAAACTGTCTTAAATCCAGGGTCATCTTTTATGCTGGTCTTTGACCGTAATAAAGATTTGATTTGATTTGAGGGTCATCTTCATTCTGAGTCAAAGCAATCTATTACTATTTTCATGTCTTTCCCATCTCAAGATGGCAATTATTTTCTTTATTTATTAAAGCATGGTCACCCAATTCAGACCATGTGACTCTGGGAAGTGTGCAAAAAGAAAGAAAGCCATCATCAACCAATACAAAGCAACACAGCTCATTAAAAGTTACAATAGAACAATCAAGTGGCAATCAGAACTGCAGTATTCTATATCTCAGCAACTGGGAACTCTACTCATCTTGACCCCAAGGCCCAATTATGGTCACAGGCAGTCATGAGGAGTGTAAAAGAAAGGATGTAGAAGTTCCACGCAACCTTGGGACTAGAGAATGCCCCTCCTCTGTACTAAATGGGGGCAGAAGGCCCGGAAGGAAGGAAGGAAGGAAGGAAGGAAGGAAGGAAGGAAGGAAGGAAGGAAGGAAGGACGGACACTCCCTCACCTTCTCAACTGCATCACTGCCACATCTTTGGAGCTGTTGAAGTCCAGCTGGCGAAGAAAGCGGTCCTTTACATAATAGAGCATGTTGCCATGCACAGCATAAGCGGGCCTCTCACGTTCCAGCTTGAAGACTATCATGCCTCCATCATGGCCTGGAAAACAAAGGAGCAGAGAAGTTCTAGAAGGGCAGTTCTACCAGGTTTACGCCATGAACACAAGAAGCTTCATTAAACCAGGTTTAATGAATGATTCTGGCAAAAAGTTTGTGGGCTCTTTGACCTGAACTGGGAGATTCTAGCAAACTTGGAATAGAACTGCGGCGATCGCAAAGAAGAACAAGCTCTGAAAATCCTCAGGGAATATTGAAACTGGAGCAGCAGCTATGAACCAAATCACTGACTCTCATTCATTTACATCAGACTTGTTATCTTCGGTAACGTACTGTTTTCCTATTTACACATCCAAAGCCCTGCCCAACCACAATTTAAGGAACCAAACTGAAAAGATCAGCAGGTCAACAGAGGAGCAACTGCTGGGCAAAGGGAAGCCTTCCTAGGCCACCAAACGATAGCGCGGAAAGAACAGAGAGCTCGATGGAGGGTTCCCTCAGCAGTGGCTCAGCTCTCATCCCAGTCACCCAGAGGGAAGGCACTGGGATCACCATCAGCGATGATGGAGTCCAGAGAATCAGAGTCACACCCTTGTGGATGACTGGACAAAACCATACGCACCCTTTTTATTTTATGCGATGGGTGTGATAGGGTGAGATTCTAGTAAGGTGGGGATGAGGTGGGGCAAAAAAGTTGCCAACCCCTGGATTACCCTTTCAGGGCCCTCCCCCGAAAAGCCCATTCTTCGGCCCCAGATGAGGGCCACACCCAGATCCTTTTACCTGCAGCGAAGAGGTTGAGATTCGGGTGTGCCGCCAACACCCAGAAGCGGTCATGGTCCCTGCGGAAGGTCTGAACACCCGTGCTGGGGAGGGCAGAAAGCAGAGAAAAACAAAACAAATTGCCAGTGAACTGTTTTGCTTGAAACGCAGGGATGCATAAAACCCAGGGGTGAGAAATGCAGACAAAAAAAGTCCATGGGTCATACATTAACACCTCCAGTTCCACGGGGGAATTATTACACCAGTCTTAAAAGCCAATGTAGTCTCAGGATTAAAGTGCTGAAGCTTGATTTAGGTCAGTATTTCTCAAACTTGGCAACTTTAAGATGTCTGGACTTCAATTCCCAGAATTCCCACTGGCTGGGGAATTCTGGGAATTGAAGTCCAGACATCTTAAAGTTGCCAAGTTTGAGAAATACTGACCTAGATTCAAGTCCCTGCTCAACTATGGGGCTCCTTGGGGGAATCTGAGCCAACTACCTGCAGCCCAACTGACCTCACAGCGCTATTACCATAGAGAGAAAATTAGGAAAGAACCCTCATGTGCCTCTCCATAGGTTTGCAGAGAAAAAGTGAGTGAGGTGTGCAATCAGAAAGGAAGACCAAAACCAAGTGAAAAAATGCCAGTGGTGGAAAGTAACAGTGGCTCTGCTGAGCCAGATTTTAGGAAAAATAAGCATGCAGCCCCCCATTCCAAAATTCAGTGAATTCAGACTTCTATTCCACGTGAAGTAGGTACCTGTAATGCCCCAGCATAGGACTGAAAAAGCAGCCAATATTTATAAACATCACAAGTCCCCCAATCTTCCTGTTCACCACCACCTGAGCACCACTTGGTGGTTCAGCACTTGGGGTTCCCCTTGGGGGTGGGCAGGGGGAGCAATAGGGCCAAGATCCAAATGGGTGCTTACCGTTTGGACATATCCCAGACTCGGATGCTCTTGTCCTCCGAGTTGCTGAGAATCAGCTCCTGCCGGGGGTGGAACACAGAGCAGGAGACGTTGTTGTAATGGCCGCGGCAGGTGTCCACCTCCCAGGCTTTCGACTCTAAAGGGAAAGGAAGGGCAACTGTGAGTGGGGAGCAGATGCCGAGGGCCCTCAGGGAAAAGCAAACAGGGCCACTGATGCCCCATGGCTGGGAAGCTGCAGTGAGCCGCTCTGGCAGGAGACAAATGAACCCTTGTCCTGCCTGCTGCTTCTGTGTGAGCAGTTCTAAACCCTGGATCACATACAAGAGAATGATGGTTTTTAGGCTGGAGCATCTTCCTTCCATGTTTTCAAGTCAGTAGCACAATCCAAATCACGATCTAACTGGTTCCTATAAGCCAGGGTTCCTCAACCTCAGCAACTTTAAGATGGGTGGACTTCAACTCCCAGAATTCCTCAGCCAGCAGCTGAGTCCACCCATCTTAAAAGTTGCTGAGGTTGAGGAACCCTGCTATAAGCTTTTGAGAAGCAGAAAGTGAATTCTGCAGCATTTGGTTTTTCCCACCAGCCCCAGATCAGATTTGTTCTGCGGCAGCTCAGTCCTCCTTCTTTGCGAGCCAGAATGCCAAAGTCCTCGGATTGTCTTAAGACCAAAATAAGGCGAGCAGCTCAGCTGACTGGCGATGGGCAGATGTGCCCACGGATCTCGGCTCTTAGGTTTTGTAGCTTGCAAAAATGGAGAGTTGTTTACCGTTCATCCTCCAAATCTTGACTTGCCGATCATCAGCCCCTGATACGATGAGAGGCATGGTGGGGTGGAAAGCTGCCCAGTTTACCCCACGATCATGTCCCTAAAAAAAGGAGAGTTTTAAAATAAGGGTGTGGGTTGGGGAGCACGCTGGAAAGTGAGATGTGAAAGCAGTTTACTACAACCGCTGCCACCTTCCTGTTATCACTAGGATCTGACCAGCTTTCTTCAACCTGGAGCTCTCCACATTTGGGGGCTGCAGGTGGCCTATTACTGCCCGTCACTGCTTCCTGCTTCAAAGGAATCCACCCTTTCTCTCTTGTTTCCTCTTATATCCAGAGGCAATTGCCACAGCAATTCTTCAAGGCCACCTCAAATCTCTCTTTCAAAGCCCAGCATTTCCCTGATGCCTGCTGGGAGTTTTGGACTTCTGCTTCCAACAGACCCAGGGTGCATGGCCAATGACAGGGGAACATGGGAGAGGGAGTCTAAGACATTTAGCTTATTTTCACTCCACAAAAGGCTACATGTGGGGATGCTCTTCTACAAAATGGGCCCGCAACAAGAGCTGGGTTCCTGATAGGCCTCTGCGGTCCGGCTCTAATGTCAAGTCCCTCAAAAGAGATCTGAGGCCCTTGTCAACAATTGCTTTTGATCCAAAAATTTTGTCAGGAAGGTACCCTCCTCACCACCCACATCCCAGAGTACCTCGAGGACATGCTTCACCACAGCGTCAGTGGTGCCAAAAAGATCTACTCCGGTGATTCCCCGGACCTCGGACTCCACAGCTCCAGGAGACAAATTCTTCTTTCTCAGGCCTTCAGGCAGGAGGAGGAGTGCATGGGGCAGAGGAAGCAAAGACCAGGTTAATAAATAAAGGTGACAAAACTGAAGGATGGACCTTTTCTTTCTGAGTAGAACAGACCATGAAGAAAAGACATCACGGACTGTGTAAGAAAAAAGAAGGAAAGAGTTTACTATGAACTTGATTGTGGGGTGAACGTATCACAGAGGCACTTCCAAGAAGTGATTTGCAAATCCAAGGTGATCCAGGCTCAACAGAGAACCTTAGTCAAGAGTAGAAGGAACAATACAGACAATACCTGCTCCTGGAGAAACGAAGTCATTGAAAGCTTTCAGAAAGATCCAAGGAACTGAGCAACAGATGGAAAATTTCTGGGGTTACTACACAAATCTAGAGGGAATGGGAGACACGCACAGAATGAACCAGCTTTGACATGTTGTGGGGAAGAGCGGGGAGGGAGAGGGAGAGAGGAGAGAGAGAAAGGGGCAGGTACAAGTAAGACTTGTGGAAATTAGACTGGCGTACAGCTGTTAAGGGGAGATCGATGAGCCAGGCATGCAGAAGTCCTGCCTGACAGTGGGATGGAGTTAAAAGCAATGCTAAAGTCTCAGGCTGAAGCTGAAGATTGAGAGGGTTGGGCCACACCCGCCAGGCTCCTATCATTATGCGCAGTCCTCTGTGGGAACTGTTCCCTCAAATGCTTAGTTTGCCAGGCCCTCCCTCCTCCCAGCCTTCTGCCTAGCAGCATGACATCCAGCCCCGATTTTCAGAACAGATGCTCTTGGTTAAGAACACAGCTACAGAGGTTCAGCCATTCCGTTATAAGGTCAACTGCCCTGTTACTTCTACAGTTGAAATGCCATTGCGTGTATCTTCCTGCCATTGCACTCAAGGTAAGGACCAACTTTGGAATTAGAAGAATGCAGAAGTTAGAAGAGGTGCTTTTACAAATCCTGAAAAGTCATTGTTAGTTTTAAAAGCAAACGGCTTCATAGTTATGATACAACTCTGTCATGCACAATGCAACCGGAATCCGGACCCAAACTGGCTATGTTCACCCTCTCTCTCAGCAGTAGCAAGAGCACCCAACACTGCCTTACAAATGAAGTGAGGAGCTGGCTTGCCACATGGGCCATTGCAATGTTCCAATTGGTCTGACAGCCATAAAGTTCTGGAAATATCAAGAGACTTCAGAATGTAGTGCACAGCGCTATGAATCCAGGAGCAGCCCTTCATTTCATAATGAAATAGCCTAAAAAGGGACCCAAGGACCACACATGGTTGTTGAATGGCATGTCAGGAGCCACACCCCAAAAAGGAAATGAGGCCAGGATGAAAACTTCAATTTCATTAAAAGTTAATGAAACACACTGAATATAATGACTCTCATCATATAGTTTTCAAAAATCCCCTTCCTGTTCAATGTTAAAAATTGGCAGTAACTTTTACAGGACCTGGGAGGCAGAGGAGCCTTGGGCTGTGCGCCCCCCACCCTGCCTGATGCACAAACAAGACTTAGCCAAAAAGAGATGCTTCTAACCATATTTAGCCAGGAGCTGAAATTAAAGCAAGCTTCCATCAGTCTGTTTTTCACCACAGCGTCCTGATAGAAGAGCTGCTGTGTGGATACTGTTGGATGAACCAAGTAGGGTTGCGAAGGCTGTGAAAGCATAAAATCAGCAACTCCAAAAGCATAAAAACACTGGGAACGTTTCCAGGCCTTTGAAACAATTTCGGGGGTTTGAATTCTGCTGAGAGAGCAGGCAAAACTCACCGCATGGGTGCTGGCAAAAGAAACAATGAACTCATGCCAAGCACAGACCCTTCTCCACCCCCTCCCTCCCCCAACACAGCTGGGTCATCTGCAATCGTGTGCCACAAAACCCCAGCAACCTACTTAGCCAAGAGCTGCAGTTGAGAAAGCAGTGGGCAGATCACAGACAAGCTCACTGAGGGCTAAAGCTCTTTTCCTCTAAATGGAGGGAGTTCCCGCATTGGACTGACTGAGCATCATGGTTGCTCACGTGTCCCTGGGAAGCCAGCCCAGGCCCTTCTCCAACACCCTGAACTGATCTCTCCTCTAATCGGAGTTCTGCACCTCTCAGCAAGAGCTTGCCTCATCCTAGTGTCCTCCAGATGCAACGGATTTCAAAGCCAAAAGGCCTATAGGCTCTGTTTCCACAAGGCTGCACCACAGTCCAAATCTGGGGGCAGTTGCCAATCAAAGGACCAAATGCTGATGTTGATCAAAAGTGTACTGTCCGTTTAACCAGAACTTGTATTGATGGGAAGCTCCAATTACGCTTTGTCTCGCAGAACAACAGGGATAGTCCTAAAAGGTCTACAAACTTTCTCTCACCACTCTGGTTTGCCCACCCCCGTTTTTTTGATTTTTCACTCTAGCGTGGTGTTTCTCAACCTTGGCAACTTTAAGACGTGTGGACTTCAACTTCTGGAATTCCCCAGCCAGCCTTCTGGGAATTCTGGGAGTTGAAGTCCACACGTCTTAAAGTTGCCATGGTTGAGAACCACTGCTCCAGTGTCTGAACTCATATTTCATTCCTCTCCCCCTTCTTTGTTTTAATCTGTTTACTCAGGAACTGGACAGTGGTCTTTCTACAATCAGTGAGAAATCTTCTAACGTTCAGGGGAGTCATCAACCACTTTCCACAGAGTCAAGAGATGAGACCCAGTAAAACTCCAACCTCCACCTAATTTGGGGGGCCTGCTACACCTCTGCTGTCCACTTCTCCCCTTGCTGCTTTTTCACTCCAGTTGTGTTCTGGTTTCATCAACTGCAGTTCTCAGCAGAGTCCTGTTGCTGGACAGCCCCCTTGACCTGAGCAGCTCACCAGAAATATCCCAAACGCGCACAGTCTGGTCCAGGCTGGCAGATACTACCAGGTCCTCTGAAGGATGGAACTGGGCGCACATCACATAATGGTTATGTCCAGTCAATACACTAGGAAGAAGACAAAATCCAGCGATGAGTCTTCTCAAGATTCAAGACCAACATCATGATGAATACAGAACGTAAGTTCTTTTCATTTACACATCTGTATTTAGGAAGCTTAGCTGTAATTCTATGGCCTAAACTTCCTGCAAAGGCTGAGAACAGATGGCATAGCATAGCTGGCCTTTTACGCCATTCCAGTATGGCAGAAATACAATACAAAATGCGTTAACTATTTGCGAGCAAAACACGTAGTGAAGAAATTCATGGCCAGTGAATTCACTTCTGTTATTCCTGATCATCTAATCTACTCTTCTCTAACTGTTAGCCATGCTGGCTAGATTCTGGGAAATGAAATGTGACACATCTGGAAGGTACCAGGTTGGGAAAGCAGACTGAACCCTAAGCCATGCACTTCCAGAGAGCAGAGGGAGCATCATATTCAGAGGGAAACGACATGAACGTTACACCAAGCCATTGTTCTCAATCTCAGCCCCATCTCCGCCGTCACTGGGGCTTCTCACCAGATCTTAAGATTACTTTGTATGGGATTTATATGCATATATGTATATTCAATTAATCAATCTACATGGCCGCCACTCGCAAAATGCTCTTCCCTCATCTCCCTCAGTTTATCTCTTCGGGACACATTTAGCTGTGATTTACAGAATAAACCCTATGTAGAGTCGCTCACTATACTAAGCCATAAATCACACATAACAAAACACAAGGGCTGGGATGGCGTAACACACTAAATGAAGCCAAACTTCATCATAGCTTTGTGCAGGGCGCAACCAAGCCAGTGGCTGGGCTAAGAGTCCCAATAACTTCAGGTCCAAACAGTGTTCTCTGATCTTATTCTGAACCTAACCACCACACTTACTCTTTAAAGCAGCTGCAGTGCAGAAAATGTATACCTGCAAGCTCTGAACACTGAAAAGGTGCTCCAGGAAAGCTGTGGCAGCATAGGATTTACTTAACAGATGTTTATAGCACTCAATAACACATCACACCTGGCCATAAATCTCTTCTCTCCAAATAGTCAGCCTGGTGCCTGGAGCTAGCAGTAGAAGTCTTGCATAGCATGGCTGGGCAAGCAGCTTTTGTAGCAAATACTGAAAAAGCTATATGCGTGCAGAGGAGCCGCCCAACATCTGTATTAATCCAATAGTTCTGTATAGCCATACTTTCAGCCTCACCAGGTTCTGCCCTCATGCAGGCATTCTGTTTAGCATCAGCCAATTTCTCTTAGTGACCAACAAAAGCCGGGGGGGGGGGCTCCTTGCAAGACAAATGTCTGCAAACCACATTTTTAACTCTGAAATGAGGTGGGGTTTTTTGGTTACCAAACACAGGTTCTGGACTGCCAGTTCCACACCCGGATGGTCTGATCATCAGATGCACTGAGGATCCAAGGATATTCCTAGAAACAAGAGACACGCGACAGTTTTCTTTCTGTCAGACAGGCAAACAGGACCCTCTGCAGAGCCTAACAACATCTTACGGTTTCTGAATCCCTGAACAAATGTCCCAGGTTGTTGCAAAAGTTCAGCTCAGAGAGAAAAGGACATACTGCAGCACTCAGCTGGACTCACGTGATGAAAGAAGGTAGTGCGGATGTAATCCAGGTGCCCCAGCAGCGTGAAGAGACAACGACGTAGTTTGTAATTCCAGACCTTGAGAAGAGAAACGCAGGCATCAGTAGTATGAATCCTAGGTTTCTCTCTGTTTTTTCCTCATCTGATTAATTACAGATCACACATCCAATTCCATATGGCCTGTTGAGAAATCTACCTACACTTCCACCTTATAGGTCTGTCTCAATCTTGGTAGATAGTCAAGGGAAAGACAAACATGCAGCAGCTGAATAGGTCAATTCAGAGGGTCAATCAGTCCACCATTGTATTTCCCTCCACAGATTTTTAAAGAATTCTACCCTCTCATAAACCATCCCACTACATCCCAAGGCAACAACTACCCACTCCTGCATCATGTGGCAGGAAGTTTGGAAAGCTAAATCATGCATTGTTTAAGTACTGCACACCTCCCACTGTCCCTTTCCCCCTCTTTTGGGCAGCTTTCTTGGGCACGGTTTTCTTTTTTGGCCCCACCACCATCAATATCACCTTGATTTTATAGTCATCCCCTCCAGAGACAAAGAGCGGCTGTTGCTTGTGGAAATCAATCCCTCTGACGGGTCCTAGAAAACAAATATAAAATTCTGTGAGTCACAGCGAAATCAGAGAAGGGTTAAGGCTTTTCACTTTTTCAATAAAGGAAAGAGTGCTTAACTCAATGCTGTAACAGCGATATTTCCCCTCCACTTTTGATTTTTCTTTTTTTCTTCTGACACACACTTTATCACTTCTTCCCTCTGCTGAATGAAACTCATCTGCCATAGTATCTTCTTTACCTACAATATTTTATTTCCCCAGTTCTGCCTCTTCTGCAGAATTATTATAAATTAGAACTTTGGGTTATGGTTAAGTTTTCCACTGGTTTGATCAATTCTGGTAGTCAGTAGTATACCACGTAAAAAAATAACAAAAACTAAAGCATATTTATTTATTGAGGCTTATATACTGTTCCAATCCAACAGAAGTCTGAGTGGCTTGCATTCCTTTCCTACAGTAAAGAGGTCAAATTAAAATACAAAAAAAAAAAGAGAGAATGGGAAGCAACGGTGTTCAAAAATAACAACAAAAATTACCAAAAAAGAAACACAGGTGAAAAATGCAGCATATTTGTATAGTTGTAAATTTACAATTGTAAATTGTATAAATGTGTAATTTGTATAAATCAATAAATAAGAATTTGCTGCACGGCAAATTATGGCAGCCTCTCGTATTTTAGAGAAAAGCAGGCCCTGCTTGCCTGCACCCAGTATAACCAGATCACGCTTACCATCGTGTTCATCAAATTTGTCAATGAGGGTGCACATCCGATAGTCCCAGAGCTGGATCACCCCATTGTGTAAACTCGTCAGGATCCAAGGCCGCTTCGGGTGAAAGCTCAGCCCTGAAAATAGAGATAAAGACAGTACTCGTTTCTTGGGCGCCAGCTGCCGTTCGTATCCTCCACGGGGCCAGAGGAAACCTGTACAACATTTAATATACGGCACACCTTTTCTACGAAGAAAGAGAATGAACCAACTTGCTCAGCTCAACCTTTCCCTTAAATTAGTGCTGGTATTGCCTATACATTGTGCCAAGCCTTGGCTGAGGTTGGATTCCCACAACCCAGGCCGGGGGGGGGGAGGATAGCAGAGCCCCCCCCCCCGATTAACCTGGTTTATGAATCCGGCCCACGAGAACTCTTAGACCCCCATCCGTGGCGCGCCTTTGCCAAGCCAGACGCAGCGGCTGCTCTCTGCAGACGCGCCTGACGCCCCAACCCCATAACCTTCCCCCTGCTTTGATACCTGTGGAATATTGTGCTAGGAATTTATTTACAAGTATTTATTTATTAAGATTTATAATTAAATTGACAGGCAGCGTTTCGGCACCGAACGGAAGAAGCGGGAACGCGGCCTTCCGACCGCAGGGCCCCCCAGCAGGGAATAAAATCTTTCTGCGCGGGACAATCAGGGTCTCCACCCGCTGCCAACTCCGCTTCGGTCGGATCTAACGCGCTGTCCGTCCCGTTATCGCAGCTGGCTTCTTTGGGCGCCCTGCGGGCGACAGCGCGGATTTAACCCGAGCGGCCGAAGATTAAACCGGGAGGCCTGAGGAGAACCGCGACTGCCCTTTCAGGCGCGCCAGGGCAGGGGGCGAACAGGCGATCGGGGCCCCAACAGCGGTTTTAAAGCGAGCCGCCTCCGGGGCAGGCCAGCCGCCCTCGGCAGCGAGGCTCCCGCCCGCCAACGACGCCCAGGCCGCCCCTCACGGGCTCGGCGTACCTTTCACGCGCGCCGATTTGGTCTCGAACTTGGTCAGCATCTCGCGGCGCCCCGTCGCCTCCTCAGCCGCCGCCGCCGCCGCCGCCGCCTCCACGTCACCGCTGTCGTCCCGGCGGCCTCTTCCGGCCTTCCTCTTCCGGCCGGGTACCAGAGAGAGGGGAAGAGAGGCGCGGGTCCGCCGCCCCCTAGCGGAGGGCGAGCCCAAGCCTCCGCTCCCGCTCGCCCTCATGGAAACCGGAAGGAACCGCCGCCCTGGATCATAGAGTGGAGGCCAGAGAGCCCGGCCAGGACAGGAAGCGGAAGTTGCCGGCAAGATGGCGGCTGTTGAAGAGGAGGAGGAAGCGGCCCCTTGCCGCGGCCGGAGGATGAAGGCGGCGGCGGTGTGGGTCCTTCGCGGGATGCTCTTGTGCGCCCTGGCGCCGGGTGAGGCGTGGTCGCGCGAGGGGGGCGTGGCTGCTCCGGGGAAGTCCGGTGGGGGGCCCAGCGGGCGAGGCGGCAGACGTCGGGCTTCCCCGTGCCGGGCGTCGTCCCCAAACAGTTGTTCTCCGGAAGGGTTGGACTCCAGCTCCCATAATGCCTAACCGGCATGGTCAGGATTCTTAAACTGGGGTCTGTTGAACAAACCACGATGACCTGGACCAGTGTTTCTCAGCCTTAGCCCCTTGAAGCTGTATGGACTTCAACTCCCAGAATTCCCCAGCCAGCCTTGCTGGCTGGGGAATTCTGGGAGTTGAAGTCCATACAGCTTCAAGGGGCTAAGGCTGAGAAACACGTCTGTACAGTGTCTAATCCTCGGAGCCAAGGGGTGGTTGGCCTGTTGTGCTAAGCCAAAAACGAGCCCCTCCTGCGGGCTTCGTACAAGGATAAGCCGCTTCCATCCGGGCTGAGGGGGCACGGCGTCTTTATTGATGTTGGGCCTTCAAAAACCACGAAGGAGGCCAGGCTGGGATTAGGAGGGCACCAGTTGAAGCAAGCTGTGTGGGAACTTCAGAAAAAGCTCAGGCTTCGGCGTCTGAGGGACAGCCAGCTTGCCGGGTGATTTAACGGAGCCCAGCATTAAGCCCGGTGGAGGCTGTCTCAATTCAGGGTCTGCCTTGTGTCCACGCTGCATAACACTTTCTCAGCTGCAAATGGAAGCTGTAAATGACTGTTCCGATGCTGCTGCTGCTTGCTGGCAGTTCATAGTGTCTTCTCTTCGTTTCTTTTTTGCTTTGGGGCTCTAGTTCGGCTATTGCGTGTGGGAATGGTGTGCTTGTTATAGGCAAACTTTACTGAGTTTATAGATATGGGCTGATTTTACTTAGCATCTTCTTAATATGATTTTTTTTTATTGTATTTTATCCTTTTTCCCCCAGGAGTTCACTGTAGAATAATATGGGGGTGACGATGGTTGATTATCATAAATAGAGGTGGAGGTGGCTCTAAGGATCTGGGAGGGGGGTTTCCTAGCCTCAGTCTCCTGGGGAAGCACCATAAAATTGCTTTTCTCTTGGGAGGAAGATAAAGGAGAAATTATTGAGCAAAAACCTTTAGCTTTGTGACAGGCTGAAGTTTACCTTGCTTTTTTTTTTTTTTTGGTAAAGAGATGCCCTTAATGCTGTAAGTAGAATGTAAGTAATGAGGAAAAGGCAGCTGGTGTTAGTCACAGCTTGCTAAAGAATGGAGGTATTTGCACTGTACTCAGTTGTTTTGATATGTGCATTTGGTCATGAAGGAAATTCTAGGGAAGAATTTATCCACTCTGGTTCAATTCTCATTTTATACCTCCAATCTGGGCAAAATCTCAGAGATCTTTTGATTGTGCAATTTGGAGGTGGAGGGTTGTGAAACAAGATTTCCTGACTTCTCATTGACCACAGGTTCTGCTTAATTGTTGAGTTAACGATGAAGGTTCTCTTGCCCAGATGAGTGCAACTAATTATTTATTAACATTTTTATTTACATGACTGTCTATGATTATGTTAGCCCATGTTCCCCCACTGCCTGGAACTTTGCCTTTAGCTCTTCCCATTGCTTCAAACTCTGTAATGAATTGACTGGAGGGTGGGACTGGGGCAAGGTATTGGACTTTGTATCCAGCTGCTGTAAATTCTGGGAATTGAAATTCACCGCACCTATATGAACGCTTGGTTAATCTGCTCTGCTTTGCCAACACCAGAGCAGAATATTCCTGTTTTCTAGTCGCTTTTCTTTTTTTGCTAAAAGTCATTTCCCACTAACTTCATCACTTTTTGTGCAGGTTCAGGCTGGTGTAACTCTGTGGAGAAGAAAATCTATATCCCGCTGAACAGAACAGCCACCTGTGTCCGTCTCCTGAATGCCACCCATCAAATAGGCTGCCAGTGTGAGTGTCTTGTGTTGAAGGAATATTTACTTGGGAAGGGTAGAGGGGCAATGCCAGCTCGCCCATGTCTGTTTGGTCATAAATAGGCCAGGCAGGTGTGGACAACAGGTAGGCTACCTGCAGCTCCAGATCCATTTTGGTGGTCCCCAGAACCCTCTAGGTCATGCCGCCAGAGTTCCCCAGCAAAGGAGCAATATAGGACAGCAGGAACTTTTGTTTCTATTCTTTTTTTAATGAATCAGAGACCTCATGCACTGGATGGTCCTCTGTCAGAGATGCTCATGTGGATCCTGCATTGAGCAGGTCTTTGGACTAGATGACCTCTGAGGTTCCTTCCAATTGTATGAGTCCTAAAAGAGATGAATCTTAACTATTCTCCCCAAAAGAGCTGAATCTTACAGCCCTGTCTGTGAGGGAGTGAAGTTGGGGTTGCAAATCAAATTGTTGAGGCCTATTCAGTAAAGTAACATTTAGCGTTATGCGCAAACACAGGACTCGCTCCATCCTTACATAAACGACTTTTAAGGAGGGGGGGCAAGCAAAGATTTTGCAATGAAAATTGCAGAGTACTGGGAGAGTGCTTTGTGGACCAGAGGGGTGCAGGAATGGAGATTTGGAGGTCATCCCCAGAAAGTCTTCAGAGATACTGTTTTGGGCCGGGCAGAGTTCTTGCAGCCAACACCCATTCTTTATTTAACATTTCAGGAGCTTGGAGGGTCATTGAGGACACTGCAACATCAATAGAAAGGGTGGTGCAAACCACTGGTTCATTTTCTGGATGTTAAAGTATTATTAATAAATGAAACGGCTGACATATTTGCAGAGGCTAAATACAGCTATTTTATCCTTAGCCCCCAAATGGGGACGATCGGCCAATTATTGGGGGTGATACAGGAAAGCCTTGCAGAACCCTGAAAAGAGCCCCGTCCATCGCAAAAGGGCTCTGGGTGTGGCACAATGTGTTCTGGAGGGAGGGGGGTGCAGCTGCTTGGTCACAGGCCACCCGCTGCTGGTTTTGGAGGGGGTATAATTCTGCTTTCCTCAGTCTGACTTTTTCTCACAGCCTCTCTGAATGGAGATACCGGAGTAATTCATGTAGCAGAGAAGGAGTCGGATCTGAACTGGGTGCTGTCAGATGGGCCACATCCCCCTTACATGGTACTGCTGGATACAAAGCTTTTCACAGGGTAAGTGGGCATTTCCCTCCTCCCCCCAGAATTTTTCCTTATTTTTCCTGAATCTGCGACTTCTGCAGAAAAAGTTTAGCAAGATGTTCCTTTGGTATCCAGTGACCAAGTGCACAGTTTTACTTTAGCATCATGTGCCCTGGACTGTTTTTGAACCACTGTCCTTCGGTAGATAGTTGGGGAGAAAAATGGCCCCAGGAGATACTTGCTAGGTATAAAGGAAGACATTGGCTCATCTCTCTTGGCACTTGCTGTTTTGGTTTAGTAACTTCTGTTTGTGTTTTTCCAGTTTTCCAAGCAGAAGCAAGCCAGAATCCCACACAATAAATGAAGTGTGCATAGAGCCCTCTTGGTTTCTTAGCTGTGTTCTACCACAGTTTCATGTGAATACAAGCCATTAATCTGTGCACTCTTTCCAGTCACTTGAAAATGCTTCGGGGCAAAAGGCAAGAATGCCTCTCTGGGGAAACCCTAGGAAACCTAAGATTTATTCCATTCCTATAGAAAGTAATGCTATTTTTTGTTTGTCCCACCTTGACTTCATCCCCTTAGTGCTGTAGTAGCAGGTAATAGCGTGAATGGTTATATTTTTCATGTTGTGGTTCTTTTGGCAGAAGAGTGATGGAGAAGCTGAAGGGCAGCTCTCGGATCGCAGGGTTGGCGGTGGCTCTCTCCAAGACCAGGCCCCCTGAAGGCTTTTCTCCCGGCTTGCAGTGTCCCAACGATGGCTTTGGTGAGGATGGAGGAAGCCTGGCCCTTGTAGGGTGTTCCAACTTGCTTCTTAAGCGCTTGCCTGGGCTGCTTCTGTGCTGGCTGGCTTCTGATCAAACTCAGCCAGAGTGGGAGAATTTACACTCCCTTAAGATCGGTCCCTGTCTTCCTTGTAATCCTCTGGCAAGACATTTGGGTTGAAAAAGAGCAAGGTCAGCTGTCATCAAAAGGGGAATCCTTCTGTGGAGCCGTTTCAGTTGTGGAGTTACTATCACTGCTAAGGGGAATCATGCCCTTGAGAAATGAGTGGAGAATTTCTTCTGCTGAAAAAAAATGGGAGAGTTTGTCCATACAGTTTCTCTCCCTACGTAATTTGAAAGGCTGTTAGTACCCACAGTTGACTGTAATGTGGAGGTTTAAGAACCTGGATGATGCTTTAATGTATGTGTGAGCAAGCCTCATGTGCAGAAAGGCAGGCAGCTGGAACTGCGACCCTGGAAAGGAGGCAGATAACAACAACCAGACTGTTGCCTTTCCTCTGGTGTGAAAGGAGCCCAGTATATGGGCACAATCAATGCCACTGTTTATGGTACATGATGTTAATATCTCAAGTAGGAATAGAGTCGCACTAGTTTAGAGGAATGTAGGGGCACCGTGGTAAAGTCATTCCCTAAGTATTATCTAAGACATTCCAGCTGTAGAGATCATAATATGATTTACAATATTTTCTTTATTGTTCCTGTGTAACAAACCAAAGGTATATATCCCGTGACCTTGCTTTGTTCAGGGCTCTTCTGCATTCCTTTGGTGAGGAACCCAGTGATCACTGTAGTTGTGTGTGCTGCTGAAAGATATTTCTTTCAACTGTCTCCAATCACTTTGGTCCCTACACACATGCTTCTCTGCTCTTTTCCCATTTTCCTACTTCCTTTCGACTCCTACCTTGTCTCATTCCTCTTTTTCTTCTCAACCCCTGACTTTAATTCTTTTTTTCCGGCACTCCCCATGACTTGACTTGATTTCACAGTCAAACGTGGAGAATGTTTTCGGCAACCTTCCTAGCTCTGTGCCAGGCCATGATTTCCAAGTCTGGGAGCACACGTGTCTCGTTGCTCTGAAAGCTTCTACTCTTCCAGCAGCTGTGATTCACGGACTCCTCATCTCTTTCCTCTTTTTCGTTCAGGCGTCTACAACAGCAGCTACGGCCCTGAATACGCCCACTGCAGCATGACCAAGTGGAATTATCTTGGGAACAGCCTCTCCTACCTGGACTTTGGCTTCCCTATCTTCCTTCTTCAAGATGAAAATGAAACTGAGGTTATTAAGCAGGTACCGTACTTTATGAAAACTCTGCCATACTTTTCTGCAGCAGGAAGGACAAGAGAATATTTTAAAGCGTGCAACTAGACATCAAAGTTAGTACCCAAGTATAAAAAATGAATTTTATCTAAGCAAAAAATATATCAACAAAACAGTGAAAATAAAAAAGGGAGAATCAGGAACCAACCCCCCACCCCACCCCCCGCAAACTACAGAAGAGTTGTTTTAAAAAGAAGAAGAAACAGCTCGGGAATATACATTTGAAATCTAAAGGGGAGCAGAAAACAATAAATATCCATATTCAATATCTCTGTTCAGAGACATTTATATACCTGGAAGTAATCCATTAGAAATGTTTAATGCAGCAAATTGGGCGAGATTTTGGCATTCTCTTGTAAAATCTGAAGACTGTTGTTCTAGTGCAGTGTTTCTCAACCTTGGCAACTTTAAGACGGGTGGACTTCAACTCCCAGAATTCCCCAGCCCACCATGCCGGCTGGGGAATTCTGGGAGTTGAAGTCCACCCGTCTTAAAGTTGCCAAGGTTGAGAAACACTCTTCTAGTGTATGTATAGCACTTTCAGCATTTGAAAAGCCTATCAGTGCTAGGTCTCGTTCCATTCAAAAGCAAACTCATTTAAGTGCCAACATAGAAGGGAATTATTGGCACGCTCAGGGGAACTCCTGATATACAGGAATAAGGAATTTGGGACAGGAAGAATTGCAGGAAGGAATTTGCTTCGAAGAATTGCAGGAAGGAATTTGCTTCGAAGAATTGCAGCCAAGAATTGCAGGAAGGAATTTGCTTCGAAGAATTGCAGTCAAGAGAATTCTTCATTTTCCTTTAGACCTATAAACAGTGCAAGTTCTGTGGGGAGGGCCATCCAGGGGAGTGGCAGGGTTCAGGGGCTTTGGCTTGATCTCATCATGGCTGCTCTCTCTGCCCCACAGTGATTCAGCCAGACCTTGGCAACTGGCAGAAGCCAGCCATGTGGTCTTCTCTCCCACCTCAGCAAAGGGGGTTCCTGGAAAATATTTCTCCATTCTAAAGGAATAGGAGAGGTGGTTCAGCTTGTATGTTCTGGTTGTACTGAGTAAATAAAACGAAGGAACCATTTGCAGAGGCAAAAAACTTGTCGTGTTGATTCTCTGCTCTGCCCCATCTCTGTTTTTTGAAAGTCAAATTAATTGAACTTAAAACGTTAGGTTAAGAAACCAAAATAAGGAAGTCAGTATGATACAAGTTATTGTTATAATTGATTCTTTACTTGGATGTGGTTTGTACTGAATATGTTTAAAATGTGGCAGTTTTAATGTTTAGATATTGAGATATAAGAGCAGAAGCATCAAGCGCCATTTTTAGTCATGCTAGAATTCTTTATATGAATTAATATTTATGTTTAATTAAGGTGGTGCTTTCCCAAAGAGTCTTTGGGGGGTGCCATTTAGTTGGAGTCAGCCACAGGGTGAGGTTGGTGTATGGCTCAGAGGATTACTGTTTTTTTTTACTTTAGTTTCAATAGTAGATGTCATGATTCCTCTGGGTGTGAACTGCCGAGAATAGCATCACACATTGATGTAAACAGATAAGCAGTAGTTTGGTTCTTATCAGCTTTGTGGCTTCAGCATTAAAGAAAGCGCGGCTGGTCCTATGAAAAAGAGTTTGCTAATAATCTGTCAGCTTGGATGATGAAGACATGCCCGTGACTCCACAAAACTGCCTGCTTCTAAAAATCAAAACTCCCTGCTTTGTTCGCAGTGCTATCAGACGTACAACGCCCCCCTCAACGGCTCTGACCCCGAATACCCCCTCTGTGCCATGCAGCTCTCCTCCCACATGCACGCGGTGACCAGCACCGTCACTTGCATGCGACGCAGCACCATTCAGAGCACCTTCAGCCTCAACCCAGGTGAGCCCAGCAGGGGGGAGACGGGGGCGGCTGAGCCGGGCACTGAACTCGAAGGCAATGATGCGCTGCCTGCTCGAGCCACGGGGAATTCCGGGCCTTTCCGCAGCACACCGTGGCTGCACTCCATAGAGTGGAGGAACTCAAACAAAAACACGCCTTAGCCATTTTTAAACTGAACTTTCATCGGTGATGGATATATTTAATAATGCTTCTCTTGGGTTATGTTAAAACTGTTATTCTGTGGCCATGTTTGGAGGGACTCTGGTTTTGGGGGCTACCCTGTGTCAAGCCATTCTCTCTCAGAACCCCCATCCTCGGGGACACACAGTCTTATCCATTGTACATTCAGTCTTGAAAAATACACAAAATCGTGGCCTAGCCATTTTACCAGTCATGAACTCCTCCACCTCTTGCCTGAACTGGGAGGAGGAAAAGGTCCAAGTGCATTAACTTTTGCTATGAAACAACAACCTTCGAATTCAGGATTTCTCAGCCTTGGCAACTTTAAGACACCCAGAATTCCCTAGCCAGCGTGCTTGAAGATTTGTGGACCTCAGTTCCCAGCTGGGGAATTCTGGGAATTGAAGTCCACACATCTTAAAGTTGCCAAGGTTGAGAAACCCTGTTCTAATCTATTGTGCTCCCAATTAGTGGGATCAGTTTTGTGCAAGTAGAAATCCCCTTTGTGCAGTCACCATCAGTCATATTCCTGGGTTTTGGTGTGCAAGCCAGCAAGAAGCAACAATATTCTTTCCAGCTTTTGTGTGTGTGTGGGCGGGGAGAGGAACGGAAAACTGGCTTGGTTTAATTTATCTAAGAATTTACAACATGACCCCCTAAAATAGGAGATGGAAGTTCTGGCAGCTTCCA
Organism: Liasis olivaceus; assembly: GCA_030867105.1. Classification (NCBI taxonomy): domain Eukaryota; kingdom Metazoa; phylum Chordata; class Lepidosauria; order Squamata; family Pythonidae; genus Liasis; species Liasis olivaceus. The sequence goes on from CM061356.1 coordinate 20,797,548, forward strand.
TCAATTTCAGTGATGCCAGCTGCCCCCCCCCAGCCCTCAGCTGCCAAGAAAAAAAAGAAGGTGGCTTGACCCATTGTCAATGGATGCCAGAGGTCTCTGGAGAGGCAGGGTTCAGTTGCAGAACCGCCCCCAGCCAGCCAGGGTTACCCAACTGGGTATGATGGATTAATGCAGTTTTGATGGTTCAGTGGCAGAGTTTTCCTTTTGGTATATGGAAGATTGTGTGTTCAAACATCGACATTTGAGGTAGCCAGTCTGCCAAAAAAGATCTCACTGGCCTGGCCGGAGCTCTGTTTCCCAGGTTTGCATTAATTTCTTTTGATATACGTACGTATGTACATTAATGTTCTTTTGATATACGTACGTATGTACATATATATATGTATGTATGTATGTAATTATTAAGAGTAAATGAAAAGAAAAAATTTACTTGTTTCTGTGATCTGTTTTTTCTAATCATCAAAGCCATAACTCATAAGTTCATTTTTTTCTGTTTCACGTAAAAAGTCTATAAAGGGTTTCCCGTCAGCAATAAGCGTAGATACTGTCTTTTCTCTGATCAAAGAAGTCAACTTAGCCATCTCTTCAAGTTCCATCATCTTCACCAGCCATTCCTCCATTGTGGGTAGTGCTGAGTCCGTCCACTTTCGAGCGTACAATAATCTCGCTGCAGTTATCATGTACCACGTTTGCCTTGATTTTTGGCTGTCTGGGGGCAAAGTCTGTCATACTGTTCTCAGCGTTTCTGGTCGCCTTTCAGCTCAGCACACAGGTCTTATTCAGGAGCTGAAGTCCTCGACGGCTGGTGCTGTGGGTGGGTGGCAGTTCCCGGGCCAGAGAATGGCCAGTGACGCCGTGCTGCTGCTTCTCTGCTTTCAGAAGTCGTCTGCGATCCTCTCGCTGATTATAACGTGTGGAGTACGGTGCGGCCGGTCAATGATTCGGAGAAGCTGGATCCTAAAAGTGTCATCATTGCTTCCTCTCGAGTGAGTCTTGCCTTGCAAGCTGTGGTTTGTTCCCTCATTTCTGTGTTGTGGAACAAAAACCTGGTTGGCCTAATCCTGACATGGTTTGGGAATTCTTGTGTGAAATGGCCACGCTTCTGCATTTTTCTCTTTTTCTTTTTCTTTTCCTTTTCCTTTTCCTTTTTTTTGTTTTTGGTAACTTAGAAGATGTATTTTGTTTCAATTTGAGCTGCTTTTAATGGAAGATTCCAGAAAGGACTTGCAAACTTGGCTTGGCTTTAAAATGCTTGAAATCGTTTTCTGCAGCCCGGGCACCTTCCAGATGAGTGGACTTTAACCCCCAGAAATTTCCAGCCCAGATTATTTAGGAATTCTGGGAATTGCAGTTCCAATTCCTCAAGGAGACTGGGGAAGGCTGGCCTAAAGCATGCACATTATGCAAATTATAAACATAATACAATAATATATAGCAGATAATATGTAATAATGTCATATAATAAAACAAAGCAAGAAATTATACAATATACACAACATATAAATTTATTAAAAGATACGAAGTATAAATTGTTTCATTCTGGCAGGGCTGGTGCACTCTGGGTTGCTTTGATCAAGCAGCACCATCAATTGGTACCCTGGAAGCACGTCTTCTTTGCCGCAGCACCTGTCTTCCAGAATGAGCTCTCACCCAGCTGGTGTTCCGGAGGGCCTTGAAGACCTAGTCTTCTCCCAGGCCCTGGACTAGGGTGGCTGGAGCCCTTTGCTGGGTGTATGATACGTTTGATTACAGGTCGTCCTCATTTAGTGACTGCTTCGTTTAGTAACCATTCGCAGTAACGATGGTGATGAAAAGTCACTTTGCAACCAATCCTCGTATTGACGACCTTTACAGGTCTGTAAAGCAAAGGAAAGCTGAAGTCAGATCACAAGCACAGTGACTGCTTCACTTAACGACCGAGTGGCTGGTCCCAATTGTGGTCACTAAACAAGGACTACCTGTATTGCTGACCAAATTTGCCATCTTGTTTAATGTTTTGTGCTTTCGATTTGGATTGTATTTCTGTTATTCGGTTTTTATGCTGTGAACTGCCCAGAGATGATTTGGAATAGGGCCGTGTCTGAGTCGAAAAAGCAAACAAGTAAATAAAAAAGAGGACAGCAGGTCAGCACTCAAAAAGGCACAGCCGGGGCCCCTTCTTCCCCCCGGTCTTGCTTGATGAGGGTGGCCTGAAGCGGGAGGGTCAGCTGGAGCTGCCATGGAAAATGCTCCTGCCCATCGTGGCCATCTGAGGACTCAGCTGAAGCCTTGGTGCAGAGGTCGCTCTTGTTTCAGGCCCCAGCTGCAGTTTCTGAAAACTTGCACGAGCTCATTTTGACGTGCTCGGTAGATTTGACCATATACTTTTAGAAAATGAATGAAAAATATATTTGGGGCTCGGTGGCTGCCATCTGGGCGTAAAGCCAGTTCTTTGAACTGTGCATGGAAACTGACAGGCTGACTTTGGGGAGGGAAATGCTGGCAGATCCTCTGAACTGGCTGGACCTCATTCGTCCTCTTCTTCCTGGCAGATTGACAGTCACTCTTTTTTCTGGAACGTGGCCCCCGGGGCCGAGAGCGCAGTCGCTTCCTTTGTCACCCTCTTAGCCGCAGCTGAAGCCATCCACAAAATCTCTGATGTTCAGTCGCTCCCCAAAAACATCATGTTTGTCTTCTTCCAGGGGGTAAGTTCTCGTTTTTCTTTTCTTCTGGACTCTGCGGCTTGAGACGGATCTCCGATTCGGTCCCTGGAACCCTTGGGTGGGCCTGGAAGGTCTCGCTCTTCTGAAATCTCAAGGAGCGATCAGCAGCCGGCCCCGTCGACCTGTGGCGTGGCTTGTTGTGACCCAATTTCCCCCGTGCTTTCAGCGGACAGAGCTGGGTTGGGAATGAGATTTGCACCGGAGGGCTTCCTCGTTGCCGGCTAGAAAATATCATGCCCTGCAAGAACGGAATTTCCCCTGGGGAATGAATAAACCAACTAGAGAGACAGATGTTCCGAATCCCAGTTCCACCAGAGAATTAACTAATGATGGGGGAGAAGGCTCAGGAACACTTAAATAGGAAAACCTCACAGCATTTTTTTGGAGATGCCTTAAAGCAGTGTTTCTCAACCTCTGCAACTTTAAGAGGGGTGGGCTTCAACTCCCAGAATTCCCCAGCCAGCAAGGCTGGCTGGGGAATTCTGGGAGTTGAAGCCCACCCCTCTTAAAGTTGTAGAAGCTGAGAAACACTGCCTTAAAGTGATTTCAGTCTAGTTTCTCACATTTGCTTGTGGAACGTCCCATAAACAAGCATTAGAAAGTGGGTTGATTTTATATAAGGGGCATAATAGCATTCCTCAAACCAACGTTCTCCTGAGACACCCGACTTCATTTCCCAGAATTCTCAGATGGCAGGCAGGCACACGGCATTCTGGGAACTGAGACCCAGCACATTGAGAGCATATCAGGGCGGGGGAGGCTGTACAAAATCGGTCAGGAAAGAGTCGAAGGTAACTCTCTCTGTGGAAGGGAAGGATTGATGGCTTAATCATGGTTATGCTGGGAAAGGAGTAGATTGTACCTTCTTCATTTTAGCACGCTGTACTGTATAATCTGCAGTCACAAATGAAATAGGAGAAAAAGCAACATGTTTGTTGGTTCTGGTCGTGCTGGCTTCGGGAGAGAACGCTTCACCCATTACTGGGAGAGGCCATAGGAAACTGGCCCAGCTGGGTTTCGCCCAGAGTGGAGGAGGGCTCCTGGCATCAGAACCGGAGCACCCCGGTCATTTCAAGGTGCCAAGTAAAGTGGGCGGTTGGTCAGAAGCAATCTTCTCGAACCTGATGCCCTCCAGTGGTGCTGGAACTGTAATTTTCAGAATTTCTAGCCGGAAAGGCCATTTCCTGCCGCCCGTGGGCAGCAGCTGTGGGCAACAATATGCCCCCAGGGGGCAGGAAAGGGCCTTCTCTGTTGCTCGTCCCCTAGCAACTGCCACACGCAGGCACGCCGTCTCCAAACATAAAGTCATACGGAGCAGATTAAAAATATATGTGCACACTGAAGCAAAAAGCAGTTAATTTGGGGGAAATGGCAGCTGCGCAAAGCCAAGAGGATATTTGAAAAGGGGGGAGGGGGTGGGGGGGCCGATGGTTAGCAGCTGATGTTCCCCTCCAGGCATCTGGTTGGGAGGCCTCGTTTGATCAGCGCTGTCAACTTTACAGGGGCTTCCGCAGTCCTGTAAAATGTCCATGTGATCGTCTCTTCCCCGCCCCGCCCCCCACATGGGGGGAATTGGCAGTGGTGCCCTTCCTCAGAGGGCCACAAAATTAGTCATTACACAATTGCGATCGTGAAACCAGAAGTCATCAGCTATATTATGTTTTAGGATTCTCAGCGCCTGGCAGGTCTGTTGTCCTCCTTACGACGTCTCTGTAGGGTTTTTCCAACTTTCCATGCTGTCGTGTGATGTTGTGGGGAAGAATTTGCAGCTCGTCTAAGCAAGCTAGTGGTCAGAAGACTGAGCTGGGACCCAGAAGACCCCATTCCTCACGTTGCCCTAGATCAGTGTTTTTCAAACTTGGCCACTTGAAGCTGTGTGGACTTCAACTCCCAGAATTCCCCAGCCAGCATTTGCTAGGTTTGAAAAACATTGCCTTAGATCAGTGTTTCTCAACCTTGGCCACTTCAACTCCCAGCTTGCTCACTGGGGAATTCTGGGAGTTGAAGTCCACACTATTTCATACCACCTCAGTGGATGAAGAACTCTGTGTGATGGTTAATTCCAGAAAACGTGCTGTTTGGTTCTGAATGTTGCATTTTTTTTTTTTCCCTCAGCCCAACATGGTTGCTCTACTATTTGGCTGAGATGTTACGAGGGTTTTGCAGAAACTGCATAAAGCTTTAAAAGTGTTAAGCACGTTTTGCAGTTTAATGCTACAGTTCGTTGCTACAGCTGGATGGCTGGACACTCTCTGTCTCTTTTTTGGGAGGCCATTTCTGAATTTCCCTTCCCCTCTTAAGGAGACCTTTGACTACATTGGCAGCTCCCGCATGGTGTACGATATGCAGAATGACAGATTCCCCATCAAGCTGGAAAACATCGATTCCTTCCTGGAGCTCAGCCAGGTGAGGGAAGACAAGCTGGTGCTGGTTTTGCTTTCCAGCAGCCATTTATCTGATTGCTTTTAGGATGTTGGCTTCTAGTGTACTTTCCGTATTTTGGAAGCGAGGAGTGGAAGGAGCCAAAGAGAGTTGGGTCTCTGTGAGATGAGAATGCCCAGATGTGAGTCTGATGTCCGCTTGTATCTCACTTGCGTCTTGCAAGAAGATGTCCCCCAAATCCAATCACTAAGAGTGAACTCTGTTTAATTTCAGATCACATTCCTGGTTCTGAGATTTTTGCACCAGGCCCTGGCTGGCAGTCTTGGGGTTCTAGTAAAAAGGGAAAAATAAGTAGATTGTGGGTTCATCCTTGTCATTTCCTGTGCCCATTCATAGCTGCTACGGGGGTGGGGGGGGAGACCTGGCAATGGCTGACTTTTAAAAAGGTTGCCGCTCTCTGTCACCCTGGAGAAGCTGCTCCATGTTGAAGTGTGGCCTTCGACGTGTTTCTGGTTCTGCACCTTAGCTTTTACTCCTGATGGGAGGCTATGTTGCAGAAAGCCACTGGGCAACCATTGAAATGTGCCATTCGTGCTCCTTCTGTTGCAGGTGGCACTCCAGAGTAACGCCTCTCTGTGGATGCACACTGATCCTGTCTCTCGGAAGAACCACGTGATTGAGGTAGTGAAGTTGCTTCTATGGAGGCTGCGAATTGTGGTGCTTGCACGGAAGGATGGAGAAAGCTACTGTTTGCCTCCGATAGGCCCTTATGGAAGTCCTGGGGATCGAGGGCTCTTAGCCTTGCTGGCAGCGGGATGGCCTCTGCCGGGAGACTCGTGGGCTTCCTCGGGCAGCTGGTTGGCCACAGGGGGAACATATGGCTGGACTAGGTGGGCCAGGGGTCCGATCCAGCAAGGCCAGCTCATGTTCGGATGGACTTGGCATCTCTGCTGATGATCTGACAAACAAAGCAGCGTTGCCCGTTCTGTTCCTCACGTCACAGTGGACACATTGACAGAAGGCTGGCCTTTTCTTGCCTCAGTGGTAACCGTCCCTCGCCAAAGTGTCAGCGTCTCCTCCCCCTTTCAGACCGCTCCGGCCTTGCCTTGGTCTCCCGTGCTCTGCTGCCGCCTTGCCCCCGCCGTCCCCCTGGCCGGGCGACCTTCCTCTTTGAAATCCCAGGGTTGCCTTTCTGCTCCTGCGCAGATCCGGCTCACTCGCCTCGCCAGCTCCTTCAGACCAGCACCTTCTCTGTGTCGCCGGCCTTCGGGTTTCTTGGCCTCTCAGAGGGCTGCCTCCTTCTCCCGGGCTGCTCCCTTCGTTTGGAACAGCCGTCGAAGGCCCCCCTTGCTTTCTTCCAGCCATTCTCGAGTTCCACAGTTTCCGGGAAGTCTTTGGAACCATTCCCGGTCCTCACCTTTTGCCTTGAGGAGATGGAACTTTTCTGCTCTTACTTTTCTCTCCCTCCTTCCTCTGTTCCGAATGCCTGGCGGATGGGTACCCATAGGACATTTTTGCACTTGAGAGCATTTGTCCGGGTGCATTTCTTGGCAGCTCTCCATGTTCCTAAGCACCACTCGGGGTGGGCTGCACCCTATCTTGGCCGTAAGTCATCAACGTGCCCATTCTGGGGTCATGAAAAGCTTGAACAGTGCATCAGTAGGCTGTTCCAGAGGGGGCTTGATAGGGTTTTTTTCCTGTTCAGAGTTCATGGTGGAGGCAGCTTCATAATTTAGCTCCTTGTCTTTACTCTTGGCCCTGTTGTTTAGCAAAGCGTCCAGAGGATCGTGGAGACCCTGAACAAGAGCAGTGAAAACACCACGGTGGTGATGAGTGAGATCGGGGTCACCCAGCCGCTCCCGCCATGCTCCTTCCAGCGATTCCTGAGGGCCTGGCAGATTCCCGGGGTAGTCCTGGCAGACCACTATTCCCACTTTGAGAACAGGTAATGGATCCTTTTCAGAGGTTTGCTATAATCTATTAACATTTAGAGAGAAGATGCCTGAAAGTCTGTGGTTTGACCAAGCTGGAGAGGAGATGCTGGAATTTCAAATGTTTCCCTTCCTTACCTTTCACCTGCTCCTCAGAAGTTTTGAGAGACTTCAGCTGGAATTCTGTTTGGCTAGTTCAAGTTTCCAGTCCTTAAGGCACTCTTACTAGCTCTCCCCACCAAGATCTCTGAAATAGCCATTCATTGAGCATTGCTGTAAGTTAAGAGGGACTTTGATCAAGATGCAGACAGGCTGTGGCCGGGTGAGCAACCCGCCTTGGGCCATTCAAGGCAGAAAGGCAGCTGAACACGCAGGACCTCTACTTCACTCCCCACAGGTGCCTGGTAGCCACCTAGCAGCGTCTGGCCCCACATACTGAAGGAGTACCGGGCTGTTACTTGCATTATTCAGAATACAGATGTAACCTGTAACCTGATTATGAAGCCGCTCTCTCTGGCTCACTACTTCTCTTTCCATTACTCTTGAAAGCCCAGCGATTTGTTCAAAACCCCAGGTTGATCAAAATCTTCACAGAGCTGCCGCGGCAAAGAACAGCAGTCCGGAATCTGGCCTAAAGCTTGCCAGATGGGACTTTTTGCATAGGACAAAAGCTTGAACTCTCCCCAGCTTGGAGTCCTCGCCAGCATGGCCCATGGACGAAGCCTTTTTAGAAGACCACATTTTACCTGAGCGCCGGGAACTCAGCCGAAAGCAGGGGAGAGGGTCTTGGAACGAGCGTGGCCATTGCCGGCTGGGGGAGGCAGAAGAAGGCAGAGGGAAAGCAGACGTGCGCCATGTAATTAAAGAGGCGCAGCATAATTGTTCTGACAACCACGAGAAATCCAGTTTCGTCTTGCGAACGTTTCCAGCGGCTGGCTGGCTGGCTGGCTGGCTGGCAGCCGCAATTGAGCATCCAGAAGGGACTCATCTGTTCTTCCAGGACTGCTTTGAAACAAAACAAACAGGGGAAGAAGTATCTTTGTGATGGCCGGGGAAATCCAGATGTTGCAGCCATGGAGTGCTTCCCCACTTGATCCCCAGGCCTGTTGCCTCACTCCAATATGCGGAAGTCTCTTCTGCCTCGTCGCGCTCATCGCCTGCGTTTCCAGACCGAGAGAGGCAAGGAATCGGACCCCGTGCAACTCCTTCGAAGTCCTGGTCCTTGGCTTGTTGAAGTTGGGTGGGTGGGGCACGTCTGTAAGTCTAGGGTGCTGGTGGCGGCAGAGGGCAATGGCCGAAGCCTTCCCAAGGTTTAACTTTGGGTCAGCTGGGAGTCCAGCCAGGAGTTCCTGCTGGAACGTCGGGGTTCTTCTCTGTGCTCTGCTCGGTCTTGAATCTTCCTGATTCCAGAATGTGCTTCTTCCCATACAATTGTCTCAGATCTCTGGGGCTAATGCAAGCTTAGCAGATTTACTAGGGGGCAGGGTTTTTTAGGAAAAAAAAAAGTATTTATTTATTTCAATGTAGAAAAATACAAAATATAGGCAAAGCACCAAGATACGCTAAAAAAATAAATAAATAAACAGAACAATCCTTAAACTTAAAAAAATATAAAAACCAGGGGGGGAAAAGAAAAAAAGCTGAAAAAAAATTACCCTATATATTAAACGTATCAATAAGCTTACTCATAAATACCATATTGTACTATAGTATATTGTAAAATATCATAAAATCTCTGTCAAAGTAGTACATATTGCTTCATCCTTTTCCAGGGTGAATGTTACACATTTCCAAAATGTGTAACTTATGGAACAATATCACTTTTTCCAGCTTCTCAATTCTATTAAGCAAACAGAATTTCTCAATTCTATTAAGTGCCACCCCGCCGCTTGATACAACCATAATTCCTGATCAAAGTCAGATTCCAAAGCTTTGGTATATAATTCAACATCCCATTAGCATTAACAAAATGTTAACTGGGGGGCAGTTTTTATCTTCCCTTCCAGTTCGTGCTTTCCCTGGACTTCCGTATCAACCTTCTCCATCCTGGCACTTGCAGCTGTGTTAGGACCGCAGCTCCCAGAATTCCCCATCGACAGTGGAATTCTGGGAGTTGCAGTCCCAACACATCTAGAGAGTACCAAATTGAGGAACGCTGCTGCACATGGTGGCCGTTGCCCATTTTTGGCAAGTCATCACCTGTTGTCCTTGTCGGAACCAGACTCATTTTGCTCTAAAGGTTAGGGCTAGTGTATTGAAAGGCCTGGTACAGTGGTACCTCGCGTTACGAACGCCCCCCCTTACGAATTTTTCGCGATACGATCCGCTCCGGCCCCAAAAATTTACCTCGCCGTGCGGCCTCCGCCCCGCGCTACGAACCGGATCCGCGGCCATTTGCCCCGCTGCCACGCGGTCGCGGCTTCCCGTGGGCGAGATCGCGGTAGCAAGGAGACGTCCGGTGAGGCTTGTGGTGTGTTTTGGGGCGTTTGGAAGGTTTTTGGTGTGCTTGTCAGCATGGCTCCGAAGAAAATGCAGAGCCGTATGTATTGACATTGACCCTTATGGGGAAATTTGCCTCGCGGTGCGACCAAATCGAGTTGCGATCAGAGTCACGGAACGGATTAAATTCGTAACGCGAGGTACCACTGTAGTTCCTACGGGATCCCCTTCGCCCGTAGCCCCATGCCGTCTCTGGAGTCCTCCTTTCCCTTACAGTCCCTTAAGAGTGGGCATTTTAAAAAGTACAATTAACTTTAAATAAAGATGCCTATAAAAAGGGGGTGACTTACAAGCAATGCGTGGGATACAGGAACAAGGTTAGCTGGTTTTTATTCTGCAGGGCAGTTCACACAGCAAGGTTTGGGGTCGCCATTCTGTGGGGCAGAATCTATTAAATAAGTGGAATTGTTGATTAAGTGCCGTACAGACGACAAGACTTTGCTGTGTGCTCCAAGTGCGAGGTTGGCAGCTGCCGGTCAGCTCCTCACCCGGCCCGAGCTGGCAAAGGCTGACCAGCCCAGGGTGGGCCCATTAGTTAGGGTTAGGGTTTTTCCCCTCTTGAGACGGCGAAAGCATCACCTCTTCAGGGTTTGGTTACCTTCTTAAATGAATTTGTGAGCATCCCCCATTTTGGATTTGGGGGGGTTGTTTGCAGAGGTCTCTCTCCCTCTGCCTCTGCCTCTGCCTCCCCCCTCCCTGCTACCTTTCTAATAAAGAGCTCATCAAACAGGCAAAGCTACAGAAGGGCCGAGTTAATTACAAACCCTCGTTCAGTGCTTTGAGGAAGGGGGGTGGATTTCTGGCGAAGCCCAGATCCGTCCCCCCCGCCCCATCCCAAGGGATCCCTCCCCACACCTGCTCCGGCAAGGACCTCTCCTTGCACCCCTGCCCCACCCACGCCAACGCGGCTTCTCCGTCCCTTCTCAGGTACTACCAGAGCATCTACGACACATCCGAGAACATCCGGCTGAAGTATCCCGAGGGGCTGAGCCCAGAGGAGGCCCTGAATTATGTGACGGAAACATCTAAGGTTTGCTGGGCCACGGAGGGAGCCGCCCGTCTGTCAAGGGGGGGTGCTAACTTGGATTGCCTTGCTGGCTGGGTTGTCATAGGGACCGGCAGCAGCCGCCATACGAAGAAAGGTCCCAAAGGGGCTGTCTTGATTCTCCTTTCTTTCTCCCAGAGCTTAGCTGCCATAGCCACCGTTGTGGCCCGCACGCTCTACACACTTGCAGGAGGAAAGGGCGACCCCTTGCCAATTCAGGCGGATCCACTCACGGTACGTGCTGATGGGATCTGGGGGGTGGGGGGCAAGGAGCCCGGCCTAAGGTTGCCTGCACTTCCCTTCTGCCTTGGTGCGCGTTGTCCTGCTCCCTGTGAACGCCCTCTTTCCTCCCGCCCCCTTTTCCTTCTGCAGCATTGGGTCCTCCCCTTTGCCCCAGGTTCAGCATGCAAGATTCCCAGATGCTTTGGCTGGCAAGATGCCCTCCCCTGATTAGTTTACGCGGTGCAGAAAAGCTTCTGAATTAGGGCCGGCATAATTTATTCAGCCGGTCTGGAGGGGCAGGTCAGGAGCTGCACAGAGTGTGGAATTCCTTCTCCCCATCCTGCCTTTTGGAATTCCTGCTCACCCCTTCCATCACTTTCTGTAAAACCACCAGTCATGGAACTTTCTACCTGTCTCTTCAGCGATCAGATTATGAATTTATTCTATTTCTAGTCTGCTGCCATCAAGCAATTATTGAGGCACACAAAATAATTACAAAATATGTAACATTAAATATCCACCATATAATAATACAAAAATTAAAAGGGATGCCTTAAAGTAATACAGAGGTGATCCTTCCAAAAATGAAATTTCAAAAGCCCTCTTGAAGAGCCCTTCCTTGCTTTTGTTAGGGCATTAATATTAGGGTAATTTGGCTTTTATGGGGAGGCTGTTCCATATTATAGGGGCCATCACTGAGAGACATCTCCTGGCCTCAGTTCTCCTGACTTCACAGTAGTGGCAAACTACAAGTAATTTCTCTCATGATGTAATGTGCTCATGGTGTTTAATGCCACAAATATATGGGCCACTAGATTTTGTACCCACTGCAGTTTCTGGGCCTCCTTAAGGCAGTCCCACATAGAGCATGGTGCAGTAATGTAACTGGGTGGTAGTGAATTACAAGGTCCTCTGGCCGCAGACGGGGCACCAACAGAAGGCAGGCAGATGCTTTCCTGACCAGCCTCTGCTTGCTTGCCACTCATCCATCCCGCAGTAGCTATGTGCCCAGGAGGTTCTACAAGTCCTGGATCTGCTCTCTTGGGTCCTGCTGCCCCTTTGAGAGACAACACCAGAGCTGACAGAGAACCTCACTGAAGAAATAGTAGCTCCGTCTTGCTTGGGGTCGACTTCAGCTTGTTTCTTTAGATCCAGTCCCCAACAATCACCAGGCACCAGGACAAGACTTGGATCACATCATTGAAGCAGCCCAGGATAGTGATGTGCAGTTGGGTAACGTTACGTCAACCCCACTAGATAGACCAGTCAATGAAATCAAGTCCACAGGATTGGACCATCCCTGGGGCATTCCAGTTGTAAGAAGACACTGGACTGAACTCTCCCCACACATAACTCCCAACTGGAATCATATATCAGGAAGATTGTCCTCAGTCTCTAGAGATGGCCCAGAAGGATACCATCAAAGCCAGCTGTGAGATCTAATAGAAGTGCTGCGTCTTCTCACGCAGGTCCCCACAAAGATCAAAAACAAGCATGACTCATGCAGTTTCCAGCCCATGCCCTGGTCTGAATTCTGACTGAAAAGGAGACAGATAATTTAGGTGCGAGGATGTTAGCTCCTCACCCCAGTCTCAACAACCCTCCCTGAAAAGGGAAGGCCAGAGACAGGGTAATAGCTGTCTGGATCCAGAGAGGAGCTCTTGAGAAAAGGGCATTCTGCAGCCTCTTTCAAGCCACAGGAGATACGCTCTCCCACAAAAAGGAGTTGACCATCTCTGATCAAAGGAGCCAGCTGAGTATGACTCCTACCCTCTGCGAAAGCCAGGAGAGGCATTTATCCAGTCCACAAGGTTGGGGGACATGCTAGTGAATGCCCCATCCATTTCCTCAGGATTCATAGGCCCAAACAAGCTCCCGTTAATACAGCCAAGATGTCACGCTGATCTTCACCATTGACTTTGCCCATGTGGAATCAAGACTATTGTGAATCTGAGCAACTTTATGGGCATTGTCACAGTGGTCAGAGGGGAGATCTTCTGGCATTTCTGCACCCAAAATGGAATTTGCCACCCTAAATAAGGCTGTTGGCTGACGATCTACGGACGCAATAAGGGAGGAGAGAGGCTTTTCACCTCTATTATGGTAGGCTTCAGCATGAGCTCAGTCAGATTCACTTTGAGTCATCCTCCGCTGGCACTCCTAGCACCGTTTCTTTAGATAACTCATTAGAAAATATATACATTAAGTTCTTGGTCTGCCAAGTCCTGCATCTTCTTCAGCATTCAGTAGCCTTCATGGCTAAGTGGAAGGGTGGAAGCTGCTCTCTTCTGGGGCTGGTACAGACCTCTGTTAGCTGCTGCTCTTTAAACCTTTGTGCCTTGACGCTTCGTCTTTTTCTTCCAGGTCACCCGCATGCTGTATGGTTTCCTGATCCAGTCCAACAACTCCTGGTTCCAGTCCATCACTAAGCCAGATTTCAAAGGGCCTCTGGGTGAGGCTAGTATGTGTGTGTGTGAGAGAGAGGGAAGACTTCAGGGGCGAAGGCTGCTGCCTGAGAGCTCTCCTTCAAACCCCCCTCTCCTTGCTGTTCCCTCCCAGGTGACGAGCCCCTCCAGTACTACATTGCTGTGTCTAGTCCTGTCAACTCCACCAGTCTGGTTCAGTATGTCTTGGCCAACCTCACAGGTACCCGCCTTAGAGACAACACCACCAAGGACCATTGCAAAGCTTCCAAGGAAGATGTGAGTCTTCTCATTCTCTAGTCAAGCACTATTTAAAAAATCCTGGATAAAATAAGCAATCACTAGGAAAAATATAACAAACATTTAATGTTTAAAAATTTCTGGAAAATAAACAGCCGGGTGATGAAAACTTAGCAGTGAAACCCTGCTGGACTTCCTTGGGGAATTTGCCATCTGAGATCTCTTCCCTCTTCTGTTGCCACCACCCTAACTTTTGAAGGCATCTGGAGATCTCAGATAAGGCTGTTGATACCCCAGCAAGTTTGCACAGGATTCGGGGACCTTCTGAGGATCTTGGTCCCAAGCTTGTCTACCTCATAGATAGACAGGTACAGTTCCTGAATGTACAGCTAGCCAGGAGCCTAGCTAACCCTAACCCCAACCTTTTGTGCCCACCGAAGATTCCAGGCTGGTTCAGTGATTTTTATTGGAAGATGATAGAGGCCTCCCGGCATAAAAGTAGAGGGTAAGAGCCAAGAAACACCAACGCGTTACAACCATCCTGCTGTTCAGAGGCCCAGCTGATTGTGTCTTCCGCAGGGATGACCCTTTCTGCACACACCTTAAGGGAACCTCTGCCAGTGGGGTTATCTGGAATAGGGCAATTTCTGCAAATCTGTATATGGACAGATTCCTATCAGGTAGCTCAGCTTTAATTTTAAAGCATTCATGTTCAAAGCAACCTGTTAACAAACAGGCTTTGCCTCTGTTGCCCCCCTCTGCAGTTGTATGACTACATGTGGGTGCAGGGCTCTCCGTACCCCAATTCCACCTCTCCCCGCAAGCCGTTCTGCGTCAGGTCAACTGTCCGCCGCACGCCAGCATCCTCCCCGGCTTTTGAGCTCAAACAGTGGGGATCCACCGAGTTTTCCACATGGACTGAGAGTCGCTGGAAAGAGCTGCATGGCCGGATCTTCCTGGTCGCCAGCAGAGAGCTTGAGGTGAGGCACTGAGTGCAGCGGGACGGATCGGTCTGCTGAAGCGCACAACTCTGCACCACGGTCTCCTCAGGGAGACTCGCTGGGGGCTGGGCAAGGCCTCGGTTTTCCCACCAGAGCCAAGGGTGGTGCAGATGGGTCTGTGGGACCTGAGCTGGCAGCACCTGACCAGGAAAGGTATTTTGGAGGTCGAGGGAAAGTCGACCCAGCGTGTAGCTGCTTTTTAAAAAGGCAAATTCCACTAGGACTGCTGATGCAGTAATACGGTCGAAGAGCCGTGTATGGTTCTAACTACCGCACCTTAAAAAGTTATTTTAAGTAAATAAATGGGGTAATACGGAGCTCAAAAAGATATAAAGAAAGGCAGCTGAAATGATGAAAGCTCCCCGACAAAGAACTGAACTTGGAGGAAGAGGGGGATGTGATCGATATGCAGTCACGCCAGTCCCTCTCTCACAGTGTTCGAATTCTGCATCATCGACCAAAACTAAATGCAAGACAGACAGGTGTCAACATATTTTCACCCAACACGTTGTGGCATTTGCCTCCGACAGTTGTTGTAATGGCAGCCAGTTTGAGGGGAGTGGGATTCACTGCAGGAAGCAACAATCAATTCTGGCCATTTTTGGTTCGAAAGTTCCTGAAAATAATTAAAGGGGGCTTTTCCAGCTTTCTTTATACATGCAGGTTAGAAAGTGGTATGAGGCCCTGAAGGCAGAAGTTAACTCCCCCACCCCTTAATTCTCTCTTGTGATATCTGAAATTTCGGGGAGAGCAGAACCTCGCTGACAGCCTGCGCCGGGTCTTTCTAGTTAAGAGAACCTGGGGAGGACTTGGAGGTCATAACTGGTCATGAAACTTGGAGAATTGGCTGAAGAGTAGACTGTTCAAACCCAGGTTATGTCCTCAATATGGCACCCAGGGGATGCGCCTGTAGCAGGGGCAACCTAGAACCCAAAGAATCAGCATTGGGAGGGACTTCAGGGGTGCTTCAGTCCCACCCCCTGAAAGATCTGCTGAAGGACTTCCAAGAGAAGGCTCTCCAACCTCTGTCTGAAGGTGTCTGGTGAAGGGAGATGTGCCACTTCATGAGGCCACCTATTCTGCTGCTTTTTGACAGCTTTTACTATCAAGAAATTCCTCCAAATTATATTTCCCCATTTCAGCTAATTTGTCCTGCGTCTGCTGTCTGGGCCACAGAGAATATGTCCACCCCCTCTATATGGCGGCCTTTTAGAGGCCCAAAGACCGCAATCGTATCTCCCCTCTTTCTTCTCTTCTGCAGGCTAAGCGTACCCAGTTCCTTTACATTTTTCATGGTTTTGAGTCTCCTCACCGGTGTTGTAACCCTTCTCTGAATTCCCTGCAATCGTTGTTGCCTTTTTAGATTGTGGTGGCCAGAACTGGTCCTGGTGTTCCAAGTAGGCCCTGACCCACGGCCTAGTGGAGGGGCACAACTTCTCACAATCTGATCTCTGGGCTTCAGCGATCCAAAATGTGCATAATTTCCTCTGCCATTGAATAGCTTCATTTCTTTTCATGGCTGACGCTCTCCCTTTCCAATGCTCTGCAGATCATCACCCTGATCGTGGGCATCGTTATCCTCATTGTCTCATTCGTTGCCACCTACTTCATCAACGCCAAAGCCCGCGTGCTGTTTTCCACGCCGGGGGACTCTGAAACGGTGGCTTATTGAGAATGGGCTTTGGTAACTCTAGCACTAAGAACCAGGCAAGAAAGAAAGTGAACGAATTTGGCACTGCTGGACCCTTTCTTTGATTACTCTGGAGCGTGGACCTGAAAGGAACGTGTTGATCGCCCCCCACCCCCACCCCCCATTGAGAGGAGCGTTGCGTGTACCGAAAGGCAGTGCTGGCGTGCACGGATGGATTTGGGAGGAGGGCCTGGTCAGGTCTCTCAGACCCTCCTTTGTCACGGCAGCCCAGATCAAATGAGGCGCATAGCACGTGGGTCTCGGCACAGTCTTGTGAGCGGTTAAGAGTTGGCTACCAAGAAGAGACTCTGCAGAGCATTTGTGGATCTTCAGTCTTTTAGTTCTCCCTTTTTTTTTTTTGTTTATTTTGAAGATCCAGATGAATTGCTAGAATCTTTTGATTTACGTACATCAAGGTGAAAAAACGAGGGATGCAGCGAAGTTGGAAAGGGGAAATGGGTGTAAACTATCCTTTTTTAAAAAAAAATGGGTTCTTTTTTTGTACATATGATATAAATAGCTTGTTTTAATTAAAAACAACTGGCCCCCTTACTTACAGATTAAATTTGTTGATCCCACCAGCCCTTACCTTATTTGCTTGGTTGCCTGAGAACTCAAGAACGTCGTGTCTGGGGCTGGAGAGATGGCGGGGGGTTCTTCTCTGGGAAGGTGCTACAGCAGCCTTCCTCAAATGAAACCCAGCACATCTGGAGAGCGGCAGATTGGGGAAGGCTGAATAATAAATAGATGCACGCATTTCTCTGTGTTGAAATTGAACAGGTGGTGTTCTGACCCATTACGTTGCTGGGCCAAGCAGCTTCTGGCAGCGGCACGTTTGTTTCAGTTGTGACTATGCCCGGACTTCTTTGAGACTGTGTTTGCAGGAAGTGCTTACTCATGCTTCACTACAATTTGATTTTAATTTTCAACAATTAAGCAGAGCATGCGCAACATGCTCGTCTAAATGTGGTCGGCTAGTTTTGTTGAAGAACAGGAGAGATTAAATTAAACAGGTAAACAGTGCTGAAAAAGTGTAATGCTTTAACCAGTCAAAAGACCAGATGTGCCTGCAGAGGAATTGGGTGCAGGCTTCAGAGGTTGATAGCTTTCCATAGATCAGCTTGTGAGAAGGTGACTTAGTGGGCTTACTGGCCTTTGGAATCCCTCTGTAGCTGGAACTTTGACATCTGCAGCATGACACATTCAGCCTGTGACATCTCCACGAGAACTGGGGAGATTGTCGACACATTGCATTCAATCATGGCTGGCTTGATTTATTGAGCAAACCATAATTGGCTGCATACGTACCCATGCTAAATCACAAACCAGGTAGGGGGCCACTGTGCCTGCATTTACATGTCGTATTAAGCCACAAGCAGGGTACATGATGGCTTAAGGCAATAGGCAAAAGGTTTCTGTTCTGGCCAAGTGGAATAATACCGGGTATTTTCTGGCACATGGCACATGGGATGAAGGGTGGAAAAGCGTAACCCAGCCAGGAAAACTAAGCAGATGTTTCCAGTGTGGAGTTTCAGCCTTTTTTCTTCTCTTTTTCACACGTGGATCCCATCCCTTGTGACGCCATCTCTCTCTTTCACCCTCTTCTGGCAGCCAGTTTTGCAAATTACTTCTGCGTTGAATGAAATGCCTCTGGTGGGGTCTTCCTTGAATGCATTGCTGTCAGTGCCAGTTGGCAAACCCAACTCCTAGTAGAATGAGAAGAAGGGTGCTCCCCAAATAATGTGGACTGATTGTAGATAATTTTTGTTTTGCTTGAAGGGAGAAAATCAGAGGGGGGATGGTATGGGACAGTCCAGTGCTCTCTGTTAGCAGTAGAGACGTACACATTCAGTACTGGTTGATGTATTTAGCTGATTGATCAAACTGTTCCATACTTTCGTACTAGCCAGCTTAGCATCACGGGCCTTGTCCACACACTCTCTTTGCCCTGGTACTGAAATGGCCGGCTCACCACTTGTTGAAGACACGCCTCCATTTTGGTGCCAGCCTGCCACTGGCAGAAGGCAGATCAAGGTGGTCCAGAACACAGAAGGAAGCCCTCAGCAGATACTCTCATTTGCCTGGAGGGGGAGCTGGATGGGATTGGGTTAACCTCCCTTGCGGCGCTCTCTCTTTTTACGTGGAAGGTATTCACAAGGTTGCTACTCCTAGCAGTAACTTACACGGCCGCCTCACACCAGCAGTGAGGTTTTTCTCCCCTCCAGCAATCCTCCATGGAAGGAAAAAAGCCTAGGGATCCTCCACCTTCCCTGCTCCCCCCCTTTCTCCACCTGTCTTTCCCTCCATGCTGCCCCCACAGCAGCCACCAACTGCAGAAAATGCTGCCACCCCCACCCCACCCCTTTAACCTTTCCCGAAAAGAAATTCTTCCAGCTTCCTGGCTGATCTTGGTGACCCTCTTGTTCAATCCCTTCCTGTCCTTTCATTCTCCTCTGGACTGAGGGGGACAGAAGCTTCTGCAATATTTCTTTCTCATGATGTTGCCCCTCAGGTAGGATGACCTGATTTTCTTCCCGTGGAACGAGAGACTCATCCTTCTAGCCGCTCTCCAACTCCACCCTTGCCTTGGATCCAGTAGCTGGCACGGATCGGAAGCAGCAGCTGTTGTCTGTGCCTCCTCGCTCGGCGAAGGCCAACAGGCCTCCCCACGGACAGCTCGGTAGCTTCTGTCCCCTGCTGGAAGCCCCACAACCGAGGAGGACAGGCTGAAGCTGAAAGCCGGCCAGGCCTGGAACAAACCCCAAAACAGATTGGGTTGCTTCTCACTCCCTCGCATACTTCCTTCTGATGATCTGAAGGAAAAGCACTTTATGGACGGTGGCACTTGTTCGGAATTGGTCTATTGCACGGTGGTGGACCACAAGGGCTGGTGCCACCGGTTTGGCAATTCCGGCTTTTGGGATGTTGGGGTGAGCAGTTGCCAAAAGGCTTGTTGCTGGGGAAAGAAGGCAAGGTGACCTAAATGGGCCAAGCCGAAGGAATGTCCTCCTCTGGGAAGAGGCTTCTGTTCGTCTTTACTCTCACAAAACTTGTAATTTCTTCATTTCTTTGGGTAGAGCTTGAGAGCTAAATTGACATTAGAGGTAGCAGAGGACGGAGGTGACGGGGGTTTGTGCTACACATCTTTTCATCCCTGAATCGTGTTCATCTCTCCCAGCCTGCCCTTCAGAAGGAATTATTTCTGGGTGTCTTTTCTTGAATAGAAAGCCAGGGAGGCTGGAGAGATGTCTCCACCGTGCAAGAGAGGACATTCACGCCTCTGGGGTGAGACTTCGCAAGAAGTTCTCTGAAATTCCCTATTGAAAGAGATTTGGAAAGTGCATTCCCTTACATCGACTTAAACGAGATCTGAGAGGGGGGGAAGGCAGAGGTCTCCCGTTGCCTCATTTGCCGATGAGCAAGTCTACAGCTGGATGCTTCACCCACTAGTTGGACCTCTGAGGGAGACCCAGCAGGGAGACCACAGATTTGCCCATGGTGTAGATCTATTGAAGCTTGAAACGTTACTAGTGGACAAGCTGTTGTCTTCTTGGCTGAACCCACAAATCATGCTGAGCCATCACAGACTTTGTCCAGTTTGGGCCTAATGAATGGACCATGACATAGGGGTTTGTAAACTCTCATAACTTTGACGTGTGAAGCCAACCAACTGCAGCTTAGTTAAGCCATGCTTGACTTAACCATGGATGGACCCAGGTTGCATCGCTGCAACCTGATTTATTTACAAGTGTTTTTTCAAACTTGGCAACTTGAAGAGGTGTGGACTTCAACTCCCAGAATTCCCCAGCCAGCATTTCAAGTAGCCAAGTTTAAAAAACACTGGTTTAGAAGAAGAGGGGATGAAGAGAGGGGGGAAACTGCCTGATTCTTGCTTCACTCCCCCTCTTCCCCAATGACCTTGCTCTGAACAGCTGGAGGGAGCACAACTTTTGCAAGAATTCAGGTGTTCCTAATATTGATGGGCGAATCCCCCTAACTGAGGACTGGCTGGCTTTGCTTCCTGGCCATTGTGTACTGTCTTGGCCAGCTTCCTTAGGGATTTGCCTTTAACTTGAGACCAGCTGCTGGATGAGTCCCAGGTGAGAGCCCATTTTGTCCCACTGCCTCCTTTCAACAGTCCCCAACCAGATGCTACCACTCAGCGTCAGGCAACGGCTCTTGCAGGTGCCTGCCGTTGGCATCTTGAAAGGGGCAGCAAACGAGCACTTTTTGGCTAAGCCTGCACAGCGTTCGGAGCTGCAAACAAGCTGGTTACTTTCTAGCCTGGCACGTGGTGTGATCCAGTCGGCGTGGCTAGAGCATAGTTCCGGATGTTGTGTGAATCCAAAGGGTGTTTTGAACCACAAGGGAAATACGATTCGCCTTTTACTAGAGCTGCGTGCATCCGAGCATCTCTCCATCTCTCTTAAAAGCATTTAAAAATATCATTTGCAGTCAACGTCTTTCACATCTCGAAGAACAGTGCTGGCAAGCAGCGGTTCCAAAATTGGTTCTGAAGCATGGGGTGGGATCTGGGGGGAGCGAGGGAGAAGCAGGATGGCCCCTTTGAGCATTGCCAGTGCACTCCCTGTGAAAAGGCAGCTCTTGACACGAGTCTGCCTTTCAGGCCAGCTGTTCCTTTCTCTTTCTCTTTGAAACAGCAGCCTGCCCTCGTGGTAGCAATTAGGGGAAGGTACCTATATCTGAACAATAAAGCCCAATAGAAATGTGGATTTGCTATGATAAAATTAGAAATACATAGTTTATATGTGGGTGCAGCCTTCCTCAATCTGGTAGGTGACTGATCTTAATCCTTGGCCGTCTCACAGGCACACCTGTATGGTACAGGTGAGATACAACTACCTGGGTTCACACAACCCACTGAGCTAATTAACCCCCGTTAAGATGGGGTTGAATACTTTGTGGTTCCACATGTTGTGAAAACTCATCCATAGTCTTCATATGTTGTAGGAACCAGGACAGGATCAGAACCAGGGGGTCTGACTAAATGACATACTCCTGGCCCTTAAACTAGAATAGAGTTTATTTTTTCAATATAGCGTGTTCAACACACAATTGTGCTTCGACAACCCAGTTTTGTGTGAAGCCAAGCTCTAATTTTTGATCTTTACACTTCCCCAAACTAGTTCTTGGGGACAACAAAGCTGGCGTGTCGTTTTGTGCTACTTTAGTTGATCTCCGTGAAAAAAACTCCGGTTTTCCCCCCCCATGTTTTTCCCCCTTGCAATGGATTGACACAGCTATGATTGCTATTTCATTTTCAATCGGCTGCACATCCCTTTTTGGGGCAGCTTTGCTATAATTTTTGCACGAGCACTAGACCGTCCAGCAACTCCATTTTCTGGACTTACGGCTGTTGCCATTTTCCGGGATCAATATAGGTTGTGCAACTTGCAACTAGCAAGTGGCTATATTTAAATCTCTCTCATTCGCAAACACACACAATCTAATTTAACCTGCTTTTTGCACGCTATTCCTCCTCTCCCCCTCCTGCCATCTCGCATGATTCTGTGACCCTATCCTCGGGCTCAGGGGAGAATTCCTTTCATCTCGGCTTGCTCTGCTTCGATAATTAGCAGTGGCAGCAAGGAGAATTATAGGCGGGAGGGGGAAAAAACGGCAGAAAGTCAACAATTTTCTTTACAATGGGATTGTTGCTGCAGAAGCCTGTTCTTGCTGCCTGTCAAAGCCGTCTGCTGTTTAGGACAAAAAAGGAAAGAAACTAAAATCTTTGAGACTGAGTGCCATCGCTTGGGGCCAGCGGGCTAAACCTCCCTCCCTCCCTTCCTTCCTTCCTTCCTTCCTTCCTTCCTTCCTTCCTTCCTTCCGCTTTGAAAAAAATTAGATTTGCTTCAGGGTTTGTGGCATGTTTGGATGGGAAAAGGCCTTTAAATGTTTATACTAAAATGTATACAGCTTCTCCCAAATGTTATGGGAACAACTGAAAAATCATCATCTCTGTGTAAATCTGAATCTATTTAAATTGAACTGAACTTGGGGAACCATTTTTTTTAAAATGTATCCCTGGATTTATAATCTGTCCACCTAATTTGAGAGCATAAGTTATTTACTGGAAACTTGTATGCTTTCAGTTAATCGATCATCGAAAGAAGTTCTGATTTGTGAGACGGATTGTTAAGTTTTCTGCCCCCTTTTTTTTCTTCAGTACTGCCTCTGGAAGAAATACTGCTTCCCTTTGTCTTAAGGAAGTAGCTTGTTTTATATCAGTAAACAAACAAATCGCAAGAAAATATACTGGCTTTCGTGCATTAAGCAGCTAAAAAAATGAACCTTTTCCGTTGCCTTTTGGATTAAAAATGGCCAAACGTTCATAGAATTCACCTAAATTTACAGAATCACTGGGGCTCCAAATAAACGGACTTCTTTCCCAATTCAGTCCGACGTCCAGATTCATTTTTTCCTGAGTCACATCTGTGAAATTGATCCGTTGCTATCCCTTCTAGCATCTCGATGAATTCAGCAGCTGGCTGTGTTTTTCAGTTCTTGTTGTTTTTAAAAAAATTGGGTCTATCCTCTAAATACGGTTCGCTATTCCTTACCCGAGTCTGAATCCCTCTAACTTTGGCCCAGCGCGTTTATCTGAGCGCTGATTTCCACACGGGGGGGGGGGGGGCAATTCAGGAAACGGAGCAAGGCTCCCGCGCTCCCTCCTGGCCCCCCCGGCCTTCACCGGGCACCTGGTTCTGATGCAACCCTCAGCAAACGTTACCTGGCTGCTCCTGAAAGTAAACAAGGCCTGTGCTCACCTGGGGGGTCTCGAGAGGGGAGGAAGGGCTGGTCCCTGGAGGGGGTGGAGATCGCTGACAGCCTCCCCCGAAATGGCTGGCGCGCCTAGGTTGCTCCCATCCCCGGGATGCTGGCTTTGTTCTCTCGCAAGCCCTGATTCCCACAGCCTGTTCGGGGTATCGCCATCTGATCCTGCCGCGAAGGGGCTGGGGCTGGGGCTGGGGCTGGGGCTGGGGCGGCTGCCTTTACGGCAGTCCCGCCCCACTTTCGGGGGTCGTCTCTGGGCACGAGCAGGTGGATGCTCTGAGAGCCCTTGCCGGGGGCCCCACAGCTCTCTGCCCAAGTGCCCAGCTGCCCAGCCTTCCTCCGCTTCCCCAGCTCATGTGCACATCACTAAGGGTTCACCTGAATGCTGGCTGCACGCCGAGCTGTGGGCTGGGGATTCGTCTGCAAAAGGTCCCCACGGTTAGACCGGAATGAAAGGGGGGGGTAGGGCTGGGCCAGGAAAGCAGGGGCAGGGTCCCTCGGGCGGAAGGGTCCTGTCTTCCTCTTGCCACAAGCCACTTAAAACAGGGTGGGCACCTCTCCGGAGAACCAGGGTTGACGCATCTATGAAGCCCTGGTTTTCTCACGGGGAGACCAAGCAGAGCCCTCAAGGGCCGAGGAGGGAGGAGCGGACTCCCCACAGGACAGGGTGATGGGAACAAGTCCTGCTGGGTGGGGGGGAGAAGCTCTCAGTGGGAAGGTCAGTAAAGCCGAGCAAAGTCCCGCAGTTGCACTGGGCAGATTCATTTTTTCTTCCCCTGGAGGGGGCCGGAGGGGCTGCCCCAGCCTTGGCACTTGGAGAGCTGGAAAAGAGACTGCAATGGGGGGGAGTCCCATGGAGCTCCCCACCGCAGCCCAGTTCCCAAACAACCAGGCACCCGGGAGAAGCCCCCGAGGGGAGCGTTTCGTTTTCTCAGGCCTGCAGAAGGCAGGGCAGCGACGCAGGGAACCGGCTTGGATTTTTCTCCTGGCTCTTGGCATTTGGAAGGTGCACCGTGCAAGGCCGCGAGGAAGATGAACTGGTGGCCGTGCTGGCTCAGGGTCCCGGGAGCTGTAGACCGACGCAGCCGGACCATCTTGGAGGAGGCTGTTTTTCGAAGCAGCTACCAGGGAACACCTTCAAGCGTTGGGAACTGTTGGGATCCATGCCTGCTCTCTAGCGTTGCGTCTTAAATATTCCTGCTCATCAAAGAAGCCAACTGGGTGACCCAACGGGCCAGCATCTTACTATGTCCTTGCTTGCAGATGGATCTTCAGAGGACCTGCATGTCTTGCCTGTATCCTGGCCAAGCAGTGCCAGCTCAAGGGCATCTTCAGGAGCACTGGCACCTCCTTGGCTTTGGGCATTGCCCAATTCCTCCCCAGATTCCCGACCATTGGCCAAGCTCAATGGGGCTGCTGGGAGTTGTAGTTCTGCAAACCTTTAGAGCCGTGCTTCTTAACCTCGGCAACTTCAAGATGCGTGGACTTCAACTCGCAGAATTCCCCATGCTGGCTGGGGAATTCTGGGAGTTGACGTCCACCCATCTTCAAGTTGCTGAAGTTGAGAAACACGGCTCTAGAGAGCCATGGCTTCCCCACACCTGTGCAAACCACATATAGCCTCGGTCTGGCCAGCACGTTAGGCTCAAAGGGAGTTGTGTATGTGTAGTTGATAGTTTGGCTCTTGTTTTCACAGGTTGTGTGAACAGGCCAACCTATTCAGCCAGAATACGGCTCACTAGAGGGTGCAGTGCTTCCAATTTGAAGGCAAAAAGGTGCTTTGGGGTGCGTAGAGCGGTGTTTCTCAGCCTTGACAGCTTGAAGATGTATGGATTTCAACTTCCAGAATTCCCCAACCAGCCATGCTGGTTGGGGAATTCTGGGAGTTGAAGTCCACCCAGTTGTCAAGGTTGAGAAACACTGGCGTAGAGGGTAACCAGCATCCAGGTCCGTCTGCAAGGTACGGTCAAAAAAGCTTCAATTGCACTGTCATGGCCACCACCTTGACTTTTTTGACCCCTGGAGTGACCCTTGGACACTCTTGATAGCGCCTGCTGTAACTCCTTCGCCCAAACACATCTTTTTGCTGCAGGCAGGTGGTGACTCTCTTTGGGCCTTCAAAGTAAAGCCCTGCGTGGCCCAAACGGAGGACACGGGGTGCAAATGCAGCCTTTAACTCAGGTGTAACAGGAGATGCTGAGCTTCCGTCAGGGCCACACCACGGCATTGAGGGCGGCCTTCAAAATTGTCGTTTTAGGGTGGGACAGGCCCTTAACTGTTTGCAAATCATGCAGTTTGGCTCCGAAGCCCCCCAGTTTGCCCAATGCAAAACAGCCCAGGTTCTCGCTGGGAGGCTTCGGGGACACGGCAGGAGGATGCTCGTTGGCCATGTCCTGGGCCCCGCTGGCTGTTCGAACCCAGCCGAGGAGCATCCTCCTTGCCTCCCCTCTCCTCATTCCCCCCATCTGCGCAGGGCGCCTGGATGTGCCTCGCCCAGTCTCTGAGCTCAGCTGCTTCCCGGGAGGCAGAAGGAAGATGGGCTGGGTAGAAAGGCAACAGCTGCCCTCCCCTTGCCCGGAGGGGAAACATATGGGGGCGATTCAAGGAGGAGGAACGGGAACAGTTAATCAAGCGGGATCTTTGTTGAATTCTGGCTTTGCAGACCCGCAACTTCGGGAGCCTGGAAGCAAGGGCGGAGGGGGTTGACGAAGGCCTCGCTCGAAGCCAGCGCAGTCCTGGCGGCTGCCTTTGTGGCTGGAGGTGCGCTCTGCGCTGCCTCCCGTCCCGCCGGCCGCTAAATTTACTATTTGCTTATTAAGATTTAAAACTGGCGAGCGGGGGAGGGAGGCCAGCCTCGTGACAGCCGCTACCTAGCTTGGAGGGGCTCCCCGTAAAGCCAGAGAAGGCGTGGGGAGGGGTCTTCCAGAGCGTGCTGGTGCCAGATGGGGAGGTGCACCCAATGCGATTAACCACATCGGGGAAGACCTGGCGGTTCCACTTGCACAACGTGCCATGTTTGGTTGGTTTGTTGCTCCTGTGGATAAGCACAGCCCTCTTGGTTAGTTTATGCTAACCCAGTAATTGTGGAAAGGCTGATCTCCCTCCCTCCCTCCCTCCCTCCCTCCCTCCCTCCCCAGACCAAAAGTGCTCTTGCATTTTTCCAACTGCCTTCATTCATTGTAATAGAAAGAAATTTAACCGAGACATTTCTTTCAGAGAAGATAATTTGGACTAAATTCTCATTAGCGGAGTGTGGCATTTGCGCGCTTACGTGATGTGGCTGTGCATAATCCGATTTCCGTTGCACAATCCGCTCTGCAGCCTCCCTGGCTCCCGAAATTTCTCTTTAATCTCCAGGAAAGTTCTGGGGAGGGAATTCCTCCCCAGAGGAGGCCTTAAGAGGAAAAGGTGCAGCTGGGGGACTTCAGAGCAATGGAAAGAGGGAACAGAACGCAGCAGCAGCATCGCCCCGCCCTGCACCTCTGACAAGGAAGTGAGCTTAGAAACACCACCCAGGTGATAAGATAGAAAAGCCGGAGCCTTTTTGACAAGGAAAGAAAAATTCTGAAAAGCTGGATTCAGATCATCATCATCGTCATCATCATCTCTTTAGCCCAAGGAACAAAGAACATCTTAGTTTACAGATGACTTCAGGGCTAGCTGAATGTGTCTGGCCGGGGATGTCTGCAGGTTTGGCGAAAATGTCAGGAGGGTGGGCACCACAGTGGGGTCAAAGCCCCGCTGGTCTTCTCGTGTGCCATGCCCTGCTGTGCCAGGCTGCCCAGACCGTCACAACAAGGCCCTTCAGTGGGTCCTCTGGAGATCCAGAGGGGGGGCCTGGTCAGTGTTGAAACCTGAAGGACAGAATTCTGTCTTCAGATGTGTTGCTGCGGCAGCGCACAAATGCCACCGTCTTTCAGGTGCCAGACAAACCCCGTTCTCCTGCACTGCTTTGAATGCGGTTTTACGACCTCTTCTCTCCTATCTTTTACAGTCTTTAATCAATGCATGGTTAACTTCAGTGTTCTACCTGTGGCTGCTTTAAATACGGTTATTTTCTTTGCAAAGCCAGGACTAAAATCTGAAAACGAAGACACGGTGGCTTTTTTGGCTAAGCTGTGGTTAGTTTAACTATGGCTTATTGCGGGGAACAATTTTCCAAGGGTTGGAAGTGCTCCTTGCTCCTTCAACCAGCTTTTCCTTTTCCACTCTTATTTTAGAGAAAAATGGACCCCCCCCCTCCCCACAAGGCTGTAGAAATCAGCCATGTTGCTACCAATTTCAGTGGGGTTGCCTGGAGGAGGTTGCTGGTGAGACACTGCATAGAGCTCGGGGTGACTCACCCCAGTTTATTAGACAAGCTAAGACTGGCTGGATTCAGACAGCCCACTTAAGGATTAACGTGTGTCACAAGCACCAGGGCCGGGGGTCGCCTGCTGTGCTGAGCCAGAACCAAGCGTGACATCATGATCATCATCTTCCAGCAGCCACCGGGAAGAGCAGTGAAGGGCTCGAATGAGAACCAGGGGATCCGAGATCACATTCATCCACAACCATGAAAATATACTGTACGGCCACGGTCACCTCTCTTGGCCCAACCTACCTCACGGGCTTGTTGTTACAGGGAAAAACCGGCGGAAGGAACTGGATGAACTGGGCTGGAACATGAATCTCCCCAATGAAGACGTGAATAACCCCCCAGCCAGGTGGAGCAGAGGCCTTCAGGGAGGAGGCGGGTCCAGCGCGGCCCCTCCGGGATGAACCGAGATGCGCAAATCAACTTCGGGGGTGGCTGGGAGGGAATCCGAGGAGCGCAGCTGGGCCGGGCCGAGTCCCGGCCGGAGCGGCCGCGAAGGCGAGCCGGGGCTGGCCGCGCAGCCCGGGGCCGAGGGGCGGCGGCGCCGGGTGGCCCCTCGCCCTCTCGGCCCGCGCGGGGGGCGCCCGAGCTGCGAGAGCCGGGCCGGGCGAGCAGCGGAGCCGCCGGGCGAGGGGGACGGAGCCCCCGCGGCCCGGCGCAGGGAGGCGCGCGGCCAGGCAGGCGGCGGCGGCGGCGGCGGCGGCGCTGCGCCGCGAACAGATGGACGGACACAAAGGCGGCCCGGCGGAGGGGGGCCGGACAGATGGACAGGCCGGGGCGGCTGCCGAGCGGAGGGATCGGGCATAATTAGCTGGATCCGATTATGACCGGCTCAATTAGGGCCGCATTGTGGCCGGGAGCTTCTGCCGCTCCGGGCTGCCAGCGAACAAAGCCGCCCGGGGGCTGGGAGCACTCGGGGCCAGGGGAGGCGGGCACGGGGGCGCTCGGCGCACGGGCCCGGCAGCCGGGCCGGCGGCAGATTGCGGCCACGCCGAGCCGGGCGGCCTCCTGTCGGGCCCCGCGCGGAGACCCCCGGGCGGGCGTCTCCCCTTGCCCCGCAGGCGCCCCCGCCCCCCCGCGCCGGCGCCCCCGTTTCGGGGCCTCTGGCGAAGAGCCCTGCCCGGGCTGACCGCGGCCTGCCGTCCCCCGCCGGGCGAAGCGCGCCAGCGGCCGGGCCCGCGGGTCCCCGGCAGAAGCCCTCCCACGCGGGCTTAGAATGCCCCTCGCAGCGACGGCCGCCTCGCACCCATCCCGGCTGGCCGGGCGGCGTCCTCCCCTCGCTGCGGCCGCGACTCGGCCCGGTTCCTGTCGACGGGCCGCTTCGCCCGCGGCTTCCCCGGCTTCTCCCCCCCTCCCCCCCCCGTAATGAAGATGTCAGACGCTCCTGGAACACGCTGACAGGCCCCGCCAAACTCCGTGGCGTGACAGTGATTTATGGCTACATTTGATCCAGCCTGCCAAGGCTTCGCTTTGCGGCCACTTCTAGGTTCTCCAGCCTCTTGCAACGGTTTCGCTTCATCGCGTTCGGCGGCCTCTTCCCCGGAGAAAGTAGAAGAACCCACTTTGCAGCCGGGCATTGCCCTGTTCCACCTTGGCGGAGGGTTCCACTTTTTTTAAGCGCTACGAAATTCGCCACAGTTCAAGTTAAGCCAACAGCTCTATATTGGCTGGAGGGTGATCCCCATTCCATGCCACTGATGAAAACAAATTATTATTAATATTAACCCAAATCAATAATAATAATAATAATAATAATAATAATAATAATAATAATAAAAAAAAAAAAACATGTAATTTTCTCCCAGCTGCTGCTGCTGCTGCTGAATTTCAAACGATGTTCAGGGAGTCAAGAGTGAGACACTGTCAGTCCTTCGAGGGTTAATGCCGTCTGCTTCGCCTGACAAGACCAGGCCAGCCAAGGTCCCTCGTGGGACTGTACAATATGTCACCTCGTCTCTTGCCAAATGTTGTCTCTCTGGTGCCATCCCTCCCTCCCTCCCTCCCTCCCTGCCTTTCTTTTGCCTTCTCCTCCCTCCCCAGGTACAGGATTGCAGCAGCGTGGCCAGCATTGGGCCCGCTGGGTGCTTGGATTCTGCAAATGGGTGCCTCTCTGCTAGGACAGGGGATTTCGCTGCAAGGCTCAAAGAGCTGTGGGCATTTGTCTGGGCACAACTGCCGCGTCGGCTGCCCACCATTCAGGGACGCAGGGGCCTCTGATCCCCCAGACCGAGAGATTTCTGACAAAAGGAGCCAGTCATCTCCGTGGAAGTCCAGCACCTCGGACGGTGCAACCTCAAACAGGGTTACTTAAAAGCAAACTGCACTGAAGTGTGCGGGGCCACTCGGAGGAGAAGTGTGCAAGCACTTGGCTTTAGAGATGATGCCCTCTTTTCCAGAAACCAGGATGTTTTCCTTGTGGAATGGGTGTAGCTGCACTAAAACCAAGCCCAGCCTGCCTATGGGCACATGAGAAAACAGATCCAAAACTCACAGCTGGGCACTACTGTTATTAAGACAAAAATGCCACCGGAGTGTGAGCAAATTCTGAGTTCTCCAGAGCAATTAATAAGGCTGGGAGGTAAACAAATAAACAAAGCAGTCGTGGGGAAAGTTGTGTAGCTTTTAGAAGCAGGCTGAACATGGATATTGCAAGCTCATTTACACACCTAATTCACCTCGGAGCACAATTTGATCATCATAGAAATACTGGTGGGGCTCAGGCAACGAGCTAAGCTCGCAATCCAGGTTAACCGTGCAGAGTTACTGTGTTCAAAGAACACACAATGCTGCAACAAATTAGCCACACTATGGTTTCAGATGGTGGCCAATTTTTTGTTAATAAACTCCAATGTATCTGTCATGCTTTTTAATTGACTGTACCCCACCCTCCTTATGCTGGTCTACGACCATAATAAAGATTTGATTTGATTTGATTTGAAGCAATAAGCACCTTTTGGTCCCTGAGTAATGGAGAAATTAGATTGCTCACTTTATATACAATTTCTGTTCTTAACCATTAGCAAAAACATACATATGCAAACTGCAGCAGGTGATTTTTGGAGACGAGACTGCTGTTTAAAATAGAGAGCAGGCTGGATTTTTTTTCACAACCGTGTTGGTGACTTTTTAGAATAGGAATGATGTAACCCCAGCCTTCCACAACCTAGCGCAGCCCAGTTATGCTGCATTTCAACTCTCAAAACTTCCAGAATCACTGTGCATCCTGGGAATTCTTGGAAATGTCAGTGGAACAACTTCAGTCTTATGAGAATTACACTTTTAACCTAGTCGTCTTTCTCCTTTGCTTAGCAGTTAACATGCTTTCTTCTCAGCGAGATTTCTTGCCCTTCTTTCTTCAGTACCTCTACATCTTTTGGTGGCTTGTAATGCTTTCATTTAAAAATGTATTCATCTTTTTTTTTTAATCCACCTATTGTGTCACTCAGAACCAACAGAAGATAGTACACGGACATGCAGATGCTTAAACTCACCCATTTCTGCAAAGAAGCAGAAAACTAAACTGACTACAAGGTTGACAAAATCTACCCGTGGGTGTCACTAAGGCAGTGAGGAACAACAGATGAGCAGAATGCATTTGGGGAGCTAAAGGAAGAATTAAGCACCAAGGATATTTAAGGTGGGCTGGGGTTCTGTCTCTAGGACCAGTTTTGGTTAGTTTTAACCTTGGTTCTTTTTACTGTATTGTGCCTGTTGTGGTGATGACAGGAAGCAAGGTTTAAATAAAATATGGAACAACTAAAAGGATCAAAATTGGGAAAAGCATGTGGCAAGATCTTATTTATTTAATTTATCTGTAAAATATGAGAAATGCTAGACTAGGAGAAATAAAAATTAGAATTAAAACTGCTGGGAGAAACATCAACCACCTCAGATGCACTGATGATCCCATTTTGGTGGCTGGAAGTGAGGAAGACTTAAGGAAACTGGTGGAAGGTGAAAGAAGTGAGTGCACACCCCATCTGCTGAGGAGAGATAGACAGACAGACAGAGACTGCAACAGGCAATGCCAACCCAATGCAAGTCGATGGAGAAGATGAAGTGGTATCAGACTACAGATGGTGAAAGAAAGGAGCATCTGCTCCTTGGGAGAAGATCTAAACACGCTATCACAGAGCAGAGACATCACTCTTCCACAGGGGTACCTCTTGCCCAGGCCATGGTTCTCCCACTTGTAACACGTGGACCTGAAAGGGGGGCTGTAAGAAAGGCTGAAGGAAGAAGCACGGGCGCTTCTGAACTGTGGTGCTGGAGAACATGGTGGAGAAGACCCTGGACCACAAGAAGAAGAGGAGGAAGAACTCCTTCAGCAGCAGATGGAGGAGAGCCAGGCTGCTCACTGGAAGTCCCAAGAAGGAAGCCCCGGCTTAGAGCTTTGGGGCCCTGATGCAAAGGCAAGAGTCACTGGGGAAGAGCATCGGGGGCCGACAGAGGGCAAGGCAGCTGGACCCACTGGCAGGAGCTCAGAGAACTCGAGGGAGCCGGGACCGATAGACCATCCTGGAGAAACCATCAGGTCACAAAGAATCAGCAGCAACAAAAACAACCATATCGGGCAGATTTAGAAAACGGATTAATATTCAATAAGGTTTAACGAGTTGCGTGAAGCAATCAGTGAATCCGTTTAGCCCAAACTGTCTTGCATTAAACTAAGATGACTAATTAGATTGTCCAACGAGTTTTAATCTTATTGCCGCTAACAATCTGATTATCGCAGTTCCTTTATTGCTGTGTTGTGCTCTGTTTTCAAGTTGCAAGCTGCTCGAGTGCCGCGCGAGGAGGAGGAGGAGGAGGAGGAGGAGGCGGAGGGAGATGATGGGAGAGCTCAGGCAACATTCTACAATTTCTCCCCCCCCCCCCCCGCAGCCCAGTCCCCCTTCCCTTTACTTTTGCCCCTTGGCTTCCTGGGTCGTTCAACAGGGCAGGCCGACAAGCCCTGACGCGGAACGGCGTCAAAAACGCGGGGCGCCAACCGCCCTTCAACCATCCCGTCGTCCAAGCATCCCAGGCCTTCCTCGCGGGGCTGTTGTTGGCCCTTCTTTGCTCCTCGAGAGGAGCGAGGGGGCCCCCGACCCTTGAGCTCCGGCGGGGGCGGGCAAGGGTCTCCTTGAAGGGGCGGCGCTGCTGCGGGTCGTCTACTGAGCGGCCCCGGAGCCCCGCGTTGGCGGCGCCACCGCCCTCAGAGCGCCAGGCGGCGGCGCGGGCGGCGGCGGGGCTTCCCTGGGGGAGCGCGGCTGCGGCGGGGGGCGGCTCGGTGAAATCTGCCTTCCTCCGATCGGCCCCCGAGACGAGGCGCGGCGCGACGCCCCCCCCGCATGAAAAATGCATGGGGACCAGATGTCTGCCGCTCCCCGCGGGCCCCCGCCCCGCCCCGGGCCCCCTCCCCCAGCCAATGGCATCCTCGGCGAGGGCGGCGGCGGGGGGAGCACCCGAGCGGCCAATGGGAAGCGCCCGGACCGACCCAGCGCGCGGCCAGGCGGGCTATAAAGCGCGCGCGCCTCCAGGTGCGCCCCCGGTGTCCGCGCCGAGCACCTGCCGGAGGGGCGCGGGCGGCTGGGCGGGATGGAGGCCGCCTCCGGACGGCCCGAGGGCCAACTTGCGCGCCCGCCCAGCGCTGCGGGACGGGCAGGCCAGGCGTGAGCGAGCAAGCGGAGCCGCCCCTCGCCCTGGCCCTTACCTCGGGAGGGAGAGGGCAGCGCTGCGGCGAGCAGGACGCGGCGGAGGGGTAAGGCTTCCTTCTGCGGGGCGGGACGGCTGAAGCTGGTCTTCTCCCCACCCCCGACAGTCACGACGGTCCTCCCTCGCTGCCCCCGTCAGGTGCTCTCCTTCCTTCCTTCCTTCCTTCCTTCCTTCCTTGGCAAAGTTGGAGGTCGCCATGTGGTCCCGCCTAAAGGAGGCTTTGACTAGGCAGCGGGCGGGCAGCCAACACCGGCAGGGAGACCGAGGCAAGGAGAGGCAGCCGAGGGCAGCGGGCGGGCGGGCAGGCGCGCACCGCTGAGGCGGAGCAAGAAGTTTTCTTCTGCTTCAGCTGCAAAGGGGACCGTCGGAAAAGCGCCGCGCTCGGTGCAGCGTCGCCAGACGGATCGGGCAGACGCGCCGCCGAGGCAGGTACCGTAGACTAGCTGGGCTGCTCTGAGCCGGAGCTCTCGCTTTTCCCTTTGACGCGGTCAGAAGAAAAAAACCTGGTCAAGCCGTTCACTGATCCCAGCGAGGTATTAAAAGGAAGGAGGGACTCTATTAGGATTTAGGCGTGTGGCCGGTTCCCTTCCCTTTCCATCTGAGCCCTCCCTTCTTCTCCCTCTCCCTTCCCTTCCCTTCCCTTCCCTTCCGGGGAAAGTACTTTTATCCCATTAAGAGTAAGCTGATCCATGGCAATACCGAGGACGGGGGTGAACATCACAGAGGCGTGCCTGCTAATCTACTCCTATCTGCAGATCAGACTGCGGCCAAGGCACGGGGGCAGAAAAGGCAAGGAGAGATGCATTTTAAGACCGGGTGGTCTTCATTTCCGTTCTGTTTATCAGAAATTTCTTGCTGACCCTCGTGGGGCAAAGACCGGGTGATGGGGAAGTGGAACTGGATGGCTGTCCTCTTCCTTCAGATTGTGGAGAAAGTGAAAATAAAAGGAGCTGGGCCCGTGTGTCAGTTTAAAGTCGGAGAGCCAGCCCAGATGGATAGAAGAGGTCTTACCCTCTTTCCCCCAGCAATTTCCAGAACTAGGCGAAGAATAGGTCTCTGCACCTGGAGAGTCTTCAAAGCGAAGATGCTGCCAGGGGCTGCCCCTTTTACACCAAAGTGCTCAGCTGGAGGGCAGTGCCGCGTTTGCTGGCCCGGGAGGCCTTTCTGCACAGTGAGGTTAAGTGGCCTTGAATCTGTCTTAGTCTGGAAGGGGTGCAAATACAAACGTCTACGTTCTCTTGCCTGCTTCATGAGAAGGTTGAGTTCTCAATTCCAACGGGTTTGGTTTTGGGTCCTCTGCATCCTGTTCAACCGATGGGCATGTTCTGTCTGAGTAAGAGGCCTGGGTTTCCTAGCAAGCAGGTACCTAAGTAAATTTGTTTGAGCCGTCAGGGAGATCATCTCTCTGTGGAGGGAAGGGATGGTAAAATCTACGGATGCCTTTACTTCCTGCCAGATGCAGATCATCTTAGAGTGCCAAGTTGCTGCAACTGTCCTCCAGAATCTCCCCCCGAGAGGCAAAAGCAGTGCTAGCAGAGAAAACTGCAGCTAGATTTTCAGTTCTGATTCAAGACTCAGGCCTTGAATTGGGGAATTAATCTTAAATTCAGTAGAGTATCTGAGCATTTAGGAACTGTGGAGTCCTTGGGGTTCTCTGAGCGTGGTTCTTTTTGTGCAAATGTTTTGTTACCCGGCTAGGCAACATCTTCAGTGCTCCCTGAGTAACAAAACGTTTGCAAGAAAAGAGCCAAGCTCAGAGAACCCCGAGGACTCCACAGTTCAGTCCTGAGCTACAGAGATTCTCTTCTGTCGGTACCATTTAAGAATTGCCTGTCCTTCCTCCTTCTTGTGAGTGAACTTTCATGTGTCTAAAGATCATTGTCAGACCTCTCGTGTGTTAAAAAGTAAGTCTTGGGGACTCGTGGATAATCTCTTTGGGGGGATTTGTTTTATAAGATTATGGCGTTTTAGCTCCATTTTTTTCTTGCTTTGTGGAGCTTAATTTTGTCCAAGCTCAGCCTTGGCAGTTCTATAGTGCCACAAAGGGAATATCTCCAGATTTGTGCCACGGTTTGTCACCATAAACGTGAACTTCCCGGCACAGACGTTTGGGATAAGGGCCCAAGCAGTTCTCCCAGCTTTTCACTGGTGTAAGCATAAATCTGCTTGCAGTTATCCTATCTTACACTGTAGACCCCTGGCCAACTCCCCTTCCCTATTTTGCAGTCTCTGTTCTGGCTTCTGTGCGATCTGTGGCTTGTGGACTTCCTGCACTGCTTTGAAAAGCCAAGGCATGTGTTGAACTGTCAACTGGTAAAAACAAGAGGACTTGGAGGACTTCCAGTCCAATCCTCCACCCAGAGCAGGGATCTTCATCCAAATGGTTGTCCAGTCTTTTCTTGAAAACCTCCAGTGATGGAGCACCCATGACTTCAGGAAGCGTTGCTTCATAGCTTTCACAGTGAGGAAATTCCTCCTTATTTTGAGTTATCTGTCTCTGTGAGTCTTCCATTCACTGGTTCCTGTCTTATCCTCAGGGGCCATAAGATAGATCCACACCTTCTGCCCTATGACATCCCTTCATGTATTGGAAGATGGCTATCGTGTCTCCCCTTAGCCTTCTCTTCTTTAGGTTGAACATTCCCAGTTCCTTTAATCACCCTTCGTGGGATTTAGCCTCCAAGCCTTTTACTATCTTTGTTGCTCTTCTCTGTACTCTTCCCAGTTCCTCAGTGTCCTTTATGTATTGTGGCAACCAGACCTGGGCAGTATTCCAGGTGCAGTGTGCCCAGTGCAGGGGGGTGCAGTGTGGGGCAGAACTTGCGATCACTACACCTCTGCAATTCAACCCAACTTTGGCAGCTGTTGCATACTGCTGGCTTATGTTTAATCCATGGTCTACCAGGACGCCTAGATCCTTCTTACAAGTATTACTGCTAGGCTGGTTATTGCCTAACTTGTACCTGTAGTCTGGTTTTTCCTACCTAAATACAACTTAACATTTCTTGACACTTTGTGACAAGACAGCTTTGTGTTGTCCACAGATCTGATGAACATCCCTTCTATCTCCTCATCTAGGTCATTTATGAAAACGTTGAACAGCATTGGGCCCAGGACAGAATCACGTAGACCTAGATCCGTTAAGGATCACGTGTTGGGTACAGTTATTCCAATTGCTTGGAAAGTGGTATTGTGAGGTCTGCGCCTCTCTGAATGTGCATAGGATGGAAAGCGAGAGAGAGAGGGAGAGAGATGCAACTGTTTAATTTCTGGAGACTCAAGATGGGAGAAGAATTGTGGAGAATGGCAGGTCCAACGATGTAGACTCTTAAACAAGGCACTTCCCAGGCTCAGACGTGGAGAGGGCGATTTGTCAGGGAGCAGAAAACAAGGACTGTGTCTTCCAGTCCAGGAGAAATCTGATAGTCATTGCCATTGCCTTCCCGTGCCTGCTGTCTCCCTTTCCATCATGCGCACAAACATACCCATTTCTTGTAAACATCTCCACCCACCAGGTATGCTTCAGTTTCAGGAAACAGTTTGGCGTTAACAAGCTATTAAGAGCTCAGTCATTAGAGAGCTTCTCAGAGGAACCAAAGGGCCTGTCCAAGCCATCCATTTTTTCTTACTCAGAACAGGGATTTGTACATTGGTCCCCCTGCACTGGCAGCTTATGGGCATTTGTTTCTCTCCCCTCTGTCTCAGTGGCTTTTCGCCTTCCTTCCTTTTCCTCTCATTACCACTGAAATCTGGACACTGTTACAAGGGCAGGGCAGGCACTGTGGATCCTACTGGGCATCCTGTCTCCAGTACAGGACAACCTCCAACCATATCTGCCCCCTCATTGGTATTAGGGGCAGATTGTGACAGTGTCCAGGTTGGGATTAGACAAGATGTCAGACAGACAGAGATATGGAAGGATAAGCCTCCATCACTTGTGGTCATGAATGCTGTGGTGATTGTGTGTCCTATGAAGAATGTTTCCAAGCGGCTCAGCAGGAGATCCACCTAGCTGGATCTCATCTCAGGGCTCGTGTTATTTCCTTGTTAAGATATGGATCACAGACCCCCAGGACCCCCACAAGGACAGAGGATCAATTACAACAGTTGATCCCTGATGTCCAGCGGCTCCTGAAGGTTTTCAAGGGGACACCTGGGGGAATTCTCCAACCATTTGGTGGGCAGTTCCATCTTGTGACTGGTTGATCTGTGGAGTACCAAGAGTGCTAAATGAGATAGCTCAGTCACTTATCCTGGGTGGCTCTGATGAGGGGAGGAAACGAAGTAGCTGAAAAGACTGAGAGCAAGAGTGGTAAAGTGACAATTCTTCTCCATGTCTATAACACCTGCAGATTCCCATCTGGCACTGGACCCATTTAGGGAAAGATGAAATGCCTGCAGGCACGGCAGATGAATATGTGGGTTTCTGTACAGATTTAAGTTGCTTGAATCTGCTTTTGCTTGGAAGTAACTTGGGCAAAATCTATTGTGGTGGACAAGGTGCCATCCAGTGATGTGATCTGGAATTCTTTTGAGCTTGTGGACCCTGAGGAAGTGGATCAAGCCCGTTGTAGTCTGAATCCTGTCCCCTCTATTTTGGATTCATGCCCTACTGACTCTTTTGGGTGGCTGGGTGGGGCATGAGTGGCTTGATCCAGGAAATTATCAGTGCTTCTTTGAGGGACTGGATGACGCCACTGCTCTGAAGGAGGCCACTGTATGTCCTTTCTTGAGGAAGCTGTCCCTGAATCTAGACAACCTTTCTTCTGTTTCCACCACCCCCATTTTAGAGAAGGTTGCTGAGAACATGCTGCTAAGGATCCTACGGGAAACAGATTATCTAGCTCCTTATGAGTTGGGATTCAGGCACTGTCATGGGACAGAAATGGCACTGGTTGCCCTGGTGGATGACTTTCATCATGACCAAGACAGTGGGGATGAGACTATTCCTGTTGACCTTATCTGACCTTTCAGCTGCGCTTTGGTTGTGCCGTCAACCATAGCATCCTTCTAGACTGGGAATCAGGGCCACCATTTTATAGTGGTCCTACACCTGCCTGAGCAGGAGCTTCCTGGTGATCCTGGAGCAGATGTGTGTGAATCCATGGGAACTCCACTGTGGGGTACCTCAGGGCTCTCCCCTATATCCTTCCTCTGCCTGAAACTGCTGGGAGAGTTATCCATTGGACCTGGGTGAGGTGTCACCAGGATGCTGTTACACATGCTGCTCCCAGGTTCGGCTTATGGTCACTCACTCACACACTCACAGCCTGTTGAGGCACGC
The DNA here is from genome assembly GCA_030867105.1 of Liasis olivaceus. NCBI lineage: Eukaryota > Metazoa > Chordata > Lepidosauria > Squamata > Pythonidae > Liasis > Liasis olivaceus. The sequence goes on from CM061356.1 coordinate 20,835,816, forward strand.
GGATCTTGTCAGCCCCCCTTGCTTTCTACCTGGGTTTTCCAGAGAGGTGCGGCTGGAGCAGACAGACACACAGCCCTGGTCAACAGCCGGGAAATAATTAGGGACGCACACAAATCACTTCCAGCCGAACACTGGGGCACAAGAGGTTCTTTGTGATACACGGAGACCCAGTGAATTTAAAGTAACAGCAAAACTTTACTGGTTGCAAGGTGCATTTGTTCTCTCTCTCTCTCTCACACACATACACGCGCGTGTGTGCGCGCGTGCTCATCCACACCCAGGTTCTTCCCAACTAGGCTGCCAGGCACTAGCTAGAGGGACGGAAGCCGCCAAGTCTGGATCCAAAGGTGACTCAGAGGACTCCCGAGTGGACGGGCTTTGGGACCCCTTTTATCCCCAAAAGTCCTTGCTGGGTTGATTTACAAGTGGATGGGATTGGGGTGGGGGTTTCCATGTGCTCAGGCCCAACTTTCTTTTTCTGGTTCAGGTCCTTTGTTTGTTTCTTAATGACTTGCTTCCTTCTTATCTACCTCCCTGAAGGGATCTCATGGATAAGTTTCCTGGCTTTTGTCCTCTCTGCTTACCTTACGTGCCTGCTTCATCTTTAGGTTATGGCAGCTTCAGCCTAGTCTCACAATGCTGGTGACACTAAATTATACATTGCCAGGCCAGGCCAAGCCAATGACGCCACGAAGTCTTGAACCGGTGTCTGGAGGCTGTGAGGATCTAGACGGCATGAAAGAAGCTTAGATTAAATCTTCCCAAGAGGGAGTCGCTAGTGTTTGTGGACATCTGGGCAGCATGAAAGGACCGGTCCTGATGGAAACGCTGGATGGGGTTGTGTTTCCCCAGAAGGAGGTAGTTCATGACTTGGGCTCACAATTCCTGGTTAAACAACAAGGGGGAAATTGTGGCTAAGGGGCTGCTGTGCCAGTTACAACCCTACCTGGACCAGGATGGCCTGGCCTCAGTAACTCATGCCTTGGCCACCACTTGGCTGGACTACCACGATGCGCTCTTCATGGTGCTGCCCTTGGAGATGATGATACAGGGGAAAGACTACCGGCAGAACAGCCCCGGTACAGAATTACACTTACGGTAAAGTCACTGCACTGGTTGCCAGTTGGCCTCTGCCCCAGTTCAAAGGGCTGGTCGTTGCAGTTGAAGCCGTAAGCAGAGTAGCCCTGGGGGACCTCAGGCCTTGCCAGAATTGAACCCGCCTGCCCAGTCCGGTCATCAAGAAAGCCCCCCCCCCCCCCGTGAAGTTCATACGACGTGGGTGAGGCCATGGGCCTTGTCTGTAAAAGCCCCCCCTTTGTGGAATACTCTCCCCCTGAAGTACATGCAGCCCCCACCTTGCAGCCGTTCTGGAAGCAAAGAGAAGCGGGTTTATTCCAGGAGGCATCAGGTCCCACCCCGCTTCTTGGTGCAAAGTACCCAGCGTGGGCTTTACCTTGTTTCCCTTTCCCGGTTGCTGTTGCTTTTGGATTTAGTTATTCATGATTATGTTTTTGCTTGAGTCCTTTGGGGCTGGGGTGGGTTCTTAGTATTGCAAATCAATCAATCAATCAATCAATCGGTCAATCGATCCATCCTTGCTGCCGAGTGTGTTGTGTAGGTTCAAATATCAGCACTTGTAATTTTTTTAAAGCCAGCCCTGAGGACTAGCGACTTGACATCCCCTTCCTCTCTAGGGTGGCCAAGCTCTTAGGGTGGGGCCCCTGCGTTCAGGCCATCAGGATCCCTACTTTTGGGTCTTGTGACACCAGGCAGCTCACCTGTATCTTCGCCACCTGTCCGCTGGCACCTTCTGCCCTCTTCCCTCCCTTCCGTTCTGCCCAGGCTTCTTCCTTCCCTGTTTGCCGCCGTGCTTTCCTTGGAAAAAAAGTGTTTCTTTTTTTCCCTGGTCCCATTTCCCTTCCTTTGTTTGGAAATAAATTATTTTTCCTGTTTCAGCGGCTTTTCCATTTCCTTCCTCCTTCTCATATTCGATCTTACGAAAATAGCACCAGGGCTCACACATCGTGCTAAGCCACAATTCGTGGGGTAAACCACATAGGGCCGGGTAAACCGTGATTTACAAACAGAGCGAGTAGATTTGTTTATCTTGCTAAACCAAAGAAACCATGTTGTAGCTTGGCGCGTTATAGGAAGAAGGCCTGTGTGTTGCTGGGCATAAGACGGTTGCATCTGAGCCTGGTGTTTGGCTCTTATTTACATATGAATAAGCCCTGTTTATCTCAGGGGGACTTGTCTGAGTCAGCATGCACAATGGTGGCACCGTGGCATTGTCTGAATGTATTATTGCTGCCATGTTGTTTCTCTCTCTCGCCCTTCCAGATAGGCTGCCGAGGCTCCCCTTGCTGGATGTCTGGACCCATCCAGAATTTGTGGACCGTCGACATATATTTGCTTGCCTTCCATTATTTCAGGAGAACCAGTTTCATGGGAATTTGAGGTGGGTTCCGAAGCCAATCCTGCCTGTCCTTGTGTCGTGTGGGTCCAAAGCCCGTCCCTTCCCGTCCCACCACAACCAGGCTGCCTCGTGGTCCGCTTGGCCACTATGCTCAATTCAGACCAGACCGAGATTGACCTCCAGCCCACCCACTCGGAGACGGAGTCGGTCTTCAGCGACTGTGGGGGTGGCCGGGGTGGGGCTGTGGAAGATGCCGGCTCCCTGGGCCTGTGTGGCCAGTCCCGCGGGGCCGAGTCCAGCGACAACATGAAGAAGGACCTTCAGCACCTCAGCCGGGAGGAGCGCCGGCGGCGGCGGCGAGCCACGGCGAAATATCGGACGGCCCACGCCACGCGGGAGCGGATCCGGGTGGAGGCCTTCAACATGGCCTTTGCGGAGCTGCGCAAACTTTTGCCTACCCTCCCCCCAGATAAGAAGCTGTCCAAAATTGAGATTTTGCGGCTGGCGATCTGCTACATCTCCTATCTGAACCACGTCCTGGATGTCTGAGTCTCGGGCGCTGTGGGGGCTAGGCCTGCCGGTGTGGCCCACATCTTCAAGGGTAAGCCGTGAGTGCCCTCTCCGGCTTTCGGTCTGCGGGCAAGCATCTATGAGAACCCCGTTCTGGCTCTGTCATTTCTGCCCTCCTGTTCCAGCTTCTAAGTGGAGAACGTCAAAGGTGCTGGAGTTCCTGGCTCGGCTATGTTGACCTGCTCCACCTTCCTTCTGGTTGAGAAGAAGCTGCCCAGAATTCTCTAGTCCCACCAGGAGCCTGGAGGAGACAAGGACTTCTGTTACCTTCACCACAGACATCTGTAGTCAAGAACCTGACATTGTCCTTCCCCCAAGGTGCTTTGCTGGAGGGCGTCTCCCCACTGGTCCTATACCGGTTTGGATTTTAATTTATTTCCATCCCCAACCATGTGCGTTTCATCTCAGTCTAAATGACCTTATCTAAATGTGTGCGTATCTTTAATACTTTAACATACTAATGTGAAAATTAGCAGGGGAAAAAGCAGTCCAGAATGCCGCAGAGAAGTTTCCTTCATCCTTGGGGTGGTTTTAGTTATAGAAGCACAGGGCTGTTAAAAAATAAGTTCTTTGGGGGTTAAAGAAACCAACACAGACAAAAGTAGAGGGTCCCTGTGGTTTTCTTCTTGCAGATCTTTTAGAGATAGCATCTGTAACGGCAGTAATTTCAGCTATTTATCTGCTTCTCTTCTGCAACACAAACGTGTGCATGACGACCATTACGGTGTTCACCTGACACATCATAGACAGAGGGCTTCCTAGCCCTGCGCTTGAACACAGTTGGAGAAGGTAGCCCAAACCTGGTGAGACCCTTCCTACCTTCTCCCCAGTCCTCTGGCTCTTGCTAAGCCATTTGCCTGGAGAAAAAAAATTAACAGGTTTCTGTGCATGATCCAAGCGTAGCAAACCGGATCCAGAAAGAGAATATGTGAGGAAGAAGACCAGAACGTGGCGGCTACTTTGTGCCACTAAAGCATCTTTGTCTCCAAAGGACAAAGTTTTGTCTTTACTCTCAAGGTAAGCAGCAGAAGGCTGAGGTCTGCTTTGCTACCAAGGACTGGATTCGATGCCCGTGGTTTGTTTCTACTGACGATATGGAAACGTTCCCCCCTGGATCTCATGATACCTTGACGTCGAACAAATTCAGCCCCACCAGAATCTGTGGGTCATCGTTCTCATGCCTGGCCTCTACAGGTCTGATGTGGGGCAGTGAGCCACAAATCTAGTGTATATGTGCAATAAGATTGCTTTTAAGTTGCCACAAGGGCCTTTGATCCTTTCAACAAAGCAACACACACCCGCACAAACACACACTTGCACACTTGCGCTGCTACTGCTGTGTTGGATTCTGCCTCAACCCTTCGTTCATTTAGTTTAGATTGCCTGTAGTGGGGGGGGGGGGCGGCGGTGGGATGGGGGAGGCTGGCCCAGCCCTGCCCAGAGGGGCTGAGGGTCTTCTGCCTGCAGGTGGTGGCTGGCCAGGGAGCTCCCCGTGAAGTTACGTATTTATTCATGAACACCCCACCTTTTCCCCTGGATTTTTGGGGGGCCAAGAGGCCACGAAGTAGGCAAGGTTGGGGACAAGACATGAATGGGGCTTGGACGAGGACAAAAGTGGATTTGGGTTCATTTAAATTTAATTTCTGTTCAAGCAATTACAGGCAGTTGATACGATTCCTCCCTCTGTGTTTCAAAGCTCTCCCCCCCTTGCATTATTTGCGATTCTTCAGTGGCCCCAAGGGCTTCGGGGGCTGTGGGGCTATTGGTGCCCCAGGCCCCACACCACAAGCCCACCGGGGAGGTTGCAGCCTGAAGGTTCACCCCCCAAACTGCCCGGTCATCGTCCCACCGCTGGAATCGCTGCCGTCCCCGGGAGGCTGCGGAGGCAAGAGTTTGCAGTTGCACACGCGTGCGGAACAGAGCCCTCCTCGCTGACATCTCGAACAACCGTTTGGTGCCACAAACTATTCATGTATTTATTTGATGTATCTATTTTTGAGATGTTATTTATTTACAGTGTTGATGCACTTTTGTTTGGGAAAAGGATTTCAGGAGGGTGGGGGAAAAAATCCATGCTTCTGGAATGTCCTTCTGTACGTGTGCATTGACGTGTCTGTCTGTTGTTTGGTTAGAGCAGAGCAGATATTGTTATTTATTATTTATTTTGTAAGCAAACAGGAAAATATTAAACCCTTCCATGCAGATGAGCCTAATTTGATCGCCAAAGGGCTGGGCAGCGACAGACACTTTTTTTCCTCCTTAAAAGTCCCCCCCCCCTTGTGTAGTTCTGGGTGGCAGCTGGGTAATTTCATGAGCAGTAATTGATAGTCACACGCCCATTAGGATCAACCTAATCAAATATTGCACGCCGAAAAGTGTGAAGGAATCGCACTGCAGTGCAGGACTGGAAGAATATGGCTGGAGGGGGCCTCCCCACCAGCCTCCATCAAGCCAGGGGCGAGATGCTTCTCTGTCCAGGTGCACCGTGAGATCACCTGGGCCATTTCCATCCCTAAGCAACCTCGGCTGCCTATCGCACATATGGATGTAGTCAGGGGATCATTAAAGGCCATCATCACCCTGTTATTATCCAGACGTTCTTGGAGATATTTACTTCAGGCAGCAATATTCCACTTACCTTGCTTTGCATCTGGACCTTGCCTTCCAGATGCCTCGGGTGACAATGTCCAGAATTCTCAGCCAGTCCAAAATTGGGAGGGTACCTGGTTGGGGAAAACCACGTTGAGGCTATGATGGTGCCCCAAGGCACCATCTGCTTCAGACATCATGCAAAGCCTTGATTCATGAGGCATTGACTCAAATTTATTGAATCAACTCCAAGCGCTGAAGCCATGAACGATGACCTACAGGCCATAATTGCTGGTCCACAGAACCTGCTAAGCCCCAAACAACCAAGTGCCATGAGGATGCAACACAGGAACCCTACTATAGTGTCGTTAGGGGTCTCATGGCAGTGACCAGTTTGTCAGATGGATGCACACCAGCCAATAAGGCCGGGTCTACATTTGGAGAACAGGCCTTGTAGAAGTGGCCCAGAGACGCTTTCCAAGCAAACGTACCCCCTCTTTCCCTCCACTCCCGAGTGCCCAGTGAGAATTCTCTTCCATCTGTTCTTGCCACTCACACATACAGCTCTTTTCCTTCCAGGTCTATGGTAGCAAAAATACAGGAGGGAGTCCTGTTGACAAACATGGGACCCTGGGCCCTGCCTTGACATTTGCTGGCCTACAGCTCCCATCACCATTGGCCATGTTGGCTGAGACTTTTGAGAACTACCTAACCTTCTACCTGAGCGACCGAAAAGCGTGTGTTGGCATAGGTCAGTGTGAACTAGTGTGAACCCTTTCCTCAGAAGCACAATAGCTCACACTCAGCTGCAAATATTTATTTTCTAGGATGCACAGAGCAGTGATGGCAATTCCAGATCAATACGATAGGTCCACCACGTCTCCCCAGCCCTACATCCAAAGCACAGAAGGTAGATCTTGCTGTTAAGGAGCATCCAGAAGTGACCAAGGTCAACTGCGTGGTGCCACAAGCAATCCTGCCTCCTCCTCCTGGCTCTTCCAGGCATAGACAATACAGAGAGTAGACAATAGAGAAGTTCTTAAGAAGGCAGATTTGGGAAAGAGATGATTCTATTGTGGTCTCAGATTTTTTGGAACTTCAGAAAGCTCACTTCAGCACTTATCCCAGGAATAATAACCTGGTGACTAAACCTTCCCCAAGTGGGATGTCCTTCAGACAGATGGATGTCAACACCCCAGATGATTGATCAGTAGTAGCTGTGTTGGCTGGGGAGCCCCAGTGCAGCGCCACAGGAAGAATTCTCTGCTGAGGAGCTGCTCCACAAAGAAATGATATGCTTTTTGTTTAAGGCAGTGTTTCTCAACCTTGGCAGCTTTAAGAGGTGTGGACTTCAACTCCCAGAATTCCCCAGCCAGCTGTGCTGGCTGGGGAATTCTGGGAATTGAAGTCCACAAGCTTAAAGTGGCCAGGTTTGGACAACACCGCGTTGGGCACAGCATAAAAGGTGGTTAAAAATAAGCCCCAGGAATGTGCCAGCATGGCCAGCAGTAGCCCCTTGGCGACCGAAGGGAGGCCATTACATGCAGGAACCCCAGAGAAGCCCGAACCATTGGCCAAGTTGGAAGCTGGGGCTGCTGGAGTCTGGCGTGGAGAAGCCCAGCCGTGGGGCGCTCCCGAGAACGGAGTCAAAATAAAAAGACACTCTGGGAGCTGAACTCGCCGTGCCTTTTGCACCTGCTTTTGCCCCCCCCCCCCGGCCGTTCCTCTGCCCCCCTGGGCGCCCTCTTCTTCCACAGCCCCCTTCTGGCAGCCCCGGCCGGCTCTGCGGGCCAAAGGCTGGAACGCTTTTGATTCCCGGCCATGGAAACAGCTGCTCCCTTGTTTATGACGGATGGGGATGGTTGTCCTGGGAGGGGAGGGGAGGGGCCCAGGGGGACATGCCTGGACAGGCTTTAATGAAAGGGAGGAGAGCAAGCTTTCTCCTGGCTGCTCCTGAGCTGAGCCAGAGTTAGGCGGGGTTTCCAATCTGCTCGCTGATTATGCCAAAACCGTGCCCGCGGCGCGGCTGGCCGGGTACCTATTCCTCTCGCCTCGTGTCTGTGGCTTTCGGGGCCGGTTGCAGTGGGGAGGAAGTGATCCCCATTGAAGTATTAAGAGGCAAGGACAGGTTCAAGCCCCGGCCCGTGGCGGATGCTTTCTTTTATTGGACGTGAACGAATAGTAGAAAACGGTTGAGACCGTTCTCAAATTCTGGCAGGTTTTTTAAATTGAATTTCTGTGAAAGAAGTTTTTTGCAAAGTGAAAGCAATGCAAATTTAAAGAAAAAAGAAAGAAAAGGAAGAGAAAAGTGACAAGGACGTAGGGAAGGAAGGAAAGAAAAAAGAAAAGAAAGAAAGAAAGAAAGAAAGAAAGAAAGAAAGAGAAAGAAGTAGCTTCCAATCTTCTTTGCAGCCGTTATAAATGCATTTATATTTTATCCTCTCTCTCTCTAAGGTTAAATTTTGGCAGATTGTATTAAGAGAAGAATGACTGGGTACTTCAGAAATAGAGAAGGAAGCAAAACTCAAAGAAATGTAGCCAAGTTGCTTGAAAATCTTCCTCTTTGCTCTACTTTGAAAGAGAACAACACTTAATTGTGGATCATAATATCCAAATTCTGTTGCCGCTTGTCCTTCTAAGACAGTGTTTCTCAACCTTGGCATCTTTAAGCTGTGTGGACTTCAACTCCCAGAATTCCCCAGCCAGCATGGCTGGCTGGGGAATTCTGGGAGTTGAAGTCCACAGGTCTTCAAGCTGATTGCCAAGGTTGAGAAACACTGTTCTGAGATCTTACAACAGTCTGCAGAGCAACTGTCCATGTGCAAAGTATCCACAGCTATCAGCATGTTGCTGGATTCCCTATGTTTCCTTTTATGCGCCGTGCCACTAAAGTCACCGGGTGTCTTTCTGAGGCCTTCAGAAGAGGCTGAACTAGCACAGAACAGTGGTGGGAACCCAGCTCCCTCTTTCACCAGCTTGTGTGAACACAAAGGTGAGGTCTTTCGCTGACCTGGTTAAATGGATTGGCCAACGTGGGAAATATTTTATCTGCGAGATGGAGATAACGAAGTTGCCACTTTATGGGGTCCTTGAAAGTATGGCAAGTGAAGGTGTGCGGGGCATCTTAAGCACTCTAAAGTGTAATGGAAAGTTATCAGTAGGAATATTTTATAAAGTTCAGCATTGTATCTTTGTCAGCAAGAAGAAAATCATTCCACTGGAACTACTTTGTCGTGCAGAGGTTAAAAAGCGTGCAGAAGCTACATGAAGTAAATTCGTTTCCTTTCCTTTCTGCCAATAACCCTCTCAGTTAAACCATTATTACTATTATCATTATTATTATTATTATTATTTTCATTATTGTTATTATTCATATGCTAGGATAACAGGACGTTTTACAAAAAGCCATCAAGTTTATGAATTGGGCAGCCACAGAAGTGGCTGGAAGACCTGAATCAATAAACCCACTGCCCTCCAGATGTGCCGGATTTAAAAACCCTCCCGGCTGGGATTCCTGTACCCCAGTTTCCTCCGACACCGAGGGGTCCAAGTTCGGATGAGTGGGGTTTGTTCACTTTCAGATCTTCCCCAGCGGCCCTGACGACCCTGCTCTGCCCGGTCGATCCGGCTGCTGCCCCTAGGAGAGCCCACCCCTTCGCTGGGCCAAGGAGGCGGAAATGCTAGTCTGCATCTGCACCCCAAAGCACCCCGTGGTTTCCCCAGAGAGCCAGACCCAGGGGCTCCTCACTCCCCGCCACCCCGCCCGCCCTGCCTGCTGCTGGAAGGTCCTTGGCCACTTCCTTGCTCTGCGTTTGGGCAGCCCCCACAGGAGGGGACCCCGAGATTGGATCGGTCACCACTCCTGCCTTCTCCCCTTGGGGAAGGGCTCCGGGGACTTGCCAGAAGGCCAGTCCGAGGCTGCGGCAGCCTGTCCTTCTGCTGCTCGGCGCCCCTCGCCGTCTTTCCCCCTAGACGGGGGGCACACGCCGTCTGCGTGCGTTTGTAAGGCGGGAGCAGACAGATTAATCAGGGTAAAAACGTGCGAACATGCTGTCACTTTCCCCAGCCCGTCTGTGGCGCCCATTGTCCTGGGGCCGCCGATCCGTCCCACAACATACGGAGGGCATTGTGACGCCCGCCCGGTGGCAGCCCACTTCCTGCGGGGTCCCAGCCTCCCCGTGACAGCTTGGGCTCCTCCATCTAACCCCTCCCGGCTCCTTTGTGCTCGGCAACCTTAAGTGCCGTCCACGGACAGGCAAGCTGGTGCCTCCAGCTCCCAGCAAAGCTTTCCCAGCCAGAGGAAATTCCAGGGATCTCTGCTGAGAAAGCTGGTGTTAACTCAGGGTTCCCCAAAGAGGGCAGTGGCGTTGCCCAGAGGACAGGGCAGTGGGGCGGGGGGGCTCGTTGTTTCAAAAGCCAGGGATAAGGGACGGCGTACAGGCAGGATTTGAAGGCTTCTGGGGTCGGAGTAACCCCGGTGGGACGCTCTGCCACGCTCACCCATTGTCCTAACCACAGACTTTGCGTGACTCCGCCTGTTGCGTGACTCTTACTAACTATGGCTTAAAGCAGCGTTTCTCAACCTTGGGAACTTTAAGACGCGTGGACTTCAACTCCCAGAATTCCCCAGCCAGCCAGGCTGGCTGGGGAATTCTGGGAGTTGAAGTCCACGCGTCTTAAAGTTCCCAAGGTTGAGAAACACCGTCCTAGAAGACCGAACCGAAGACAGGGCGTCTGGACTGTGTTTCTAGTTATCCTCTTTATTAATGACAGAGATTCCAGAAGAGAGGGAGGCCTTTTCGTCTTTTTCAGGCCTCTGATTTTTCTCAAGGGGGGGCTGCTCGGCGCTTTCTTTCTTGGCTCTTAGGGTGCTTCTGGCTGCTGCGAGAACTCTTGGGGTGCTTCTGGCTGCTACTGGAGAAGGAGCCCATCAAGAAGGAAGAGATTTTACTGGGAGCCCGGCTCGCAGCTGGAGAGAAAGGAGAGATCTCCCCTGACATTTGGGTTGAACCCTGCGGCTCCCAAGCTTTATGTTCCTTTTGTCCACTGCGGAGAGATCTTGGCAGTCAGCAGGATAACTAATATCATATCCATAAATGAGCTTTATTTCATTGCTCCCATCCTTTGCTGTCGGCAGAGGGATTCCTGGAGCCTTTTTCGTGCCAGTCACGCCCTGGTTACGCCTCCTGCACCTCACAGCTAATGCTTGAGAACCAGGACCTGCGAGCGTGGTGCCCGTGTGGGCATGCTCATGCCAAAGCGGTTCCCACAGTGGCGTGCCAAAATGAGAAATGACCCCTCGTGCTCCGAAGCTGGCTGTCTCCAAGGGGTGCTCCTCAGGAGAAGCAGGAATAGGCAGGCCCCCCGTACCATGAGCCTCCAGAATTTCAAAGGGGTTGCCTGACCCAGTGCACTCACTCCCTTATTCCCACATTACCGGGAATCTTTGATTTGCGTGTTTCTTTCCTCCTCTGATCGAATATGGCGTCCCAGGAGAGACCCGCCAGCTGAGAGGCTTGAGTTCCCCAACGTTTGTTAAGGCTTCAGGATTCCAGAGGCAGCAGCCCTGCTTACCTCTTTTGGATGAATGGCTTCGGTGGGACCTGCTGGGCTTACTTCTTGTTCTGGTTTTTCTGCAAGAGGAATGGTTTTCATCAGAACTCAGACCGTTCTCAGGCGACCGCTCCAGAGCTGGCCCACTGCCCTGGATTTGCCCACTTGTGCTGCCGGACACCAAGTGAGGGCGCGCAGACTAGAGTTGTGCCCTTCCTGGGGTCACTGAAAGATGTACGGATTGAAAAAAGACAGTTTCTTGTTCGTTCGTGGAGTGAGAGAAAGCACAGGATAAAGCGAAAAGTCTTGGATCATGGAACATTTCGCTTCAGTGTGAAGGTCGACGGTGTGAATGTTGAGCTGAACGTTGATTACCGAATGTGATAAGAGCAGTAGGTGACGGAGGTGAAGCAAGCGTGAGAATAAACAGAAAGCTAAGCAAATAATTCAGCATTGATCAGGAAGTAAGACAAGGATGTGTGAGGTGTCCATGGTTGTTCAATGTATTTATGGATAGATGTATAAGGAACGCTTGGGGTGACTGTGGAAAAGTGTTGGGACGTGAACAAAATGTGCTTTTTATGCAGATGATGCCACGTTGTTGGCTTATTACGCAAAGTATTTGCAACGGATGCTAGACGGACTGTATGATGCAACAAGCGCGGACCCGAACATTAATGCCTCACAGACTCGGGCAGTTGTATCCGACAAGGAATGGAGAATGTAGATCATTGCAAGTGATGCACAAATAGTGAAAGGCTTAGAGCAAGACGATAAATCTGTGCACTGTGGAGAAATGTTGACTAAAGATGGGAAAGCAGGTGGAGAAACGTTGAAACGTGCAAATGCTCGTAGAAAGGTAGTGGGTGGTATGTGGCTGGCTGCAAGGAACGAAAATGTCTGTCAGAAGAAGACAAAGGATCCACGTAAGAGCTTCTCCCCACTCCTAGCTGTTCTTTCTGTGGTAACCTAGCATCATCAGGGCCAGATGACTATGAACCATTCAAGTCTGGTTTACAGTAACGTTGCATGAATAAATAGTATAAGGTACGGGTTATTTCTCTTCAAAGAGATAGATCAGTGTTGTCCAAACTTGGCCACTTTAAGATGAGTGGACTTCAACTCCCAGAATTCCCCAGCCAGCCATGGGGAATTCTGTGAGTTGAAGTCCACTCATCTTAAAGTGGCCAAGTTTGGACAACCCTGAGATAGATATATCAACAAAACTCTTTTTCTGGGCTTAGTTACAGAACAATTGTTCAGTTTGCCCCAAGGATTAAATGTCTTCCTTTCTCTCTTTCTCCTTCGTTCCCTGCCTCTCTCTTCTCTTGGTCCCTCTTCCTTTTCCTTCTGTTTTCTGGATGAAGGAAGTGATCAATGAACCCTTTACAGCAGTGTTTCTCAACCTTGGCAACTTTAAGAGGCGTGGACTTCAACTCCCAGAATTCAAATGTAGTCATAGAAGTTGAAAACACAAAAATGGTGTTTTCCATGAATGTGGTCCAAAATCTAAGGGGCAGGTGCCAGGGAGGCACACAATACCTAAAGCTCCTGAAACTTGTGACCAAACTAATTTTTAATGCAATGAAAGGAAGTTACTACATCAGTGATGGGAAGGTAATCGTATTAATTACCTTTTATTCTAATTAAACGTCAATGTAAATGAAATGCTATCCAGGGTAGTGATAGTCCTTGGCCATGTTCTGCTTTTGGAGAGTGGACCTTGGACAGGAAAAGCGGTGGCCCCTCCAACCAGACCTTGTTGAGCAATTCTGTCCAACCAGAGCTTCTAATGTCAAGGAAAAGTGGTTGGAAAACAGCCTGATTCTGGCCTAGAAGAGTCATGTTGGCTCAGCATGATGGGACGTGAAGAGCGCCAGGCTGAGAAGCTTTTGAGGGTAGGGTGACTTGTACGTTCAGAATCTGGAATCAGGCCCCTTCACCCTCTGCTGGCAGTTTCCACGGGGGCACGTTTGACCCCCTACCTCATATCCCACCTCCTGGGTCTCCTGGCCTGGAGAAGACCATGTCTTTTCTCATACCTGCTGGTGGGTGACCGCTCTGTTGGACTCCCCTTTCTTTCCTGGGGGAACTTCCAGGGCTGCTCCTGGGAGCTCTGGGCCTCTGACAGGAGAGGGCTCTCTGGCCTCTCTGGAATGGCCATCAAGGTCGGGCTGGGACTTGGGGGCACACTGGGACTGTCCAGGAACTCCATCGGATTGCCAGGGCTATCCTGGATCTCTTCCTGCAGGGCGCTCAACACTTCCGCAATGGAGATCTCTCTCTCTTCGGAGCCCTGGGTTGCCGAACTCTGTGGGGGCAGAATAGAGGTGATGTGGGGGGGGGCATCCCTCTCCCCAGGTGGGTTGGTCCTAGAGCAGCCCCCTCCAAGCTAGGCCCTCCAGATCTCCCCAAACTCCCCAGCCAGCTTGCCAACTCACGAGGGTTGCTTGGGGGGCTAAATTCCCAGACTTCCACGGGTCTCGGTGCCCCTTATCCTGGTTAATATCTGAGGGGGGTCGAAGAAGGTGGACCACCTTGACCCACAAGTCGAAATTGTCCTTTTGGTTGTCTGCTGGGGGACAAAGTTGGAGGTAGAAGGTGCGGCCAGTCACCATTTTGAATCGGAGCTGTTTCTTCTCCAGGTCGTGGATGGAGATCTTGACGAAGCACAACGGAAGGAGCCTGGGGGTGGGAGGAAAGGGAAGTCTGTGGGGAGGAGTGTGAAAATGGCCCATGCAACCATGGGGGGATTGCCATGGGGCACCTCCCTCCCTCCCGTTTATTTGCTAGGGTTTATACGCTGCTGTAATCAAGAAAGACTCAGCTGCTTGTTTCTCTCTGCAGCGTTTTTTAGTCTTGCATTAAAAATGTTTCCCCCACGATGCCCTCCCTCTGCTTTAGCAAAAGAGACAAGATTAGGCTTTGCCAGCTAAACCACCCAACCAAACCTACCCCTGGGACCTCAAAACTCCCTCTCCCTTCCGAAAACGAGCATCCAAATTCACTGGCCCGTTGGGCTAGTGGCAACCCCAGAGCCCTCGCTGGCCACTGCTGCTGAAAACTGTCCCTGCAGTCATCCAGCTTTGTGAGTCAGGAAACATCAAAAAACGCATTGCGAGCCCTAGAAGGGACCTAACATCGTTGCTCATCACCAAATGTCCCACCCTCACATTCTCTTCCCAATCCAGAGACCCCAGACTCTCCATCGTTCAGACCAGCAAACAGGTTTGCTAGACCAGAACTGCATTGTCTTCCCTGGGTTTGGGGAGGGATGGGGGAGAGGCACGGGTCCAGAAGAAGGATGTCCACCTAAACCAGTGTTGTCCAAACTTGGCCACTTTAAGATGAGTGGACTTCATCTCCCAGAATTCCCCAGCCAGCATACTGGCTGGGGAATTCTGGGAGTTGAAGTCCACTCATCTTAAAGTGGCCAAGTTTGGACAACATTGACCTAAACACTGGCTGGGTTTCCACAACATGCTAAATACCCAAGGACCCGACCCTGTTTAGCCTCATCCTGTGTGTTGTGTGAACCTGCCACTTTCTCAGTGTTGTTTCTTTGCAGACTTAAACAGAACTGAATTTGGTAGATAAGGGCAACTTGGCACTTCCATTCCAAGAGGAAAAGGTGCTTTGGAGCGAGCGGGGACGTTCAGGCGGCCCCCAGCTGTTGCCTTTTCCTTTAAGGCAGAGCGGACAGGTGCTGAGGCATCTTGTACCACCGTGCTCCAAAGCGATGGACCATCCAAACGCCACCGGGACGACTGCTACCCTACAGAAGCCCCTCATCGCTTAACACAGCGTCGTCCTCGCCCGCCGTAACTTGCTGACCAGCTGTAACGGAGCGGTCAGAAAAGGAAAAACGTCAGTGGAACAAACCAAAGGTTTGATTGTTCGGTGCTAAGAGGCTGCCACAGCCAGAAGTACCCCGCCACTAGCTGAAGCTGCCTTCACAAGGCCCGGGAGTCTCAAGGCTTGGCAAAGGTGGGTGGAGAGCTGAGACGTCTTGCAGCGAGTCGCGAGCATCTCTTCCGGAGCTTCCCCTGATTGCTTCGGAGGTCGGTCAGGACGCGAAAGGGCATCGCGGAGGGAAAGACCCTCACAATGCAGCCCTGGCGAGGGCAGGGAGAGCTTGGTCGGTGGGCCTTACCTGGTGAGCTCGAACCTCCTGTTCCGAGCACGGGGGCGGTACCTGTGCTGGAGCGTTGGGGGCAGCTGTTGGGGAAGGAGGACTGGCCTGGCCAGCAGCAGCACGTCTGGGACCAGAAGGCCCGGGCTGGTAGCTGCAATGGCGACGCGCACCTGCTGCACTTGATTGTGGACGTCAAGGATGCCCCCTTGCTTGCTGACCTGCAAGGCACAGGCACAGCTGGGTAGCCTCTCAACCTGCAAACCATGGTTAAGCCATGCTGAGCCTGGTTCTGCCCTAGCAAGGGCTGGTGAGTAACGCCGTCTGGACAGTTTCAAGGTAGGGCAAGGGAAAGAAAGTGCTTGACGGCTTACCCATCTCCATATCCCCTCCCTCCGAGAATCACCTGCTGGTGGGAAAACCACAGTCATTCTCCTTAATGTGCGTGTGTTGGGAGGGGGCACAAATGTCGGCACGTGCTTAGAAGGCAGGGTTAGCCACCTGTCCAACTGCCCGACTAACAGGTCGTGGATGCGAAGCCAGCATGGCATACGGGTCACAAGGGCAGAGGAGCGCCGCGCGGGGGAGAGCTAAGCTTTCGAAAGAGCGGCAGGGTGTCCCACAGTCCGACTCACTTTGGTGTAAAAAAAAAACCCTGCTTTTTATCAGTCCTTTCAACGGCTCCGACTTTGGGAGAGCCGGAGAAGCCCCCATTGGCCAAATCCGCCCGGCTTTCTTGGCCCCCTCGGGCCCCTTTCCCTCGCCCACCCTTTGCCCTCGCTGCTCCGCCCTCCAGTCATTCGGGATCCCTTTCCTGCAGGGTGGGATTCTAACGGATCCCGGGAGAAGCCATGGCGGGACCACTGCTGCTCCGAAGACATCTGGGGGGGGGTAGCAGCCAAAGGGAAGTGATGGGGTCCGGGGACGGCTGGCGGCTTGGGGGCCTCCTGAGCCCAGCTGCTTCCTGGGGGCCGGACGGGCAGGGCCCGCTCCCTGGCTCCTCCCGCCGCCTCACCTGGACGAAATCGCTTTCAAACATGGCAGCGCACTTGAGCAGGTTGTACTCGCCCAGGCGGAGCTGGCGCTGGAGGGGTCCCATGTTGGTGTTGAAGAGGCCTCGGCTGCTGGCGCTGTTCCTGGGGGCCCTGGAGGCGTCCATCGCCCTGCCTCCTTCCAGGCCTGCCTGGGAAGAGCGGGCAGGGGTTCGAGGGGGCGGGCGAGGCTCCGGCCCCGCTGGCAAGGCCGGGAGGGGGGCCAAAGCCGCTGATCTTTGCCTGGGGCTCCACCTGCCTGGCTGGGCTGCTGTTTGGCGGGGGGGCACGGGAAGCTGGGTTCCTAAGGGTGCTTCCCTGGGGACGTGGGCACGGTCGAAGTAGGACGCGGATGCCCCCTCCGTCTTCACTAGGAGGGCACTCTTGCTGGCAGCCCAGGCAGGGAAGCGCCACCTCCCCTCTCCCCGTCCCCCGCCAGGGGTCTGCAGCCACCCAAGGGGAGGCTTCTGCAGGGGGCCTGGTGGGAAAGGGCGGGGGAGGAGCCCAAGCCCCTTTTGCCCTCTTGGGAAAAGCTGCCCTTGAGGATCCACATGGGGCCCCGGGGGCTCCCCGCCTCCTCCCCGGTTGTTGGGGATGTTGGCCCCCAGGCCTGCCTGCTGCTGGGGCTGGGTGAGCCAGTGCTGAAGCCCCGGAGAGGCTGGGGCACCTCCGCCCGGGCGAGGGCTGACCTGGGGTCTTTGGTGGGCCTGCCTGCCTGCCCCGTGCCGTCTCTCTCCCCCCGGCCATGGCTGATGGTCCTCTCGGGCCGGGGGCTGATGTCACGCTCTCCTCCTCTGTGACCTCTGCCTGCATTGCCACGGCTACCCCTGCAGAACCCAGGCGCAGAGGGCTGCCGAGCAGCCACTGCCTGTGCCAGCCGGCCAGGAGCGCTGGGGGACCGGGAGAGGCAGGCGAGCCGGGCTGGGGGGTGCTGAGCCAGGCTCTGCCTTGCGCTCCCCAAACCGCTCCTCCCCCTGCGGACGGCGCTTCCGCGCTTCCGCCTCCCCCTGCGGGTGCTCAAATCTCTCTCGCTTGTTGGGGAGAAGCGAGGGGGCTGTTTCCTTCGGCCCCACGGCTGCCCCTGCCTGGCTGCCCCGCCTCCCCCCAGCAATTCCCTCCTGATGCTTTCTTGGAGCCGGAGAAGCCGCGGGGACCGGAGACCCCAGCAAGAGGGCTGGGCGTGAAAGGCAGGACGCTTGCCCCCATCACTTAGGAAGCCCGGGGACCCCCTTGGATCCCCGGAGGGGTCCACCAAAGGCTCTTTCCCAGAAGGGCAAGAAAAACGCAGCAGACTTTCCTGCATCCCTGGCTCGATGCACCAGAGCATCTCCGTCCGGGCCCCCTCAGCTGAGCCCGGCCACCTTTGGGGCCTCGGAGGCGCCCTCCTCTGTTCGGGCTCCTGCCCTCCGGAACAGCCTCCCCCCCAGCCAAGATCCATCTGGCTCCCACCCTGATGATCTTCTGAATGGCCCTAGAAATCCGCTCTTAATTGATTCCCTTGCTGTCCCACGATATAGAGAGCAGCCTGCATGCCAGATGATGCTGACTGATTTTATAATAATATTTTACATTTTATTTTATGCTTTATCGAGGCAAAACTTGCAGTTCTTACCCTGGAAAAATATAAATCCTTTCAACGCAGAAATAATTGCATACTGTTATTGATGTTAATGCAAAATGGTTGATTTTTAAAAGTTCAGCAAGAGAGATCCCAGAGCAGCGTTTCTCAGCCTAAGCAACTTTAAGATGTGTGGGCTTCAACTCCCAGAATTCTAGCTGGCTGGGGAATTCTGGGAGTTGAAGTCCACACATCTCAAAGTTGTTGAGGTCAAGAAAAACTGTCCCAAAATAAAAGCTTGTTGTGTCATAAGTTTTCTAGGCAAGTTTGTGTTTCCTAGTTTCCCCCTACCAAACAGCAAGCTGTAATAGTGGCCTGCTTTGCAGGCTTCTTGTAATAAATGCTGAGTTTAAAGAGCATTAAATCTTTTCATTTGGAGGTCACATGTATGGTTGCCCTGAAATTCCTTGGTACTTATCCTTTGTACGCTGCAGACTGTGCTAAAGCTTGGATGATCAGTGTTTAAATATTTATTTCATATTTATGAATAAAACCTCAAAGCACTCCAAGGCGTGGAGGCTGGTGCCACCTAGTGAGAAAAGCAAAACCAGAGAAAGCAAATTCTCTGGGTCTTCTTGTATGCAGATATCAATAGGTAATTAAACCAAGCAGGTTTTAGTTAAGTAAATGTGGATACTGAATCTAATCTTAATGAGGCTACAGAACTAAGATTTCAATATATAGCTTTTTAAAATGGTGAATCTCGGTGCATTCACTCAGCATGTTGAATCCTAAACCTGGTTCGCGAAACATAGCGTCTGGGTTCACAGCAAAAAGTGATGCCGGAATAAATAATTATATTACAGCCTATCGTGGTCACAACGTGCTAAAGCAGTGTTTCTCAATCTCAGCCACTTTAAGATGGGTGGGTTTCAACTCCCAGAATTCCCCAGCCAGCCATGCTGGGCTGGGGAATTCTGGGAGTTGAAGTCCACCCATCTTAAAGTGGCTGAGATCGAGAAACACTGTGCTAAAGCGATGTCTGAACCAGAAACTGCTAGTGAAGTTAGCGTTTTGTGTGCGTGCAAAATTAGGGGCGTCATCTTGGGGGTCAGAAGGGATAAACTCCATTGCAGATGAGTGTCTGTATGTCTGTCCATCCATAACTCTGAAGGAGGCAGGTTTTCAAGATGCCAAAAGGGTGGAACGTGATGCCCATCCAGGTTAGTCTCCCGGTGAGCCTTTCCGAACGCCTCTGCTCAGCCGGTTTTGAAATGAAGGGGCTGGACTGAAAGGACCTTTCGTGGCCTGACCGATATGACGTGTCAGCCTTGCGAGGTAGTCCAGACAGGAAGCACGCCCAGATGAACTGATTCTACTTTGTCGTAAGGTTCCATTAACAGAATCTTGCAAGTCGGAAAGTACATCTCCCCCTCCTCGCCTTTATAGTCCAAGAAATTAGGGAGGGTCCCTTCTGAAGTGTTTGCCCCCCCCCACCATTCCTGCTGTGGGCTCAGCTGCCTCTAATCTGACCGTTGCCTAATCTGCTGCTCCTCTTCCTCCTGTCTCCCGACGTCATTCCCACATGCCATTGCATCTGTGCTTATCACTCAGCCCAGTTGGAAGGGGAACCTCCATGTTCAGAGGCACTTATCAGATGCTGAAAACGAACAACAAGGGAGGAAAGGCAGTTGTGTGCCAGGGACCAACATTTGGGCTTTCCAGAGGCATTTGGAAGCAGGAAGCTGGGCCAGATGTGAAGCAAGCAACATTTTCAGCCTGGGAGCACATCTGGAATCTAAGGAGCAGGTCTTGGGAGCTCTCAGCAAGTGACTGCCAGTAACAAAATCTTTGTTTCCCAGAATGCAAACTAAATCCTAGGGAGCTCACTACCAACTGACTGGTGTTTTGCTTTGCAGTCAGTCAGCTGCTTCTTTCTCTCTTTTCTTATTTAAATCCTCTTTTTAAAAAATCCAGTGGAGCAGGAACCCTCGTGTGCAGCGAGGGATACGCTGCATGTCCCTGGACTAGATTGACCCCTGCATCCGGCAAGGTTTGGAAATGTTTTGGAAAAACATTACAAAGTAGATGAGGATGATCCTCAGTCCCTTTTCCAAACCATTTTCAGGACTCTGAAAAAACAGCAGCAAATCGAGGAATGCAGTTAGGCTGTTTCTGGTCTCAGGTACAACTGCTGATGGAGCAGAAAGGGCTGGTGGGCCCTTGGCAGCAGCACCGGGCAATTGGCAGAGGATGTTTAGAAACATCAGAATGGCCCGTTCCAAGCAGAATATGCCCCCCCAGCCATCCCCCTTTTCTGCATGGGGGAGGCAGACATCTCAGCAGCCAGACCCCCGCTCAAGTTGCTGGGACCGGCCACGCCTGGTGTGCGCCACACGCAGGCCGGCTGGGCAACTGCCTCCCTTCGAATCCCACCCTCTGTTTGCGGTTGTGACCTTTTAATCAGTGCTGACAACTGGGCAGTTGTGCACTGCTGCTTATCTTCAGTGCAGACAAGGGAGGGAAGGTATGTGGTGGGGGTGGCGGGTGGGAGAAAAGTGAGAGAAAAGCCAGAAGGAAAGAAAGCGCACGGACAGGGTGTTGCGCTAGCAGCCGGGAGCATGACTGAAAGATGAGAAAAGTCACACCAGCAAGAACGCTTTGGGGGGATGTGCGGCGGGGGGGATGTGTTGTGCCAATCAGGAAGAGGCCTGAATGCGGGACAAGCCACGCGGGCAGAGCGTGTTGTTCCAAAAGCTTCTTTTTAGCCCTGGAGAAGAGGGGGAGATTTCTGGATCTCCCCCTGCACCCCAGGAAGGATCGCCCGAGCACATCCATGGGCATTTTCTTGCCTGAGTGGCTCTTCTCCGTTTGTCCCACGCTTTTCCCATAGCAGACGGAATCTCTCCCAACCTTTCCCCTTCCTTCCACAGCCCCCTTTCTCACCTTTCCCTTAATACAGCAACCAGTGTAAGGCTCAACAACGGGCTAATGTTTCTCGGAGGATTGCCACGGGCAAGGATGGAGAACTGATGACCAACCGGCGATACATCTGGGTCAGAAGGAATATGGGCAGCTGGTTGGTGGCCTCCAGGGAGGAGGAGGAGGAGGAGGAAGGGTGCAGATGGCTGAAGTCAGATCCACCTCCCAGTTCACTTTGTCCAGAAATCCGGTCCTGATGTGGAGCAGACATGGATGGCAACTGAAAAGTGTGCAGACGTCCAAAAAGGAGAACGCGCTCTTAACTGCCCGTTTGAACACTGCAGATGATCTGTCTTCTTGATTTATATTTCCCAAAGAAAATGTGCTTTACGAAGGCCAATGTTTCAAAAAAAAATGTAGCATTTTACTGGGTTTGGCATACAGTAAATGTTTTGTTGAATATGCGATTGACTTAATTGCTAAAAATATCTCCTTCCTCAAATAATGCGCACTTGAGATTTCTGCTTGCATTCCATCTGTCCTCCAAGCAGCTGAAAAATAGCCAAATGTGTGTGTGTGTGTGCACGCGTGCTAATCTGCTTATTATTTTTTGTTGTTTCATAGTATAATGATCCCCAGTCCAGGAGGGGCTGCAAACAATTTTCAGAAGCCAAAGATGGCTTGTCCCAGCAAGAGTAATCTGTCACTTGCCCCAGCACCAGCTCTAATTTGAAAGGGGAAACCCCCAGCCGTCTAAGGGGCAGGCAGGAGGACCACTAACGCCTCTACACAGGGGCATGATGTAACGTAAAGCAACATCCAACATCCGTATATCTTTGCTTAAGGCAAGGGGGGTGTATAGTCCATTCTGGTAAGTTCTATATCTCTCTCCCTGAAAGATGGTTGAGTTGCAAACCTGGATAACTCCTATAGCTAATGCATTGTGTATAGACCAGTGTTTCTCAAGCTTGGCAACTTTAAGACGTGTGGACTTCAACTCCCAGAATTCCCCAGCATCCTTAAGCATCCTCTGCCCTGGATGCTTAAGAAAGGCGGGCACAGAGACTGTTCTGACAGATGACCGGTGAGGTGGGGGGCCGCGTTAGGTGTTCCCACCGGCTTCAATGACTTGGTTGGCGGCTGGAAGGTCTACGGGAGGCCTTCCCCATCTGGAAATGTTTGTAGAAAGTTTGGTGCATCCCTGGAAGCTGGGATGCTTTTGACCCAAAGTATTCCTCGTTTGAATTACCCGTTTCTGGATTCATACAGTACAGCGAACCATAAAGCCAACGGACAGAGCTACAAAAATCAACCGCTTTTCGTTTTGCCCTTGACCTGAGCAAGCTCACTGTGCAGACTCAGGCTCCTGAAATCAAGTAATTTGCAAGCCTTTGCCCCAGCCCCTAAATTAGATGTTTCTACTTGCAAGAGACATGCCTGCAAGTGGTTAAGATCACGGGCTTGGATGCCAGCTGAAAGGGCACCTGTTGGTTTAGTGGAAGGGCCTCCGGACCTCACCTCAAAGTCCCTCTTAGCTTTACAATTAAACATAATATTATTGCAGAGGTGAAGGGAGGGGAAGGGGTGGGCGAGGGAGTGAATGACAAAGTGCGAGTCAGTAATCCGGTCTTAAGCAGTCTTTGCTTTTGATTTCTAAGGGGATGTATTCATGCAACATGCTTAACCAGGTCAGTGAGAGGTTGCATTTGTACAGCACATCGCCTTGGTTGACTATTCACCTCGATTAGGACTTTAATTTTGCAAATCCAGTTCTCTGATGATTAGTTTATTGTTCAGTTTACTCTGCAAACCCAGATAATTAGTTGCATGCTGTGTGAAGGCATCATGGGAGGCTTTTAAGAAAAAAGCTACCTGGTCTTTGCAGCTGGAGGACCCCACGTTTGAAAATAAAACATAAATCAACCTTCTGTTTCTATTTATTTGTATTTTCTGGCCAGGGCTTACATGCCACTCCAATCCAGCAGGACGCTGAGTTGAGAAGGTTTGGAGACGCTTCTAAAGAAGGTTCTTCAATAGCCAAATGTCTACTTGGTTTCAAGCCCTTTTCGGCGGATCAGGCTGGGGTAGAGGAAATGTTGGGCAAAGATCCAGCTTTTCTTTGGCTCCTCCAGGAAAGGGAGGCGGTGGTGGAAAGAGAACCTGAAAGAAACCGCAGCTCCCTGCTACATCAGGGCTATTAACACACCAACGGCCTGCAAGCAAGCAAAGTTCGCAGCAATATTTATTGCGACGCTTTTAAAGCAAATGGCTTTTTCCTGCACCTCTGACATTCAGGGAGGGTTTGAGGAGGAGAGGGCTGCAAATGCCAGGGGCAGAGGAAGGAAGGGAGGCGGAATAGCCAAGTCTTGTAGACTGCGAGGTGTCACCAGACATGCCCACAAGCCCCACTGAACAGACAGCTAATTTCCAGGTAAACAGGGTGGTCCGCATAGCCCACCCGCCTTTCCCATGTTCACACGTGCACAGCAACCTGCCTGTTCCTGCTTTCGGGAGAACCCCAAGCAGCCAGAACAAGAGGAGGAAGGGGGGAGGCAAGGAAGAGAAAAGGCAGGATATTTGGAGGAAGGCGGAAGGAGGCACACTGGGTGGGTTCGTGCCACACACCACCAGCTAGACCAGGGTTCCTCAACCTCAGCCACTTTAAGATGGGTGGACCTCAACTCCCAGAATTCCCCCCCCAGGTGACTCCTGAGGAAGTGGACAGGGTGCTCTGTGCTGTTAGTTCAACCACCTGTGTGCTGGATCTAAGAAGTCCCTCCTGGGTCATGAAAGCAACCAAGGTGACCTGCAGTTGGGTCCATGCCGTGGTGTCCAACTTTCTGGAGATGTCTCCAGCCTTAGAAGTACTGGTATGCTACCCGCTCAAAAGGCTGTTCCTGGACCCAACCATTTTCAATAGCTACTGCCCCGTCTACAACTTTCTCTTTTCGGGGAAGATGGTTGAGCAAGTGACTGGATGCAGAAAACACTGGAGGAAACAGATTATCTAGACCCATTTCAGTTGGGTTTCAGGCCGGATTTGGTACAGAGACAGCCTCGGTTGCACCAGCAGATGGTCTGTGGCGAGGTCAGGATGGTGGTGGTCCATCCATCCTTGTGCTCCTTGATCTCTTGGCAGCTTTTGATACCATCGACCACAGTATCCTTCTGCACTGGCTTTGTGGGCTGAGGATGGGGGCACCATTTTACGGTAGTCCTCTTCCTTCCTTGGAGTCCAGTTTCAGTCAGTGCTGATTAGCAGGGAGCAATTGTGCCCCAGGCCCCTCCTTTGTGGGGTGCTGTAGGGCGCTCTTTTCTCTCCCCTCCTTTTCAACATCTACCTGTCCCAGTGCCCGGAGGCTCTGTGGGGCTGAATGGGGGGGAACTGTCTCAATCCTACCAAGACCAAGTGACTGGGGGTCTTGGGGCCACCTGGTTCTGGGGATATCCCATCTTTGAACTTGGATGGGGTTGCACTTCCCCATTCGAGGGTAGTGCTCAGTGCGGAGGACTTCATGGAGTCACAGCTGCTGCTCAGTGAGCAGATGGCAGCTGTGCTCAGGAAGGTCTTTGTGCAGCTTCATCTGGTGTGCCAGTTGCACCCTTTCCCGGACCAGGAGGCCCCTCAGGTGGTCGCTCATGACTTAGTCACTTCATGGCTCAACTACTGCAACACTCTCTACGTGGGGCTGGAAGCTCCAACTGGTCCAGAATGCAGGGGCTGGGCAGTTATGGGCATGTCTTGGTACAACCACGTGACATCTCTGCTCTGTGGGCTGCACCTGTTGCCAGTTTGCTTCCGGGGGTGATTCAAGGTGCTGGTTGTGATCCATAAAGCCCTGCATGGCATGGGCCAGGTTATGTGAGGGGCTGCCTATCTTCTATGCCTGGGTTGACACTCTCTGGGTCCCTTCCAATAAACAGCATCATCTTTTGGGGCCCAGGGGACACCCCTTCTCTGTTGCAGAGCCTTATTCGGAAATAAAACTCCCCCTGAGATCCGGATGGCTCCCTCTCTGTTGGCGTCCTGGGGGGCCATGACACCTGGCTGCGCTCCCAGGTCTTGGGCTAAGGCGGCTGGAGCCCCCTCCCTGGATGTGCGATGGTGGGATATTTTGGGACGCCATCTGGGTTTGCCAACTTGTTTTTTCCCCCCTTCTGTTCTAGTTAGGTTTTCTGGTTGTTATACAGTTTTTATATTCTTTGGTGCACTGTAAGCCATTCAGTCATCTGGAGTTGGGTGGCCTCACGTCGAATAAGAAAATGCAATAAAATCAGATCTGCTCTCCTCTACTTGCTAGAGCTGGAGAGTAGCAGCAGCAAGCTGAGGAAGCTTTGCGCCAGGGCCGCGTTCGCGCAACAGGCCAACCAACCGACCGCCCAGGAGGAAGCCCACCTCCCGCGTCTGCAAGATGCATCCAGCTGTAAGCCCAGCCCACGAGGCCATAATGGCAGGGAGGGGGCAAGGAGCCTCTTTTCTGCCTCAGGTGAGCCTTTGGAGTCTTTGCTAACGGCACAAGAATAAAGCAGCAGGCAGAAGAACACCTGTCTTGTCTTGTCTTGCGCTGCTGGCCCCGGAGGAATCGCTCTACCTGCCTGATGAGGATGACTATTTTTACTATTGTTCCAAGCTTACCCCGCCTTTCTGCCAGAAAAAGAACTCCGCGGCAGTGTTCCCCAGCAGGCCGCAGAAGGCGTGCTTTCGATGCCAGCCAGGGAGTAACCTTCTCATCTGCCAGAAAAGGACTCGCTGGGCACCTTCCCTGCAGGCAGGGAGAAGCTGGCAGCAGGAGGCAACTGGCCCCGCCCTTCCCTCATTCCAGCCAATAGGTGGATGAACAGATGGCACATCCATTTACGTGTGGGTATGGATGCTGCTCAGGGGATCATGGGGTGTGCGGTTTTTTTCTTCCAGAACAGCGTTTCTCAACCTTGGCGACTTGAAGATGGGTGGACTTCAACTCCCAGAATTCCCCAGCCAGCATGTCCATTCCCCAGTTGAAGTCCACCCATCTTCAAGTCGCCAAGGTTGAGAAACGCTGCTCTAGAAGATTTCCCAGGAAGATGGTATCAGCCAGAGGCCCCCCAGTTGACGCTAGTCAACCCCCTCCCTGAGAAAGCACAGTCTGCGAAGGCGGGCAAGGCTTGGCAGCAGATTAATGGGGGCGGGGGGGGAGGAAAGGGGGGGAGGAAAGGCAATGCTTTCCTTTTCCCCTTTTTCAGGTTTTTTCCAACAACCCCAGACGGGTCTGGAGGCAGCAGCAAAGGCCAGAAATGGTGGGATCATGGCAGGTGGGAAGACCCCTTTAAAATGCCAGTGGGGACGTGCCCACAGCGGTGGCAACAGCAGTGGTATCGGGGCAGCTTCCAGATCTGCTGCTGGGGGTGAAGCATAAAGCCGGTGGAAGGGAGCGCACACAAAGGCCCCGCGTGGATGAAGCTCGTGGGAGCTGCTGGCTGGCTCGGAGCCCGAATCATGGAGGAGGGCTTTACCCCGTGGCCACACACACATTGAGCAGGCGTGCGCCACGCAGGGACTGGTCTACCCCTCCTCCGCCTTGAAGGAAGGAAGGAGGGAAGCGAAGGGAGGGAGGGAGGGAAGGGAAGGGAATGGGCGAGCCCCGGGGGCTTCTGCGCAAAGCCCGCGCTCGAGCGCCCGGTGCGGTCTGAAAGGGCTGCCTGACAGCGGGACGTGACCCCCGCTCGGTAGCCGAGCGCCCCTCTTCTCGCCCAGGAAGCCTCCGGCGACCGGAGGAGGGGTCGTAGCAGCAGACAGGAGCAGGCCTGGGGAAGCGGGCGAGCGAGGGCGAGCGGGCGACCAGGCGGTGCCCGGAAAGGGGAAGCCGCGCGGACGGCCGGGAGGGGCGGGCAGGTGCGGGGAGCGGCCAGCGGCGCCTGCCCTGGGGCCTCCCCTTCGCCAGCTTCCCACATCCCCCGTCGGGGGGCGAGGGCGAGGGCGAGGCTCGCCGCTGGCATCCAGGGCGCCGCTGGCCTTCCAGCTGCCGCAGCGAAGCCCGCCGGGCACAGATGCCAGCCGGCCACCCACGCTGGCAATCAGCGCCCGGCCGCTGCGGTCCCGCCCGCCCCGTTTCCTAAAATCGTTTGAAAAGCTGTCATGGGAGGCTGCGCCGCCGCCGGATTGGCCAGTTTGAGCAAGCCCCGCCCGGCCGCCCCTCGGCTGGCAAAGGTGGGGGGGGGGCGACAAGCCGTCCGCCCCTTTCCATCGGGGGGCGCGCCGGGGCTGGAAAAGCCGCTCGGAGACATCAGCGCCGGGTCCCCGCGCCCCCCGAGTGCCCGGACTCTCGTTCCAGCCGAAGGGCATCAGGATCGCGCTGTCTATGCATGTGCCGCCCCTTGTGCGCCCCCTCCCCGCAAAAGAGCGGATAAAGCAAACCGTCAGCTGCAGAAGCCGAGCGAGATGTGAGATCTCAAGCAAAAACCGCCAGAAGAAGAGAAACTAACGTGCGCTGTTATTTACAGTGCGCTTCTGTGCAATTGCAGGCCACCGTTTCTCAACCTTGGCAACTTTATGATGTGTGGAGGAATGCTGGCTGGGGAATTTTGGGAGTTGAAGTCCACACATCATAAAGTTGCCAAGGTTGAAAAACCCTGCTTTAGGGTATTGCAAGGTCCTTACTTTTGTTGCACCCACCTTAAAAAGGATGTCCACCCTGGCAAGACTGTTGTCATCAGGACAACACAGGCCAGGCCAGCACTGTATGCATGGCCACGGTGGGAGATGTGGCTTCCAAGGGATTTACCCTGGGAAAATATCAGACTTAAGAGATTAGCTCTCAGGCATTTTTTACCTGGAAAAACATTTTGTGACCAAAGAAGATGACTAATGATGGTAGAAACGTGGGAGAAGCCTGCAAACGAATACAGTTTCTCCGTTCATGGTGTAGCCTCGGATTCTGGGAACCTGTACAAAAGACTTCTTCCAGCAGGCATTTGGGTGAGGTGAATCTGAATCCCAAAGCCTGTCCTAATTCAAGCCCGAAAAGTGTATTTCTGTTTTTGGTGAGAATGCCTTTTTGTATAGGTGTGATTGATTTCAAGCATCGTATCAAACCTATGTCAGGAGAGCATCGGGCAGAACCAATTGAACTAATTGCCATTTGAACCAATTGAACTAATTGCCACTTATTGAGACACCCAAAGCAGCTTGCAAAAACAAAAACACAGAGGAGAAAACAAGAATAAAATGGCTGCAGTGAAAGTGTGCGTTCCACGGGCGAAGGCCCTTTCCCGTTTACTTGGCGGTCAAACTTCAGGGAGTGGCGCATCTTCCGAAGGGCCTCTGCTGAAGGCAGGTTCAGAAGGGGAGAGGGAGTTCCTTGAGGGCTTTAAAGGGAAGCGTCAGCCTCCTGAACTGTGCCAGGTAGCAATTGGCAGCCTGTGCAGATCTTTTAGGACAGGCATCATATGATCCTGGCACCTGGCACCAGCTGCATTTTGCATAAGTTGCAATTTCTGGACTCACTTCAAGGTACTCTTCAAACAGAGCAGGTTGCAGCAGTACATGTTGTAACCAAGACGTGGATAACCTTGCTTTGGAATTAGCTAGTAGGGAGCAGTGGAGCTGAGGCCAACTGGGGACCTCCTCCAGCAGCTTAAGGAGCATCAGGACAAGGTAGATCCCTGAGGGACCCTGGGTGTAGGACAGCAGTTCCTCCCTCCCTTCTGGGTAGACCTTGACTGGAAGGACTGCAAGACCCACCCTCCCCAGACAGCCCAGCAGGAAACCATGGTCTATGGTATCAAAAAGCACCGAGAGGTTCAGGAGAACCAGCCGAGTTGCACTCCTGCATCTAGTTTCTGGCATAAGGCACCCACCAAGACTGCCAACGCAGCCTCAATCCCATCATCATCATCATCATCATCATCATCATCATCATCATCATCATCATCATCTTGGATGAAACCCTGACTGAAAGGGGTCATAGTATCCCAGAGTTCTAGAGCTGAAGCGGACTGATTTTGCAGAGGACAATGGAAATCGCTCAGAGTGAGTCTCTGACTGTTCTGGCTTGGCTCCACCTGGACCCCAAGGGAGGAGAGGCTGCACAGAATGGAAAAGCACCACTGGCTTGTTTGCTCAGGTGCAACGGAAGCAGAGAAGCCAGCCCTCCCTGCTGTAGGAGTCCCAATGGGCCTGAAGAGGGGCCCCCTCGGTATTAGACTTGATTGCTGTGAGGGTCCTTCCATTTGTAGCCACGGATCAAGAGGGATCTTCCTGGAGTTGCACCAAGCAGATCTCCAGTTTGAGCCAAACAGAATATTAAATTCAATGTGAGCCTTGCTACAGGCTTGGGAGGTCCATGGTGATCATGGTGGATGTTCAATCCCGAGCCGCTCCTGACTTGAACTCCCCAAGAGAAGAAGTCTAGGGAAGTCCACCTCCAGAGTTCTGGAAGAGATGGGTGGTTCACCGATGGTATCCCAGCAGAGCCCCATCCTCCCAGACCAGACGTAGCAGCAAAGCTCATCACTGGGTGATGCTCCTGGTCAGCAAGATGGCCTCCCTGTGGACCACAGCCAGGCCACCTCCCTGCCCTCCAGCCTGGCGTGCTGGGTCACAGGGTCTCCCAAGGAGTCCCCTCTTGGCTATTGCAAACGAACTGGAAGAAACATAAACAAAGAAAATAGACCATGGTTTAGCAACGAGCCTCCATAAACTATTACCAAATTGTAATTTTTAATTACAGAAGGGGGAGATAATGAAATCTATAGCTGGAGAGTAATCATTTTAATTAGCTTTATTTTTAATTAAATTTCAACCTTAATGAAATTAAATTTAGCTGCATAGGCTGCGCCACCTCTTTTGGGTGCGTCCCAGCCATTGGCCAAATGTGGCTAAGCTGACCTCAGCTGCATTGGCAAGAGGTGTGAATCAGGCTTGGGGAGACATCCGTGTAAAACTGACATGTTCAGAGATAGTAGGCTCTGTAGTTCTGCCCTGACGTGTTAGGGTGATGTGCGTGAAGATAACTCCAGCAAGTGACTTTAGCAGGGTTTTACAGCCTGCCCCAAGCTGATGAAGGGATCCTGACCCTTCTTGGACCAGGGGGCTGTTACGGCCTCTTCTAATCGCCCATCTAGGATATGAAACTAAGACGGCTGTGGTCTCCCATCAGCTATCTCCCATCAGTTGAGATGTAGAGACACAGGGTCTCTGAAGGAGGATGTTCCCCGGGCAGTCCTGCTGAGAAGCTGTGGACCTCCTCTTCCATGAACCCGCGTTGTCCTTTCTATCAGTCTTCTGTGCAGCTGCCCTCATCTTCTTACAATGCTTTGCAACGCTGCCCCCCTTTCCTCTGAGAACTCCAAGTGACTTCCAGTGGGGTCTTCTCCAATGTCATCCTGTGAGGTAGGTGTGGCTGAGGGAGAGGAACAGCCCAGGCACCCGGCAAGCTCTGTGACTGAAGGAGCACGGAGTCTAGCTCTTCAGCCACTGGGCTATGCTCATTCTCCACCCAGCTGCTCAACAGCTGGATCCTGGGTCTCCTTCCCTGTTTCCGGCAGTCCTGGGCAGGCAAAACCCCTAAACCTCACATCCTGAAGCTGGCTAAGGCAATGAAAATGGAAATCCAGTGCATGAAGAACGTTCCAGATTGGTTTAAGGGTTAAGGCCACATTTCCAGGATGCTGCAAGAAATAATCTGACTCATGAAAGGAACCTTGTGTTCAAAATTCCTACAGAAGAGGCTGCTGGTTGTGTCTCTGCATGTGCTGGACAGGCTGGATGCTTCGAAATGTTTCCAGAAACAAGGGCTGAGAATTTGTTGATTACTGTATTTCGTTTTGCCTTGAGGCATTAGAGCCGTACAGAGCGGTTTCCTTGCACTTCCCTTTCCTCCTAATTCTTGTAGTCGCTTTTGGCCACCCCAAGATCACCTGGCTTCTTTTGACACCGACGGGCCTTTTGGGTTCATGGCTCTCATTTTTCATATTTCTACCAATCTCAGCCTCCTGAACACCCCACTCCACCCTCCCTCCCTCGCCTGTGAAGGCCTCAAGGACCAGGAAGCATTGTGTGATATGTTTGCACAACATGTTGGCATAGCTCAGAGGCGATAATGACGAGTTGTTTGGCCAAGGAGGTTGCCATAACCACATACCAGAACCCACTGAACGTCCCTGGGGGGTGGTCTCCTCTCGCCCTGGTGTTCCTCTAGCCCACAGCTGCTGGGTGAGGATTCAGCCTTGCTTAGAACCAGCGCCGGGTGCAGGTGAAGGTCTGGATTAGGACTGGCACTACGGTATCATTATTGTACTTGACCCTGCATTTTTTAAAACAAATGTTTGATAATTTAATACATAATGTAATAAATACATGCTTAATGATGTTTTAAACCCAATGTGCATCAGCTGGGGTAATTTTGATTAGGTGGTCTGATAAATTGAATAAATAAATAACATTGGTCGCGAACTCCGGGAGGTGTAGCTTCAGCACTTGGAAAGCTTGAGATGGGTTAGTGCAGTGTTTCTCAACCTTGGCCACTTTAAGACGAGTGGACTTCAACTCCCAGAATTCCATGGCTGGCCAGGGAATTCTGGGAGTTGAAGTCCACTCATCTTAAAGTGGCCAAGGTTGAGAAACACTGGGTTAGTGAATTATTCCTGTTTGGGGAGCTAAATGTTTCTGGTTGTCCTCCAATCCTTACCTCCGGGCGGAGGCTTGATTTTGGAGAACGGAAGAACAACCCTGCTGTGCTGGATCAGGCCAAGGGCATCTTCGTCACTGTGGTCGCCCAGATGCCTCCGAGGTGCCATCCGGGGTAGTGGCCCATGTGCCAGGCAGAGGGGAGGCAGTGGAGGGGTCTGCCAGGGTGGGGCAGGGCATCAGACCTCCAGCAGGAGTGGGGAGGGGTCCCCCTTCCTGGAGTTTCAGTACTTCGGCAAGACCACGGGGATCCTGAGGGTCTCGCACGCAGGATCCCCATCACGTGCCCGCTCAATGCTGAGAAAAGTGTTGCTCAACCTTAACGGCTCTAAGATCGGTGGACTTCAACTCCCAGAATTCCCAGCCAGTTTCCCCCGACCTCTGCCCTCCCCATGCCTAGCAGGATGCCTTAACCCAGACAAAGATCATTTACTCAGTAAAGCAGGCTTAAGAGAAGGTAGCTTAACCCAAAGATAGCTGTTCTACCACTCCCCGATTCGTAAACCTACCAGCTGCATTTTAGCCTGCGGGGTTGTGCAAATGAACCGCCCGTGTTTAGTTTGGGGATCACTGCATTGTTCGAAACCAGAAAATCTGGCTAATCCCTTGGATTACGATTAGGTTAACCGTGGATAAACATGTGTCACCAACACGGCCAGTAAATGGTGTTTTAAGCGGGATGCCCCCCCAAAGTTGATTAAGAGCAGCAGATTTTTGGTGGGTTTCGCAACACCACGAAGGAGAGGCTTTGTGCCTCCTGTTGTGTCCGTGTTAGTGTCTCTGTGGCTCCCAGGGAGAAATATTCATCCGCTAAGCAGTGTTTCTCAAGCTTGGCAACTTTAAGAGGGGTGGACTTCAACTCCCAGAATTCCCCAGCCAGCAGGGCTGGCTGGGGAATTCTGGGACTTGAAGTCCGCCCCTCTTAAAGTTGCCAAGCTTGATCACCTGCACCATCCTCGTCCACCAACGTCAGCAATGCCCACTTCCCAAAACGGGGAGGGGCGGCTGCTAACCTTGACAGGGTCCATCCTGGATTAGGAGATCAAGACTTCCGATCAGGCCTTGCGCAACCGCGGCCGCTGAACCTTGCAAGGAGGTCGGGGTCACCCCCAGCTCATCTTGGCTGCAGATTTCTCCACCGCCCCCTCCCACCCGGAGACCTTGCCTCTGCCAAGCCCACCGGAGCCCCTCACTCAGGCAACAGCGGGGTTGCACCACCGGCAGCAGGCCGGGCAGCCGGCGATCCAGGGCGGTGCCGCCCCAGTCTCGCCCGCTGCGACCGAACCAGCCTGTTCTCTCCGTGCGCTCTGCTGGTCGTGCGGGCAAACAATTGCAGTTTGCTCGCGCAGAGTTGGGATACCAAATAAAATAAAATAAAATCAATCTGTTGACAAGCTAGGAAATAATGCCTTTCGCCCCCGGCTCAACGATCGGCGCTTTGCTCCTTGCGTGTCCTCCCCCCCCCCCTTTTTAAATCGGAGAGTTGAGCGAGAGCCCCGCATTGTTCAAGAAGGCAAAGTTTTTTTCCCCCGCCCACTCCGCTTCCCTTCCGCCGTGAACCATAAAACTAACTGGCCGGGAGGAGGGGAGAGAGAGGGAAGAGCGGGCGCTGGGAACTCCGCGGCGGAGACAATGGAAGCGCCGGAGGGAGGCGCGCGGAGCCCTGGGAACAGCCGCGCCGCGTCCGCAGGTTCGAATCCTCCGTCCACGCGCCGGGGGGCGGCGGCGGCGGCGGCGGGACCGGGGGGGCCGGCCGGGGGGGCCGCGCGATTCGCGCCCTGCCTCCCTCCCTCCCTCCGTCCCGGCCTGCGCAGCGCCTTCCTTGCGCGGCTGCACGGAACGGGAAGGAGCGGGCGAGCGAGCGGGCGCTGCGCGGCGGCGGGCGAGGCCGGGCGGGACGGAGCCGCGGACGCGACGCGACGGGACGGGACGGGACGAGACGAGACGAGACGGGAGCGCCCTGCGCGGGCCGAGCGGCCGCCGCTGCTCGCACCCCGACGGTAATGCTGCCCGCGCCCCCCCCGGGCCCGCCCCGGTCCGCCCGTGCGGCTGCCGGCCGGGTCCCCGCCGTCCCCGGGCGGGCTGGACGTGGCCCTCGGCGCCCCTCCTGGCCCCCGTGGCGGCTTCGTGCCCGGGGCCCGGCCCGGCGAGGCTGGCGGGGCC
This sequence comes from Liasis olivaceus, assembly GCA_030867105.1. Classification (NCBI taxonomy): domain Eukaryota; kingdom Metazoa; phylum Chordata; class Lepidosauria; order Squamata; family Pythonidae; genus Liasis; species Liasis olivaceus. The sequence continues at coordinate 20,869,416 of CM061356.1, forward strand.
CGGCCCCTCTCGTCGGGCCCGCGCCCCCTGCCCGGGACGCCGCCGCCGCGCCGCCCGGAGCTGCCCAGGAGGAGGCCGGGGGCGGCCGCGGCCGCTGCGGCGCCGGGCCCCGCGCCGGCTCCCTCAGCCTGGGCCTGGCGGGGCCCGAGGGGGCGGCGGCCCTCGGCAGCCTCCTCCCTGGCGCGGGGCCGTGTGGCAAAGCGGGGGGGGGGGGGCGCAGCCTGGCCGGGGCCGAGGCGCCGCGCGCGGGGAGCGGCCGCCGTCCGGGCCGGGCCGGGCCGGGCCGGGGCGAGGCGAGGCGAGGCGGGCGGCCTGAGGCGTCCCTCGCGCGGCGTCGCCGGGCCGGGCCGGGCCGGGCCGGGCCGGCGCGTTGCAGGAGGCCGGCCGGGCTGAGGCGCCGAACTGCGCCCGGCGGGGCGGGGCGGGGGGGGTGTTTCGGCCCCGTCTTTCCCGTTCGCGGCACGGGCAGAGCGGCGCGGCCGCCTTCCATTTTGCGCGGTCGGAAGGGCGATCCCCGCGAGCGCGGACGGCGTCCCCGCAGGGCTCGGCGTGCGGGGCTTCCTGAGCAGCAGCAGCCGGGAGGCGGGGGCCAGGCAGGGCGTTGGCGGGTCTCTCCCGGCTTGGGAGGATGGGACCCCCCCCAGGATTGTGGCTCAAGTTGGCTGGGACCCCCCCCGCGGTCTTGGCAGGTTGCGAAATCGCGGGAGCCCAGCCAGAGGCGCTTGGCGGGAGGAGGACCCTCAATCTGGGCCTGTCCCCCCCCCCCCGCCCCCATATCTGACCCCTCTGCTCTCTGCCCTGGTCCTGGTGAAGAGAAGGCGGGGGGGGGGGGTGCCAGTGGTGGAGCTTTCCCCTTCAGAGGGTTTGGTGTGAGAATTGTGGCGCGCGGACGCGGCCATTGGTGGGGTCTTTGGCTTCATTCATGCAACCCTCTTCGGTCCAAGCGCATGAATGACATCCTGGCTTCGTGCAAAGTGTGAGCGCAGGGTGCAGCCTGGTTCCCGTGGATAAGCCACGGCTGGCTGAATCAGTCCCGGTGCCCGGCTACCCCCAGCTTGTTAAGCCATAAACAATGCAACCCATGATGGCTGGGCTCGGTCTACGGCTCGGGGTGGGGGTGGACCTGGCCCACCCCATCTGATGTGCTTGGGGTGGGAGGACTTGTGGCTTGGCTGTGAATTGAATGCTCTTTTTTCCCTCTGCGAAGAGCACACCAGCACTTCCTGCCCGGGGCGGGCTGGCTCCGCTTGGAGAGGGCTCTTTTCCAACCCCGCCCCCCCACCAAGAATTGTGACGGTGCATTTAGCCCTGGTTCCGCTTGTAATCTGAAATCCACCCCAAGGCTCTTCTGGCTGCGTGAGAAATTCCCCTTGGCTTGGTAAGATGGATGGGTCTTGGTGCGAAGCCTGCGAAGCGGTGATGGGGTTGGGGGTGTAACTGCGCCCGGCTCTCCAGGAGGCCTTTTCTGTAAGGGTTTGGTCTTTTTCTCCCTAGCTGGGTGATCTGGAGATAACGAGGGTCTGCCGGCAGCTCCTTAGTCAAGGGCTGTCCCTGTTGGGAAGGGGGGAGTGGGGAGGGGGCTGCAGATGACCACGGAGGGGGGAGTGGCAGCAGCAGATCCCTTCTGCTTAGCAAACCGCTCTGTGTTTTTTGTCTCTGAAATGGAGATAATGGTTGTCTGGAAGCGTGGAATCTGGCCTGTGTCGAGGGAGGGGTGAGAAACCTCCCCTTCTGGGCAGTTGGCACTTCTGGGGTGCACAAAGCTGTTTCTTCCATCTGACTGGTGCCAGTTCACCCTTTCTGGATTGCAACACGTTGGTCTAGTTGCAAAGATTGAGGACTTAATTTTTATTTAAGTGGAAACATTTGTGGACTGGAGTCCATTTTGTGAACTCTGCCTTGTGTCCTGGTTCCATGCGGGCTGGAGCCATAGCCAGCTCTTTCAGGCAGGATTCAGGCCACCAATAAGTCATGATTTGTTTAACTCTGGTGTATTGGATAAACCATAGTTGGCTAGGTTCATGCAGCATGCAAAGCTAAAACAAACAAACCACATTTTGGCTTAGTGCAATATGCAAGCCAGACCTTAGTCTTCAAAATGCAATATATGTTTTTGCTTCAGAAAATTCATACATCTATTCTTCTAAAACTCACCGCAAATAGAAAATTATTTTTCCTTTTTATTTTTATGGAGGTGAAGGTTCAGAACCGGGGCTTTGCAACGATTGCTGTGCTACAGCTCCCTCCAGCCTCAGCAGGCTGGCGCTGAGTGCTGGGAGCAATAATTTAATATAGAATTTCTTATGTTTTAAAACAAATTTAACTCGCTTTTCATTGCTGAAAAAATGTTAGTGTCGGGGGTGTGTGGGGATGTTGAAAAAGCATCCCTTTGTGGATCAACAAAGCCTTTGTTTCTGAGTTAGGCCTCTTTGCAAGAAATGGTGAGAATATGAGGGGGTACAGAATGGGGTTCCCCGGAGGGGGCTGGAACCATTGACATTCTTTATAGCTTAGGAAGGTGCTGGGTCTGAGGGTGCAAGGCCCAGGGGTTGGGGGAAGCAGCTTTGCAGGTGGGAGAAGGAAAAGCCTTGCACACTGGACCCCTTCCATCACCTCAATTCCCCGCATTTCCACCCTGATTCTGCTGGCCCCTGAAGTCCGCAGTCTGGAGGGCTCCAGGTTGGGGGGAGCAGGCATAGATCCTAATGCAGTGTTTCTCAACCTTGGCCACTTGAAGATGGGTGGACTTCAACTGCCAGAATTCCCCAGCCAGCCGTGCTGGCAATTGAAGTCCACCCATCTTCAAGTGGCCAGGGTTGAGAAACACTGTCCTAATGTATAACATGAACTGGGCCTTACAGCAAGGGCTTCTCCATTTTACTACCTGGATTAAGTGGAACAAGATTCTAGAGCTAGCTGGCTTATCCCAAATGGAAGACATTTCTCCATGCTTCTCCACATAATTTTAAGGGTGTGAGTGTGGCAGAAAAGGGTGGCCTCTCCGCCAGAGTCTCTCTCCAGTGGTTTCTAAACAGGCAGGCCTGGATGACCTAAAACAACCAAGGAAAGTTAGAACTGGCCAGGGTGCGGATGGAAGACTGTCAGGAAATTCCAGGACCGTAAGAAAGTTAAAAGAAAAATGAAAAAGGCCGTGGAGGACTAGGTGGACGTGGCTGCCAAGAAAATGCTCTGGAAGTGTCCATGAGGTCACCAGGAATCCAACTCCATTGGAGGGAGACTTTATTGTCTGTATTAGCTCAGCCTCCATCAGCCTGGAGCTCCCAGATGCTGTTGGACCATTCTTGGCGCTACCAGCTAGGGATGATGAAAGATCATAGTCAGAGGGTCCAGTGATACCGAGTGGGCATAGTGGTGTTGGGGTTCTGCAGGAGCTGCGTTGTTTGCTCTCCTAGGGCACTTGGGAGTCTGGGGGTGCTGCCTCTTTGCCCCCCAACAATATCTTGGCTCCCAGTTGGTGGAGTCAACCTTGGCTTGGTGGAGATGAAGGCACCACATTGCACAAAGCTGGCAGATGCTACTGGGGTGTCACATAAAAACCAAGGGGAGCTTTGATTGCACCATCAAAGCCACCATCTTGACTACACCCTGCAGACACTCCTGCAGCCTGGGTTTCATCTCAGTTGCCCAACAGCTAGACCACTCCCTTCCCCTGCGATAATAAATGGGTATCTAATGCAGTAGAGTGGTGCTTGCCTTAGTGGGACCTTAGCCTGGTGTCCTCTAGATGTAGAGGCCACAATTCCCACAATCCTTAGCCTTGATTAAAGGAATTCTGGGAGTTGTAGTCTCACATCTGGAAGGGCCAGGTTGGAGAAGATGGTTTTCTGCGTATTTTCTGTGCAGCTTTCTTACAATGACTGTGTTGCAGTCATAGCCACTGCCATGTTAATTATAGCTGTGTTTGTTCGCTGGGATAAGCTATGGTTGAGTCAGAGCCCCCCTAGATTGTTGTGTCCAGTTCTGGGCTCTGCATTTTAGGAATGATGTTTACAGAGTTGAGCATGTCCGAAGGGGAGCGGCCCAGATGACATAGGACCTGGAAGGAAGCCTGCAGAAGAAAAAACTGTAGGGACTCAGGTTAGCTGGCTTCAATATGTGAAGGATTCATGTAGAAGATAGGGCAGAATTGTTCAGAGTGGTTCCTGAAGAACAATGGGTGTAAATTATGAGGAAGCAGAATTTGATTGGTCATCAGGAAAAACTTCCTAAGGCAAGAGCTATTCAAAATTGGAACAGACATGCTTTGGAAAATGGCGGACTCCCCCTTGGCTGGAGGAATTGTAATTATGGTGATGCTTAATTATGGTGATCCATAATGTTGCCGTACTGTGACATACAATGTAATTAGAGCTTCATCTAAACACTGTTAATAGATAAAGAGATTCTGGTTAAACAAACAATATGCAAAATAATGTTTTGTGTCATGTCTTCATTGAAAATGTTGCACTAATAGTCACTGTCTTTGTTGGCGAAAATCTAGGAAGCCCAAGGCTATCTGATGCTCTTAAGGGGGTAAACTGAATCAGTTGTCAGTGAGATGACAATTGGATGTAAGTTTGAGGGAACTTCCCTATTAAAAAACCTACGCACTTTGATTGCCAGTCTTGGAGTCCGCTCTTCAAGTTTGTGGAAGTAAATCAAAAGAGATCTCTGCAGACTTCAGAAAAAGATTGCCAATGCTCATGAGGCTAGAAGGGGCTACAAACCATCACCAAAGACAGCCTCCATCAAACACCGTTGTTACTCTTCCCAGCAACGGTCATCCAGTGGGATCATCTCAAGAACAAGGCACGTAATGCTCCGGGAGATCTCGAAGAATCCCACAGTTACGGCAGAAGATCTGCATTGTCTAATGTCAGTGTCCATGAGTCCAGCATAAGGCAAAGAGTGGTGTGCATGGGAGGACATCAAGGAGGAAGGTATTCTTCTGCAGAAAGCGCATTGCTTCCATCTCACATTTGCCGAAGAGCACCTGGATGATCCAGCAGCTGTTGGAGCCATGAGGGATGAGCCAACATAGAGCTTTTTGGCTTGAATGAGAAATGTTAGGCTTGGAGAAAATCAGAGTGCATTCATTCCAGCAGAAGAAGCTCTCCTTCCAACCGTTAAGCAGGCTGCGGGAGCATCCTAATTTGGGGTTGCTTTGCAGCCTCAGAACCTGGATGGCCCCCATCCTTGAGGGAACAGTGGATTCTGGATTGTACCGGCACATTTTACAGGGGAATGTCAGGGTGTCTGTCTGTAAGTTGAAACTTAACATGACAACAATCCTGAACACATGAGTAAATTTACAACAGAGTGGTTGAAGCAAAAGAACTTTTGCGTTTGGAAATGACTGAGTTAAACTCCTGATCTTAACCCAGCTGAAACGTCGTGGCACGAGCTGAAGAGAGCAGGCTGTGCAAGACGGTCCCCCAATATCCGTGAGATGAAGCTGTTGTGTAAAGAGGAATGAGTCAAAATGTTTCCAGAATGAGGTGTAGCATTGATCAACAAGTACAAGAAACCTTTGGTTGAAATCTTCCCTCCAAAAAGAGGTGCCATCAGTTACTCGAAGTTCTGCATAGTTTTCCTGACAGACAATGAACAGTGGCTCAGTGTGTTTGATAAAGGCAGGGCACTGCACACAGGTTGTGTATTGTTTGTTTAACCAGAATCTCTCTATCTATTAATAGGACTTAGGTGAAGCTCTGATCACATAGCAGGTTGCAGAAGGTCACAGTCTGATTGGGTTACAGAAGTTCTTAAAGGGTTTGGAAACTCTTCTTATGGAAGACTTGCAGGTTATTTCTGAAGGGGGACAGGTGTCATGAGAAGAACCGACACAGACTTGTGGTCCCTTTTTCTGTTCTGTGATTCTGATAGTTGACTGACAGACATTTATTTGCGGAACTTTAAGCATTTAGTGAGAAACTTGGCTGTACTTTCTTTTCAATCACACACTTTGCAATAAATACATGAGAGTTCTGCTGATAGCCTCAGCTGACTCTTCCTTGACAGGGAGGGTTCACACAATACATTGGTTCCTGAATTAATCCATTTTCTGGGTTCACACAAGGCATTGAAGTAAGTTAACCAAACAAGTTAGGTTTGTACAACATAGGAAGTCACAGGAAACTAGACCAAATTAAAACTCACCAAGTTTAGCATGTTATATAAATGTAGCTGCTAGGTCTTTAGATGTTGGGTGAATGTGGCTGTTCAGTACTGGCATCATACCGAGGCATGTTCTGTGAAATCAACCCAGTGTGGCTTATTCAACAAATCATGGATGAAATCAAATACGGCTCTGTGCAGAGAGTAGGTCCGACCAGGGTGAGCTCTTGTGCACACCATTTCTGGTCGTATTGTAGAATTAGGTGAGAAAGGAATGGCTTGGACAAGGTGTGCTACCCTGGGTGGGTAAACGGAAGCTCCATTGTCTGGAAGACTTCAAATCCTGTTCTTGTTGACTTGCAGATAGATCTAGAAAAGATGCTGGTGGTAATATTTCTGAAGCCTGCTGCCCCACGTCAGTTGGTCCTGGGTTTTGTGTGCATGGCCTGAAACGGTGGGGAGAAAGGACTGATGCCCCTTCCCCAGCTTCATTGGCTGAACCCATATTAAGGGACTGGCTTTATTAGGCTGATAGAAAGTTTTAAAAAGGGTTTCAAATGTCTGTGGCCTCCTTAGTCTGGCAAGGTGATTAAAGCTCAAGAAAAACCTTGTTGGAGGGGTCCGAAAGAAGTGGGAGGAATTTGAAGCGGGTCTGGAGGAAGTTACTGGGGTCTTACTGGCTCCCATAAAGTTTACGAAGTCGTAAAGCTGGATCCCAGCTTTGGGAGTATAAATCCCAGCTGTTTGAGTTGCACAGATCCCCTAAGAGGAGCTTCAGTAATGGCCACTGGGCTGTGAGAAGCTACAGATGCTTCCTTGATTTTGACAGAGGATTCCTGGACTTTAAAGGGACTTACGGGGTCTCTGAGTGGCTCAGAAAGAAGCCAGACATTTTAGCCCTCTTCTCTCTAGAGAAAGAGGAAGGATGAAGGAAGAGTCCCTGTATGGTATCTCCTGGAGCTTTCTGAGGCTGACTCATACTTCTGATGAAGAAAGAAATCCAGGTTGCAGGGCTCTTTTCAATCTCTGTGTGTTTTTTCCCCAGAAGCATTCTTCGAAACAGGACTCCTGCTTGCTATCAATGACCCCCAGAGGCTTTGGAGCACTAGTGATTTTCTTTATGCTTTGCAATGAGCTGGACCCTGCACAAACGAAGCTCTGCGGGCCAGGGCGCCAAGCGCACGTCCTGCATGCTGAAGGTTTCCAGCTGAGCACTGGGGAAAGCCCCTCCAAATTGTGGCCAGTCACAGCCAAAAGGGAGTTACTGTGGGAATCAATCACCTTCTCTATGGAAGTCTCTTTTTCTAATTATTATCGATATTAGTATCCTGCTTTATTCTTAAAATAGCAAAGCTCTTTCTGAAAGCAAACCAGCCAGTTAAAATAATCAAAAACCCTTGTCCAAAAAATAAAAGGGCAGTTCAGGTACTCCAGCAGTTCAGTTCAATCCTGATTAAAACAAGAAGGGCCTCATCCGTGCCATGGAAAAGACTTGAAGAGTAGAACGTGGCTGCGTTTGGTAGGTTAGTAATGAGATTTGTTAAGGGCTTCAACTTAGTTTTTCTTCAGTGGATTTGTAAATTTTGGGTGATGTTTTTATGTCTCTTTACTACACAGGGGCGGCGATATACATTTAATAAATACATAAATACATTGTGGCCATTGAACCCCCCCCCCCCCCATTTCAGTGCAGGAATCTAGATTAAATATCCCAGATAGATGGGTTGAACACATCCAGAGTGGGTGAACCTCCCTACCCTTTGAGGTCATTGGTTCCACTGTAAACTTTAGTGTTAAAAAGTTTTTTTTGAATGTTCTGTTGGAATCTGCCTTCTTGTTAACTTATTTGCTCCATGTCCCACCTTCTGAAGTGAAACAGGACTTCTCCAACTTCTTTGTGACATCTTTTCAGGTATTTGAAAAGTGCAATTATGTCCCCATTCAGTCTCCTCAAAAGAAGCTAAACTTGCCCAGCTCCTTCAATCTCTCATCATAGGCTTTGCCTCTACCCTCCAATTATTCCTGTTGTACTCTGCTGAACTAGTTCCACTTTCTCTGAGTCTTTTTTTAAAATGAGATCTTTAGAACTGGGCACAGTCGCTGAGAAGGGCTCCTGCCCAGGGGGAACAAAATGCTATGGTTGCTTGTTATTTTGGAAACTGCAAAATAAGGTTGATGCTGCATTGCAACTCCATTACTCTGCCAGCTCATCTTCAGCTAGTAATCAGCTACTGTTCCAGGACCTTTTTCACAAGTTCTTTTGTCAGACCTTGCCCAATTAAAGATTTTGACCTGACCACTGAAATTTGCCAACGTGGATGTCTTCAAACTTGACTGTGGAGGATGTTCTGCTAGTGGGTCCCTACCACTGAAAAGTTTGTGTCTTTAGGCCATTCGCCTCTGGTGTAACTTCTGCCTGAACAAAAGGGCTTGCTGGTAGCTTTTCAAAGGTGGCTGAAAAGATCTAGCTGGTTCCCACAGGAAGAAGTTGTTTTCTAGATTCAGTCCCTCTTGGGTCTGAAGTATGTGTGAAGGGCTTGCAGATTGTATGGGCTGTGATATTCCTCACTGGCCACACGTTTGGTAGTTGCAGAGGAAGCCTATGGCCTGTTCCCCCTCCCCTATGTTATTAAAGCCTTCCCCACCCTGGTAGTCTGCGATAGGCTATATTGTGACTACAGCTTCCAGAAGTCCCAGCCAGCAGAGACTTTGGTGCAGCTCCATTATCTGGAAGCCGCCTGGCTGGAGACAGATGCATATTTGGATCTCACGTGGGCTCCCCAAACATGCCAGGGGGATGGTTAGCAGATACGGCCTTGGTCCTCCACCCAGTGCTTGAAGGGTGGAGGCTTTTCTCAGTGCTCCTATAATTTTCATAAATGTGGCTCTAATTCTATATTTCTCCACTTGATGTGCCTTTATTGTAATTGCTTATGATTGTCAGAAGAGCCGTCCAGGCCGAGGGAAAAGTCTGAGCCCCTCCATGAATTTATATATCTTCCTACATCACATGAGTAAGTGCCCCTCCATGAATTTACCCTTCCAGCATAAAAAAGTTGGCCATCAACCCTTTTTAAACATTCTCTGGAGTACCCAATAAAAAACATGAAAAAATGTTTTATGATGAAAGGTCTTATGATAGCAAGACCTTTAACCATTGTCTAGGCTGCATGGGTATTCCAGCTCTTTGTTCCAGCATTCTCACAGATAACTGATACCCACCATAAACATCTACTTTAATAGTTATTAAATAAGCTATAGGCTTAGAATCGTCCAAAATATTGATAGTAATTTGGGATTTTTGGGTGCTGATAATGCAGGTTTTAAACTCTGTTCCTCTGTCTCCTGTCCTTACATGGCAGTGGACTTTTCGTGCTCCCTTTCTCAGTTTGGATGCTGAAGGCACCTGCACCGTATCTTCATAATGGTCTTATTCTGGTCTCAGGCTCTTCCATCACCCGCTTTGCTAACTTCAACTCTCACTCTGCCAATCCCACATCTGGTGGGTTAAATTAATGGTTGTGTGTCCTAAACATTCTGCCAGGGAATTTCATTGGTGAATCTGAAGGCTGGTACCACAAGAGCTCTTCGTCCACCATGTGCATAATTTCCACAAAGCTCACCTAATAACCCCTCTAGATCCAAGTCCTCCTCAACCTGAATGCTTCTGCTAGAGTTGAGAGTGAAATATCTGCTGTATCACAGATGCTTCTTTTTCACTCCTCAACCGGTTAAACCTTCACTCTACTGCCTTTCCAAGCCCAGAGAAAATGTAACGCTACTTCTGTCCTTGTGGGGATTTAGCACGGGGACATGCAGCTCCCTCCACCTTTATCCCTCTGGGTCTGTTCCCCCTGTGTTAGACTTTGGATGTCCCATTTCTGTAGAGCTTTCAGTATCCTGAAGTGCTGCCAATGGAGCCACCCTTGAGGTGCCACTTCTCACAGCTTGGTTCTATGGCACCTTTACCACCCAGTCAAGAAACGCCCAGAGTCTCTCTCGATACTTTCTTGTAGGATAAGGGTAGTTCAAGCTGCCTTCTCCCGTACTTCCTCCAGCTGTCCAAACTACTTTTTCGATGGTATGGCCAATTCTTGCTTTTTGTGATCAGTAGCTAAAATAAGGAATAATGATGATAACCACCCGACCTGTATATCTCATACTTGACCTTGGTTCTTTCTGCAGCTGGTTTCTGGACCTTGGGCATGGCAGCCCTGGCAGATGCTGAAATCCAGGACTTGCCACGCTAGCCGGGACAGGAGTGGGCGTCTGGTCCAGCCGCTGAGCACTTCGGCGGCCCTGCTATGTGCAGCTGCTGGTGGGGCTGAGTGGGCAGCCAGGGAAGATTCTTCAGCACCCTTTTGGTTGGTGAGTATTGCTTATATTGGGGTCATGGGTTTGCTTGCCTGGAATGTGGACCTTCAACTCTGTCCTGAGAGGACTTTTCCCCCTTTTATTTTAACATGTTGCTTGTCTGAGAGAAGAACTCACTTTCTGGATCCATGTGGAGCTACAAAACCTCATGGATATGTATTTTTCTAATTTGTGATGGCTGGTCAGAGTAGTTTTGCATGTTCTCTTCTGGCCATGATTCCTGGGAACTGAGGCTTAGCTGAAGCGACGGGGTGAGGTTCTGGGTCAAGACCTTGGTTTTATCTCTGTTGACTATTGTCTTCAAGAAGCCAGGACTTTGGGATGAGGTGTATAGAGCCAGCCAGAGAGAGGGACAGAAACTGATGTGCATCAGGGTGAGGCTTGTGGGGTGCTGAGATCAGGTCCTCAGCTGTTACCAGCCCAACACTACGGGTCGTTCCCATGATCGTGTGTTTGTGGACTGGCCTTGAGAATTCTGAGAGATCCCCTGAATCGTTGTCGTCATCATCGAGCAACTGTGGCAAAAGAAAGCAAAGATAGTACCAACAGTAACAGGCACCTTAGGTGCAACCCCAAAACATCTGGAGCGCCACTTGAAGACCATCAGCATTGAGAAAATCACCATCGGTCCATTGCAAAAGGCAGCTTTACTTGGAACAGCTTCTATCCTGCGACGATGCCTTTAACCCCATCAAACAACATCTGCCCATCCCAGGTCCTTGGGAAGGACTTGATAGGTGGATAAAAATGCCAAATCCAGTCTAAACATCTGGCTGACTGTGTGACCAACAGTAAGTGCCTACTGGAAAACAGAAAGAGCTGTTTCTCCAGCATCAAATACATTCTCTGTCCAAAGTGAGACGAGTTTACCGTTCTAGGACTGCAGGCAATGTTTGTATGGTGACATCTTGACTGTGTGAAGGTGGATTATGGGGAAGGCAGGTTCAAATCTGGCTCAGCCAAAGTTGTGCTGGATGAGTTGGGTGAGTTGCTCTTTCTAAGCCTAACAAAATCCTGGGTGTGTTACAGAGATGAGCGAGTGTGAGCACTCCTTGGACCAAGAGAGCAGTTACAGCAGAGTATCAGAAACACATTTGCTGATGTTTGGGGTTTTAAATAGCAGTTGTGCAGCTTCATTGCTGCAGAGAAAACACTTGATAATGAACAGGCCATGTGTTGATAGCAGGGGAAGGTTGCAGGCAGCTGTAGTCGACGCAGCCTTTTGACCCACATCTTGTGACTCCATGCGGGCAAGGATGTATGTTTGTGACGGGCACCGTTGGACATTTCCACGGGTCTTCTGAAGCCTGGGAAGTCTGTGAGCAGAACATTAATTTGGGAGCCCTTCTAAGTCCCCCCTGCCTTAATCCAGTTGTGAGTCATTAGAGATTCAGGGTCAGGAAGCAGGACCCCAACCATTCTGAGATGCCATGCGGAGCCCTCCTCTTAGTCGGCTCTTGTTGGAATGCAGGCAGCTGCCTTATCTAGCTGGTGCATTGAGCCCCCAAGGCCCTCCCCCCATTAATTGGGGCTGTTTCCCAGCCTTGCCTGGAGCTGCTGGGAATCAAACTGGAGCGTTTGCAGCTGAAGCCAGTTTGGGAGGAAGGAAATCCGCCTGTGCCCAGAGCCTGGGCTGTGCAGAGACCTCTTTTTTCCTTTTTTAATTTAGTGCATTACTCAGAACAGGCCCTTTGAGAAGGTTCCTCCCCTCGCCTGGTCCCGGCTGGGGCTGAAGGTGGGTGCTCCTTGTTTCCAGCCGCCCAAAGGCCAGCCCTGAATAAGGCTTGGTGAACGCGGCCTTCCCGCCCCCCCTTCTTTTCAAAGCAGTCCCCCCAGCCTATTTCCCAATGTTTGCCCCCTGCCCCCAGCTTTCCCTCCTGCCTTGTTTCCTGAGAAACCCTCTTTTCCACCAAACAAAGCTCAGGGGGCGATGCGGGGCAGGCTTCCCCCTCTTTTGGCATCCCCTCCCCGACCCCCCCGCCTCCCGCTTTGGATGCTGGTCTGCAAGCTCCCCGGCCTTGTTGCCGTTGCCTAGGCAACCGGGCGTGCGCGTTTGCAGGCCGGCTTTGTTTCCCTGCCATGATAAATGTGCAAAACTCCCCAGGGGTTTTGCACAAAAGACTGGTCTCTTCCCTTTAGTTGCAGCTCCCCCCCCCCGTGGAGGGGTTTGGACAGTGGGGAGGGGGCAGAATTTATCGACTGCCCCCCTTAGTGATATGAGCTTAGTTGCAGCAGCATTCCCCTCCTTGTGAGCTGCCTGGGCTGGCCAAGGGCCCCCCTGACCAATTTTGGCCTCACGTTCTCTGTATTTGGGTGGGGGAGTTGTGGCAAACAAAATTTTCCACACTTCCTGTTGCATTAAGGGCAGAATCTTGTCATGTAGCTTTGGCCTGGATATGTGGGGTGCCCGATGTTCAAACTCCCAGAATGCCTCAGCCAGTGTGACTGTTGTGGAGAATGCTGGGAGATGGTCCACCCGTCTGGAAGGGGGCAAGGTACAGGAAGCTAGCAGGAGGAATCTCACCAAGATCTTGATTTGCAACATTCATTGGGTTCTTGGCTAGCCCAGTGTTTCTCCCAGTGTTGGTGGCTGGGGAATTCTGGGAGTTGAAGTCCACCCCTCTTAAAATGGCTGAGGTTGAGAAACACTGGGCCAGATGAATTAACTTAATGGGCAGAATGTTTTCAAGGTTGAAGGAATTGTAAATGATTTATTAAGATCAGTGTTTAGAAAAAACTATGGTGCTATTTATAAGGACATTCCACTTGCTTTCCCAAGGTTCAGTATATGCCAGAGATTAGCAGCATACCTTTCTCAAACAATTGTCTTCATTTGCAGATGTATTCGTTTCTATCGGTATGCATAATAAAAGGGCCGTTTGGGCTGAATAAAACAGTATTGGCAACCTGTGGCTTAAGATACAAGGAAAGAATAGATAGGAAGGACAATACAGAACAGAGCGGAGCAAGGCAACAAACTGCATTTAAAATCCTGCATTAGCTGTCTCTGGCCTTAAAATGTTTGTCTCAGGAAGTTGGTACCCCTCAGGGTCAGCTGAGAGAAAGTGACACCCAGGGAGCTGTGTGGTCAAAGACCGGCACCGTAATCACTCTGATAGACCTCTTGGCGTGTCAGGCCATTTTGAAGCAGCCCCCGGGAGTGTTTCGCACAGGTTTAGCCTACAGGTGGGCAGCTCTGATTTCTCCAGGAAAGACCCAGGTGGTGTGGTAGATAAGATCAGAAGTCCTCTGTTGCTTGCACTTCAGGGGACAGGGATGGTTACAAGAACAGCTTCAGCCAATATGAAAAATATCTGACTTTTCAAAGAGGGCGAATGCATGCAGAACTGGCCAAAAAGACCTCTGAACATCCAACCAACTTTATTTCTTCCCCTGATTAGATTTGTTTCTTTGCCTTTCTCTGTTGCAAATTTGGCTGCATCTGAGAACTCAAGCAGTCGAAAAGAATCTGGTGTGAAAAGGTAGTTCAAAAATAGGCTGGAAGTTGAGGACTTCCATACTGAATCTCTGGATGACTTAGACAATAGATTCATTTCAGTCTTAGCAAACATGGTCATCTTGAATGGAGGGGGTTCAGAATGGTAGAATCGCTTGCAATGGCTTTGAGCGTCAGATTTACTGAATTTTGCCGCTGGGAAAAGGAACGCATGAGAGGCAACTTGGTGTCCTCCAGAAGTTTTGGGCTACAGCTGTCAGTGGCTGTGCTGGCTAATGGACCATGAAGGCCTAAACATCTGGAAGACACCAGGCTGCTGCAGTGCAAACTTAAATGCTGTTTTCTGCTGAGTTCTTCTTCACCCCAGTCCATCACACCTCCAGCAGTATTGGTGAATAGCAAGACAACTAGATTAGACCCAGCTCTCTAGGGGCTCACACCACCACGTTGTTTTACCGTGAGTGATGGTGGTATAAAATGTGATGTCATATTAATAAATGAGAATGTACGAAGGTCCTGCCTGGGTTCAGGACCTCATTCATAGCTCAAGATCTCTGGAAGCTACACTGGCGCTGCTGAGCCCCACATTTCTGGCTGCTCCTGGCAGCTTCTCTACTGGGTTTCAGGTAGAGAGGGTGCTTTCCCATTACTGGCCTCCTGGGGCCTTTTTCTGGGTATTAAACGTGGGCCTCCTGCACACAACACAGGGGCTTTACTGCTGAGCCCCACTTTCTCCTTTAGGTAGCTGGCTTTAAACCCAACGTGGCCATGGTCATCTCGGTTCTGAGCCTCAAGGTTGATTGCACATTGAGGACACTTGCTGCCTTTCATTCTCCTTTCCCTTCCTTTTCTTCAAGCCCTCTCCCCTGTCCCTGATCTTCTATAAAGCTCTTTCAAGAAAGCCTTGTTCTCTGAGAATAGAATGGCCCTGGGAGAGGGTCTCTGCTGATTCTGTAGGAGAGTGTTGCAATTCTGCCATTTCACAGGCCTTGCACTCCCTTTGAACAGGTCCATTCAGCTGAGGCTCAGAGGCTTAGTATCAATCTTGCAAAGCAGGAAGGTGGGGGTAGGAGGAAATGGCCAGTGAAAGGCTGGAGGACTCCGTGTTGGGGGAAGAAATGTGCGACGGATAATTGCTGAGTGAGTAAAGCAAGCAGATTAATCTCTTTGATTTCGTGTGACTTGCCCAGATGTGGCATAAGAGCTTCTGGGTGGGGAAAGTTGGTCTGAAGGATCATAGGCTAGGACAGTGTTTCTCAACCATGGCAACTTGAAGACATGTGGACTTCAACTCCCAGAATTCCCCAGCCGGCTGGGAAATTTTGGGAGTTGAAGTCCACGTGTCTTCAAGTTGCCAAGTTTGAAAAACACTGGTCTACACCATTTAAGTAGCTGCAGCTGTTCCCTCACTTCAAAACAGCTACTCTTCTTGGTAGGCAGTGGCTTCACCCTGTTGGAATTGTGCGCTCTTGTTGTGGTGGGAAGGTGTGGTGCTTCAGCCCTGCAAACGGGGTCCTGCCTCAAAAGCTAACTTGGGCCATTGCCCTCTTTCTGCAGGCAGAGCAAGCTGGCGGTCAGATCTTTGGCGTCCCTTCAGCAGAAATTGCTGTCACTTCTGGGCGTGTGCAAAGCGTTGAAATACTACTTTGCCTTTCTTTGAGCTGGTGGCCACTGGGGAAAGCTGGTGGCCATGAATTGTCCTCGCAGCTCAGGGCGTGGTGAGGCGTTGGCTCCAGACTTTCGGAGAGGAAAGGGCTCTGAAACAAGGCAGATAAGAGAAGCTGTCTGTGAGTGTCCTTCGGGGCTTGGCCTGCAGGTGGGAGGAGAAGGGTGCTCAGCGTTTCTCACCTTGCCAGACACCCATCTGCTCTCTGAATACCTGGAGGCCTGGGAAGATGATATGGAGTGCTGAAAGCAAGCAGCAGCTGGGTGCCATCCATGCGTGGCCAGCAGAGCTTCCACCTGCCCCTCCTTAGGCGCGAGCCGGTGTGGCCATTCGCGTGCACGACCCAGTGGGCGTCATGTGGCCGCCTGTTTAGGTCTCCAGGACTGCTTCACCAATAGACCTGGTTGCCATGTTGCACTAAGCCCTTGTTTGCTGACCTGCGGCTTGCTGCAGGAGTCTCTGCAGCTTCCAAGCCATAATGGCCGGATTCGTGCAAAGTGCTAAGCCGAAATCAGTCAGACAAATCTTGGCGTTACAGTCCGATGCAAATACGGGCCAAGGCAGCTGCAGGGAATGGCGCTGCAGTGCTTTGCTTGGGCTGGGGTGTGGGTGTGGGTGTGCACTGGTGTGGTTCTGGGCAGGTAGGCTCAAGAGGCACTTCCCATTTACCCCATTCTGTTCAGGGCCGCTGGGGAAGGGAAGAGGGGAGATCCCAGAGCAGGGGAGAGGGGAGCTTTCTGGCCATGTCAGCCCCCAGAATGGGTGGCCCCTTCTTGGAGCCCCAGTCCACAATGCTGGGATTGCCTTCTGAGGCCATGGGAGATTTTGCCCCCTTCTCTTGGGACTCCATTTGTAGGGAATGGCTCTCCTCCTTGCTTAACCGCAAACTGCAGCCTCTGCGCTGTGGTTCAGTTTTGGGCAGTTGCGAGATGGAAGATCAGGGCCAGTGGCAACCTGAGATGCTCTTCAGGGTCTTTTTGAAGGGACAAGGCCCAGAAAAATCCTTTGCCTGGTTGGGCAGTTTGGGCTTCAGCATGTTGCTGGAGCCCAGCCCTTGCCTTTGCACGTTGTGCGATCCAGGCCGTCTTGTTAAGCCAGAATGGGTTTATCCGATTGGGCATTGCCTGTCCAGTATTCACATCCAGTGTGCTCGTTAACTTGGGTTTCAGGATCAGCCTGTTGTGCATACCCACAGCACTTGCCAACCAGGGCAGGTTTTTTAAGATTGGCACAGTACACCCCCCCAATATCCGGCATTAATCAGTCAATTATTGCACCCCAGTTGAGCATTCCTCAAAGGTAGGACTGTGTAAAAGGCATTGCAGTAGTCAAGTCTTGGTGGAACCAGTCCATTGGAGGTGGGGAGGTGGAAAACAAATGCGCCGTGTCATTCACTTAGAGGAGAGCTAGCAAAGTGGGTGGGGGGTGGAAGTTAATGGAGCATAAATGGGGACCACTGCAGAGCCCTGGCATGTTGTGTGATTCCAGGCAAAGGGCAGTTTCTGTGCAACCTCCAGTTCTTTGACACTGTATTCCTTAGGGCTGTGTAAATCCTTTGAAAAAGGTGCTTTGGGGTGTGTGGCCACAAGCCCAAAGCCCTCTTCTTCCGCCCTTAAAGCAGCTGCATCTTTTTCCAAGCTCACGCAGCTGCTTCGGAAGCTCCTCCCGGGGTCCCCGCATGCATGGATTTGCAGAACCACGTTGCAGCATTTTTATCTAGCCGAAGAGAGCCGGGGGCAGCTTCTGAAGCAGCTGGAAGAGCAAGCTTGGAAGAGTGCCAGCTGCATCTGGGCAGAGGTACCAGGGCAGCACTTAGCTATGCAGACTTGCTGCCGATCTGATCCTCCGGGGGAGGCACCTCCGTTCCAACACAGATGGTCCTCCAATCCTGGTTCCGATTGTCTTCTGAGCCTCAGTTCTGACACACATCCAAGCCATCGCTGCTCCAGGAGGCAGCGCGGGAGTGATTAAAAGCCTCCTGGAGAATTTCTCCACAAGGATAATTTCTTCTCAGGCTTGTCTTGGGATTCCCAGGGCCCTTGCGGCTTCTTTCAGAGGTGATCACCAAAGTATAATTTTTTAATGTGACATAAGGCGAAAGCAAGACAATACAGTGGAGAATGACTGCATTAGCTAATTTAAATTTAATTTTAGTTAACTTTAAATCAAATGTTCTGACCCCGTCTGTATTCTGTATCACTGAGCGAGCCAAGTCATCCTGAAAAAAATGGATCTTTAGAAAGCAGAAGAAGCAAAATAGCTCTCAAGATCGAGAGACCGGATGCTGCTCAGGGGCACTTGGCTGGAATAAGGGCAGAAGTGGTGCAGAATGGTGCTCCGGCCAGCCAGGTGTCCTCATCCAGCCTGGGAAGGGTCCACAAGAAGCTGGGTCACCACCTCCTCAAATAGGGTAGGACTAGGTGTGTCCTTACCTGAAGGGAGCGGGGGCGGGGGGCAGATGCATGCACGGAAGCGTTGTGGAAATCTGTGCTCACCTGCAGCAAGGGAATTTTCTCTCCAAAGGCCTACTCTCTCATCTGACATGCCCCTGGGGTTGCCATAGAGGACCCATGGCCTCTAGCAGACAGTTGTGCTGGAAAGGAGATGGGCACAGTTGCATAGATCCTGGGGCATCCCTCCCCCCACCCCCAATGCTTCCAGCCTGCTGGCAGTCTGTTCTCTGGATAATAAGACAAGAGGAGGTCATCAGAAGAGGTCTTCTCTCCTCTGCAGAGGTTGTAGGGCAACCACAGATTGTGGACATGCCACCACCTGCAGGCAGGGAATCGTTTCTGCTTTGATCCTGTGGTTTCCTCTCCCCCAGTGTTTTGGGAGCAAAGCACTTTGCGAAGTCCCCCTTTTGCCATCTCCCTAAAGCTGCAGGCAAGGAGCTTCCTTGACACCTCTCCTAAACTTATATATGAATATAAGCCATGCCCTGCTGGGTCGGACCTCTGGCCCATCTAGTCTACTGTCTGTTTTCACAGTGGCTGACCAGCTGCACAAAGAAGCCCACTAGACTCCCAGCAGATGGCCTTCAGAGGCAGGCGCATCACCATCAAGGCTAATAGCTTAATAATAGGACTTCCATGAATCAGTCCAACCCTTATTGAAGCTGATAGCCAGCACCACATCTGCTAGCAAATTCCAAAGTCGAATTATGTGTTGAGTAAAAAAATACTTCTTTTTGTCTTTCCTGATTCTTCCAGGATTCAGTTTAATTGGGTGACCTCTGGTTCTAGTATTTTGGGAAGGGGAAAATAGCTTCTCCTTGAGCACTTTATCCACACCCTGCATATTTTGCTCTTAATTTGCTTGACTTGAATCTTGTCTGGCTGCTTGTCGTCCAGTGGCCTCTCAGACAACAAGCAGTTCATGGAGCTTGGTCAGATATTTGGAAATAGCTGAGCATCTATAAAGCCATTTTTACATTTTATTCTGCACACAGTGAACATAAGTGGCGCAGACAGAATGGAGACTGTTTATATAAGCTTTGCATATTTCTGCTTCACTTTCTTGTGGGTGGAGACAGAGAACTGTCAAAGGGGTAAAACCTGCACACCTTCGCTGCTGGGAGTCCTGCAGGCTGATGTTGCACTTCTGGATAATTGCAGGTCTTTTCCCAAGGTAGAATGTCTAGAACTTTCTTTTTGGAGAGAGGGGAAAACGTGAGTTTCTCAGAAGGCAGGAAGATGTTTGCTATCACTGCCTGTTTTGAAGCTGGGAGTCGTGGACCAGCAGGTCTGAAGGGCTCACATTGAGGAAGGTTGTCTTCTGGGTCTTGAGCACACAGCAAAGGAAATTTCCTTAAACTAGGTCATTTGCCTCCTCTGATGGAACCAAGATCCTTTTCTCAGCTGGGAATACTGAGGATTGCATCCAAAACCAGTGTTAGGCTGGGTTCTCACAACATGCTGAATCAGGTCAGTTAAAGAAATAGTAGTTGCGTTTGCGCAGCAGGCTACCCCAGGTTAGTTTTAATCTAGGATCCTTTTTTGGCGTGCTGAGAAATTCCAGCTCATTTTGTTCAGTATACTGGCTGGTCCTGAAAAATGGAACCGGGATAAGAGTCCAGCAGTAGAGCCGGAGGTCATCTTGATTAACCCTCTGCTTCAAGCAGGAAATGGGGAAAAGATTTAGAAATGTTCTAGAGCATCGCCAACTGCTAACAGTAAATGATTTGGAGAAAAAAGTTGCAGTGATTGGAAGAAACATACCGAAACTGGTGCTGTCCTTGTCATAAAAGCTCACCTGCCAAGTGATGGATCTTCAGTCCGTGGCACCAGGGATAGAGAAGGCATGTCTTCTCAAGCTTGCAGTAGCAGTTTTTGCCCTCTTAAAAGACACAACATCCTGTTCCTATTTTCAAACCATTGATGGAATTCAGAAGGAAGTACAGACATTTGAAGAAACTACTGAGTCTTTCTTCCAGAATAAAAGTAATGGGTGATATAATTTCTGTCCAAACAGCACCATGATAGGGTGCTGTTTGGACCAATGCAGCTTCTCCAGCCCATCATTGTCTTCTTGAAAGGGTGTCTAGGTGTCCATTAGTTTAATTTTTACTCATTTTAAATCTACAAGAATGTGACCCAAAATGCTGAAATGGTCTTTTGTCAACCTTTCTCCCTGCTTGCCTATACAGGCAGTCCTCGACTTACGACCATTCATTCAGCAACCAGTCAAAGTTACGGTGGCGCTGAACAAAGGGACTTACGACCCGTGCCCGAAGTTATGGCCATTGCAGTGCCCCCGTGGTCACAAGCCAGTTGGTCTAGTGGTTAAGGCACCAGGCTAGAAAGCAGGAAGCTGTGAGTTCTAATCCCGCCTTAGTCATGAAAGCTGGCTGGATGACTTTGGGCCAGTCACTCTCTCTCAGCCCAACTCACCTCATAGGGTTGTTGTTGTGGGGAAAATAGGAGGAAGGAATGTTAAGTGTGTTTACCGCCTTGAGTTATTTATAAAAATAATAAAGATGGAATAAAAAAAAGTCTAAAAAAAATTTGGGCGCTTGGCAGCCCACCCACACTTATGACCTCAGTGGCTCTTCAACTCCCCCCACCCATCTCTGCCCTTTTGGCCACCCCGCGCCCTGCCTTGCAGGGCAGCAAGCAGCCCCAGAACTGCACGGCTCTGGGGTTGCTTGCCACGCTCCAGGAAGCTGCAGCTGCCCCAGCCCAGTCTCAGCCACAGTGACCCTTGTCATCCTGCACTCTGAGACCCTTGCCACCCTACACTCTGCTGCCCCAGCTGACCTTCGCTGTCTTCTTGCTCCCACTGCTGATGTGGCTGGGATTTGTGCTGTGGGGAAAAAAACACATGGCAAGCAGCCCCAGAGCTGTGTGGTTCTGGGGCTGCTTGCCGCTCTGCAAGGCAGGGTGCAGAGCGTCCAGAGGGGCAGAGATGTGGGGGGAGATGGAGGTTGTCCCTTACCTTACTGAAGCTCGGGGCTGGGAAGGACCAAGCCTGGAATGGCTTGGATCAGGATGAGTCCTTGGCTAATGACCAGTAAAATTTGCTTAACGATGGCAGCAGGAATTGTTGGGATTGCTGTCACTAAGAAATGTAGTCACGTGACATCTCACTTTATGACCGCATCGCTTAGCAATGGAAATTCTGGTCCCAATTGTGGTCGTAAGTTGAGGACTATCTGTATTTTGGCACATCTCATTTTTTTCTAACAATCGTTTATGAATTTCTATGGTAGGCTGGTTCTTTCATAAAGAACAGCTTAAATCCCCCTGTGCTTGATGGCTTCTGAGTTAGCCAGCCCATGTCTAGACATCAGAAGGTGTAACCGGCTGCTTTTGGCAAATGCTTCAGTTGCAGCTCCTCAGATAACAAATAGGCATCATCGGTTCCCTTTAATGGATCTAACTCCGCCCAGGTTCTCAGCGAAAAGTTTGCCTTGCTGTTTCCACGTCTGCATTTCTCCTAAAGACGCCATTGCCAGCTCACCAGGACCATGCCAGGCTTCCCGCGCAGCTCAGAGGATGGAAGACCCTGGAGGACCTTCGCTTGGCAATGCTGGAATTGCATTCATCCTGGGCTTCCTGGTGCCAAGAATGTGCCCTGCCCCTCAACTCCGGTCCTCTCCCCCAGGAGAACCGGATCTGGGACTTTTCTCTGAAGGCTCTTTTGGGGAGGATCTGAGTTTTGTCGACTCAGCTTCCTCTTGGAGTGTTTGTGTCCGACTTGTTCTGACAGATTCCTGGTGCCCTGGAGCAGAGCGGGCTGTAGCCTTGAACGAGGCACCTTCCAGTTGGCTTCTCCCTCTCTTGCTCTGAGGCACTGAGCACAGAGAAGAGTGGATCCTTAATGAACACATCAATCACACTTAATTTTCTAGCACTGGCTACTTCCAGAAGGGTGGGGTCTGTGCAGCTCTGGGTGAAATTTTGGCACCCCCCTCAGGCCGGCTTTCTTTGGAAATGGTCAGACCCTGGCAGGAAGTTTTCTGCTTCTCACTTGGTCCACCGTTTCTCCTCTTCCATCAAGAATATATCTCAAGGCCCAGCCCAGGCCCACTCTTCCACCAGAAACATGGCCCATTCATCTGTGTGGCTGGGCAGAAATTGCCCTGAGTCTCTGCTTAGGTTGAACCAGAGCGTTGTTCTCTAATGGGATAGGTAGGAATTAAAGTGTGCAGAGGATTTTTTAGATCTGTATCAACATGCTGCAGCTGCTGCTGCTGCTATTTTATTTTGGAATAAGGTTTCCATGTTGGGCAACAAGAGAAGTCAGAAAGTTGAAAAGAGAAGGTGGTTTTGGTGAGATTTTCACGGGTGGAGTGTGGTACCCTTTGCACTCCCTTAGTTATAAATGCACACTACGTCTAGCACAACTGAATAACCAGGTAGCCAAGGGGTACATGTGAATGTCTCTCTGGGCTTCCATTCAGTCCCAGTGAAGATACCACATGGGGCTGTTCTGGATACGTGCCCTGAAAATGTGGGAGAAGTTCTCAATCCCCTGGGGAAATTCAGAGAAATCGCTTTCCCAGTTTCTCCCTGCACAAAACAGGCAGAGTAATTCAAAAGGTGCTTAATTCTCTTCTAAAGTGGTTTCTAGGAAGCTGCCAGAATCTTTGGGGCATTCTGAGAAAAGGGAGAGCTCCCCGTTTCCTTCTGAAAAGCAGTCAGGTAGGTAGGAAAGGGAAACAAAGTATGGTAGAAAGGACATGGAGATCATAAGGTGAATCTCTTGGAGAAACGGGGTAACAACATAGGTCTCAGAAAGTGTGCATGTCAAGCTATAATGTACCCCAAATGTGCATTAGGAATCTCTGCATGCAGAAAGCTAGTTTGTCAGAACATAAGGTTGTAGTTTCACTTAAGGTGCTGATTTTCTACTTGCAACCCCAGCTTTTTAAAAATCAGTGTACCTCCTAGTCCCTCAGCTCCTTGTCCTCTTAGTTGTCCTGTATGCTCTCCCACTCTGGAAACTCTTTGGGTGGATAAGATTAGAGGGGTTAAACCTGCTCTGTCTTCCTCTTCATATAGGTGCGCCTCTTTTCTTCTAAGTCGTGCCCAGCCAGCCAATCAAAATAGAGTCCTTCAAGGTGAAAGTTGACTTTCTGAAGGTGCCCCTCGGCCTAAAGAAGCCGACTCTGAAGGAGGCAGCGGCTGCCTTGGTGGCTGTCCCAGGGCCCGGGAGATCCAAATCCATCAACGTGGATCGCTACAAGGCTCGACGTTCTGAGAACATGGACAACGAATCACAATATTCAGGGTATTCCTACAAGTCGGGGCACTCGCGCAGCTCCCGGAAGCCCAGGTAAGCTAGCCAGCTGGGCTGAGTTTGGGGCTAGTAGAGGAGGTGCCTAGGGAGCAGTCCTGAAAGGATCTGGAGAGACTTGGTAGAACTCTGTAAGATCACACATGGAACAAAATGTGGTCAGAGAGGAACTTGATAATTGTTTGCTACCCCTAGAATTGCAAACAGCCTTAAGTCACAGGCTTTGGGGAGTATCCTATCTAGGTTGCAAAAATCTGGATGCCAGAGAACTGTAAGTCTTTGCTGCCATCTAGTGATAGTCTGGAATTCTGCAGTCTGGATTTGGTAGTCCTTCTGGGAAGTGACAGCATAACTCAATCCTGCTTGGGAACTTTCCCATGTCCCACAGGTCACCAAGAGGCCAGCCAAGTATCAGTTGATTCTGGAGGGCAAAAGGAAGAAGCCTAGAGTTTAAACTCTAGAGCCATGTTTCTCAATCTCAGCAACTTTAAGATGTATGGGCTTCAATTTCCAGAATTCCCCAGTCAGCTGGTCCATACTTTAAGTCCATACATCTTAAAGTTGCTGAAATTAGAAACACGGCTCTAGAGTGTAGACTTATATAAAGGTTCTGAGCTTTTTGCGCTGCACTAAGCAATTGAGTGTGGCATTTGAGGCTTCATTCTTGTCTGCAATAATGATTCCAATCAAGATGCGTTATATCTGGGAGCATTATGTTAAGAAGGCTGAATTAAGGACCCGTGATTTATGGCTGAACTGGGGGTGAAGCTTGACAGATTGATTGTCCTCTCCTTGTTCCATTGCTGTGGAAGGACAGCCATTCTCTAGGGATCCAAAATTAACACAGTGGCTACAGACCCTCTAGCAACCTTGCTAATCATCATTCAAGTTGACCGTGCCTTGCTCCAGCATCAGAACCAAGTGGAAATGAGATGAATTAGTCAGTTAAGGTGATGGATTGGCTAGCCCAGTAGGTGGGGTAGAATCTACCAGAAATGGTGTTCTCCATGAGGGGCAGTTTGGTGGTTTCTGGAATGCTGTAACTGTTTCAAGGTATTCTAGAGGTGGTTTATTCCTGAAACAAGCTTGTTCCATCTGAAATGTTATATCCAGAGCAACTGTTAAGTCAGAATGTGGATTGGAAGAAAAGAGGCTTGATTGACAGTTCAAAGAGGGGTTGTCAGATGAAATGCAGGATGAACTTGTTCATGAAGGTATCCTAAAGTCTCTGATGACATTAATCCAGCTCTGCTTGAAGACGATTGGTGGAAGACAGATGATGGCCATGAAGGGAAAATCCCATTTTTCAGTTAGTTCCTCCACTCACACATCAGAGATTTCGAAAGTTGAAGCCCCGAGCTGGGAATAGCAGGGCTATTGTCTGCTTAAGTACAAGGGCTTACGTCTGTATTGTGGAGAACCTATGCACTTTGTGAGTGCCCTGCTACCTCCTGTCCCCTTCTGAAGCATCAGCAAAGTGTCATACTTGAGAGCATAGCATATTTCAATCAGACACCTTAAAGCTGGCTGGGAAATGAAACCAAAGGTGTCAGGAGCTTTGAATAATCTGAAATTGAGCAGAGCCCAGGCTTGCAAAGGTACACATTCATACAGGTAGTCCTTGACTTACGACCACAATAGGAATTGGAAAATTCATTGTTAAGTGGTGCAGTTTTTAAGCAAAGCATCATGTGACTGCACCCGATTTTATGACTTTTTTTGCAGTGGTTGTTAAGCGAATCACACAGTCATTAAGTGAATCATGCGGTTCCCCATTGACTTTGCTTGTCGGAAGCCAGCTGGGAAGGTCACAAATGACGATCATGTGACCCTTGGACATTGCAAATGTAAATACATGCGGATTGCCAAGTGCCCAAATTTTGATCACTTGACCGCAGGGATGCTGAGACAGTCGTAAGTGCGAGGACTGGTCACAAGTCACTTTTTTCAGTGCTGTTGTAACTTCAAACAGTCACTAAACAAATAGTCGTAAGTTGAGGACTATATTTAGTAATTCCTGTTACCATACAAACATAGACTGGCTCTGAAATACAATCAGGGGTGTTACTAGATTCTGACTCTATTGGCAACTTCACTGAACTCTCTGCCATGTGAAGATGCTCTGTGCCCACTCAACCTGTAATAGTGAGAGTATTGATGACCAGCTCTACCTTTAGGACACGTGGCAAGGTGTGTAAAACTTCTACTACTGTCAGTTCTCTGGAATTTTATTTAGCTTCCCCATTTCATTTTCCAATAGTCTCAAAATTTGCACAGGTGCTGTAGGTTGGGACTCTCATGTACACAGGACAGGACAGTTAGTCTTCAAGAATGCAGTCTTTTTGGGTGGGGGAACACATTGGCCCCATGACAGCTGAGGACTTGTGGCTTTTGGTGGGGGACATAATTCAACTGTTCAGGTCCTACCACCTCATCCTTGCATCCATTGGGAGAAGGATTTGAGATCTCCCCCCTTCATAGCTAGTTTGGTTGGGCTTGGGCTCAGTATTGGGGTGCGTGTGTGTCCTGGTTTCCCTCCAGCTGTCATTGTCAAGTGACTGTCAACTGTGGGGCTGATCCAGTGGGTCCTGGGGAAAAGCAGGTGGCTGTCAGTGTGTGGGGTCTAAAAGGGTACATTACCTCAGTCCACTTTCTGGCTGGCTTAGGTTTAGCGTGATGTGTAATCCCAGCTGTCCTGGATTCTAAATCTTTGGTTTATGGCTCCATGCAGAGGATGCCTCCCAGGTCTCCTTTTTGTGGCCCTCAGAGCCACCTCTGTGCTTGTAGACAATTTTTAAGGAAGAGTTTCTGCCATTTGGTGGTAGGGAAGAGAAAAAACTGTGGTAGAGCCCCTAAGATAGGACTGTGTCAGATCCCTAACCAGCTTCACCTCAGACATGTCATGGCTTCCGATGACCTGGGTACATTGTTCCTCAGCTTTCTTCCACAAACCAGCAGCTGGAGGGGAAACCCTGCATGCCCTGTCACCACGGAGCGCCTGGGGTTGGCAATTTGTGAGAAGATGGGCATCTGCAGTGGCTGTGAACTGAGTAGCCGTCCCTAACTCTCAGGACCCCCTTTGCCCCCCACAGAGATCGGCGGGAGCGACACCGCTCCAAGAGTCGAGACGGGAGCCGAGGGGACAAGTCGGTCACCATCCAGGCTCCTGGGGAGCCCCTGCTGGACAATGAGTCAACCCGAGGTGACGAAAGGGTGAGTGGCTTTATGGGGTACGCTGGGAAGAAGGCATTGACCTCGCCTCCTGGCCCTTGTTCTTGCTTCTGCGTCTGCTCCTGGGGCACTTTCTGGAGTGTGTCTCCCAAGGAATGAAGGGTTCTTTTACTAGAGCTTTGGGATGTTTCCCTGTAGGGAATTATTTCGGGTATGTGCTTAAAGAGGAAGGCAGGAAGGAAAAATGGCCTTACATCGTGCATCTGTGTGGTGTTGAGTTCTGCTCCTGCTCCTCTCTCACCTTCGTTTATCTGACTAGGTTTATATCCTGCCTTTCATTCAGGAGTTAAGAAGGTGTGTAACGTACTCCCTTATTTTCTCACAGCAACAACCCTGTGAAGTAGGCTGGGCTGAGGAAGGATGACTGGGCCACGGTTGCTGCAGGGGAACTAGAACCTGGGTCTCTCTGCTCCTGGTCCAACATTTTCAGTGCTCTATTCTGGTTTTGCTGCAATTTTATTTACCCCATTTTGTAGCCCTGCTTGGAATTATTATGGTAAAATGTTGATAATGATACTGGTAGTCCTTACTTAACGACCCTAATTGGGACTGGGAACTCCACTGCCAAGCAAAGCGGTCGCTAAATGGGAAATTACCCGACCGCAACTGTGCTTTCTGGCTGGAAAGAGACAAGACTACTCAGTTTCACCCCTTTGGGTTTTGTTTGCCTCCTAACCACTCCCTGCCCTTTGCGATGCTCAAGTGCCTGCTTACTGTCTTGTACACATCGAAAGCAATAAGATTGCACTGCAGCCCGGGGCTGGAAGCCGTGGGCATGCTTTGCAAACAGCTTACTCTCTTGAAATCCCTTCCTCTCCAATCTCTCCGCTCTGCGGGGGGGGGGGGGGAGAAAGCAATTTCTGTAGGCAATCTCTCCTTTGCCCAGCCCTTTCCCACTGCTGGTGGGATTGCATTGCTTTTGATGTGTGAAAGAGCAAACAGCTTACTGTCTTACAATCCCTTCTTTTCCAATCTCTCTGCTCTGCAATGCGGGGGGGAAAACCACAGGTCAGGCAAAGGACAATACGTACTGACTGTAATGGCGAATGAGCGACTGAGGGGTGCTGCATAGGTCATAAATGGTTGTAAATTGGCCGCAAAGTTTTTTTTTCAGCACTGTTGTAACTTTGAACGGTTGCTAAATGATTGGTCAAAAAGCAAGGACTACCTGTAATAAATAAATACAAGGACATCCACGAGAGGAGTGGGGAGTTGGAACTGCACCACATCTCACACACACACATCCCATTTGCCACACGAATTGAGGAGCTAGCCGGTTGGGATTGTTACAGTCCATCCAATTGTGCAAACTCTGTTTTTGTTAAAGTTAAAAATTCTAAGCCTGTGCTAGTCTGGGGAGAGAGAGCTGCCAAGGTGCGTAAGTTAGATAGCAGTTTACAGTTGGTATTCTGATGATCAGTGAAAACAGGGAAGGGGTACAACTCCACTGATTTTAGGTGTGTTGGGTTGCAGCTCCCTGAATCCCCCAACATTTTGCAGCCCAGCCCCAGCGGGGGGAGGCTGAGTGCAGAAGGGGGTCTGCAGGGCTGCTGCCTGTCCAGCTGGGATCACTGCATAGTGCCGTGGACAGGGGGGGCCTTTCCAGGCTTGGCCCTTTGCAACTGTAGAGGACAGACCGCACTTCTTTTTCGGTGGTGACTGCTGCCCCCTTTTAAGCCTCCGCTGTGGCCTTTGTTTCCTGGCAGGATGACAACTGGGGTGAGACGACCACAGTGGTGACTGGCACGTCAGAACACAGCATTTCCCACGATGACATCACACGCATCACCAAGGACATGGAGGACAGCGCCCACCTGGACTGCTCCCGTCACCTGGGGGTCTCGCTGGCTGGGGCCCTGGCCCTCCTTTCCTTCCTGACCCCCATCGCCTTCATGCTGTTGCCCCAGCTGCTGTGGGGTGAGCAGCTGAGCCCTTGTGGGACCCCCTGTGAGGGCCTCTTCATCTCGGTGGCCTTCAAGCTGCTGATCCTCCTGCTGGGCAGCTGGGCCCTCTTCTTCCGGCGCCCCAAGGCCTTCCTCCCGCGCATTTTTGTCTTCCGCGCCCTGCTCATGGTGCTGGTCTTCCTCCTGGTGGCCTCCTACTGGCTCTTCTACGGCGTCCGCATCCTGGACTCCCGCGACACCAACTACCAGGGCATCGTCCAGTACGCTGTCTCGCTTGTGGACGCCCTGCTTTTTGTCCACTACCTGGCTGTGGTGTTGCTCGAGCTGCGGCAGCTGCAGCCGCATTTCACCCTCAAGGTGGTGCGCTCCACCGATGGGGCCAGCCGGTTTTACAACGTGGGGCACCTCAGGTAAGGACGGGCGGGGGGTCAGCGCAGGACCCTTGGCAGAGCTCATCGTATGTTGGTGTAAACAGCAGGGACAGAACTGATTGGGAAGGCTGCGAAGCTGGTGAAGCGAGATGCAATTGGGTGGCAGAGGCTACTGTCCTGATTCTGGGGCAGGTCGTAGGGTGTGCAGCTGAAGCTCCACAGCTATCCCTGGTCCCCCTAGGCCTCTGCAGCACCTCCAAAACTGCCACCAACCTTTCCTCTTTCAATAGAAATTATTAAAGACATGGGGAACAGTCATGATAATGTATTTACAGGTAGTCTTCACTTAATGACCCTAATTGGGGCTGGCAACTCCATTGCTAAGCAAAGCTGTCATTAGCAGAAACATCATGTGACCGCTCTGCTTAGCAACAGCAGTCCCTCTTGCTGTCGTTAAATGAACCCTGTGGGTCATTAGGTGAGGACCCACCCCGATCCAAGCCATTCCTGGCTTGGTCCCACCCAGCCCAAGCCTTGGTTCTTCCAAGGCAAATTTACTGCCTCCCCTTCAACTCCCCCCCGCCTCTTCCCCCCCCCGCCCATCTCTGCCCTTTTGGCTACCCTGCATGAAGGGGCTGCTGGGTTCTCCTGCCGGTGTCCCCCACTGCTGCCCCCAGTGGACCTTCCTCCCTTTCCTCCTCAGTGCAGTCATCCTGTTCTTCCTCCCCTCCGCCAGACTCGCCACTGCCACTGAGGAGTGCCACCTCAAACCCTGCGGCATGGCAGGCAGCCAAGTTGCACCAAGAAGCCCTGTTGCCATAGCATGTCAAGGAGACCCTGAGCCACAGTGTGGTGCGAAACCCCAGCCACCTCAGCACTGCAGCGTGAAGCTGCAGCTGTCCTCCCCACCCTGGGCCCCATCTGACCTTTGCCGTCTTCTTGCTCATGTTGCTGACGAGGTGTGCCTGGCCTGGCCCTTCGCTGGTCTTCTTGTGAGATCTCGGGAGGAAGTTCCTCACATGGCCAGCAGCTGCCTGGAAAAGGGTCAGGCCAGGTGCACTTTGTCAGCAGCAGGAGCAAGACGACGGCAAAGGTCATGTAGGGTGGCAGGGGCCACAGAGTGCAAGGGGCCAAAAGAGTAGAGATGAGGAGGGGGGGATAAGTGGGTGGGGGTTGTTGAAGTGCATTCTGTAGTCATAAATGTGGGTGGGCTGCCTAGTACCCAAATTTTGATCACATGACCGCAGGGGCGCTCCAACGACCATCATTTTGAGGACTGGGCATAAGTACCATTAGTTCAGTGCTGTCATAACTTCAGTCACTGAACAAATGGTAATTAAGCGAGGACTACCTGTAGTTTGTTTAGTTTTAATTAAGTTTAAGCTTAAATTAGATCAGATTTAGTTTTCCCCAGCTCCTTTTTGGAACGCAGCCCTCTTCTCTCCAAGGCAAAGGGTGTCTCTTGGCCCAGAAGTGTTCGGTCTTCTGCTGGAAATGATGCTGGAAGAACTGGGCTGCCTCCTGCAGGGTTCCACACACAAACCACTTGGTTTTCATGTACTGCCACAATTTCTGTCCCACTTTTCTGCCAGTGAGATGTGGCTGCTATTAGGGCTTTTAAAACTACGCAGAGTGGCTGGGACCTGGATGCCCAGAGGTGCCTCTGCTTCAACTCAGCCGGTCCCCCCATGGGGTGCCTTCAGGACCTCCCTCTAGATGCGCATCCAGATCATGGATGGGGGCAGGAGTCAGCTGTACGAGGAGCTCCTCCTTGAGAGCCCATTGATGGGTTTTCATCCCCCCTGGGCAGGCTCAGTAGGACCTGGGGAGAGAAGGCTCCGTCACGTTCCCATGTCTTCTGATCTCACGGCAGGCTTGTTCCTGCGCGTTACATTGGATTGTCCTTCAGGGGGTTTGCAAATTCTGTGGAATGATGAGATGAAGCGAACAGCATCCCTGTCCTAGAACCACAGCGAAACTTAGAACACATTGGCTGGTTTTACGTGTAACCAGAAGCATGATGGTTATTATGGTTGGTCGCACAGTCAACCAGATGTTTAGACTGGATTTGGCATTTTTATCTGCCTGTCGAGTCCTTCCCAAGGACCTGGGATAGGCAGATGTTGTTATTAGGGGACAGCAGACCCATTGTGCTAAAAGCAAGCCAGCCACATTCCGGCTTCTTGTACTGTGTGACCGGATCCTTCAGTGATTGTTGTTACCTTGTTGTGTCCCAACAAAGCCAGGTCTAACACTTCCCTCCCTGTAGCATCCAGACAGTTGCCGTGTGGATCCTGGAGAATTACTATCACGATTTCCCTGTCTACAACCCGGCCCTCCTCAACCTGCCCAAGTCGGTTCTGTCTAAGAAAATGTCTGGCTTCAAGGTCTACTCGCTTGGCGAGGGTAAGCGTTGGCAGCCCCTCCTGAAGGGCGGGCTTTGAATCCTCAGCACTGGGTTACCCGCAACCAAGTGTTGTTCCTTCTCCAGCTCTCAAGCTGAGCTGCCAAGAGAGAGATGTTTTAACTAGGTCTGCTGGAGAACTAACTTGATTTCCCGGTTCTTGGACTGGGGTGCGGGTGTTTGGCTGCCTTCCCCAACCTAGTGCCCTCCAGCTGTCTTGGGGTGCAACTTCCTGAGTTCCCAGCTGCTGGTGTTGCAGTTCCAGCCTGTCTAGAGCATGCCAGGTTGGGGGAAGGCTGTGCTAATGAGTGTGAGCCCTGATAATTGTGCCAGCCCAGCAGCTGGTCCTGTGGTTCTTGCTTCCCTTCTAGAAGCCAGACTAGATGGGCGAGGGGGGCAGAATAGCTTAAAAGTGGCTCTCCCCAGCTGGATAGAAATGTTGGTTGGTTGATTGCACAGCAAGAACATTGCTCTAGACCAGTGTTTCTCAACCTTGGCAGCTTGAAGACCTGTGGGCTTCAACTCCCAGAATTCCCCATGCTGGCTGGGGAGTTCTGGGAGTTGAAGTCCACAGGTCTTCAAGTTGCCAAGGTTGAGAAACACTGCTTTAGACTATGAAACAGGGAATTGGGTGGCCCAGTTTTGTTTATT
Source organism: Liasis olivaceus (assembly GCA_030867105.1). NCBI lineage: Eukaryota > Metazoa > Chordata > Lepidosauria > Squamata > Pythonidae > Liasis > Liasis olivaceus. The sequence continues at coordinate 20,901,328 of CM061356.1, forward strand.
TGCTTGTATTTTTCAGCAAGAGTGAGGTGCTGAGCTCATCTTCCTCCACCTGCACGCAGGGTGGGGGGAGTTGCAAGGCCAGGATTCTCCGGCAGAGCTTGGCGAAGATTGTCTCAGCCCCCTCCCCACCTGCAGCTCCCTTGCCCAAAGACAGACTCTTCCTTTACTTCCTATTTATTTGAGTTCCTAAATTAAACTGACTTGGAGGAAAGGGGATTGGTAGAGAGTTACGGGCTGGGAGTTGGACTCCGGCTGCCACTTCATATGTAGTTTGGTCAGAGGTCCAACTGTGTGGCCTCCAGATCTTGGCTGCATTCACGCAAACGCTTAAAGCTGGTCCGTTGAAGGCCTAAGCAGCTGCTTTTGTATTGTGGGCTAAGCTTGATTTGTTTTTACCAAGATCGGCCATTTGTACATTCGTTCATTTTATTTGTACGCAATTAGCAAGACAATCTTTAATCTTAAAAAGAAAATTTAAAAAAACACAAATACAAACTAAGAAAAGAAAAAAAATCTACCTTACATTGTATACTTATCGATAGTCACTGGTTTATTGATGAATTCTCCACTATAATATGAATAATACAAAATATTATCGTAAGATATCACAGCATCTTGGCCGTAGCAACCCCTATTGCTGCATCCAAGATTGGCTTAACTTTTTGTGGCTTAGTTTACAGGGCAAATCCAGCATGTTTGATTTGATGAGGATGGAGAGGAGGTTTATTCAGTGGCCGGGTTAAGTGGGTGGTGTGAGTTCCACCATTACCCTTCTCCCAGTTCTCCTTAGCCATTCTGGCCCATGGTAGGGGATGCTGGAAGTTAGGGTCCTCTCCCGCAAGATTAACCTTGGGCTGGCTGGTTGGGGGTTGGCGTGGGGATTTATGTTGGGGACAGCACCACTTCATGCTGTTGGACCATAGTAGAACAGTGCTGGTTGTGCCTTCTGGAATGATGGAATTTAAGGTCCTCCACTGGAGGACATCAGGTGAGGGAGAGTCTCCAGTCAATAAGCCCCTTGATCTTCCCTTTCTCCACCCTTTTACCTCCCTCCAGAGAACACAACAAACAACTCAACCAGCCAATCGCGGGCTGTTATTGCTGCAGCTGCCCGGAGGCGGGACAACAGCCACAACGAATACTACTATGAGGAAGCAGAACATGAGCGGCGAGTGCGCAAGCGGCGAGCTAGGTGGGTCCCCTCAAAAGGACCAGTGGGCCTGGGGGGCAGGGGGGAGAGGACTGAAAGGTCTTCCCCAGCCAAGGAAAAACTAAGCTCAGGTCCCTGCAGAGGGAGGATTCCTTAAGGCTGAGATCAGACCTTTGTAATTGTGTGAATTGTTGAGTTGGTTTGGGAAAATAGCCTCGGAGCAGCTCCACTTTCAATGAATTGTCAAATCAGTTTGGAGGCCTCCCATTTAGTTGGCTTCAACTTTAGGATTTGATTTGGAAAATGGATTCAGTTCGCAGTTTTTCCGAAACGGCTCTTAATCATCAAAACTTCACACAGGCCGTCGTCCTAAGTAATAGGATTAATGTCAAGCTTAAGAGAGTTGTAATGTGCCTTTCACATTACAGTTGTAAGCACCTTGTAAGCAGATTAGAATGCAAAAATACAAATTGTACAGCCAAAGGATTGAATTAATGGCTGTGTCTACTTTGGAGGCTGAAGGGAGTCCGGGTAACATTTTAGAGAAGTCACAGAGCGAATCGCCCTCCCCCAACATCCTCCTCTCCTCGCCCTTCCACCCCTCACTTTGGGTGTGCTTTACCTCTTGGGGCTTCCACCCAGCTGCTGGCAAAAGCTGCAGGTGAGATGTTTGTGAGCGTCTCTGCTACTGTGGGCAGCTTAATCTGTGCTGAAGATGGATCCTTTCCCCATTCTCTTCTCTGCCCTGGATGGTTCCTTGAGGGGGAGAGGTGGGAGCTGTGGAGCCCGTTTGCTTGCTCTGACAAGGGCCCCTGGTCTCCACAGGTTGGTGGTGGCCGTGGAAGAGGCCTTCACGCATATTAAAAGGCTTCAGGAGGAGGACCAGAAAAATCCGCGGGAGATCATGGACCCCCGGGAGGCCGCCCAGGCCATCTTTGCCTCCATGGCCCGGGCCATGCAGAAGTACCTGCGTACCACCAAGCAGCAGCCGTACCACACGATGGAGAGCATCCTTCAGCATCTGGAGTTCTGCATCACCCATGACATGACGCCCAAGGTAGTGGAGGGGGGGACGGCTTCCTCCCCCGGTTGGTTGGGGAGTGGGAAGGGCAGAGAAAACCACGACAGCAGTTAGCTGGTTGTTTGCATTGCGGATCCTGTGGTCTGGTTGAATCATTCTGCTGGCAGAATTGGGGATGATGATCCGGGAGGTCCTTGTCTCCTTTTGCCCATGTCAAGTCCAGCTAGCGTGGGGGCGATAACCAACTTCATGGTCCAGCTGACGTTGGGGGTTTTTCTTTGGAGTGTTCTTCCAAAGGAGAAGAGAATTTTGACAATGTTCTGGGGTGCTCCTGTGCTTTAATTTAATGATCAGGTAGCCTGGGGGTGCGGTCCTCCCTGGCTTCCCATACTTCCATTCAGTCCTAACGGAAGACCCTCAGTGATGCCCAGGCCTCAGCGCGATGGGAAAATGCAGTAACTCCAGTAAAGCTGCTTTGGCAGGAAGGGTGTTTGGGAGCAAACTGCAAAGCAGATTTTCACATCAACTCTGCTGCTGCTTATGCCCTCTGCTATTCCAAGGTAGAATGCTCTTGGACACAGACGTTCAAATGGAATAGAATAGAATGGTGAACAGTCCTGAATTTGGAACTGTTGCGGAGTCAGAATTCTTTTCTGCTTTTTATTTTTGGTTTAAACTTTTGTGCTGTTGGTATTTCATTTTCACTGGTTCCTGAATTCTTCTGTGTGCTTTATAAGGCAATTAAAATGTGTTGGGTTCTCTGCAAGGGTGAAGGTAAACAGATGTTGTCCTCAACTTAAACCTTACTTTATGAGACAGCATGGAGATTTTAGCTGAAGATAGGGCACAAATATTTTAAAATAGTTTGCCCAGTATTGGCTGGGAAGTCAGTATCAAATGGAACCCTCATAAGCCTGTGCTGTCCTAAGACCAACCTAATGCTGGAATTTGCAACACGGCGCTTGTGGGCACCAGGGAGTCCACCGCGCCAGCAGGGGGCACCCAAGGACTTAATTATGGTTAAATGGGTTAAATGGGTAATATGGTTAAATTAGGGTTAAATGGATAATATGGGCCAAACCTATGAGATAACCAGATCTCACCAGATCTTGGGGTTCTTGGGTGAAATCTCATTGGAATGCATCCATCTGAAATATTATTGTTGGTGTTACTATTATTTGTATTGACTACCTTCTCAAAAGCTACAACTTAGAGTTTGGGGATGGGGTCTTTGCAGACCTGACCCTGAACATAATGGACTTTGGCTTGGGGTGGCCCATTTGAATTACAAACTTTTCTCATAAAACACCGTGACCCCACGATACACCAGTTTTGTTGCTGTTTTCAAAGTCAAGCTGGGAGTCGAGTCGCTGACCTGTGCTTCCCGTCCATCTCCGCAGGCGTTCCTCGAGCGCTACTTGACCGCGGGGCCCACCATTCAGTACCACAAAGACCGCTGGCTGGCCAAGCAGTGGACTCTGGTCAGCGAAGAGCCAGTGACCAACGGGCTGAAGGACGGGGTGGTCTTTGTCCTGAAGCGCCATGACTTCAGCCTTGTGGTCAGCACCAAAAAGATCCCCTTTTTTAAGCTCTCGGAGGAGTTTGTGGACCCCAAATCGCACAAGTTTGTGATGCGGCTGCAGTCGGAGACCTCGGTGTGACCCACAGCTGAGCTGAAGGGCTTGAATGCCAGGAACGCGGCTCCCCGCGAGGAGGGGGCAACCACCTGGCACCGGCCTGCGTCTCCCAGGTTTGAGAGAGGTTCCCAGGGTCAGCGGAAGGCCCTCCATGGCGTCTGCGTCACCTTCTCCACACCTCTGGATGCCAGAGCTTGACCACTCCTTCTCCCCCTCTCCTCCCCAAGTCCTTCATGCCCCCACCGAGGGGAAGGGCAGGGGCCCTTCCTTCCTCACCCCTCCCCATTCCCACCCCCATCCCATCCTTTGTAGCCAGCCCCCAGGAACTGAGAAGGTATGTGGGTGATAAGGACAGCATTATCTCTCCTTCCCCCCACCCCCCGCCGGTGAAATTGCTGGAAGTTACTGTGCCAAATTCTAAGGGCTAACTGTTGGCGGTCTTCACCAGCATCTGCAGACATAGTTGGGCTAAGGAACTTTCGTGAATGTCATTTTTAAAAGAAAACTACACGCAGGCACGTGCACGCACCCGCACACACACCCACACACGTCGCCTGATGCTGTTGTCAGCTCCCTCTGTCCCTGAGGTCCAACTGCACAAGGCTTGGTGGAGCATCCTAGGAGGGCCTGGTGGTCCAAGGGGAGGCCGGCCACCGCCTGCAGCCATCGATCTGGTCTCTCAGGGTCTTTGGCTGGCTTGAGTTCCAACAGGTCAAACACACAAAAAAGCTGGAAGGGTGTTGGGTGGGCGTTTTTAAGAAAATTATGTCTTTTTTTTTAAGATACCGATCTCTGTACTTTTTAGAGAAATCCTGTGTGTTGTAAATAGTTTCTTCTGAATCACTCGCTTGGCCACAAGGTTGGGACTATTTGCTGCTCTGTGGTTGGACCCTGCTTTAGCGTGAAGGGGGGCGATTTAGGTGGGAGGGGAGCAAAGTACCCCTTGCTTGCATTTGAGTCAGCAGGAAGCTCTTTTGCACGTGCAAAACCTGGCTCTTGCTATTCCTTTTAGAAGGTTTCTGTGGGAGACTCTGCATCCTCGCTCCCCCCCAACTTTCAGAGGCCCCCAGAACGAAGCAGCTTGCAGAGGGCTTTCCTGTCCTTCCCCCCAGGGCTTTGAAAAACTGAACAAAATTGCTGATCGGCCAAGGACCAGTCATTCACCCGTGGAGAGATGAGGTCACTCTGAGCTGTCTTTTTTGCTGTTCATTTTTCAGGAAATTATTTTTTTGTCACGAGAATACCTCAGTTTTTCTGCTGGGGTTTTTTTCTACAGCTGTTTCATTTTTACCTAATGTGGGTTTTTTTGGTTTCAATGATGACCTCTCCAAAAGAAAATTTGGTAGTGGTTGGGCTGTGCCAACATATGGTGCTCAGCTGGTGTTGGGGCTGCTGGGGGTCCATTCCTTGTGGGGGTCTTGTGTTGGAGGGCGAAGAGTGGGGAGGGGGCGCCTCCAGTTATATCACTGTGATTCAAGTTTCTAAAATAATTTTAACATTTAATACTTGGGACAGGACCCAGCCACAGTAAGGGAACTTCTGAAAAGCCAGTGGTGTCATTTGGCTTTGCATTGAAAAGCAGTATAAGACCCCTGACAACTTCAGCAGATATTTCAGTTTAAATCTTGGCACTCTCGGTGGACTTCACTTTGCCTGGATTGTGGCCCTTGCGGTCTGCTTAAAGGGTGATGCCTTTTAAAAGTAAATAAATCCTGAAATTAGGGCTTGCGGTATATTTATATATTTATATGGGGCTTGTGAGCTTCATTTTCCTCATTCCTGCCGTGACATTCCCTGAAGTGAGCCGCAGATGGAGGCCGGCGTGGGCTCCTTTGCAGTTAGGTTCCCAGGAGACGTCTTACAAATATGCTAAAAGCTCAAAATCCTTGTTGGTCATATCTCAGAGGCTGGCCTTGGTGGTCTGTCTTTCCTCTGGCTGGGAGCTTTTTCTAAGCAGGTGCCCACCAGGTGGGTTGGGTTCAACCCTTGAGGCCTTAAACAGCACCACCACTGTTGGTTCTGTCTGTGACCTAAACCCACTCCAGCTGCTTCTGAATCCAGAACAGCATTTCTCAACCTCCGTGAGTTTAAGATGGGTGGACTTCAACTCCCAGAATTCCCCAGCCAGCCATGCTGGCTGGGGGATTCTGGGAGTTGAAGTCCGCATATCTTAAACTCACAGAAGTTGAGAAACATTGATCCAGAAGCAGACTTTAGGGTGTTAGAAGCAGTTCACAATCAGAGCTTTGATCCACAGAAGTGGGATCAGTTTCTTAGGGAGGCTCTTAATGTGAGTCCAAGTGATCCATTCTTCATCTTGGATGGTGGCATCTCCTGTTGGTCGTTTACAGTAATTTTTTGGTGGCTGACCATTATAGGATAAAAGCTGATTATAAGATAAAAGTTCCCCCAGTCAGTTGCACATTGCTTTGGAAGAATACAAGTAGAAACTTTCTAATCTTTTGGAGGGGGGGAGATGGGAATCTTCCTGTTGTGTTTGTTGCCCACTTCTGACCCTCTTAAATTTGAAAGCACATCTGGACCTGGCCTCTGTAACTTCACTGTCATTTCACATCATTGCAAGACTTGGTGGTTTAGCAGGAGAAAAGGGTTAGAGTGTCCACCCTCCCCTATCAGACTGGAAGTATTAAAATAGAGACCGCCTTTCTCCTTAGCTCAAATGCGTACACGCACACTGAATTTAGGAAACCATTTTCTGATTTTTTTTTTTTAAAAGACAGCTGAGAAACCTTGTGCATGCATGTAGAAAATTGTAAAATGTAAATTTTTTTAATATATAAAATTTTGTTTTTACAGTCTGCAGTGGTACTAAGCATTACAGCAATGTTAGTAAAGGGTTTTTTTCATAAATATAGGAAGTAAAATTGTACATTTTTTTCTAAAAAATAAACATCTTTTGGAGCTTTGGGTATTCCTCTTCTGCCTCGCCTTGTGATATTTTCAGGAAAGGGGTGGGTCCGAGTGCTTGTCGGAGCTCATCTGGCTGGAGAAATGTCTCTGGCAACTTTTCAGAATTAAAGGCAGTCCATGGATGTGGAGGAGTTGGGTCCACCAAAACTGGTTCCTTCTGCCAAAAGGCGGTGAGTCCAGTAAGACCTCTTTTTAGGAGGGAAGCTGGGGCAGGTAGATGGTCACCTCCTAAGCCATCAAGCTCCACTCTTGGTGGAGCTGGTATCTTGAGTTCCTGTAGGGATGCAAGCACCTTGGGTCCAGATGTCCGTGATTTGGGCCTTTTACTTCTTTGGTAAGGTCTGGTGTGGCGGCCTCAGAGGGGACTCCTCTCCCAGAACCAACAGCTGCTCTTACAGAAACCATGGCTGCTGATTCTTCTTTTAGTCTAGTGCATTTTGACTGTAATACATTAGCTCAGTGTTTCTCAACTTCAGCAAGCTTAAGATGGGTGGACTTCAACTCCTGAAGTCCAGAATGCTGGCTGGGGAATTCTGGGAGTTGAAGTCCACACATCTTAAAGTCCTCGAGGTTGAGAAACGCTGCATGAACTAGTTAAATAGTCTCCATTAGCAGCAGAGTGTGCCTCTCTGATGAGGTGGGGAGGGCTAGGAAAAGCAGCCTCAAGAATTACATCTGCAACAGGTGCGAGGGACACCCCTGGTTTATGGCCGTTGGGTCAGTGCTGATCTCCACCTTCGCGAACTGGTACCTTTGTTATGAAATGTTTGATTAAATCCACTCCAAATAGAGTTTAAGATTAGTTCTTTTATTCTTGTGTTATTTGGACAAAAAGCAAAGCAAGTGTTTAATCAGTGTTTAACCAAAGTTAGTTAATACATACAATTTCTCTAGTTTCCTATAGTATTTATTACAATAACACATATACCCATCAAGGCTATCAATAAATGTAAGTGCCCACCTAGGCTAACAACAATATATCAATAAACAATTCTGCCCTACTAGGCTACCCAAGTTGCTGTAAGTATTTCTGCCCAACTAGGCTACACATTCACACAGAATACTTACATACACTCTCAACACAGTTGATCAGGCTGTGCTAGAGTGGGCTGGGAATCGGACTCAGGGCGTCCCCTGCTCCAACAAGAGTCGTCTCACACTTCCAACTGGGCATGGTTTCCACCCTTCCTTTTATACCCAACTTGTTTGCTTAGAATTCATCCAGGTCATCTCCATCCAGGTCGTCCAGGTACGGTACATGCCAGGAACATTTCATTTTCGGTACAGTTGGGTAACTTGTTACAACGGTGCCTCTCGTCCCGTTATCTTATAAATTTATGATGTGCCACTTTATTCCTTACACCCACCAGCACTCCAGCCTGATCATTGTTGAGAACTCATTCGTACAATTCCAACATTCCTTCATGCCAGCAACGTGAGTTTCCTAGTAAAGTTCATGAATAGGATAAACATGGCTGTTCTATGGCTATATGATTATATAGAGTTTTTTACATATATAAGGCTTAAAATCATTACACCTTGCCACGTATTGGAACTCCAGCTGAAGTGGCCGGTGGAGAATGGGAGTTGTTGAGCATCTCCAGAAGTTGCTGAAGGTGACCCTCTTCCTGCTGCAGGGGAGAGATGTTGGGCAGAAGGCTGGATTTCACTGCTGGCAACGTGAGGCGACCCTGGTGCTCGGGAGGGATCACTGTGGGCACCAATGGCTCCTGGGGCCCCACAACTCATATTAAGGGGCGATAACATTTGAGGGGCAACAAAGCCCAAATGTATTCCATACATTCACAACTCAGACGCTTCCAACAGAATTAACGGTATCTTCGGACGGGTGGTCTCGTTACAGGGTTTAAAAATTAGAATTCAAGAGGAAAGCATAGGCAGAAAATGCGTTCTGTATACCGTGACCGTGCATCCTTTATTATAAAGGAGGATCCCTTATTTCAGAAAGCTGTCCTTTCTGAATTTATTTAATTTACTTACTTTCTTGGTTTTGCTCTTGAATTCTCCTTTGTAAAGCAAAGTTAAAAACAATCACATTGTTTTGTCCTCGTGATTTGCCCCTTTTTCAGGCCAGTCCTTCGTTGTTTTCCAAGAAAATACGGTCGCTGTAGTGCGGAGCATATTTTATTGATGAAATTTGTGAACTGCTTCAGTCAAGGCTACTCAAAGCGGTGTAAAAAAGTAAGCCACAGCAGTACAATCTCACACACAATGCACGAGGAATGCGCTATTCCTGGCTTCAGGGACTGCAGCACTCGGTCCCAAGGGAAGGGCAAGCCAGGTGTTTGCCGCTGGAAGGCGAGTGGGAGCCACCCTTGCCTGGGGGGCAGGCTGGTCCGGCGGAGGGCAGCCCCCCTGAGAAGGCCCACTCCCGGCCCAGTCTCCAGAGGAGCAGACCTTTTGCAGGGTGCTCCGAGCCCTCCGACTATGCTGGGTGCGTGCTTGTCAGGGCCGCAGAGGCTCAGTCGCGTTCAGAAACGAGCCGGTGACAGGTGCAGCTCCCGCGGCAGGGACGTTATGTGGGGCCACTGCCCTTTGCGCCCATTGAAGTTTCTGGGTGGTCTTCAAGGGCAGCCCTGTGGAGAGCAAATGTCAGCAATCCATGTAGGTGTGATGGAATGGAATGATGAAGGCCAAGCTCAGGGAGATAAGCATTTTCTTAGCTCACCAGAACCGCGTGGGAGGAACGAGAGGATGAGACTGGCACCTCCCTGAGGAATTCACACTGTTGTGGCTGGCATTACTTGGGAGCTGGGGTTTCAGTCTGGGAAGATTCTTGCTAGAGGTTGTAGCTAATAAACATAGCTGGACTGACTTGGCATGGTCTCTTGGAGTTCCTTGGGCTAGGCCTGACAGTAGGAGATGATAAAGCTGTGAGCGGCCATCTTCGGTGCCCCCTATTCTAGGTCAGGCACATCCATCTAAATTGGGCAGAGGTCTCCAGCTGCTGTTCTGTGTCAGGAGCTGAGCGCCCAGGAGGACCCCTGACTGTGGGCCTCTTCACAGAGCAGAACCCCCATGAGTCATATGCTCCCAACAAGGTTTCAGCAACAGTTGGATTCAAAAATACAAGGTTTAGAAGATGATATAATTAAAAAACAAGATATAGAGGCAAAATTCTACTCTTGAACTGACATCAATGACAACATACAATAAATTAGCAGTTGAACCAGAACAGCATGATAAAGGAATCGAGGAAACAAAGGACAACAGGAATTCTCTTCAGACTGAACTGGAAGGTTAGAGAGGAGGATGGAGGCTAGGCTACAAATAGGAGAAATATAAATTACACAGCAATAATTTAAGGTTCAGAGGAATTTGCTCTGCTTCTAATAGTCGGGAAGAGCCTTGAGGTTTTTGACTTCTGTTCTTCAGTGAGGAAAGATTAGGCAGCTGCTCTGTTCCAGCTGGAGATCCTGAATGGTGGAAAACCTTTTGCATCTTTGACGGTTAAAAAATACTCGGAAAAGACATAGCACCAAAAACTGGGCCAAGTAGCTGCTCCTTTAATCAATCACAGGCGCCATGGATTATATAAAAGTACTTTCAGCTAGTATTGACTCATGGTTCATTCATAAAAACAGTTAAAAAAGGAAAACACGCACACTATGTCTTCAGGAGACTCACATTAAAAAAAAGGCAATGTTAATCTGCTAGGATGTAAATGAGTTGGTCAAAAAACAGGAAAAGACGGGAAAGGCCCCATATCTCAGAAATTTATATTGGGCTCTGGGAAAGTAATTAGAAGATGAAGAAGGGACTTTTATAATATTACAACTCCGGACTGAACGAGGGAAAATAACCACAGCTTCAGTTCGTGCTCCGAATGATAACGCAACATTTTACAAAGATTTTTTCCAACAGCTTCTTGAAATTGTCAAGGGAGGTGTTTAGAGATATGAATGGGGGTCTCCTCTCTGAAGTTATCCAAAAAGACTTCCCAAAGGTGGTCACGACCGCATGTCTCTGCTGTCTGCCGAGATCTGCCACTCTCCTTCTCAGAGACATGGAGACATGGAGAACCTTCAGCAAAGGAATACAGTTGTTACTCTTCTGTTCATAAAACTAATCCTTGAATGAGACGTGTACTGGGTTTCCAGTTCACCATTAACTAAACCTATAGGTGTGGAAGTTGCACCTCTCACTTGGGTGCTTCATAATCCAATAAGTGTGAGATTACACAAAGGAATCTTGAAGGTGAAGACTTAATGGCTTCTTCGTGCTACAAGAGGATGTTAAACGGAAGCATTAACACAAATTAAAGAACACCTTCCAAGCCAATTTAACTCCTGATGTTTCTTTATCTGCAGTAAGGGATTCATTACAGTATAAGTAGTTGGCTAATCAACTATGAAAGGAACGAGAGAAACGAATTGTTGCTTCTATTCGGGATGGTAACAGGTATGTTTTAACAATAAATATTACTCCAGATGATACAGCAAATTGTTATTAAACTTGGAGCAGATTGAAGAGTATCTAAATACAATACAGTTTACTAAGCTCACAGAACAACAAAAGGAAGCTTTAAATCACTTACTGGAAGGGAAATTAAAGCAGTATAAAGACTGAAGCTGCACAATCTCTAGGACCGGATGGATTTTCTGCAATATACTACAAGGCCTTCCAGGAAATTCTGATTAAACCATCATCAGGTAATGAGATTCAACAATGTCTGGTATGGAGGGGTTTCTTCCCCTTCACTGGAGGTTTTCAAACAGGCTGAAACCTGTTGAAATCTGTTGGGGATGGCATCATGAATCCTGCAGATTGACCTCTTAGGTGCCTCCAACTCTATAAATCTAAGTCCTCCTTTTTTTCATTCATTCTTTTGATTTATAAAGAGGGAAATGAGTTATATAGACCTGTTCCAGGACAGAATGCAAATTATAAGCGTTTTACCTCAATACTTCCAAAATTCAGCCTTGTAACTGAATTGCTATGCCTTGATCAAACTGGATTTGTCCCGAAGAGATTTAAGATATATTTTGAATGTTACCGATTATACAAACTAGAAAAGTAAGAAATGAGTATGACTCAAGTTAAGATTTTACAAGATTTGAAAGATCAGGGTAGATTGGTGATACCAATGTTTTAAATTTATTTTTTATTATTTGGAAACTAAATGCAAATAGTTATAAAGGAAAAAAAACGTGATATATCTGAAAAAGAGAAAAATAAAATCAACAAAAATGTTGGGAAATATCTAAATGTTGGGATGTTACTAAGCTAGTTGCTTAAGTGGATTTCAACACCGCATGGCTGGGTTGCTTTTGTAGGAGAAACAAAACTTCCAGATGTGTTGTGTAAAGATCTTTGATTTAATACATATAGGAAAATACAACTGATAAGGGATCATTCAGTAATAAGCAGCATTCTAAAAGTATAGGATAAATACAAGAAAGAATGGGTTCAGATCAATTGTCTCTTTGATATTAAATATTTTCATGAAAGATAATGTAGAAAAATATTTGATCAGTGCAGGGGCAATGATCCATAGAGATTGCAAGACTTAAGACAAAGATGAAATATTTTGAGATTCTCTCTTCGGAATGGCTGGAATGACCCCACTGGTTTCAATATCTACCAATAGGTTGTATAGTCCAAAAAGAATCAGAAACAGGGAAGAGTACTGCAAAATTTGATTGAATTTGAAGAACTTATTACACAGAATTTGGATAATTTATTAGAGCTTATTTATAAGTTCCCAGTGAAGTCCAATTCAGAAAATGAACAAACACTATGATTAAATGGATGCAGAATTAAAAAAACAATGTGCAAGAACAGGGAGGATCCATGAAAGAAAAACGTCAACTTTACAGTTACTATTAGAGAAAGTTGGAATAAGATGCTCTATCAATGGTATATCATTATAATATTGGTGGCAAAAATAGGCAATTCTCTAAAATTGTTGAAAATGTAGCAACCAGGTTGGATCATTTTTTCGTATTTGGTGATAATGTTGTAAAGCCCAACCATTTTGGAAAATGATGCACAGTATAAAAGATTTTAAACACATTCTCTTTTCAGACTATTTTTAATTAAATATTATTAAATTCCTTATATTCCTTGCAAAGCATTCAGAACTGACTTTGTCTCTGCTAGCAGCTGCTAAGATTTTTCATGCTTCTTGCTGGAAATTCTGAAGAATGGCAACTTGAATTATGGGAGTATTCATCCATGTCAAAACTAACTTCATATCTGAAAAGCAAATCTGACATAGAATTTAACTCAATGTGAAAACCACTTTTGTAGATCCAAAGTTTGGGGTCTTTTCCCCCAACATAAGATTATAATATTTAATCTTTTTATGATCTATTTGCTAACTTTTCTGGATTAGGCAGGAATTGTTGGCAACGTTTCAACTATGATGTACAATTGACTATAGTTGCTAATTGTTGTGTAATAGCCCAACAAATACTGATTTAGTGTTGTCTTAAACCTTCAAACGAATATGACACATTCTAATATGCAGATTTATCACTGTAATGTTGAAATGTTATAGTTAATTATATAATACTTGCAGATCTCCTTTCTGTGTGTTGTTTTTCCCCATTTTAAAATTACGTATTCCATTTCCCCCAAATCATCTTCTTCTTCTTCTTCTTCTTCTTCTTCTTCTTCTTCTTCTTCTTCTTCTTCTTCTTCTTCTTCTTCTTCTTCTTCTTCTTCTTCTTCTCCTCCTCCTCCTCCTCCTCCTCCTCCTCCTCCTCCTCCTCCTCCTCCTCCTCCTCCTCCTCCTCCTCCTCCTCCTCCTCCTCCTCCTCCTCCTCCTCCTCCTCCTCCTCCTCCTCCTCCTCCTCCTCCTCCTCCTCCTCCTCCTCCTCCTCCTCCTTCTTCTCAATAATAATAATAGAATAGCCTTGCTCTTGTGTTCAGACTGAGTCTGAGTCATTCTGGCCGTGACAGCCTTCAAAGACCGGGTCAGGGTTTCCACTGCAACCTCCATTCAGACCAGGGTGGACACGTACAACTGGCTGTCATCTGCAGACTGATGATACTTCATCCAGAATCGGTAGATGACTTCTTCCAGTAGTTTCACATAGATGTGAAATAGGGTAGGGGAGAGGAACAAGACCTGAGACACACCAGAATGGAGGGCCTATGGGCCCAATCTCTTCCTCCCCGGCAACCAACTTAACCACTCAAAGAGTGGAACCGCTATAACATGGTGCCTCCAACTTCCAACCCTTGTAGGTGGTGCAGAAGGATAGTGCGATCGAAAGTATCAAAACTGCTGAGAGGTTGAGCAAGACTATAGGATGGTCATGCTCCTATCGTGATGTTTTGCCACAAGTCATCTGTAAGAGTGACCAATGCAGTTTCAGTCTTGTGTCTAGGTCCATTCCTGACTGCCATGGGTTTAGATAACCCATTTCTTCCAGGGCTGTCTCTAGCTGTTGCCCCACCACTTTCTCCACCACCCTCCTCACAAGGGAGATTGGAGATCAGCTGATTGTTGTCTAATGTAAGCTGATCCAAGCAGGCCTCTTGTTCTTGGTGGACCAGTGCCGCTTTCAAGGCGGGTGGCGTCACCCCCTCCCAGAAAGGGTATTGTCCACTTCCTTGCTGCCTTAACTAGCCAGGAGGGACAGAGGGCAGGTCTGCAAGTGGCCACAGAGAATCCTGCCCGTTTCCTCAGGAGTCAAAATCCTCCCGGCTACCACTGCAAGACTCTACCACCGCCGTCTCATTGGATCCTGTCCACCCAGAACAGATATGTGCTGTTTTATCCAGAAAATGATCAGCCAGGCAATCATGACTTGCACTGGTTGGTTCTTCAGGACATTTCTCTGAAGAAGGAAACATTTCTCTGAGCAGGTTTAAAATACATTGCATTTTAATCTCTCTGCTCTTCAGAAATCTGTCAGTTCTTGGATACTGTGGAAGCAGCGGTGGGCAACGCAGGTTCCCAGAGAGGCCTGCAGCCCCAGAGTCACCTCTGAAAGTCACTCTTTTTTCCCATTATTTTAAGGGGGGGGGGGAGGAAATCACTAAAATGATAGAATAAGACCCAAAGTATTTATTGTTCATCATTAAATATGTACCTTACACACTTGGTCTGTTGGTGCAGATGCAACGGAAGCAGAAAAGTAAGCCCTCCCTGCTGTAGGAGTCCAAATGGGCCTGAAAGAGGACCCCCCTTTGTGTTAGTCTTGATTGCTGTGAGGGTCCTTCCATTTGTAGCCACGGACCACAAGAGATCTTCTTGTGATCCTGGAGTTGCACCAAGCAGATCTCCAGCTCAAGCCAGACGGAATACCAAATCCAACACGAACCTTGCTGTAGGCGTGGGAGGTCCATGGTTGATCATGGGGGGTGTTCGATCCTGAGCAGCTCCTGACTTGAATTACCCAAGACCAGAAGTCTAGGGAAGTCCACCCCAGAGTCCCAGAAGAGATGGGCGGTTCACCGGTGGTATCCCAGCACAGTCCTGGCCCCCCAGACCAGACAGCAAAGCTCAACATTGGTCAACTGTGGATGGAGCTCCGCTGTGGACCACAGCCAGGCCACCTCCCTGCCCTCCAGCCTGGCCTGCTGGGTCATAGGTTCTCCCAAGGGCTCCCCCCTGAGCCAGGTCTCTGATAATTCATCAGTTCTTTCATTCAGGATTAATTCCTGGCTAATAGACGTTTTGTTATCAACTGACCTGCCATTGAAGAACCAGGAATGTGAGGATGGCACGCTGAGCTTCGGTTCAATCTTAAGGCCATGGTTGGACTGCAGCCACTCACCCACCTGGCCGACCTACTCTGCAATGGCCAGGTGCCCCCTCCCCAGGTCTCTCTGCCATTGCTCTCAGGCGCAGTTCATCCCCCCTCTTTTGAGCCATCTCCCCCCGCCTTGGAAATTTTCACTGCAGCTCCTGGTCACCACATTTTGTCTACTCCTAATCGAGAGAAACACCGGTCGTGGCATTGCTTTTCTCCCCTCGTGGTGTTTCCACAATAGACTGAGCAAAATGCAATTTGCTCCCAAGGGCATCATTCACTTGGCAAGGAAACAGAGTTGGGATCACCACGGTGGGAATTAAGGAGAAGTGATGTAATGTAAGGCAGATGTAACTTATGGCTTGACGGTGCCGTGGGAACTTTCTGCTTCCCCAGAGAAAGAGGGCGAGATGGCACGCCTTCTCCCCGTGGGTCTTGCGAGCCTCAGGAGGCCAGGGGGCTGCCTTATGCTGGGGGGGCATTCCAAGGTTCCTTACCCTGGGAGGCCAGCCCTCTTTCCCTGCCCCACCGCCCCGGACTCCTTAACACAGGGGAGAAGGCTGTGCCCAAGAGTCGGAAGTGAAAATCAAGCTTGAGTTGGAAGTTGCGTCGGTGTATCGGAGGCATTTTCCTCCGTGCTGATGGCTGCTGCTTCTGCGATGGACGCGCTCTCCTCCGGGAGAGGTTTAATGGCCTGCAAGGAAGAGCAAACATCTGTATCTCCATCTGTATCTCTAAATCTGCAGGGGCTGTTAGCAGCCTTTCTGAGCAAACAGTCAAGTTACAGCAGTATAATTTTAAAGTCAAAGGCAACCGTGCCTGCGTTTTAGTCCCCCGCATCCCCAAATGCTGCAAAAATAACAAAGGAGGAGGCAAAAGTTTGGCCCTGCTGACATTCCTGCAGTTAACTGAGCATCTTCTCAAGGGAAAAAATTGTTTTAAAGGAAGTGGTTTGTGGCCACAAAAAACTGTCCAGCCATGATCTACAAAGGGGCTGAGAGCCAAGACTTGAAGTGGTGCTTCTGGCCTTTTTCTCCTACATCGTTGATCTACTGCAGTGTTTTTCAAACTTGGCCACTTTAAGATGGGTGGAGTTCAACTCCCAGAATTCCCCAGCCAGCATTCCCCCAGCCATCTTAAAGTGGCCAAGTTTGAGAAACACTGATCTACTGGGCCTCACTGAGATATTTGTGAGAGAATGTGCCTTGTTCAAAGAAGGAAAGTACTTTGAACCAAGCATGGTGTCCAAGTATTGATTGATTGATTTGTACAACATATTAGATCAGGTCAATTAAAGATCCAGCAGTTGTTTTTTGCCCAACATGCCAGGGATGGTCCCTTTCAAACTTGGTTAACTCTTCTTATGGCGTAGTACATTGTGTGAACTCAGCCTGTTCGGTTAACGAATGGATAATGTACTGCACCAACCCAGAGATCTGCTAATTCAGCAACCCAGCTAGGTTTGTTGTGTGAAGGACAGCAAGATAGCTGAGGTGTGTGTGTGTGTATGTGTGAAAGACCCATCTTTCCTGGCCCCATCTCAGCAGTGTCTGCAGCCTCCCTGCTTCCACCGAAATGCATGGATGGACTTCAGCAGAAGCTCCTCTTTGGGATGTTTCCAGATGGGGAATCAGAAGCACTACAGGGGTGAGGGGGAGGTGGTGGAAAGGGGGGATCACAAAGAGGAAAGAAATGCAAGGGTGTATCTGCAGAGGGAGGGGGTCAAAGAGTCAAGATGGCAGGCCCAGCCATGTGATTGAAGCTTCACCCATTTTTGTGCAACCCAGGTAGAGCTTTGATTCATGATCGCAGTCACCATCTTGACACTTGCGGATGCCCCTGAATATCAGCACCTTCCTCCACCAGCTCCAGCAAGCACATCAGCACAAAAATACAGCAGAGAGATGTGACGAGGCAGCAGGGCGTAAATTAGGTCACCGTCCTGGGGGCAGCAGCCATTCAGGAAAGGCTCATCCTAGACAAGGTGGGGAGTCGGGGGAATCCTGTCCATCCCTCCTGCGACCCGCCACTCCTGCCCTGAAGATGAGCCACCCTTATTTCTCGGGTGATGCAGAGGACAGGCAAAGGTGGGAAAGGAAGCGGGGTTCCTGTCCCCCACGTGGTGTTAACTACATTACCTCGTGAAGGAAGCTGACTTCTGCTGTCTGTTCCACTGAAGGACATGCCTCATTGTCGGACTCTGCAATGAGAATTAGCCCCTGTTCGTGCCCAGGACGGAGAACTTGTGGCCCACCTCCAGATGTGTTACAACTACAACACCAGCACCCCCCACCCTTGGATTCTATTCCAGCAGCTGGGGCTGCTGGAAGTTGAAAGTCAGCAAGGTTGGGAGAAAGGCCATCAGTTCCCCAGCACTGATTTACAACCCCCTGCTTTACAGCACCCCAGACCAGGTTTCACATCTAGGCACCCAAGAAATGTGAACGTGGCCCAGGTGTGGCTCTCACGAGATGCTCACAGGCGCCATGGTTATGAAGATGGCATACCTGAAGATTCATTGATGGACTCCATGCTGCTGTGGATTTCTGTTGGAAAGAGAAAGCAGGTGTGAATTCTACAGAGAACGTGCTGCTTGCGGACAGGCTTGTCTGCTGCAGGTGTGCAACTGCTAGCAACAGCAGGTAGGGCCCTCTCTGTCCTTAGGTGAAGGGAGGCAAATGCAGGAGGACAGCAGTAGCTCCCCATGTTTTCTGTTTATTTGGTGTGCCCATTGCCAGGACTGGTGGTTGATTCATTGAAACTTCAACCAGGGGTCTTTCCTGGAAAGACAGGATGCCTCCCTCCTGAAGTCATGAAGAACTGATCTGCCTGCAAGAAAACTTTGACCAAGCTAATATTCCTTGAATAGGGTAATAAGGACTCCTCATTTAGTGACCACAATTGGGACTGGCCACTAATAAAGTAATAAGGTACAGGGAGTCCTCGTTTAGTGATCACAATTGGGACTGGCCACTCGGTTGTTAAGTAAAGTGGTCGCTAAGTGAAACCATGACTGTGCTTAGGATCTGACTTCAGCTTTCCTTGGCTTTACAGACCGGCAAAGATCATAAATGCAAGGATGGGTCACAAAATTTCATCACCGTCATAACTGTAAACGGTTGCTGTATGAGGCAGCCACTAAGCAAGGACTGTCTGTAGCAATTTGGCAGGAGGCCCCAAGCAGGACATGCAAGGGAGTGAGACATCACCTGTTGGCCACCAAGAGCCTCCCCAAACAGCACCTGACTCCTGAGTTTCTATTTCAAGGCCTTTAACAGATTGGGCAAAATCTCCAGGCAGCTGTGGACTTGTTTAGGTGTCCACACTGAAGGTTGCATTCACACAATCTGGTTATTAAATTAATTTTTATTCCAAGCCACTGTCATTCCTGAGCAAATCTAGACTGAGATGTTTAGGATTTGGAGCTTTATATCCAGATGTGGCCTCCTTAAATAAACTTGGTGGAATTTGACTTGCAGCTGAGGCCTACTTTCCTTGATGAAGAGCATCTAACTGGATCAGCCTCAGCTTTGGAAAAGGCGATCGGTTGCAGATGTTTCTCGCTCAAGGAACCGGCCCCCTTCTGCATTGTCCAGCTTACACCGGTCTACCTTCCTGGCCAGGAGACCTCTCTCACTGAATGAATTCCCGAGATGGAACAGGACGCTCTGCCATCAAATATTCAAATGTCCAGCTTCTAGGGGAAGGGGATAATGGTAAGTGTGATTTTTCTTTTCAGTTTAAGTTGTCTTGATTTAAGGTAAACGGGCTGGTGCCTGCACAATTGTGTCCCCAGTGATTCAAGGGAAAAAACAGCATTATTTCTCAGAAGCTAAGCATCGGGTGTGGCTGGAGCAGGAAGGATGCTGTTACCCACCTGAATTTAGAGCAGTGTTTTTCAACCTTGGCCGCTTTAAGATGGGTGGACTTCAACTCCCAGAATTTGCTTTGCTGGCTGGGGAATTCTGGGAGTTGAAGTCCACCCATCTTAAAGCAGCCAAGGTTGAAAAACACTGATTTAGGGCCAAGGAGGCCAGCTCTTCTAAACCTGGAGTGAAATCTAGGCAATAATAAATAGCCCAGAGTTTTGCAAACAAGCATTCCTGCTGAAGAACAAACAATAAATTCTCACCTCTTCCTCTCTTCCGTCTGTACATTAAGAAGAGCGCAAGCAGCACTACAAGAACAATCAAAGATGGGACGAGATATTTAGCATAAAAAGATGCCGAGAAACCTTTACTGGTGTTCGTTGGATCTGTGGGAACACAGAAGGAAAACAAAGTAAACTGGAGTGTTCCCCAAACCCTACTTTTTCTAGCAAAAGTGGCTGAGTGGTTTAAGCATCTTTAGGAAATATGATTTCTTGAAGCTCCCCCCCAGAATGACCCACCCAGCTGGGGCAACAGGGAAGTTGCAACCCCAACCCAATGGTGGGCACCAGGTTGGGGAAAGTCGGAGTAAGGACTTTAACTCTCATTAGCCCCAGTGTAACGGCATGTGGGAAAGACCTTGGGAGATGGGGTGAAGAGACACTGCCAAGGGAACGGTCCGATAAGAGAGGGCAGAGCCCACAGCTGCATAATGGATGGAGAAAGAGGCTCAGAAGGGACCCTCCCTAACTTCTTCTCAGACTGTAAAGGAGACGGCGGGAGAATTGTACTTTCAGGTCAATGTAGCCTTACAATAAAGTAGAATTAGCTCATCGGTAATGTTTCCTGCCTGGTCTAGAGACTGACACCTAGGGAACGGTCCGATAAGAGAGGGCACAGCCCACAGCTGCATAATGGGTGGAGGAAGAGGCTCAGAAGGGACCCTCCCTAGTTTCTCGGGCTGTAAAAGAGACGGCGGGAAAATTGTACTTTCAGACTTGCAAGATTGATGTCAGCCTTCCCAGGTAGACCAGATAGGAAACACGACCAGATGAACTAGTTCTACTTTCTTGTAAGGCTACCTTGACAGAATCTTGCAAGTCTGAAAGTCACTGAAGCCCAATAAAACCCTGGACTTTATTTATCACTCATTGGAATATAAAATATCAGGATGGTATTCAACCATGGTTGGTTGGTTGGTTTTTAAATTGTATTCTAAACGGCTAAGGATGAACAATAAGTAAATGCTTTGCTTCTATTTTGTTCTGCTGGGTATAGCAGTGTTGCACTGTATATTGTTGAAAGTACTGCACCAGACAAATATTGCCTATACATTTTCATATTAAAAAATAAAATGAGAGAGAGGGGAAGAATGTTAAGGGTCAAAGTTAAGCGTTTTACTTAAAAGTTAAGTAAAGAAAAGTTAAGTCAAATGTTAAGTGTCAAAAATGTCAAAGATGTTAACGTTTTGTTTAATCTGGAAATTCTTAATTGATTAACTTTGGCTGTAGCAGAAAACGTTGGTGTGTTGTCTTGTTAGTGTTCTCTGGGCTAGGTTTTCGGATTGCAGTTTTTTAATTCTGTGCTAGGTGACATTATCCGTGCTGGAGATGGGGGGAAGAGGAGTTTGGTGGTTGGCAAAGGTTGGGCGTATCTGTTCATCACGTCTGCGTGCATCTTTGGGTGGGTGGGCGGCATGTGAAGTTTATATATCTGTTGATTGTCGCTTGTCTGGAGTTCTGCGCTCCTGAAAGTTTGGCTCTATCACGCTTGGACTGTTGTGAACAAAATGATTCTAAAACAACGTTTGTGTGCCGGTCTCTAAAAGTTGGCTGAATGAAATTTGTTAACTTTCAGACTTTGAAATGGCTTTGCACAGCAGGAGAGGCCAGATCAGATAATACGATTCCATATCGTTTGGATTTAATTCACTGTTTAAAATCTGATTCCTAACAATCTGGATTAATATAGCTTGAAACTCTAGGATGGCGGTATAATTGTGAAACGTGAATAGTTTGGTATTTGCACGAATGTTTTCCCCTCCCCACACTTTCTTTTCCAGTCTTTTCTTTGCCTTTTTTTTTTTCCTTAATTGATCAGGGTGGTTGAAATTCTTTTTTGGTGAAATTTTCTCCCTGTGCTTATTACATATAATGATACAATAATTAAGATAATTATATTATATACATTGTTATATACTTTTAATAGCTTCCCAGATTTGTACTGGTGCTAACGTGTAGCACCTTTTAAGAAAACATATCTGCCATGCTTTTAATTCTTTTTAAACCCAGAATAAAAATTATGGCTAGCTTAATCTGAATGTAGTTCTTGCCCACAAATGCTAGAAATAATTTATGGCAGTGTATAAATAAATGCATGCAATGCAATGCAATGCTATTTATGTTTGGACATGGAAAGTCAGTGTGATCCAGTGGGGAAGGGGCTGGCCTGGGAGCTGGGAGCCCAGGTTCAAGTCCCCCCTCTGCCCCAGAAGTGCCCCGGGAGACTCCAGCCCCCTCCCTCCCTGCCCGAGAGCCGGGGGGTCTAGCGGGGAAGGGGCTGGACCCGGAGCAGGAGGAGACTCGGGTCGCGTCCTCCTTGGCCCAGAAGCGTCTGGCTGACCTCGGGCCGGTCCTCCTCGCTCAGCCCCAGCCAGCCCCGGCTGGGTGAGAAGCCGGCTGAAACGCAACCCTCGCCCCACCTGGCCCGGAGAGCTTCGCCAGCTCAACCAGACAAAGCGAGCACACTCTGCAACGAAGGGGAACAAAATATTAGAAAGAAAAAGAGGATTTATCTTTGGACGTATGAAATATATCTTTTTAGGACAATACCCCATTGGTGTTATTTTGGAGTTCCTCTGGGGAGAAGCTAAAACGAATTTCAAGTGGCAGCCTTGATTCCTTTAAAAATCAGGGAGGAAGATACTCTCAAACTTGGAAATAGGAATGGTGGGTCTGTGGGCTTCCAACCAAGCTGGATTTACATGGGGGAAGATGCCACGCCTGGAGTTCGGACGTGGGACAAGACGAGGAGGAGAAGGAGGAGGTTGACGGCCCTTGAAAAGAATTTCTGTTTGCTTCACCACCAGCAGAGACCCAAACGATCTACTACTGAAACAGGAAAGACTTCTCATGTTTGTTGAACTTAACTGAATTGTTGAGATATTTCTGGCTAACGGTCAGGAGGAACTTCCGGGGAGTACAAGCTATCAGCCGTGGAACAGGCTGCCGCTGAAATGGCGAGGTCTTCAAACGGGGGCTGCAGGGCTATGGAGGCTCTCTGGAGCTGTCCCAAACAAAAGCCGTTGCTTTTGACTCCTCGCTGGGCAACCTCAGAGAAGCCTCATGGCGGCGTTCGCTCTCCTAGTTCGGAGACGTGCCCAGGGGCTGGGATTTTTTTCCTCTCCCTCCCCTCCACTTGAGGCTTACTGGATTTGTAGTCCGTGCTGCTCTGCGGGGTCATGGGAAGACGGGTTGTGCTGACCGCCCGTGTTGCTCTCCAAGGGGCGCCGGTCTCATTTTCTGGCACCGTCTCGTTGTTCCTGGTGAGCCCGTCTTGAAGTTCTGGCAGAGACCCGTTCGAACCCCCTTTGGAACCATGTTCCACTCCGTGAAGGGCTGGAAAAATAAACAATCACCCTGCAAGACGTCACTGATGATCCTCAAGAGACGGAGCATCTCCTCTCTTTGTCCTTTTAAAGCATTTTTCAGGGGTCTTGATGCTGTTCAAAGGCTGTAGCTTGGGAAGGTAATTGGGTCCCCCTAAAATCTCAGACATCCAGATTAACCAGGCTGCTGAAACATGCTACTGATTAGGCAGCATTTAATCAACCAGTAATGACTGAATGTGCAGCAAGCCCTAATAAAAAACGTCATTTGTTCATAACCATGATTTGCCGCATGCCCCAAATGTCGCACATTTTTAGCAGAAGGCAGGTGCCCCTCCCTTCCTCAGAGGCCCTCCCAGATGGTCCTGGCAGGGTATTTTTCTCCTGACCACCCCAATTAGTACTCAATAAAAGAGGACATTGAATTAAGTTAAATCTGATGGGGAGAGTGCCTTGCAGGTGCCAGGCGAGGTACCCGTAGGGACCCCGATGCCCCAGGCCCTGTTTATCCCCAGGAGCGTCCCCTTCTCCGCAGCCAGACGCTGCCGAGGCCTGGTGACAGAGGGGCCTGGTGTCTCCGGGCTGATGGTGCAGTTCCCAGGCCCAGGGGCCGCGTGACGCACACACAGGGCAGCTTCAGGGTGGTGAGAAAACGCCACTCAAAGTCCCTGCCATTCTGAGGAGGGCAGGGCCTGTGTGGTTTGCAGGCACGGCGTTAATCAGCCGCCCTGTTTCAAACGGTTTGGAGGTCGGTTCTGGTCCTGGTGCTGGTGCTGGTGCTGGTGCTGGTGCTGGTGCTGTACAGCCGCACACAGAGTTTGCAGGGTGGACAATTTCTCTGGATCCAACTTCTCTGGACCTGGGGGAAGGAGTGCTTCTCCGACCCTTCCTCCAGGTCAGGGGTCTCACTCCTGGTTCCCTCCCGACGTCTTTCCTTGAAAGCGCGGGAAGCTGGAGAGCAGAAAGTCATTGCGCTCTGCAACCGTCTTCACCTGCCTTACTCCCCCCGAGAACGGGTTTTTGCAGAACTTGGAGTCTTGATTTTGCTAACAAGAAGAGCTACAAGATTAATGTTAATGCTCGTTTGCTCAAATCAGAACTTTCTTGCTCCACTTTCTATAGCATCTTTCAGTTGTATTCATTGTTCCTTGATATCATTTCTATATACGTTACCTATTTTTCATGCAGCGCTTTGCACAGCTGCATCTTTTCCAGTTGTGGATGCTCTCAAAAAATGGCTGTAACTGTGGCCAACGGGTAAGACTGGGCGGCTTCCCACCGCCCTGCTTAACCCCCCGATGGTCTGTCAGCCCATCTTCTCAACCTTAACTGCAGCCCCCAGCCCCATTTTCATTTTCTAAGAATATCTGTGGGGTTCGCATGGAACCCAGAGGCAATCTTAGAAATAAAAAGCTAGAAAGGGATGCAAAATGACAAGAACGAACAGCATCTAAACGTGTTATTAAAAGGTCAGGTGGAATGGCGAGTCTGACGGGCCATCAGAGAGCCACTGGTGCCTCTGGGGCCAATATTTATTTATTATTTACTAGATTTACAAGGCTGCCCAACTCACACCATGTGCATACAATGACAAACAGCCAATAAACTAAAAAATCCACACCACATAATATTAAAACATGCACTATATAATCATGAAAATGGCAACCAAGCCCCATAACAAAGCAGCCAAGAGAGGACTCCACTCATCTGGCCCCTAACGCCGAGGGGAAAAGCTTGATCTTAATGGGTTTTGGACTTGGGTGTTAATGCTTTAGTGATGCAACTACCTTGAGGTGGTTCTATAGAGCAGGGTTCCTCAACCTTGGTAACTTTAAGACAGGTGGACTTCAACTCCCAGAATTCCCCAGCCAGCCTTAACCCTAACCCTAACCCTTGCTGGCTGGGGAATTCTGGGAGTTGAAGTCCACCCGTCTTAAAGTTGCCAAGGTTGAGGAACCCTGCTATAGAGAGAGCAAAGGGGGATCACATTGTAAAACAAATTTATGGAGGAGAATGGAGGGTTGGGAGGAAGAGGAAGATGGAGAAAGTTGTGGCTGGATGGAGATCTGTTGAGATCCTCAGAAAGAAAGGGGTGAAAAATAGGTGTGTAGAAGCAAGGGTGGTTTATGACAATGGAAAGGTATGGAGAGGTCTAGTGAATGGTACCGATAAAGTTTTACTTTATCTCTCCTTTCCTTTTTCTTTTCTTCATTCCTTCCATTCCTTTGGCTTATATTTCTTACTGTTTTTCTGCACTTTGCATAACGCGGCTCACCCTGAAAGGGAATAGGATGATGCGTCAGCGATGTACAAAGTCTGCACGTAAGAGAATTGTTTGGAGGATGAAATTGAGGGAGACCCCTCCTCTCCACGTATACCTTCAGGGAAAAGGCGGGATATAAACGCCTTCAATAATTCAGCCCTCTGCTTCCTTCAGCAACCTCCTTTCCTCAGATTAATATTAATTTTTTTTTTTTTTGTCTGCGCTCAGTCATTACTGACCCTGCAGTGACTGCCTGGACGAATCCTTGCAGTTTTCAAGGCAATTGTTTTTCGGAAGTGGTTTGCCAGAGCCTCCTTCCTAGAGCAGAGCCCAGCTGGCGAGCGCAGGAGGTGGGGTTTCCGTTGCTTCGCGCCCTTTTTTCGGGCGAGCGCGGTTTCGCGCTTACCGGCAACTGGTCCCGTCTCTCTGTGCAAGGCGCCGCCAGCATTTTTCCTCCCACCGGAGTGAGAGTCCCCATTTATCTACTCACGTGAGTTTTCGACCTGTTGGGTTGACAGGAGCTGGGGAGGAAACAGGAGCTCACCCTGTTAACGCGAAGGCTGGACTCGAACCGCCGAAGCGTCAGCCATTTCTGGCCGGCAACTTTCAGCGTCATTAAGCCGCTGCGCCACCGCGTCCCCTTTTAATATTAATACAAGTCAGCAATTGAGGGATTAACACCTCTACATTTACTTTCGGTGGGAGTTGAAAGATTGTTTCTGCAGGTCAGGATATTCAGTGGTTATTCCAATTTAAAGAAAAAAGTGGGAAGCATAAAAACAATATTTTGTTCTGGCTGCTTGTTCTCCAGTACCTACAAAATCAAACGATGGGATTCTGTTCAGATTAAGGTGTCCTGGGAAAAAAATTAGTTCATGGAAACCTAACAGGGAGGAGCCACTGAGACCAGGGACTTCCCCGCAAGAACCCCAGTTGTAGTCTTGCCAACAGACGGCTGTCCAGCCTCCCTGGATGCACCCAACGTGACCCAAAATGCACTTTCATCACCGCAGGGCCCGGCTCTTTGGCAGTCGTGCAAAGCAAGGGGCACCCCCAACCCTTCGCCCCGCTGAGACTTAACTTCAAGCTGAACATGAGCCAGCAGTGAGAGTCACACAGTTCTGGGCTGCATCAGAAGGAGCATCGTGTCAAGGACACACGTGGAGTCCTTATTCTTCAGCCTTGGTGAGAGCACACTTGGAGGGCTGAGTATGATTGGGGGCACCCATTTCTTGAAGACTACAAAATGGTTAGGACAGTTGATAGGAGGATGACGAAGGTGACACAGACGTGCCCTACAGGAGAGGCGAAGGAACGTGGGACGTTAGGCCTGGAGAAGAGAAGACCGTGGGGAGACCTGAATATTGGTGTTCTGGTACATAGGAGGATGATCAAGAACTATGTTCCCTTGCCGTGAAAACTAGGACCAGAAATAATGGGTGTAATTTGCAGTTCCTTAGACATTTAAATATAAGGAAAAGCTTCCCGATGGTAAGGTCTGTACCACAGTCTTCCTATGGCGGATGTGGTTTCTCCATTGGTGGAGGTTTTAAGAGACCGGAGTGTGATCTCTCACGGATGCTTTAATTAGTTTTCCCACACACTACAGAGAGTTGGACTAGATCAGTGATGGCGAACCTACGACACGCATGTCAAAGGTGACACGCCACGACATTTGGGGTGACACACCAGCGTTCACCAACACCCAGCAACTATTCTCCCTGTTCGAGTTACCAAAGAAACTGAGTTTGTTTTACTCATATTTCATTTTTGTAATGATTTGACGTTTCTTTGTATAATGCATAGCACCGCACACGATTGGACTGCATTTTTAAAAAAATAGATGCATATGGAAAGAATGGTTTCTATTTTTGAGGGGGGGTGACACGCCATCAGAGTCAAGTTAGGCGAATTTTTCCGAATTTTTGACGTGCTGAGCCCAAAAGGTTCGCCATCCCTGGACTAGATGGTCTTTGAGGTCCTTCGAACTCTACGATTCGATGATCTTTCCAGAATGTCCGAGACAAGACTCATACAGTCAGTCTGCAGAACCACTTGAAAGGACCAGCAGTCACGTGGGCCTGGCTGACCCACCTTGCTGAACTTGGTTATTGAACTCACCCATTTTTTGAGGTTTCAATCTTCTGAACCATAAACTAACTAAGCAAGCTGGATTTGCACATCTGGCTTGGGCACAAAAAAGGGCAAAACCCACATTTAATTCTAACCAGCCGTAGCATGTGATGGAAATACAGCGGCTGGGTTTTTAGCATAAATGAAGCATGTTATGTGAATCCAACCATTCGGTTTCTTTTTCTCATACTTTTTCTTTCTTTCTTTTTTAAAGTCTTGTTAAGCTGGGAAATTTGGGGGAGGAAAAGTGTACTCGTGGTTAAGAAAAGCGTACTCGTGGTTAGTTCAGTTATTAATTGTTTCCTTTTCGAATTCTGCACGAGAGCCCTGCATTCTTTAAACGCTCTCAAAGCTTGACTTGCTTCACTTACAAAATTCACTTTGGCCCGCTTTTGGCCCAGGACCCGCCACCCTGTCCCGATCTGTGTTTTCCTGGGTGCTCAGTTTTGGTTTTGCTTCTGCTGCTGTTTGCCTTCGAGCGTCTGGGAACAGAAACCCCCACGGACCCCTTTCCTGGTCAGAGTTCCTCTTGGTCACGGGAACCGAAGCCGGAGGGAGTCACAAGTGCTCCTGGGCTGCCACACCTCAGCAAGCGCATTTGTCCCTCTCCCCCCCGCGTCCCTTCCCTTCCTCTCCCAAGAGACTTACGACGGAGAAACCGGCCAAGAAACCTGTCTGACTTGAGAACTCACCTGGAAGAGGAAAGAGGACCATGGTCCAGAGCTGCCACATGCTTTCTCTTGTTGGTGTCGTTTTTTTCTAGATTAATGGCTGTCGTGAAATGGAAAGAGCTGAGACTCCTTAATTCTCTCTAGTTCCTCTTTAATTGTAATTAAAGTTCCTCTTTAATTGTGGCTTCACTTCCCTTTAACAGGAGGAAGCAAAGAAGGCATTCTGAAGAAATCGCAGGGGTGGTTAAGAAAGATGAGGGCGTACATGTCTCATCTTGAACGTTTGCTCCTAAAGCCAGGCAAAGAACCATGTTCGGGCTCGTGGGCATGTCTGTGCCGAGCTTCCATTGCTGAGCCTGGGAACGCCTCTGTCAGAAGGATCAGACTCTGGTCAGGTGGCCAGTGGGAGTCAAAGAAAATAGGTTTCTTCACCCAAAGTGGTCAAGTACTGTAGCTTTGGATGGGCAGCCTCAATGAACTGCCTCTCCATCTCCCTTTTTATAGGTTTTTTTAGTTTAAAGATTTAGCCACTCGTTATTGATGGAACAGACTGCGTCAGCTTATTACAAACAAATGTTTCCTTATCTTAGAGTTAAAGCAGATGACTCCTTATTTATAGTTAAGCACACGTCTCTTTGCCTAGAGCTAAAACAGATAGGTTTTCTGTGCGGGAGATATATATCTTCCTTTACGTGGGATTTGCTACGTGAGGTGCCCGTTGGTTTCAAATGGCGAGAGCCAGTCTTTTTCTTTTATAAAATGGCTGCTGCCTATACAATCTTTCATGATTCTTGATTTAAACTTATTGTAAACATATAAGGAAAATATCCCAACACCTCTTTCAGCTGTCCCAAGAGCTTCCTCAGTCCCCCCAACTGGGCACCTTTCCAAAGGAGGCCACAGAGGTTCTCCATGGGCTCTTCCCATGTTCTAAGCCTTCTCAGGTTCTAAGCTGGGGGAGAAATGGATGGAAGAGGTGGCTTAACCTTTCCCATCATTTTCTGCTGAAAATCCCTCCCCTGCTTGCAACTGCCCTTGGTCTTGTGGGGAAAGCTCCAGGGGAGAAGAAGTTGGAGCTCCAAAGACCAGGAGGTGGAACACCTCACCTCCTCCTTCTTCTGCAACCTGCTGTCCTGGAAGGGAGGAACCAGAAAGAGGAGAACAAACAAACAAAAGGAGGGGACGGGAAGACTGTGCAGACGGGTGCAGCTCTGTGCCTTAGGAGGGAGGGGGGTGGATAAAAAGAGCAGCTGACTCACTTTTTTCAAATGTTAGATTGGGGAGGGGCCTGGTAAAATCTCTCGGATACCTACCTCACCCCCAAGGCTGCAAAGTACAGACTTTGGCAGCAAGAGCCAAGAGCTGAATCCCTGCACCTTCTGGGCAGCTTTTACAGTGTTTCTCAGCCTTAGCCAGCTTAAGATGTGTGGACTTCAACTCCCAGAATTCCCCAGCCAGCATGGCTGGCTGGGGAATTCTGGGAGTTGAAGTCCACACATCTTAAGCTGGCTGAGGTTGAGAAACACTGTTCTGGAGAGCCGCTGGCTGACCTTTCGCTATGCAGCCCCAGCCAGTCCTTGCTAGTTATTTGGCCAAACACCTCTTTGTGCTGCAGGAGGGGTGTGGACCCCCCCAACTCTTGGTGTGACTTGTGGTATCCCCCTGGCAGCCCGGCTCATCTCCTAGAACAAGGATACGTGGACAAGAGAGGCTGCCTACAAGCAATCTGGTCCGAGGCTGCAGCCACCTGCCCATTCCAGCCGTAAGGCCTCAGTTGAACTACCCCCCAGATCCTTGGCAGGCATCCCTTTGGAACCTGTCTGGGTCCTTTAGGCACAGGGGGTGGGCTGATCAAATAGGCTCCACCAGCCTGTTGGAGGATAGCACCAATAAGCTTAAAAGCAATCAAAGAGGGATCTGACCATGGTCAAGGACTGAAGTGATGACTTCCACCTTTAGAGCACATCGCAACTGGCCCAAGACAGAAACCAGACCAAGCATGTGACCATCTCGGTATGTTGGGCCCTCCATAACCTGGAGCTGGTTGACCAGGAACTCCTCACTCTACGCTGCACCAGGGCAGGCGAAGACCCATCAGTCGTGGAGACTCCACAGCCAACTCAGTGGATGATGGCATCTGGCAGCTCAGGGCTCCCTGGGCAGAAGGCGGGCTGGGGCAGCAACGACAAGCCTAGCTGCTCCCTGGAGCCCAACTTCAACAGGGGCTCACATCTGGTTAGCTGTGGCGTAAAGCCCCTGGAAGCTGTCACTGCTTCCTGAATGACACCTACCACCCCTTTCCCCATGGTCCCGGGCTCATGGCTGGTACCATGCTCAAAACCCAGGTGGGCACATCTCTGGGAGGGGAACACCCTCACCCGGCAATCCATCCAGGTCTTGGGGTTACCTGCCAGGTCAGCTGCCTCATCCTAAGATCCTGAATGAGGACATGTTTATTCCCTGCTATTCAGGAGCACCAGTGGAGCCCAGGGCCTCTGAGGTCCCACTGACCTGGCTCTGGGGCTGAATTCTGGGGGTCAGGAGGCAGAATCAGCTGAAGATACCAAAGCCAGTTTCCCATGTGCAGCCTGCCCCCAGGTTCCCACCATGTTTCCCACCTGGATGATATGGCCTGCCCTCACTCAGGCTTCCCCCCCCTCACAATCCCATCCCAATCCACCCCCACACCCCACCCCACAAAATACCCCCCCCAACCCAATCTATCTACCTAGCTCAGCCTACAACCACCCCCCAAGTTGATCAGCAGGACGTTCAGCAGCCCAAGGATGTATCTGGTCAGGGCAGATGACCTCCAAGGGTATTAACGCTTCTCAGATACTTTCTTCTCAGAATCCCTCCTTCCCATAAATTTAGTTTCACGAAAGCATCTTAGAGGAAAAAGCTGGAGGGAGCTTGGCCAATGCCCAGGAGGCCTAAGATTGGTCCCCTCTCCCAGTTCTGCAGTTGGAGTCTTCCAAATTTGGGGGATCTTGACCTCAGAAACACCCTGCAGGGCGTGCACCAGGAACGAGGCAGAGGCACTGGGATGGGGAAGGACTTCCCTGACCCGTGGGGAGATGCAGACCGACAGACACCCATCCTTTCCCTCCTGCAACTGACTAGGAGATCCAACTGTTGCTCTCCTCAATATTTCCACCAGCTAGCAGGACCATTGACAGCCCTGCCCTGTAAAATTCGGAGCATTCAGAGGTCAGGGCTCCCAACTTCCCTTGGGATGGTTGGGTCATTTATTGATTTACTGTTGTTGTTGTTCAGTCGTTAAGTCATGTCCGACTCTTCGTAACCCCATGAACCATATTGCGCCAGGCCTTCCTATCTTTCACTGCCTCCCTGAGTTTGCTCAATTTCACGCTCATTGCTTCAGTGATGCTATGTAGCCATCTCATCCTCTGCCATCCTCTTCTCCTTTTGCCTTCCATCTTTCCCAGCATCAGGGTCTTTTCCAAAGAGTCCTCTCTTCGCATTAGGTGACCAAAGTATCTGAGCTTGAGCTTCATTATCAATCCTTCCAATGAGCAATCAGAGTTGATTTCCTTTAAGATTGACTGGTTTGACCTCCTAGCAGTCCAGGGGACTCTTAAGAGTCTTCTCCAGCACCACAGTTCAAAGGCATCAATTCTTCGGCGCTCAGCCTTCTTTATGGTCCAGCTCTCACAGCCATACATTACTACTGGAAAAACCATAGCTTTGACTACGCGGATCTTTGTCGGCAGGGTGACGTCTCTGCTTTTTAAATTGATTTACTACACGTTTGTAATTAATTTGCTACAAAATGTGTACATTGCTCAATAACAATGAAGACAACAACAAAATGCCGGGAAACCATACTATACAAATAAGGACACCAGCTCTAATAGAGCACAAAATCAGCAACAGAGCGTCCAATCAGAATGACAGACTGGTTCAAGAGAAGGGGCCACGGGAGTGAGTAGGATGGCTGGTCTGTTGGCATGGGGGGCGGGGGGGGGGGACTGGCATTGACAGGGTAGGTTGCAATCAGTGCAGGAAGTTTACGTGAGAATAAAGTGTTGGCCCTTAAGGTCCTGCATCGTTTTTCTTTGCAGCCAAGTTCTCATAATTGTGGCTACGCATCTGGAAATCTTCCAATTAAAAAAAGTCACGGCAGAAAACAGGGAGGTGCAAATCTGTTTTTACTATGTCCACTTCACATGCTGTAGTCATCAAGGCTCATAGACTCATCGAATTGGAAGGGACTTTGAAGGTCTTCTAGTCCAGCCCCCTGCCCAGGGCAAGAATCCTCATCCCACCCCAGACAAATGGCTGTCTAACCTTTGCTTTGCTTGAAATCCTCCGGTGATAGAACCGCCATGACTCCAGGAGGGAGGCTGTTCTGCTGCTTAAGAGCTCCCGCATCAGGAAATTCCTCCTTATTTCAAAGCCAGTGGTTCTTGTCTCACCTGGGATGTAGTGGGGACTAAATCCACCCTCTCTTCCCTGGGACAGCCCTTCAAGGACTGGAAGACTGCTCTCTTGTCTCCCCCCAGCCTTCTCTTCTGGAGGCCAAAGGAACCCTTTAACTCTTGTTCCTAGGACGCCGCCCCAAGCCCCCCACCCCCTCCATCGCTTTTCCTTCAAGCTCCTCAGGGTCCTCCTTGCATTGTG
The DNA here is from genome assembly GCA_030867105.1 of Liasis olivaceus. Taxonomy (NCBI): domain Eukaryota; kingdom Metazoa; phylum Chordata; class Lepidosauria; order Squamata; family Pythonidae; genus Liasis; species Liasis olivaceus. The sequence continues at coordinate 20,933,983 of CM061356.1, forward strand.
GGAACTGGACATAGTGTGCCATCCAAGTGGGGTCTGTCCAGGGCAGGATAGAGTGAGTTGAACTGGACTATTCTGAGTTGAACTGTTCTCCATCCATCTCTGAGTCAGCAGATCACTCTACTGGCATGAAATGTGCTATCCTCATTGCTGATCCTCTGCCCAATACATTGAACCCTACGCTGATCATAGAGCCTGCTGAGGCACGAAACAAATAAGCAAGCAAACAAATCAAGATTGAAACTAACCAAGCATAACAAGTTGCGTGAACGTAGACTGCTAGGTCTTCTAGCGTGTCTTGTGATCTCAGCCTACATACTGGAGTGCTGCACGGTTGGGTGGAAATTATTTATTCCTAATTGGTTTAATACAAATCTGGAAGCTGCAGAAGAACAAAATATTTGTGTATATAGTGGCCTACAGTAATCAAATACACAAGTAATGAAAGTCTAACACAGCATCAAACTAACAATGAACATAAAATCAAGGAAGCAGATTTGCTATTCTCCTCCTAGAGGAATAGCTGAGGTAGCAAGAATGGAGGTCCCCAAAGATGTGAGGTTTTCCAGGAACTGGATAGTGGCTGTTCCAGGGGATGCTGAAGATTTAAAGGGGATTTCTGGTGGGCTACATTGGAGGAGAATGGCGCTTTGATGCTCGATGAGCCAAAGGCTGAGCATGATGGCATTGGGCATTTGGTGGCCCAGTCTCACATTTGTGCACGATCACAGGAGCAACGGTGGCCTCTTTGATCAACATTTCTCAATATTGGTTGCTCCCATTTTCCTGTTTCTAAGAGTACAGGTAGTCCTTGACTTATAATCATTCATTTAACAACCATTCAAAGTTACGATGGTGCTGAAAAAAGTGACTTATGACCGCTTCTCGCACTTATGACCGTCGCAGCGTCCCCACATTCATGTGATCAAAATTCAGGCACTTGGCGACTGGCATATATTTATGAGGGTTGCAGTATTCCGGGGTCACCTGATTGCCATTTGACAAGCAAAGTCAATGGGGGAAGCTGGATTCGTTTAACGACCAAAGCAAAAAAAGTTGTAAAATTGCAAAAGTCCCAATTGTGGTCATAAGTCGAGGACTACCTGTATTGTGACTTGAGATTTTTCCGGTTGTGCATGTATGTGAAGATGTTGATTTATTCATCAGACTTAACATTAAAAAAAAGTAAACTTTTCATAAAATATATAAATATTTGAATACCCATTTCTATGAAAAAAAAAAAGCACTTTTGTTTGTACATCTGCCTAGCATACCCAGTGTACACAGACAAGCTTTCCTCATATACTGCTCCTCTAAATTATTTTCAAGAAGTGTGCATTTTATACAGATTTCCTCCCTGACGCATTTTTTAAAAATGAGTGGAACAGTCCTGCAAAATTCAGAGAACTTCAGATGGGAAAGGATAACGTTCAGTTCGTGTATTGACTAAAAATGAGACCCAAAGAGGAATGAAATCGTGTTCTTTCCCACCCTCCCCCAGCCAGAACGAGGAGCTGCTGGGCTGGTGCGGGCCCAGGAACGAAAGCGGGTGCTGAGCCCGGGGAGGAAGAGCCACCCCTGGGGGGCCGCCTGGCCCGGCCTGGCCCGCTTCTCTCCCTCGGGGTCCTGCTGCAAGTCCTCCAGGCAGCCTTTGGAAGAGCGGCTCAGGTGCCCCTCCGGCACTGGGGGGCATCTCCTGCTGGCCTGGCCGGGGGGTGTGTGTGTTACACCAAGGCTCTGAAGTCTGAGAGTTTGTCAGATGAGGGATTTTTCACTGTCTCATAGATTGTCTTGGTGTTTTGGTCTTCACTCTGCCAAGGAGAACATAGGCATGTAGTTATTCGGGGAGCTTTACTCTCTGCAGAGCGTGGTGAAGAAAGTCACGATGGTGCAACTGAAGCTCTCCCTGTTGCACATAACAACACCATACCCTGCAGACACCCCGGGCCAGCCTTTCATCTGCAGCCGGATGGCTTCACCTTGTCGTTCAAATAACCTAAGCATCAAAAAGGAATATCGATCTTCCGGAAGACCGGTACACCCACGTCAAAACCCTGACAGGACCCCATTTCCTCCAGCAACCTGAGAGGTGGCCAAGTTCTCCTTCTCAGGCACGTGCCAAGAGCCCCACCACGCCTGATGGAGCTTCTATTTCTCAGGAGACCCCGAGTAGGAGGGGAAAGGGACGAAGGGAAGCCGGGAAACTACCAAAGGCCGTCTTGAGCTCTCCCACTTTAAATCTGCAAGGCCAGCACCGCTGTCCGGCTCCTTGCAGCTCACAACGCCTGGTGGCATTTGTTTCTCCTGACGGCCCTGAGGAAGGACCCTGTGAGTTGCTGGCAATGAAAGACCCCGTGGCTCCATTCGCAAAACACACTAAGCTTGATTAGTTTTAACTTTTAGGGTGCAGCTTGTGGTGTGAATCCAGCCCATTTGACGGTCTCGGATTCGGTCTGAGTTGCGCACTCCCAGACAACAGGCTACTTAGGTGAGACGTCTACTGGAATATTGAGTTGTCCAACGGGACCGTTTTTCTCCCTCCTCACAAAGAAGCAGAAGCAAGAAAGCCCACGTGCCTCTTGAGACTTGGTGACCTCCGAATAAACAGTTTTCTCCTCCTGGCTGCGGCGGCTGTGCTGTCTCTTCCTCATCTTCTCATCGTCTGTTTGTAAAGGACTCTGGAAAAGAGAGGCCGGGAGAGAATCAGGCCGGGAGGAGCCGGGTCTGTGGCCGAGAAGACTTCCTTAGAAAGGGCCCCCGTGAATGTCTGGGCATCTCAAACCTTTGAGCGCAAAACCCAGTTCCCTGGAGCGGTTGTGCAGAAAAGTTAGCCAGTGTTATGTTGCTCCCTCTCAAGAAGAAAGATGTGATCATATGCACAGCTGCCTTTCTTTTTTTAACCTGAAGTTTGCATTGTTTATTTTTAGTATGATTGCAGGAAATTCTGCTCTCTTTCAGAAATCTGCACAATTCTTTTTCAAAGCCGAAAGCAAGCATTTGTGCCCTCTTTTCTTCAAGTATCATCCTACTTAAATTCGTAGTAGAAAAAAGATTTCAACCCAAATTTCCAAGGCCCCCCAAGTTGCAATCTTTTAGCCGGATCACAATTTATCCCTCCTGGTCTCGAGGGGCGGGCGTGTGTTTTGCCAGCGCAGCCTCCTCCAACTTGGCGCCCGGCTGGATGTTTTGAACTACCAGCCCCACACGGCTGGGATTCCAAGACCTGCCGTTTGAAAAGGCTGCCGTGAGTAGCGGACAGTGGCGCGATCTCTCACCTGCTTCGGGTGCTGCACGGCTATATAGATGGTTTGGGGCATCTCCTGGGGGCTCTGTGCTGCTTTTCTTGGCGGCCTGTCTTTCTTTCCCCGTGCCCCCTGAATGCGAGAAAAAGAGGAAAAAACGGGGTGTTTATCGTCACCTGCAAGGTCGTCACCTCTTCGGAGTGGAAAGCGGGGAGATGCTGTGGGCAGGGAGGGCCTCCTGCTTATTCTGGCTCTGGCACGGTGTAGATATCTGCATGAACAGGAAGACATTTTGATATATTATTTTATTTTAAAAGTGACACGCAGCCTCTCCAGCCTTTCTAGTGGCTACTGAGTCAGCCCCAAAGGAAGCAGGGCCTCCCTTATGTCAAGAAGACCACCGATGATTTGGGCAGCGATAATGCCGTTCGATGGGGCACCGTCAAGCAGCTTTGCTGCAAAGTACCCAGAGCTGTGAATGTCATTCCGGAAAATCTAAAAAGAAACTATGAGTAATTTTAGTGAGATTTATTGTTAATGATATAATTGCTGTAAGATCTAAAGTTAACACTGTTTTCAGGCGTCACCTCCTGCCTGTTTCCTCTGTGATTAACTGACAGATATCAGCCACTTCTTTTCTTTTCTTTTTATTTGCCATAGTTTATACATCATAAAATCCAGCAAGGCTCAAAGAGACTTACAAAAGGAAAGAAAAAAAGATGTGTTAAAACCGCAGTACCTCAAGGAACGACTACACCATCTCAGTCCATAGCGTCCCCCTTGCCCCAAATCTGATTCCCGCCGCCCCCTTTCTAGCCTTGAGATATATCAGACTTCATCCTTGAGATCTCTAAGGAGCCTTGTGCAAAATCCTCATCTGAGAAGACCTTATGAAGTCCACTTAAATCAGCAAAAGAGGGAGAAATCCAGGCAGCCTTTAGCATGCAATCACATTTTATTCTGTTGAGAAAGGGCATCTTCTGGAAGTGTGGCTTTCAGCTTCCAGAACTCTCCAGCACACGAGCCCGTGGTTGAGAATTCTGGGAGTTGAGAACACCTGGCTTAAGGAAGGCTAAGCTTTGAAAACCTGATGCATGTCCAGATTTCATTTCAAGGGTCTTCACTCCCCTTGCGGAGGACACGGGGATGTGCTGATGGCATTTCAGGAAGAATCCCGGCAGGAATCAAAATTGGTCTACGTAGAGATCTGGAGGGTTAGGGGGTGAGTCCAAGGAGGCGACCTGGACCTCAGTGGACTAGCAAGTTGCCCTGGGCCACTTCCAAGGAGTTTTGGAAGACTGTGAGGACTTTCTACGGACTGGATTAAGTTCTTATGAACTTACCTTGGGCCCATCTCCTATTAAGGTGGAATCACTCTTAGCTCGATCTTCAGTCCCTGCAAAGGAAAATTATGACTGTTACCCAAATGGGCCACAGTCCCCCTCAAGAGATGTTTGTGAATGTATGGGCACTCCCAATCCTTTTCCAGTGCAAGATAAAGAAGAAAAATTAAGCAGGCTTAAAGTCTAAATGTAATCCTTCTTCTCTTTCTTTGGGATGGGCCTGCCCTTTTATTTCTCCATTCCTGGAGGAGGTCTCCCGCTCCCAAATGATGGTGAATAGAGCTGACATTAATTATTGTGTTGATATTCACTGAAGCAGGCAATTAATTTAATTAAAGAGCTCGGCTTAAACATGGTACTGAACATGAAAAACAGAAGCGGAGGAAGGAGCATTAATAAGCATTAATGGTTCCGTGCAAACTCATTCAGTTGTATTGTTGGCCCAAAGAGTCAGTCAGTTAGTCATGCAAGTTGAATCACAGAGATGTTTTATTTCATGTTAGAACAAACAAAGCAAGCCCCCAACAGAAGCCATTTAAAACAATGAAAAAGAACAACCCGTACTTCGTAAAATACAAAAGAAAAACAAAATAAAAATAAAAATAAAAACAATCCCACACAGTTTTAAATCCTGTCCGATCACTTGGATCCAAAATAAAGAACGATAGGAGCAAACATCGCACTCTACCGATAGGAACTGTTCCAAAACCTGAAACTTGTCGTTATCATTAAAAACAAGAGATCCCAGCATTCTTATTTTAAATCCGCTTATATTTCTTGTTCAGAGAAAACAAGTCTTATGTTCTGAAGTCTACACATGTAAACATTTTCTAATTTTAGCTATAGCTTTCTGTTCAAACAGAAATGTTTTGCAACCAAAAAGTGCACCAAATTCTTTTTTCCCCCCTATCTTTTTGGCAGTGAGTTCATTTTCTTAGGAAAATGGTCTCTTCCCTTCCTTCGTGCCTCTGTATGTGCCAAGTTTATTTCCACTTCTTTCCAGAAGATAGGGTGTTTTCTTCCACCTTCCCAAGGGCCACCCCTTCACCAGCCAAATGCTGGGTTTTGTTTCCAGAGAGGACGTTGTGGGTGCCCCTCTGACCCCTGAATTCATGTTAGCCAAGGCACAACTCACAAAAGGAAAATAAACACAAGATTTCTAGAAAAGGATCCAAGGACTGTGCCAGCTCTCATGGGAAGAGAACGAAGAGAGGATCTTCTCTTCTGCAGCAGCCTGTCCTGTCCCTCCTATCGCGGACCGCGAGTGACCACCTACGTGCCTTGGCTACTGAATTAAACCAGTTGATGTTGGATTGTAGATCATGAGCTAACCAAACAACACACTAAGACACACACATGCACAAACCTAACCCAACATAAAACTAGGTAGGCTTTAGTGTGTTGTGTGGACCTAGACATTGTCCTTTATGCTATCTCTGCCAAGTCTGCCAGTGTTTAAAGACATCAGTATTATACATATTATTTCAAACTTTTCTGAGCATTTAGCACTTCTTTGTGATCCTGTGTCAGACCTTTTAGGTCTCAAATGTTATCTATAGCTCCACCTCCATTATCAGTCTATCATCCATCATTTCTATTTGCTTATCCATCCATCCATCCCTTCCCTGTAACCCAGTTATGTGTTAAAAGGGATAATTTACATAAAGCAGATTATCATTATCATCATCGTCATCATGCCGGTTACAAGTAAATATGGAGTCTCTAACTTGGTTCATTATCCATTTCAGAATCTGAACATTTGTCAGTTTTGAGAGGGGCTCATGGGGGGAGACTGCACCTCTGATTTTGACACTGTTGACTCCCCCAAATACATCCCCGTCACGTTCCTGTGTCAGTTTTCTTTTTTGTCCTAATTATATTCTGAAAGAAAAGAAAGAAAGAAAGAAAGAAAGAAAGAAAGAAAGAGAAAAAGAAAGAAAGAAAGAAAATTATGAAGATGAAAAGAATTAAAGGACAATTAATACAGGACAGGAGAAGGAAAGTCTATGGCAAAGAAATGATCAGATCTCAGATGCAACATCTTACTGCATTATTGGCTCCTTCAAACTGTGTTGGCTATTTTTGTGTTGTCACTGTCCCTTGTTCTCCCTGGAGTGAACATCAGCCTGGCCACTCTCTCGAGCAGCTTCTGCCGAAACGCCTCGCCTGGCCAGACCCTTCTCATCTGGCATCAGACTCGTGGGAACTGCTGGACCAAAGGCCGAGCGGTCACAGGAGGGTTTTCTTGCAGCTACGGAACATCTGAATCTTAGTGCAGCGAGCAGGAGAAGACCTGCTTCAACGGAAAGATGCCAGGGTGGGGAGGCTTCCTCATCTGCTTCCAGGCAGGTGGGCTGAGGTAGACGGTCCTGGAGGTGGTCCCAGTCAGCTTCTTCGTTGTCTCCTGAGCTCTTCTGCTGCTTCTATGGCAGAGCCCGCTGCTCTGAGAAGGTCCTTCTCTCAGCTTGGATGCCGGGAAGAGCCGTTACGACCAAATCTTGCACCAGAGCAGGCTCGGTATAAAGCGAGACACGTGAGCTCGGAAGGAAGGAAGGAAGGAAGGAAGGAAGGAAGGAAGGAAGCAAGCGCTGTGTGTTCAGTGGGAATAAAACTTCTAAAGAATGATTCAAACTCTGCTTCAAAGCAATAGAACAAAGGGAATTATTAGTACGACTGTTGTTGTCGTTGTCGTCATTTGCCCTAGGGCCACCAGGTGTTTGTCAGCAGCCCTGGGGAAAACAGGAAGGGAGGAAGAAGGAGGGGTATGAAGGAGGCCCTTTGTCCCATTCAGGGATCTGTAGCATCACCTGCCAAATAATTTGGAGAAAAAACAACAACAACAGCCTGTGATTAAAACGTTGTCGTGGACGACAGTTATTAACGGTTCAACAGCGAAAGGGTTCTGCGTGCTCGGCTGGGGCTCGTTAATCGGAACCGGGACCCGTTGGAAAGGGAAGAGCTGCAACCCACATCGGGCCAGACCGAGCCGGCCTCGAGGGGCCTGCCGGTTCCGGGAGCTGGACCGGAGGGGCCCTGGGCACAGCTTCTCCTGCAAGCGGGGGGGAAACTGGGGCCAACTGGACTTTGCTGCGTGTCTGTTCAAGCCACACATTGGCATGGCCTCAGAAGGTCAAGAACCAGCCTCTCCTTTGCCCCCTCCCCGCAGTCCCTCTGAATTGTGTCATTCTTCAGTTTTTTTGAAAAATGCAAGGCGGGGAGGAAGACCCAGGACTGTCTCAAGCATCATCTCTTTTTCCAAGAATGCTTCTGGTCTTGCAGCTCCCTCAGAGGAAAAATGACAGAACGGTTGTGCTGCCGTCCCCCTTGCGAGGCGATGACGGCGATCTAGCGGTTAGTTGCAAAGTGTTCGCTTGATCCATGCCGCCATGCTCCTCCAAGCATGCTCTTAAAATCCTCAACGCGCACCATCCTTCTAAACCTGGGAAGCCCCTGAAAATGAGCAACGTGTGTGTCGTGCTGGCAATTTGTCTCCTCAACTGTGCCCACCCTCCGCCCCCATTGGGGGTGTTCTATGCCCAGATCAGTGCTCTTGCCCTTCGGGGGGTTTCCCTTTTGTGGGCTGTGTGTGTGTAGCAAATCTTCCTGTCTTATTTGGTAGGTGTTGGCTCTCCCTGGGGGAGGGGGACTTCTTACCTGAGCCTTGTGCAAAACTGAGCCATCTCCTCTCGGCAGCTGCGGAAGGAAAAGAAAGCAGGCTGAAACGCAGGAAGTGGGTGGGCAAGCAACAACCGTTATCTTTGAAGCAGGGCTGGGGGTGTGTACAATGCTTTACGTACGGCTGCTCTTGGGTAAAGCCGACCGAAAGCAGGGGCGGGGGCGAGGGGCAATCGCGCAACATCTAAGGTAGCTGTTTCAACCAAGGTTTGGGTCTCCAATCCTTGCTGGAGGTACCCGCTTGCCCGAAGAATCCTGCCAGTTTGCTGTTGGGCGTCTGCTTGAGCAGCTGGTTCTGTAGAAACCAGGAGCTGAAGTCTGCGCGGCCTGACCTCTTGGCAGCTCCCGACACGAGGGCAGGGGAGCAGGGGCTGCTGAAGAAATTGCTCTTGATGGGCCAGGGAGAGGCCGTTCGTGGGGTTGTTGACCCCCCCAGACACAGATGTTGCCTCTGTGAAGCTGGTAGATGAGATGACCCTCCCGGGAGCCCTTTCCTTTGCCCCTTAGAGAAGCTGTGGGCGCCCACACGCCTGAGACCTTCCGGGAGACGCTCTTCACCCATAGCCTTCCTTTCCCTCTACAGTGCCATGAGGAGTCAAGATGGTGGCCACAGCCACGTGATCTGAGCCCTGCCCTTTCCTTTGTGCATCGGCTGACCTCCCTTGCAAAGCCCAGCCTTGGAGGGGGGTGGCTTGGAGGCCTGGAGGGTGCAGGGAAGAGCCCAGCTTAAAAGGGCTGGGCCCTCCCACTGCCTGAAGATGAATGGCGTGGTAGGCAGTGCCCTGGGACGGGGGCGAGGGCATGCCCACCCGGTGGCCAACAAATGCCGGGGTGACTTTCTGGCTAATCGTTTTTCTCTTTTTGGGTGGAGTGAGGAGGAAAGGGAACGGGAGCTTGGAACTCAGTCAGTGGAGGTTTTGCAAGGGTGTGCACAGCTGAGAAATGCCTTGTACCTTTCTTCTTCAGCACACATATGGCAACAGCTACAATAACTATAATTAAGAGAACAGGTACAATCACGGCCAGGATCCATCCTTTAGTTGCAGGCGTATTTTCTGCAAAAAAGAGCAGAGGATGTTCACCAATGGTCAAATATGAGAAATCCTGCAGAGGCCTTTTTCCTATACAGGTAGTCCTCGCTTAGCAGCTGCCTCATACAATGACTGTTCACAGTTACGACAGTGATGAAAAAGTAACTTTGCGAACAATCCTTGCATTAATGACCTTTGCAGGTCTGTAAAGCAAAGGAAAGCTGAAGTCAGATCGTAAGCACAGTTGCAGTTTCACTTAGCAACCACTGTGCTTGATGACCGAGTGGCCGGTCCCAATTGTGGTCGCTAAACGAGGACTCCCTGTATGGGGTAATTTTTCTCAAGGAGCTTGTTCTCCATCCACAATTCCCTGCAAATGACAGGCCTGAGCTGGCAGCAGGAGCAGCTGTCATCTACAAAAACCACTGGAACAACGCAGCCTTAAACCTTCCCTATCAGGATCCCCTCTACACCTCTGGCTTTAGCACACATCTGGAACGTGAGCTAAAGAAATGCAGCTATGGAACTTCTACTAACTGTGTGATGTACAAGAGGTTGATGTCTCTGAAAAATCCCTGTTGAGCATCTTCTCAAGTTGCAGGTGCACCTGCCAGGAAAACAGCTATTGCTTCCTATTGGATGGGTGTTGCCATCTTTTTGGGGAGAAAACAACTCTGGGCCATGGAGAGTTTCTGGGCAAAAGCTGAATATATGACAGCCTTTTATTTTCAGTTTCAAGATAGCGTAAATCCTAGCTCATCTGGAAATTCAAATAGAAGAAGCTAAATTATTTCTCAACATAGCAGCACATGTGTTTGTTAGTTTGTGCGTTGCCTGTTATGGGAGAACAGTAATGGTGTTTTGTGAAGCCTGGGATAGCCAAGAGCTTTTCACAATATCAACTGCACAGCATTCTCCAGCACTTCTGCCGTTCCTGCCTTGACTCTTCTTGGTTGTGCGGGTTAAGAAAAGCGTGGAAGACACGGTGAGAAAGCAGAAAGAGATAGGAAACGGGACGTAAATCCTGCCCAATTTCCATGTTTAATTTAGGCAGTTGCCTCAGTACCCGGAAAAGGGATTTATGGAAGTGTTTCTGCCTGATCAGGATTCCCCTGATGAAGCCAAAAACATTTCTGCTTAACACAGTTTACTAAAAAAGCAGAAGCTTTCAGCACATTTTATCAGACGAAGTGATGCAGAAGACGCTTACAAGCAGTGCCTCTCAACACGTGGGTGCCATGCTTCCCTTCGGTCCCCCCAGATAGAATTGCCACTAACAGCAACAACTTTCAGACTTGCAAGGTTGATGTCAGCCTTGCGAGGTAGCCCAGACAGGAAACACAGCGAGGTGAGCTAATTCTCCTTTATTGTAAGGCTGCATTAACAGAATCTTGCAAGTCTGAAAGTGCATCTCTCCCCCGTCCCCTTTACAACCCAAGAAACTAGGGAGGGTCCCTCCTGAGATGCTTTTCACACTCCCATGCTGTGGGCCCAGCTGCCTCTTATCTAACCATTCCCCTGGCTGTGGCTCTTCCTCCTGTCTCCCGAGGTCATTCCAGCATACCATTCCAGCAAGACAGGATTACCACATCTGGCCGTGAACCTCCAAACTATCATGAGATGAAGAAACCATGAGTTCCTTGTTGCCATCTTGTGGTCATCTGGGTTTCTGCAGCCCAGCTATGGCTCTTCCCCACTTGCACCTAGCCTGGCACAAACATGCACCAGCAACCTGCTATTTCTGCTATGTCCTCATGGCATTGCCTTCACCACATCCCGAGTCCATATCTGAAGCAGCATAAAGTTGTTTTATCATGGTGGGATATAGATGTAAGAAAGAAAGCATATTTAGCTGTTCTGGAGTTAAAGCACTGTTTTCCCCTTCAAGGGTGGTTGCCTCATGAGCAAGAAGCCATGGCTGTTGCTGTAGGCGCAACCTGAAGAGCTTCACTGACCATCTGGTTGGTGTGGAGGCGGGTGACCCCTGGGGAGGGATCAGCTGGACTCTTACTGCCTACTTATGCTCCCTCTCCTCCAGCTCAGAGATCTGGATCAGCCTAAACAGCAGCTTGCAAGTGTTAGCAATGCGGGGTGGGGGGGGGGAGGTTGCACAGTGAAATGGAGGGGAGAGAGATTGCTGTGTTATATAATTTTCCTGGACCTGTCAGAAGTTGTTGAGGCTGCTTTTGAAGACAATTTAGTGCTCCTCTGAAATAACGGTAAGTCCATGTCCAAAAAGAGCCCAGCCATCACCCTGGTTTAGTACAAGTGCTCCAAGGGAGCCGCCTAATTGGCTGATTAGAAGAGAGCCAGTCCAGAAAACTGCATCCAAAAGGAGCTGATGTTGGAGCTCACAAATCAAAACACCCTCGCCAACCCGAGACCGAGTTTCGACCGATGGCTAAATCTGCAACTTCAACCATCTGTGAAAACTCGCCTTCTTCCCAGCCTCCTCTAATATTAAAGGGGGTGATCCATTGATGCTTTCCTGCCTGCTGGGGAGTTGAAGACCAATCCTTTTTCTTAGCTTGCCCTGTACCTGATGAGTAGGACCATTAGGGGGCAATCCTGAACAGGCAGGTTTGGGGACATCAAACATTATGATGGCACCATGTCTGCTCATGATGGACCGGTAGGTGTCACTTCAACCCAGCAGTGAAGAAGACCCCTGAGAGGAAAGACTTCCAGGTGGCTGAGTTGGGGGCATCTGCTGAGAGGAGGGGTGTGAGAGCTGCACACGTGAGTGGCTTCTTCTGAATGGAGGGGAAAGTCCCTGAGTGTAACCCTAGAAGAGGAAGGGGGGAGAGGTTTTGGACAGCTGAGGAGGGAGGGGAGACCCTCATGGGCCCCAGGACCCCCTGCAGGCGTGCGGCCCACTCCCCCTTTCTCCCCCCTGCCCTCAAATGCTGCAGCCTGGGGGTAGCTCACCACTGGGGGTGCCCATCTGAGAGGTTTGCCTCGGGCATACTTGTATATGTATGTACCCCGCTCTAAAAGCAGGACTAGGACAAAAAGTAAATGTATTTAAATTGAATTAATAACGTTAAAATTAATTGCCTACAAAGGTGTTCCAGTTATCAGTTTAATGACTATGCCCCCGCCCCCCACCGCCCGCAAGCAGCAACCAGACGAGGATGTGAACACTGACAGACAGGCACGCCTCCTGCTTCTGGCAGGAACAGCAGAAAAGAAGAGGGGAAAACCCAGGTGGAGAGACGTGGGAAGCGTCAAGCAGAGAGGACGGCGAAGAAGGCCCTGCCCGGTTTTGCAAAAAGGATTAAAATTTGTCAGGCAGGGCTGCTGAAAGTTGGGGCTGGGCAGGATGATGGGCACGGATGGTGGGTTCTAGGTGACTGGCATCACGTGAATAATGGGGTGGCACCTCCAGCATTGGTACTTTCAATAGGGTTGCTGTGGGGCAGTACAGTAGAGCCTCAGAGCAGTGGGGCCGGGTGCCCTGCAGCTGGGTTTTGTTGCCCCAGCTTCCAGGATGAGTGAACTGTGTGAACGCCCCAGGGATAAGTCAAGTCCAAATAGTTCTGGTTAGACATATATCTTGCTTTTCCTTCAAGCATTTTGACTCTCTGCACTGCAGGACTTGGGGGCTGGGGACGGGGAGATGGAGGAGGAATTTGCATGAGCGTCCTGGGCGTGCGCAGAATGCCCAGATGTTGCTACAAGGTGTATGGGAGCCAGAATCTGGCTAGTAGACAGTTGAAAGACATCCCAACAGCAAACATAGAGCACAGCTGAAAGGTAAAGAAATAAACTTAAGCCAGGTATGCTTGACTTAGGTAGTATATCTCAAAACAATATGGCATCCGTTTTTTAATGTTCTTTTGAGTTTTGTTTTACAGACTCACTTTATTATGTGCAACATACACAAACACATACACTTTATTAATGTACGACATGCATAATACACATTATTATGTGCAACATACACAAACACATACACTTTATTAATGTACGACATGCACAAACAGATACATAAAACACAATGGAAATAGACACAGAAAGCTTATAGCTTAGCTGAACAATTATAATTCTGATATATGATCTGCTGGTACCCAAATACACATTAAGTCATAACTGTTTCCCCAGTTTTGCCTCGGGGCAACTCAAGAGGTCTGAAATGAGCAGAAGTGTCTGGATTCTGCAAAGAGCACCCGAGGTGGTCCTCTGGAAGCCCCTTGTCCGCCACAGCAGAGGGCGTGGGACAAACCCTCATGAAAGAGGTTCCTGGCATCAGTAAAGGCTTAAAAAAGAACATTAGAGGCATTTAAAAAATAGTGTATAGACCATACTGTCCTGTTATTACTTTCCTCTTTATGGGTCTTACCATTTACGTATATTCCTATATTTCTTCCTATATTTTTGCAGCTGTTGGCTTTATCTTATTGGATGGTTTTCTATGATCTTTGTTTAATTATTGACATATCTTTCAATCTTGTTTTAACATTATTTGGATTAAGAAGAAGAAGAACTGAATTGCACACCGTTCAAATAATTGTGGAGACTCAGCGCTCCAGAATTACAAGCAAGAGAATGCATTGATAGGTGCGAGGGGCCCACAGAATGCTGGGCGCCCAGAGTGCAGGCATTGAGCCTTTGCTATCCCAAAGAAAACCATCCTTCAAAACTATGGCTTCCTTACCTTCCTGTCCATCTATAAGATGTCACCGATTCATACTTTCTGGCATACAGTTTAGCCCTTTCGCTTGCAATCAAACCACTTCTCTGCACATATTCATCAACTCTATGCTACAGGATCAAATATCCTTCATTCTGATCTATAACATCCTTCCTTTTTCCCTTAGTTCCACACAGACTCAGTGGGTCTACTCATTCTCTTCACCCTTGGCTCCTCTTAGGTTGCAAGTCTCAAGCTTCCATTTGCTGTGGTCATCACCCAATGGGTTCATCCATATTGACTTTAAGCAATATGGATGAAGCCTTACTCAAGTGAGGCCTTCATATAAATCATTTTAATAAAAAGGGTGGGCTAGCTCACCAGTCTTAGTCACACCCATTCCACATGGGGCCTGGTCAGTTTGAACACCTCTCAGCCAGCCTGCCCCAAGTGCCAGCAGAAGCCCAGTTTGGCCCCACACGTGTTCCTATGCAAGTTTAGATCCCTGCTCGAGAGTCAACTTTGGAAGACCACATCGTGTTGCCTCCATTCCACCAAGCTGGAGTCCATGCAGTGCAGTGACACCCTCGGGGGGCCTGTGTTAATTTCAGTCAATTAGATCAGTTGCCAAGATGGGTAAGTTACTACTCACATTCAATGAAGAAGCAATAGACATTTCTGCAACTAATAAGAGGCAACTAATCAATAATTCTATTTGGATCTTGATCACCTTCTAGTCCAGTGTTTCTCAACCTTGGCAACTTGAAGATGTGTGGACTTCAACTCCCAGAATTCCCCAGCCAGCCATGAACTCCCAGAATTCTGGGAGTTGAAGTCCAAACATCTTCAAGTTGCCAAGGTTGAGAAACACTATTCTAGTCCAACACCTGGTAATAACTGGATAGAAATGGCTAAGTTGTGTAATACATATACTTTTTAGGAGAATGTATATTCTAAAATATTATGCTGGAGTGATTGTACATGTTTATAAAATACTCTTTTTCTTCTATGTTCAGGAACTTTGAATTGTGGTCTAAATTTGTTTTGTACAATTTGTTGTTGAAAAGAAAATAATAAATTAAGACATAAAACATAAGAGGGGCCTCTAAACCCACTTCCTACTCCCAAAGAAGGAATTGTAGTTAGAGGAGCTTCATTAGTTCCTCTTCGTCCCCCCTCCCTCAAGGATGGGTCCATTACTTGTTCTGGGGGGGGAGCCCCTTGGAGAACTGCCAAGATGGACAAGGAAGGGTGCAAGCTATAAGGGTGGGGTGGAGCTCACCGTTGTCCTGGGGGGAATCCGTCAGTGGTCTCCTCTCTGGGGTTCAACGTGATGGGCAGAATATAAGCGCAAGAGAGCAGATCGAAAGGAAGCAGAGATCAGGCGATGAGCAATCGTGAATCTCTGGTTTGCTGAAGCCATTCATTTGACAGTTACCCGACACACTTAGCCATCTTTGAAGCACGCCATCAACACGCCGCCCTGGGGTCTCTCTCACACAGCAGTTTATTTTAAAATCATTTTCTCGGGGAAAAGAACCTTTCTCTATTCTCACTACAACAGAAAACTATTAGTAATTAAAACGGGAGAAATAATAGCAAATGTAGGGCAGGAAATTCATCCCATCAGATCCTTAACCCATTTCTGGAGTCAAGGCCGGGAAAACGAATTTTATCACGAGAGCCATCAAATGCCGCTCAGCGGCCCATTTCAGGGAGTGAAGCCTTAACAACCCTCTTTTTAAAACCCAAGACATATGTACGAGCAGCTAGCTTAAGATAAAACCGTCTTCTCTCCCAAACTGTAAAAGGCTTTTCTATCCCACAGCTCTGCCAATTCAGGAGGTGGATTTAATCAGGTAAAATATATTCCGATTGACTGGAATGTCTGTGCAGGATCACCTTCAGCAACTTTTCTCTCATCATCTAGAAATCTGCCTAGCAAAGAAGCAAACGAGGAATCGCGACCCCTTGTTTCAGGATCCGTCCAGGCTCCGAGCTCCCCTGATTTGGTGTCCTGGATCCCAAGGTCGGGTCAGGGTCAGGGTCAGGGTCAGGGTCAGGGTCAGGGTCAGGGTCAGGGTCAGGGTCAGGGTCAGGGTCAGGGCAAGGCAAGGAGGCTGCTTTCTCCCACATTAACTGGTCAGCTTTGCCGGAAGCCTTCTCGGCGTTTCGTTGGCCGTGGGCCAGTTTCTTTTCCTTGGACACTGTCTATATGGGATTCCTCACAGAGTCGTCCCAATTGTATTTTGCAGGTGGGGCTTCTCCGTTCACAAGGAAAAGATGCACACAGGATGCATCAGTTGGCAATCTCAGGAGTGCTGAGTTGCTGAACGGATTCAGAGACCGGACGCTTTCTAGTAGTTCATGCTATATATGTAGTCCAATGCAACTGGAAATTTAAAGGGCCAAATAAGATGTCCAGTGCCAGTTGGAGATCCCCTCCAGTCAGCTTGATCGAAAGAGGAAATATAAGTTATAAGAATATGAGCAGTGATGCTATGCAGAAGTGCTTAATTTTTATTCTTGTGGAGTGTTGTTTGCAGCCCAAAGCCTTTCCGACTCCAATGGTGCTACTGCGCAAATAACCCTGGAAGCTCCACCTTCTGCAGGACCTTTTCTCTCCTGACTGCCCTCCTGCTCAGCCTCACCCACCACAGCTCCTCTGTCCCAAGGAGACAAAAACTTACCAGCACAAGCTTCCTTTAAGGAGACCGTCGTGGATGCGTTGCTAACACGGTTTTCTGCTCTGCAGGTGACGTTGAGATCAAGGTCTTCGGAGGTGATCTTAATCGTAGAATTCCCGAGGGTGGGACCCTCACCCTGGATGGCTGGGATCCAGCTGAACTCCACCCCGTCTTCCAAGGCCCCCGTGGAGCAGTTCAGCTGCCAAGTCCCGTTTCCACCACCATCAGGAATGCAGGTCACCCTCAGCTGAGAGTCCAGCAACCGTCCTGAGCAGGAAATGGAGAGACACCGTTTGTGGAAGACCACGAAGTCACAGGAAGGCCCAGGAGGAAGGAAAAGCAGCAACAGCTGGGCCTCCGTGAAAGGCTTTGCTTAGATTAGGGCAGGGAAAATACGTGTCCCCCTTTCTGTCATAAATAACACCATCCCACCTCTCACGTATGGCGCTCATTGTGAAGGGACTGGCCCACCATGGTAGAGGTGGAAGGACCCTCGTCCAGTCGAGTAATGGCAGCCTGGATGCCTTCCACCCAGCCCCCCTTATACCAAGCCATGGACTGATGGCAAGATGAGGAACGCGTGAGTGTCTCTGCAGCCCCCAGGCTCACCCCACCAAGGAACCCCTGACTCTTCCCCAAAGGGTTCGTGGCTCCAGCCACTCCCACCAGATCCATGGAGAGGATCCTAAACCCAGGTCTCTGGAGATCCCAGCCCCAAAGCAAACCTGCCTCTCTCTTTGTGCGACCCCATCTTGGGACCCCCTTGGCCTGGCCCAGCCCAGCCTACCCCTCCCCCATGGAGAGTCAAGCATGGAGACAGCTGGGCTGGGCCCCCACGGGCCCCCTTCCAAGGGGGAAGAGCTAGCAGGACACGGCTGGAGCTTCTAACCGGCTGCAGAAATGCAAGTCCTCAGCTGTGCCGAAGCTCCTGAGGTGGAAAACTGTGGGCAGGGTGGAAACAGATGGTCTTTTTTGGGACCACAAATGTAAGCAAGGCCAGGCCTGATCAGAACACGTTTAGCCTATTTGCACTGCTGAGGTTGACAAAGATCTGCCCGAACGTCTGATGGGCCGAGCGTGCTTGGACGGAGGTTAAAAACGGAGGAGCACCAGGTGAGCGGCAATGAGGCTCCATCCCGAAGCTGTGTCTCTTCAGAAGCCGGACGCCAAAAGCTCACCTGCCCCCCTGCCAACAGAAAACCCCCTGCCTGCCCTGGGCGAATGTGGAAGACCAGGAATTTGCTGCCATGGCTGGGATACTTACGAGAAACTCGCAGGTCAAAGGATTCCACCTCTGTCGCGTTGCTTGGTAAAACAATTTGTGCGGCATATCTTCCCCAATCCTCTTGGTCTAGATGGCTGAGGCGTAATTCCCTGCAGTCCTCCGAGACCGTCACTCGCTTTCTGAAGGCCGGGAGGGGGGTCAGGGCGTCACATCGCTCCTGAAAGGTCAGCACAGCAACAATACTAGGCTGTCCGCTGACACTTTTACTCCAAGAAATCGTTTGAAATGGTGGAGAGGCCTTCAGTTGGAAAGTGACCGACTCCCCCAGAACGCCATTCAGTTCTTTGGCTGCAGCAGGTTCTGCAAGGCCTGAGAGAAGCGAGAGGAAGACTTCAAGGTTAAGTCAGCTAAGTCAAGTTTCAAGCATCCCATTTCTGGCCCTCATTCCAGGAAAACCTTTTCTGAGAAAGGACAAGATGGCTCCAGGCTAGAGGACGTGGTGGGGCCTCTCTTGGTGATGGCCTACTCGGGAGCTGGGTCCTTCCCCTTGGGGCTCAAGAAGAGGATCTGCCCAGCCAGAGAGACCCAAAGCCCCGCCAAGACTCAGGCTGAGCAGGCCACCTGAAGGAGTCACCTGGAGGCCACCTGGTTGGGTCATTCAAAGTACCAGTTGGGGTTAGACTCCCTCTGCCCCCAGGTTGGTCCCCTTCACCTGGAGACCCCACGTGATGTCCCTGCTATTTGCGGCCACCAATTTATTTTCTTCCCCTCAACAGGGGTGGTAGGAGCAAGGCCTTTCCCACAATGGGGAAAGACAAGGGCCCTTGAATGCTTTAACTGGTTCTCCTGCGTATTGCAGAGGGTTGGACCAGGTCATCCTTGTGGTCCTTCCCAGCATCTGGAGAAGCCCAGGCCTTGTGACTGGACTCCAGCCCCAGACACAAAGTGCTTTAGAGTCTATTTAGAGTTTATGAAGACCACAAAGACACAGACAGTTGTTGGGCATAACAATAAAAATAAGGGTTACGATTCAAAGAGGCCAGGTAGACCAACGAACAATAGGAAGAACCATAGGAATTATGGCAGGGAAGAAAGCCAATAAGGAATTCGAACTTCAGGAAAAATATTGTTATGGCAAGACCTGTTCAAGTCTCCTTTGTTGGTATTAAACAGAGGCCATCTTGCACCTTTTTATAAACCCAAATTTCAGGTCTCTCCTTTTGACCTATATTAAACCAAATTCAAGCTCTTATCTGCAGACTTCGCTTCTATACTTACACTATTTTTCACTTTTGTAAAGCTTCGATGGATATACCCCTTTATTTTCAGATTGATCCAAGACGATGCCCCGCACAAAGGAGACGATGACATTGCTCCCACATCACATGCGCAGAAGCCCAGTACAGCAGCACTTCCACACTGGTGACAAGACCAGTCATAGTAACCTCAGAGCGCACAGAACCCGTCCCCTGAGTTCCCTCCTCGAGTGGAAAGAGATGGCAGTGCCGGTGGCTAACTCGCAGAAACTTGGCCAAAATATTGAAGAAAGAACTCCACAGCGTTCTGGCCCTTTGTGTCCACTGCTTTCCCCAACGCTCCTTCCCGCATTTTGACCCACTTTCTCCACAAGTAAGGGCTGGCCAGTGGCTTCAGAACTCAATAGAGTGACGGCCCAGGCTCCATTTATACACAGCTCTCTTGCCCAGAAGGCTCAACAAGTTGGGCTCTGGGGTCCCACTCTGAGACCACCAAACTTACTGCACGGTTGAAGCAAGCCAAGCCTTGGGGTGAACAAAGCTGAATTACTGAAAGCCCACACCAGCCTGTGGGTCCCAGGTCTCGCAAATCCATTCACACACATAGATTGCACAGCTCAGACTTTAATGGGATGGAGACACGTCTATCCAGGAGATAAAGCTACTTCTACAAATTATCCTCCCATTGGCCTGTTGAGCCTCAGCAGCAAACAACATGCCGGACACCGTAAAGAAAATTGGCTGCTGCAGAATAATATTATGGTGGAGGATCAAGCTGGCTTTAATGAGGGCATTCAACATTAGACAAGTCTAATTAATTAATTAATTAATAATTAATTAGTGCTCGTCCTTTTGGCTGCAAAGTAGATTGCATGTTGACATGGTAAATTCTAGGTAGACTTTAGAGATCTGAAGGCCGTTTGCTCAGTCCCCAGAAGCTGGGTTAGGGTTAGGGTTAGGGTTAGGGTTAGGGTTAGGGTTAGGGTTAGGGTTAGGGTTCCTGATGGTGGTGGAAACAGGACTTGGCAGCTGAATTGCTCCACAGGGGCCTGGGAAGACAGGGTGAAATTCAGCTGGAAACCAGTTCTCACAGGATAGTGAGTGGAAACACTGGTTGTCTCATCTATTGAATGGTGCCTTCTTACGCTGATTATGAAGTCACACAAGATCAACATCGTACAAATCAGATGCAGCTCTTCAGAGCTCCCTGTCCTCTCCCCAGCCATATCCATCCAAAAAGGGGTGAAACAGGGATGTATCCTCACCCCAACTTGACGGAACGTCTGTATTAATGCTTTGGTAAACTATCTGTCAAGACAGGAATGCCACCTGTCTCTACTGACCAATAAACCAGTCCTGAATCTCCTTGAATAACCAGATGCCAGTCTAATTCTCCTCCTCCTTCACACACTTTGGAGAGTAGCTAACTTCTGCCTGATCACTATTGCGTTTCTGTGGCAAAACAGTTCAGTTTTCCCTTTTTAGAATCCCATGATCCTTTCAGGGCAGATTCCAAAACGTCATTTTATGATTTTACAATGAGTGACAGTCAGTGACTCAAGTGACTCAAGTTCACAATGATTTTTTGTCTCCCTAGAACGATTACTTAAGCTGCGTAAAATTTTAGTCACCATCGAATTGAAATGGAAGTATTTTATCGCTTTTGTTTTTAATAATTGGTAATTATTTAATAGTTCTAGTAACTGAGTAGATCAGTTGTGCGTAGTTTAGATTTTTACAGGTTTTTAATGGTCTATTTCATCTTTATAATGCTCCATTTCTTTCTCTTATACCTGTCTTAAAATTGTACTTAATTTGGCCATTGAGCCCACATATAAAGTGAACTCATGTTCTGCCACACCTGGAAAAGCTGCTTAGTTTAGGGTGCACAGAAGGGCCCGCGTCGCACACAGTCTCTGCCCCAACTTCTTGCTAATCTGTCACCCCCGGATCTCCTGTCTGAGGTGGGATAACTCCCTCCGCCTGATGCTTAGGAGGGCTCTGACTGTTTTCAACTACTGTACATCCACCAGCCGTTCTTTGCTGAGCAGTTCTCAGTGGCTTCCTGGATTGTGGACAAAGGAGCCCCAGTATCCATTCCATGGTTATGTTCCCCCCAAATGGGAGCATCCGTTTACAGCTTTTTGAAAACAACTTCAAAAGAAACGTGTTGGCCAAGTTACTCATGCAGTCTCCATCACCCCTCTCTTCCACATTAACAGCTTTTCCTTCCCCTTTCTTGTGTCACAGACTCCCCCAGCCAAGCTCCCAAAATATTACGGTAGCCACCTTCTCTTGGGGAGCCCTTTTTGCCACGTGACCTTGGGACACCTTGTGCACAGCCCCAGGTGCATCGCATTCCTTGGCAAGCCTCATGCCAAGATGCAACGTTCACGTTCCTGCATTCTGCAAGGTCTCAGCGACACCGAAGCCAGACATCTTCAGTCTTTGGGTTCTGCCACGGAACTCCCACAAATGGCCCCCGAGTGCCCGAACCAACTGAGATGTCTGATGACTTGGGCTTGCTGTGATTGGGGCACACTCTGCCAATGCCTAGGGTGGCTCAACATCTTTTTCCAGTACTATCAAATGCCTTTTTCTCAAAATAGCTGGTCCACAAAGACACAAATCTTGCTTGGGAAAGTCTCGCATGTCCTCCAGCCTGAACTCCCGTCGATTTCCTCATTCAGTCATTGTCCAACCATATCTGAAGAGTGTCCTCAGCAGAGAATCCCAGGAGAGAATGGTGGCTTCCTGCAGTCCCTCCATGAGCCTCCTCACCCACTATCTCTGCTTCTTATCATTGGGAATGAAGGGAAGAGACTGAATCCCTAGTTCGTTCTTGGCATGGGTGAGGGCAAGAGGTTTTCTTCCACATGAGATTTATATTCTGCTCCAGCCAGAAGTGGATGCACGGCGGGTGGGGGGAGAGAAGGAAGGACCTCACCTGCCTCCTCCATGTACTCACTGAACCCCTGAAAGGAACCTGCTCATACACCTTAGATACCCCTCCAAAGACCTGTTCTCTGGAGGACCACACTCTGGGCCTCAGATGAGGGGGGGAGCACCAGCTTCCCCTCCCTCACCCATGTTCATTAATCCACACATGTGCCTCCTTCAAATGGGGTCTTGGATGACCTCCTCCCTCCCATTATGCCACAAGCTCTGAGCTTTCTCACAGGACAGTGAGAGAACAAGCTGGAGCCAGCTTGATGTTAATGTTGTAAACATTAAAGCAGGTCACCATGGTTTTGCACAGCCAAGTCTTAGATTAGGTCAGTGTTTCTCAACCTTGGCAACTTTAAGATGGGTGGACCTCAACTCCCAGAATTCCCCAGGGAGCAATGCTAGCTGGGGAATTCTGGGAGTTGAATTCCACCCATCTTAAGGTTGCCAAGGTTGAGAAACACTGGATTAGGTGCTTAAATACTCCACTGAAGGAACAGGCGACCTGCACTGGGAGGACCTTGGGAAAGCAAGGTGAGGAAAGGCCTAGCTTTCTCATCTTTTGCAAGATGGGTTGCTAAAGAGATAAGTAAATACAGATTACGCAAGTAGGAAACTGTCAGATGGCTTCCAAAGAATCACATTTGGCCACAAAGGGGAAATTTCCCAAAAATGAGGGGGCTGTTGAAAAAGAGGCAAAAAGGTAGTCAAGAAGGTCAAATTTCTCCAGACTTCCTGAAGATTATTTGAAGCTACAAGAATGGAAGCTCCACCAGAATGAAGGAAAGGGTTGTCGGAAAATTGAGAAGTTTGTGTTTGCTTAGTAAGTGCCAGTATCACATAATACAGCCTGGTACATTTTTCTAAAATGTAATACGCATGGTTATCTGACAAAACCTTGTAATCAATGACCTGATTGTAATCTGAGTCTTTTTGTTTCTGAAAAGTAGATATAGCCTGCATTTGGAGGTGTGAGGAGGTCTTTCACCTTGGGAACAGTGCTAACCCACCTGCAGATCCTTCCAAGTCAACTCTGGAGACTGAGTATTGGGTTTGTGGTCTTGACTGAGCAGACAAATGGACCAGGTTCAACCTCACTGCAAATACAGCTGAGGAGGAAGATAGCCAGCTTCAGGAGAACAATGGTGGGAGATAGATAGATAGATGGTTCTCATGGGTTTTCTCTCCAACAGGGTCCACCAAATCAGGAAGAGACATGCCTTTCTCATGGTGTCAAGGTAAGAAGACTTCCTTCAGGAGTGGGAAAGCCTTTCCTAATGAGGGGCACAAACTCTCTCTCAAAAAAGTGTAAGGTCATAAGAAGGAAGGCAAAAAAGGAAGGGGCAAGGAAAAGGATTCTCTTGGACCATATGACGATCAAAGAGGCTGAAGGAATGTTTGCATCTCTCTTTATGGTAGAAGATATGGGACAGGTGGCCGAGCTCATATTGGCTCTTGCAGGGAAGGAATCAAAACAACTAAAACAAACTGTGACAATGGAAGATATATTGGGAGATCTTGAGTGGTGACCCAAGAACAAATCACTAGGTTTTAATGTCATTCACCTAAGAACTCTTAAAGAATTCAGATGGGATGAAATTTGTCCCTCAAACTGGTCTGGCTTCTTCTGGCAAGCTGGAATAGACAAACAGGCTCTCTTAGCTATAAGAAGCCAGTGGGCCACGTCTACAGATCATACCACATTATTCAGAGAGGGAAGGCCCAAAAATGATTGATGGTAAAGAGCTCCAAGACCAGGAGGATCTCTTTCTGGGTAAACTGCCAACCACATGGCAAACACATTGTAATGTGATGCCCAATGGGACAAAAATGCTAACTTCAGCATGTCTGGCACTCTTCAGCTTGGAAAAAAAATGATTGTGTGGAGACATGATTGAGATGGCATGGAGAAAGTAGACAGAGAGAGGTTCTTCTCCATCTTCCCAAACACTTGGCCCAGGAGTCATCTGATGAAGTTGATAGGAAAGATATTTAGGACAAAAGAAAGACCCTCTTCACATAGTCCATAATTAACTTCTGGAATTTATTATCATAAGATGAGGGAGATTGCCACTCACTCAGATAAGCTCATGGAGGACAACTCAGCCACAGGTTATTGGTCTTGAAACCCAGGGTTCTGTCTGGGTTGGGGGCAGGATACCTCCAAATTTCAGCTTCAGGAGAAGATTGGTGGGAGATGGATAGATCTTCCACCTCCCACTTCCAGCATCTCAGAGGCTTCAGGTGAGCCATCCAGAAGCAAAATACTGGATTAGGATGGACTTTTGGCCTGATTCAACAGGGGTTTTCTTATAGTAATTCCAGAGGAAATTTACTAATTCCCCTTTAATCTGTGACTGGAAGAAAGTACAGTTTCAAAGTTTGCAGCTGAAGATGCACAAATTTATGTAAAAGGAGAACATAGCACTGTTGACTGCTGAGTAAGTGTGCTTATGACTGGATTTCTGCCCATTTGTGATTTCCCCCTAGAAATATGGTGACATGAGGTGATGCACAAGACTGATAAGTTGTAACTGACTGTATGTAAGTTGTTTCTTCTCAGCTTTGGTCCACTCCTGTTGCAATTTATGAGATGCAATGATAACTGAGTGAGCAAAAATGTAAAATAAACAGGAGTTTGACAGGAGAGCATGCAAGGGAAGGGCAGGTAGCTTCATGATAATCTGCAAGGTATGTGCAACCTTGAATAGATCTCCAGAGAGGCCCAGGACACGACAGTGAAGCACCAGGAGGGCAAGCACAGTGTTTTTTGTCCATCCTTTCAGTTGAAGGTCGAGGCATAAGACAAGAGAACAGGATCACAGAAGGGAACAAGGGGTGACAAAGTTGGCAGTGGGGAGAAGGATTTGGGCTCCTTGCCCATGGACTGGGCCCCAATTTCCAGGCAAGAAATGGGCTACAAAGAGAGAAGCAGGAGAGCAGAATTGGCAGGCGACCATCACAGCAAAGTCACTGGGGTACACTCAGATGTTTCTACACCGACACACTGAGTCTGGGGAAGAAAGAGGGGGAACCAGAAGTCCTAACACAGCAAGAGCTCTTGAAAGCAGCTGTATCATCATCATGCAGCCGCCATGTGATTCTGGGGAAAGATTTGACTACAGAGAGATACGCAGATGCTAAAACAGACTTTTGGAACTGGATCTAAAGCACTGCACCTCCTGCCCCTGACTTGTCCATGAAGCGTAGTCAAAAAAGTCAAGATGGCAGCCAAGACGATGCAATCGAAGCCCTTCAAAGCTTTGATTGCGCTGCCTTGGCTGCCATCTTGACTTTTTTGACCATACCCTGAGGACGCCCCCGTCCTCTGCAGTGGTTGATATGATGGTGATGATCCCTGTTTCTAAGTGGCTAAATAACGGAAGTTTGCTGGACAGAGAACTTTACTTAAGTAAAGCTTTAAAGCAAAGACATTAAAAACGATTGAACAAATTGACGGCGTATTCTTTATTTTGTGACTTCCTTTCCCTGACTGCTCAGGGTTGCCCTCCACGAGGGAGAACCTCTCCTCTCCTCTCCTCTCCTCTCTTCCCAGGCATGACCATCCTATCCTGGGTGTCCCATCTGCAGGGTCCCCCGCTTTTATCTCATAACTCCTTATTGGCCATGTTTTGGACCCATAATTTGGGTTGGTGTTGATTCTTGTCAGAAGGGCAGGAGGATATCGATCTAATCATCCTCATAAAGAACAACACGAAGAATAACACCTAAAACTAATTCTGGCATTTGGTGCAAGGTATGGAACGTTTTTGAAAGGTTCATCATTGCTATAAAGTTGAGGCAAACCACACGGAGTTTGAAATGGATTGCAAACAGACTGAAACGGTCTAAGGAGGCGCTTCATTCTTGCCTGGACCCTCTCCTCCGACGGAAGCGCTTGCAGCGGCCAGCCGTCAGCCCCACAAGGTAGACCAGACGAAGAAACGGCGCCATCAAGGTCAGGACTACAGGAATTTTATCATAATGGAGCCTTGCAAGTCTGCATGTGCTTCCCGCCTCGCTAATTTTAGAATGAAGTAGGGAGGGGCTTGTCTGAGATGTCTCCTCCAGTTGCTTCCTCGCCTGGGGTTCAAGCCCCTCTTATCTGACTGTTGCCTTGGCAGCGGCTCTTCCCCCCTCCTGCAAGCCCGTTCCCGCTGCCCTCCACGCCAGCGCTCTTATCTGCTGCCACACGTGTCCTCTACATATCCCGAGGGGCCTTATCGGAAGAAGCAAAAGGTTTGCTTCGGAAGGTCCTCCCTCTCCGCACTAGAGTTCCCCACTTCGTGGCTCCTTCATGTCCCTTGAATGCTTACTTTCCAGTTTCCCATCTGAATATAAACAGAGCCCAAAGCAGAATCGGTCCATGTTTTTCAGACCATGTGTGGTCTGCTGTGGAGCCCTTTGCTCCAAGCTACACAGCCTCAGATGCTGCATAACGGGGGCTCTGTTCCACCCCTTCTCCTCTTCCCCCATTGTCGGCTTGCCTTGCATGCATCTTCTCCATGTGAGCTGAATACAGTTCACAAAAAGAACATTTCTGTAGTACGAAAACTGAATCTCAGCTTTTGCTCGTACCAAAATGCCTACATTTTTCTTTTCTTCTCCTTTCTGCCTTGCAAAGAACCAGGGCATTTCACCTAAACTGGAAGGACATCCCAAGTAACAACTAGAGGTTGCTGCACCTGTATCTACCTGTATATCTGAACCTTGTCTGTATTTGCTTCTCTCCAACTTTTAATCCTGAACAATCACAGCAGCTAACTGAGAGGGTGTAGATCCTCCAGAAGTTTTTATACTCCAGTTTCCATCAGGCACAGCCAGATGTGAATGCGAACTGTAATTTGAGAGGCTGACTGAACTACAGGTCCCTCCACCTTAGATGGGTGCTTATTAAGTTTGTTGTTAGGATATTTCTCAATAATTTATATTGATTTTGGTATAAATACAGCATAATTTAGAGGTGAACTTTGGGTATCAAAGTATCAGTTACATATCAAGGTTGGTGTATAAATTAACTGTATCTCATTTTATTTCAAGTGAACCTATGACTTATTTTTATTTTCTTTGGCATTGATGTACAGGTAGTCCTCGCTTAATGACCACAATAGGGACCGGAAAAATGGTCGTTAAGCAGGGTGGTTGTTAAGTGAGTCACCATGTGACTGGACCCAATTTTATAACCATTTTTACAATGGTCATTAAGCAAATCACATGGTTGTTAAGTGAATCCAGCTTCCCCAATGGACTTTTTTGCCAGAATTCACTTAACGACCACGTGATTGTAAATGCATACTACACATTAACATTTCCTATAGCAAAGGATAGCCTTAATCTTCCTCACTGCAGTGCTCATGGTAGGGTTCAACTTGCAAATCATCCCTGGACTCATTAAAATCAAGAATCTATCACAGTTTATAGATCTCTTTTCTTATCTCTGCTGAACACTGAGATAGATGGTGGAAAATATTACGCCCAAGCATTGTTTCTCTCTCTTTTCCCTTAGTTTAAAATGCTAGTTTTAAACTAGTTTAAGGCTAGTTTAAAAATGCCTTAAACACCATTTTTGGCAGATAAACCAACTGATCACATTTTTAAAACATTTGATGTATTTTAAATTGAATGTGATTGAACTTGCCTGGGGTTTCTTTCAAAAGCTGCAGGCCATCGGAAATGGAGACTGAATACGAATAAAACAAGGTTTAATTAATCCAATATTAATGAAGAATAATTAATATTCTTCAATATTCTTTGAGTCCTTGATATTACTTTGGCTTTGCCGGGAGTCCAC
Source organism: Liasis olivaceus (assembly GCA_030867105.1). Classification (NCBI taxonomy): domain Eukaryota; kingdom Metazoa; phylum Chordata; class Lepidosauria; order Squamata; family Pythonidae; genus Liasis; species Liasis olivaceus. The sequence goes on from CM061356.1 coordinate 20,961,809, forward strand.
CCAGGGCAGAGTAGCGTCAGAAGAGCATTTCAGACCCTCCATGGCAGCCTCAAAGAGGCTGTTCTGGAAAAGCGGGACTTCAAGAGCACCACTGAGTGAGAGATTCCTGAATCCCTGAATGTACCGTATGTATGAACTCACTGGATAAAATCACAACAGCAACGACGATAATAATCGGGCTAGCCCTGACAGTCTCACAAACACCAAGGTTTTTAGCACCTGACCTGCATCTGTAGAGCCAGCCTGCCCTCTCTCTGCCCCCCATTCCCCCAACCTCACCCCAATTCAAATGCAACCCTTTTCCAAAGGGTGGGGGGCGCATGAAACCACCAGTCGTTGCATTCAACCTGCCGGTCAGAAGAAAGTCCACCAGACACCCCCAGACTTTTGACTAGCAGTCCGGTCATTCAGTAGGTTAGTATTTCTGGATTCCGTTCACCAAGTAATTTTATAATTTACTCAATTACTTTTTAGCATTTAGATATTTTAGTATTTTACTTTTTGTATTTATAGTGGTTAGTAATCTGAACCGTTTTATTTCCTTCTGCTACTGTTCCCGGAAATGGTTATGCATTTTCACCTCTTGCCAAAATTGTATAAAATGCTGACCAGTGACTATAATAGAGATACTGCTATTAACAGATTATCTATCGATACAAATGCATTTGAGGATTAAAATATTGGCTGTGGATATTTCAAATTTTATATATTTCTTGGCGATTACAAAAGTATTTATGCATTCTCCAAAGTTTGGGTTTTTGCTTTCTTATCTATTTCCTGTTTAAAAAAAATTTTTGTTCCTCTTTTCTCATTTTTTTCAACGCTTTGTAAAGTTATTTATTTATAAATAATTTTAATATTTTATTTTATTTATTTATAAATATGTATTTACTTATTTAAAATAAAAATATATAACCAGACTCAATATTCATTCGTATAATTACCAAAATGCACATGGCCTGTCATTGCACATCCAGCAGCATATTTCTTTGAAAAACAGCGAGACGAGTATCTTTGGATCGCAACAGGAAACTAAATCAACAGAAAAGGATACGGGACTTTGACATTTTAACTTCCACGCTCTGGACTTGCATTATTGTTGCATTATCATCTGCAGCTGGGTTTTTAGTCCTGCTAATTTAAACTATTCTGTTGGGTAATATATGAAATCCATATGAAACATAGATAATGGTATTATCTTTCTGTTTCCTACGATCTGTAAAGTAAAATGGGGAAAATATCTTCCACTTCCTCTGCTGGAGTTTGTAATTTCAATATTCTCTGCCTTTTTCTTGAAGTTCTTCTCCGGCTCAGCTGTCTGGGTGGGAGGCAACGTTCCTCCACCGTTTCATATCTACTTCTTGGGTTCCAGTAAACTCAAGGAAACAAACCGTGTTTGGGGGCCCAGTCCTGGTCCGCAACTGCATCGGAAGCCAGAAATACCGTATCTTAACAGAAACACAACTTACCAGCTCGTAAGAGGAGGATCGGCAACCACAAGCCGAGCGTGCTCCCGCGTGCCATGTCAGCTACTGCGTTTACAAGAAGCCTAGTCTAACTTCTGCAAACTGTGTGGTTAAGAGTCGCTCTGCAGGGAGAGGCGGTGACAAATTCGACACGTAAAAATAAATACTAAGTAAGGAGCATCTTCAGGGTGTTCCAAGAGCTTCAGTCTCTCTGCTGGGGAGAGGCTGCAACTGCAACATTTGGCCGCCCGCGTTATTGCCCGGTAGAACAGCTCCTGCCCCGTCGTGTTTGTTATTTCTGCGGTGGATGCGGCTCCCCCCATCTCACATTCACGACTCTGGGCGGCGGAGAACACTAAAACCTCTCTCTGGTAGTCCGTCGGGTTCGAAGGAGGCACGCGGCTGTGCGGCGTATCTGTGAGGACCCGCGATACTCAGTTCCCAGTGAGGATGATTCCCTCGCGACGCAGACGAGTCCCAAGACAAGTTCATTTACTGAAAGAAGCGTACGGTCTCAACGGCAATGCTGGAACTGAGAAGCCCGCGTGCGGCAACCCCTTTCTCCTTACCCCCCCCCCCTTTCCATCCCGTAGTCCTTTCCTTCCGCTCCTCCTGGGCTCACGCTGGAACGGCCGTGGCATTCCTGGGAACGGATTACGCAGCATCTGCCTTAACGGTGCTTTCTCTGTCTCTTACTCCCCCCCCCCCCCCCCGTTTCTTAAAATGGCAGAACCGAAGCAAGCAAGCCAGCAGCCACGACTGGGTGACTGCGAGGCTTCTGACACTGTCTGCGGCTCGGCGGCCCCAGCCCGGACGCACAGAGTCCGGCACCACGGGGGCCCTGGAGGTCCCCCGCTGCAGCCGCGGTGGGGGCTGTTCTGTGACGCAGCTCATGGTTTTCTATCAGTGTTGAAAGCTTCCCAGCACGGGGCTCGCCAGCGGGTTCCGTCAGCGGCCGCAGCGTCTAGTTCCTTGGCTGGATGTCACAATAAAACCCTCTGGAAACCCTGTGACACACATTTACAGAGAAGAGTCATGCAAGTTGAAAAGTTTCCAACCTTCCGGAGAGTGGGAAAGCAACGCCCCCATCTGCTTGGTCAAACCCCCAGCCTCTCCCCCTTGCACAGTTCTCCCACGTGGATTGAGCACCGCCACAGGCACACCCTCGCTCTTTGGTGGCCAAACCTCCTCCGTATTTCATGCCCGTCTTCTCAGGCTCACCCTGCCAGCCCTGTGACAATATTGTTACGGATGACACAGATGGAGAAGTAGCGCCGTTTCCCTGAAAGGCAGGAGCGCTGGCGGGTTGGCAAAGGTGCTGCCAGATGGCGTCCCATTTACACCCCGCTGCAGTCACTGCACTCTGCAACCTTTGGGGGGGTAGCTGCCCCTCCCCTCACAGACAGCCCTGTGGATTTAGACTTGGAAAAGGGGGGATTAGTTTGAGGGGCCTGCAGCCTCTTCTCCCCCCACCCCCATGGGACCCTGAGGCCGGCTGAGGAAGTGCGTGTCCTCTCTGGCCACCCGGAGATGCCGCACGGCCGGCTGGACTGCTGTGCCTCCCCGTCCCCTGCTGAGATGGAAAGAGGAGTGGGCCGGTCTGTGACTGGAATAAAATTTGGATTTGAAGAGAGGAGAGGAGGGGAAATCTTGACTTCGGAACAGGACTGAAACTGGACCGGTCACTCACTGGTGACCTTTGGGGGACTGGGATGGAGGGAGTGCAACTATCCTGGTTCTGCTGGATCTCTTGGCGTCTTCAATTCCGTTGGCCAGGCTGTCCTCCTGAGGGGGGAATGGAGGACATTAGCAGGCATCACCAAAGCCATATCAAGAGTGCACACGGAATAAGCCACGTGGGCCACCAGCAGGGAGTATGAGGTCAGCTTTATCCATGTCAGGAACCATCAGCCACGCATAGCCAGATCCTCTTCTCTGGGCTTCAGACCTTCTACCAGGAACTGAAACCAGGTCCCTCCCCACGTAGCTTATAGAAGGACTATATGCAGGGCGTTAGGAGCTCTGCAGGTCCTGGGGCACGGTGGTATTGCAGGAAGGCACATACAGAGCCTATCAGAATGGGATAGTCATGGAGAGAGAGAGAGATACAGATACAGGGAGGATTTCTCCAAGAGAGTGGAAGTCATATGAAACCTGATATGACATAAGGAAAGATTCTACCTCACTGCAGACGGGCCTGGCATTCATTCATTCATTCTTTCATTCATTCATTCATTCATTTATATTTTATTTATATTTTATTTTATTTTATTTTTTATTTTTTATGTTTTTATTTATTTTATTTTATTTTATTTTATTTTATTTTATTTATTTATATATTTATTAGATTTCTCTCCCGCCCATCTCCCCTACAATAGGGGACTCTGGGCGGGCTACAGAGAGAATAAAACTATAAATATACATAAAATACACCCCATATATACAATTAAAACAATACTCAAAACAGAAAATCCAAGAAGATGGGAAATCAGGGCGGGGACAGCCGGCCACTATGGGGCTAGCCATCCCCATGCTTGAGGTATTCCCTCCCCACCCCAGGCCAAGTGGCAGAACCAGGTCTTCAAGGTCCTTCGGAAGGCCAGGAGTGAGGCGGCCAATCGCACCTCCGGGGGCAGAATGTTCCAAAGGGCGGGGCTACAGCAGAGAAGGCCCGCCTTCTGGACCCCGCTAGATGGAGTTCTTTTACTGAGGGGGTCCGGAGCATGCCCCCTCTGTGTGAACAGGTGGGACGGGTTGAAGACATAGGGGAGAGGCGGTCCCTTAGGTAACCTGGTCCCATGCCATGTAGGGCTTTAAAGGTGATTACCAACACCTTGAATTGGACCCGGAAGCAAACTGGTACCCAATGCAGCTCACAGAGCAGTGGCATTACATGGGCCCTCCTTGGGGCTCCAAAAATAGCCCGCGTGGCTGCATTCTGGACCAGCTGCAGCTTCCGGATACTCTTCAAGGTTAGCCCAATGTAGAGCGCATTGCAGTAGTCTATCTGGGAGATAACAAGGGCATTAGTGACTGTTCAAAGGGCATCCCGATCCAGGAAAGGGCGTAACTGGCGCACAACCTGAAGTTGTGCAAAGGCCCTCCCAGCCACGGCTGCCACCTGCTCTTCAAGCAGGAGCCATGAGTCTAGGAGGACCCCCAGATTACGCACTGGGTCTGTCTGGGGCAGTGCCACCCGATCGAGCACCAAAGATGACAAAGTCCCGGATACGGAGGAGCCCTCAACCCACAGCCACTCTGTCTTACCAGGGTTCAGCCGAAGCCTGTTGCTCCCCATCCAGACCCTTACAGCCTCCAGGCACTGCGAAAGGGCGGCCACGGCATCACTTACCTCACCAGGGATGGAGATATATAGTTGAGTATCATCAGCATACTGATGATACCTCATCCCATGATGGCGGATAATCTCGCCCAGCGGTTTCATGTAGATGTTGAAAAGGAGCGGAGAGAGAACCGAGCCCTGCGGCACCCCACAGAGGAGGGGCCGAGGATGGGACCTCTCGCCCCCCATCACCACCAATTGGGATCGGCCCCGGAGAAAGGAGGTGAACCAGCACAAAACTCTGCCGCCCACCCCCAATTCCCTGAGCCGTCCCAATAGGATACCGTGGTCGACGGTATCGAACGCCGCCAAGAGATCAAGGAGAGCAAGGATGGTCGCACTTCCACCATCCCGCTCCCGCCAGAGGTCATCCATAAGGGCGACCAATGCTGTTTTCGTTCCATAACCGGGCCTGAAACCTGACTGATAGGGGTCCAGATAATCCGTTTCCTCCAGGACCCTTTGGAGCTGCGAAGCCACCACTTTCTCAACCACCTTCCCCAAAAAGGGGAGGTGGGAGACTGGACGAAAGTTGTCCAGTACAGTAGGATCCAGGGAGGGCTTCTTGAGGAGGGGGTGCACCAATGCCTCTTTAAAAGCAGCCGGAAACACTCCCTCCCGCAAGGACGTATTAACTATCACCTGGATCCAACCGCATGTCACCTCCTGAGCTGCTTTCACCAGCCAGAAGGGGCATGAATCCAGATGACGTGGTGGCCTTCACAGTCCAAAGGATCCTGTCCACTTCCTCAGGAGCAACAGGATCAAACTGTTCCCAGATAACTGGGTAAGAATGGTCCCCCGGTATCTCCCCAGACCCTGCCCCTCTGGTGACCAGGCCCTGGGGCTGAGCACAAGGGGCTGGAACGTGGCCTGGGCACTAAGCCCCGAGGCCGTCTTCCGTGGGTCCCAGGCTGCAGTGATCCAGATGGCCAGTAGATGGCAGCAGAGTGAGACTGGCAGGTCCAAATACCCACACTGGACTGCTTCTAGCTGTGAGAACCCAGCCTGACTGTTGACCCCAGGAAGGGAAGGGAAGGGAAGGGAAGGGAAGGGAAGGGAAGGGAAGGGAAGGGAAGGGAAGGGAAGGGAAGGGAAGGGAAGGGAAGGGAAGGGAAGGGCAGGGCACTCATTCAGCAGCTCCTGTGTGAGGATTCTCTGGTCTTTTTATTGTAAAAGCATCTCCACCCTGTTACTCTGGATCACCCGTTATCTCCTTTGGGGCAGAAGGAGCAGGAAAAGAGACAGGGAAGGGCTGGTTTGCTCAGAGGGCCTCCTTCAGATGGTACCTTTTCTGAACTTCATCACCAGCATGAGCCCCACACAGCCAAGGAGGAGGAGATTTCCCACTTTGATGAGGCACAGCAGGACCCCAAGAGGCAGCCTATAGAGGCTCTCGGATTCTTCTGGAAAAGAGCAACAGCCCCTGTTAATCCTTTCAGCAGGCACGTGAGAATGGATGGTAGCTGACCCCATGTCAGCAGAAGAACCCGCCAGCACCAAGCAGATGACCAGCACCTTGACTTCACCCAGCATCCGTCCAGCAACCAGGGCAGTGAACCAGGCTGTGCCCATAATTGCTTCTCCTGACGCCCAATGGACCCTCTGTAGCTCCTGAGTGGTCTTCAAAGGGGTTCACCAAGAGTGACCGTGGGTGGGAACGAGGGCGATTGTCACACCAGATGGATCTGTGCTAAGGCCCTCCTGCCCACAGCTGCCACCTGCTCTTTGAGCACGAGCCAAGAGTCCAGGAGCAGCCCCAAATTATGCAGCGGTTCCATCGAGGGACGTGGGACCCCCTCAAGAACCCCAGTTGGAAGGTCCCTGGAGCCGGAGGATCCCTCAATCCACAGTCACTCAGCCTTGCTAGGGCTGACCCCGACCCCGCTCCTTCCCAATGGGACCCTAATAGTCTCCCGGTGAACAATTACCAGACCCACTCAGAGACTGTGGTGCACATTGTCAAACTTTCCAAGGCCCACATGTCTCCCTGGGATTTTACACACAGATTTATACAGGAGATAAAACTGTCTTTCTCTATTCTTTACTACAACACAAAACTATTTTCAATTAAAACAGGAGAAATAGTATCCATAGTACGGCAGGAAACTCATGCCAGCAGACCATTAACACATTTCTAAGTCAAAGCTTGTAAAATGAATTGTGTAAGTAGTCATCAGATGCAACTCAGCTGCCGATTTCAGAGAGATGCAGCTTCATAAGTTCTGCAATGATAATAATAATAATAGTCCCCCAGTGAGGCACTTCCTTGATGTGGTTGTGGGGCTTACATGCTCTGAGGAGTATGAGAACCATGCCAAAGGTCCAACCATACTGGACAGGTCTCATCAGAGGAGCCAGACAAAGAGTAAACAATAACGTTTGTCCCATAAACAATATGGTGAGACGTAATTTACAGAAACCTATACTGGACTGGTCATTGCCCGAGTCAACAAGGACTGCGCCAAGTGTTCTAGTTCCTGGACATCTGGTGGCAAGTGGGCTACGTGACTCGGGACTGTTAGCTGAGCAGCCAGGGCCGGCAGCTGCAGAACTACTGGAAGAAAAGTTGTTTACCCGTCGCAAATATATGAAGACTGAGAACAAAGAAATAATGATCTGCTATTACAGATCAAGTCCAACAAGAAGAGGGTATCTGGAAACAACAACATCCAGAATCAGAAATAACAGAACAGAGGTTAGCAGATCAGCGTTGATTTGTAACACGAAATAAAGTATTCACAGAAGTAGAATTGGAAGAACTGCGAAGGTCTACCCAGGGCTAAGAAATCGAAGCCTTGCCAGAAGTAGCTCAGACAGTAGAGCCTTCTCCTCAGACAGAACAAAGCCCTCTAACAAAGAAACAAGAGGAACTGAAAAAAAGAATAACTGAGCATCTAGAACAGCACAGAAACAACGGAATAAGGTTACCTGCATTGAAGCTTGTTACAAAGAAACAGCTAGGACAAGTATTAAACGATGCCAATACTGTAATATCAAATATAAGCACCAGCTCACTGCAAGAAACAAGCCAACTGATGTACAGCACAGCTGCAGTTATAACTGCATACCTTGGATCCAAGATCAACAAGCAAGAAAAAAATCCAAACAGTGCACCACCAAAATGGAAGATCAGGTTGGAAAATGTGATCAGCAACCTAGGACAGATGAAAGAAAAGAAGCTGAAGAACAAGAAAACCAAAGAATACCTGATCAAGAAATATCACCTAGAAGATCAGGTGAAGATCAGAGAAACACTGGAAATAATAAAGATCAAATATTTATTTATTTATTTATTTATTTATTTATTTATTTATTAAATTTGTATGCCGCCCATCTCCCGCAACGGGTGACTCTAATAACAGCCACAGCCAAGACGATCAGCAGATACGGAGCTCGAATTGCATGCTACAGGCAGAATTTCCAATTTCAGTCAAATCAGAAACATTTCTACCAATCCATCAGTGGAGAGACTGCAATGAATCAGCCAACACCTGACAAAGAAGAAACAGTGAAGTTCTGGGTGCAGATGTGGGACAACCCAAAGAAATACAAAAAACAGCTTGGATAAAGGAGGTGGATAAGAATAAAAAAGCAGCAACAGCTGGGCCTCCGTGAAAGGCTTTGCTTAGATTAGGGCAGGGAAAATACATGTCCCCCTTTCTGTCATAAATAACACCATCCCACCTCTCACGTATGGCGCTCATTGTGAAGGGACTGGCCCACCATGGTAGAGGTGGAAGGACCCTCGTCCAGTTGAGTAATGGCAGCCTGGATGCCTTCCACCCAGCCCCCCTTATACCAAGCCATGGACTGATGGCAAGATGAGGAACGCGTGAGTGTCTCTGCAGCCCCCAGGCTCACCCCACCAAGGAACCCCTGACTCTTCCCCAAAGGGTTCGTGGCTCCAGCCACTCCCACCAGATCCATGGAGAGGATCCTAAACCCAGGTCTCTGGAGATCCCAGCCCCAAAGCAAACCCGCCTCTCTCTTCCTGCGACCCCATGCTGGGACCCCCTTGGCCCAGCCTACCCCCCGTGGAGAGTCAAGCCTGAAGACAGCTGGGCTGGGCCCCCACGGGCCCCCTTCCAAGGGGGAAGAGCTAGCAGGACACGGCTGGAGCTTCTAACTGGCTGGAGAAATGCAAGTCCTCAGCTGTGCCGAAGCTCCTGGGGTGGAAAACTGTGGGCAGGGTGGAAACGGGCGGTCTTTTTTGGGACCCCAAATGTAAGCAAGGCCAGGCCTGATCAGAACACGTTTAGCCTATTTGCATTTCTAAGATTGGCAAAGATCTGCCGAAACATTTGATGGGCCGAGCACGCTGGGACGGAGGTTAAACACGGAGGAGCAGCAAGTGAGCAGCGATGGGGCTCCATCCCGAAGCTGTGTCTCTTCAGAAGCTGGACACCCAAAGCCCCCTGCCCCCTGCCAACAGAAAAGCCCCCCGCCTGTCCACAGTGCCCTGGGCGAAGGAGGGAGACCAGGAATTCACTGCCAAAGCTGGGATACTTACTAGAAACTCGCAGGTCAAAGGATTCCTCCTGTATTGTGTTGTTTTGTAAAACAATTTGTGTGGTGTATCTGCCCGCATCCTCTTGCTCTAGATGGCTGAGATGAAGTTCCCTGCAGTCCTCCGAGACATTCATTCGTCTTGTAACGGGCGGGAGGGGGATCAGGAGGCCACATGTCTCCTTTAAGCTCTGCACAAGAATATTACTAGACATTCTGCTGACACTTTTACTCCAGGTAATCTCTTGAAATGGCGGAGAGGTCTTCAGTTGCAAAGTGACCGACTCCCCCAGAACGCCATTAACTTCTTCTGCTCCAGCAGCTTCCGCAAGGCCTGAGAGAAGAGCAAGGAAGACTTCAAAGGTAGGTCTCAAGAGACCTTCCAAGCATCCCATTTCTGACCCTCATTCCAGGAAAACCTTTTCTGAGAAAGGACAAGATGGCTCCAGGCTAGAGGACGTGGTGGGGCCTCTCTTGGTGATGGCCTACTCGGGAGCTGAGTCACCTGGAGGCCACCTGGTTGGGTCATTCAAAGTACCAGTTGGGGTTAGACTCCCTCTGCCCCCAGGTTGGTCCCCTTCACCTGGAGACCCCACGTGATGTCCCTGCTATTTGCGGCCACCAATTTATTTTCTTCCCCTCAACCGGGGTGGTAGGAGCAAGGCCTTTCCCACAATGGGGAAAGACAAGGGCCCTTGAATGCTTTAACTGGTTCTCCTGCGTATTGCAGAGGGTTGGACCAGGTCATCCTTGTGATTGTTTCCAAGTTTCCGATTTTATGTTTTTAGAAAGTCCAACATCTGGACAAGCCCAGGCCTCTTAAAGGATTGCAGCCCCCCAAGATACAAATTAGTACCAAATGTCTGTTTAAAGTAGTTTTTAGAGTGAGGGTTCTTTAGAGTTTGGTGTGTTATTCTATATTTTATTGCCTATGCTTTTATCCAGACTGTATTTTTATTAAGTTCTACTGTATTGTAAACTGCCCAGAGAATTTTGGTTATTGAGTGGTTTAAAGACTTTCAGTAATAAATAATAAATAGCTTTGGTGACAATAAGGGACTACGAAGACCTTCAAAGGGATCTCTGCACATTAGGGGAGTGGATGTCAAAATGGCAGATGTTATTCAATGTGAGCAAGTGCAATGTGAGCAAGTGAAAAGGGATGCACATTGATGCCAAAGATCCTAACTACTCATAGAAACTATTGGGAACAGAGCTAGTAGTGACCGATGAGGAAAGGGATCGTGGAAAAATAGTAGACAGTTCAATGAAGGTGTCAGTGTGTGTCCACTGTAAACAAGGGCCAACAGCCTGTTAGGTATAATAAGAAACAGTACTGAAAATAGAGAAGCCAGCATCATAATGTCCTTATATAAGTCAGTGGTGCGACCAGATCTGGAATATTGTGTGCGGTTCTGGTCACCACGCTTCAACAAGGATATAGCGGAGCTGGAGAAGGTTCAGAGGAAGGCAGTGAAGATGATCCGGGGACTGAAGCAGCTTCCCTAGGAGGAAAGGAGGCCCCCCGCACAGTCACTCATGCCCTGGTCACCTCCGGGTTGGACTACTGTAACGCGCTCTACATGGGGCTACCCTTGAAGAGTATCCGGAAGCTACAGCTGGTGCAGAATGCGGCGGCGCGGACAGTTCTCAATGCCCCCAGGAGGGCACATATAACACCGCTGTTGCGCGAGCTGCATTGGTTGCCAGTCTGTTTCCGGGTCCAATTCAAGGTGTTGGTCATCACCTTTAAAGCCCTTCATGGCACAGGACCAGGTTATCTGAGGAACCGCCTCGCCCGTCATTTCAGCCCGCCCCACTCGGTCCAGCAGAAGGGGCAGGTTGCAGACCCCACTGGTCAAGGAATTTCGATTGGTGGGGTCTAGGCAGAGGGCCTTTTCTGCTGTAGCGCCCGCCCTATGGAACATCTTGCCTCCCGAGGTCCAGTGTGCCCCCTCCCTCATGCCCTTCAGAAAAGGGGTTAAATCCAGGCTGCCAGGTGGCCTGGGGGCCGGATGGGGGGCCGCATCTGTGGAGATGGCTGGTGGGGTGATGGGTTTGGCTCCCCCCCCAGCATCTTGAAGGTTTTAGGGCTAAAATTTATAGGGGGGGTTTAGGACATTTTTAAAGCACGTTTCTATTTTAATTATTTATGGATTTTAACCATTGTTGGAGGGATTGGTGTTTTTTCGTTTTCTATTATTGTGAGCCGCCCAGAGTCACCCGTTGGGGGAGATGGGCGGCATACAAGTTTAATAATAAATAAATAAATAAATAAATAAATAAAGCCTGTGACACTTGGGCTTTCTAGTCTAGAAAGGAGGTGGATGAAATGGACGTGATCAAGGTGCACCAAATTATGCCTGGTGTGGATAAAGTGGCCAAGGAGAAGCTACTTTCCCCTTCCCAAAAGACTAGAACCAGAGGTCACCCAATGAAACTGAATCCTGGAAGAATCAGGACAGGCAAAGGGAACTATTTCAGTAATCCAGTGTTGGCATTTGGTAGCACAGGATGTGGTGCTACCAGCTTGGCTGGCTTCAGAAAAGGGTTGGACCGGCTCATGGAAGTCCTGGGGATCCAGGGCTCTCAGCCTTGCTGGCGGTGGGGCTGTCTCTGAAGGCCATCCACTGGGAGACTAGTGGACTTCCTTGTGCAGATGGTTGGCCACTGAATGATGGTCTAGATGGGCCAGGGGTCTGATCCAACAGATATCCGTAGGTGTCTTGTCAGATCACAAGCTGAACAAGAGCCCACAATATGTAAAAGCTGCAAAAAACAACAACAAAAAAAGCCAATACAGTCCTAAGCTGCATCAACAGAAGGAGAGTGTCAAGCTCAAAAGAAATAATTGCTCCGCTCTGTCCCACATCAGCCAGACCACACATAGAATTCTGTATCTGATTTTGGGCCCTGCACTTTAGGAAGGACCTTAACAAACTGGAGCTTCGCTGAGGGAAGTAGCCATGAAGATCTGGGGCTTGGGGGGAAAAAAAACATTAGGAATGGTTGGAGGCTTTAATCTGAAGAAGAGAAGATGGAGGGACACCTGGTAGCTGTCCGTGAGCGTCTGAAAGGCTGTTGTGTACAAGACACGGAGTTTTTTTCAGAGGTGTTCCAAAGACATGACAAGAAACAATGAGGAATTTGGACATTAGGAAAAATATTTGAATGGCAAGAGCCATTTAAGTCTCCTTTGCTGGTGTTTAAACAGGGACAAGAAGACCTTCAGTTTGGGATGTTGTAGTAGTAGATCCCTGCCCTGGGCAGGGGGATGGACTAGATCTTCTCCTAGGTCCTTTCAGCACTTGAAATCTGTGCTTCTCTTCAAAGAACAAATCTCCTGCAAACTCTTCCTTGCTATTTAACTCAAAGGGCTGGGAACTGTGTGGGAATTAGTCAAGTGACTCAAGGGTTGATTTGCAGGTCAGCTGAGGGAGGGATCTGGCTTATTTTTCATTCTCCAAGCATTAACATGTAGCAAAAGGCCATGGACTCTTTAAGCCAATGTTCTTCCTGATTTTCACTGAACTGGACAAAATCACAAAATACAAAGACCTGGAAACAGAAGTAGAATGACTATGGCAAAAGAAAGCAAAGATCGTAACCATAGCAATAGGCACATTGGGTGCAATCCCAGAACATCTGGAGCACCACTTGAAGACCATCGGCATTGACAAAATCACCATCGGTCCATTGCAAAAGGCAGCTTTACTTGGAACAGCTTCTATCCTACGACGATGCCTTTAACCCCATCAAACAACACCTGCCTATCCCAGGTCTTTGGGAAGGACTCGATAGGTGGATGAAAATGCCAAATCCAGTCTAAACATCTGGCTGACTGTGCAACCAACCATAATAATAAGGTTCTTGCAACCCTGTCCCACATGTAATCTGCATCTGGACAGCTCACCTGTCTTCCCTTCTTTTCCCCACACCTTCTCATCCCAGGCCAAATCTTACATCAGTCTAGCCACACCACTGGAAGTGTTAAAGTTAAATAGCTCACAAAAGCTTGTGGCTTTTAATAAAATATGTTATTCTGAATATGTGCTATCAGACTCTGATTTTTGATATAGTACTTTAGTAATTCTCTATGTTTGTATGTTCATGTTTCAGTATTTTATTCATAAAGCTGTTCTACAATTTAATCAATTAGTTTTAGGTGTTCAGATATTTTATTATTTTACTTTTTGTATTTACAGTGTTTAGCAGTCTAAACTATTTTATTTACTTCTGCAACTCTTCCAGAAAACGTTGTATAAAATGCTCACCCGGGACCATAATAAAGATACTGCTATTAATAGATTATCTTTCTTTATACAAATGCATTTGAGGATTAAAACATTGGCTATGGATGTTTCAAATTTTATCTCTCTGCTGGATAAAAGTATTTATGTATTTTCTTAATCTAGGCTGTGGTTTTGAAACAGAAAGATATAACCAGACTCAATATTCATTCGTATAATTACCAAAATGCACATGGCCTGTCATTGCACATCCAGCAGCATATTTCTTTGAAAAACAGCGAGACGAGTATCTTTGGATCGCAACAGGAAACTAAATCAACAGAAAAGGATACGGGACTTTGGCATTTTAACTTCCACGCTCTGGACTTGCATTATTGTTGCATTATCATCTGCAGCTGGGTTTTTAGTCCTGCTAATTTAAACTATTCTGTTGGGTAATATATGAAATCCATATGAAACATAGATAATGGTATTATCTTTCTGTTTCCTACGATCTGTAAAGTAAAATGGGGAAAATATCTTCCACTTCCTCTGCTGGAGTTTGTAATTTCAATATTCTCTGCCTTTTTCTTGAAGTTCTTCTCCGGCTCAGCTGTCTGGGTGGGAGGCAACGTTCCTCCAGCGTTTCATATCTACTTCTTGGGTTCCAGTAAACTCAAGGAAACAAACCGTGTTTGGGGGCCCAGTCCTGGTCCGCAACTGCATCGGAAGCCAGAAATACCGTATCTTAACAGAAACACAACTTACCAGCTCGTAAGAGGAGGATCGGCAACCACAAGCCGAGCGTGCTCCCGCGTGCCATGTCAGATACTGGCATCTCAACAAGAAGTAAAGTGAAGCCTAGTCTAACTTCTGCAAAATGTAAATTGTCAGCTTAATTTGCATACTCTAATGAGAATCTTTATGGTATTCAAAGAGCTACAGTCCCACTTTCTTTCTACTGTATTACTGTGGCTATAGTAGCAGAATCTTGCAAGTCTGATGGTGCTTTATTCCCACCCCCCACTTATACTCCTGTGAACCAAGGAGGTGTCTGCCTGAGCCATTTCCTCCCCCCCTTACGTAGTTTGGGCTTGAGTGTCACTTCTCTCTCATCTCCATCCAAGTTGTGGGACCGAGGAAGGTGCCTTCTCTGTCATGGCCCCTGCCCTCTGCAGCAGCGTCCTCCCTTAAGATCTGGCTCTCTTCCCAGGGCTGGGTGGAGGTCTTTTGTGTCTGTGGAGCCCCTGTTGAATCTTTTCTGAATGTTACTGATGTGGTTTTGTCTGGGGGCCATGTTTCTTAAATGATGTATTTAAATATGGCAAGCTGCCCGGAGTGTTTTTGAAGTTGGGTGGCCTCAAATTTCAATCAATCAATCAATCAATCAATCAATCAATCCCATAAATTCATGGGATGTTTACTTGTATAAAATGTCCTTAAACTTTTGTTTCTTCTACTTGATGAATTTTAAACTGTTTAATAAGGATCATTCATCTTGGGCTTATAGAATGACACTTCGTTAAAACAATTAATAATATTAATTGATACAACTGATCAAACTATAAAACCTTCCATGGCACAGGATGAGGTTATTTGTGGGGCCTCCTGTCTCTGATTGTCTCTACCTGCCCCACCAAAGTTGGCAAGCTCCAGGTCCTGTCCATTCAACAGTGTCATCTTGCAGGACCCAGGAGATATGGCATTTCTGCCACTGCATCTGCCCTGTGGAACAACATCCTCCTGGAGATCTAGATGTCCCCAACCCTGTTGGCCTTTCATAAGATGTTAGAGATCTGGATGTTCCCCCAAAGCATTTAAGTTGGGGAGTTAAGGAGGCCTGCTGCTTGATTGCTTAATTATAATTTCACTGATTTAATCATCTTGTGATTATTTTTGTAGTTATTTTTGCACTTGTTTTGGTTAATTTTCTGTATTTTGTTGTCGAGAGCCACCCAGAGTTGGTTGGAGTTGAGCAGCATGCAAACTGAATAAAATAAATAAATAATAAGTGGAATGGTCGTTTTGATGTGTGTGTTACTGTTTTCTGAATACTGATTTTATAAACTGTATTAGAGCTGCGTTAACACAGTTTGTATGCCACCTAGAGTAACCTTGGGGAGATAAGCAGCTATATAAATTGCTCAAATAAATAAATGAATACATCTTACAATAGAAAGTGTGCTACAATTATCAGCCCAATGTTCTTGAACCTTGAAGTTCATGAACCTCCCAAATAATCAAGTTAGGAACAAGTTTGATGAGTATTTAAAAAAAAAATTCCATTGTGGTGAATATGTCACCATATTCACCAAATTAATTCTGTTCAATATGCTTGCAGCAATTTTCATGAAAGAAAATCCTATTTCCTTCAAACAAAGGGTCAAAACATGATTTAATCTAAAATCATCAGCCATCATTATCTAATCTATCAGACTACAGAAGATGAGGAAAACATCTGGTGGGTCTTCAGCTGGACCACAATAACTGATATAGCCTTTTGAATCACTTATTTTTGTTCCACAACAAATGTTGACAATTTATTTATGGCATTGCTACTCCTCTAGCCAAATTTGAATGATTGCTCACAGCTATTTTGACATACCCATCTTTTATTTTAAAGAATCCTTCTTGAGTGGAAGGATATGAGTTTTCTAAGAATCAAAACCAAAAAAACTGAGCTTAAAATTACCCAATTGTTAGAATCTGCCTTCACTTGGAAGAGCATCTAAGTTCTTTAACATTCCAAGAAACCCCTCTAAGACCACACAGATGAAATAGACTTTAAAAACTCAATTCAAAGCCCCCCCCAAAAAATCAAAATTAAAACTTCAATTAAAGCATACAGGATAAATAAAACTAGATAAGGAAAACTGTAATTAGCAGCTGGGGAGGGGTCCAGTCCACAAATGGCAATGCAAAGATTGCAGAGGATTCTGTTTACTTCCTAGAGCAGCGTTTCTCAGCCTTGGCAGCTTGAAGATGTGTGGACTTCAACTCCCAGAATTCCCCAGCCAATCATGCTGGCTGGGGAATTCTGGGTGTTAAAATCCACACATCTTTACATATCCAAGGTTGAGGAACACTGGTCTACAGGAGCCTCCCAGATAACATCACAAAACATCACCTCGGTCATCTCAAGAGGTTCTGCCCATCCAGCTTCCAACTCAGAGCGAATGCAAGCAATTTTATCCATTATTAAAACTATATCCTACCTTTTTGCTTAATATAAGCATTCAAATGGCTTCGGACATTAAAACAAATACAACTGTAAAATCAGTTCAAATGCAAACAGAATTAAAATCAGTGTAATTAGGATCAATTAACAGACAAGAGCTTGATGAAAGAGATGTGATTTTTGGCAACTAAGGAGGGAGCCTCTTTGATCAACACTGACTCCTGCACATCACACTGGGCAAAACTCCAGAACAGGTTATTGAACAATTTGCGAGCATTTACGAAAGAAAGTATTGCTTGGCAGAAGCCAGGATGGGCATGTCAACGATAAATCATGCCTGGCCAATATGACCTCCTCATATTGTTGGAGATACAAAGAGAATAATGCTTTCGTGGTATCCTAAAATTATTATGTTCTGGGAAGGAGTAATCACATTTATTAACTTGATTTTATAGTTTATTGTTTTAAACTATATCCCTATCTTATGGAAAGTGGACTATGGAAGCAGCTCCTCCATGCCCTTCTTATTGCTAAGAGATGACTCCTTCAGCTTTGGAAAGATTAAGATCAATTCAATTAATCAGTACACTGGAGACTTGATGTTACTTGCGATTTATGAGTTGCTTACTGTAGAGAGTAAAGCAGATCATCTTGATGGAGATATGCAAAAGCTGTTGCCCAGGCAACAGGGGATAAAGATTTCTTAAGTCCAGAACGCCAAGACAACATTTGGAAGCAGCTCAGACACTGAATTCTAATTCACTGAACTGTAAGGAGGAGGAGGAGGAGGTCCAGCGCCATCAGATTGCAAGACTGAAGTCAGCCCGCCAGGTAGACCCAACCATGAACCCCACAGGAAAGCTGAAACTACCTTCATGGAGATTGGGCACAATCACCAAACACAGATTATGTATTGATGATTACAAGGAAATATGATCAGCTTTTATTGAAACGGTTGTGTAAAATACCTTACATGAATGAGAAGCCTGTACATAGGTTATATATTGTTTTTTCTGTTTCTTCTTTCCTTCTTTCACTTACTGACCCACAAAGAGAGCCGGTACGGTCTAGTGCAGTGCTTCTCAACCTCAACAACTCTAAGATGGGTGGGCTTCAACCCCTTCAAATTCAGTCAACCCCCATGGTCCCGGCCTCCAGAAACTCCTGAAAATGGACTTATTCCAAAGGGTCTAAGTGGAGCGATAGGTCACCCAGATTAATCAGGGTTTTATATACATAGACACACACACATTCTCCTTCCATGAGGAGTTCTTCCATGAGGTTTTTAATTGTACGAGTGTTTCTCAACCTTGGCAACTTTAAGATGGGTGGGCTTCAACTCCCAGAATTCCCCAGCCAGCATGTTGAAGTCCACCCTCCTTAAAGCTGCTGGGGTTGGGAAGCGCCAGTCTCGTGCTTAAGGCACCAGGCTAGAAACCGGGAGACTATGAGTTCTAGCCCGGCCTGAGGCCAGAACCAACTGGGCGGCCTTGGCCAGGCTCTCTCTCTCAGCCCCAGGAAGAAGAACGCGAGGGCAAGCCACTTCTGAAAGCATTGCCAAGAACACTGCCGGGGCTAGACACACACACACACACACCGAACCACAAAGTAGCCAATCATATTTCAACCTAGGATGCCAGGGTGGCCCAGAATGTTGGGTTAATTGAGTAAACCATGATAAAGGTAACCATTGATATGTGTCTTGGGAACTTAGCCCTGTTGTAGGCAGTGAAACCGGATCTCTTCTTCATTCATTTCAACCTTTGCATCAGTTCTACCATGTTCGTGTTGGGGGGCCACCCTCCTTATGGCCATGAACACCCTTTCCTTTGGCCCCCCCGAACCTGCTGCCCCAATTTTCTGCAGGTTATTCTGGCTAACAAAGATCCATAGCATTCTGTCCCCAAATACAAAAGTAGCAAACACTTCAACGAAAGTGTTTAAGGTAGTTTGGAAATGTCAACCTTCATGTCAATTTCATCACGTCTACCTCTCCTCCAAACGTCGCCCCTTCTGGTGGAAAACCAAATGCTACAACCGCTCGAATTTTTGACCACGTAGAGATGCTAAAGTGGAGTCTTCGGGGTTCTCTGAGCTTGGTGGTTTTCTTGCAAACGTTTCGTTACCCGGCTGGGTCACATCTTCAGTGCTAGAAGGGAGGGTAGCAAAATGTCAGCAAGAAAACCACCAGGCTCAGAGGACCCAACTCAAGGGCCCCACAGTTCAGCCCTGAGCTACAGAGGTTCTCTTCTATCCGTGGAGATGCTAATGACGGGTTGGGGTCCCCAGCACTGTAAACCCGTCTCCAGGGGTTGAAAAGAAGGGGTTCGGGGCGACAGACAGTGACCTTCTGAAGCCTCCTAAGTTCAAATCGCGCTCTTCAGCCTGCCTGGGGAAAGGCCTTTCCGCCACAGGAGGAAGGAAGTAAAGCCACGAGTGAGTGAGGCCCACCTCAAACGCTACTTCGCAGCTAGACGAGAGGGGCAAGGAGGGTCCTTCCCACGAGAAGGAAGGAGGTCAGCCACGGAGAGGATTCGCACGGTCCTTCTCATCTCGCTGAGTGATCAGTAAGCAATTTGTGTGTAATGCAAAAGTAAAGATAAATAGGTCTATATAATATGAGCTCATACAAACTAAATTAGAACAGAGGAAACGAAACTGCAATAAGAAAAAATAGGAAAAAGTAGGAAAAAATAGGAACAGTAATTTCAACAGAACAATGAGCAAGCAGTAAGATGCTCGCGTGAACCTGGAGGAAGTCTCGGTTTGCTCCAGGCAGAAAAGGCCGAACCCTGCAGGAGACAGGCGTAGAAGAAAGAACCAGACCCTCTTGGATGACCAGGCATGATTAGCACAAGTATTTTCTGTGTTTTGTGCTCCTTGCTCCTTGCTGGTAAGTTCTGCTGATCTTTTCACCCCTCCAGTTTGTTTCTTGCAGACCATTCCTAGAACTATTGCGTTTGATAGCTGCCGCTCAAAATAAAGGCAAGATGACTTGGGTGCAAATCTTTCATTTTTTGGAAGACTCTGCCCCCCTCCCATTTCCAAACTCTGCTGACAAGCAGTTTGTGGGCTAGAACCAACCGAGTCCCCCCCCCCCCCCGTTTTTCAGGTCAACACACTGAGCAAAGCATTAGAAATATCGTGTAAGCTGCTGATCTGGGGATCTTCTCGATCTGTGCTCATGTGGGTAGTGCGGAGGGAGCCCAGCGATAGAGGCAAAGGACAATATTTCCGGCTGTTTCTCTTCAAAACTTCAAGGTTATCGTTGCATTGATCCAGACCATTCTGAAGGGGAGCAAATTGCTCAAAAGCTGAGATGATGATAACTGGTTCGCTGGACAGAACAGGAGAGAAACTTACTGATTGAAGTCTTCCTCTCTCTTCTCTCAGGCCTTGCAGAAGCTCCTGCAGCCGAAGAACTGAATGGCGTTCTGGGGGAGTCGGTCACTTTCCGACTGAAGGCCTCTCCACCATTTCAAACGATTTCTTGGAGTAAAAGTGTCAGCGGACAGCCTAGTATTGTTGCTGTGCTGACCTTTCAGGAGCAATGTGACGGCCTGACCCCCCTCCCGGCCTTCAGAAAGCGACTGACGGTCTCAGAGGACTGCAGGGAATTACGCCTCAGCCATCTAGACCAAGAGGATGCGGGCAGATATGCCGCACAAATTGTTTTACCAAGCAAGGCGACAGAGGTGGAATCCTTTGACCTGCGAGTTTCTAGTAAGTATCCCAGCCGTGGCAGCAAATTCCTGGTCTTCCACATTCGCCCAGGGCAGGCAGGGGGTTTTCTGTTGGCAGGGGGGCAGGTGAGCTTTTGGTGTCCGGCTTCTGAAGAGACACAGCTTCGGGATGGAGCCTCATTGCCGCTCACCTGGTGCTCCTCCGTTTTTAACCTCCATCCAAGCACGCTCGGCCCATCAGACGTTCGGGCAGATCTTTGTCAACCTCAGCAGTGCAAATAGGCTAAACGTGTTCTGATCAGGCCTGGCCTTGCTTACATTTGTGGTCCCAAAAAAGACCATCTGTTTCCTTCCTCTTCCACCCTGCCCACAGTTTTCCACCTCAGGAGCTTTGGCACAGCTGAGGACTTGCATTTCTGCAGCCGGTTAGAAGCTCCAGCCGTGTCCTGCTAGCTCTTCCCCCTTGGAAGGGGGCCCGTGGGGGCCCAGCCCAGCTGTCTCCATGCTTGACTCTCCATGGGGGAGGGGTAGGCTGGGCTGGGCCAGGCCAAGGGGGTCCCAAGATGGGGTCGCACAAAGAGAGAGGCAGGTTTGCTTTGGGGCTGGGATCTCCAGAGACCTGGGTTTAGGATCCTCTCCATGGATCTGGTGGGAGTGGCTGGAGCCACGAACCCTTTGGGGAAGAGTCAGGGGTTCCTTGGTGGGGTGAGCCTGGGGGCTGCAGAGACACTCACACGTTCCTCATCTTGCCATCAGTCCATGGCTTGGTATAAGGGGGGCTGGGTGGAAGGCATCCAGGCTGCCATTACTCAACTGGACGAGGGTCCCTGCCGCCTCTACCATGGTGGGCCAGTCCCTTCACAATGAGCGCCATACGTGAGAGGTGGGATGGTGTTATTTATGACAGAAAGGGGGACACGTATTTTCCCTGCCCTAATCTAAGCAAAGCCTTTCACGGAGGCCCAGCTGTTGCTGCTTTTCCTTCCTCCTGGGCCTTCCTGTGACTTCGTGGTCTTCCACAAACGGTGTATCTCCATTTCCTGCTCAGGACGGTTGCTGGACTCTCAGCTGAGGGTGACCTGCATTCCTGATGGTGGTGGAAGCGGGACTTGGCAGCTGAACTGCTCCACGGGGGCCTTGGAAGACGGGGTGGAGTTCAGCTGGATCCCAGCCGTCCAGGGTGAGGGTCCCACCCTCGGGAATTCTACGATTAAGATCACCTCCCAAGACCTTGATCTCAATGTCACCTGCAGAGCAGAAAACCGTGGTAGCAACGCATCCACGACGGTCTCCTTAAAGGAAGCTTGTGCTGGTAAGTTTTTGTCTCCTTGGGACAGAGGAGCTGTGGTGGGTGAGGCTGAGCAGGAGAGCAGTCAGGAGAGAAAAGGTCCTGCAGAAGGTGGAGCTTTCCAGGGTTATTTGCGCAGTAGCACCGTTGGAGTCGGAAAGGCTTTGGGCTGCAAACAACACTCCACAAGAATAAAAATTAAGCACTTCTGCATAGCATCACTGCTCATATTCTTATAACTTATATTTCCTCTTTCGATCAAGCTGACTGGAGGGGATCTCCAACTGGCACTGGACATCTTATTTGGCCCTTTAAATTTCCAGTTGCATTGGACTACATATATAGCATGAACTACTAGAAAGCGTCCGGTCTCTGAATCCGTTCAGCAACTCAGCACTCCTGAGATTGCCAACTGATGCATCCTGTGTGCATCTTTTCCTTGTGAACGGAGAAGCCCCACCTGCAAAATACAATTGGGACGACTCTGTGAGGAATCCCATATAGACAGTGTCCAAGGAAAAGAAACTGGCCCACGGCCAACGAAACGCCGAGAAGGCTTCCGGCAAAGCTGACCAGTTAATGTGGGAGAAAGCAGCCTCCTTGCCTTGCCCTGACCCTGACCCTGACCCTGACCCTGACCCTGACCCTGACCCTGACCCTGACCCTGACCCTGACCCTGACCCGACCTTGGGATCCAGGACACCAAATCAGGGGAGCTCGGAGCCTGGACGGATCCTGAAACAAGGGGTCGCGATTCCTCGTTTGCTTCTTTGCTAGGCAGATCTCTAGATGATGAGAGAAAAGTTGCTGAAGGTGATCCTGCACAGACATTCCAGTCAATCGGAATATATTTTACCTGATTAAATCCACCTCCTGAATTGGCAGAGCTGTGGGATAGAAAAGCCTTTTACAGTTTGGGAGAGAAGACGGTTTTATCTTAAGCTAGCTGCTCGTACATATCTCTTGGGTTTTAAAAAGAGGGTTGTTAAGGCTTCACTCCCTGAAATGGGCCGCTGAGCGGCATTTGATGGCTCTCGTGATAAAATTCGTTTTCCCGGCCTTGACTCCAGAAATGGGTTAAGGATCTGATGGGATGAATTTCCTGCCCTACATTTGCTATTATTTCTCCCGTTTTAATTACTAATAGTTTTCTGTTGTAGTGAGAATAGAGAAAGGTTCTTTTCCCCGAGAAAATGATTTTAAAATAAACTGCTGTGTGAGAGAGACCCCAGGGCGGCGTGTTGATGGCGTGCTTCAAAGATGGCTAAGTGTGTCGGGTAACTGTCAAATGAATGGCTTCAGCAAACCAGAGATTCACGATTGCTCATCGCCTGATCTCTGCTTCCTTTCGATCTGCTCTCTTGCGCTTATATTCTGCCCATCACGTTGAACCCCAGAGAGGAGACCACTGACGGATTCCCCCCAGGACAACGGTGAGCTTTCTGTACTGGTTTATTTAATTCCAGTTATAAGGCCACCCATTCTGGGTGGCTAACCACAATTAAAAACAAAAGCAACAACACAATAAAATACACAACCAGCAGCCAGGGTGAAAAAACAACAACAGGAAGAGCAATTAACACAACCATCTCAAGTGCCCAGGATGCAAGCATGTCTGCTTTGTTGTTGTTGTTTAGTCGTTAAGTCGTGTCCGACTCTTCGTGACCCCATGAACCATATTGCGCCAGGCCTTCCTATCTTTCACTGCCTCCCTGAGTTTGCTCAGTTTCATGCTCATTGCTTCAGTGATGCTATCCAGCCATCTAATCCTCTGCCGTCCTCTTCTCCTTTGGCCTTCCATCTTTCCCAGCATCAGGGTCTTTTCCAAAGAGTCCTCTCTTCGCATTAGGTGACCAAAGTATCTGAGCTTGAGCTTCATTATCAATCCTTCCAATGAGCAATCAGAGTTGATTTCCTTTAAGATTGACTGGTTTGACCTCCTAGCAGTCCAGGGGACTCTTAAGAGTCTTCTCCAGCACCACAGTTCAAAGGCATCAATTCTTCGGCGTTCAGCCTTCTTTATGGTCCAGCTCTCACAGCCATACATTACTACTGGAAAAACCATAGCTTTGACTATGCGGATCTTTGTCGGCAAGGTGACGTCTCTGCTTTTTAATATGCTATCTAGGTTTGCCATAGCTTTCCTCCCAAGGAGCAAGCGTCTTTTAATTTCATGGCTGCAGTCTCCGTCTGCGGTGATCTTGGAGCCCAAATAAATGAAGTCTGTTACTGCTTCCATTTCTACCCCTTCTATTTGCCAGGGATTGATGGGTCCAGATGCCATGATCTTAGTTTTTTTAATGTTGAGTTTCAAGCCAGCTTTCGCACTCTCCTCTTTCACCCTCATCAAGAGGCTCTTTAGTTCTTCTTCACTTTCTGCCATTAGGGTGGTATCGTCTGCATATCTGAGGTTATTGATGTTTCTCCCTGCAATCTTAATTCCGGCTTGTGATTCTTCCAGCCTGGCATTTCTCATGATGTACTCTGCATATAGGTTAAATAAGCAGGGTGACAGTATACAGCCTTGTCATACTCCTTTCCCTATTTTGAACCAATCGGTTGTTCCATGACCGGTTCTAACTGTTGCTTCTTGGCCTGCATACAGATTTCTCAGGAGACAGGTAAGGTGGTCTGGTATCCCCATCTCTTTAAGAATTTGCCACAGTTTGTTGTGATCCACACAATCAAAGGCTTTTGCATAGTCAATGAAGCAGAAGTAGATGCTTTTCTGGAACTCTCGTGCTTTCTCCATGATCCAGCGAATGTTGGCAATTTGATCTCTAGTTCCTCTGCCTCTTCGAAACCCAGCTTGTACATCCGGTAGTTCTCGGTTCACGTACTGCTGAAGCCTAGCTTGTAGGATTTTGAGCATAACCTTGCTAGCATGTGAAATGAGTGCAATTGTGCGATAGTTTGAGCATTCTTTGGCATTGCCCTTCTTTGGAATTGGAACGTAAACTGACCTTTTCCAATCCCGTGGCCACTGTTGCGTTTTCCAAACTTGCTGGCATATTGAGTGCAGCACTTTAACAGCATCGTCTTTTAGTATTTTAAATAACTCAGCTGGAATACTGTCATCTCCACTAGCTTTGTTGTTAGCAATGCTTCCTAAGGCCCACTTGACTTCACTCTCTAGGATGTCTGGCTCAGGGTCAGTGACCACACCAGCATGGACATCAGGGACATTAAGATCTTTCTTGTAGAGTTCTTCTGTGTATTCTTGCCACCTCTTCTTAATCTCTTCTGCTTCTGTTAGGTCCCTGCCTTTTTTGTCCTTTATCATGCCCATCTTTGCCCTAAACGTTCCTTTGATATCTCCAATTTTCTTGAAGAGATCTCTAGTCTTCCCCATTCTATTGTTTTCTTCAATTTCTTTGCATTGTTCATTTAAGAAGGCCTTCTTATCTCTCCTTGCTATTCTCTGGAAATCTGCATTCAGTTGCTTATATCTTTCCCTTTCACCCTTGCTTTTCGCATTCCTTCTTTCCACAGCTATTTGTAAAGCCTCATCAGACAGCCATTTTGCTTTCTTGCATTTCTTTTTCTTTGGGATGGTTTTAGTTGCTGCCTCTTGTACAATGTTACAGACCTCCGTCCATAGTTCTTCAGGCACTCTGTCTACCAAATCTAATCCTCTAAATCTATTCATCACCTTCACTGTGTACTCACATGGAATATGATCTAAGTCATACCTGAGTGGTCTAGTGGTTTTCCCTACATTCTTCAATTTAAGCCTACATTTTGCAGTAAGAAGCTCATGATCTGAGCCACAGTCAGCTCCTGGTCTTGTTTTTGCCGTCTGTATAGAGCTTCTCCATCTTTGGCTGCAAAGTATGTAATCAATCTGGTTTCGGTATTGACCATTTGGTGATGTCCATGTGTAGAGTCGTCTCTTGTGTTGTTGGAAAAGGGTGTTTGCTATGACTAGCTTGTTCTCTTGACAGAACTCTATTAGCCTTTGCCCTGCTTCATTTTGTACTCCAAGGCCAAACTTGCCTGTTATTCCGATTACTCCTTGACTTCCTACTTTAGCATTCCAATCCCCTATGATGAAAAGGACATCTTTTTTTGGTGCTAGTTCTAGAAGGTCTTGTAGGTCTTCATAGAACCGGTCAACTTCAGCTTCTTCGGCATCAGTGGTTGGGGCATAGACTTGGATTACCGTGATGTTGAATGGTTTTCCTTGGATACGCACTGAGATCATTCTGTCATTTTTGAGGTTGTACCCCATTACTGCCTTTCCCACTCTCTTATTGACTATGAGTGCAACTCCATTTCTTCTAAGGGTTTCTTGCCCACAGTAGTAGATATAATGGTCACTTGAATTAAATTCACCCATTCCCGTCCATTTCAATTCGCTGATTCCCAAGATGTCGACGTTCAATCTTGTCATCTCATGTTTGACCACATCCAGCTTGCCTTGGTTCATGGATCTTACATTCCACGTACCTATACAATATTGTTCTTTACAGCATCGGACCTTCTTTTCGCTTCCAGATACATCCACAGCTGAACGTCCTTTCGGCTTTGGCCCAGCCGCTTCACTCTTTCTGGAGCTACTTGGAATTGCCCTCCGCTCTTCCCCAGTAGCATATTGGACACCTTCCGACCTGAGGGGCTCATCTTCCGGCGTCATATCTTTTAGCCTTTTAACATTGTCCATGGGGTTTTCTTGGCAAGGATACTGGAGTGGGTTGCCATTTCCTTCTCCAGTGGACCACATTTTGTCAGAACTCTCTGTCATGACCTATCCGTCTTGGGTGGCCCTGCACGGTATAGCTCATGGCTTCACTGAGTTACACAAGCCCCTTCGCCACGACAAGGCAGTGATCCATGAAGGGGAAGCATGTCTGCAGGGCCTTGCAAAAGGCTGGCAGGGATGGGGCCAAGCTAATCCCCATGGCGGTGATCTTCCAAAGGGCACGACAGAAGAGAGTCCCCAGGATAACTCTCCTTAATTGAGGGGACTCAAAGCAGGCCGATTGTGCCGGATCTGGTGGGATGGGCGGACGCAAACATGTGAGCCTTGGAACGTTTGACAATGTGCGTCACAGTCTCTGAGTGGGTCTGGTAATTGTTCACCGAGAGACTATTAGGGTCCCATTGGGAAGGAGCGGGGTCGGGGTCAGCCCTAGCAAGGCTGAGTGACTGTGGATTGAGGGATCCTCCGGCTCCAGGGACCTTCCAACTGGGGTTCTTGAGGTGGTCCCACGTCCCTCAATGGAACCGCTGCATAATTTGGGGCTGCTCCTGGACTCTTGGCTCGTGCTCAAAGAGCAGGTGGCAGCTGTGGGCAGGAGGGCCTTAGCACAGATCCATCTGGTGTGACAATCGCCCTCGTTCCCACCCACGGTCACTCTTGGTGAACCCCTTTGAAGACCACTCAGGAGCTACAGAGGGTCCATTGGGCGTCAGGAGAAGCAATTATGGGCACAGCCTGCTTCACTGCCCTGGTTGCTGGACGGATGCTGGGTGAAGTCAAGGTGCTGGTCATCTGCTTGGTGCTGGCGGGTTCTTCTGCTGACATGGGGTCAGCTACCATCCATTCTCACCTGCCTGCTGAAAGGATTAACAGGGGCTGTTGCTCTTTTCCAGAAGAATCCGAGAGCCTCTATAGGCTGCCTCTTGGGGTCCTGCTGTGCCTCATCAAAGTGGGAAATCTCCTCCTCCTTGGCTGTGTGGGGCTCATGCTGGTGATGAAGTTCAGAAAAGGTACCATCTGAAGGAGGCCCTCTGAGCAAACCAGCCCTTCCCTGTCTCTTTTCCTGCTCCTTCTGCCCCAAAGGAGATAACGGGTGATCCAGAGTAACAGGGTGGAGATGCTTTTACAATAAAAAGAACAGAGAATCCTGACACAGGAGCTGCTGAATGAGTGCCCTTCCCTTCCCTTCCCTTCCCTTCCCTTCCCTTCCCTTCCCTTCCCTTCCCTTCCCTTCCCTTCCCTTCCCTTCCCTTCCCTTCCCTTCCCTTCCCTTCCCTTCCTGGGGTCAACAGTCAGGCTGGGTTCTCACAGCTAGAAGCAGTCCAGTGTGGGTATTTGGACCTGCCAGTCTCCCTCTGCTGCCATCTACTGGTCCTCTGGAGTACATCAGCCTGGGACCCAGAGAAGAGGGCCTTGGGGCTTACTGCCCATGCCACGTTCCAGCCCCTTGTGCTCAGCCCCAGGGCCTGGTCACCAGAGCTTCAGCATCCCTGGTCCCCGTGCTGCTGCTAAATGCCAGCCCCGCCTGCAGTGAGGTAGAATCTTACCTTACCTCATACTAGGTTTCACATGACTTCCACCCCCTTGGAGAAATCCCCCCCCCCCATACAGCATCCCCACAAGGGAAGGTTGGAGAGCATCTCTTCAACCCAGGATGCACTTACCGCTGCCTGCATCCAGCCACCTGGCGCCTCCCTTGACCCCCACCCAACCAGGTGGGGCAGGGATCCAATCCGCAGCTGGCACAGTTAGAGCACAGAGGACCCTCTCTGTTTCTCAGGATCCACAGATTCAGAGGGACCCCAAGGACCTCCACAGCACAAAGCCTCCGTCATCTCAGCCAGATTTGCCGAAGAGCGCAGGGCGCAAAGTCACTCCGGAGGGTCCACGTAGATTTCCGCTTTGAGCCTTCCTCCTCCACGGTAGCAGGTAGACAATGAATCAATCAGTAAATCAATCCATCCATGCATCAATGCTGCACCCAAGCTACGCCTTCCCGTTTTGCACCCTCTGACCTGCTCCGGCAGGCGTCCCTTGGATCTCGGCTATCTGGCACCGTCTCCCAAAACTCAACTATGGCCCTTCCCAGCCCTTGAGGAGGAGGAGGAGGACGACGAAGGCCTCTGGCCCGAAGGCTGCCGGCCTCCCAGAGGAGCCTCCGGCCCTCTCCTTGGCCCAGTCCCAGCCGGACTGGCAGACCTCTCCGATGAGTCTCCCTCCCGCCTCTTCTCTGCCGGGCGCCCATGTTCTTCCGCGCGGCCTTTAAGGCGATCCTTTGGGACGAGGGGACTTCCGTGCGCAGCCAAGGGAAGGCGGTGGCCAGTTCTGCCAGAGCAAGGGGCTTGAAGGGTGGCCGTGGGGCTGTCGCACGGGGCTTCTCTGCGGCCGGTCCCTGCCGGGCCCCCACATGCCAACTGCCCAACAAGCTGCTTTCGCCCTGCCTTGCCTGCCCCCAGAGAAACCCATGTTTGTTTGTTTGTTTCATATTCAGCAGCTGAAGTGCGAGCCTGAGAAGGCGGGCATGAAATACGGAGGAGGTTCGGCCACGAAGGAGCGAGGGCGTGCCTGTCGCGGTGCTGAATCCACGTGGGAGAATTGTGCAAGGGGGAGAGGCTGGGGGGTTTGACCAAGCAGACGGGGGTGTTGCTCTCCCGCTCTCCGGAAGGTTGGGAACTTTTCAGCTCGGGTGACTCTTCTCTGTAAATGAGCGTCGCAGGGTTTCCAGAGGGCTTTACGCTAGTGTGGATGAGGGGAATTGGGAAATGATGCTCTAGTGTATAATGCTTTTGATGGTTTAATGCTTTCAAATTTTAATGTTCTGTAAACTTTGCAGTTGTTCGAGAGCTTGGTGTTCAACAAACATCTGTCACTTTTCTTCTGTAGCCCGTACTCCTTCCATAATAAAAATGCACGACACAAAATGTATAAAAGGACACTTGTTTGCCTTCTAAAACTACCGTGCATGTTTCCTTGCTGCAAACCCAAACCTGACCCACTTTAGCACACAACCTCCTCGTTCCTATCCGGCAGCTGCTTTGGTGGCTGCTTCTAAACCGGGTTATGTGCGGGCTTAGCAAACTTCTGAAAGGTTGGTTGTAGGCGAGTCGCTTAAGCCTTTGCTGAGTCGCCTGCGACCCCGTCAGCGAGAGCGGCCTGTCTCGGCTCGCCCTGTCTGGACAAGAGGCCGCTGGGCGAGGAGAGCCCGGCCTGCCCTCCTTCTGGGCATCGCCGGGGGCAGGTCGCGAGCGCAGCTCTCCAGCGACGCAGCTCGCCCTTCGAATGCCCACCGAGCTCTGCCGACTTTGTCTCAGACGGGGACAGAATCAGGGGCCCGAAGTGCGTGGAAATCTTTTCTGGGAACAAACGATGGGAAAGAGAATTTACGCCGTTTACCAATTCACCGGTGCCACCCAGAGACAGAATTAGGATTTTAGGGTGTAGGAAAAACTTACGTTTTAATGAACTTTAAAACTTCACGTTTTCATTCAAATTGTACCGTTTGATGAAGGATTCTTCTGGTCACCATCCAAAGTTTGCTACTAGTCAGACGTACGCAGGATGGCATACTTCAGGATCCAAGCGCTACCTGGCAGGTGCATCCTTTGAAAAGAATGGAAGATCTCCAGAGAAATTTAGGAAGGTTGTCCTGAGTGGACCGATTTCAAAGCTCTTTTACTCTTTGTATTTTTTCCCTTTTCTTTTCTCAATTTGTAGATTATGAAAAAGAAAAATAATTGATAAAAAAATAAAAAAGAAGATTCAAGAAGGCAGCTGGGAAAATGTTGCCAAGAACACTGCAGGGGCTAGACACACACACACCCTGAACCACAAAGTAGCCAATCATATTTCAACCTAGGATGCCACGGAGGCCCAGAATGTTGGGTTAATTGAGTAAACCATGATAAAGTTCACCATTGATATGTGTCTTGGGAACTTAGCCCTGTTGTAGGCAGTGAAACCGGATCTCTTCTTCATTTATTTCAACCTTTGCATCAGTTCTACCATGTTCGAGTTGGGGGGCCACCCTCCTTATGGCCATGAACACCCTTTCCTTTGGCCCCCCCGAACCTGCTGCCCCAATTTTCTGCAGGTTATTCTGGCTAACAAAGATCCACAGCATTCTGTCCCCAAATACAAAAGTAGCAAACACTTCAACGAAAGTGTTTAAGGTAGTTTGGAAATGTCAACCTTCATGTCAATTTCATCACGTCTACCTCTCCTCCAAACGTCGCCCCTTCTGGTGGAAAAACAAATGCTACAACCGCTCGAATTTTTGACCACGTAGAGATGCTAAAGTGGAGTCTTCGGGGTTCTCTGAGCTTGGTGGTTTTCTTGCAAACGTTTCGTTACCCGGCTGGGTCACATCTTCAGTGCTAGAAGGGAGGGTAGCAAAATGTCAGCAAGAAAACCACCAGGCTCAGAGGACCCAACTCAAGGGCCCCACAGTTCAGCCCTGAGCTACAGAGGTTCTCTTCTATCCGTGGAGATGCTAATGACGGGTTGGGGTCCCCAGCACTGTAAACCCGTCTCCAGGGGTTGAAAAGAAGGGGTTCGGGGCGACAGACAGTGACCCTCTGAAGCCTCCTAAGTTCAAATCGCGCTCTTCAGCCTGCCTGGGGAAAGGCCTTTCCGCCACAGGAGGAAGGAAGTAAAGCCACGAGTGAGCGAGGCCCACCTCAAACGCTACTTCGCAGCTAGACGAGAGGGGCAAGGAGGGTCCTTCCCACGAGAAGGAAGGAGGTCAGCCACGGAGAGGATTCGCACGGTCCTTCTCAGCTCGCTGAGTGATCAGTAAGCAATTTGTGTGTAATGCAAAAGTAAAGATAAATAGGTCTATATAATATGAGCTCATACAAACTAAATTAGAACAGAGGAAACGAAACTGCAATAAGAAAAAATAGGAAAAAGTAGGAAAAAATAGGAACAGTAATTTCAACAGAACAATGAGCAAGCAGTAAGATGCTCGCGTGAACCTGGAGGAAGTCTCGGTTTGCTCCAGGCAGAAAAGGCCGAACCCTGCAGGAGACAGGCGTAGAAGAAAGAACCAGACCCTCTTGGATGACCAGGCATGATTAGCACAAGTATTTTCTGTGTTTTGTGCTCCTTGCTCCTTGCTGGTAAGTTCTGCTGATCTTTTCACCCCTCCAGTTTGTTTCTTGCAGACCATTCCTAGAACTATTGCGTTTGATAGCTGCCGCTCAAAATAAAGGCAAGATGACTTGGGTGCAAATCTTTCATTTTTTGGAAGACTCTGCCCCCTTCCCATTTCCAAACTCTGCTGACAAGCAGTTTGTGGGCTAGAACCAACCGAGTCCCCCCCCCCCCCCCCGTTTTTCAGGTCAACACACTGAGCAAAGCATTAGAAATATCGTGTAAGCTGCTGATCTGGGGATCTTCTCGATCTGTGCTCATGTGGGTAGTGCGGAGGGAGCCCAGCGATAGAGGCAGAGGACAATATTTCCGGCTGTTTCTCTTCAAAACTTCAAGGTTATCGTTGCATTGATCCAGACCATTCTGAAGGGGAGCAAATTGCTCAAAAGCTGAGATGATGATAACTGGTTCGCTGGACAGAACAGGAGAGAAACTTACTGATTGAAGTCTTCCTCTCTCTTCTCTCAGGCCTTGCAGAAGCTCCTGCAGCCGAAGAACTGAATGGCGTTCTGGGGGAGTCGGTCACTTTCCGACTGAAGGCCTCTCCACCATTTCAAACGATTTCTTGGAGTAAAAGTGTCAGCGGACAGCCTAGTATTGTTGCTGTGCTGACCTTTCAGGAGCGATGTGACGGCCTGACCCCCCTCCCGGCCTTCAGAAAGCGACTGACGGTCTCGGAGGACTGCAGGGAATTACGCCTCAGCCATCTAGACCAAGAGGATGCGGGCAGATATGCCGCACAAATTGTTTTACCAAGCAAGGCGACAGAGGTGGAATCCTTTGACCTGCGAGTTTCTAGTAAGTATCCCAGCCATGGCAGCAAATTCCTGGTCTTCCACATTCGCCCAGGGCAGGCAGGGGGTTTTCTGTTGGCAGGGGGGCAGGTGAGCTTTTGGCGTCCGGCTTCTGAAGAGACACAGCTTCGGGATGGAGCCTCATTGCCGCTCACCTGGTGCTCCTCCGTTTTTAACCTCCATCCAAGCACGGTCGGCCCATCAGACGTTTGGGCAGATCTTTGTCAACCTCAGCAGTGCAAATAGGCTAAACGTGTTCTGATCAGGCCTGGCCTTGCTTACATTTGTGGTCCCAAAAAAGACCATCTGTTTCCTTCCTCTTCCACCCTGGCCACAGTTTGCCACCCCAGGAGCTTCGGCACAGCTGAGGATTTGTCTTTCTCCGGCCTGTTAGCAGCTACATCCATGTCCTTCAAGCTCCTACCCCTGGGAAGGGGGCCCGTGGGGGCCCAGCCCAGCTGTCTCCATGCTTGACTCTCCATGGGGGAGGGGTAGGCTGGGCTGGGCCAGGCCAAGGGGGTCCCAAGATGGGGTCGCACAAAGAGAGAGGCAGGTTTGCTTTGGGGCTGGGATCTCCAGAGACCTGGGTTTAGGATCCTCTCCATGGATCTGGTGCGACTGGCTGGAGCCACGAACCCTTTGGGGAAGAGTCAGGGGTTCCTTGGTGGGGTGAGCCTGGGGGCTGCAGAGACACTCGTGCATTCCTCATCTTGCCATCAGTCCATGGCTTGGTATAAGGGGGGCTGGGTGGAAGGCATCCAGGCTGCCATTACTCGACTGGACAAGGGTCCCTGCCACCTCTACCATGGTGGGCCAGTCCCTTCACAATGAGCGCCATACGTGAGAGGTGGGATGGTGTTATTTATGACAGGAAGGGGGACACGTATTTTCCCTGCCCTAATCTAAGCAAAGCCTTTCACGGAGGCCCAGCTGTTGCTGCTTTTCCTTCCTCCTTGGCCTTCCTGTGACTTCGTGGTCTTCCACAAACGGTGTCTCTCCATTTCCTGCTCAGGACGGTTGCTGGACTCTCAGCTGAGGGTGACCTGCATTCCTGATGGTGGTGGAAGCGGGACTTGGCAGCTGAACTGCTCCACGGGGGCCTTGGAAGACGGGGTGGAGTTCAGCTGGATCCCAGCCGTCCAGGGTGAGGGTCCCACCCTCGGGAATTCTACGATTAAGATCACCTCCCAAGACCTTGATCTCAACGTCACCTGCAGAGCAGAAAACCGTGTTAGCAACGCATCCACGACGGTCTCCTTAAAGGAAGCTTGTGCTGGTAAGTTTTTGTCTCCTTGGGACAGAGGAGCTGTGGTGGGTGAGGCTGAGCAGGAGGGCAGTCAGGAGAGAAAAGGTCCTGCAGAAGGTGGAGCTTCCAGGGTTATTTGCGCAGTAGCACCATTGGAGTCGGAAAGGCTTCGGGCTGCAAACAACACTCCACAAGAATAAAATTTATGCACTGATTTATTTAATTCCAGTAATACAGCTGCCCGTCCTACTTTAATGGCTCTGGGTGGCAATTAAAAACAAAAGCACCAACACAATAAAATACACAACCAGCAGCCAGGGTGAAACAACAACAACAGGAAGAGCAATTAACACAACCGTTTCACGTTCCCGGGATGCAACCACGTCTGCAGGGCCTTGCAAAAGGCCAGCAGGGATGGGGCCTAGCTATTGCCTTGCCTTGCCTTGCCCTGATCTGACCCTGACCCTGACCCTGACCCTGACCCTGACCCTGACCCTGACCCTGACCCTGACCCTGACCCGACCTTGGGATCCAGGACACCAAATCAGGGGAGCTCGGAGCCTGGACGGATCCTGAAACAAGGGGTCGCGATTCCTCGTTTGCTTCTTTGCTAGGCAGATTTCTAGATGATGAGAGAAAAGTTGCTGAAGGTGATCCTGCACAGACATTCCAGTCAATCGGAATATATTTTACCTGATTAAATCCACCTCCTGAATTGGCAGAGCTGTGGGATAGAAAAGCCTTTTACAGTTTGGGAGAGAAGACGGTTTTATCTTAAGCTAGCTGCTCGTACATATCTCTTGGGTTTTAAACAGAGGGTTGTTAAGGCTTCACTCCCTGAAATGGGCCGCTGAGTGGCATTTGATGGCTCTCGTGATAAAATTCGTTTTCCCGGCCTTGACTCCAGAAATGGGTTAAGGATCTGATGGGATGAATTTCCTGCCCTACATTTGCTATTATTTCTCCCGTTTTAATTACTAATAGTTTTCTGTTGTAGTGAGAATAGAGAAAGGTTCTTTTCCCCGAGAAAATGATTTTAAAATAAACTGCTGTGTGAGAGAGACCCCAGGGCGGCGTGTTGATGGCGTGCTTCAAAGATGGCTAAGTGTGTCGGGTAACTGCCAAATGAATGGCTTCAGCAAACCAGAGATTCACGATTGCTCATCGCCTGATCTCTGCTTCCTTTCGATCTGCTCTCTTGCGCTTATATTCTGCCCATCACGTTGAACCCCAGAGAGGAGACCACTGACGGATTCCCCCCAGGACAACGGTGAGCTTTCTGTACTGGTTTATTTAATTCCAGTTATAAGGCCACCCATTCTGGGTGGCTAACCACAATTAAAAACAAAAGCAACAACACAATAAAATACACAACCAGCAGCCAGGGTGAAAAAACAGCAACAGGAAGAGCAATTAACACAACCATCTCAAGTGCCCAGGATGCAAGCATGTCTGCAGGGCCTTGCAAAAGGCCAGCAGGGATGGGGCCAAGCTAATCCCATGGCGGTGATCTTCCAAAGGGCACGACAGAAGAGAGTCCCCAGGATAACTCTCCTTAATTGAGGGGACTCAAAGCAGGCCGATTGTGCCGGATCTGGTGGGATGGGCGGACACAAACATGTGAGCCTTGGAACGTTTGACAATGTGCACCACAGTCTCTGAGTGGGTCTGGTAATTGTTCACCGGGAGACTATTAGGGTCCCATTGGGAAGGAGCGGGGTCGGGGTCAGCCCTAGCAAGGCTGAGTGACTGTGGATTGAGGGATCCTCCGGCTCCAGGGACCTTCCAACTGGGGTTCTTGAGGGGGTCCCACGTCCCTCGATGGAACCGCTGCATAATTTGGGGCTGCTCCTGGACTCTTGGCTCGTGCTCAAAGAGCAGGTGGCAGCTGTGGGCAGGAGGGCCTTAGCACAGATCCATCTGGTGTGACAATCGCCCTCGTTCCCACCCACGGTCACTCTTGGTGAACCCCTTTGAAGACCACTCAGGAGCTACAGAGGGTCCATTGGGCGTCAGGAGAAGCAATTATGGGCACAGCCTGGTTCACTGCCCTGGTTGCTGGACGGATGCTGGGTGAAGTCAAGGTGCTGGTCATCTGCTTGGTGCTGGCGGGTTCTTCTGCTGACATGGGGTCAGCTACCATCCATTCTCACGTGCCTGCTGAAAGGATTAACAGGGGCTGTTGCTCTTTTCCAGAAGAATCCGAGAGCCTCTATAGGCTGCCTCTTGGGGTCCTGCTGTGCCTCATCAAAGTGGGAAATCTCCTCCTCCTTGGCTGTGTGGGGCTCATGCTGGTGATGAAGTTCAGAAAAGGTACCATCTGAAGGAGGCCCTCTGAGCAAACCAGCCCTTCCCTGTCTCTTTTCCTGCTCCTTCTGCCCCAAAGGAGATAACGGGTGATCCAGAGTAACAGGGTGGAGATGCTTTTACAATAAAAAGACCAGAGAATCCTCACACAGGAGCTGCTGAATGAGTGCCCTGCCCTTCCCTTCCCTTCCCTTCCCTTCCTGGGGTCAACAGTCAGGCTGGGTTCTCACAGCTAGAAGCAGTCCAGTGTGGGTATTTGGACCTGCCAGTCTCCCTCTGCTGCCATCTACTGGTCCTCTGGAGTACATCAGCCTGGGACCCAGAGAAGAGGGCCTTGGGGCTTACTGCCCATGCCACGTTCCAGCCCCTTGTGCTCAGCCCCAGGGCCTGGTCACCAGAACTTCAGCATCCCTGGTCCCCGTGCTGCTGCTAAATGCCAGCCCTGCCTGCAGTGAGGTAGAATCTTACCTTACCTCATACTAGGTTTCACATGACTTCCACCCCCTTGGAGAAATCCCCCCCCCCCATACAGCATCCCCACAAGGGAAGGTTGGAGAGCATCTCTTCAACCCAGGATGCACTTACCGCTGCCTGCATCCAGCCACCTGGCGCCTCCCTTGACCCCCACCCAACCAGGTGGGGCAGGGATCCAATCCGCAGCTGGCACAGTTAGAGCACAGAGGACCCTCTCTGTTTCTCAGGATCCACAGATTCAGAGGGACCCCAAGGACCTCCACAGCACAAAGCCTCCGTCATCTCAGCCAGATTTGCCGAAGAGCGCAGGGCGCAAAGTCACTCTGGAGGGTCCACGTAGATTTCCGCTTTGAGCCTTCCTCCTCCACGGTAGCAGGTAGACAATGAATCAATCAGTAAATCAATCCATCCATGCATCAATGCTGCACCCAAGCTACGCCTTCCCGTTTTGCACCCTCTGACCTGCTCCGGCAGGCGTCCCTTGGATCTCGGCTATCCGGCACCGTCTCCCAAAACTCAACTATGGCCCTTCCCAGCCCTTGAGGAGGAGGAGGAGGACGACGAAGGCCTCTGGCCCGAAGGCTGCCGGCCTCCCAGAGGAGCCTCCGGCCCTCTCCTGGGCCCAGTCCCAGCCGGACTGGCAGACCTCTCCGATGAGTCTCCCTCCCGCCTCTTCTCTGCCGGGCGCCCATGTTCTTCCGCGCGGCCTTTAAGGCGATCCTTTGAGACGAGGGGATTTCCGTGCGCAGCCAAGGGAAGGCGGTGGCCAGTTCTGCCAGAGCAAGGGGCTTGAAGGGTGGCCGTGGGGCTGTCGCACGGGGCTTCTCTGCGGCCGGTCCCTGCCGGGCCCCCACTTGCCAACTGCCCAACAAGCTGCTTTCGCCCTGCCTTGCCTGGCCCCCAGAGAAACCCATGTTTGTTTGTTTGTTTCATATTCAGCAGCTGAAGCGCGAACCTGAGAAGGCGGGCATGAAATACGGAGGAGGTTCGGCCACGAAGGAGCGAGGGCGTGCCTGTCGCGGTGCTGAATCCACGTGGGAGAATTGTGCAAGGGGGAGAGGATGGGGCGTTTGACAAAGCAGGATGGCATACTTCAGGATCCAAGCGCTACCTGGCAGGTGCATCCTTTGAAAAGAATGGAAGATCTCCAGAGAAATTTAGGAAGGTTGTCCTGAGTGGACCGATTTCAAAGCTCTTTTACTCTTTGTATTTTTTCCCTTTTCTTTTCTCAATTTGTAGATTATGAAAAAGAAAAATAATTGATAAAAAAATAAAAAAGAAGATTCAAGAAGGCAGCTGGGAAAATGTTGCCAAGAACACTGCAGGGGCTAGACACACACACACCCTGAACCACAAAGTAGCCAATCATATTTCAACCTAGGATGCCAGGGAGGCCCAGAATGTTGGGTTAATTGAGTAAACCATGATAAAGTTCACCATTGATATGTGTCTTGGGAACTTAGCCCTGTTGTAGGCAGTGAAACCGGATCTCTTCTTCATTTATTTCAACCTTTGCATCAGTTCTACCATGTTCGTGTTGGGGGGCCACCCTCCTTATGGCCATGAACACCCTTTCCTTTGGCCCCCCCGAACCTGCTGCCCCAATTTTCTGCAGGTTATTCTGGCTAACAAAGATCCATAGCATTCTGTCCCCAAATACAAAAGTAGCAAACACTTCAACAAAAGTGTGTAAGGTAGTTTGGAAAGGTCAATCTTCATGTCAATTTCATCACGTCTACCTCTCCTCCAAACGTCGCCCCTTCTGGTGGAAAACCAAATGCTACAACCGCTCGAATTTTTGACCACGTAGAGATGCTAAAGTGGAGTCTTCGGGGTTCTCTGAGCTTGGTGGTTTTCTTGCAAACGTTTCGTTACCCGGCTGGGTCACATCTTCAGTGCTAGAAGGGAGGGTAGCAAAATGTCAGCAAGAAAACCACCAGGCTCAGAGGACCCAACTCAAGGGCCCCACAGTTCAGCCCTGAGCTACAGAGGTTCTCTTCTATCCGTGGAGATGCTAATGACGGGTTGGGGTCCCCAGCACTGTAAACCCGTCTCCAGGGGTTGAAAAGAAGGGGTTCGGGGCGACAGACAGTGACCCTCTGAAGCCTCCTAAGTATCAGGATTTTCTCATGGGAAGAAGGTCATCCCGTTAGCTATACAAAAACAGGTGTCGAGATTATTGTATGAGTTAATGTAAACAAAGAATCTTGTGATTCTGTTATGTTTTTTACTGCCTACTGTAATGTGTATGTTAGTTATTCGGTGGGGGTGTACATGCTGGCACTATAACGGGAGGGCTAAATGCCCAGCCTGTTCAGTTCAGTCAGTCAGTCTTGTAAAGTTTAATCATGTAGGCTTTTATAGGTTATGTAGTCTTAACTAGTAACCAAGTAGTGTACCTCTTCTCTGAGAGTGTTTTTTAGCTAAAGGCTTGGTTGTGGATAAGTCTTGGAAGCTATGAGGAGAAGAAGTCTTTGTTATTTCATATATTTTGTATGCAACTTGTATTTTATGAAGTTTTTGCATTTTTATCAATAAAGACCAGTTAGTTTATATTTTCTGACTGGATTTTCTTTGGAGAAAAAAATATGGATATTGTATTTTGCAAGCTCTCATGCTGATGTGCAATTTTCCTGAGAGCAGGATTTTTGGGACCTTTTGCTGCACTCTGCACAACACTAAGTTCAAATAGCGCTCTTCAGCCTGCCTGGGGAAAGGCCTTTCCGCCACAGGAGGAAGGAAGTAAAGCTACGAGTGAGCAAGGCCCACCTCAAACGCTACTTTGCAGCTAGACGAGAGGGGCAAGGAGGGTCCTTCCCACGAGAAGGAAGGAGGTCAGCCACGGAGAGGATTCGCACGGTCCTTCTCAGCTCGCTGAGTGATCAGTAAGCAATTTGTGTGTAATGCAAAAGTAAAGATAAATAGGTCTCTATAATATGAGCTCGTACAAACTAAATTAGAACAGAGGGCACAAAAGTGCAATAAGAAAAAATAGAAAAAAGTAGGAAAAAACAGGAACAGTAATTTCAACAGAACAATGAGCAAGCAGTAAGATGCTCGCGTGAACCTGGAGGAAGTCTCGGTTTGCTCCAGGCAGAAAAGGCCGAACCCTGCAGGAGACAGGCGTAGAAGAAAGAACCAGACCCTCTTGGATGACCAGGCATGATTAGCACAAGTATTTTCTGTGTTTTGTGCTCCTTGCTCCTTGCTGGTAAGTTCTGCTGATCTTTTCACCCCTCCAGTTTGTTTCTTGCAGACCGTTCCTAGAACTATTGCGTTTGATAGCTGCCGCTCAAAATAAAGGCAAGATGACTTGGGTGCAAATCTTTCATTTTTTGGAAGACTCTGCCCCCTTCCCATTTCCAAACTCTGCTGACAAGCAGTTTGTGGGCTAGAACCAACCGAGTCCCCCCCCCCCCCCCCGTTTTTCAGGTCAACACACCGAGCAAAGCATTAGAAATATCGTGTAAGCTGCTGATCTGGGGATCTTCTCGATCTGTGC
Source organism: Liasis olivaceus (assembly GCA_030867105.1). Taxonomy (NCBI): domain Eukaryota; kingdom Metazoa; phylum Chordata; class Lepidosauria; order Squamata; family Pythonidae; genus Liasis; species Liasis olivaceus. The sequence continues at coordinate 21,001,681 of CM061356.1, forward strand.
TCATGTGGGTAGTGCGGAGGGAGCCCAGCGATAGAGGCAAAGGACAATATTTCCGGCTGTTTCTCTTCAAAACTTCAAGGTTATCGTTGCATTGATCCAGACCATTCTGAAGGGGAGCGAACTGCTCAAAAGCTGAGATGACGATAATTGGTTTGCTGGACAGAACAGAAGAGAAACTTATTGATTTAGCCCTCTGACCGTATCAACAGTATAAAAGCAGTGCAAGGAAATACAGAGAAAGATCAAGTGTGGATTGCTGGTGGGCTGGACTGAAGAAAGGGGATGGGGGGCAAGTGGGGGGCGGAATTGGACCATCCGGTTAGGTTGTCTCAGGAGAGCACAGGTTCCCCCTTCTCACAAATCCAACTGTTAACCACTCGCTGGCCACGTCTGCAATTTTAGTGGAAATTGACACTCCCGTTGCAGGCAGAGAACACTGCTAAAGAAAAGTTGGTTAGCTGTGTTAGCAAGTCCAAAGAATAATCTTGGGTAGTATGAAGAAATCTGCAAATCTCCACAGAGGTAACCGTAGAACTAGAGCAGATATGCTGCGTGGAGCCTGGCCCCTGTGCTTGAAAGGGCCCCAAAAGAAGATCAGCTGCTTTTCTTTCCTCTTGGGTGAGGGTTTGGTTCCTGCCCGTGTGTTGTTCTGGTTTCTTCCAGGCCATTATAGCACCACTTAAACCCTCTTCGAGATCAAATGTGTACTTGGCCTGTGTGTGGATTTACAACCCCCTATCCGTTGGAGTGTTCACTGGAACCAGAGAGGATCCCTTCCACGCATCCATCTTGTAACTTAGTGGTCTTCAGGTGGCGCCCCCCACATCAGGCTTTCTTCCCTGCCATAATTCCTACGGTCCTTCCTCCTGTTCCTTGGGTTACCTGGCCTCCTTGAATCCTAACCCTTATTTTATCGTTATGCCCAACAACTGTCTGTGTCTTTCTGGTCTTCATAAACTCTAAATAGACTCTAAAGCCCTAAAAACGTTGTGTCTGGGGCTGGAGTCCAATCACAAGGCCTGGGCTTCTCCAGATGCTGGGAAGGACCACAAGGATGACCTGGTCCAACCCTCTGCAATACACAGAACACCAGTTAAACCATTCAAGGGCCCTCAGCAGTATCACGTGGGGTCTCCAGGTGAAGGGGACCAGGAGCCTAACCCCAACTGGTACTTCAAATGACCCGATCAGGTGGCCTCCAGGTGACTCCTTCAGGTGGCCTGGTCAGCCTGAGTCTTGGCGGGGCTTTGGGTCTCTCTGGCTGGGCAGATCCTCTTCTTGAGCCCCAAGGGGAAGGACCCAGCTCCCGAGTAGGCCATCACCAAGAGAGGCCCCACCACGTCCTCTAGCCTGGAGCCATCTTGTCCTTTCTCAGAAAAGGTTTTCCTGGAATGAGGGCCAGAAATGGGATGCTTGAAACGTGACTTAGCTGACTTAACCTTGAAGTCTTCCTCTCGCTTCTCTCAGGCCTTGCAGAAGCTCCTGCAGCCAAAGAACTGAATGGCGTTCTGGGGGAGTCGGTCACTTTCCAGCTGAAGGCCTCTCCACCATTTCAAACGATTTCTTGGAGTAAAAGTGTCAGCCATTTTCCACTGAAGATTCCACCATTTAGAACAATTTCTTGGAGTAAAATCGACAGCAGCAAGCCTAGTAGTATTGCTGTGCTGACTTTTAAGAAGCGATGTGTCGCCCTGACCCCCCTCCCGGCCTTCAGAAAGCGAGTGAATGTCTCGGAGGACTGCAGGGAATTACACCTCAGCCATCTAGAGCAAGGGGATACAGGCAGATACACCGCACAAATTGTTTTACAAAACAACATGATAGAGGTGGAATCCTTTGACCTGCGAGTTTCTCGTAAGTATCCCAGCCTTGGCAGCGAATTCCTGGTCTCCCTCCTTCGCCCAGGGCAATGTGGACAGGTGGGGGGCTTTTCTGCTGGCAGGGGGGCAGGGGGCTTTGGGTGTCCAGTTCCTGAAGAGGGGCAGCTTCGGGATGGAGCCCCATCGCTGCTTACCTGCCAGCCCTTCGTTTTTAACCTCCATCCAAGCACGGTCGGCCCATCAGACGTTTGGGCAGATCTTTGTCAACCTCAGCAGTGCAAATAGGCTAAACGTGTTCTGATCAGGCCTGGCCTTGCTTACATTTGTGGTCCCAAAAAAGACCATCTGTTTCCTTCCTCTTCCACCCTGCCCACAGTTTTCCACCTCAGGAGCTTTGGCACAGCTGAGGACTTGCATTTCTCCAGCCGGTTAGAAGCTCCAGCCGTGTCCTGCTAGCTCTTCCCCCTTGGAAGGGGGCCCGTGGGGGCCCAGCCCAGCTGTCTCCATGCTTGACTCTCCATGGGGGAGGGGTAGGCTGGGCTGGGCCAGGCCAAGGGGGTCCCAAGATGGGGTCGGACGAAGAGAGAGGCAGGTTTGCTTTGGGGCTGGGATCTCCAGAGACCTGGGTTTAGGATCCTCTCCATGGATCTGGTGGGAGTGGCTGGAGCCACGAACCCTTTGGGGAAGAGTCAGGGGTTCCTTGGTGGGGTGAGCCTGGGGGCTGCAGAGACACTCACACGTTCCTCATCTTGCCATCAGTCCATGGCTTGGTATAAGGGGGGCTGGGTGGAAGGCATCCAGGCTGCCATTACTCAACTGGACGAGGGTCCCTGCCACCTCTACCATGGTGGGCCAGTCCCTTCACAATGAGCGCCATACGTGAGAGATGGGATGGTGTTATTTATGACAGAAAGGGGGACACGTATTTTCCCTGCCCTAATCTAAGCAAAGCCTTTCACGGAGGCCCAGCTGTTGCTGCTTTTCCTTCCTCCTTGGCCTTCCTGTGACTTCGTGGTCTTCCACAAATGGTGTCTCTCCATTTCCTGCTCAGGACGGTTGCTGGACTCTCAGCTGAGGGTGACCTGCATTCCTGATGGTGGTGGAAATGGGACTTGGCAGCTGAACTGCTCCACGGGGGCCTTGGAAGACGGGGTGGAGTTCAGCTGGATCCCAGCCGTCCAGGGTGAGGGTCCCACCCTCGGGAATTCTACGATTAAGATCACCTCCCAAGACCTTGATCTCAACGTCACCTGCAGAGCAGAAAACCGTGTTAGCAATGCATCCACGACGGTCTCCTTAAAGGAAGTTTGTTCTGGTAAGTTTTCCCCTCCTTGGGAGAGGCCTTGGGACAGAGGAGCTGTGGTGGGTGAGGCTGAGCAGGAGGGCAGTCAGGAGAGAAAAGGTCCTGCAGAAGGTGGAACTTTCCAGGGTTATTTGCGCAGTAGCACCGTTGGAGTCGGAAAGGCGTTGGGCTGCAAACAACGTTCCACAAGAATAAAATTCATGCACTGATTTAATTCCAGTTATACTGCTACCCATTCTACTGTGGGGATTCTGGGTGGCTAACCACAATTAAAAACAAAAGCAACAACACAATAAAATACACAACCAGCAGCCAGGGTGAAAAAACAGCAACAGGAAGAGCAATTAACACAACCATCTCAAGTGCCCGGGACAACCACGTCTGCAGAGCCGTGCAAAAGGCCAGCAGGGATGGGGCCAAGCTAATCCCCATGGCGGTGATCTTCCAAAGGGCACGACAGAAGAGAGTCCCCAGGATAACTCTCCTTAATTGAGGGGACTCAAAGCAGGCCGATTGTGCCGGATCTGGTGGGATGGGCGGACACAAACATGTGAGCCTTGGAACGTTTGACAATGTGCGTCACAGTCTCTGAGTGGGTCTGGTAATTGTTCACCGAGAGACTATTAGGGTCCCATTGGGAAGGAGCGGGGTCGGGGTCAGCCCTAGCAAGGCTGAGTGACTGTGGATTGAGGGATCCTCCGGCTCCAGGGACCTTCCAACTGGGGTTCTTGAGGGGGTCCCACGTCCCTCGATGGAACCGCTGCATAATTTGGGGCTGCTCCTGGACTCTTGGCTCGTGCTCAAAGAGCAGGTGGCAGCTGTGGGCAGGAGGGCCTTAGCACAGATCCATCTGGTGTGACAATCGCCCTCGTTCCCACCCACGGTCACTCTTGGTGAACCCCTTTGAAGACCACTCAGGAGCTACAGAGGGTCCATTGGGCGTCAGGAGAAGCAATTATGGGCACAGCCTGGTTCACTGCCCTGGTTGCTGGACGGATGCTGGGTGAAGTCAAGGTGCTGGTCATCTGCTTGGTGCTGGCGGGTTCTTCTGCTGACATGGGGTCAGCTACCATCCATTCTCACGTGCCTGCTGAAAGGATTAACAGGGGCTGTTGCTCTTTTCCAGAAGAGTCCGAGAGCCTCTATAGGCTGCCTCTTGGGGTCCTGCTGTGCCTCATCAAAGTGGGAAATCTCCTCCTTCTTGGCTGTGTGGGGCTCATGCTGGTGATGAAGTTCAGAAAAGGTACCATTTTGAGGAGGCCTTCTGAGAAAACCAGCCCTTCCCTGTCTCTTTTCCTGCTCCTTCTGCCCCAAAGGAGATAACGGGTGATCCAGAGTAACAGGGCGGAGTATCTGGACCTGCCATTCCCCTTTGCTCCCATTTAGTGTCATCTGGATTACTGCAGCCTAGAACTCAGGGAACCCCAAGGCCTGGTCACCAGAGCTTCAGCGTCCCTGGTCCCCGTGCTGCTAAATGCCAGGCTTGTCTGCAATGAGGTAGAATCTTACCTGAACGTCATACCAGGTTTCACATGACTTCCACCCCCCTTGGAGAAATGCCCCCCCCCCCACATACAGCATGTGGAGACAAGGGAAGGTTGGAGAGCATCTCTTCAACCTGTAAGGAATGCCCCGTTCGTCAAGAGAAACTCCCGTGACACGTGTGGTTCACAAAAGAGGTTTACTCAAGCGTAACGCAACAGTTACAAACAAAGCCAGGACTGGCTTGGCACATTGCATTGTACAATTTATACCTGTCCCCTTCCCGCGTTTCGCCCCGTCGTTGTGTTACATGCTGCGGATTATTGGTGCCCCAATAATCCCCCTTAATTGTCCAGATGGCAGGTTTAGCCCGTATCCCATTGTCCCTTGATTGACTGCCCCTCTGGCGTGGGCTGGTTTCCTTGGGGTCCTTTGAGTTGCGTGCAAAACCGGGGTTTGCTTGATTGCACAGTGATCTCCTTTCCGCGGCTCGCAGCTCCGTTCGTTGTTGGCGCGCGCCACTTATCAGTGTGAATATAACACTTCCACCCTACGGTTTTCTGTTAAGTGGGCTCAGGTGGCCCGTTAATCAGCCGCGGCTCGCACTTCCTCTTTTTCCCCGGCTTGCAAGCGGGCGGTAGGATTAGCTCAGCACGGCTGGCTGGCTTCCCTAGGAGCGCCATGCCGGCTGAACCTGACATACCGCCCCCCTGAAAACAGACCCCCCATTTTTACTTTGGCTTCCCGGGGTACTTATCGTAAAAGTCCCGCACTAGCTTTGGCACTTTCACGTGGGCTCTGCTTACCCATTCGCTGTGGGACTTAGGGAAGTGCTTCCACTGCACCAGCAGTTGGATCTGTCCTTTATGCCTCCTCGCGGCCAATATCTACTTTGCTTCGAAATGCTGCTCCCTGCCATAATGGGTGCCGGGGTCGCCTCTGCCTTGTGCCAGCTGTTGCCCGGTTGGTGCAGCTTCAATAAGCTACAGTGAAACACCAGGTGGATTTTTCCGAGGGCTTTGGGGAGCTTTAGCCTGACAGTTACCAGGTTGATTACTTCCGCGATGGGAAATGGCCCCACGAACCTCGGGCTAAGCTTCTTCGAAGCCTGGCATGTTTTCAAGTTCTTTGTTGATAGATATACCTGGTCCCCCACTTTCCACTGCCACTCGGGGAGCCTCTTGCGGTCAGCATGCTTTTTATATTCTGCTTTGGCTCCTTGCAGCGCCGTGTGCTCTGCTTGCCTCGTGGCGTCTATCTGGGTGAACCAAGAGTTCAGGGAGTCTATCTGGGATACCGGTTGAGGCAATTCCGGCATGGGGACGAAATCTCGCCCGGTGGCCACCTTGAACGGGGAGAAGCCGGTGCTTTTGTGGACGGTGTTGTTGTAGGCTACTTCTGCAAACGGCAGTAGCTCCGCCCAGTCATCCTGCTGGTGCCCCACGTAGCACCGCAGGTACTGCTCTAGCCCCCCGTTAAGGCGTTCGGTGGCTCCGTCCGTCTGCGGGTGCGCTGCGGAGGAAAGGGCTTGCTGCATTCCTACCCGCTTCAGGAACTCCCGCCAGAATCGCGCAATGAAGTTCCCGCCTCGATTGCTGACGATCCATTGGGGCACACCATGCAGCCGGTAGATGTGCTGCATGAACAGCCACGCCAGCCTCTCCGCCGTGGGGACTTGCTGGCAAGCCACAAAGTGCGCTTGCTTGGAGAACAAGTCTGTGACCACCCAAATGGTGGTCTTACCCTTGCTCTCTGGTAGCTCTACAATGAAATCCATGGCGATCTCCTGCCATGGGCCATCGGGGTTCGCCACCAGCTGGAGTAGCCCCCTGGGTTTGCCCTTGCTCCCTTTAGCCGTTGCGCACACCGGGCAGCCCCCCGTGTACGCTTCCACGTCCTTCCAGAGCGTTGGCCACCAGAACTGCCGCCGGATCAAGTGAAGTGTTTTCACAAAGCCGTAGTGCCCCGCGCTCCGGCTGTCGTGGGCTCTTTCCATTACCCCCCACCGGCATTCTTCGGGCATGTATACTTTCCCCTCACCCCACCACAAGTTCCCTTGGCTTGTTAGCATGTCCCGGTTCTCTTTGAGCCAGGGGTCCCGCTCCGCCGCTTCCGAAAACCCCCGCTTTAGCTCAGGTGCCACATCCTGTACGTCTTTCTTGGTCTGACTCCGGGTGACAGCCTTTGCAGCCAGCCTGCCGGCAGGGATGATGGATTCCACAATTTCCTCTCGCAGGCTGGCGTGCTGGGGCATGCGGGATAGCCCGTCTGCCAGAAAGTTCCTCTTCCCGGGAATGTGTTTGAGAGTAAAGTCAAACTTCCCAAAGTACTGGGACCAGCGCGCCTGTTTTGGAGATAGCCTCCACGGGGTTTTTAGGGCTTTGAGGTTCTTGTGGTCCGTCCACACCTCGAACGGCTGGTCTATCCCCTCCAACAAATGTCTCCAGGTGGCTAGGGCCCATTTGACCGCATATGCCTCTTTCTCCCACGCCATCCATCTTCTCTCCGTCTCAGTGAATTTGCAGGAGGCGTAGGCACACGGGTGGAGGGGCCCCTCCGGGCCGGGCTGCAACAGGACCACCCCTGTTGCCACATCCGATGCATCCACTTGGATCACGCACTGTCGGTCTGGGTCGGGGTGGCGCAGGATCAGCTCCGCTGTGAACTGCCGTTTCAAGTCCTCAAATGCCTCCTGGCATTCCACGGTCCACGCAAGTGGCATGCTAGGTTTTGGGGGTTTTCCGCTGCCCTTTATCTTTAACAGGTCTGTTAGTGAGAGAGCAACTTGGGCAAAGTTCGGAATGAACTGTCTGTAGAAGTTTGCAAAACCCAAGAAGCTTTGGAGCTGCCTCCAGGTCCGCGGCGCTTCCCAGCCCAGGACATCCCTCACTTTTGCTGGGTCCATTTCGATCCCTCGGCTGGATATACGGTAGCCGAGGTAGTCCAGCTGCTCCCGGTGAAACTCACATTTTGAGAGTTTCGCATACAGCTGTGCCTTCAACAGTCTCTGAAGCACCATGTGCACCAGTTTCACGTGCTCCGTCAGGGTCTTGGTGTATATTAGTATGTCGTCCAGGTAGACCAGGACATCCTGGTAAAGTAGGTCATGCAGTACCTCGTTTATTAGCTGCATAAACACCCCCGGGGTCCCTTTTAATCCGAACGGCATCACGCAAAATTGGAAGCTTCCAAGCGGGGTATTAAACGCAGTTTTCCATTCATCTCCTGCGCAGATCCTAACCCTGAAATACGCCTCACACAAGTCCAATTTCGTGAATACCCTCCCCTTAGATAGGTGTGATAGCAGGTCCTTCATCAAGGGGAGGGGGTACTTGTACTCGGTGCTGATTGCATTCAGCCCCCGGTAGTCCACACACATCCGGAGCGAGCCATCCTTCTTCTCCCGGAATAATACCGGGGCCGCTAGCAGTGACTTTGCAGGCTGGATAAAACCTTGCTCAAGGTTTTTGTGTATGAACTCCCGAAGGGCACCCATCTCCTTCATTGATAGGGAGTACATTTTTGGCTTGGGCAGCTTTGCCCCTGGCTTGAGTTCGATGGCACAATCATTGGGTCTATGGGGCGGGAATTGATCGGATTCCTCCTCCTTGATCGCTGCCACCAGGCTCTGGTACTGTCGCGGGATGCCCCCGGCTGCCGCGGCTCCCTCTGGTTCCGGCCTGCTCTCCGCCATGGCCCCGCTGGCTGCTGTCGCTAGCACACGCCTTGGCACTGCCACTACCTCTCTGGATTCTGGACCCGCTGCTGCCACTGCCTGAGTCTCCGCCCTGGTCTGCTCCTGCTCCGCCTCCAGGTGTCCCAGCCTCTCTGTCTGCCCCACCGCGGCCGTGCCTCCTCTCATCGCCGCTTGCCGGTGCCCCCTGTGCTCACGCTTCCCTGGCTCTCCGTCCTCAAACCTTAGCACTTCCGATGCCCAGACGATGCGCGGGTTCCGCCGTCGCAGCCATGCCAAGCCGAGCACCACCACGTAGTCGGCAATCAGGACCACCACGAACCTCAGTTCTTCTCGGTGATCCCCGATCGTCATTTGGACCGGCTCGGTATAGGACTGAGCCAGCCCCCCCCACTAGTGAGCCATCTAGCTGGCTGAAAGCGATGGGCTCTCTGAGGCGCCGCACCTACAGTCTGAGCCCTGAGACTACAGCTGGGTCCATCAGGCAATGCGTGCATCCAGAGACCAGCAGCGCCTGCAGCTGCGCCTCCGCCCTGGATCTTACCCCCCGGATGTGCACCCTCACCCAAAGGGGGGGGCAGTCCTCATCGACTATTGGCGTCTCGGCTCCTCTGCCCACACCGGGACGCCATTCAGTACGAGCGCGCCTCATTTCCCGCCGGTTCCAATTCCTCCCCAGAGGACGCCATCTTGGGTGTCGACCAACCTGCCTTCCCTCGCTCGGCCACCGCCACCACAACGCCCTTCCGCGGCTGATTGCTCGCTTGTTTCCCGGTCGCACGCATTGGCTTGGCATCTGAGTGGGGTGGGGCTCCCTCCCGCTCCGTCGGGCATTGTGCCGCCCGATGGCCTCGCCCTCTGCACCTGAAACATAGGGTTGGGGGTTTTGCTGCCTCTCGCCCCCCCGTGGGCTGTCGCCAGCTGCTCCGCCTCTCCTCTGCGGGTTTCTCCCGCAGCCCCTCTCTTGCCGGGTCCCATCTCCTCGCACTCTGCTGTATCTGCCGCCACGCTGACTCCACCGTCCCGGCCAGCCAGATCCAGTCCTTCACAGTGGTGGGGTCATTCCGACCCAGCGCCCGTTCAAGGATTTCTGGGTTGAGGCCCCTCTTAAAGTACTTCACTCTCAGGGACTCCGGCCAGTCTGTGAGCTTCTCCGCCAACCACTGGAACTCCAGTGCATATTCGGGCACGGACTTATCCTGCTGCCTAAACTGCAGGATGTCATCCTCGGCCCGCCTGGTGCTCAAGGTGTCTTCGAAACAGTTCCGGAGCGCTTGCATGAAATCCGAGAACCTCCTCAGCTCTGCCACGTTGGCATCATACAACCAGACCACCCAGCTGGCCGCTTGGCCTTCTAGCAGCTCGGCCACGTAGGTGACCCTGTCCTCGTCCCTTGCAAATAGGTGATTACTCTGCTGCATAAAATTGCGGACGTGAGTCAGGAAGTGGGGTAGCTGCTCGGGATCCCCCGAGAATTTCCCTGTTATGCCTCGGAGCCTCAAGGCGTCCACTGCCCGTTGATCCATCGACCGGGGGGCTGGTACCGGGGCCAGCTGGGGCACCGCGCTGCTGCTCCCATCGCTTGTGCTGTCGTCCGTTGTGGATGGACCAGCTCCCAGCAGTAAGGCCTGGAGCATTGCCTGAATGGAGTCAAGGCATTGCTCGAACTTCACCTCCAACCGGGTAAGCCTCTCCTCCGATTTGTGGGTCCGCGACCCCAAGCCCCAGATCATCGTGACCCCCTATCTGTCGGGCCCCTGGTTCACACTGATCGGCCACCGCTCCTGGGGTGTGCCCCCAACTCCGGCCACCACCCCGTTGCTCTGGGCTGGCTCCACCATCACCTCCTCGACTCCAGGCTCCTCGTTCCCCAGTTGGTCAGCGGATTCCCCGTTGCTGGACATTGCCTGTATTTGGAAAGAAATAAGCGCTCCTCGGCGTGTACTGGGTAGCGTTAGTGGTGAGTCCTGGCTTTATGTAAGGAATGACCCATTCATCAAGAGAAACTCCTGTGACACGTGTGGTTCACAAAAGAGGTTTACTCAAGCATAATGCAACAGTTACAAACAAAGCCAGGACTGGCTTGGCACATTGCATTGTACAATTTATACCTCTCCCCTTCCTGCGTTTTGCCCCATCATCGTGTTACATGCTGTGGATTATCGGTGCCCCAATAATCCCCCTTAATTGTCCAGATGGCAGGTTCAGCCCGTATCCCATTGTCCCTTGATTGACTGCCCCTCCGGCATGGGCTGGTTTCCTCAGGGTCCTTTCAGTTGTGTGCAAAATTGGAGTTTGCTTGATTGCACAGTGATCTCCTTTCCGCGGCTCGCGGCTCCATTCATTGTCGGCGCGCGCCGCTTATCAGTGTGAATACAACACTTCCACCCTGCGGTTTTCTGTTTAAGTGGGCTCAGGTGGCCCATTAATCAGCCGCGGCTCACACTTCCTCTTTTTCCCCGGCTTGCAAGCGGGCGGCAGGATTAGCTCAGTGCGGCTGGCTGGCTTCCCTAGGACTGCCGTGCCGGATGAACCTGATACAACCCAGGATGCACTTACCGCTGCCTGCATCCAGCCACCTGGCGCCTCCCTTGACCCCCACCCAACCAGGTAGGGCAGGGATCCAATCCACAGGTGGCACAGCTAAGAGCACAGAGGACCCTCTCTGTTTCTCAGGATCCACAGATTCAGAGGGACCCCAAGGACCTCCACAGCACAAAGCCTCCGTCATCTCAGCCAGATTTGCCGAAGAGCACCGGGCGCAAAGTCACTCTGGAGGATCCACGTAGATTTCCGCTTTGAGCCTTCCTCCTCCATGGTAGCAGGTAGACAATGAATCAATCAATAAATCAATCCATCCATGCATCAATGCTGCAGCCAAGCTACGCCTTCCCCTTTTGCACCCTCTGACTTGCTCCGGCTGGCGTCCCTTGGATCTCGGCTATCCGGCACCGTCTCCCAAAACTCAACTATGGCCCTTCCCAGACCTTGAGGAGGAGGAGGAGGACGACAAAGGCCTCTGGCCTGATGGCTGCCGGCCTCCCAGAGGAGCCTCCAGCCATCTCCTGGGCCCAGTCCCAGCCTGACCGGCGGACCTCTCCGATGAGTCTCCCTCCCGCCTCTTCTCTGCCGGGCGCCCATGTTCTTCTGCGTGGCCTTTAAGGTGCTCCTTTGGGACGAGGGGACTTCCATGCGCAACCAAGGGAAGGCGGTGGCCAGTTCTGCCAGAGCAAGGGGCTTGAAGGGTGGCCGTGGGGCTGTCGCACGGGGCTTCTCTGCGGCCGGTCCCTGCCTGGCCCCCCGCATGCCAACTGCCCAGCAAGCTGCTTTCACCCTGCCTTGCCTGGCCCCCAGAGAAACCCATGTTTGTTTGTTTGTTTGTTTCGTATTCAGCAGCTGAAGGGCGAGACTGAGAAGACGGACATGAAAAACAGAGGAGGTTTGGCCACAAAAAAGCAAGGGTGGGCCTGTGGCGGACCTCAATCCACGTGGGAGGATTGTGCAAGGGGGAGAGGATGGGGCGTTTGACAAAGCAGGATGGCATACTTCAGGATCCAAGCGCTACCTGGCAGGTGCATCCTTTGAAAAGAATGGAAGATCTCCAGAGAAATTTAGGAAGATTGTCCTGAGTGGACCGATTTCAAAGCTCTTTTACTCTTTGTATTTTTTCCCTTTTCTTTTCTCAATTTGTAGATTATGAAAAAGAAAAATAATTGATAAAAAAATAAAAAAGAAGATTCAAGAAGGCAGCTGGGAAAATGTTGCCAAGAACACTGCAGGGGCTAGACACACACACACACACACACACACACACCCTGAACCACAAAGTAGCCAATCATATTTCAACCTAGGATGCCAGGGAGGCCCAGAATGTTGCGTTAGTTGAGTAAACCATGATAAAGGTGACCACTGATAAGTGTGTCATGGAAACCTAGCCCTGTTGTAGGCAGTGAAACCAGATCTCTTCTTCATTTATTTCAACCTTTGCATCAGTTCTACCATGTTCGTGTTGGGGGGCCACCCTCCTTATGGCCATGAACACCCTTTCCTTTGGCCCCCCCGAACCAGCTGCCCCAATTTTCTGCAGGTTATTCTGGCTAACAAAGATCCATAGCATTCTGTCCCCAAATACAAAAGTAGCAAACACTTCAACGAAAGTGTGTAAGGTAGTTTGGAAAGGTCAATCTTCATGTCAATTTCATCACGTCTACCTCTCCTCCAAACGTCGCCCCTTCTGGTGGAAAACCAAATGCTACAACCGCTCGAATTTTTGACCACGTAGAGATGCTAAAGTGGAGTCTTCGGGGTTCTCTGAGCTTGGTGGTTTTCTTGCAAACGTTTCGTTACCCGGCTGGGTCACATCTTCAGTGCTAGAAGGGAGGGTAGCAAAATGTCAGCAAGAAAACCACCAGGCTCAGAGGACCCAACTCAAGGGCCCCACAGTTCAGCCCTGAGCTACAGAGGTTCTCTTCTATCCGTGGAGATGCTAATGACGGGTTGGGGTCCCCAGCACTGTAAACCCGTCTCCAGGGGTTGAAAAGAAGGGGTTCGGGGCGACAGACAGTGACCCTCTGAAGCCTCCTAAGTATCAGGATTTTCTCATGGGAAGAAGGTCATCCCGTTAGCTATACAAAAACAGGTGTCGAGATTATTGTATGAGTTAATGTAAACAAAGAATCTTGTGATTCTGTTATGTTTTTTACTGCCTACTGTAATGTGTATGTTAGTTATTCGGTGGGGGTGTACATGCTGGCACTATAACGGGAGGGCTAAATGCCCAGCCTGTTCAGTTCAGTCAGTCAGTCTTGTAAAGTTTAATCATGTAGGCTTTTATAGGTTATGTAGTCTTAACTAGTAACCAAGTAGTGTACCTCTTCTCTGAGAGTGTTTTTTAGCTAAAGGCTTGGTTGTGGATAAGTCTTGGAAGCTATGAGGAGAAGAAGTCTTTGTTATTTCATATATTTTGTATGCAACTTGTATTTTATGAAGTTTTTGCATTTTTATCAATAAAGACCAGTTAGTTCATATTTTCTGACTGGATTTTCTTTGGAGAAAAAAATATGGATATTGTATTTTGCAAGCTCTCATGCTGATGTGCAATTTTCCTGAGAGCAGGATTTTTGGGACCTTTTGCTGCACTCTGCACAACACTAAGTTCAAATAGCGCTCTTCAGCCTGCCTGGGGAAAGGCCTTTCCGCCACAGGAGGAAGGAAGTAAAGCCACGAGTGAGCGAGGCCCACCTCAAACGCTACTTCGCAGCTAGACGAGAGGGGCAAGGAGGGTCCTTCCCACGAGAAGGAAGGAGGTCAGCCACGGAGAGGATTCGCACGGTCCTTCTCAGCTCGCTGAGTGATCAGTAAGCAATTTGTGTGTAATGCAAAAGTAAAGATAAATAGGTCTCTATAATATGAGCTCGTACAAACTAAATTAGAACAGAGGGCACAAAAGTGCAGTAAGAAAAAATAGAAAAAAGTAGGAAAAAACAGGAACAGTAATTTCAGCAGAACAATGAGCAAGCAGTAAGATGCTCGCGTGAACCTGGAGGAAGTCTTGGTTTGCTCCAGGCAGAAAAGGCCGAACCCTGCAGGAGACAGGCGTAGAAGAAAGAACCAGACCCTCTTGGATGACCAGGCATGATTAGCACAAGTATTTTCTGTGTTTTGTGCTCCTTGCTCCTTGCTGGTAAGTTCTGCTGATCTTTTCACCCCTCCAGTTTGTTTCTTGCAGACCATTCCTAGAACTATTGCGTTTGATAGCTGCCGCTCAAAATACAGTGGTACCTCGCGTTACGAACTTAATCCGTTCCGTGACTGATCGCAACTCAATTTGGTCACACCACGAGGCAAATTTTCCTATAAGGTTCAATGTAAATACGGTTAATCCGTTCCACCCTCCAAGTTTGGTCACACCGTGAGGCAAATTTCCTCATAAGGTTCAATGTAAATACGGCTAATCCACCCTCCGAATTTGTTCGCGCCGCGAGGCAAATTTCCCCATAAGGTTCAATGTCAATACATACGGCTCTGCATTTTCTTCGGAGCCATGCTGACAAGCACACCAAAAACCTTCCAAACGCCACAAAACACACCACAAGCCTCACCGAACGTCTCCTTGCTACCGCGATCTCGCCCACGGGAAGCCGCGACCACGTGGCAGCGGGGCAAATGGCCGCGGATCCGGTTGTAGCTCGAGGCGGAGGTCGCACGGCGAGGTAAATTTTTGGGGCCGGAGCTGATCGTATCGCGAAAAATTCGTAAGGGGGGGCGTTCGTAACGCGAGGTACCACTGTAAAGGCAAGATGACTTGGGTGCAAATCTTTCATTTTTTGGAAGACTCTGCCCCCCTCCCATTTCCAAACTCTGCTGACAAGCAGTTTGTGGGCTAGAACCAACCGAGTCCCCCCCCCCCCCCCATTTTTCAGGTCAACCCACTGAGCAAAGCATTAGAAATATCGTGTAAGCTGCTGATCTGGGGATCTTCTCGATCTGTGCTCATGTGGGTAGTGCGGAGGGAGCCCAGCGATAGAGGCAAAGGACAATATTTCCGGCTGTTTCTCTTCAAAACTTCAAGGTTATCATTGCATTGATCCAGACCATTCTGAAGGGGAGCGAATTGCTCAAAGGCTGAGATGACGATAACTGGTTTGCTGGACAGAACAGAAGAGAAACTTACTGATTTACCCCCCGACCATATCAACAGTATAAAAGCAGTGCAAGGAAATACAGAGAAAGATCAAGTGTGGATTGCTGGTGGGCTGGACTGAAGAATCAGGGGGCGGGGGGCAATTGGGGGGTGGAATTGGACCATCCGGTTAGGTTGTCTCAGGAGAGCACAGGTTCCCCCTTCTCACAAATCCAACTGTTAACCACTCGCTGGCCACGTCTGCAATTTTAGTGGAAATTGACACTCCCGTTGCAGGCAGAGAACACTGCTAAAGAAAAGGTGGTTACCTGTGTTAGCAAGTCCAAAGAATAATTTTGGGTAGTATGAAGAAATCTGCAAATCTCCGCAGAGGTAACTAGAACTAGAGCAGATACGCTGCGTGGAACAGAAAAGTTCCTTTTCTAGCAGTTAAAAAGGTAATCAGTTAGTACGGAACGGCACCACTTTTGTGTGGAAAAGCCTGGCCCCTGTGCTTAAAAGGGCCCCAAAAGAAGAGCAGCATGTATGCGTGTGCATCCAAAAATAGCATATAGAACTTACCGCGGTTGCATCTTCCTCATAATTGTGGTTTGTTCGGCGCATGGTTCTTGCTTCCCATGGAAACAGACTGGACATGTGCCATCAGCAGCATTGATTCTTCAGCTCCCCGTGAACTACAGCCTACAAGGGGCTGTGGGGGGCTGCCATGGGTGGGACTTCCCCCGAGGTGCATCCGGGTTGAACCAGCCCTGGGTTCTGGGACAGCCCACCACGGGCATCAAGAGCGCACGGAACAGTAGGTCCCCGGCTGCCCCCCTCCCTTTGTTACAAAGCAGCCCTCTGGGGGAACCGGGGGGGGGGGATCCGAAGGGGAAATCCTCACCTGGGAAGGGTAAGGAAGATGACTGTGACAGAGTCATGCAGGAACTGTTCCCTAGGCAAGGGGCGAAGCATTTTTTACTCCCTGGGAAACATGGAAATATTTGGAAGCGCTTCTGGCAGACCCCTCGCTCATTCACGGGAGTATATGGAAGGGGAGAAGGTAGCGCACAGTCGGACTTGCAAGACTGATGTCAGGCAAAGCAGACCAGGAAGTCAGCCCCCCAGGAAGGCCAGGACCACTTTTATGGAGATGGGCTCCAGCCAGGGAATCCTGCAAGCCGGATTGTTGCTCGGCCTCCTCCCCCTCCTCTAACTCCAGTGCATTAAGTGCACTTGTGAGATGGGCGGAATCTAAATTTGAAAGATAGATAGATAGATAGATAGATAGATAGATAGATAGATAGATAGATAGATAGATAAAGCCACTCCAGTATCCTTGCCAAGAAAACCCCATGGGCAATACCAAAAGGCTAAAAGATGAGCCCCTCAGGTTGGAAGGTGGGGAAGAGTGGAGGGCAATTCCAAGTAGCTCCAGAAAGAGTGAAGCGGCTGGGCCAAAGCCGAAAGGACGTTCAGCTGTGGATGTATCTGGAAGTGAAAAGAAGGCCCGATGCTGTAAAGAACGACATTGTATAGGTACCTGGAATGTAAGATCTATGAACCAAGGCAAGCTGGATGTGATCAAACATGAGATGACGAGATTGAACATTGACATCTTGGGAATCAGCGAATTAAAATGGACGGGAATGGGTGAATTTAATTCAGGTGACCATTATATCTACTACTGTGGGCAAGAAACCCTTAGAAGAAATGGAGTAGCACTCATAGTCAATAAGAGAGTGGGAAAGGCAGTAGTGTCTCAAAAACGATGGAATGATTTCAGTGCGAATCCAAGGCAAACCATTCAGCATCTATGCCCCAACCACTGATTTTTATTTATTTATTTATTTATTTATTTATTTATTTATTTATTTGATTTGTCCCCGCCCATCTCCCCTACAATGGGGGACTCTGGGCGGCTTACAGTCACTAAAATCACATTACATAGTTAAATTATAAAAAGTTTAAAAATTATAAAAGCCGAAGAAGCTGAAGTTGACCGCTTCTATGAAGACCTACAACACCTTCTACAACTAGCACCAAAAAAAGATGTCCTTTTCATCATAGGGGATTGGAATGATAAAGTAGGAAGTTAAGAAATAGTCGGAATAACCTTGGAGAACAAAATGAAGTAGGGCAAAGGCTAATAGAGTTCTGTCAAGAGAACAAGCTGGTCATAGCAAACACCCTTTTCCAACAACACAAGAGACAACTCTACACGTGGACATCACCAGATGGTCAATACTGAAACCAGATCGATTATATACTTTGCAGCCAAAGATGGAGAAGCTCTATACAGACAGCAAAAACAAGACCAGGAGCTGACTGTGGCTCAGATCATGAGCTTCTTACTGCAAAATTTAGGCTTAAATTGAAGAACATATGGAAAACCACTAGACCACTCAGGTATGACTTAGATCACATTCCTTGTGAGTACACAGTGAAGGTGATGAATAGATTTAGGGAATTAGATTTGGTAGACAGAGTGCTGAAGAACTACGGACGGAGGTTCGTAACATTGTACAGGAGGCAGCAACTAAAACCATCCCAGAGAAAAAGAAAGAAAGCTAAATGGCTCTCTGATGAGGCTTTACAAATAGCTGTGGAAAGAGGGAATGTGAAAAGCAAGGGTGAAAGGGAAAGATATAAGCAACTGAATGTAGATTTCCAGAGAATAGCAAGGACAGATAAGAAGGCCTTCTTAAAGGAACAATGCAAAGAAATCAAGGAAAACAATAGAATGGGGAAGACTAGAGATCTAATGGAGGTGAATATGTGTAAGGGTTGAACTGTGGAGTCCGTGGGGTTCTCTGAGCTCGGTTCTTTTCTTGCAAATGTTTCATTACCCGGCTAGGTCACATCTTCAGTGCTAAAATGGGATGGGGTTTGCTCTCTATTTATGTGCTGTGGCCTGCCTTACCAGTGCTGGTGGGGGTGGGGGTTTTGCTTTGCTCCTCTGGTAGTTCCTTGATTAGCCCATGTTTGCTGCTTGATTGTGTGCCTGGTGGTAACCTTTGCTTATCTGGGTGATGATTGCTGGTGATTGATTGCTGGTGAAGCAATCTTCTGGTCTTTTGTCTCTTTTGAATAGTATGTAGATGCTGTTAATCTCTATGTGTCTGTTAATTGCTGCCTTGTCTGAATACCAGGCTTCCAAGAATTCTCTTGCATGTTTGGATTCAGCTTGGTCTAAAATGCTGACAGTTTCCCAGTTAAAACTATGGTTGAGTCTGTCCATGTGTTGTGAGATTAAGGAATTTTCATCGTGTCTTCTGACTGCCAGTTGGTGCTCGTGGATGCGCTCTGCCAGTCTTCTGCCTGTCTGTCCTATGTAGTGTTTGTTACAGTCCTTACACTGTAAGTTGTAGAGGACTCCTGTTTTTTCTTCTTGGGCTACTGGGTCTTTTGGTTTACTTAGGATGTTTTGGAGGGCTCTAGTTGGTTTGTGTGCTACGGATATGCCATGTGGCTGTAGTAGTCTGTTGGTAGTTTCTGATGTAAAGAATGCCCCGTTCGTCAAGAGAAACTCCTGTGACACGTGTGGTTCACAAAAGAGGTTGTCAGAATCCTCACAAGATTTCATAATAGATTGTTATATAGCTAGTTTAGAAATTGCTTTTTATATGCCACATGCTGCGGTTCTGCCATTGTAGAAGGGGGGGGGGGGAAGTAAGAAAAACAGCTTTTGGCATGCTTTTGATCAGTCTTAGCAATGCTTTGGATTTGGGATCAACAGGTGGCAGCTTGTTACATTTTGCTAAGACTCCCAGTGAAGACTTCCACCAGGGAGCTTGCCCTACAGGGAGTCCAAAGCCTCACATTGACCGGGACCAACCGAGCAACGGGATGGCTGATGATGTCATTGAGGAAGAAGAAGAGAGACCGGTCCCTCCTCCATTGGAAGTGAAGGTGATAACCCAGGAGGAGCTGGTGCAATCATCGCGCCGAGCCTGAGCGGGGGCGAGGGGAACGGCAGCAAAGGGACGAGGCCTTCGATGAAAGATCGCATGGGGAAATTGGAAGGGCAGATGGGGTCCCTATCCGATGATATGCGAGTGCTAAAGGCAGCGGTAGATCAACTGCTTGGAGGGGGATTTACGCTCCCTACGCGAGAGTCAGCAGCCACACCGGGAGGTACGGAGGCGGCAGAGCAGTCAGCCGAAGTTGAGACCTCCAGTGAGGAGGAGGAGGATCTCACACCTAGCAGAGCCAAGAAGAGCCCGATGCAGCTATGGGGCATCTCCATGAAATTCGGGGGAGATGCTGAGCAGTTTGTTTGCTTTATCACCCAGGTTCGGATCTACATGGAGGGCTATGGGGGTCTGTTCCGCAGTGAGGAGGAGAAGGTCTCCTATGTGTCCAGTTTTTTTGAAGGTGCAGCTGCAGAATGGGTGGTTGGCCTGCACAGGGCGAAGGACTGGGCTTTAAGGAGATTAGAGGATTTCATGGCGGCTCTCTGCGCGCGCTTTGAAGACCCGTGCGTGGCACTTAAAGCACAACACGACCTGGAAAGGCTGAAGCAGGGGTCCAAGTCGGTATCAGAGTACGCCTACGAATTTCGGGGGTTGGCTCAAAGGCTGCCTCACGTGCCTGAAGAGCTCCTGATTGAGTTCTTCCAGAGAGGCTTGCAACCCAAATTGTTGCAGCGCGTGGTGTGCCGGGGTTTCCCCAAAACCTTTAATGGATGGGTCGCTATGGCCGGCGAAGTGGAGGAGCAATGGTGCACCATAGAAGCAAGAACCTGACTTCCACCCTCACCCAGCACAAAGAAGGCAGCGCCCAAGGCGAAGACCAGCGTGCTGGAAAGTAGCAGGAGCCGGCGCATCTGTTTCAACTGCAGGGAGCCGGGGCACTTTGCCGCTGCGTGCCATAAAGCAAAGACGGAGCAAGGAGGCAAGAAGACGGAGCGGAAGGGGCCGAAGTCTTCGAAGCCTGGCAAGAAGGAGTCAGCGGCAGTAGGCAGCGAGGCGGGCGCTAGAGCGGCAATGCGCGGCAGCGGCAAAACCCGGAAGTTGTTAGCTCCGCTCTCTCTCCGACAGGCGGCTGCTCTTCTGGAGAAAGAGAGCAGCTCACGGGAGGACTCGGAGAGCGAAGAGATGGGGGTGAGTCCCATTAAAATTTGGGTGGAACTAAGGGTGGTGAGGATGAATTGAAGGGCAGAGATACGGGCGCTGATAGACTCTGGCTGCTCTTGAAATCTGATTAATCCTGCCCTCACCCGGGGTTTGGGACTGCGCTTAAAGAGACTCAAAAGCCCTGTGATTTTTACCCAGCTGGACGAATCCCCAGCGGGGGGAGGGCCGGTGGAATATCGTACTGAAGAGCTCGAGCTAACTATGGGGGACCACAGAGAGACTATTAAATTCCTAGTGACTCCCATGGCATGCAACCCAGTGCTTCTGGGCATGAACCGGTTAAAAAGGAAGAACCCAGAAGTGAACTGGGAGGAAAAGATCTTGTGTTTCCCGAAGGAGGGGCGAGTGGAAGTTGAAGGAATTACCGAGACGTTGTCGGATGGAGAGATGGGCGCTGTGAGTGGGGAAAAGGCAGTGGAGGCTGCAACCCAGATTCCCAAGCAATACCGAGACCTGCAGGAGGTGTTTAGTGAAAGGGAGTCAGATCAGCTACCCCCCCATCGTGCCAGTGACTGTGCCATAGAGATTGAGCCTGGGGCTAAATTTCCAAGGAAGAAAATGTATCCAATGACACCCAAAGAGCTGGAAGCCTTGCGGGAGTTCATTGATAAGAATCTAAAGAGGGGCTTTATTGTACCTATGCATTCTCAAATTGCTGCACCAGTGCTATTTAAGGAAAAGAAGGATGGCTCCCTACGTTTGTGCACAGATTATAGAGGGCTAAATGCCATTTCTGCTGACAACCGGTACCCACTCCCCTTGATGAAAGACCTGTTAGCCCATTTATCCAAAGGGAAAATTTTCACAAAGCTGGATTTAAGGGAGGTGTACTTCAGGGTGCGAATCCAGGAAGGAGATCAATGGAAATCCACTTTTAATACGCCCCTGGGGTGCTTCCGTTATGAAATAATGCCGTTCGGATTAAAAGGAGCGGCGGGGGTGTTTATGCAACTTATAAATGAGGTGTTACAAGAGGATTTATACCAGGGGGTGTTGGTTTATCTGGCTGATATCCTGATTTATACTGAGACCATGGAGCAACATGTACAATTAGTCAGGAAGGTACTAAAAAAGCTACTGGAGGCTCAATTGTATGCCAAGCTCTCCAAATGTGAATTTCATAAACAGCAAATTGACTATTTGGGGTATAGAATTTCGCATCAGGGAATTGAAATGGACCCGGTCAAGGTGAGGGACGTCACGGGTTGGGAGGCTCCCAAAACCAGGGGACAACTTCAAAGTTTCCTGGGCTTTGCTAACTTCTATCGGCAGTTCATACCCAACTTTGCCCAAGTAGCACTCACTCTCACCGATTTGTTGAAAACCAAGGGCAAGGACAAGGCGAAGGCCTCAAAACCTGGAGCCCCCTTGGCCTGGACTAAGAAGTGCCAGGAAGCATTTCAAGGTTTAAAGCAACTGTTTATGGCTGAACCAATCTTAAAGCACCCTGATCCAGAACAGCCATTTGTCATCCAGGCAGATGCTTCGGATGTGGCAGTGGGATCTGTGCTGTTGCAGAAAGGGGCAGGGGGAGAGCTGTTTCCATGTGCGTACATATCCCGGAAATTTTCAGAAACTGAGAGATGCTGGTTGGTGTGGGAAAAGGAAGCGTTCGCAGTGCGCTGGGCGTTAGTTTGCTGGAGACACTTGTTGGAGGGATCACCCCATCCCTTTGAAATTTGGACTGATCACAAAAATCTAGAGGCTTTGACTGCACCAAGGAAGCTGTCGCCCAAGCAAATGAGATGGGCACAATATTTTCATCGATTTAACTTCTCCCTGAAGTACATTCCTGGGGGAAAAAAAATTCTGGCGGACGCCCTGTCTTGATTGCCTCAACACAACAGCAAGCGGGAGGAAGTGGTCACTCCTGTAATTCCATGTACCCAAGAAGCCCTAAGAGTGGTCACTAGAGCGCAGAAAAAAAGGGGTGAAGAACAAGGAGAGTTGTTGAAAAAATTAAATGCCCAGATTGCTCAGGATGATTGGTTTAAAAGGAACAGCCAATTGCTAGTGAACAAACAAGGGGCATGGTGGTGGCAAGATAAGCTGTATGTCCCTGCAGATGCTAGGAAGTGGGTCTTGCAAAGAAGTCACGACAGCAAAACAGCTGGGCACTTTGGTTTTGTGAAAACATTACATCTACTCAGGCGTCAATTTTGGTGGCCAACAATGAGAAAAGATGTAGGGGAATATGTAGCTACATGCTATCAGGATTTTCTCATGGGAAGAAGGTCATCCCGTTAGCTATACAAAAACAGGTGTTGAGATTACAAAGTATCTTGTGATTCTGTTATGATTTTTACTGCCACCTACTGTAATGTGAAATGTTAGCTATTCAGTGGGGGTGTCATGCCAGTAATATAACAGGAGGGTGAAATGCCCAGCTCAGTTCAGTTCTATCTGAGTCAAAAGAAAAAGATAGAACAGTTGTTAACACACATGGGAATGTTAGATGCAAAACCTGTAAAAACTCCAATGACTTGTGATTTTTTGAAAAATGAAACATGTGAAAAGTTGTGTGAAACACCTGCACTGTATCATTCTGTGCTGGGTCTGTACTACACCTAGCACAATGGACACGTCCAGATGTATCTTATGTTGTTGGGATTTTGAGCCGTAAGGTGGCTAATCCTACAGAACATGACTGGCTAGGATTGAAAAGATTAATGAGATATTTAAAAGGTACAATAGATCTTTGTCTTAAAATGTCAACTAATGGGTCAGAAAAGCCTGTAATTTTTGTTGATAGTTCATTTGCAGAAGAAAGTGACAGAAAGTCCATAACTGGATTTGTTTGTAAATTTGGTGAATCTACAATTGCATGGAAAGCAAGGAAGCAAACCTCCATTGCCTTGTCTACTGCAGAAGCTGAATTCGCAGCTTTATCAGAAGCAATCTGTGAATTAAGATGGTTTCATCAATTATTCACTGATTTAAACATTCAAGTGTCATTGCCTTATACAGTGTATGAAGATTCCCAAGCCTGTATAGGGTTAGCTAAAACAGAAAACATTAGAGCTCGTACAAAGTATGTTGATATAAAGTATAAAAATGTGAGACAAGCTATGTTAGAAAATTTCATTGATCTTGTGTATTGTGCATCTGAAACAAATCTTGCAGATGTATTTACAAAATCATTGCCTATTGTACAACATGAAGCAATGTTAGCAAACCTTGGATTAGAACAAATGTAAATTGTTATTGTATTGCTATAATCAGTTGTTTATACTATCCCGTAACACGTGTTGTTGTGTCGCGAACGGGCTGAGATGGGTATCAGGATTTTCTCATGGGAAGAAGGTCATCCCATTAGCTATACAAAAACAGGTGTTGAGATTACAAAGTATCTTGTGATTCTGTTATGATTTTTACTGCCACCTACTGTAATGTGAAATGTTAGCTATTCAGTGGGGGTGTCATGCTAGCAATATAACGGGAGGGTGAAATGCCCAGCTCAGTTCAGTGTGTGTTTGTTATGTACATTTAACCATGTAGATTTTTATGGGTTATGTAGTCTTAACTAGTAACCAAGTAGTGTACCTCTTCTCTGAGAGTGTTTTTTAGCTAGAGACTTTGTTGTGGATAAGTCTTGGAAGCTAAGATGAGAAGAAGTCTTTGTTATATCCTATATTTTGTATGCAACTTGTATTTTATGAAGTTTTGCATTTTTATCAATAAAGACCAGTTAGTTTATATTTTGTGACTGGATTTTCTTTGGAAAGCTAACTATGGATATTGCATTTTGCAAGCTCTCATGCTGATGTGTATTTTTCCTGAGAGCAGGATTTATGGGACCTTTTGCTGCACTCTGCACAACACATGCCCCACGTGTGCAATGGCCAAGAGGAGAGAGGGCAAACCAATGGGACTTCTACAAACAGTAGCAAACCCAGGTGCTCCTTGGAAGCAAGTTTCCATGGACTTTATTGTAGACCTGCCCGAAAGCAACAAAAAGACAGTTATTTGGGTAGTTACAGACCTTTTTTCCAAACAAGCACATTTTGTGGCATGCCAATCCCTTCCATCGGCCCCCAAACTGGCTAAGTTATTTATACAGCATGTCTACTGAGCTCATGGTGTCCCAGGACGAGTAATTTCGGATCGCGGGGTCCAGTTTACTGCCAAGTTCTGGAGGGCATTCCTAAAACTACTGGGGGCATCGCAAGGCTTGAGTTCAGGGTACCACTCCCAAACGGCGGGATCCTATGAACGTCTGAACTCAGTGCTAGAACAAAATTTGAAATGTTTCATTAACTACCAACAAGACAATTGGGATGAGCTGTTACCTTTTGCTGAAGTAGCTTATAATAATGCAGTGCACCAAAGCACTGGCCTCACCCCTTTTAAAATAGCTACAGGACAGGACTTTGTACCCATCCCAGAACTACCTAAACAGTCCACTCAAGTCACTTAGTTGATGAATGGGTCCAACAAATGACACAAGTGTGGCCTCAGATTGCTGCGTCGTTGAAGGAGGCCAGAGCAATGTACAAGAAATTTGCAGATGCTAAGAGAACCCCAGAAAAAGACTGGAAAGTAGGCGATAAGGTTCTTTTATCTACCAAGCATCTTAAATCATTACAACCTTCCAGAAAGCTCGCTCCAAGGTTCGTAGGGCCTTTTGTTATTGATAAAGTAATTAATCCAGTTTCACTACGATTACAGATGCCTGCCACGTTTAAAAGAATCCATCCAGTGTTCCACTGCGACCTGCTTAAACCCTACAAAGAGTCGTCTCAATGGCATCCCTCCCCAGTACCTCCTAAGCCAATGATGGTTGAAGGAGAACAATATTTTGAAGTTAAGAAATACTGGACAGTAGAAAACATGGGGGGGGGGGGTGTCAATTTTTAATTCAGTGGAAACATTTTCCTAAATCAATGGCTGAATGGGTTGACAAGAAGCATGTAAAGGCTCCACATTTAGTTAAAATTTTTTATAATGTTTATCCTACAAAGCCTTAACGATTAGAATGGTTATTGTATTATGTTTCTCTTTACTTTCTATTTTTTAGAGTGAAGAAGAGGAATCATCCAACTGACGTCCTCACTTGTGGAGGGGCAGCATGTCAGAATCCTCATAAGATTTCATAATAGATTGTTATATAGCTAGTTTAGAAATTGCTTTTTATATGCACATGCTGCGGCTCTGCCATTGTAGAAAGGGGGGGGGGGAGTAAGAAAAACAGCTTTTGGTGCGCTTTTGCTCAGTCTTAGCAATGCTTTGGATTTGGGATCAACAGGTGGCAGCTCATTACAGAGGTTTACTCAAGCGTAACGCAACAGTTACAAACAAAGCCAGGACTGGCTTGGCACATTTACATGGTTCAGTTTATACCTCTCCCCTTCCTGCGTTTTCGCCCCACGATCGTGTTACAGGCTGCGGATTATAGGCACCCCAATAATCCCCCTTAATTGTCCAGATGGCAGGTTCAGCCCGAGTCCCATTGTTCCTTGATCAACTACCCCTCCGGCGTGGGCTGGTTCCCTTGGGGTCCTTTCAGTTGCATGCAAAACCGGGGTTTCTGGATTGCGTGGTGATCTTAGCTTCACGGCTCGCAGCTCCGCTCATTGTTAGCTCGCGCCGCTTATCAGTGTAAATTCAACGCTTCCACTCTGCGGTTTCCCATTGACTAGGCGCAGGTAGCCATTAATCAGCCGCGGTTTTCACTTCCTCTTTTCCCCAGCTTGCAAGCAGGCGGCGGAATTAGCTCAGCACAGCGGACTGGCTTTCCTAGGAGCGCCGTGCCAGCTGAACCTGACATCTGAGACGTTTCTGATGTATGGTAGTGTGATCCTTTTCATAGCTTGTGTAGGTTGTGTTGTAGTCAGTTGAGTGGTCAGGCACTTTTTGGTAACCCTAACACTAACCCCAAGGACACCACAGACTAGAGATCTCTTCAAGAAAATTGGAGATATCAAGGGAACGTGTAGTGCAAAGATGGGCATGATAAAGGACAAAAAAGGCAGGGACCTAACAGAAGCAGAAGAGATTAAGAAGAGGTGACAAGAATACACAGAAGAACTATATAAGAAAGATCATAATGTCCCTGATGTCCACGCTGGTGTGGTCACGGACCTTGGGACGGACATCCTAGAAAGCGAAGTCAAGTGGGCCTTAGGAAGCATTGCTAACAGCAAAGCTAGCAGAGATGACAGTATTCCAGCTGAGCTATTTAAAATACTAAAAGATGATGCTGTTAAAGTGCTGCATTCAATATGCCAGCAAGTTTGGAAAACGCAACAGTGGCCACGGGATTGGAAAAGGTCAGTTTACGTTCCAATTCCAAAGAAGGGCAATGCCAAAGAATGCTCAAACTATTGCACAATTGCACTCATTTCACATGCTAGCAAGGTTATGCTCAAAATCCTACAAGCTAGGCTTCAGCAGTACGTGAACCGAGAACTACCGGATGTACAAGCTGGGTTTCGAAGAGGCAGAGGAACTAGAGATCAAATTGCCAACATTCGCTGGATCATGGAGAAAGCACAAGAGTTCCAGAAAAACATCTACTTCTGCTTCATTGACTATGCAAAAGCCTTCAATCACAACAAATTGTGGCAAATTCTTAAAGAGATGGGGGTACCAGACGATCTTACCTGACTTCTGAGAAATCTGTATGCGGGCCAAGAAGCAACAGTTAGAACCGGTCATGGAACAACCGATTGGTCCAAAATAGGGAAAGGAGTATGACAAGGCTGTATACTGTCACCCTGCTTATTTAATTTATATCCAGAGCACATCATGAGAAATGCCAGGCTGGAAGAATCACAAGCCGGAATTAAGATTGCCGGGAGAAACATCAACAACCTCAGATATGCAGACGATACCACCCTAATGGCAGAAAGTGAAGAAGAACTAAAGAACCTCTTGATGGGGGTGAAAGAGGAGACTGCAAAAGCTGGCTTGAAACTCAACATTAAAAAAACTAAGATCATGGTGTCTGGACCCATCAATTCCTGGCAAAAAGAAGGGGTAGTTTATTTCCAAGCGTTTGCAAAGGCTGACGCTACTCAGCTCGCAGGCTGCAAGAAGCGTGTCATTACAGATTTCAGCAAGGTTTTTATGCATCCCTTCACACGTTGCATTGGTCTGTCTCATTTTTGCCTGGGGTGGGCTAATCCGAGTTCACAACCTCTCTGAGACACCTAAAACGAATGCATTATTTCTTTTATACAAGGAATCCCAAACCCCCTTTTCTTATTTACAGTTTATAATTTTCTTGAGATAAGTGTCAAGGCCCAGGGCCATCCTTTCTCCATTAAATCACTGCCCTTTGTGTTGTTATCTTACTTCCTTCCCTGATTCACACATTCTCACAAACAAAAGGCAACACATGTTTCATTATCTTTCATTCCCATGTCTCACCTTGGTGTAGCCCCTTCCTTTTTTGTAAGCACATTCAAATTCCAAACCTAATCACTTTAACCATTAAGTATCAGAAAGCCTTGTTACCAGGAAGCTTTGTTAAAAGGTAATTTCTATTCCTTACGTTCCTGTTTTCAATGGCTCTGTGCCACAGCCGCTTTCAAATTGTTGCTCAGAGGGTTCCTCTTGGGTGAGGGTTTGGTTCCTGCCCGTGTGTTGTTCTGGTTTCTTCCAGGCCATTATAGCACCACTTAAACCCTCTTCGAGATCAAATGTGTACTTGGCCTGTGTGTGGATTTACAACCCCCTATCCTTTGGAGTGTTCACTGGAACCAGAGAGGATCCCTTCCACGCATCCATCTTGTAACTTAGTGGTCTTCAGGTGGTGCCCCCCACATCAGGCTTTCTTCCCTGCCATAATTCCTACGGTCCTTCCTCCTGTTCCTTGGGTTACCTGGCCTCCTTGAATCCTAACCCTTATTTTATGGTTATGCCCAACAACTGTCTGTGTCTTTCTGGTCTTCATAAACTCTAAATAGACTCTAAAGCCCTAAAAACGTTGTGTCTGGGGCTGGAGTCCAGTCACAAGGCCTGGGCTTCTCCAGATGCTGGGAAGGACCACAAGGATGACCTGGTCCAACCCTCTGCAATACACAGAACACCAGTTAAACCATTCAAGGGCCCTCAGCAGTGTCACGTGGGGTCTCCAGGTGAAGGGGACCAGGAGCCTAACCCCAACTGGTACTTCAGATGACCCGATCAGGTGGCCTCCAGGTGACTCCTTCAGGTGGCCTGGTCAGCCTGAGTCTTGGCGGGGCTTTGGGTCTCTCTGGCTGGGCAGATCCTCTTCTTGAGCCCCAAGGGGAAGGACCCAGCTCCCGAGTAGGCCATCACCAAGAGAGGCCCCACCACGTCCTCTAGCCTGGAGCCATCTTGTCCTTTCTCAGAAAAGGTTTTCCTGGAATGAGGGCCAGAAATGGGATGCTTGAAACGTGACTTAGCTGACTTAACCTTGAAGTCTTCCTCTCTCTTCTCTCAGGCCTTGCAGAACCTGCTGCAGCCAAAGAACTGAATGGCGTTCTGGGGGAGTCGGTCACTTTCCAGCTGAAGGCCTCTCCACCATTTCAAACGATTTCTTGGAGTAAAAGTGTCAGCCATTTTCCACTGAAGACTCCTCCACCATTTAGAACAATTTCTTGGAGTAAAATCGACAGCAGCAAGCCTAGTAGTATTGCTGTGCTGACTTTTAAGAAGCGATGTGTCGCCCTGACCCCCCTCCCGGCCTTCAGAAAGCGAGTGAATGTCTCGGAGGACTGCAGGGAATTACGCCTCAGCCATCTAGAGCAAGAGGATACAGGCAGATACACCGCACAAATTGTTTTACAAAACAACATGATAGAGGTGGAATCCTTTGACCTGCGAGTTTCTCGTAAGTATCCCAGCCTTGGCAGCGAATTCCTGGTCTCCCTCCTTCGCCCAGGGCAATGTGGACAGGTGGGGGGCTTTTCTGCTGGCAGGGGGGCAGGGGGCTTTGGGTGTCCAGTTCCTGAAGAGGGGCAGCTTCGGGATGGAGCCTCATTGCCGCTCACCTGGTGCTCCTCCGTTTTTAACCTCCATCCAAGCACGCTCGGCCCATCAGACGTTCGGGCAGATCTTTGTCAACCTCAGCAGTGCAAATAGGCTAAACGTGTTCTGATCAGGCCTGGCCTTGCTTACATTTGTGGTCCCAAAAAAGACCACCCTTTCCACCCTGCCCACAGTTTTCCACCCCAGGAGCTTCGGCACAGCTGAGGACTTGCATTTCTCCAGCCGGTTAGAAGCTCCAGCCGTGTCCTGCTAGCTCTTCCCCCTTGGAAGGGGGCCCGTGGGGGCCCAGCCCAGCTGTCTCCATGCTTGACTCTCTATGGGGGATAGGCTGGGCTGGGCCAGGCCAAGGGGGTCCCAAGATGGGGTCGCACGAAGAGAGAGGCAGGTTTGCTTTGGGGCTGGGATCTCCAGAGACCTGGGTTTAGGATCCTCTCCATGGATCTGGTGGGAGTGGCTGGAGCCACGAACCCTTTGGGGAGGAGTCAGGGGTTCCTTGGTGGGGTGAGCCTGGGGGCTGCAGAGACACTCACACATTCCTCATCTTGCCATCAGTCCATGGCTTGGTATAAGGGGGGCTGGGTGGAAGGCATCCAGGCTGCCATTACTCGACTGGACGAGGGTCCCTGCCACCTCTACCATAGTGGGCCAGTCCCTTCACAATGAGCGCCATACGTGAGAGGTGGGATGGTGTTATTTATGACAGAAAGGGGGACACGTATTTTCCCTGCCCTAATCTAAGCAAAGCCTTTCACGGAGGCCCAGCTGTTGCTGCTTTTCCTTCCTCCTGGGCCTTCCTGTGACTTCTTGGTCTTCCACAAACGGTGTCTCTCCATTTCCTGCTCAGGACGGTTGCTGGACTCTCAGCTGAGGGTGACCTGCATTCCTGATGGTGGTGGAAACGGGACTTGGCAGCTGAACTGCTCCACGGGGGCCTTGGAAGACGGGGTGGAGTTCAGCTGGATCCCAGCCGTCCAGGGTGAGGGTCCCACCCTCGGGAATTCTACGATTAAGATCACCTCCCAAGACCTTGATCTCAATGTCACCTGCAGAGCATAAAACCGTGTTAGCAACGCATCCACGACGGTCTCCTTAAAGGAAGTTTGTTCTGGTAAGTTTTTGTCTCCTTGGGACAGAGGAGCTGTGGTGGGTGAGGCTGAGCAGGAGGGCAGTCAGGAGAGAAAAGGTCCTGCAGAAGGTGGAACTTTCCAGGGTTATTTGCGCAGTAGCACCGTTGGAGTTTTTTTCAAATTCAGAGGAGCAGAGTCAGCGGAAAATTCACATGAACTTGTAATGGCTCACTAGAAGATAATCTACTTATTTAGCAACCACCTCATCCAGTGACTGTTCACAGTTATGACGGTGATGAAAAAGTAAATTTCCGGCCCATCCTCGCAATTATGTTCTTTGCAGGTCTGTAAAGCAAAGGAAAGCTGAATTCGGATCGTAAGCACAGTCGCAGTTTCACTTAGTGACCGCTTTGCTTAATGACAGATTGGCTGTTCCTAATTGTGGTTGCTAAACGAGGACTTCCTGTACTCCCTTCCCCTCTTCCTGTAGTTCCAACGCTTGCTGCCAATTAAACTAAATCTGAGCAAACCTTGTCCAACACTGTCCCGCTGGTCCAGTTTTGTGGTCGGGGGCTCTCACTGAATCCCTTCTGGGGGACACCTCACAATTGCAGACTTATTAACATAACATGTAAAGCCATTGTGACCATCTCAGCACTACTCAGCTTGGGGCTCATCCAGAAAACTGCTTGAGCGTCTTTTCCTTCTCCTCGTAGGTCAGCGAGAATGAAGACCAGAGGCAGTCGGGTGGGCACGTGGCTGGACCTCACCCCAGCTTGACTGCAAGGAGGCTGGGCAGCCGGATAGAGTCCAAAGAGTCAAGGTGGGAAATTGAACAGAGCTGAACAGCGACATTTGGGTTTGATGGTTTGTTACAATACCAGAATACTGGGACAAGTAGAAGTCTTATTATAAACTTTACAGAAGGTTGTATGAGAAGTTTTTTGTATGTATCTCTCGCAAAGGAAGTCATTTTGTTAATTGTTTCTCTTTAACTCTTTTAATGTTTGTATTATTGTTTCTCTTTAACTCTTTTAATCTTTGTATTTCTTTTCCTTTTGTTTTCTCCATTTGTACATTATGAAAAATAGGAATAAGAAAAGAAGAAGAAGAATCAAGACGGCAGCCGGGATGGTGCATCCAAGCTCTGGCTGCTTTTTATGTGCATCGTGAAGGGGAAACTTGTAAGGTTTATCCTGTTCATCTCAGAGAAACTCTCGTGATGTGTGTTCAGCAAAGAAGCTTACTCGAGCGTAATGTAAGTAAGTACAGACAAAGCCAGGGGTGACTTGGCATAGCTTACATGGTATTTTATAGCTTCCCCGTTCCCGCGCTTTACCCGTTGCTTAGTTACAGATTACCCGCAGTAATCCCCCCTCACCCAAATGGCAGATTCAGTCCGGTGCTTTTGTCTTTCTGATTGCCATCTATGGGTTGTGCTGTTGTTGCCTTTGTTGGGTTTGTGTCAGGATTAGCCCAGGAAGCTCCAGGAGATGGTACAGATTCAATTCAGCAGGGTTTATTGGCTTCAGTCCCGTTACAGAATCTTCTCAGAGTGAAAGCAATTCCCAGAGTCACCCCACAAACATCCTGCATTCCTCAGGGAGGTGCCAGTCTCATCCTCTTATCTCTACCTCTCTGTTCTGGTGATAAGAGAACGCGCTTAACTCTTTCTGCTCTAGCTCTCACAGTTTGCCTGTTTGCGCCAAAGCCAGGAGTTCTTGATCGTTCATTGATCGCTTCGCTTCCGAGCCTCTGCGCTTTCCTTTGTTTGCAGCGCCCGAGGGAAGCCACGCTGATACAAAGCATCCGCTTGCGGTTTTGAGTTAAGCACTGCCCCCTGTCTGTAATCAGCTCGCGGTTTCACTTCCCCTTTTCCTCAGCTAGTGCCCGGGTGGTGAAATTGACTAGGCGTGGCTGAGTAGCGCTTCGCCGTGCCATGCCGTGCCGTGCTGGCTGAATCTGACATACCGCCCCCCTGAGGAGAAACCCCCTCTTTATCTTGGTTTCTTGGGTTGCTTCTTGTAAAAGTCCTTGACCAGTTCAGGTGCCCTAATGTGGGACTTGTTTACCCACTCGCTGTACGCTCTCAGGAAATGTTTCCATTGTACTAGCAGTTGGGTCTGGCCCTTGTGTTTCCTGGCATCCAGGATTTGTTTTACTTCAAAGTGTCTCTCCCCGTCAACCATGATCACTGCTGGGGCTGGCTCATCTCTATGCCAGTTGTTGGATGGTCGGTGCGGCTTCAGCAGGCTGCAATGGAAGACCGGATGGACCTTCCTGAGTGCTTTTGGGAGCTTCAGCTTGACAGTCACTGGGTTTATTATCTCGACAATGGGGAAAGGACCCACAAACTTCGGGCTGAGTTTTTTAGACGCTTGATGCATCTTCAGGTTCTTTGTGGACAGGTACACCTGGTCCCCTACTTTCCACTGCCACTCGGGGAGTCGCTTGCGGTCGGCATATTTTTTGTAGTCCACTCTGGCTTCCTGCAGTGCCATTCGGACCTCCTGCCTTGTGGCGTCTATCTGGGTGAACCAAGTGTCCAATGAGCCGATCTGGGATGCCGGCTGGGGTAGCTCGGGCATGGCGACGAAGTCTTGCCCAGTCGCCACTTTAAACAGGGTGAAGCCAGTGCTTTTGTGGACCGCATTGTTAATGTGCTACCTCCACAAATGGCAGCAGCTCCACCCAGTTGTCTTGCTGGTAATCCACATAGCACCGTAGGTACTGCTCCAGCCCCCCATTAAGATGTTCCATGGCCCCGTCCGTCTGTGGATGCGCCGCTGAGGAGAGGGCTTCCTGAGTCCCCACTTGCTTCAGGAACTCACGCCAAAACTGCACAACGAAGTTCCCCCCCCCGGTCGCTCACAACTCGCTGGGGGGGTGCCGTGCAATCGATACACATGCTGCACGAACACCCGTGTCAGCTTCTCCATGGTGGGGACTCGTCGACAAGCCATGAAGTGCGCTTGTTTTGAAAACAAGTCCATCACTACCCAAATAGCTGTCTTCCCCTTACTCTCGGGTAGCTCCACAATAAAGTCCATGGCGATTTCTTGCCAAGGGCCATCTGGCATCGCTACAGGCTGAAAGAGACCCCAGGGCTTCCCCTTGCTCCCTTTGGCTGTTGCACAAATCGAGCAGCTTACTGTGTACGCTCCTATGTCTTTCCGAAGGCTCGGCCACCAGAACTACCTTCATATTAGGTGGAGGGTTTTCACAAACCCGTAGTGGCCCGCGTTTTTATTATCATGGGCTCTTTTCATCACCTCCCTTCGGCAATCCCTAGGTAATACAACTTGCCCTCATGCCACCACAACCCCCCATGTCCCGTTAAAAAGTCTTTGTTCTCCGCCACCCAAGAGTCTGGCTCACTGGCTTCTCGGAAAGTTCCCGGTTTGGTGTCGCTTGCCCGCTTCCTCGTTTGGCTGCACGTTACGGCTTTTGCAGCCAGCTGGGTCATGGGGATGATCGAGTCCACAACCTCCTCCTGCTGGCTTGCGCGTTGGGGCATGCGGGACAGTCCATCCGCTAAGAAGTTCTTTTTTCCCAGGATGTGTTTTAGGTTGAAATCAAACCGTCTGAAGTATTGGGACCAGCGCACTTGCTTGGGCGAAAGCTTCCACGAGGTCCTAAGTGCCTCGAGGTTCTTGTGGTCTGTCCACACCTCGAATGGCTGGCTCGCTCCCTCCAGTAGGTGTCTCCAGGTGGATAGGGCCCACTTTATAGCAAACGCCTCCTTCTCCCACACCATCCACCGCCTTTCCGTCTCGGCGAATTTTTGTGAGGCATAGGCGCACGGGTGGAGGGCTTCCTCAGGTCTGGGCTGTAGAAGGACTGCTCCCATCGCCACATCAGAGGCATCCACCTGGATTACAAACCTCCAGTCTAGATTGGGGTGGCGCAGGATGGGCTCTGCGGTGAACCTTCATTTTAGGTCCCCGAATGCCTTGACACTCCGGGGTCCATGCGAGGGGCATGCTAGGCTTGGGGGTTTTGCCGCTGCCCCAAGTCTTAAATAAGTCTATTAGTGGCAGGGCGACTTGAGCGAAGTTCGGAATAAACTGCCAGTAGAAGTTAGCGAACCCCAAGAAGCTTTGGAGCTGCCTCCAGGTCCGCGGCGCCTCCCACCCCAGTACATCCTTCACTTTCGCCGGGTCCATCTCAACACCCCTGCTGGATATTCTATACCCAAGGTAGTCCAGTTGCTCCCGATGGAACTCGTACTTCGAGAACTTGTCGTACAGCTGCGCTTTTAACAGTCTTTGGAGCACCGTGTGCACAAGTCTCACGTGCTTGGTCAGGGTCTCAGAGTATATTAGGATACCGTCCAGGTATACACGGACACCCCGGTACAGTAGATCATGCAGCACCTCATTTATTAATTGCATGAACACCCCCTGGGCCCCTTTTAACCCAAACGGCATCATGCGGAACTGGAAACTTCCAAGCAGGCAATTGAAAGCAGTTTTCCATTCATGCCCCGTGCGTATCCGGACCCTGAAGTACGCCTCTCGCAAGTCCAGTTTTGTGAACACCTTCCCCTTGGACAGGTGGGACAGAAGGTCCTTCATCAGGGGAAGGGGGTAGTGGTATTCGGTACTTATGGCGTTCAGCCCCCGGTAGTCCACGCACAGCCGTAGCGAGCCATCCTTCTTTTCCCGGAACAACACTGGGGCCACCAAGGGGGACTTCGCGGGTTGGATGAATCCCCGCTTCACGTTCTTGTCCACAAACTCCCACAGGGTGCCTATCTCCTTCCCCGACAGGGAGTACATCTTAGGCTTGGGTAACTTGGCCCCAGGCTCCAGCTCGATGGAGCAGTCGCTGGGTTTGTGGGGTGGGAGTTGGTCTGACTCCGCCTTGCTGAACACCGCCATCAGGTCGCGGTAGGGATGGGGGATGCTCCCGATGTCCGCCGGCTCCTCTGCTCCTCCTTGTGTGGGGTTGGCCGCCGCTGCTGCTGCCTGGGCCACCACCACCTCTGGGATCCCCAACCTCGCCACCGCCGCCATTCTGGCTTCTGCCGCAGTCCGCATGCTTCCCTGAGTGGCTAGTTCCTCCTCTGCCGATTTCTGCTCCGGAGTTGCTCCCTTCTTCATCGTCACCCATTGTCGCCTCTGGCTCTCTCTCGTCTGCTCTTCCTCGTCTCGGAATCACACCACCTCCGATGCCCAGGGGTTCCGCCACCTCAACCATGCCAGTCTGAGTACCAGCGTGTAGTCAGCAATCAGGACCACCACAAACTGTAGCTCCTCATGATGGGTCCCGATCATCATCTTGACCGGCTCAGTGTAGTACTGAGCTGCCCCCCCCACGAGTGAGCCGTCCAGTTGGCTGAAAGCTATGAGCTCTCGGAGCCATCACACCTGGAGGCCCAGTCCCGATACCAGTGCCGGGTGTATCAAGCAATGGGTGCACCCAGAGTCCAGCAATGCCTTCAGGTTAGCCTCAGTCCCCAACCTCACTCCCCAGATGTGGACCCTCACCCACATGGGTGGGCAGTCCTCGCTCACCATTGGGTCTTCGTGTCTCGGCTCCTCTGCCTGCACTAGGACGCTGTTCAGTGAGGCCGCCACTCATTTCCCACCAGCTCCACCTCTTCCCCCAAAGATGCCATCTCGGGGGTGTACCAGCCAGTCCCACTGCGCTCTGCTGCTGCGGCCCCTACTCCTTTCTGTGGTCAGTCAGGGGCATGCCGTCCCAGCGGTTTTGGGGTCCTGGCGTCTATGCGGGATGGGGCCCCGTCCTGCTCCGTTGGGAATTGCGCTGCCCGATGGCCTCGTCCTCTGCACCAGAAACAGAGACCTGGTTTCTTCTGAGTCTCCCACCCTCCTGTGGGTTGCCGTTGGCTGCTCTGCTTCTCCTCTGCAGCTGCCTCGCCTGGCTTGGCTTTGCTCAGCTTCTGGTGCCTCGTCCTTCACTTAATCCGCTGCCACGCAGACTCTGCCATCCCGGCCAACCAGATCCACTCCTTTAGTGTGGTCAGATCATCCCGACCAAGCGCCCTCTCTAGGATCTCAGAGTTGAGCCCGTTCTTGGAATAGTCTACCCTCAGGGATTCAGGCCAATCGGTGAGTTTTTCTGTTAGGCACCAGAACTCTAGGGCATACTCGGCCACTGACTTCTCCCTCTGTCTCAGGCATTGGATGTCGTCTCTGGCCCGCCTGGGACTCAGTGTGTCCTCGAATCTATCCCGGAGCGCCTGCATGAACTCCGGGAAATTCTCTAGCTCTGCTGCATTGGCATCGTATAGACGGATGACCCAACCGGCTGCTTGGCCCTCCAACAAGTCAGCCACGTAGGCGACTCGCTCCCCATCGTTGGAGAAAAGGTGGCCACTCCGCTTCGTAAAATTCCTCACCTGTGTGAGGAAGCAGGGTAGTTGTTCAGGGTCCCCCGAGAACTTTCCATTCAGGCCCCGGAGTCGCAGTGCATCTGCCGCCCGTTGGTCTCCTGATACCTCGCCTCCGAGGCGCATCCTTGGAGCCAGATGGG
Source organism: Liasis olivaceus (assembly GCA_030867105.1). Lineage (NCBI taxonomy): Eukaryota > Metazoa > Chordata > Lepidosauria > Squamata > Pythonidae > Liasis > Liasis olivaceus. The sequence goes on from CM061356.1 coordinate 21,038,266, forward strand.
GCACAGGACCAGCACTGATCTCACCCAACTCCTCCTCCGCCTGTGGTTCTGCTGCAGGGGCCTCGTTCCCGCGAAGTATGGCCTGCAGCATCGCCTGGATGGCTTCTAACCGCTGCTTGAATTTGGCATCCAAATGGGTTAGGCATTCCTCCAATTCCTGGGCTTTGGATCCCGAGCCACGGCCCATCATGACTCCCCATCCTGCTGACCCGTCGGGCCCCATGCCGATGCCAAATGACCACCTGGCGTCCTCCGGCGCCCTCTCGGCTGCATTCCCGCGCCCCTCACTCTGGGCTGGTCCTGCCATCACGCCTTTGGGCTTGGGCTCCTTGTTGCACCGCTGGCTTGCGCCTTCTCCGTCGCTGGCCATCTCGGTCAAAGTCGGCAGGCTTGGAATACTTGGCTGTCCTGCGGATAGAATTGCAAGCACTCCTCGGTGATACTGGGTAGCATTCAAAGGTGAACCCTGGCTTTATGTAAGGTTTACCCCGTTCGTCTCAGAGAAACTCTCCTGACACGTGTGTTCAGCAAAGAAGCTTACTTGAGCGTAACGTAAGTAAGTACAGACAAAGCCAGGGTTGGCTTGGCACATCTTACAATGTATTTTATAGCTTCCCCATTCCCGCGTTTTACCCTGTTGCTTAGTTACAGATTACCCGCAGTAATCCCCCCTCGCCCAAATGGCAGATTCAGTCCAGTGCTTTTGTCTTTCTGATTGCCGTCTATGGGTTGTGCTGTTGTTGCTTTTGTTGGGTTTGCCTGTTTGCGCCAAAGCCGGGAGTTCTCGATCGTTCGTTGATCGCTTCGCTTCCGAGCTGCTGCGCTCTCCTTTGTTTGCAGCGCCCGAGGGAAGCCGCGCTGATACAAAGCATCCGCTTGCGGTTTTGAGTTAAGCGCCGCCCCCTGTCCGCAATCAGCTCGTGGTTTCACTTCCCCTTTTCCTCGGCTAGTGCCCGGGTGGTGAAATTGACTAGGCGTGGCTGAGCGGCGCTTCGCCGTGCCGTGCCATGCCGTGCTGACTGAATCTGACAAAACTACCATCGCCTCGTCCCAGCATCTGGAGGCTGTCGGGGTCTGGATGGGACCGAGTCGACTGAGGTTCAGTCCACGCAAGTTGGAGCTGTTGCTTTTTCACAGGATGCTCCTGGATTGGCTCTTGATGGGGTGGCCCAGTCCCGGGAAGAGTGAGGGTCCTCATGTTTGGACTACAGCTTTGTGCCCTACATGGGGCCGCCCCTGAAGAGGATGTGGAAGCTTTCATGAATCTAGGAGGCAGCAACCAACTCTTGGCCCGAGCTGGTCACCCCAAGCACGTTACCCCTGTGCTCGGGGCCCCACACCGGCTGCCTGTTAGCTTCCCCGTGCAATTCCAAGGGCTGGTCGTGACCTAGAAAGACACGCATGGCTTGGCAGCAAAGCAGGTGAAGAACCACCTGCTCCAGTCAGAGCCAACCTGCCCAACGTGCACCTGGGCGAAGGTGTGGACCCCATTTCCATGAGGGTTGCGGGTGCTGTTTCTCCAATTTGAGGGAACAGCCTCCCCTTCAAATTCAGTCAACCTCGTGGTCCCGACCTCCAGAAACTCCCAAAAACAGTTATTCCAGAGGGTCTAATTGGAGTGATAGGTCACCCAGTTTAATCAGAGTTTATGATGTTTTCAGTTTATGGTTTTAGAACTTTTATACACACACACACACACACACACATTCTCCTTCCATGGGGGGGGGCGGTTTATTTGTATCAGTGTTCCTCAACCTCAGCAACATTAAGATGGGTGGAGTTGAACTCCCAGAATTCCCCAGCCAGCCATGCTGGCTAGGGAATTCTGGGAGTTCAAGTCCAACCATCTTAAAGTTGATAAGGTCGAGAAACATTGATTTCTACACATTGCTATGAGATGAGCATCCATACAGATGGTTTAAAGAAACAAAAATAGATTTAAATGTTCACGTGGCTTGTAATTACTGCAAACCACAGAAAGCCTTGCAATTGCAAGCAGTAGAAACCTAACACCTTGATCAGTACCCCCAAATAAATAACCCCCAATTGTTTTCCAGTCAAGAAGCCCAAAGGGCTTCTCAGCCACGCGACAAGCAAGGTGAGTCCCGCACCTTAACTGCTGGATGCAACTAGCCAGCCCTGGGGCACCCGAGTTCTCCCCCTGGGAAGTTTCGTATCAGGAGAAGAGGGAAAACGCCCCTTCCGAGGCTGAAGACCTGAGAGGGGGGCAGCGCCATGTGGTCACGTCCTTCCCAAAGGATCGGCAAAGGCGAGAGGTTGAGTCCTGGAAAATGCTGGCCTGAGAAATGCACTTGAACCTTCCAAAGCTAAAACTCCCAGAAACAAATTTTGGGGAGGAGAGGGGAAGCTTAACCTCCCCCCCCCCCACCAGTAAGCAATTTGCATATTATGCAGATTGAGTCACCTAATTGTGAGGTCTCACCCAAGAGGGGGCCAGTGGGGGCCACCAGCTGCAGGCGTCAAGTCTTTGCCTTGCTTGAAGCTGAGCAGAACAGGTGCCTGGCATGCGACACGGGGATGTTTTGTGTGTGACAGTCCTACTTTTTTACTTCCAAGCCGGTAAGTTCTGTTACAGCTTTGGTGGGACAGGCAGTCTGGGGAGAACTTGATCCCCGTGGCCTTTCTACGCTCCCTCCCCAGTCAGGGGGCAGAGAAAAGGAAAGGGTCTTCTCCATGGTCAGAAAAGGGCCTGGCGGGGAGGAAGCTTCTTTCGGATCGAAGAAGAGTGCGCAGAGCATCACAGACCAGGCGGCGTCATGGAGGCCCCGACACTCCAGTACACCCATCAGTGACCCCTTGAAGAACATACCACTCCCCCGGGAGAATTTCAGCCAGATTCTCTTCTGTCGAAATCTGCCTGTTGCAAACATCTGAAGGATTTTTGCAGAAATGAATGGAAAGTCCTTTTCCCTGTTCATCCAATAAAAGCTTTAATCCAAATCAAGGATTTCTCCGCTGCTCCGAGTCAGGCATCAATTCCTTCTTCCAGGGGCTGTCTTGTCCCTACACACTACTCCCCACCTCCCCCCCATAGGCAAAATAACAAAAACTCTTGGAAGTTTGATGAATTCTGTATAATTGGAATAGGCCTCTTTGAGGAACAGCAGTGCCTGCAAAATTACACTGACCACCCCCAGCCTCAATTTCAGACCAAACTTTAGCCCTAATTAATTCAGGTCCAGGCCAAATGACATCTCCAGCAGTAAGAAGATTGTCATTGGCATGAAAACGTGGAAGATTTTCTCTGAAAGCAATTGCAGCGTGTGCCGTGAAAATCTGGGAGAAATAATCCGATAGGATACAAATATATTCTTTACTTAAGATGCACATCAAGCTCAGGACTAAATTTGTCTGAACTGCATTTACTTATCTCGGGGAAGCAAGACCTTCATACTTGACTTCTGCTCAGGGCAGTGGTAAGTAAACGAAGAACCCAAGAAGTGCTGGTTTAAAGGAAGTAGGTTCTTCTTCAGAGGTGGGAAACTGTCCTCCAGGTGCTCTTGGATGGCAGTTGCCTTCAACCCATCATGGCCAGGGAGTTGGATGGTGAAACTCAACGTCAGCTGCTGGGTTGGGATCTCCTACCTGCTCCCTTATATTCAGAGATGCTCAGAATTTGAGTTATAGCAAAGGGCCAGCAAATACACAGAAGTGCTAAGTCCTCCTGTCAGAGTCTGCACACTCATTCCCAAAGTTCAGTAAATCCGCTGGAGATGAAACAGTTCCATCAAAGATTTCTTTATTAGGAGAAGTGCACAGCAGCATAGAGTGTTGAGTCTAATTCTACAAAGCAAAACCTTCCCTTTTTAAGCCCAAATTCCCTGCTTCTCCTTTCTTTTCCCGCTTGAATGCTCCGGCTCTCACAGTGCTCGACCTTGGAAGCGCCTCTGAAGAGATAACCGCACCTGGCATCTTCTCTCCCCACTTTCTCCTAACTTCAATGGCAGGACAAGCAAGCGGCCTGCAATTAACATTTTTACTATTAACCCTTTAACATACATTGCTGAGCTAAATTAAAAGCAATTAAGTTTTCTAGCTTGCGTAGATCCTGACATGCCGCCCTCCAACAGAACGAATGGTTTCACATTCGGAATGTAATCTGAAAAACATAAAATAAAATATATACAGAATGACATTTTATGTACAAAACCATAGCTTATTTAGGTTTATCAGGATATTTTGCATGAAATTGAGAAAGGAGTTTAGGAGCGTTGACATTTGAAGCATTAACCCATTTGTGGTGTGTTTTTGGAAAATGTTTCCACTGAACCAGATATTGTAGGTTGCCTTTATATTTTCTAGAGTCCAAAATGTCCTTTACTTCAAAATGTTTCTGACCTTCAATCATGATGGGCTTCGGAGGTTTTATTGTGGGATGCCATGTACTTGAGTCCTTATATGACTTTAATAAATTGACATGAAAAACTGGATGTATTTTCCTGTAATGTTTAGGAAGAGTCAATTTAAAGGCAACAGGGTTTATAATTTTTTCAATGGGGAAAGGCCCAACATACTTTGGGGCAAGCTTTCTGCATGGTTGGGAAGATTTTAGGTTTTTGGTAGACAGCCAAACCATGTCCCCAACTTTGCAGGGAAGGTTTGCAGAACATTTTTGATCAGCAAATTTTTTATGTTGATCTCTGGCAGTTTGTAGAGATTTTACAGTTAGAGGCCACAGTTGTGTAATACTGTTGATCCATTGATCAATTGAAAGCTCAGGAAATTGTTTTAAAGGCAGTTCAGGGAAAGGCAAAAAATCTTGACCAGTTGCTGCTTTATAAGGAGTAAATCCAGTGCTCTGATGCACAGTGTTGTTGTAGGCTACTTCAGCAAATGGTTAAAGTTCTGACCAATCATCCTGTTGATGATTAGTAAAGCATCTTAGATATTGTTCTAACAAAGAGTTCATTTTCTCAGTCGATCAGTCCGTTTCCGGATGAAAACTAGAACTCAGGGCCTGAGTTGAACTAATTAATGTAATAAATTCTCTCCAAAACTTAGAAGTAAACTGAGGGCCGCGATCTGAAACCACCCTCTTGGGGGCGCCATGGAGGCGGTATATATGTTGAATAAAGAGTTTGGCAAGTTTTTTAGCTGTAGGAATTGAAGTACATGGAATAAAATGTGCTTGTTTAGAAAAAAGATCAATTACAACCCAAATAACAGTATTATGGTTACTTTCAGGTAAATCAACAATAAAGTCCATAGAAATTTCTTTCCAGGGTTGTTGAGGAGAAGAGACAGGTTGTAACAACCCTAAAGGTTTTCCACCCCTCTTTTTTGACATAGCACATATAGGGCATGTAGACACATATTCTGAAACATCTTTTCTCATGGTGGGCCACCAAAACTGTCTGCGTAATAAATGCAAAGTCTTTATAAATCCAAAATGTCCAGAAGTTTTGTCATCATGGCCTTTTTGCAAAATGAGTTTTCGTAGTGAAGATGGTACATACAACTTGTCCCCCATCCACCAGGCTTGTTGCTCATGGGTTAAAGTATTTTTATTGTTTTGGAACCATTCATCAGAATCTAATGCTGTGTTTAATTTGTGGAGCAGTTCATTAGTAGGTGCTTGTTTAGGAGTTTTGGCCTTGGATCGCGCTCTGGTAAGTGCCACTGAGGCAGGTTGAAGGTTTGAGATAACAGGAGCGACTATTTGCTCTTGTTGGCTGTTGTGCTGAGGCAATCTGGATAAAGCGTCAGCCAAAAAGTTTTTTCCTCCAGGGATAAACTTCAGTGTAAATTTAAAACGGTTGAAAAATTGAGCCCAACGAATTTGTTTAGGAGAAAGCTTTCTAGGTGTTGTAAGGGCTTCCAAATTTTTATGATCTGTCCAAACTTCAAATGGATGTGGTGACCCTTCTAAGAGGTGTCTCCATGTCAATAAGGCCCAGCGAACTGCAAAAGCTTCCTTTTCCCAAATAAGCCATCTCCTTTCTGTCTCAGTAAATTTACGGGAGATATAAGCACAAGGCTTGAGTGATCCCCCTTCACCTTTTTGGAGTAAGACTGCCCCAATGGCCACATCAGAGGCATCTGCTTGAATTACAAAAGGTTGATTAGGCTCAGGGTGTTTCAGAATTGGTTCAGCAGTAAACAACGCTTTTAAAGCTTCAAAAGCCCTTTGGCGCTCTTCAGTCCATATTAATGGGGCTCCAGGTCTCTGAGCCTTAGGTGTTCCTTTGCCTTTAGTTTTTAACAAATCAGTTAGAGGCAAGGCCAGCTGTGCAAAGTTTGGAATGAACTGGCGATAGAAATTAGCAAAACCCAAAAAACTCTGTAATTGCCTTCTGGTTTTGGGAGCCTCCCAACCCAAAACATCTTTTACTTTGGAAGGGTCCATTTCTATTCCTGCAGATGTAGAGCACACACTCTTGGTCAGAGGTGAATAGATGGCCCGTTTGCTCCATGCACATGGTAACTTGAGCCATGAAATTGGGCAATTCACTCGGGTCTCCGCTAAATTTCTCAGTTAACCCCCATCGCTTTAGGAGAGCTTCTTGGTTGGCTTGGGCTGCGGCGACCTGTTGCCGAGCCCCCGGGACGGCCATGGGCGGCACAGCTGGAGCGGCTGGAAGCCCCTGTGCCACAGGGGCAACCGGAGTTGCCGTCACAGAAATGGAAGGGGGAGCTAAATTAAAAGCAATTAAGTTTTCTAGCTTGCGTAGATCCTGACATCTCCACTTCTAGAGGTCGGGTGGGATATGAAGTTTAGAACTAGACTGCTTCTTGCAATGATAAGTAGGATTTCATATTTCGTGGCAATGCTGTACAGCTCAACAGTTCTGGAAAATGATTCCTATTAGAATGAAACAAATCTTAAACGTTGGATTCCAGTGTCAGCCTATGATATTCTTATTAAATTTTACCAAACCATTTATCTCCCCAGAGTATACGGAATTACCTTTATATAGGCTAATTGCTACAAGGATACTATATGCCTTTTATTGGAAAGAACGTTTGATGCCTTCTATGAACGAATGGCTAACCGTGTTGTTGGAGGATGCTTCGATGCCCAGAATAACTTCCTACCTTAAAAGTGAAAATCTAACTCAAACCAGAAATGTCTTAAGCTGTAGCATTCTTAGACTTAATACATGGCTGGCTTATCTATGTGTAGAACCTACATTTTAATTTTACAAGAGACCAAAATCAGAAGAGATTCTTGGTAACATGGACTGAACTTCATTCAGTGATTTATAGTGTGTCAACCATGGTTCTTGATATTCATTCTTAGTTCAATAGCGATTCCTAATTTTCTAATGCGATACACATATTTACAACTAATTAATGATATATTAGAAAGCTATAACCTCCACAACATTTAAGATCTCTGGTTTATTCATCTGTGTTTTGTTATTTTGTTCCTTTTTCATGCTCTCTTTTGTATTTGCTTACAGATTTTCTTTAAAGTGTCCAATAAAAAAAGTAATAAACCAAGTATGCTTGGATAGCATGCTGGTTTTTGCTTCTAAAGCTTTTTTTGCCTTTTCTGTGACCCCATAGAAACTTCTGGGACACAACTGAATGGCATTCTGGGGGAATCCATCACTTTCAAGATCAATGAATCAAAACCATTTAGAACAATTTCCTGGAGCAGACTTGAAAAAAATAAGTCCAGTACAGTCGCCCTGGTGACCATCGGAAAGCCATGTAAGCTTCTCGTGCCCCTCCCAGAATTTAAAAAGCGAGTGTCCACCTCCGGGAACTGCAGAAATTTACAATTCAGCTTTCTCAGGCAAGAGGATGGTACCAGATACGCGGCAGATATCATCTTAACCTCCGCAAGAACAATCACTGAGACCTTTGACCTGAAAGTTTATAGTAAGTATTCCAGTGAGACCCAGGCCTCTCTCTATCATGCAGGATGGCATGGACAGGCGGGGGACTTTTCTGGGGAGGGGGTCAAGTAGACTTTGGCTGCCCAGTTTCATTGGGGAAGACCCTCACGAGGGACCAGTTCTGAGGAAACTTGGCTTCTGGATGGAGCCCCCTGGCCGCTCATCTGCTGCTCCTTCCTTCTGAACCTCTGTCCTTCAGAGGTTTGGGCAGATTTCTGTCAATTTTTTTAAAATGCAAATGCTAGCATATTAAGCACCTAGTTTAATTAGATTCTGATCAGGGCTGGTCTTGTCTACCTTTGCAGACACAAAACCCACAATCACTGTCCTTCCTGCTCTGCCCCGGCAACATTTTCTATGGTTGCTCCCGTACGCTGCGGAGGACTTGCCTGTCTGTGATCCACCCAGCGCAAAGTAGAGCTGGGTGCCCAGACGCTGCAGTGCCCCTCCACGGGGTCAGGATTAGGAGCCTGTTCAGTTGCCAGTCCCATCCAGGTCAACTGGGTCTTGCTAGAAACAGGAAAAGTAACCAAAGATATTACAACGGACAATTTTATGGAAGAAATACAGTATAGCTGTAGAAACATGTAGGTTAATTGTATGAATATGCCAGCTGATTCTGCTAGTTGCGCCAGCGGTCCTGTGAATTAATTGTTTCTCTTCCAGTGTTGGGCGCAGTTGGTCTTTCATCTGGTCATTATCTGGCAGACCAGCTTTTTTCTTCTTATAGACTGGTGGAAGGGAAGGGACCTTTGGAGATCATGTAGCCCAACCCACTGCTCAGCACAGGAGTCTATTACTCTTGACCAGAGGCCATCCAGCCTATCCTCCGACCCCTCTGGCAAAGAAGAGCAAACCCCCACCCCACAGGCATCTGACCCACCGTTGAGCAGCTTTTACGGGTAGGAAATTCCTCTTCCTCCTCCTCCACCAGAGGAAAAGTAGACGCCTTCCTTCTATGCAAACCAGAGGCTGCATTCAGCTCTACCCATCATCCCCAGCTGACCTGATTTTGGAAACTATTTCAGTGCCTGGGAGGAGCACTGTTGCCCACAACAGAAAAGCATCCCCTGTTGCGGAGGCAAGCTGCCACTTCTCCTGGAGTCTCTCCTTTTTGACATCCTTTGCTTTTTCAACTATCCAGCGTGTATCAGCAATAATATCTCGTGTTCCTCAGCCAATTCTAAAACATCCGGCACCTCTTTTTCCATGTTTTTTCCAGAGGAAAAACACTCTGTTAAGTCTCCCTTTTTTGGAACTGGAATGTAGATTGACCTCGTCGAATCAGTTGGCCACTGTGCCACTCTCCAGGTTTACTGGCATAGCTTGGTTAGAAACTTTACTGACTCTTCTTCTGTTGCTTGCCATGTTTCTATGGGTATTCCACCAGTTCCTGTGGCCTTCCAATTTGGTAATGACTGAAGTGCTGATCTAACTTCATCTTCTAGTCCTAGAGGTTCTTGTAAGTAAGGAATGTCTTCTACGGCGTCTTGGAAATTGACCTCTCTCCTGTAGTTCAGTCTACTCCTTCCATCTTTGAGCTGGTTGCTATCTGTCCATTGGCATCCTTTAGCGTGCCAGTTGGAGGCTGGAATCTCCTTCTGAGTTCACAGATCTTTTGAAAGACTTTCCTTGTTTTTCCAAGTCTGTTTCCATCTTCAGTGTCTTTACAGAGGCTGTGGCAATGCTGCTCCTTGTCTAACAGCTCTCTGAAGCCCTTTGTTCACTTCCTTTCTGAGATTTATGTCTTTCTTTGACTTCTCTTCTTGGCAATTTCCACGGTTTGTTCTGACATCCAGTTTTCTTTCTTCTGCTTCTTCATTTTTGGCAGTCTCTTTTCGTATTCATCCTTCTTTAAGTTCATTCCATAACTCCTTTGGTTCTCGGTCAGTGAAGTTCAGGACTTCAAAGCAATTCCTGATGTTCTCCTTGAAAATGCTGAAGTATATCTTCAAGATCCTATGGTGGAAACTGACTGGCTTTCTCCTCCTCCTCCTCCTCCTTCTTCAGCTTAACTTGGTGCTTGCACATGAGCAGTTCACGATCTGTTCCACAGTCCACCTGGCCGTGCCTTTGACTCCGTCTGGTGATGTCCATGTATAGAGATGTCTTTCTGGTTGTTTGAGGCAGTGTTAGCGATGAAGAAATCATTGGAGTGGCAGAAATTCATGTCGGCCTCCTGCTTCATTTTGGTTTCCTAAGCCATCTGGTCCTGCTCCATTTTCCTCTTTCGTGTTTCCAGTTTTGGCATTCCAGTCTCCACGGTCAGATAAACTAAATCAAATGTTGCAAAAGAGGGAACTGCTGATTCATGCGTATATACGAGTTAAAAATGGGAAGATGCATGTCCCTTCTCTGATATGTTGATAATTTAACAGTATGTGCAGAAGACCAATGAAATAAAGAAGTGTAAGTCAAACACCTTGGTGATATTAGCCCCTATCTTGCAATTGAAATAGGAGAGGACGAAAGTGGAACTGACTCGCTTAATCGAAAAGGCAGGATCGTAGATCGGCTAACGGAAGTTGGAAACCGGAACAAAAGGTGAAGCTAAAGCAAGCTGGCAAGCAGTAAAGCTGTGGGAAAGCGACTGTCCTCCTCTGCACCTGGGAGCAGACCTCCGCTGGACGGCCAAGGAGAAAGGAGCGGCACAAGAGGACTGGCCAGCCGGGAAAAGAAGGAGGGACTTCAATTGAAAACTGCCCATGCAATGCAAAACGTGCTGGATGTGCACATTCGGATTTCGCTGGAGATAAATCTGATAGGAAACCACCCGCCAGATCCACATTCTTGTACGGGGTGCGCCCTTCGCCTGGTGCAACCAGAAACAACGCAGAGAACCGCTCGCATCTACAGATGCTGAACTTGCGTGGCCGCACAAGCTAAGACTAAACTTTTTTGGGGGGTGGGCACCTTCGAGTCAGTTTGGCTCCGGCACCTGCCTGGAGAAGTCCCTGCTGTTCCCTGGGCAAGGTTTTTCGGGGGCGGCTTGCCCTTGCCTCCTTCCCAGGGCCGAGAGAGAGGGACTGGCCCAGGGTCACCAGGTGGCCTCGTGCCTCCGGCAGGACTAGGACTCACCGCCTCCCGCTTTCTAGCCTGGTGCCTTAACCACGACACCCAGCTGGCTCTCAGACTTTAAAATAAAACCACGAGGGATTTCTCAGAATTGCCAGCGCCAAGCAGTCCAAACGAAATTGGAAGCATGCAGATGCTGAACCATATTATGTAAAGGACACGCAAGAAAAGGGGAGAGTAAAACTGAGGTACGACCCAGCCGGTGGATACGGTGGAGGATCCCCTTGGCAAGCCGCTGCTCAGGGACGGCTTCCTCAGGTAGAGAGGAGCATTGGGCCTCGGCACGTGAAATGATGCACAATGGTGCAATCCATTCAGCGCACAGAGCTGATGAGAAGAGGAATGTTGGACATATCAGCCCCATCCACCAAACTGTGTTTAGATGGTGCCAAATGGAGGAAGGATCACCTGGTGTCCTACTTT